>CM077877.1:38947670-40227170 GCA_039720435.1 Amazona ochrocephala | reverse complement strand
ATATACATGAGCCTTGACATGACCTATTGCAATCTCTTGAGTTTTTCAACATCCCTACTGATACAATCTCAACAATACTGAGAAAAGAAGGATAGTAACTTGCAGCTACAGTGCTCCTAATGTATGCAGTTTGCCTTATTTACTACAAGATGCACATTCAATCTGACATCAGCCACAAAATTTTGATCCTTTTTATCAGGGCTGTTATTCATCAAAAAACTTTCCAGCCTGCATGAGATTATTTCTTAGAGCTTTGCATTTTCCTTCGTTGAGACTCATAAGTTTTCTGTTGGTCCAGTCCTCAATTTTATCCAGGTTCTTCTGGATCAAGTCTCTTCCATTTGTCATGTCAAACACTTGCCCAACATTACTGCCATCTTCAACTTGTTGAGGGTGTAGTCTGTGTCATAGTCCATTCTGTAAATAAAGTTTTTGAAAAATATGAGAACAGATAGCCAGCACTAGGATAATCTGCTTGTGACCAGCTGTTAGCCAGATGCCCTGCCTTTTGTTTCATGGCAGTGCAACCAACTTTTGTCCCACCTAACAATCCTTTTTTCTAGGCCATGCATCTTCAGCTTTCATTTGAAGAAAGTGTGGGATGCTAAATCTACAGGCTTACTAAAGTCAAGATAGGTTACACCCACTGTTCTTTGATACCAGACATTTCATCAGAGGTATTAGATTGCTCAAACATGACTAACTATTGGAAAATCCATGTTGCACATTCCTGATCACTTTCTTTTCCTCATATGCTTGAAAAAGGATTTGAAGGAGAGATATCCTATGAAGTGTCTATAACCTAGCTGAAGCTCATATCATTATTCTCTGGGTCATTTTTCCTTGCCTTGGGTGAATGTAATGATAGCATTTTTACAGCCATCAGGGACCTCATCTAATTGCCATTCAAGTTATTGACAATGGACTACAGTCACATCAGCCAGCTCTTACAGCGATCTCAGGAGAATCCTGTCAGGTCTTCTGGATTTGGATACATCCAACTTGTCAATATTGTCCATAAACTTTTATTAGGGTTTTTTTGGCATGAGTAATACATCATTTCTTGCCTGTTAATTATGTCATAACTTTCCCTTCTTTTGAATTTGATAAAACTGATTTTTTTTCTGTATTGAAAAATTCTATTAATTTCTTAGCAATTCCTTTTCACAGTAAAACTGTTCTCTTGAATGCTATTGGAACTAATGTTCTGGATTCAAGGAACTGTCTCTACTATAGAGCATTGCATGAAAAAATAATGTCATTCATGTGATTTTTTTCATGTGTAGTGTCCCTTCTATTATACTATTGTTTTGAGTTTCTTTCTTTCCCCCGCCCACCCAAAGACTGTTATCTTTTGTCACCCTACTCATAGCACTGGAACTTCAACCTAGGCTGAGAACTCGAGGTTCTGCAGTAACCCAAACACTATTAATAGATCAAATAGCTTGGATTATTAGGTCATTGTTCTCAAACGTTATATATTTTCTGAAAATTCAATGTTTATATTCTTCCACTTTTTTCTTATTATTTTCGAAGTCAGTCAAATGACAGGCAGAGTTGGTTAGTCTGAAGTAGTCTGCAGCGTACTCTTTCCCCTACTCCATTACAATAAATAATTTGCTAGGACACATGCTACACTACATCTTTTGCCTCAGAGATATGCAAATATATGGCAGTACATTTTAAAAAGTACACTTCTAATTCTGAAAAGTTCTCAGAAAAATCTGATTTAAGACACATTCACATCTGAACTTTGAACCCTTCCAGTGAAGGTGCCCAAAATGTTGATTACCAAGTATTGCATTTCATATGTAAAATTCAATTAACGCAGTTGATATTTATAGTAAATTGTCTCATCAAATCATAGAATCATAGAATAGTTAGGGTTGGAAAGGACCTCAAGATCATCGAGTTCCAACACCCCTGCCATGGGCAGGGACACCTCACACTAAACCATGCCATCCAAGGCTCTGCCCAACCTGGCCTTGAACGCCGCCAACGATGGAACATCCACAACTTCCCTGGGCAACCCATTCCAGTGCCTCACCACCCTTACACTAAAGAACTTCCTCCTTATATCCAATCTAAACTTCCCCTGTTTAAGTTTTGACCCGTTACCCCTTGTCCTATCACTACAGTCCCTAACGAAGAGTCCCTCCCCATCATCTGTATAGCTCCCCTTCAGATACTGGAAGGCTGCTATGAGGTCTATAAGCAGATTTCCTAGATGTCTGAAGAGACAGAACATAATACAAAGAGAAAACTGAGAAGTAGGTTCATTTCACTGGGACAAAAAGGGAATTCCTATAAGGGGGGCATGAGAAAAGTTAGAACCCAGAACTATTATAATAAGTATAGTGCATAGTAATTTAAATAAAAAATCACCCTGAAAATCTCATAATTTCATCCTTCCTTCACCACTTCCTCTACCCCCAATATTCTTTATAGGAACCCTTGACAGTCATGGCAAAACTTTCATTCTGGCCAACACTTGGGACATTTTCAGTGTAATTCAGCATTGCTGGCATCTTTCCTAAAAGTGAAAACTGTGATATTTTTACAACAAGACAAAAATAAAAAAGGAAAAAAAGTGTCCTATTCACCCACTTCTCTGTGTGGAGGTTTCACATTTGCTGTTTTAATGCAATTAATCCAAGACCAAATGCATTTGTATTCTCTGAACAGTTCAGGAATACTTTCATATATTCTCACTGTAGCAGTGTGAAATGGTGCAGGATGCCAATGGTAATAGTTCTGGGAAAGCTATCTTTCATGCTAGGACAGTTCTTATGGGTTTTGTTTTAGATGGTGGATTGCAAGTTCTCAGTCATTTTGCAAGCCACAGACTTTACATGTGCTGTCTACATTATCAAATTTCTCACACAGTTTGAAAACCACAGCATTTTAATTGGAAGGAATGACAGACCTTCCTTCCATGTCATTGTAGAAAGGTTGTTAGACTCTGAGAAATAACCTTCCCACTTCAGAAAAATGAAAATACACCATGCAAATGTTTTTACCTTAGTAATCAATGGGGCTGAAAGGTGAGTTGGCACACATTCAAGTGCAAAATATCAAACAGTGAACCCTACAAGGAACTCTTTTTAAATTCACTGACTTGGAAGATATTGAATATCTGAGGGCTTAGTTAGTCTAACAGTGGTGTCAGTCTCCCTAGAACTGCCATGGAAAATACTTTCTCCTTTGAGGCTAGTTTCAGTGTATGATGGAGATTACCGGTTCTGATTCAGTAAGAGAAGGGATCAGAACAAAGGAATTGGCCATTTGTACAGCAGAAGCCCTAAGATTAGATTAGTGTAGTTCATCAAATGGTGGAGTTTAATTTAGCTCAGAATATCACACAGTAAAAAAATAAAAAACCTTAGTAAGAAGTGAATGCTTAATGGCCTTGACACTGTGAAATGTCTTAAGATAGCAGTATGTAGGATTTCAAAATAAAATAGGGTCTCTTGTTTGAAACCACACTGCCTTTTCCAGTGTTGGAAAATACTGCCTTTTTTCAGTGGTTGGAAAGTTACTTTTAGAATGGCAATGTATACATAGTTTATACAGTGTTCAGGCATAACTACTGATTTACGGGTTTATAGGTAATGAATTTAACTTCACAGGCTGCTGCTCATGTTCTGACTCCCCACGTCTAATCCCTGTTCTGAGGGCATACCTTTGACAAGTTATTTTCGCACCCAGTTTTGGAAAAGCCAAAGCTTATTTCAGTTGAGCCAGAATATCTGTGAGGATCTCTGGAAATGTGAAAGCATTCTTTAAATGTTTGTTTTTCAGTTACATTTACTATTTGATTATACATAATGTTTCTAGGGTATGTTCAATGTTTGTCAAACAAATGTTTAAGGCATTTATTAAGACATCAATTTAATAACTGTGTAGGTAATAAGGCTGACACTGAATTAGGGAGAATGACTAAAAATGAGATCGAAACACATCTGGAAAAGTTTCACATTTCACGTCTTCAGGTAAATAGTACCTACTATTGTAAAATCTGACTTTTTAATAAAAAAAATATTTAAAATAAATGTCTAAATCAGAAGGTTTGACAGTTGTTTTCAGGTGCAATTTGAAGTTTTATAAGACTTACAGAAATGTACATGCCCTGCAACTTCAGCTGTAGGATCGTTTTGATGCAACTTTCTCTTTCTGTAAAGAAAGACTGTAGTATGCCTCCAACTCCAAGCACTTACTCGAAGAAGTCGTTACTGATCCTGTTCAGTATATTCAAGGCAAGCAGTTTAAATCTGTGGTGTTTCAATTAAGTAAATTTTCTAGAAGTACACTTCCAATAATCATCAGGGGTGGACCACTGAAAGGAAAAATAATGACCTTTTGTTCCTGAAGGTTCTTTGCCCCATTGTTTTGCTTGAATCGGGATTAGTGTTAAAAGGCTTATCTATTGCTTTCATAGAGACATATTTTCATTTTAATTCTTTGTGATTTTTCTCCCATTAATGTGAAATTATAAGTCATCTGGTAGACCTGAAGAGCAAGCAGTTATAGTTTCCTATGAACACATTGTTTTGGTTCTTTTCTTTAAATGCAATATAGGTACATTTTATGGTCTATATTGTGGGAGGTGCGTGATGAATGTTTACTCTATTAGCTCCCAAAGGAACAGAAAAGTGAGTTATTTGGCAGGTGCTCCTGACCAAATCCTCTGGTTCTGGGGCTACTTGCTCTTTTAAAGAACTTGTTTTCCTAAGTTTTAAAAAGTCAAGATCCCTTGTGGAATGATAGCCTAGCTTCCAATATTGTAAATCATCAGATAATTATTCCAGATAGTGAAAAAGTACTGGTGTTATCTGGGTGTATAATAAATCTAGTTCTAATGGGAATTCATGTTCGTCTCATGCTCTTCCAGTTCAGGAGAAGAATACGGAATGAGATACAAGTCCTGTCATATAATATTCTAGCTTTCTCTTTGATCTCTTAACATCAGTTTTGACCACACTACTGCCAAAAAAGCAAGTCATGTTCTTTTGCCTGTCTCCAGCTGTCTGTTCCCGCCACCTCTCGTGTCAGCACTAGTGATTGCTCAGCTGTTCTGGGAAAAAATAATAATTTTGGGAGACAGGTCTAGTTTTTAGTCAGTTCAAAGGACTGACATAACTGGTGAGATACGTGGTTTACGTATTGACATAGCAAAGGATATGCCTGGCAAAAGAGAAGAAACTGAGGACTGTCTTTCTGGTGGCAGCATGGGCTGAGATCACACAAATCTCAATGCAAGTTTACAGAATGAAAAAACTTCCTTAGAAAGCTTTGGATGGAATTTGCGAGTGTTTGCTAAACTCTGGAGTTTAGCAAATGGCAACTGCTTGATTCTGTTGTTATGTGCCACTTGTTACTTGTGTTTTCAATCTTCTTGTTATCTGAAGATTTCTATTAGAATGAGTCAGTTAAGCAGTCAGGCTTGGTTTTCTTTATATTTATCAAAGTATGCTGATTCAATTCTTGATTCACTGGTGTGTAGGAATTTGCAAGAGAAAACTAAGATTTTGCTTTAAGTTCTGAAAATGCTGAAGCTCAATTTTTTCTGGTGAAGTCAACAGAAGGAAGAATGGAAATTCTTTCTCATACTCTTGATACCTTCTGGTGGTACAGTTTGCTTTCAGAGGAGCCTGGTTGTCATGGGAGACACAGTGGCAAATGTAGTGTTTCGAGCTAAGGACATTCTGTAGCATCTATCTGTGGAACTCTGTAATAGTGACATTATCACTGTATAACAGAATACTAAATATCAACTAGACCCCTTAAATCATTATACTTTTGGTTTGTTTGGTTTTTTTGTTACTAAATGCTTAAAGATTAATTCTAAAGAGTGAAACGTGCAGTTTGAATCACTAAGTAGTAGCCATTATTAAAGACAGAATTAGAATCAGACAAAAAATGCATACCCTTGAACCTCACAGTTTCCTGTATAAACCAATTCAGCTTTAGCTGATTTCTTTCTACTCATATGATCACTTTTATCAGTTGTTGAAGAAATTATCCTGAATAAGCATGAAATATTGAGAAAAGTTGTGGGTTTCTAAATATCTATAAGGCTGATTTTCAAATAATCAGAAGCTGGGAGAAAGCCTGAGGGATGCTTGCTTATCTTTTGCTTTTCATAGTGACAGCATGAATTGTTTGTTGTAAATTTTGGGTTTGGGTCTGTTTTCTGAAATGAAGAACTGGTTTGTTTATTTTTGCTTGTTTGTTTTTGTTTTTGTTTCTTCTAAAGAATAATAACTATTGCTGCATAATGTATGCACACAAGAAGTTACACATTTATTTCAGACCTGTGAAAGGAATAAATCTGCTGTAGATCCAGATATCTGAGTGTTCTTGAGTTTGTACTCAAATCATTTCACAAGAGTTGCCAAGATGGTTGGAGACAAGATACTGAGCCAGGCAGGTCCTTGACACAAACCAGTATGGCTGTGCCTTTGGAGGTTATCTGATCCAATAGCCCACTACCTGTCATGTGGAACATTCAAATATTTATAGCTGTTGTGGAGTTTTCTTGTGTTGGTTGTTTTTGTTTGTTTATTTGTTTTTAATTTTCTTATCTTTTGTTTGTTTTCTTTCTAGTTGGGGATACTGATGGAGAAACATGATGAGATGGGGTTGTGTTAGTCATGGCACTCAGTTATGTTGCACATGCCTGAACCTTGAAGCTAGACAGTTCTCCTAATTTCTGCAATTCTGAAAAAGCCTGACTGACTCTGTTGTAATTAGGATCATAGTACTTACTATAGATTATGTAATTTAATGCTTAAGCAGTAAGTAAGTGATGTTGGCTTGAAAACCACACTAGAAAATTTTGAAAGTGAGAAGAGGGTCATCAGCTTTTGTACCTGAACTTCACAGAGGATTTTAAAGAATCAGGCAGTTTAATGTGGATCACTAGCTCAAATTGTGGAGTCTTGCTTTCAACTAGTGAGGCTTTCCTCCAGTCACCAACATATTGGAGGGCAGGAATTTTATTTCTTCCTCCTACTTATCCAAGTACAGATGAATAAGTAATATATGTATATAAAAGAGAGAAAACATAGGTTGACCTGCTTCTTATAACACTTCAAAGAAAAGCCATGCGGAGAAAAAAAAATAAATCTTATACACTTGTTGATTAGAATTTTTTGGGAGTAAAACAATTAGTTGAATTATCCATATAATTAATTGGAAGAACTGCAGCAAAACCTTTTTAGTAAAACATGCTAGAAAAAATTTATGCAATTAAAAAAGTTAATCTATACATTTCTCTTCCGCGCCTTTAATGTCTAACATGATTTTCAGAGTTTCCTTCAGACCTCATCAAATTATTTTCTTTTATCACGTTTGCATTTTAAGTTAAGGATTTAAAAAACTGCTTTATTTTCCTAAATTCAGAACTTAGAATATTCTGTGCAAGGAAACATAAGAGCTGTGTCATAATACTGACTGCAATCTACCTTTGCAAAATCTGACAGAAGTGATTATCATGGTAAAATGGATTCTAATTTCACTGGAGTGCTAATATTTTCTTACGATAATATTGAATTTTATGAAAAAAAATAAAAAAGTTATGCTGGATTTCTGAGTTAATAAAAGCTTCGAATATGTTGCTTTGTTATCAGCTGCTATATTACATCAGAGAATTCTCTATCACATCAGGGAATATTGGATTTGCAATAGGACACTAAATGTCAATGTAATATAAAATTTGCACAACTGATTTTTTTTTCAAGTTGTTAATATAGTAGACTAATCGAGTGAATGATTTTTACATTTTGTCAGTACCTTAAGAGTAATGAAGAGGCTCGTCTTGGCTGCTTAAATTGAAACTGAGTCGCAGAATAGTATCATCCTGGTCAGTCCTAGTTCTACCTCATTGTCTTAAGCAAAGGAAAGGAAAGGAAGACTCTTACATTATGTCTCGGTATTTTCATGTGGTATTTTCATACCATAGAATTGAAAGGTGCAATAGATCTCTGATTTTCACAGTCTAAGGAATCCTGAGATAGTGGGGATCTCGAAGGATTTTTTTTCTCCTTTCTAAGTGGAATACCTCGTTATAGGAGGGATGACTTAATGATGGCCCTGAATTCAAGGATTAAAATTGTTGCTCATTTTATCATAGTATTACTAGCTGTTAAGCATCAGCCATTTAAAATGTAAAAATGTTAAATGAAATCAAAACAGGACAAACAGCAGTAGAATTTCAGTTCAGCCCCCAAAGTGGAAACAGATGATTGATCCATCTATGTAAGGGTAACCGAATGTGATTTAAGGGTCAAAGAAAGGATTCTGTTTAGGGTGGCTCACCCTTCTTTTCCATTCCCTTAGTTTACCAAGCAAGACATAAAATTTAAAACTTAGATGTTGTGAGTTTTGTTTCTCAAGATTATGACTTGAGGTATTGATAAGTGAGAACATATAAAATACTTAGTACAGTCATGTAACATGAAATTTCCTTCAGAGAAACTGTGTTGAGTACACCCATAAATGTAAGCTTCCATTAATAATAGCCATAGCTAAGATTGTGTGTGCTTTCGAAGAAAATCCCAGAATCCACCACTACAACAACTATCCAACACCACCTCCCAAGAAACCCCAAACCCACACTTTCATTATATCCTTGCTTGCAGTAACCAAACTGTAAAAATTTGGATTGAAACATTCTATGAAAAATATTGCCTGTAGACATAAAAACATTTCAAGAACACTGAGTTTAAATGGTTCCACTGTTTCTAAAATAGAAGATTACAAAAAAATCTGGTTTCCATCTCTATATAATTTAATCTGATGAAACAGACTTTTATCTGACCTCGTATGTATCATTCAACATGGTCTGGGGTGAGGCACCCCTGCCTGTGGCAGGGGGGTAGGAACTAGATTATCTAAGGTCCATTCCAACCCTAACTATTCTATCATTCTATATCATAGTGTTAAGGATACCTAGTGTCTTATTAAACTAACAGTTCCATGAAAAATGGAAAGTGAATCAAATCAGACAACTGACTGGTGGTATGGAAAATATCTTTGAAAAGTGAGGATAAGATTCCTCTTGCTGAACTTCTCCACAGAAAATGATAGACACTGAAGTTCGAACACCTACACTGGACTCCATCTATATGAAAAGGAGTGGCATTTCCAGAGGGCAGATTAGTACAATGCAAATTGGAAAATTAAGTTACAGACTGTGTTTCTACCTTCACCAAAAATGTAGCATTTGATGTAGAGAGTTGGGTACCATCAAATTATGGTAGGATATACAGCAAAAATGCATTAATTTCATTTTTGGTTTACATGGGTTTTTTTTGGGGAATGTGCACTCTTTTTTAATTACTGGTAGACTTCAGAGACTTTGGATCACACCTACGATGTCTGCCCTATACATTTGTTAATCTGCTCTGTTTTCATTCCAACAGTCCCTGTTGAAATGCTGTCAAAGTGAGGTTTTGTGCCATTCAGAGGGTTCCTCCTTTGAAAATAAAAAGCATTCACTGCACCGTTAGAAATCTTTTAAAGAAAAAATTCATTTGGTGCTGTGGTACCTACAACCCTAGCCCAGCCAGCAGTAAATACAGAATACTGAACATATACTTTCCCGGCTAGCAGTCAGACTTCTTTAGCAGAGATTCTTTTATGCACACACTCCCTTTGAGCTAATAGAATAGTGACAACATGTTTTCTAAAGAAAACCTGTGTATGAAAAAATTGCTTAGACATGCATAATCTTTTTTCAAGAAGCTGTCAAGGACTTGTGTTGATGTTTGATGGTATGTTATTAACATGCTTACAAAAATAATCTAAAGGCAATAGAGCAGGGCTGTTTATATTATTTGTGGTAATATTACCATTACTAATTACATTATATAGTAATACTCACTGATACAAATCAAGTGCCGACAGTGTCAGGATTAGTGGGGGATGGTATAATACGCCAAGATTTCAGACCTTTGAGTTTAGTTTGGCATTCTCTTGTAGAAAAATGCTTTTTTTTATCTTATTCATTAACATGAGTGGGACATGTTTGCTATCCAGCTTACAGCAAAGACAGCATTATTTTGTTGACTCCTGTTTTCCCTTTAGGCTTGGCTTTTGTAGAATTAAAAAATTGTAGAGATTGAAGACTATGTTGTTTATTTTTAAAAAATAGTCATGTTTGTTTACCTATTAGAAGCACAACAGGGAAGGTGTCACTTCTTTTCTTAATATGGAGATAATAGATGACAATGGGATCAATACAGATCCATAAAGGTATCTTAGGGTATGAATAACTTAGGGAATATCTTAAGGTATGACACCTTAGAGAAAAAAAGAAAAACCTGGGGAACTTCAGGCCAGTCAGTCTCACTTCTGTGCCTGCAAAGTCTTGGAGTAGATCCTCCTGGAAACTATGCTAAAGCACATGGAAAATAAGGGAGTGATTTGTGACAGCCAGCATGAATTCACTAAGGGCAAATTGTGCCTGACACATTTGGTGGTTTTCCACAGCAGGGTTACAGCTTGTTGGGTAAGGGAAGAACAAGTGATGTCATCTACCTGGACTTGTGCAAACCTTTTCATACTGTCCTGCACAACATCCTTGTCTCTAAACTGGAGAGACGTTGACTTCACAGATGGACCACTTGGTGGATAAGGACTTGGCTGGATAGTCACGCTCAAAGAGTTGTGGTCAACAGCTTAACGTCCAAGTGGAAACCAGTGAGTGATAAATAGTGTCCCTAAGGGGTTGGTACTAGGAGTGGCATAGTTCAATATCTTTGTCGGTGACACGATCAATGGGATTAAATGCACCCTCAGCAAGTTTGCTGACAATGCTCCGCCACTGTGTGGTGCAATCAAAACGCTGGAGGGAAGGGATGCTATCCAGAGGGACCTTCACAGCGTCTGAGGTGTACTCATGTGCACCTCATGAAGTTTCTCAAGGCCAAGTGCACGGTCCTGCACCTGGGTTGGGGAAATCCCAAACAAAAATCCAGGCTGGGTGGCGAATATGTTGAGAGCAGCCCTGAGAAGGACTTGGCTGCGTTTGTTGACAAGAAACTCAACATGACCTAGCAATATGCATTTGCAGTCCAGGAAGTGAACAGTAACCTGGGCTACATCAGAAGCATGACCAGCAGGTCAAGGGAGGTGATTCTTTCCCTCTGCTCCACTCTTGTTAGACCCCACCTGGAGTACTGCATTCAGCTCTGGGGACCCCAACATAAGAAGGACATGAACCTGTTGGAACAAGTCCAGAGGAGTGCCACAAAAATGGTTAGAGAGCTGGAGCACCTCACCTATGAAGACAGACTGAGAGAGTTGGGGTTGTTCAGCTTACAGAAGAGGTGGCTCAGGGGAGACCTTATAGCAGTCTTCCAGTACCTAAGGGGGGCCTACAATAAACCTGGAGAGGGACTTTTTATTAGGGTCTGTAGGGATAAGACAAGGGGGAATGGTTTTAAACTGAAAGAGGGTAGGTTTAGATTAGTCAATAGTAAGACGTTCTTTACTACGAGATTGGTCAGGCACTGGAAGAGGTGGCCTCAACAACCTGTGGATGCCCCATCCCTGGAAGTGTTCAAGGCCAGGTGGATGGGGCTTTGAGCAACCTGGTCTAGTGGAAGGTCTCCCTGCCTGTGGCAGGGGGGTTGGAAGCAGATGATCTTCCAGGTGTCTTCCAACTCAAACCATTCTATGATTCTAATCAGCCTTTCACAGATGGGGCAGGCAGCTGTGTTAATTGTATTATTAAGTATGTAATGGGTTAAACCTCTCAACAACCTCTTGCTCTTGTAATATTAACATCAGTATAAGAACTGGGGTAAGATTTGTGACATTCAGACAGAAGAAAAAATAAGATTTGACTAGAAACAAGATATATGAATAATTGAATAGGAATATCTGTAACAATGTAGGTTCTTTATGTAAATCTTGACAATTTTTTTTTTTTTTCATTTTGTGAAGGGAAAAGTTACTAACTGGGCTCCGTCAATCATATCGTAGGCATTGTAATCAGGGTTACTTCTAAAGTTTCTTTCAAGCATTGTTTTGTTTCTTTGATATCCTGATGGTCTTCATTAGTATTACTTTGTCACTATTCTTTATGGTGAAAAAAATAAACTGATCACAATAAACTCTCTCTGATTTTCTTCTGATTATTGTCAGAAGTTTATACTTATTTTCTTTGAATGGCATCAATAATTAACTGTACCACTCAACCAGAGGCTGCTTCTCTCTTCATAGCTTGTTCACTTCATAACAGAGAATTGCCCTGCTACCTGTGCAAATCATTACCAGAAAGTCTTGGTGTATATTTATTCTCAGCATGGTTTTGAGCTTATACAATTCAAAGGTTTTGAATCAAAGCATGAAATTGGGAAAAAATTAGTACATTGAGTCATAGTGCCAATTTGAAAGCTGAATCATATCTACCTTTGGGATTTTAGTAAAATGCAGCTTTGTATGACTAAGAGTCTTCCCACCAGACTAAAGTCCCCTTCTGAGGTGCAAAGGATTGTCCTTTGCAACATAATATGCTGCCTTTGAAAGAAGAGAAAATGCAAGGGCAATTTTATTGCTTTTAAAGAGATTCTATCTCACTTTTTTTTTTGTTTTTTGTTTTTGGTTTTGTTTTGTTTGTATCATGCTGTCACTTGGCATTTAGAAATATTGGAAGAGTAAAAAAGTGTGGTTTTTTTCAATTGCTTGTAGTTTACTAATGTAGTGCTGCAGCTACTGAAACAATCTGTCCCCTAGATATTACTGTCTTTGCGTATAACTGACCCTTCTGTAGTTTCACCTGAAGAGATTTTCAGTTGTAAGAGGTGATTTATAGACCTTCACCATCCATTTTTGTTTCAGCATATCAACAGAATAGGTGCAGTGCAATGAACAACAGTGCAAAGAGCCAGTCAACTGTTGGTCAGGTAGTGGTTTGAATCCTTGATCTTTTTGACCTTAGAGTTACTAACAAGTATTCTACTTGTGTTTTTTTCATAGATAAATCACATCTACTTTGAACTAAATTGAAACCACCAATTTATTTCATGTAGGAGTAATCCACAAAAGCCTAAATAGTGGTCGTCAGTTTCCCAAGAACCACACATTTTTCTCTGTCTTAAAATCATAGAATAGGGTTGGAAAGGGCCTTAAGATCATCAAGTTCCAACCCCCCTGCCATGGGCAGGGACACCTTACACTAAACCTTGTCAACCAAGGCCCTGTCCAACCTGGCCTTGAACATCACCAGCAATGGAGCATTCACAACTCCCTCTGGGAACCCATTCCAATGGCTCACCACCCACATAGTAAAGAACTTACTCCTTATCTAATCTAAACTTCCCCTGTTTGACTTTTAACCTGTTACCCCTTGTCCTATCACTACAGTCCCTAATTAAGAGGTCCTCCCCAGCATCCTTATAGGCCCCCTTCAGATACTGGAGGCCTGCTATGAGGTCTCCACGCAGCTTTCTCTTCTTTAGGCTGAACAGCCCCAATTTTCTCAGCCTATCTTCATACGGGAGGTGATCTAGCTCCCTGATCATCCTTGCGGCCCTCCTCTGGTCTTGTTCCAACAGTTCCATGTCTTTTTATGATGAGGACACCAGAACTGCACACAATACTCCAAGTGAGGTCTCATGAGAGCAGAGTAAAGGGGCAGGATCACCTCCCTCGACCTGCTGGTCACGCTCCTTTTGATGCAGCCCAGATACAGTTGGCTTTCTGGGCTGTGAACACACGCTGCCGCTCACTTTAAGTTTCTCATCGACCAACACCCCCAAGTCCTTCTCTGCAGGGCTGCTCTGAATCTCTTCTCTGCCCAACCTGTAGCTGTGCCTGGGATTGCTCCTACCCAGGTGTAGGACCTTGCACTTGGCATGGTTAAACTTCATAACGTTGGCATCAGCCCACCTAACAAGTGTGTCAAGGTCCCTCTGGATGACATTTCTTCCCTCCAGTATATCAACCGAGCCACCCAGCTTGGTGTCATCAGCAAACTTGCTGAGGGCGCACTCAATCCCACTGTCCATGTCACTGTCGTGATTTAAGCTCCTGACGCAGATCGTTCACTCCCCCCCTCTTTCTTCCCCCAGTCCTGGCGGGGATGGGAGGGACAATAAAAAGAATGCAACTCCCACAGGTTGAGATAAGAACAGTTTAGTAACTAAGATATAACACAAATCACTACTGCTACCACCAATAATAATAATGACAAGGGAAATACAAGGAAAGATAATACAACTGCTCACCACCTGATACCAAGCCCCACCCAGCAGCAAACCCCCACAGTGCACCCCCCACACCCCTCTGGGTCTCTGCTCTCCGTTTTTACATCCCGCGCATGATGTGCTGTGGTATCGAATAGCCTCTTTGGTCAGTTTGGGTCAGGTGTCCTGTCTCTGCTTCCCCCTGGATTCCCCTCCTCCCTGGCAGAGCATGAAACTCAGAAAGTCCTTGATCAGACAAAAACATTCTAAGCCGTAACTATAAACATCAGTGTTATGAGCGCTGTTCCCAGGCAGAAAGTCGAAAACACAGCACTGCAGCAGCTACTATGAAGGAGAAAAATTACTGCTACTGCTGAACCTAGGACAGTCACCAACAAAGATATTGAAAAAGACCGGTCCCAACACCGATCCCTGAGGGATACCACTCGTTACTGGTATCCAGCTGGACATGGAGCCGTTGACCACAACTCTTTGCATGTGGCCATCCAGCCAGTTCTTTATCCACCAAGTGGTCCATCTATCAAATTGATGTCTCTCCAGTTTAGAGAGAAGGATGTCATGTGAGACAGTGTCAAACACTTTGCACAAGTCCAAGTAGATGACGTCAGCTGTTAGGCCCCTGTCCCTCAGTTCCTCAGCCCCATCATAGAAGGCCACCAAATTGGTCTGGCAGGATTTCCCCTTAGTGAAGCCATACTAGCTGTCACCAAGCACCTTGTTGTTTTTCATGTGCCTTAGCACATTTTCCAGGAGAATCTGCTCCAAGATTTTGCCATGTACAGAGGTGAGACTGGTCTGTAGTTCCCCAGGTCATCCGTTTTCCCCTTCTTGAAAATGGGGGCTATATTTCCCTTTTTCCAATCATCAAGGACTTCACCTGGCTGCCACGATTTTTCAATTATGATGGACAGTGGCTTAGCAACTTCATTCACCAGCTCCTTCAGGACCTGCGGATGGATTTCATCAGGTCCCATGGACTTGTGTATGTTCAGGTTCTTAAGATGCTCTTGAACCAGATCCTCCCCTACAGTGGGCCCAGGGTCTTCACTCTCACTGTCCCTGTGTCTGCCTTCCAAGACTTGAGTGGTGCAGTCAGAGTATTTTCCGGTGAAGACTGAGGCAAAGACGTCATTAAGAACCTCAGCCTTCTCCAAATCCAGCGTAGCCAGTTCTCCTGATAGCTTCTGGAGAGGGCCCACGTTGTCCCTAGGCTGTCTTTTATTTGTAATTTACCTATAGAGTACCTTTCTGTTATCTTCAACATCCCTAGCCAGGTTTAATTCTGTCTGAGCCTTAGCTTTCCTAACCTGGTCCCTAGCTTCCTGGACAACATCTCTGTGTTCTTCCCAGGCCGCCTGACCTTGCTTCCACCTTTTATAAGCCTCTTTTTTCCTTTGAAGTTTCCTCAGCATCTCCTTAATCATCCAAGGAGGTCTCCTGGCCCTCCTGCAGCACTTTCTTCTAGTCAGGACACAACACTCCTGAGCTTGTAGCAGGTGATCCTTGAATATCAACCAACAGTCTTGGGCCCCCCTGCCCTCTAGGGATATATCCTATGGAACATTTCTAAGCAGGTTTGTGAAGAAGCCAAAGTCTGTTCTCTTGAAATCCAGGGCAGTGAGTTTGCTGCACGCTCTTCTCACTGTCCTGAGGATCTCAAATTTGACCATCTCACGATCGTCACTACCTAGGCTGCCCTGAAGTATCACATTTCCAACTAGCCCTTCCCTGTTGGTGAGCATGAGGTCAAAGATTGCACCTTTCCTTGTCGGCTCCTCTATTAGTTGCAGGAGTAATTTGTCTTTCACACACTCGAGGAGCTTCCTGGATTGCTTGTGCTGAGCCGTACCGTCCCTCCAACACATATCAGGATGGTTGAAGTCCCCCATGAGGATAAGGGCCTATGAGCGTGAGACTGTTCCTATCTGTCTATAGAGTGGTTCATCCACATTCTTCTTGATCAGGCGGTCTGTAACAGATCCCCACAGTAATGTCCTCCATTGCTGTTCTCCCTTTGACCCTGACCCACAAACTCTCTGTTGACTGATCACCTGTCTCCAGACAGAGTTCCATACTCTCCAGCCTATCGCTGACATAAATAGCAACTCCCCATCCCCATCTGCCATGCCCGTCTTTCCTAAAGAGCCTGTAACCTTCCATTCCAACACACCAGTCATAGGAGCCATCCCACCATGTTTCTGTGATGCCTATTATATCATGCCCCCGTAGACGTGCACACATCTCTAATTCCTCTTGTTTATTCCCCATGCTAAGGGCATTTGTGTAGAGGCATCTGAGCTGAGCTCCAAATGAAGCCAGCTCATTGCCTGGTGCAGCTGGAATATCTCTACATTGCTCCAAATGTTTATTATAGGTGCTGGTAACTGACTGGGATGGAATGCTGCCCCCCCTCCCCCAACACATCTAGTTTAAAGCATCCTTGACCAGTCTGGCAAGCCTTGTTCCAAAATAGCTCTTCCCCCTCTTTGTCAGACCATCTTTACCAGCCTCCAGTAGACCTGCCCTCCCACATTGAGTCTCGTGTTCTAAATACCCAAACCCCTGACTATAGCACCACCCTTCTAACCATTTATTAACCTGGCCAATGCTCCTAGCCTTTTTAAAGTCCTTCCCTTTGTCGTGGAGAATTGATGAAAAATCTGTCTGAGCTCCAGAGCACCTAACCACCTCTCCCAGGGCTCTGTAGTCCTTCTTAATGTTCTCTGGGCTACTGCTATCTATATCACTAGCACCCACATGGACCACTAGAAGTGGGTAATAGTCAGTGGGACTGACTAGACCAAGCAGCCTCTCTGCAATATCTCTGATCCAAGCCCCTGTTAGGCAACACACCTCCCTTGAGACTGGGTCAGGCCAACAGATGGTGCCTCTGTGCCTTTCAAAGTAGAGTCCCCTACTACTGTGACCTGCTGCTTTTTCTTGGCAGCACCAGTAGTGATCTTCTTTAGCAGTGCCTCAGCCAGTTGCTCATGTGGCCAGGGGTGTGTTTCCTCATTAGCCCCTGCAGAACTGCAGAGTGGTTCTGGGTGGGAACAACAGATTTAGGAGGAAGCCCCTTGCTTTTAATTGTCCTCTTCCTCCTTTTTTTTTTTTTTTTTTTTTTTCTTTTTTTGGTTGGTTTTTTGTCTGTTTTTTTGTTACTATTTCCCAGCTTCGTGGGTTAATGGCCTCTTCCTCCTTTCCTCCATGAGCTACAGGGGACGCTTGAGGCCCGTGCACAGTTTGGGCATGGAGCAAGTAGTCCTGCTTCTTCTCAGCTTCCCTGACATCCTGCTTCTTCTCAGCTTCCCTGACATTTTTTAGCCTATTGACAAAATCGTGTAGCTCAGCCCCTGCTGCAGGAGGACCTCCACCGGGGCGCACTGAGTGCAGCCCTGCCCATCGTGCACTCTTCCCTCACAAGACCAGTGCAGGCGCTCTCTACACTCAGAGCTCTGCACTGCAGCCTCTCCTCTCATCGGCTCTGTCTGTGTGCGTACTCTGGCCACGGCAGGAGCAGCCAGAGTAGAGGTTCCAGACCGGGCCCTGGTCATCAGCCCAGTGCTCCCACTCGTTTCCTTTGCAAACTCCCGCGCCACGCCATAACCACCGCCCGCGGTCCCTGGGGCAGGTTTTTAACCAGTTAGGGCTGATGTCGCTCCTCCTGGCTCCGCCCCCTGTGAGTCAGCTGCTCGCATCAGCTGAGCCACCGACTACTGGGCAAGTGCTGTCTAGGACGAGAGGCTCTCTCAGTGGCTCTTGCCACTCTGAGTTGAGGTTCCTGGACACTGTGCTTCCTTCTGCGCGGGTGTTGAAGCCGTCCTCTCTTGAGCTACTCACCTCAGCAATTGACCCAACTTACATGGTTTTAAGGTGACCATGTCTTTCCTTTGCCCTTGGGGTGAGTGTGGAAGTTGGATTATGTTGTCCTTGTTTGTGGATTGCAATTAGATGTCTATGTTCAAACTATGCAAAGTCTTTTGTTGAAATTATATATTCAATACTCTACATGTGATAAACTTTTGTACCTTTTAAATGGTCTCACATGATGAGATCTGCATTAGTTAGACATCACATAGGCATTAAATAGACAAAAGTAATCAATTCACTGTAGAATATGAAAGATTAACCTCCTGCTATGTTTGCACTGTCTTTGCATCTCATTTTAACAGTAACTAGTCAAATACAACAGGCTTATTTAATAAAGGAACATAGGCCAAGCACAGGGAATGTAGGTCTGTGAGGCAATGATAAGTAAGAGATCTGACTGACAGTAAAATTTTGGTAGCATAGTGTATTGTACTGCAAGTGCAGAGGTTGCATGGGGGAATGCACATTCTTTAAGAATAGAAATTGAATTATGAAGATTCTTTCTGCTTTCTTCTGATGGAGTAGAATTTCTCTGTGATCTCCAAGACGTTCCTCTTACTAGATTTTCTGTGTTCTGTATTCACTGCTAACACCAGTAACAGGTAAATTTTAAAGTAGTTAAAAAAAAAAAAAAAGGGAAAAAAAAAGAAGTACTTGGTTTCTTTATCCAACAAAATGTTCATTTGTCTTTTTAAAACATAGTTAATTGCTAATGCAGGAAAATAATTGTATATCTTGTGAATGTTTCAGTTCAAACACTGACATTATATTCTTACTTTCATTCTTTTTAATAAAGTACAATCTGCCTTTCAAGGTTTTATTTCATCCTTTAGAAAGTGACTGTGTCTATGCGGGGGTTTTTGCTGGTTTTGGTTTTGAAAACTTGCAAAATTGATTTTCTTTGTAACTGATGTAGTTGCTGCTTTTACTTTCTGATGTTTTTTCCCTCTTCCATGATGAGCAACCTTCACCAGTAGGTATTATTTATTTAATATTTTTCTGTGTGTTTTTAAGTCCTATAAATTACAGCATTTAAAAATAAAGGCAAGCTGTAGACAAAAGAATGCTGAAGTTAATTTAAACCATGCCAGCTGGAAAGAGGAGAACCCAGTGAGTTGGCAAGGACTTGTCTGGTGCTGCTTCTTCAATTCAGTGTTTATTGTGGAGGTATTCTGTGTGTGTATTAGTGTGTCAAAGTGCAAATCAGTCCATCATCTTTATTCGTCCTTGTTTCTGTTGTCTGCTGGATCTTTTATTTTTTCACAGTAATTAAAAGATCAGTAGTTCATTACATCATAAATGAAGGCAGTGTTACAAAATCTTTACAGATATTACAGCATCTTCACAGGAAGATATAATCCTATGTAAGAATCTGTGCAGAACTGGATAATTTCTAGGCTGGATGCCAGTACAGTACACTCACAGGCTCCCTAAATGAGCAGTTAAATGCTGTGCTCTCCTGTCAGTTCTCTCATATATTTACACTACTTTGCTGTTGAAGTGTAAAAATGAACAAAAGAAATTATCCTTGCTGAGGTCTGTTAATGATCAGCCATAAACAAGTCTCATATTCTTTCTTAGGACACTGTTGTTAGTACTACCTGATCTGACAGGTTACAGTCTATTTTAATTTCTGTGCAAGAGCTTCCCATACTAGTTTAGTGGGAGAAAATCCAGAATTATGGTGCAGTAATGATACGACTGTGTTACAACCAATAAGACAGTAAATTCTTTTTAATACAGAAATTTCTTGGTAGGTTTTGTTGTGGTGTTGTTGCGTTTTTTTAATAACTCTGTCAGAATTGTCATTTTCCTGAAATGAATAACCAACAGTCTGCAAATCAAAGTGATTTATTAAAACATGCAAATAAGGATTTAATTTTATTCCTTTTAGGCAATGTCTGGTATATGTTGGAGGTTGTGTGAGTCTACATGTGAGAAATGGGCTTTGAACTTCAGTCCCTTAACTCCTTATTTGCTGGGAGTGAGAGACGAGGCTTTTCAAAGTCTCTTATATTTTTGTCTATTAGTTTCAGAGAGGTTTGCCTGATTAGAAAGTTTGTGTACACACATTTCAGTTGTGTAATTCAGAGAGCTCACCTTCCACAGGCACTATGAAACACATCTTTATGAAAGAGGCCAAAATTAAGTATTAGGAATCCAGATAACCAGTGTTCTTCAGAATCAGGGTTTTACTTGTGAAATTATGCTAAACTTTTGAGGATGACAAAGTACAGAGGCTTTCTTTCTCAGGCAGGGTTATGATTTCTGTTGTCTGTATTTTTTAATATATGATCCTAGCAGGAAGGGAGAGCAAAAAATGAAAGAGTTTGATTAATGGAAGAAGCTTACAAAGAGCTAAGTTTGAGGACTGATCTTATAGCTCTTAGGCTGGGAAAGACGTCCCATTAATTTTAGTGGGAGGTTTGACTGCACAAAGACTTTCAAGATCAAGTGCTTTCTTGCTCATTAAAGGATAGAAGGTAATTAGAAATAAAGCACAGAAAAGATTTTATATAGTACTGCTTTTGCCAGCTGAAAAAAAATCCATATTATTGTAGGAGTTTTAGACTAATCTCTCTCCCTTTCTTGCATAAAATGATGACACAGTAGGTTGTTTTCATTACACTTAGAGGTCTGTGGTTCTATCTGTTCATTTTATAGGGAAAAAGCAATTGGCAAGTTTTTTCTGTGTTATATCCCTTGCTGTTGGATTGCAATCTCATCTACGATGCTGACTTTGTCATTTCCCTCCTCCATCCAAACTGTTTAGCTCTAGATATCCCACATTTTTGTTTGTAAATGTTGGATGATAAATTAAATAAAAAGCCAGTGTGCATTTTGGTTGAAGGATTTTGCTGATGTCAGCTGATGAAATAGAAGAACAGTTGAAAAAGATAAAACTGTACTAAGTTTTACAGAAACAAATCTTGCATGTTTTACAATACTTTAAATTAGGTTGACTTTTGAACATTTTTGGGGAAGAAGCTGTATATACTTTAAGACCTCTTGAATCCAGCCCTGAATTTTAAATCTGTGGCAGTAATGAGCCATTTCAGGAATCACAAATTTAGGTCATCAACTCATCAGAGTACTTTCTACACTGACCTCAGGGACTAGGCGCTTATCTCCTGTTAGGACTTCAGACCATTATTTGTAATACTTAAAAATGCATTTCATGTTACCTGTTCCTTACAGCTACTTTATTTTCTTCCTCCCCCTACCCACCCTCACCAAAATCTTTTTTGCCTCAGCCTCTAGCTGTAATTATTTGGGTGAAGAGTGTGGTCCAAGTTTAATTCCAGCTGAAATTGCCACTGGTTGTAAAACTGAGAGCAGGAGCCACTTTCTTTGCAACTTTCTACCATGTGCTGGTAGGTATAGGGAAGCTATAGAAGGATGGGGAGCCAGAGAGGCTGTTGTGAATCTATTGCTTCCCTTGTTCTCCTTGCTTGCCTTGCAGTACGTAATGCTCTTGACCATTCCCAAAAGCAAGGGAAGGTGGGAAAGACAAATTTCCGTTCTGATGTGGCAGTAGTCTGCTTTTTGAGAAAGAAGCTATGTCAAAAAAAGACTTTGCATTTAATGATGCCCTGCATTTGTCTTTTCAATCTGCAGTTGTTATATGAATGAGATTTTATTTCTGCTCAGTCATTTTATTTCGACAGTCTCCCTAAGCTTTCAACTAACAAATATGATGTGGGAAATATTCATTGTTTGTTGTTATTGAAATTGCTCTTGTGATTCCTTTCCAATTATTTTCAGGAAACAATACTTATTATTTCTGTAAAGGTGACTTCTTTTGCAAAGGTGACTTTCTAACAAATAACACATTTGGTAATATGGAGTCTGCCTTTAAAAACTGATCACTGTATCAAAGTGGATAAAATTGTGCAGCATACATCCTAAAGAGAGCTTGATCCACATGGACTCCTTTGCTTTTTTACCAGTTTAATTCTGTTGCCTTTGGGTGTATTGCTCTTCATTTGTACTCATGTAAATGAGGAAAACAATCATATGTAAGATATCGGAGATACAGGCAAATTTTAAAATGTGCATTCTCAGTGGCTTTTACCTTTCTGTTAAGCTATAACTATTAATCTCCATGGATTTTTGAAGTGCCTCTTCATTTAGAGTGTAAGATCAAATACTAGTGTAAAGCATTTCGGTTTGGTTTTTTTTTCCTTTTTTAAATGAATTTTAGATGACAAAGAAGGGACTTCCTGAAGTTAGTTGGAAATATGACTTCAGATACCAGAGGAGAATATTTTTGGTAGATAAAATACTTTAGATGACTTTTTGCTTTCAAGGGGATTTTTTGAAAAAGCTGTCAGAACCGTGAAATAATTCTCCAAGAGCACAGAACTTGTGTGAGATATCTAAAATACCTGTTGGGGGTATTTTGAAAGAAACATGTTTTCCATTGTGAGTAAAAGTATTCTCATGTGACGTAAAGTTTTCTGAGGATTTTGCTCACTATGCAGTGGTAAAGGAGTGGATAAACCACTCCGTACAGAATGCTAATGTCCTTTCTGGATATGGTGCACAGAGTGCTTGTTTGCAATTTGGGCATATTACTCTACAGAGAATGGATTTGAAATTGTCTGACTTTCCAGAAACATTCCTCTTAATGTAATTTTCTGTCTCTGGGAAGGTTTCTGTTCTCAAATAAAATAGAACAGTACAAAGGCCTGGTGCTGGGTTGATGCTTGAGTTTCTGACTGTCCTTCCAAAAGCATGTGTTGTTGGTTTAAATTGTTCAGAATTGTTGCAGTCCTGTTCTGCTGTCAGGTTGGATAACCAATTCAGTTCCTGTAGGAATAGGCAGTTTTGAAGGTTCTGCAAGCTTGGTAACCTACTGAACTTTCCTTCCATAGTACTCTTACAGTCACATAAACACAGGGTCCTTGTGACTCGAGTCCTCGTGGAAATGGTATTTTTGGATATCTGAGTATTATACTTAGGAGGGAACAGGAAGTACATAGTGCTATTTATATTCAGCAGTTAGTAACAGGGCATGAATACCCATTAATGCTCCCATATTAAACACAGTTTTAATTGCATTTTTTAAAGATCTGCTGGTTTTGCTTTTTAGAGTCTCAGGGTTGATTAATAATACCTAAATAAAAACTTAGTTGTGCGTTAAACTAAAAAAAAAATAAAAAGTTTCTTGTTATGAGACAATGATTTCACTTGGTAGTTCCCTAAACAGAACAATAAAAACCCATCTGAAAATCTGTTGCGTGGCTGCAGCAAAATGTTGTACAGTCAGGCTTCAGAAAACAAATTGATGTTTCATGTAGCATTTTAAATGTTACCATGCATATGTTTGGTAACACTAGGCTATGGTTGCTGAAGTTTGTAAACCCTCTTAAAAAGTTGTCTATCTTCAGCAAAAATTTGCTCACATTTTGCTTTCTATATTACCGATATCGGGCCACTGGGGAGGTGGGTTATCTGAAGATCTCTAGTAAGAATTACACATCTTTTTTATTTAAATATTATTGCTTTTTAGGCACTGAATATTGGAGATATGCGGAAGTACTTGTGGGAGATTTGGGTACCTGACAAACCATGCGTGGTTAAGATACCAGATCCACTGAAATAAATAAACATGTAACATTAAGACAGGCATTTGGTCCCTGCTGTTGAATTCAGTGGTCAAAACTCCTACAGCTCTTAAGAAGTGCATTACTACAAATTTATGCAAGTGTGTTTTCATTCTTTTCCATATTGTCACACTGGTGTGAAGTTCAAGTGATGCCTGCAATGAACTAGAAATGCGTGGTAGCGTCTGATGGGGGGAGAGAGAACTGCTCAGTGGAAGGTTATAAGAAGACCTTTTCTCTGATCTTTACTTGGACAAACAAGTGGCTAGCTATTGCCCAGCAGAGAAATACATGGTTCACAGCTGGGCCTACTGAATAATACCTTTCTCCAGGTACCCTCTTGTTAGTCTTGTTTAGTGCTTGTTCTGGACTCCAACACAGTAAGCCAAAGAAAATAACGATCTCCTTTTGAGCACCATGTGGGCTTGTCAGAAAATTAACCTGACAGATGCTGTCTGTCCTCCACTTTCAGAGGCAGTAATCAGAGAAGAACCAGGTTTCAATATTTGGTTTCTAAAGCTCTGCAATAAGGAGAAGCCATAGTCTATGTAGATGCATAGCTTCTTTTCAGTGCAGAGCTCTAGTCAATCGGTTTCAATGCTTTTTTTCTGGTGTGAAATAAAGGGCTGTGTACTCTCTGTGCTTTTTGAATAGAGTCTCTCCAAAATTAATAGCAGAAAACTTCATGTAGAAGTTCAAAATTTCCAGTCTTTTAAAGGTTAAAAGTAATAAATTAAATTTAAATTTAGTTACATCTTAGGATATATTTAGTTACTTTTGTTCAACTAGCCACACTGCAAGACTACAGTAAAATGTTGTTAACTTTATAAGTCTTTCCTCAAAACTAAGCACTCTGTGGCACTTACTTTAAACTACATCAGAAGCGAATTCCTGGAAACAGTTTTCAGTATCAGACTTTACATTTAAAACTGTATTTCCTAACTACTTACTGGGAAGTCTACTCTATTCTACTTCATTCCATTTCACTTTATTCTCCCCTCCCCTCCCCTCCCTGCCCCTCCCCGCCCCACCACTTTAGTTCTGTTCCATTCACTGAAAATTCAGGTGCCTGTATAAGTTATTATTTAAGGTAACAGAGAACGGTTAGACCACACTGGATTCAGGAAGTGGAGTGCCATATCAGCCTAAGTATGCTCTTCAGCTCCTAGCTCCGTTCTGGGATCTCTTTTTTTGTATCGGTACTAGAATGTAATCATAGAATCATAGAATAGTTAGGGTTGGAAAAGACCTTAAGATCATCTAGTTCCAACCCCCCTGCCATGGGCAGGGACACCTCCCACTAAACCATACTATCCAAGGCTATGTCCAGCCTGGCCTTGAACATCGCCAGGGATGGAGCATTCACAACTTCCCTGGGCAACCCATTCCAGTGCCTCACCACCCTTACAGTAGAATCATAGAATCATAGAATAGTTAGGGTTGGAAAGGACCTCAAGATCATCGAGTTCCAACCCCCCTGCCGTGTGCAGTAAAGAATTTCTTCCTCATATCCAATCTAAACTTCCCCTGTTTAAGTTTGAACCTGTTACCGCTTGTCCTATCACTACAGTCCCTCATGAAGAGTCTCTCCCCAGCGTCCCTATAGGCCCCCTTCAGATATTGGAAGGCTGCTATGAGATCTCCACACAGCCTTCTCTTCTCCAGGCTGAACAGCCCCAATTTTCTCAGCCTATCTTCATACGAGAGGTGCTCCAGTCCCCTGATCATCCTCGTGGCCCTCCCTTGGACTTGTTCCAACAGTTCCATGTCCTTTTTATGTTGAGGACACCAGAACTGCACACAATACTCCAAGGGAGGTCTCACGAGAGCAGAGTAAAGGGGCAGGATCACCACTCTCGACCTGCTGGTCACGCTCCTTTTGATGCAGCCCAGGATACACTTGGCTTTCTGGGCTGCAAGAGCACACTGCTGCCTCATGTTCATTTTCTCATCGACCAACACCCCCAAGTCCTTCTCTGCAGGGCTGCTCTGAATCTCTTCTCTGCCCAACCTGTAGCTGTGCCTGGGATTGCTCCTACCCAGGCGTAGGACCTTGCACTTGGCATGGTTAAACTTCATAAGGCTGGCAACAGCTCACCTCACAAGCGTGTCAAGGTCCCTCGGGATGGCATTCCTTCCCTCCAGCGTATCAACCAAACCACACAGCTTGGTGTCATTGGCAAACTTGCTGGGGCGCACTCAATCCCACTTGCCGTGTCACCCACAAAGATGTTGAACAAGACCGGTCCCAACACCAATCCCTGAGGGATACCACTCGTTCGTTACTGGTCTTCAGCTGGACGTTGAGCCATTGACCACAACTCTTTGCGTGCGGCCATCCAGCCAGTTCTTTATCCACTGAGTGGTCTACCTATCAAATTGATGTCTCTCCAATTTAGAGAGAAGGATGTCATGTGAGACAGTGTAAAACACTTTGCACAAGTCCAGGTAGATGACATCAACTGCTGTACCCCTGTCCATCAGTTCCATAGCCCCATCATAGAAGGCCACCAGATTGGTCAGGCAGGATTTCCCCTTAGTGAAGCCAAGCACCTTGGTTTTTTTCATGTGCCTTAGCACATTTTCCAGGAGAATCTGCTCCAAGATTTTGCCATGTACAGAGGTGAGACTGACTGGTCTGTAATTCCTCGCCTCATCCATTTTCCCCTTCTTGAAAATGGGGGTTATATTTCCCTTTTTCCAATTTTCGGGAACTTCACTTGATTGCCATGATTTTTCAAATATGATGGACAGTGGCTTAGCAAATTAATTTGCCAGCTCCTTTAGAACTTGCGAATGGATTTCATCAGGTCCCATGGACTTGTATACGTTCTGGTTCCCAAGATGCTCTTGAACCAGATCCTCTCCTACAGTGGGCCTAAGGTCTTTATTCTCACTGTCCCTGCGCCTACCTTCCAATACTTGGGTGGTGTGGGCAGAGCATTTTCCGGTGAAGACTGAGGCAAAGAAGTCATTAAGAACCTCAGCCTTCTCCATATCCAGCGTAGCCAGTTCTCCCGATAGCTTCTGGAGAGGGCCCACATTGTCCCTAGCCTGCCTTTTATTCACAACACGTATAGAATCCCTTCCTGTTATCCTTAACATCCCTAGCCAAGTTTAATTCTAATTGGGCCTTAGCTTTCCTAATCTTTTCCATGGAAGTTGGATGTTAACTGCTAGGAAGCAATATCTAAAATAACTAAGCAGGAAGCAAGTTCCAGACTTTTAAACTACTTTTTAGAAGATTTGATGGAACTCTCTCAGCCTTTCCCTGAGAACTCTTATTCTTTGTCAGACAAATCTTTTCAGCTAGGTGCAGTACTTCAAGAGAATTAAACAAATGGGTAAAAGATTCCCCATACCTGTTTTAGGTTTTAAAAAATATGAAAATTTATTCTCCTTTCTCTACAAGATGATACTGGGCATAGAATCATAGAATAGTTAGGGTTGGAAAGGACCTCAAGATCATCGAGTTCCAACCCCCCTGCCATGGGCAGGGACACTTTGGGCTTTCTTTTTCTAGCTGACAACAGCAGCCTGGATAATCAGTTTAATTAACGCTTCTTTTCCATGCATGTGAATGTTAGGCTTTGAAAAAAATCCTCTAACCCTTTACTTATGGAAAGCATTTTGAGTGTTTCATTTTTATCACTTTAATATTAATAGATCTTCACAGTGTGAGCAATAACTGAGTGATGTTGATGGTCTGTAGAATGAATGAAGACTGCTGATTTTGCAGTGTATTGTTGAGTGTGAATAAAGATGTATTGTTTTCTTGGTTTTTAAAAAACAGTTGAATTACCTGTGAGTACTTTGCTCATCTAAATAGCAGTTACATTCTCTTTCTAAAGGATTCTTGGCAAAACAAATTTCCATCAACATGGTATGTAATAGAATCTAGAAAACTCTCCTAAAGACAAGTTTCAGACGTAATGGTTTTCTATTTCTTGAAGTTAAATTTTAGTCATCACTTTTTATGCTGGGGGTAACTGGACCTAAAGATTAGATGCAAAAGTATTTATGTAAGTGTCTGGTGTACCTGATTAAGCAGCAGATCAGACAGCACGATTTTGTGGGGGAGCTGGGCTGGGGTGGGATGGATGCAGAAATGGAAACACAGCACTCAGTGATGAATAATCTGAAACGTATTTAGCGTGTGGGAGGGATGGCAGCACGTGAATAGCAATTTGTCTTTTAAGAAACCTATTTTACAACATTGAGGTTTCTAGCACTGTAGTTTCCCAACCCAAATGTGTTACAGAAGTGTGAAGCCAGCAACAATTATATGATGGAGTTCAGCTAGTGCAGCTTTGTTTTCCATCTCATACCAGATTAATTTAGTTATTCGCATATGGGCAGATATAGTCATGGTCCCATTTATTTGAACAATGCTTTTGGTTAGACTCTATCTTGTGATGTGTGATCAAAATGATCCCTTCTAGGAATATAATGGTACTTTGGCATCAATAACATTAACATCTGTTCCTCTGGGGTGGAAACACCCCCTCCCACTCCAACACATGAACAAACAAATCTGGGAATATGCATATATAAGAGGGAGAAAAACTGCCTGGAATAATCAAAAGCATGAGGCAGGTTTGTGAAGGATATATTGTGAGAATGAAGCTTGTGACTGAGCTTGTCCTAAAGTAACAGAATCCTTCTTCAAGGGAGGAAAGATGCAGAGCTGCAGGAAGTGGTCTAAGGTTAAATGGAAGAATCTGTGACTACTCAAGTGTCTTATCTGAGTATGTTCCATACAAGTGACTTGGTTTTCTGTTGTGGGTTGATACTGGCTGGATGCCAGGTGCTCACCAAAGCCACTGCGTCACTTCCCCTCCTAGACTGGACAAGGAAAGAAAATGTAACAAAAGGATTGAGGGTTAAGATGAGGACAGGAAGATCATTCAGCAATTACCATCTTAGGGACATTATTGGGGAAATTAGTTTAATTTGTTACCAATCGAATCAGAGTAGGATAATGAGAAATAAACTCAAATTTTAAAATTGCATTCTCCCACCCTTCCCTTCTTCTTGGACGTAATTAGACCTAACTTTACTCCTGATTTCTCTTCCTCCTCCCTGAAGCCGCAGAGGGGGATGAGGAATGGGGATTGTTGCTAGTTCATCACATGCTGTCTGTTCTGCTCTTTCCTTTTCAGGTGAGGCCTCACACTCTTACCCTGCTCCAGTGTGGGTCCCTTCCGTGGGTGCAGTCCCTTAGGAACACGCTGCTCCAGCGTGAGTCCCCCATAGGGTCAGAAGACCCACCAGCAAACCTGCTCCAGCGTGGGCTCCTCTCTCCATGGAGCCATAGGTCTTGCCAGGAGCCTGCTCCAGTGCGGGGTTCCCATAGGGTCACAGTCTCTTTCAGGCACCCTTCTGCACAGGTGTGGGGTCCTCCACAAGCTGCAGGTGGGTATCTGCTCCACCGTGAATCTCCATAGGCTGCAGGGGCACAGCTGCCTCACCATGGTCTGCGCCACAGGCTGCAGGAGAATCTCTGCTCTGGCAGCTGGAGCACCTCCTACCCTCGTTCTTCACTGATGCTGGTGTCTGCAGAGCTGTTTCTAGCATGTTATCACTCTTTTCTGTGGGTGCAGTTTCTTTTCTTGAATACTTTGTCCCAGAGGTGCTACCACAGTCGCTGATGGGCTCGGCCTTGGACGGCAGTGCGGTCCCTTTTGGATCTGGCTGGCATTGGCACTACAAGACATAGCGAAAGCTTCTAGCAGCTTCTTACAGAAGCCACCCCTGTAGCTCCCCTGCTACCAAAATCTTGCCATGCAAAGCCAGTGGATTTTCAAACAGTAGATAATGCAGGAATATTTTTCTTGTGTAAAAAGAAAAAAATAAAAGAAATAATTGCTTCAGTCAGGATTCTGAGAGCAGGAATGCTCTGTACATTTTATATTTTGGAGTCTGCATATAGATATTGTTATTAATCCTGGCAGAAGTTTTCACAGTATGTATTTCGTGCTGATCATAAATCTCTGTGCCTATTAGCTGATAAATGAAGTCTCTTAACTTGGATGTAATTCAGAGATGTTGGACAAACACCGATCTTCGTTGTAATTAGATTTTATTATGACTTTGTTTTCAAAAGTAAGCCACTTTTTAGTGTAGAATCGTCACTAAAATAATTTGTGAAGCAGACCATTTTCAAATGAATAAAAATAGGTCCTGGTCAATGAGGTACTACTTTTTCATATGTAGTTGAAGTGAAACTATGCAACTTCAAATTTTTATGAAAATAAATGTTTACAAATATATCTTGACTTCATTATGCTCCCTAATTAGTAGCATGCAATGTACCATTCTGATTTTTGATTCACCCTCATGGTGCCTGTGCCTCCCCTTAGGGATCCCAGCTGTTTTCCTCTCCTGCTGTAATTGAAATCAAACTTGTTCCAGCCTGTAATTGATAGTCAATCTAACCATCTAATGTTTTCTATGAGACAGATGCGCAGCAGAAGCACATGAAGCAGCATATGGAAAAACAAGTGCCCTACAGGGGTGAGGATAGATCCACTCTTGTTTTGTTATACAATAGTCCAATACTTTAATCAACTAGTTCACCTACATTTTAGTAAGCTGAGTATGAAATTCAGAGTATATCTGCTGTATTAATTGAAATTATTAGAACAAGTCTCTCTGCCTTTGTGAGGGACTGTGCCACCAGGTTGCTCTTACCTGTTATCCTCTTTGCCTGCTCTTTTCTCTTGAGGTGTAAAGAAAAAGTATTCTAGTGTCTGTCTGCGTGTTGTTATGACAGGTCTAATGGCTCATATGGGATTGTAAATCTTTATGTTCTCTCTCACCCTTGTTTTGGCATCTAGTGCAAATCATAGTCTTGTGTAAAGAGTGCAACTTTTTGTCTCCAGATGAAGACATTTGCTAAGAATCTGCCATTGGAAGCAGGATGCTGCTGTCTGTCAGTACTTCAATATATTCCTGGTTTTGTCTCTCTCTGAAACTGTATAATGCTTCCATTCTTTGGGGATAAAAGATGTTCCTCAATCCTGTAGCTCTCTGTCTCACTCTCTATATGTAATTGTAGTATGTAAGAGAAAAGAGCACCAGTCATGAAATTTTGTATTTAAGTAATATATTAATATTTTAAAAGTGGGGTTTTAGTTGTTTGGTTTGGGTTTTTTGTGTTTTTTTTTTTGTTTGTTTGTTTGTTGGTTTTGTTTTGGTTTTGTTTTTTGGTTTTGCATTTTTTGGTTTTTTTTTGTTTGTTTGTTTTTTGTTTTGTTTTTTTTTTTCCTCTCTGTTTGGAATCTACCCTAGTTCCTACACTAGAAGGGTTATATAGTTTTAATAGAATTCTTCTGCCTCTAGCTGATAACAAAGTATTCAATAATTAAATATAGAACTAAAGAGAAGTCGTAGGTTAATAGTAGCTTCGATGGCTGCTGGATTTCTTAAGATATTTTTGAGGCATATTTTCTTAGCAGAAATAATGTCATAATTCCCTATGTGGATTTCCTCATATCCAGTTTTGAAAGGAGCCTCATGTGTTTCTTCTAGTGCTACTGATAGAGAGGTTGTTATCAGAACATCTGAGTCAGGCAGACTTAGGCTTTGAGCGTTTGCATCTGCAACGATATCTGAGACCTAGCTTAGATCAAAAATCACACTTACTCTGTGCTGTTCTTGACTCTAAATATGGTTGCCCTGTGTAAAGTTCAGCAGGATTTCTCCTGGGGTAGCAAAGTTCCTTTAGGTATATCTAAATAAATATTAGCTTTCTGGTGAGTACTTATAAAGAGATTTGGAGGAAAGCTAGTTATTCTGTAACTCTTTAGATTATACCTGGTTTCTCAGGGACTTGAAAAGAAAAAAAAAAGTGGAGAAATTAACTTTACACTGTTCTAAGTCACAGTGGAGATTTTTCTCATCAAATATTTATCCATCGCGGAGGAGGAAAAGAGTTGAGTAATCAAACAGTTGGTGCTAATTTAAATGTCATAACCACAATTAGAAAAAAAATCCTTGCAATCCTTGCAATCAAATTTTATTGTGGTTTCCCAGTCTATGTTCTGAAAATATCCTTCACTTGAGGATTTCCACTGTGAAGGAAGAGAGTACAATATGGGTTTGACTCAAGTTTCCTGAACTACTTTCCTCTTTCTCAGAATTTCATACACTTTCTATGTTTCAGTGATCCCTTTATAAGATGTGCTGGGTTAACATGAGGTTGTCAGTTGTTTCCTGCAAATAGATTTGCCTCTAACTTGATCACCATCTACTCTGAAAGAATAGTCTGAAGCCACTACTTGTACTTTCTGTGTGACCTTAATGAAGCCAATACAAGAGGGAGCAGAGGGAGAAGTTGGCATGTTTTTTTAATTGTTTGTCATCATTGCTGTTTGTTGTGGGTTTTTGTCAGATTTGTTTGTTTATTTTTGTGGAAATGAAGCTCATATACCTAGGAGGAAGTTTTTTGGTGTTATTACAAAATCAACTAATTTCATACTTTCTCTGTCAAATTATTTACCTGATGCTATTTGTAATAGCATAATCAGAACAGTTTAATTAGTTAAAAATAGATCTAATATTAGATATGCAATGTGTAAATAGATTAGCTTTGATGTATTATTAGCTTTTTTGTGTATTACACAGAAAAAATTATTTATTATCCACTGAAATATTATATAAAAATGTGAAGTGCTAAATCTGTTAAGGTTAGACATGTGATTATTCTTAATACTTTTGCTATATGCAAGGAGTACTGATCTATTAGCATGGAGTAATCAAAGTTGGAATGGACCTTCAGAGGCCATTTGATGCAATGATGTCTTACATGAAAAGTGCTAATTTCAGATAAGTTTTTTTCAGAGCCTTACCCAATCAGGTTTTGAATATCTCCAAGGCTATGACCAAGGCTTGCCGTGGCCTCAGTGGGCAGCCTGTTCTAGTGTTTGATTATCCTTGTCATAATATTTTCCTTTGTATCAAATTAGAATTTTCCTTGTTGCAGCTTGCCTCTGTTGTTTCTCATCCTATCACTGTGCAAAAAAAGTCTGGCTCCATATCATCCAGACCCTCTCATTAAGTGGCTAAAACTGCAATAACTTTTGCATGTTGAGGGTGAGTACATGCTCTCAGAGGCCTACTTGATACTCTCCAGGCAGGGAGGCTGTGTCCCGTCTTCTACTACTGTATGTACCTAGATGTGAGATCCGGAAGGATTTGCTGAGTAGTGAGGCTTGCTTGACTGGTCTGCAGTTCCTGCAATGATCCTCCTTCTTCTGTTCAAAAATGGGCAATTTTCCCAGTCATCAGAAACATACCTCAATCACTCAGACCTTTGTAAGACCATAGGCAGTGTCCTTGTAATTACATTGTCTGGCTTCCTCTGCACTGTTGGAGGCATCCCATCTCGTTCTATGTCCAATTTACTTAATTGGTTTCTACCTTGATCTTCTACTGTGGGTAATTCTTCAGTCTCCCAGATCCTGGCATAGGCTCAGAGGACTTGGGAGATTGAGGCTGTCCTTACCAGTAGAAGCTGTCTTTACCAGTAGAACCTGAGGCAAAAAAGGCATCTAGTACCTCAGATTTTTCCATTTCCTTTGACACTAGGTTTCTTACCACTTTGAGTGGTGATCCCACATTTTCCTTCTTCTTCGTTTTGCTGACAGTGTAACTTTTTATGCTTCACAGTCCTCACTAGTATCAATTCTAAGGGAGTATTGGCTTTCGTACTTTAGCTGAGCTCAGTCAGGATTTCTCCATTATCATGCTGAGCTTATGCTGTGGCTGTTTGACTTCCTGGGCATCATACTGGGCTTTTTCTGAACCTTGAAGAAGTTGTCGCTGATGATCAATCAGTCCTCCTGAACTCCTTTACCCTCCAGGGTAGTCTCCCATTAGCCCCCACCAAGGAAATATCTGAAAAAGTTTGAATTTTCCTCTCTTAAGTGCAGTTTGTTTTTTTTAATTATTGTAATAATTTAATTTTATTGGGGTGTGGGGAGCAAATAGACCCAACTGAGTATCTCTTCTGGTCAGTTTGTCAGCCACCTGTACACCTTTATCAAATAAATTGGTTCTTGATGCTTCAGAAATCTCTTGCAATTTTTCTACTCCACCATTTTGCCCTTCTAGAAGATGTTGGGGTTGTTCATATCCCAACTGAGAAACACCCTTGTGACTGTGAGGCTTCCCCTGGTTTTCTAAAGGAGGCTTCATTTAATTCCTCTTCTTGATCAGTCGGTCTTTATCAGACACTCATCACTGCACCCACCCTGATCTTGACCCATCTGCTCTGGACTGGTTGGTCATCTCTTCTAGTGCAAAGCTCCAGGAATTCAAACTGTCCTTTTCCATAGAGCACAACCTCTCCTCCTCATTTGCACCCCCAGCTGTGCTGTGTTTGCAAGGGACATTACTTGTGTGTCATGCTTGCTCCTGGGAACTTTCTCACTTTCTTTTATCCCTCCTCTAAGTCTCAGATCTTTTATCTACCATCTGCAGATGTTGAAAGCCCCTTTCACTAGATTAGCAAGCTTCTCTGCAAGGCTGGGTCTTGCCCCGCTTTATTAAATATGCCATGACATAAAAATATTTTCATGCATATGTTTAGTATATGTTTAACATGTACATACAAAATATCTATGCTTGTATTTAGTGTGTAACTGTGCTTAAATATTGTAATCAAGTTCATGAAGAGAACAAACACTTTGTATATATTGCTGTGAGTTTGTGCACAGCAAGAGAGAGGAGAATGTAAGAAACTTCTAAAAGTACTGAATAATTATCTTTGTTTGGGAGTGTTGTCTTTAGCTTTTTATCTCCTACATGCTTTACTGGCACTCTTGTCTTTCAGTCTGATTTTTCAAATGCTACAATGTATTTTTTTGTATTTTTTTTTTTTTTTTTTTTTAAATATCGCTGAAGTGTGAAGCAGAAAGCAGTCATATATGCCTGACCAATTTTATGGTGATGGTTTATTCTTCTTTGTAAAGAATGTGTTGTAACATTTTGGAAAAGCTGGTCCAGTATAGGGATTCGAAACACAGGCGTTAAAAAGATACAACAATTTTCATGTTCTTTTCTTCCAGAACTATAATCATGCATAAAATAAATTTTAAAAATCATCAGCATATATTATTATAAACACATTTGAACATAGTACTGAATTATTCTATCAGAAAAGACATTTTAAATACTCCCACGGATTCATTTTATTTAAAAGCTGTTTTTCTTGGGGAAAAAAAAAGGAAAATGTCATCATGTGTCTGAGTATTTGAAGGAAGATGTACCTACTATTTAATGTTACTAAGATGACAGTAGTTTTTTTGTTAAGGAGGGTGCCAAAGAGGTTATCCAAGTGGTTTGGGTTTTTTCTGATAGTATATTTGTATGAGAAGTCTCTTGGACATTCCTGTTTGTATAACACTGCCTAGGCTATTTTGTTTTCTTAAACCAATAATCATCATTGTAGGTGATAGAAGTGAGGAAATATGAATGAGAACAGTTTTTCACAAGTTTTCTTCATCTGTCTTATACATATTAAAATAAATTTATGTTTCATACTGAAGGAAATGCTTTTAGTTTAATTTTCCCTTGGAGGAGGAAAGAAAAAGAACATTATGTTCCATAATTGAAAGGTTTTGAGATCTAGTGTTAAATGCAAAGGTGGAGTAGGATAAAAAAAGGTACAATTGTGATTCATAAAGTTAATTTTACACTCTTTGTTTGTGTTTTTTTTTGTTTGGTTGTTTTGTTTTGTTTTGTTTTTTGGGGGGAGAGGTGCATTTCATTCGGTTGAAAATTAGTGTCACAATTTTTTTTTCTGTTGATGTTCACCTGATCCGCTGTTTCTTAGGTATCCTATCTTATATGCTTCTAAATGGGTAGTTTATTAGAGAGGCTGCAGCATTCTTTATAGTACTGTAAATGTTAGTATTTACATGTTTAGACAACTGAATGAAGTCTTAGTGCTTCACTGCCTCAAGTGGAACTTAAATACCTATATTGTAAGGCCAGGTTGGACAGAGCCTTGGGTGGCATGGTTTAGTGGGAGGTGTCCCTGCCCATGGGGGGGGTGTTGGAACTAGATGATCTTAAGGTCCTTTCCAACCCTAACTATTCTATGATTCTGTGATTCTATGATTGTGGATGCCTAACTTGGAGTGTCCAAGCCTAGAGTTGAAGCACCAGTCTTCAAATTTATTTTTTCGTTTTGTTTTGTTTTGTGGGGTTTTTGTTTGTTTGATTGATTTTTTGCATTTGTCGTTGTTGTTTTTTCCAAATTATATCCAGTGAATTTGTTAAAGAAACTTGGTAAAACTCTGCTAACAGATATTGAAGTGCTGTATGGATGCCTAACGTTTTTTGTTTATCTTTTTCGTGCCATGTGATATCAGGCCATCTCCTCAGCAAGACCTGTAAGAAAACAGTTCACATGATTGTCACTGAGGACAGAATTTGATAAGCTTTCAAATGCAGAAATTGAATGAGGACATGAAATGTCAAAACAGGCTAGCATGAGTGTCTTGTGGGGAAAAACAGAAGTGATACATAAAATGTAATTCAGCACCATCTTTGTCAATGACTGAAGAAGTATAGATAAGGGTATGTTTACCCTGATTAAAGTCAGTGGACATTTACCATTGACCTTCATAATGCTTCTGTATTTTACTCACTATCTGACTGAACTGAAAGTTGGCGAGGTATGTGCTGGTGATTCCTCTCATCTGTAGAAATTTAGTCTGTTTTGGGAAAAAGCTTTGTTACTGTTCCCTTCATCAGGGTGAGATTCACAGACATTACCTAATAGTTTAAAAAAAAATTCCTCATTTGTGACGATTTACCTGATTTGAGCAGAGTAGGATCAAACATTTGTAGTGATTTTAGTGGCCTCTGAGGATCCAAAGTATGAATAAGAAAGAGGTTTCAAATATTTTTGCATGCATGATATATCAGATTAATTGTTTCTGGTTTAGGATTAATGAGGCTTCATGGGTAGGTGTAGAGTAGGTAGCCAGTCAGTGATCTTTGTAGGAAAGTAATGGAAAGTATTTTATTCTGAAATGTTTCAACAGTGTTGGTTTTTTTAAATCAATTTTCTGGGTTTAATACAGTTCCGTTTGAGGTGTCATATTTCTTATATATTGCAACACTGTAAATGCTCACATACTGGACCTTCCTTTAGAAGACTGGGCATATACACTAGGGCACGGCAGTGTAGCAATGAGGAAACAGCACAAAGTGAAATGGCTGTTCCTGCATGTTCTTCAGCATGACAATGTACTGCAGATCACAGGGATTTATTACATGTGGGTTTCTTTTGCTTTGTTCTGGTTTTCTCCCCTTTTTTTTCCTTTTTTTTTTTTTTTTTCTTCTTCAGATGATCTCCACTGTGCTGCTTTTCTTTGTTTTGTTTTGTTGTGGTTTTTTTTTTTTTTTTTTTTGTTATGCTATTCCATTGTCAGAAGCAGTAAATCCATTAATGACTACACTTCATTCACTAAATACTTCCTTAACATAGAGTAAAATAAATCATTACATTTTGGTTCATACTCCTGTTTCCCCTCCTCCCAAAAAACAACCTAACCACAACCAACTTCTGTTAAGTTCAGAATCAGAGGCTTTACAAAGATAAAAGCTGCCAAGTATATTTGCTAGCGGTTCATTTGTACACTTTTCGATTTACAGAACAGGCCCTCAGTCTTAGTTTTTAATTTGGTGCTTTAGATGAAATCCTATTTGGGGAAGTCAATGAGAGGTTAACCAAATTCTAGGCAGCTGCAGTGGTTAGAAGTCAACAGCTTTGATTACATGCCGAACTGACATCTAATTTCAGTTTTTGTTTTATTTATTCCTCATTCTTCAGCCTTTTGCCATATCATATGACATTGTTATATTAAGCTTTGCCACTGAGAGGGGAGAATTAGTATGTTTAACAGAGCTTTGCTTGTTACCTATACTATAATTTTGCAAAGTAGGAAATATTAAATGAAAAAAAAAATATATGGCAAAACCTGATAGTTAAGGCAGAATTTCTGACAAGGTTCCAGCCACTATGCCTTTTACTCTGACACCTTTCACTGCTGCTGATTTCAATGAGGTGAATGATTAAATTATGTCATATGTGAAAGGTAAAAGGCCAAAAATGAATTTATATAACACAAAATGATAGTTACAAAAATACATTATTCATACTCGATGCAATGTCCAAATTAATGTTGGACAGTTCACGTTTTTCACAAAATTTCATTTCCTCTTTTCTGTTAAAAAAAAAATAAAAATTAAATGCTCTTGATTAATTAATATGGTAGTTAAACTGAATGTTAGCAATGAAATAAAGAAATTCATGTTATGTGGCATAAATTTTCCTCCACCATCTTACTAATATATTTAAGTGAGGGGAAATAAAAAAACTAAAACAAATAAAGAGAATTTTCAGCTATAATGTTATCTACATATAGCCATGTGTATAAGCTATTATTATATATATTGTTACTCATGGAAAAGCTAGTATGCTGAGATCAGTTAAGAAAGTAAACAAAATGTTCCATACATTCAGTAATGGGCCTGATAACAGAACCCAGATTTTCTGTGAGTCTTACAGTGCCCATACCCATTTTGCCATGTAATTCTAGCCTCCAGATATCCGTGGTACAGAAAACCAGGCATTTGTGTACAGTGTATAACAGAATAGCTTTTATCAGCATTACAGTGACAGAAAGCAAAGGCTAGTGGGACAAAAATTAGATACCGTGATGCTGGGAGAAGGTGGGAGCAATGGGTGCCTGCTTGTAGCAAAGATCCTTCGTTACTTGCATGAAGGCCCCTGACATGTGCAGCACAATACTCATTGCAGCTATGGTTTATGAAATACAGCTTTGTGTCGAAGGCAAACACCTTTGATAACACTGTTCCATTACAGGTACAACTAACATTAAAGGCTCTTTCAGGGAACCTCTTACATCATGCTTTTATTTTATTCCAGTTGGCTGAGTCTTTCCTGCTGAAAGTAGGTCTGAAGGAAGAGTAGGTGTTTGATCTTGCTCTGATTAAAGTCAATGCAAAATTGGTTTTGAATTTAACAGCATGAGTTCAGTCTATAGAGAGAAAGCATGTAAGCCCTTCCAGCACATTTAGAATATTTCCAAATGAAATGGGAACTAAAAAGGGAGAGCTTACCATTTTTTACCTAAACTTCCTTTTTGCTACTTGTTCGTTAAGCAACCAGAGAGTGCTTTGATGTGCTATTATTCACAGTAAGTTTGGAGTTTAATGGAATGAAAAGCCAGGAGCAGCAAATATGGTATTTCTTACCGTACTTTAAATACTACCTCACTATTAATTCCCTTTAACATAAGACCATAGTATGGTTTTCAAATGGTGGCCTATAAACTGCTGGTAACCCTCTGTTTCAAAAGTACGCAAAGGATAAAGCCCTAAGAGGTAAAGTTAATTATATTAACACTGAAATTACTCATCATTGTCTGTGATTACAGCTGGCTGTGTCTTTTCTATATTGTTATCAAAGAAGTTAAGAATTGAAATTAAGCACAGTACCAGCAAGATCTTTTTCTTTGGTTTTCGGGGTTGGGATTTCTGTTGTTTTTATCCATGAACATAACAAATCTGGGGTAATCTCTGTCTAAAAATCACCTAGTAATTTTAAGCTACCTTCCACCATGTTTGTGGTTTTGTTCTGTTTTGTTTTGTTTTTAATGACAACAGAATGTACATTCATGTAAGCAGAGAACTGCTTCTATTCATCAGAGTAGTGAGTGCTTGGCATGCAAATTTGGCTTTCATCTAAGGTTGGAAGTAAAACTAAAAGTTGGAAAGACTATAGAAACAGTGAGAGTGCAAATTCCCAGAAGAAGAGTGGTGCTTAAAGAGGTTACCGTCTAAGCCGTAGAAGGCAATTCAAAGGAAAACCAAAACAAATTACTTTATGAATTCGATGCAGGAGAGTCCATAAGTATGTAAGGTTTTTCAGGTAAGGTTTCTATATCTAAAAATCTGTCAATGTGGATGCACAGAGGAAACACCCAGATAGGCTGAATTAAATATTTTGTTGTCAAACCTGTGAATTCCAAATATGTTTAGGCACAAAATGGTCACCCCCATGAATGATTCGTGTGAGAAGATATATCATCCAGCAAGTGGATTTTAGGAATACATAGCATGTGCTGACTGCGCTGAGTACAGCATGAAGCTCTAGCAGCCATCACCATTTTGCTTGGAGATAGGTGAAAGCAGAGCCCATGTGCAATAAAGGACTCCAGCATGGTGGTGTGCAGCATTTGACTGGGACAGAGCAGAGCACTGTCCAGGGAGGACATGACCTATTGCATAAAGATCATACTGCACATCCTTTCACTTTGTATGTGAAGAATTAGTTTTGAACCTATTGTATTCATTCAGTGAAATTGTATTGGGCAATGGATCTGGCATCACAGATCCTTAGTGCCTTTCCTTGAAGCTAGTGCAGTTCCTGTATGACAGGGAACCCAAGATTTGTGGTGCAAGAAAAGATGGAGAGCTCAAACAAAAACAAAAGGAATGATGGCTTAGTAGCAGATTTTCAGTCATTCTGGCACGTGTGTGCTTTTCATTTTCCCGGTTCAGTTCTAGTGCTGTTACTTGCTCAGAGATTCTAATGCAAAAGGAGTTTTAAAAGAGAGGTATAGAATCCAGGGCAAAAATTCAGATTGTTAACCTTTAACTTACCTCCCATATTAAAAAGAAAAAAAACCCAACCAATCAAACACACACACAAAACACACACACAGACAAAGCCACCAAAAAAGAAAAAAGAACCCCAAAAAACCCCCGCACAAAACCAAGCAAACAAAACCCAACAGCAGAAAGAAAAACACAGTATTTTGTGAACTAATGCACAGAAATTAAAGGTGAAGTTAATTAAGTTTTAAACTGTAGTGTCACAGTAATGTTTAACTGAAGATTGGAAGTATGATGAAGTCCAGAAGGGAAAGATGCATCTTTTCGGTGTTTCTATTGATCAGCATAGCTGTTCTCCTCTATGACTGGCACTATCTGCCTGTCCCATCACACAGCTGCAAATTCCATTCCAAGAACTTCAATATATTGCAGAATTTAGGTGTGCAGCTTCTTCATGAAGTCTACCTTGAGAGTAGGTACCTACACAGCTGATGTCCTTTACAGGTCTTTGCTGAGATCTGTGGTATATTTAGAAACACATTTCTCATTTATAAGATTACAAATTTCTTTTTAATGATACTTAAAGGTGCAGAAACATGGCATTAGGAAGCTTTTGAACAAAACAAACTAAAAAATGAGAGAAGAACACATGTATTTTTTTTTACTATTAAAGAGCCTATAATCTCTTCAATGAGGATACTCCCAAGTATTTAATTCTTACTAATAGGTAATACTGATTATGAAATAAATTTGGTAAGTTGAAATAAAGCACTAATCATTCTGAAGATTGTTTTACACTTCTATTGCTGTGACTACATTGACAATTACAAATGATAGAAAATTACAAAGCACACAATACTGCCCCAGATCTTTATCCTAATACTGCAACATTCAGAGGGTCTGAAATGGCTGTCTGCAGATTATATGCAACTTCCATTAGGTCAATGGCAATTTTTGACATGCTGTGCAATGGCACTTAGGTGTACAACTTCAATTCTGCATCTACTTTGTTACATTGTATTACGTGATATTTCATGATTCTTTTGTTTGGAACTAGATGCTTTCTTATTCTATTTGTGCATGTTATGCTGTGTGATCCACAAAGATTCTTTTGTCTTTGCTTCTGTGAGGAAAATATGAATCAGTTTATTGTGGAACCAAAATACTGCTCTGAAGATGCATTCTGAATTACAAGCGTTAATGATGTTAGGTTTACAAACACTGGAAGATATGTTGAGAGAATGACTGCTTGGGCTCTCTGAAGCTAGTTACTGAACCCCAGAATACTAGCATGAAATCCATGGAAGCTTTGTCATGACTTCTGTAGAATGTCAAATTATGCCTGAAGAAAGATGGACAGCTGTAACTTATAAGCACTATAGGAACAGATAAATTGCAAGGTCAAATTTCATTCTGGAGTAAGACACTCAGATGATTTTTATTTCATTTTTAACTCCACCTAAATATTAAAAAATAATGAAATTAGATTTTCAAGCTTATGTATGAGTGTCCATAAGGTCTAAAGGCCTTCTCAAAAGTCTCTCTTTTTTTTTTTTTCTCAACATTTCTAAGTATAGAGTCTTTATGGGAATATAAATGAAGATGACTTAGGAGAGTAAAGCTTCTGAAATGGTGAACATCTGTAATTTTAAAGGAAAGGAATTCATGACCAGTTTTCTTGCAAATTTTCATGTGCAAAATTTAAACTCATACATCAGTTGTACAGAATAAATTTACAACAGCTTTATCAGCCTGCTCCCTCTTGAAAAACAAAATCTGTAAAAATTATACCAGCTGCACACAGGGTGTCACCACAAAAGAATTACATTATATTTAATCCCTTAATACAAGGGTGAGTAATGAATTAAGTAATCACCATCTGATACTTCTGCAAGTTTAGGTTAAATGAGCTGACCTCCATTTAAGTCCCAGAAAATAAGATATTCTTACTGCCCTTTTGTTAATTTTGGCAACTTCTGGCACTCCAAATGAATAAATTCAGGGACTCAAATATTCCTCCATCCTTCACATCCCATTTCAGGAATGCTGAATGTGGTGCTTGATCCACCTGTTTGGGGTATGGTGCAGGATCTGGATAAGGACAGCTTTTCAGTTCTCTTGATCTGCCAGCTGATCTTGAACTAAAAGCAATCAAAGGAATTGCTTTGCAACTGCGTGATGTCTGAGCATGAAAGGAAATTGCTTGCCATTTCAGGTATTCTATTCTGTATTATTCACAGGCTTTCTCTATAGTAGGTGTAAATTTTCAGGGAGTGTTTCTTTTCTTCTTTGATAAGTTCTTGAAGATAACTGAAGTGTTCCAGGAAGGTACCTGTTTCTAGCACAAAGTCCAGCTTGTGAATGTCTCAGGTCAGCTAAATTACAGCCTGAAAAATTAAATTAAAACAATAAATGGTAAATGCAGTGTAACTGATTTTAATCCAGAGTTGCTGCCTCTGTCACTCACGAATGAGAGCTAGGTATGGAAGTAGCAGAAAAACTGAACCAAGTCAAATACTAGCTAATTTAAAAGTAAAGTAAACATATAGTTTCACAGGGTGTACTCCTAGAGATTATACGATAGAATTCCTGTTGTCATAGATGTTATTAATTGAGGTTTCTAATTTGTTAGTCATAGAAGCATAGAATGGTTTGGGTTGTAATGAATCTTCAAAGGTCATCTAGTACAACTGCCCTGCAATGAGCAGGGACATCTTCAAGTAGATCTGGTTGCTCAGAGACCTGTTCAGCCTGACCTTGAATGTTTCCTGGTATGGGGCTTCTACTACCTCTCTGGCAACCTGCTCCAGTGTTTCACCATCCTCATAGTAAAAAAATTTCTTCCTTATATCTGTTCTGAAACTATCCTCTATTAGTTTAAAACCATTATGCCTTGTCCTATCTCAACAGGCCCTGCTAAAAAGGCTCTTTCTTTCTTATAAGCCCCCTTTCATTACTGAAAGGCCACAATAAGGTCTGAAACTAGGTTAGACAAAGTTCTCAATAATGTCCTGTGGGAAATAATTTCCTTTAGAAGAAGAAGAGCTAAATGGCTATATTTATTTATATATTATTCTGTGGTGCTTAAAATTAAAAATCTGTGTCTTACAGTTGAATCTCAGGCAAGAAGTGAAACTGTTATGAGAACTAAAAACCCTATTACATTTGATTCCAGGTCAGAATATTAACTGTCCCTTAAATAACAGTTTAGGAAGATCACTCATTTAATTTTTGGTTGCTCTTTTGATGTACTACTTTCCAAAGCACTGTGTATTACATGCCCAAGACATTAAATATCTGCATAGAAAAAAAACCTCAGAATTTCTTCAGTTTATTGTATGGCAATTCGTTGGATGTCGCTTGTTCTTTCACACTGGTAAATGTCATCCTGTATGTCCTTTTCTTTCAGGTCTGTTGTTAGATTAACTGTATCATGCATTCACATGTCTGTAAGGCAAATTTATGTCCTACTTTGTTTCTAAATCTACCTCACTGATTTTTTGGAGTAATATTTGGGCTAAGATTCAGAGAAGTAGTAGCTATACTTTCGAAACTGTTGTTCTGGTGTCACTCTTTTTATAAAAACAAACTTTCTGAAATTCCAGTTACCTCTGTAGAGTTCTATATATTCTGGCTTTTCTGGCTGTGACTCAAGACCCCATTAACAAGACTTCTTCCAATCCCTATTGCTACATCTGGCACAGATAAAGAGGTACCTTCCAAGGAAGATAAAATCTAGTCTGTGAAGGTCCTCAAAGATTAAAATCAACAACTTCAATTATTCTTCACGCTAGCTCAGAGTTAAGTGTAGTTTAATCCTTGTAACTACTTCCTCTTAACAAGTGAGTCACGCATTTTGTATCACATGAAAGCTAAGAGCTTTCTTAAGTGTAGCTGAGACTGAAGCTACCATATATATCAGTTCAGCCGGACATCAGCATGGCTAATTTTTATATTGAATTAGTGCACAAGATTTTTGCATGATTTCAGGAAAAACAAAGGTTTCTTTAGTAAAAATAAATTATTTGGCTTGGTTTTCTTTCACTTTAGAAGTATTTTTTTACATTCTGACTGTGCCTGTAGTGTTATTTAAGAGTACACATGGTTAGCTATCCAGCTTTGACACTGAGTGGTTCATGGAAACAGCACTTATGCCTAAAGCCTTCTGTGGCAGATCTGCACGTAAAGAGATTATTGAAACTGTTTAGAAGAGATCCAAAATGTAATACAGAAATGTGATTGATTAAGGGTCTAGTTTTGGAGGCTGCTTTTATTTGTTATACAAATACATTGTTATGCAACATGATAAATGGTTATTAATTCTTGAATAACACCTATATTGAACTATATTTCAATAATTAATGCATGAAAGATTAAACATTAAGCATTTGATAATTTGCATTTAGCAGTTCCTTTTTTTTTTTTTTTTTTTAACCTTGTTGTTAATGCATGACTTAATCCATGTACTTTTCATTTCACTTACAAGTTCAGCCTTCCAGAGGTACTTATGCCTGGCCATTAACTGGAAAGCAGATTAGTCAACTAGTCATTTACATTAAGTAAGAAAGGCTGAATACAGAAGTCAGTGTTTTTTGCTGTTTTTGCTTTCAGAGTGTTCTCCCATCATCCAGACCCTTCTGTTACACAAGGAACTGTAACACTTCCCTGACAATACAGAGAAAGTAATTTTTGCAGAAGTCATAAGTGGAATTACTCCCATGCAGTAATGTATTCAGCACCTTATAAGAAAACCTCGTTCCAAGCACCCTAATTGCCCAACAGATCATGTAAACAGATTTGTCTGACTCCCTCAGTATAGCTGCAAACACTAGTCCCCTATCTAAGCAGTTAGTGCTGGCCTAATATATTGGCAGATGGCATGCTGGTCCTTTTCCAGTAGAGTTTGCCAGCTCACATGGCTACCACCCACTCCTTTCTTCTTTTCCCCACCTTATACCTCCTGTATCTTTTTGGTACCCTTGCATCTCCCCAGAGCTCTTGGAAGATGGTATATTTAAAGAAAGGACAATTTCTTGTTCCAGACGAATTTAAAACTGTAGCCAGCTATGGCATAGCTGGCATGCTGAAGTTTGCAGGAGCATCTGTCTATAAAACATTCTGACTACATCTTACTGATCTCTGTTGGAGGCTTTGAGGGAAAGTTTGCAGTTCTTGTTCTACAAACTAAAAAAGAAAAAAAAAAAAAAAACAAACCAAACAAAAAAAACTAACAAAAAAATGAAAACTTTAAAGTAGTTGAAGCTTAATGGAAAGTATATTTTTCTGGTACCAAAAAAGACAGCTGCAAAGCTACTACTCTGTCTTTTTTCTCCTGCACACCTTGATTTATTCTAAGAATTTGTGCCCTCAACGGAAAATTTGGAGGACTCTTTTCAGGATGAAGGCTCTGGGAATAGACTGTTTAATATCTGAAGTAAGAGTAATGCTTTTGGTGTCCAAAAGTGGATATATTAAAATCTACAAAGAAAACATGGGCAAATAATGGGTGTCAGAAGGTTTTGTCATTCTCAGTTGAAACCATAAAAAAAAAAAAAAAAAAAAAAAGGCTATATTTTTAAGAGTATTTGCCAGCTATTAAAAAACTTTTTGGGCGTCTCAATCAAATGTAATGACAATTTTTATAGGCAGAATAGGTTTGGTGCTTTTATGTTTTAAGTTATGGCGCTTCTAAACTTCATCCACTATTTGCATGAAAAAATGTATCATTACATTAAGGTAATTAGGTATCTGTCATTGCCAGATGCTGTTCCCTTCTAAAGATGGTGACATTTCAGCATTGCATTGTGACTGGATTTTGAAAAGGGAGCTACAACAGACCTTCTCTACACTACTGCCTTATCATAAAGAACACTGCACCTAAGTATTGTAGTTTTCTTCATGCCATTTGCAAGGAGTGCTGTTTAGGGTGGAAAATGGGACTCAGAGTTTTTGAGAAAAGCTGGTACTTTAAAGCTGGCACAAATTAAAGATGCAGTTATGGCTGAAAGTTGTCAGGGATAGACTATGGAGTAGTTTGCTCCAGCATGTCTATCCCTGCATGACTGGTTTCATTATAGGCCAGCAGAGGAATAAATGCAATGAATTAGTAATCAGAGCCATAGTCTTATCTTCCTTTACCTAGAAGTTTTCAGTGAATAAATGCAACAAATCATATGAAAAATGTGATGATCACTGCTTTGATGAATTCCTGTGTTTAAATGCAGGTTCCCTGACCAGATGGGGCTTTTCATAGAGAAGAGCTTCTAACTTACTCCTTTGCACTTCAGTGAAACCCAAGATCTTGTAAGCTTGTTATATTTTCTGTGTCCATGGAAGCAGAGATCAAAGAAATATTCTTCATCATCTCTATGCTCCATTTGAAAAGTTGATGAGCTATGAAATATCTTTTTGCTTTGGTTGGTCTCCACGGCAGTGTCTTAGCTGGGTATTTGCTTCATGTGACATTAACAATTCCTGTAGGCAATATTTTAAATCCCAAAGACTTTATTTGAAATAAGATACCCAAAATGAAGGTGCTGTGTTTGCTGTTTTGTTTTGTTTTTTGCAGCATGTAACTGAATAAAACGTGGCAAACAGAAGACTGTGACGAGTGAGTAATACATCTATTGTCCTAGTATTTCCAGTTTTCATATATTGAATCCAAAAGACACTTGGTTCTGCTTATATCAAATTATTATGATATGTCTCTCAGTCATTTTATGGCAATATTTCCCCTGTTGCTGTAAAATTGTTAGCAATATAGGGTTCGTATAGTAATGTCTTAAAAAATAATTAATGACTTTGAGTTCAGTTGTTGATATTTGCTTTTTAAGCCTGTTTCTTTAAGTGGCTTGGTGTAGTACTATATTTTTACAGGTGCATAGACAGTAAAGTTAAATACCTAAAGAGAAAAGTCCTGTAAACTGTATGTAGTTGCCTGCACTCTGCACCCTCACATCTTGTAGTCGCTGCTAGCTCTGTGGGTTTCTAACCACTTTCTAATTGCACCTGCTTGCTGAACAGGGTTTTCTCTTCATGATGCAGGCAAAATTCAGGCCTTCACCACAACTCCAAACTGTGTCTTTTTTTAGGCTAGGTGTTGAATTTGGGACACCTTTTTTGTATATCAATGCAGTTCTAAAACTTATGTTACCCTAGTTACAGATTTTCAGGTATTGCTGGAAAAGAAGTTAATGAATGAATTTGCTTTTCGCTCCGTCTCCCTTAAAACAGCAGCCATAGAAAAGTGTAGTGGGTGCTGAAGTTTCACCACACAGTTTCACCAGGTCTGTCACAGGATGTTAAGCAAGTTTACTGTTTGGCATAACTTTATTAAAATGCAAATGTTGGCATTTTTCCCAAGCGGTTAAATCCTTTCCACTCAACAGTATGAAGCACTAAAACGCGCAGAACTGTATTCAGACAGAATGTAATATTGCCAGGGCAATTTGCTAAAACCAGTAAAAATTTCAAACTTGGATAAAGAAAAATTATTAGAAGATTCTGAAGGGAAAGAAATGAAAACATTATCTGGTTTTCAGTGTTGTAATCCTACCTCTCTTACTCATCAACCAGTATTTTCTCAGTTTTTTTTACTGTTCAGTATTGACCTGCATTGTTTGCAACTATACTTCAGAGCAAAATGACTCAAATAATGTCCTAAACATTTTTGACAACAGCTTACCAGTGTTCTAGCTCATATATACTTGAATATGGGTTACAGAAACTGAAAGAAATTGTACAGTTACATTGTGAATTGTACAATTGAAGAAAAAGGGGAAATGTTTCAGTAAAAAGGAATGGTGTTTGACTAATTGGGTGTGCAGTGAGGTATTCAGCATGCTATACGGAAGGGAGCATAGGGCTCATTGAATTACATTCCCTTTGATCAATTAATATCTCTGTTATCAAAACCTTTTTATTTTTTTTTTTAAATTCAACTGATAAAATTGGCTTAATAGCAGCTAACAAGCAGTTTACTATTCAAAAACATTTACTATCATTAAGTAACTGCAAAAGTCAGACCATGACAAAAGTGTGAAGTTATACAAGTTAAAGAATATCTAGCTGTCATGGGTTCAGCCGCAGCAGCCATTTTTTCTCCTTCTTGGCAGCTGGTGCAGAGCTGTGTTTTTGATTTTGGGCCTGGGAACAGAGCTGATAACACCAGTGTTTTCAGTTACTGCTTGGTGATGTTTAGGCTGGCGAAGGACTTTCTGAGCCTCATGCTCTGCTAGGGAGGAGGGGAAGCCGGGAGGAAGGAGAGACAGGGCACCTGACCCAGACTAACCAAAGAGGTTATTCCATACCACAGCATGTCATGTCCAGGATGTAGAAGTGGAGAGCAGAGACTTGGAAGGGTGGTGGGGGTGCACGGTGGGGAGGTGCACGGCTTGCTCGGGCTTGATATCAGGTGGTGAGCAGTTGTATTCTTTTTCCTTGTATTTCTCTTGTCATTATTATTATTGGTGGTAGCAGCAGTGGTTTGTGTTATACCTTAGTTACTGAATTGTTCTTATCTCAACCTGTGGGATTTGCATTCTTTCGATTCTCCTTCCCATTCCTCCAGGAGCAGAGGGAAGAAAGAGTGGGGAGTGAGTGAGTGAGCAAAACTGTGCGTGGCTGAGAAGCTTAAACCACGACACTAGCTAATCTTGAAGAAATTAGATTGTATTTAGCTTAAGTAGAGACAGAGGAATAGTTACTGATCAGAAGGTCTCTAGTTTATAAAGGGGTGAAAAAGAACTAGAGGGAAGTGCTTAATGCTTCTTAACCTGTGCTCGCGTAGTACAGTACCACAAATGAACAGGAAATTAATCCTCAGTCTGAGCATTATGTGCTACTATAAGACATAAAGTAGTGCTAATTAATTATAGGTAAGACTGGTCTAAATTGGTTGGCGTGCGTTGCTGCAATTCACACAGAGGAATCAAAATATTATTATAAGGCTAGAATCCACCAAAGCTGTTAAAATCTTGTTTAATGACAGAAAAAGAAACATTAGAGCTCTTTTGTAGGCTATATTTGTTACAAGGCATGCTGGACTGTTTAAAAAATATTATAGACACACCCTGGCTTTGTTACTGACTTGTTTTAGAACCAGATATTTGTGGGATTTACAGTTGCCAAGATGTGTACTGTTGGACTCCGGTAAACTATTCTGAAAATGGAGACTGAATGGAAGGACTACTTTTTCTCATTAAGACCAGAAGGATGAAGTGAGTAGAGTCTTGGCTGTGTTTCTCTTGGCAAAGAGACAAATAGGGCTGTTAAAGAGTTAAGATGATGTATGGAAAAAAAAAGAAATAACATTTTAACTAAACATGTAACATGCGCAAAGGATTACCCTGTATCTCCAGTGACTGCTTTTACATTTTTACAGCCAGAAGAGACAGACAGAGAAAGAGGCTGATTTAAGGACTTAGGTCCTTATTTCATTCAGAATAAATCAGACTTTCACTCAGAATAAATAAGACGTTCACTTCAGTGGAAGGGTTAAACTTTCAAAAGCAACAGCTTAATATCGAGGGTGAAATAAATCACTGCACTTTTAATAATCAGAAACTGGCAGATGAATAGAACTGTTGCAGGCTTCACCTGGTAAAGAGAAGAAATGCCCTAATTATATCCCCATAGAGTCCAAAACATTTAATAAATATTAAAAGTCTCAGCTCGTCAGATTATTTTAAAATGGGTTGTATGAGTACTGGAGACTATATTTCATGCTTATTCCCACCTTTAGGAAAACAGCACATGCCCTTGAATAAATGCGCTGTTAAAAATCTTAGAAAATGGAATAATTCAGCATTAAGCTGTTTCGATGAAGCAGTCTAATGGCATGATAATGTCATTTCATTTCCATTTTCAGGACAGTGGTTGTCAATATAGTCTACAAATATATACATTTAAAGTATAAAGTAATCTTTGATGAGGTCAGCTCAATATTTCAAGATCTCTCAAATAGAAACTTTATACAGAAATCTAAGACATTTGGATTGTGGCACAAAGCCAAGCGGTATGAGTGGCAGGTTAATCTTCATTACCGTGGAAGATTACACTTGGATTACATAATGACTGGATTTCTATAATCAGAACTAAACACACCTAAAACCCCACTTGTGTAAAATGTAAAATCTAATCATCACATGATAAGTCTGTAAAACACAGGGACTAATCAGGTATAGAAAAGTTAAATTTTTAGGAGAAGAAAGAAGCAATTAACAAGAAAATGGGTAAGACAACTAAAGGAAAACAAAACCAAGACACTTAATCTCTAACTAGCATTATTGACATCAAATCCTAAGAAATTTTTACGGTATTTAAAGTGGAATTATAAACTCACTAACTAGAATTTCAAGTCTTTCTCTACTGAAAAATAAAACTGAGAATTAATTTTCTCTCACTTTTATCAGGACTTCAAACTTTGATATTCCAAGCTTCATGTTTCTAACATGCATGCATCTTTCAAAAGTTGACAGAACAACAGAATTAATCAAGACTGGTATGCCCTTATTTCAGCTAGTTCCTTGTAATCCATCGAATATGGTTCTGTAAAGACTGAATTAGCCTAGAGGGAATTCTAAAAAGCTGCAAGTGATAAGGACCATGTGCTTGAACTACCAAAGTTTAAAAAATTATGCATATATACATAAAAAAATAAATTCCACTTTTTGGACATATTATGCCTTTGGCAATTTTATTAAATCAGTTATTAATTTATTAATCTATTATAGTTCTTTAAAGTTATTGCAAAGTAGTGAGCCTTTATATTTATTGTTTTAGGACATGAACAAAAGAAAATTCTGGTTTGAGTGTTTTAGTTCTTTTTTGAAGTCCACCCCCATCTTCCTTGTTTCATCTTTTACTCAGTTCCAGTTTTCTCTATACTACCATCTTAGATTATAACACAAGGAAAGAAGTTACTCCTCAATATTACAGTTTTAAGGACAAAAAAAAATCCAAACCAAAGCAAAACAAAAATTATATTCCTGAATGTAGCTGTTAATTAATTAATTAGTACACGCATACTAATCGTGCTTCCTCATAAGAGCCATATATGCAGTAATTTTATTTTGTTATTTCTACTGTCATGTATTCTGTACAGAATGATGTTGTATCTATTATATCTATTTTTGCTATGTCTATTTTTCATTTATACTGTACAGAATGATGGCAGTGGGAGATTCCAGTGGGAGTTTCTGTCATTATTCATGTTTGTAATCCAGACTTTTTTCTCATTCCTCCTCTGTAGTCACCCAAATAGCTACTGCCTATTCCTATGACCCTTTTCTTTCTTTATAATTTTTCTTTCTTAGTTATATTTTATATTTTCCTTGAAATTATTTTTTTTTTTAATTTTTAATTCACGCAATTTTCTTTTGTTTGTTCATCTCAGAGATATTAAGGCTTGTGTCATGAACATATCTTCCACAAGAACAGAAAAAAAATAATTATTTTCCAGTCAACTCCTTTATAAGGATATTTGCAGGTATTTTTTATGCCTCCATTTCTATAACCCAACAGAAAGTTTGTGGATTATTATCATAAAGTATATATTAGTCTCAAGGAACTGAGAAAAGTCAGTAGGAATTATGGCACATTTTAATGTTTTAGTGTGGAACGTTTTATCTGTACAGGAAGGCAATGAGCATTATTATGAAGGTTAAACAAGAATAAAGCCTTAAAAAGAAACTCTCTCTTAATCAGTATTTTCCCAGGTAACAAAAAGAAAGCCAAAGAGATGAAATTGACAAATGTAGCATATAATGGTCCTTCTTGGAGCAGTACTACAGGGGCCTCATTAGTAGACATTTTAGTACAATCATTTTTACCCCTGTGGCTGTCACTTCAGACTATTCAGGAAAGGTGGCTGTAGGAGCTAATCACAGCAATGCCTTCCTCAATTTTATTTTCCTTGTAAAAATGAGGCACAAGAGAGCTAGTAAGTTATAATTGAAATCAGGATTATCATTGCCATAGATGCATGCTGTGTCTGTAGGGTATGTTTGTGCCAGTGAAACTTTTCCTTTTTCCCCATAAAGCTTGTGGGCCTTAGACTTAAATGTAAAGTTGTGATAAAGTCAGTATGACCACACATTTATTCTGCTATTTTCAACAACATTTCCATCTTGCCGACAAGGAGTACAGTTGTCCATTTATGTTTAACATTACTAACTGTGGTTGATAAGGGGAAGGGCAGACTTCAAGGAGATGTGCCATTTACATTGCACTTTAAAGTTTAAATGGGCTCTCTCTAGCATGTAATTCCTTTTCCTTCAAAAATCCTCTATTTCTCTTACAAAAATAACTTTGCAGTTTAATTGCCACCTTGACAGACACTGCAAAATCTCTGTTGCTCAAAAAATTTGTGTAAGGCCAAGCAAAATATTGTGTTTTGAAGTGGGGGAAAATCTCCATTTTATTCAGAGGCATATCATCCTGTAATAGTCCATCATGCAGACACCAGGGGAAAAAAAAAAAAACATGACAGCCCCCAAAATTCCTGAAATTCGATTTCTCCCACCATTGAGTTTATATGATAGTGACTCAGTGAATATTCAAAAATATTCACCCCTTCTTCCCTTGGAAAATTGGAATTTATTAGAAAGCAGAACAGAGAAGAAAAAATAGTTTAGAAAGGTTTGAGCTCCATTAAAAATGTCTTTTAATCTCTGTTCATGTCCTAGAGCTTTCTCGTTTTGGAGGACTTTCTAGTTTTGAGGCACTGAAACATCTCCATCTTAAAAGAAGGGAAAAAGGAAGAATCCCATCTTAGTGTATAAGTAACTGATGAAATGTAAAGAAAACCCTCAAGAGTTTCTTTCTGAAAGAGGATGATACTACCATTCAAAATAGATGAGTCTCTATGAAAACACATGTTAGATAAATTAAACCTTGCCTTGGTTTTAGTACAGTCTTTTGATAATTGTGAAAACGGAGACTAGACCTCAAAGACCTTTCCACCCAAAACTTTGTGAGTGTGTGTTTAATCCAGTTTAACCTGTCTTCTAATATCCAAAAATGTGATTTAGAACTTGCAAAGTTTTTATACCATGTTGTTATTCCTTCTGGAAAGAATTGTTAAATGTTGTCATATCTAACTAAACATCTGAAAGTGAACAAAACCACATGATTGTTCTTTAAGTCTTAGAAACCAGAAGACTTTTAGTAGTTTAATGAACTGTGGTTTTCTGATATAAGGGTAAAGAAACCACTATGGCACATGTTGTTGTTTAAGCCCAGCCAATAACTCAGAACCATGCAGCTGCTTGCTCACCCCCTCCCTTCTTCCCCCCCACCCCACTCCCAGTGGGATGGGGAGGAGAATTGAAAGAATGTAACACCCACGGGTTGAGGTAAGAACAGTCCAGTAACTGAGGTGCAATACGAAACTACTACTATGACCACCAATAGTAATAATTATAAGGGGAATAAAAAGGGGAGAGAATATAAAACTAAAAGGGGAAAAGGAACAGAAAAAAAAAAATGCTAGTGATGCACAATACAATTGCTCACCACCCGCCAACCAATACCCAGCCTGACCCGAGCAGCGATCTGGGCCTTCTGGGTAACTCCCACCAGTTTATATACTGGGCATGATGTGCTGTGGTATGGAATACCCCTTTGGCTAGTTTGGGTTACATGTCTTGTCTCTGCTTCCTTCTGGCTTCCTGTGCTTCTCCTCACTGGCAGAGCATGAGAGACTGAAAAGTCCTTGACTGTGGTAAGTGCTACCAAGCAACAACTAAAGTATTGGTGTGTTATCAGCATTGTTCTCAGACTGAAGTCGAAAACACAGCACTGCACCAGCTACTAGGAAGAAGAAAAATAACCATTACAGCTGAACTCAGGACAGCACAGCAGTGAAGTGTCATTGCTATCAAGCAAAGCTTGTTTTAAAAAAATGAAAAAAACTTAAGGGCAGAAATTCTAACAGTATGCCATGAGCAAAAATGGATATTCACTGCATGTGGTTCTTGCTGAGGCTGACAGTTGAAGAGAAAGGGTGAAGCTTTTAATTGATGAAAGTTGCTATCAGAATTATAACTAAACATGGGCCTTTTAGACATCACCTAAAATCATAGAATCATAGAATAGTTAGGGTTGGAACAAACGAAGATTATCTAGTTCCAGCTCCCCTGCCATGTGGCTACTTTATCAATGATCCCTCCCATCTTCTGTCAAAAAAACAAAATTCTGTTATGGAGTAAGAGCTATGGTAGAGCAGAGTTTTTCTGAATGCTTCTATTTATCCAGAGTGCTATTGAGGCAACAATAAGCAGAGAGTGTGAAAGCAACTAGCTATAAATAGAAACTATTTTTCAACTTTAACTGGAGCAGATTTTATTACATGGTTTTTGTGATACTGACTTTTGTGGAAGTGATGAGGAGTGATTAACCAAAGAGGTTATACTGACAGAGGTGAAATTAAGGTCAAAATAAGTACAATAAGTCTGTGGGTTTCATAAATACCTAAATCCAAGTACAGATATTCTTAGTTGTTTTATTTGTGAGCAGCAGAACTTTTTGTTGCTTCTTTTTTTCTTGGGGGGAGGAATATAGTAGTGATGATTTCCTAATGTTTTACATGTTTGGGGAAGCTGGGAGAAGTAATTCTGAAGATGATGTCTACAGGGGTAAACAAGCTTCCAAAGAACCTGTTGTAATTGAAACATAGTTATTTGTGTGCCTAATCTAACTGGACAAAAGAATTTAGCTTACAGGAAATCACGTAAATTAAATTTATTTATGAATTATAGACTTCTTAACCAATCTGCTATATATTTGTAAGTAAAGACATTCTGTTGCAAAAACACGTGGTTAAGTGCCAAACTACTTACTATGACTGAAGATTTCTGTCCTGATTTTGGCTGGGACAGAGTTAATTTTCTTCCTCGTAGCTGGTGCAGTGCGGTGTTTTTGACTTTAGGCTGAGAACAGTGCTGATAACACACCCATGTTTTAGTTGTTGCTGAGTAGCACTTACCCTGATCGAGGACTTTCCAGTCTCTAGTGTTTTACCAGTGAGGAAGGGCACAAGAAACTGGGAGAGAGCAGAGACAGGACACCTGACCCAAACTAGCCAAAGGGGTATTCCATACCATAGCAGGTCATGCTCAGCATATAAACTGGGGAGTTGTCAGGGAGCCACCAATTATTGCTTGTGATGGGCTGGGTATCAGTCAGTGGTTGGTGAGATATTTTACTATACATCACTTCAGTGTTTTTGTTTTTTACTCCTCTCTGTCTTATCCCTATTATAATTATTATTATATATATAATAATATAATAGTATGTATAATGTAATATATTTTATTATATATCTATTATATATAATTTCAATTATTAAACTGGGAGAGGTGGGGGTAAGCAAGTGGCTGTGTGGCACTTAGCTGCTGGTTAGGGTTAAACCATGACAACTTCTCAAGAAATATAGCCAGAACTGATTGCCTAAAACTGGTATAATGGCCTATTCATGGTGTCAACTATATATCAACAGAATTTTACTAACAAAGCATTACAAATGAAAAATTCAGTTCTAAGGCATGGGAGGAACAAGTGGGAGTGCTTTTGTTACTATTGAACTTCAATTATTTTAATAATTTTAAGCAATGTTAAAGTCAGAGTTAGAAATAGGAAAAGGTACTTTAAGCAAGATAAGTTGGTACTTGAGGAATGAGAAGGAAGAGACTGACTTCCTGATGTCTTTTCACATTGACACGTGGCAAGTATTAGAAAATGATCCAAAAGATGTAGAAATAATCAATGTGTTGAGGAAGCTTTGGAGGTCATAGAAGGTGCTGGAATGAAGATATCAACACAGAAGCCTGCTAATACTCTTTCACTTTGATATCATGGATGATGGTATCAGTGCTCAACTGACTTTCTAGTCGGTTGTCTGGGTTTTTTGTCTGAAAAACTAAATAGCATTCAGACTAATTTTGTTCATTTATCTGCCCAATCAATTGTCTGGTTCCTTCAGTCAGTGCAGGCAAAGTACTGTTTGTATTTTTTTCCATTTGAGATATAAGCCTTGTAGCATGGAACACTTACTATCCTTCCATTCCTTATTCTTCTGTGAAGATGGATGTGGCGAGAAAAGTATTTGAAGCAGTTCTGTTATGGATAATAAATTACACTTCCCACTGCTTCCTTCCCCTAAATCCTGTTGTCCATGTGCTAACCTGAAAGCATGAATAATTAAGAAGTCAAGTACTGCAATGCTCGTAAGAATTGATTGCAAATTTTTTTTATAGGAAGAACCTACATCATTTACAGATGTAAATCTTTGAAACCAAAATGTTTATATCTTGAATTTCCTTTTAGAATTTTTGTTAAATTGTTGTTCTTTACAAAATAATAGAAAATGCTAAAATGTCACGAGCATTATATTTCTGTATTGAACTTTTTAAAGAAAATTTTGTGTTGTCATATGAAGTTATATTTGCATATAGCAGAGTCATGTTAAAAATATGGGGCACAGATACTGTGAGCATTGCATTGGAGGAGCCAAACAGATTTTTCCCACATTCTTGTTCCCAAGTTGCATTCGCTGTCTCTTTGTGTGCTTTACTTTGCCTGCTTAAACACATTTGTAAGTAGGACAGACCTCAATGTGGACTTACATACAAGATTTTAATGATATCTTTTTTTCTCCTCTTATAATAATTTCTTGCTGGAGGAATGTTCGTGGAGCAGTTTGGGAATATTCTTTATCCTAAGAGTAGATATTTCTTCTCTTTCTATTTCTTTAAGGCAAATAATGTTAATAAATCATGCTTGTATCACACAGCCATGAATATCAGGAAGGGCTCTGTACTTCACAGCAATCCCAGTTTGTTCCAGAGACTATGTAAGTAAGTTTTAAGAGACATTCCCCAGTCTTTGGATAAACAACCACAGCATGTAATGTGTATTGTTACTGATGCTCTCATACACTGTCTCTCTGGGAAAAAAAAAAGGAAAAATTCTCAATTGTCAGAATCACATAAAAAGTGAAGGAATGGAGGACAGCAAAGGACAAAGAGCTACACTCCACACTACAACTCTATATTCTGTTAATGCAGATGTTGTAATTCATCTTTCAAGTCAATTACCCTGCTGGTGGCTTATGGGGAGAGCACAGACGTTAATAGTTCCAATAAACCTGATTGTAGTCAGATGAAATTTCAAACAGTTTTCAAACAGGAAAAGAAAGAAGGTCAGGAGAAATAGCCACTGCAACTTAATGAGTCCACTGATAGCCTCACCATTAGCATCGCTATTTCCAAAAGCTGTAGAGTTAAATATCAGACACTATTTCACTGATTGAATAAGGAGAAAACATGCATTTATAGCTAGGTTTTTTTTCATTTCTTTTAATACACTGAAAAGTTTGCTGCTAGAGCAAGTGGAGTATAGATTTTTAAAATCATTAAATATGGGGGGCATATTTGTGCGGTTCCTTTGTTCTTCTTCTGTGCTTTTCTATATGCTAAAGCATTTATTCTTTAAAGTATTAATTGCAGAGTTGTCTCACAGAAGTGCTACTGTGCAGTATCAGAGGTATCCAGAAAGAAGGGACAACTGGGGTAGGGGTGGGGGTGGGGGAAGGAAGCTTTAACTATGTAAATAAATCAATCTATTCTGTAAAATGATCACCTAATAACCGTTTTATTTTAGAGCAGAAGAGATGTGAGAATCATATTCTTTGTCACTCTTTCTCTTGCTCTACTACTAAAAAGCATTTATGTTTCTGCAAAATAGATGCGTGTGTGTGTGTGTGTGTGTTTGTGCGTAAACACATGTAGTGACTTCAAGATGCCACAAGTGATTGTTCATACAAGGAGAAGTCATTTCAGGTCTAGATAAAGAAATAAATCCTAATACTTTCCTTATCTGATGTACATATATACACATGTATACTCATATAGGCCAGAAACATAGGCACTGTTACCTTTGCTTTTTCATGTCTTTCCAAGGTTGTTACTTTAGAATCGTTTTACACAGAAAGGTGAGTAAAAACACTGCAAAACGGTGGAGCTTCCTAAAAACTACATTATCCTGTAAGAAAATAGCAGTCAGGTAGAAAATATTATATGTTTAATGTTGCTTCTTGCTCTCCTGTGATGAATTGTTAAGAATTTAGAAAATTTTGTAAAAGTCACATGAAAATTTAGAATGTAAACATAACATTGCAACTGAATATAAGTAGGTAGATAAATATATACAAGGACATTAAGAGAGTTGTACAATGGGAATGTGATGAAAAAGATTCCAAATCCGGCCAGCTTCAAGTTTCAAAATCACTCCTGAATGTATTGACTGGATTCATTAATAATGCACATTGTAAATTCTTAGCTCCTAATCACTAACAATTACCCGTAACAATCTTAAATTAGTTGCAAGTGTACAATACCACTGAAGTGGTGCAAGTTTAGTTCGTACTGGTAGCTATAATTCATCAGTCCAAAGAAGAATTTCAGAGGGAAAGCCAGAACAGAGTCTGCGCCTTCATTCCTACCCATCCTTCCCCGTAAAACACCATTGATGTTTTCTGCTCCTCTGCTTCCTCCCCAGAAGAAAATTGGGTGATCTCAGCTTCTCTTGATATTTATTTTTGGGATGAGAACTTGTTCTGGTTTTGCATATTCTGCAGGATTATTCTGGTTCTATCAGACAGCCTGCTTGCCTGCTCTGCAGGATTATTTTGGTTTTACCAGACGTCATTCTTGCCTAGTCTGCATCCTCAGTTCCTATCTTGCAGAGTTTAATACTTGCACATTTCTTATACACCCTGTTTGTGCCATTCTATCACAACTCCATCCACTCCTTTGCTATTTAGGCAATTATTTATATATTAAAGCTGAGCTTCATTGCAAGATGTTACATTTTTACAGTGTTGAGATATGCTTATATACTGTACCTGTTTATGCTATTGTAGTGTGCTTATGTCTGTGTTGCCAGTAAATAATTTTCTTGCCTAGTAGGCATCCAATTACGGCATGCAACAGGCTTTCTTTTTGGCTGCAGCATGTCATGGTTTAAGCCCAGCCAGTAACTCAAAACCATGCAGCCACTCACTCACTCGTCTCTTCTTCCCCTCCCTGCTCCCAGAAGGATGGGGAGGAGAATGGAAAGAATGTAACTCCCATGGGTTGAGATAAGAGCAGTCCGGTAACACAAAACCACTACTGCTACCACCAGTAATAATAATGATAAGGGGAATAAAAAGGGTCAAAGGATATAAAACTAAAAGGGGAAAAGGAACAGAAAAAAATAAATGCAAGTGATGCACAATACAATTGCTCACCACCTGCCAATCAATACCCAGCCCAACCTGAGCAGTGATCTGGGCCTTCTGGGTAACTCCCGCCAGTTTATATACTGGTCATGATGTGCTGTGGTATGGAATACCCCTTTGGCTAGTTTGGGTTAGGTGTCCTGTCTCTGCTTCCTCCATGCTTCCTGTGCCCCTCCTCACTGGCAAAGCATGAGAGACTGAAAAGTCCTTGACTGGGATAAGTGCTACCGAGCAGCTACTAAAATATTGGTGTGTTATCAGCATTATTCTCTGACTAAAGTCGAAAACACAGCACTGCACCAGCTACTAGGAAGAAGAAAAATAACTGTTACCGCTGAACCCAGGACACAGTAAAACCAAGTCACAGTTTGGAGGTATGAATATTTCAATGCAGATTGAAACTCAGTCCCATACATATATCAAACAAAGGTTTAATCTCTAATAAAGTTCTAATTAAACTGAATATATATTAAAAAGTAGTGTCACAGCATAACTTACTCAAGCTTCAATAGGACCTAGGTGGTGTATTTAGCAGGCACAGACTAAACTGCTCCTATAGGAGAATACTCAGAATATTCTGAAACTTTAGGCTGGTATGAACTTTCTTCACCATGTTAGAGCATGAAGTCTAGATGGCAATCTAGCTTAAAACAGAGCCCTCTTTCCCTAAGTAACAATTCAAAATCATGAGAGTGCCTTAATCAGAAACAAGTAGGAATAGCTACTCTTATTACTACTCAAAAAACTGTGTCAACACAATTTTTCATTTACTATTTATCTTAAAGAATAATTTTTAATTCCCACAGATCATTTACTTGAACAATTGAGGGAGAGACTTGGAAAAATGTTGTCATTGGAAGAAATGGGGGAACTGTTGTTAATAGTGAGCAACTTATGGTTTTGAACATGCTGGCTCTCCTGCAGAGATTCTCCTGTAACCTTACAGAAATTGTTTGCATAAGTTAACTGCATATGCTTAGGAGACAACTTACAATCACTTGAGGCAGCTGAACATCAGATCACCTTTGGCTGTCACTATGTTTGGCTGTATTAGCATGTCATATCTGCACACAAATATTCAAGCTGATTTTTTTTTTTCTTTTCTACAACTAGCATTGGGCACATGCAGGCTTTCTTTCTCATTTCCCTTTCACTTCCCTCCCTTTCTTCCTCTCTATTTTCTTTCTTTTGATATGGCAGATAAGTAGAGAAGATCTGCTTGACCAGCAAACTACATGACACTTACAGTTTTATAGACAAGTAAACTCAAAAATATTTCATAGAATTACAGCATAGTTAGGGTTGGAAAGGATCATCTAGTTCCAACCCCACTGCCATGGGCAGGGACATTTTACACTACGCCATGCCACCCAAGGCTCTGTCCAACCTGGCCTTGAACACGTCCAGGGAACATTCACAACTTGCCTGGGCAACCCGTTCCAGTGCCTAACCACCCTTACAGTAAAGACCTTCTTCCTTACATCCAATCTAAACTTCCCCTGTTTAAGTTTGAACCCGTTACCCCTTGTCCTCTAACTACAGTCCCTAATAAGAGTCCCTCCCCAGCATCCTTATAGCCACCCTTCAGATACTAGAGGCCTGCTATGAGATCTCTCTCAGCCTTCTCTTCTCCAGGCTGAACAGCCCCAATTTTCTCAGCCTGTCTTCATATGGGAGGTGCTCCAGTCCCCTGATCATCCTCATGGCCCTCCTTTGGACTTGTTCCAGCAGTTCCATGTCCTTTTTATGTTGAGGACACCAGAACTGCACACAATACTCCAAGGGAGGTCTCACGAGAGCAGAGTAGAGGGGCAGGAGCACCTCCCCCAACCTGCTCGTCATCCCTCCTTTGATGCAGACCAGGATACAGTTGGCTTTCTGGGCTGCGAGTGGACACTGCTGACTCATTTTCAGTTTCTCATGGACCTACACCCCCAAGTCCTTCTCTGCAGGGCTGCTCTCAATCCCTTCTCTGCCCAACCTGTAGCTGTGCCTGGGATTGCTCTGACCCAGGTGTACAACCTTGCATTTGTCATGGTTAAACTTCATCAGGTTGGCATCTGCCCACCTCACAAGCGTGTCAAGGTCCCTCTGGATGGCATTCCTTCCCTCCAGCATATCAACCGAACCACACAGCTTGGTGTCATTGGCAAACTTGCTGAGGGGCGCACTCAATCCCACTGGCCGTGTCACCCACAAAGATGTTGAACAAGACCAGTCCCAACACTGATCCCTGGGGGACACCACTCGTTACTGGTCTCCAGCTGGACATTGAGCACAACTCTGCATGCAGCCATCCAGCCAGTTCTTTATTCACCGAGTGATCCACCTATCAAATTGATGCCTTTCCAATTTAGAGACAAGGATGTCATGCAGGACAGTGTGAATGCTTTGCACAAGTCCAGGTAGATGACGTCAAGTGCTCTACTACTGTCCATCAGTTCCATAGCCCCATCATAGAAGGCCACCAGATTGGTCAGGCAGGATTTCCCCTTAGTGAAGCCATGCTGGCTGTCACCAAGCACCTTGTTTTTTTTCATGTGCCTTAGCACACTTTCCAGGAGAATCTGCTCCAAGATTTTGGCAGGCACAGAGGTGAGACTGACTGGTCTGTAGTTCCCCGGGTCATCCGTTTTCCCCTTCTTGAAAATGGGAGTTATATTTCCCTTTTTCCAGTCGTCAGGAACTTCACCTGACTGCCATGATTTTTTAAATACGGTGGGCTGTGCCTTAGCAAATTCATTCACCAGCCCCTTTCAGGACTCGCGATTGGATTTCATCCAGTCCCATGGACTTGTATACGTTCTGGTTCTTAAGCTGCTCTTGAACCAGATCCTCTCCTACAGTGGGCCTAAGGTCTTCATTCTCACTGTCCCTGCGCCTTCCTTCTAAGACTTGGGTGGTGTGGTCAGAGCATTTTCCAGTGAAGGCTAAGGCAAAGAAGTCATTAAGAACCTCAGCCTTCTCCAAATCCAGGGTAGCCAGTTCTCCTCTGCTGTCTTGAAGTCCAGGGCAGTGAGCTTGCTCCGTGCTCTTCTTACTATCCTGAGGATCTCAAATTTGACCATCTCATGATTTCTACAAACAAGGCTGCCCTGAAGTGTCACATTTCAAACCATTCCCTCCCTGTCTGTGAGCATGAGGTAAACAAAGCATTGCACCTTTCCTTGTCAGCTCCTCTATTACTTACAGGAGGAATTTGTCATCCACACAATTGAGGAATCTCCTGGATTGTTTGTGTCAGGCCGTACCATCCCTCCAATAGATATCAGGGTGATTGAAATGCCCCATGAGGACAAGGGCCTGCAAGCGTGAGGCTGTTCCTATCTATCTATGGAGCGCTTCATCCACCGAGTCCTCTTGCTCTGTAACAACTGTGGGGGTCTGTAACAGGACCCCACAGTAATGTCCGCCATAGCTCTTTTCCCTTTAACCCTGACCCACAAACTCTCTGTTGACTGCTCACCTGTCCCCAGACAGAGTTCCGTACTTTCCAGCCTATCCCTAACAGAAATAGCAACTCCCCCTCCCCGTCTGCCATTCCTGTCTTTTCTAAAGAGCCTGTAACCTTCCATTCCAACACACCAGTCATAAGAGCCATCCCACCATGTTTCTGTGATACCTATTATATCATATCCCCGTAGACGTGCACGCATCTCTAATTCCTCTTGTTTGTTCCTCTTACTTCAGGTGTTTATATAGAGGTATCTGAGCCAAGCTCCAAATGAAGCCAGCTCATTGGCTGGAGTGGCTGAAATATCTCTGCATTGCTCCGAGCACTTATTATAGGTGCTGGCAACTGACTGGGAGTGTTGGGATGGAATGATGCCCCCTCCCCCAATGCATGTAGTTTAAAACTTTCTTGAACAGCCTGGCAAGTCTCCTACCAATACTATATTTATGTTTATCAATAATTATAAGTTTGTAATTATAATAATTGTATTTATAATTATATATATTTATATACTATTATAGAAAGTAATAATTATAGTAATTTTTTAATATTAAATAAATTTAAATAGATATTTTATATGGATAAATTATATACTTGTATATTAAATATATATGATAGTTATAAGCATTATTACATCACATTTATACCTTGTATCATAGAGTTCTGTCATATATTGGGAAACTGGCTTCATTGAAATGAAGTTAATAAATTCTACCAATTTCAGCAAAACCAAGACTTTAGGAAAGATTATCAGCATCATGTTGTAAGTGAAATTTCAAGGAAAAAGATATTCTTGCCACCCCTGAATGCTTTGTCCTTTTCTTTGACCAACATGTTGGAGTTGTACATGCTTTGAGCAAATCTCAGTGCTCTGCAAGATATAACATGAAAAATGGAAAGACACAAGAAATAATAATGGAATAGAAACGTATAACTTGTGAATTTTTCTAGCTTTAGTAACATAGAATTTTATGAACGACATATTATTTTTCTCCGGAAGTAATTTCAGTTTTAGGGAGAATAAAGTTGATTGTTCTTACTGTGCCATGAGTCTATCCAGAAAACATATTCCTAAAACATACTTCCATGATTAAAAGTTACAGAGGAGATGCTAAAAATATCATTTTGAACACTTCGTGTTGGGAGATGTTTTCCAGTTTTCTTTCACTGTCACTAAATTCTTTTCAGCTAATTTCAAGAATATCTATAATTAGTTGTGTGAGAGTTGACTTTTTGTGGCATTTTTCCTTGAAAAATAGGGTCACATCAAGTAGGAAGGACTTGTGAAATTGCTGTAAAATCTTTCCAGTTTAGATTTAAGAGTTCACGTTTGAGGAATCACCATTTGTATACTTTGAGCAAAACAATTTGATATCTGCATTGAGATGCATTCTCAGTTAGTCTTTGTCTGGAGGGCAGTGGAGTGCTGTGAATGTTGAACATTTTTTAGGTAAAACACTGAGTGCATACCACAGCCATTCCTGCTGGGAAAAGGATACATACTCTGAAGTTAAAATAGTCAGAACAGGTCCCCTACTTGATAACAGCCAAGTGTTGTAGTCAAGTACAGTTATTGCAGCAGGATTCTATTGATTTATACTGGACAAAACTGGTGCTTTTATCAAACAGTTTTGTGGTTACTCAGCAGTCTGTGTCAAGCCATAGGCAAAGATTTTCAGGAAGTTCCTGGCATCCAGTGAGACAGAGAAAACTGGTTATTATACCAGGCAAATCTCTCAAATCGCTTATCAGCATGCCTACCTCACTCAGATGGAAAGCACATTCATATTATTTGGATTATACTGTAAGCTAGTGCAGCAGAAAGATTAGGCCTCCTAATTTTCCAGGTAGTGTTTAAAATCTTTTCTCCAGCTAAAGGATATAGCTGACAGTTCACACTCCAGAGTCTAGTTAATCTGTACCATTATCCACCCATTTTGCACTGAGCAGTCCCCAAAGCAGTTTATAATATGCATATGAACTGAACCGTTGTTGTGATCAAATTTTAAATACCCTTGTGAAATGGGAAAAAAGGAAAGATAAAATAAAACCCTGCTGCTCTGGTACTGAAGATTGACAGCTAAAGGAGAAGTATTGCTTCACTGAGTGCATGGCTCTGGCTACAGTGGCTGCATTAAGTTGCTGGTGGGACTTCCAGTCCCTCCTCTAATGCATGGCTAATAGATCTGAATTAACTCTGTAGAGGCAGGAGATGAAGCTTTTCTATTTCAGAATATTACAAAGTTGCACTGGTGTGAAATTAGAGTGATAGTTATCATAAATTTGTTTTGAACAAGGGTACTTGGTTAATATAGCTCATGAATGTAGCTCTGTGCGCAGTAGGTGTTTCACAGTAGCTCACTACTGCAGCAGCAACAGTGCAAAGCAATAGCAATATGTATTACATTTTCTGAATTTTATAGCTTTTAAAATTATTTCTTGCATTGGGAATCACACATCTGTTTGAAAGTGAGAGGAGGAATGGAGTACAAGGAAAAATTTGCCGTTATGGCAGAAGGTAGAAAACAGCACATCCTTGTTCGGTCTTCTACTGGCATGATGCCCTTTCCTAGAGTGGTTGACACTATAATTAATTATGTCCATTTGTTTCATATTAGTGAAATTCACTCCTGACTTTACTGCGTGCTCAGAATTGATCTCATTGGTAAAACTGTGTAATTCACTTTAATAACCTCAACACCATCAGCATGCCATGAGATTAATAAAAGTTTCTATAGTTTATGACTGTCTTGTTAAACAGCGCTCTGTTAGTGTGTTCTCCACTATATGGGGCAAATTAAAATTAGTAATCTATGGGATTTGTATTCTTGCTTGTTGATAGTATTTTAGTTCCTTATCTGACTTTGTAGCAGTTTACTTCTTATCGTTGCCTTTACTATGGCTTATTCTTGCAAAATAAAAGGTGAGAATTATATTTCTCTCTTTACATTACATGGGTTTAGCCAAACACAAGTATTTAATCCAGGTTTCCCCACTGAACAATAGAGAAATCTAAGTTATGTTTCCTCCAACTTTCCTAAATTATATTTAAAATATTATTATGAAAAATTATGTCTCTGTTATTTGACAGACTGTATTTTAGGAGCATGTTGAAGCAATTTTGAGTCTACAATTCAAGCAGAGAATTGATATCTGATATTACTTTTGTAGACTCAGTATTGGTTATTCAGTATTAAGGTGATTTTGTAACAGTTTCTTTTTTCCCAGGACTTCACTGGAAATACAAACATATTCAACTTTTGGTCCTGCAAGCTACTTGTATAAACATTACATAAACAATTAAATAAACCTCTATAATTTCTGGAAAAAGGATGCAAGAAGTGGTGTAGCTTCATGTAATAGTTTATTACATGATCTTACTCTTGATGATATAAAATGTATGATAAAGTCAACAAAAATATTTATCGGTTTGCTTTGAACTGATAAATTAGAATTGTCTATGATATGACTAATATGAATTGTTACAAATTCTGAATCAAATCCAAATGCAGTTTCTAGAGCTAAAATTCTAGGATACTACTGAGTTTTCATGATCATTAGAAATTAGGCTGAAAAAATAGTGTTACCTAGATGTGCAAACTCATTACTTTAGGATTCTGTGGCATGTGCCTTAATTGATTTACTCAATATTGTGAAAGTCTTTTTTGCGTTAATATTCGTGTATTTTATTTTGACATAAATATAATTATAAATTCTGACACGAGTATTATTTGCATAGCAAGTGGTCACAAAGAATAATTCATTAATATTCAATGAAGTGTTAATTTGTGCAGAGCCTAGAGTGATTGTAAACTTCCTTTTGCCTTTAGATGGAAATTTGTTAGAGTGCAAATATAACTGTGTATAATTGCATTAATCAGTCCTGAAGAGTATTTGAAGTGGAAACATACATTGTTTTGGGTTTTTTTTTGACCTACAGTGGCACAATATGAAATTGTTATCATGTCAGAGAATGGGTTTTCTAATATTCTTAACATCCTGCTCTACAAATACAGTTAGAAGCAACTGGGTTATTTTGTGAAGGCTGTTCTCTTTGTTATTTGTTATCTGAGTTATGAATTCAGAAGGATTTTCCCTACTATTTTCTGTTTGAAATATGAGAAAAAAGAGAAGGAGAAGGACATAAAGAAGTTACTTTTGAGAGAGAGAATTAACTTTTGAGAGATATATTTTCAGAGCACCAATTTATCACTCTGAATTTTGGGGTTCTTTATTTGACTGTGAATATAAAGCTTATTTATTTTGCTTTTAAACATGGTAATTCCGTATACACCTATGAGCTGATAATGAATGGAGTTGCATGTCATATATTAGCATGTATTTATGTACATGTATTTATATTAAGCTTAAACTAACACACTTTCTAAGTGAAAGTAGGCAAGTGAGTCCCTGAAGCTTGTGATAAAATGAATTTCTTGACTTTTCATAGCTTCAATGGGAAATGTAGAGTGTAAAGGAATGGTAAGCTAACATAAACCAAGCATGATACTGGAAAGGGTTCTTCTAACAACCTGCTAATGACCCGTATTATATGATTATAAAATACACAAAAATAATGCTGAACATGCTATGTATTGAAGATGCATTGAACTTTGCCGCTGCAGCTAGTATTTACCTTTGTCTCATATCTAATAATTGTAGAATCAGAGAATCACTTAGGTTGGAAAAGGCCTTTAAGGTATTTGAGTCCAACTATTAATCTAATGCTGCGAAGTCCACCGCTAAACCTTGTCCCTGAATGCCACATCTATACATCTTTTAAATACTTCCAAGGACTGGGCCTCAACCACTTCCATAGGTAGCCTTTTCTAATGCTTGATAAACCTTTCTATGAAGAATTTTTTCCTAATATCCAAACTAAACCTCCCCTGGTGCAACTCGAGGCCTTTTCCTCTTGTGCTGTATTGTTTCTGGATTGTCAGGAGAAAATGGAAAGTTAAGAGAGAACAAAAGGTACATACACTGTGGAAATGTGGGTATCACCAAAAACAATTTGGGAGATCAGCAAGTAGGGATACCTGTAGTTCTCAGCAGTTCTTCCTGGAAGATTACTACCTGCTGAGAAGAAGAAAAGCCTGTATCACTGTAGGGAGACATCATGGAAGTAGGTCAAATGCCCACAGGTGACTGAGCAATATGGATATGTTAATACACGGATCATTCTCATGCATTTTCTTTCTGGTTTTTAGGGGTTTGGATTTCGGGGGGGGGGGGGGGAGGAGGTTGTTTTGTTTTGGTTTTTTTTCCCCTAAGTATCTAATAGTAGGCTCCATACAGCTTGCTAGCCATCTGTCATTTAGGAGAAATCTTGGTGGCAGACTACTTGCAGTATGCTAATCCCTGCTTGTTATTCAATCCAAGTACTCTTTTACTTGACCTTTAAGTAGTAAAAACTACATGCAGTATTTTCACATGACAGGATAAGCTAAAGAAGCCTTGTTTGAAAATGATATTTCATGTTAGACCAGTTAGCTAGAATACCAGACTTGAAAAACTAGGATTATTTTTTTGAAACCATAAGAAAATTATAGGTTCAAAGGTTCTTTTTATTACATCAAGATATCTTGCAAAGGTAATTTCAGTCACTGAACTATTACAAATGTAGTTCCTTAATAGTTTGTATAAATTCCAGCACTCCAGTTATGATTAACTGGAGCAGCTCATTTAGAGAGAACTGATCAAAAGAATGTAGGATTTTTTGATAGAATAAACAATAGAAGCAGTGATGGAGTTTATGTACACTCCGGTGTTTAACAGCCATAAGCTTTTGGTTTCATGTGGAAGAAATAAAACAGCAAAATAATTGTAGCACAAACACAGATAGGAATCATGTTCTCAGATCCAAAGTATACAGATTCCATTAAGCTGTCACTGTTACGTGGTTTCAAGCTTTTTGATTCTGTATTCAAGAAATGCAGGTCTTAAGCCAGTATTTTGGACACTCAGAAGTTTGTAGTGTTTTTTAAACCTAAAAATCTCATGTTGACTTAACACATAGGAAAACTTTGATCTTGTCTGACCATATCTCAGCACCAGCTGTTTAGGGGATCTCTTGTACAGATGTAGTGCCCAAATCTCTTTTTCTATCAATAAATGAGATTCCGTTTAGCATCAGTTAGGCTATGCCTATCTATTTTCATGTACTATTTGCCCCACAAGGTTTATCATAGGAGCTTCAGTTTTACATTTCCTTTTGTCACTCAAGCTAGAGAATTCTTTATTCTGATGACTTGAATTGGATTTTACTTATGGAAGACAGAACTCTACTCTGCTCTTGTGAGAACTCACTTGGAGTATTGTGTGCAGTTCTGGTGTCCTCAACATAAAAAGGACATGGAATTGTTGGAACAAGTCCAGAGGAGGGCCACGAGGGTGATCAGAGGGCTGGAGCACCTCCCATATGAAGATAGGCTGAGAAAGTTGGGGCTGTTCAGCCTGGAGAGGAGAAGGCTGTCTGGAGACCTCATAGCAGCCTTCCAATATCTGAAGGGGGCCTATAGGGATGCTGGGGAGGGACTCTTCATTAGGGACTGTTGTGATAGGACAAGGGGTAACGGGTTCAAACTTAAACAGGGGAAGTTTAGATTGGATCTGAGGAAGAAATTCTTTACTGTGAGGGTGGTGAGGCCCTGGAATGGGTTGCCCAGGGAAGTTGTGAATGCTCCGTCGCTGGTGGTGTTCAGGGCCGGATTGGACGTAACCTTGGGTGGCATGGTTTAGTGGGAGGTGTCCCTCGCCATGGCAGGGGGGTTGGAACTAGATGATGTTAAGGTCCTTTCCAACCCTAACTATTCTATGATTCTATGAACTGTTTTTTACAGCTGACCTTTCAAATCTGTTCTGATATTTCCAGTTGAAAAAAAAGTAGCTCTCATAGCACTATTCCTTAATTCAAACCTGTCCCATTGTATATAATTCCTCCAGCTAACAAAAAAAAAAAAAAAAAAAAAAAAAAAAAAAAAAAAAAATTAAACAGGACGAACTCTGTGAAGTGGCATTACAGAAGTTGCATCATATTAACATTGTCATCTGTGTATCATGGTGATCTTCTCCCTAATCTTTTCCAGTGCCATTTGCTTACCTGCAAGTTAATTGCATAATATTTTCAGACAAGTCTATGTCCTTGTCCTCTTTTCCTTTTCACAGCCAGCAAGTGTGACTGGTTAACAGTAGGTTTCCCCAGTTTACTTTCCAAACAGGAGACAAGTTTGACTTGGCAATGCTGCCAACAGCTAGAGCCAGCTGGGGGTGCAGCTTAACTGACTGTCACTAATTGAAGGAGAAGACTAATAGCTACATGTAATATTTCCGCAGTAATGAGACCACTGAACTGACACTGCTATGTTTCTCTGTGAGAGTCTAAAATGTTTTACAGGGATGGCAAAGCAGAACCACTCTCAACCCCCTCCACCCACACAGCCTAAATGTCATAATGTAGTGAACAAGCTAACTTGGCTGAGGAGTTTCAGGCTGTTTCTTTCCTAATTCAAAATGGGAAGAAAACTGGGCCTAGTGGAAGAACAGAGGCCAGCTACAGCTCAATGCCAGGAGCGCTGCTTAACGAACATGTAATGACAACCAAAAAAATGTCCCCACGCATACCACAGTAATTACAGAATCCTAGTGATGCCATGTTAACATGATTGCTTAAATTACTTTTGAAGGTATGCTACACTGGTGACAGACATGGTTTCACCAATAAGTAACTAATGCAGTAAATTTAGTATGAAGAGGAAAAGCCTGCCCAATAGGTTCAGTGTACAAGGTAAAGGCTGGACAGCATCCACCAGCTCCCATGGAAGAAATGAACAGGTTACATGTTCAGGAAGCTGAAATAAATCACTACAATGTAGCAGGTGGGAGGAGGAGGTGGAATGGGAGGGGAGCAGAATTGTCTCTTTAGACTCTCCAAAAGGTCCTGTTTGAAAGCTGCAGTTGACACAGTGATTTACTATATTTTTTCTCAATTGTACACTATACTCTGGCTTAGAAATTAATTTGCTCAACATGAGCATGTTTACTGTTGCTTTCAGACTCTCTGCCTAACTGGCTTGGCGGACAGGCAGTTCAGCTATTGAGAAATATGGGACAGCTGCTAGATCTATCTGCCTGCATTATAAAAAGAGAGGAGGAGACTTCATCTGAAACTTTATAGCTGCTCAGGGCATTCTCAGTGATCATTGTCCACCCTTACACATGTCCTGTTCTAAGAAAAGTAATGAAGAGGATAATAAGGTGTGAATTGTATATTATGATGCATGACTTGTTAGAAAAAAATGAGGTTGTGTTATTCCAGGTAATTTGGACAGGGTTATACATTTAGATATCTATCAGGAAGATATTCGGCTAGCAGAAAATTTACCTTTGTAATCTGTTCTCATTGTGTTCTTTTAGACCTGAAGACATTAATCTTTTAACAACCAAAACATTACCATTAGAAATCCCTTGCCAGGATTTTAACATAGAAAGGTATTTGTAGTGTTCATTTGGCCCTCCCTGATCATAGAACTGATTGAATGCTAATTCCAGAACAGGGAGAAGTTGTAGCTGACATAAATGCTCCTTAATTAATGCCTTAACAGCATAGAAAGTATAAACCAATGTTTATGTACCAAAGAATTGTCAAGGTCATATTGTTTGTGAAAGAATTTAGATATCAGATCCCATAAGAGTACTTGCATGATATTATCTTCTCCAATTGGTCCTGCTACAAGACTTGAACCTGCCTCATATTTTAGGATTATATATGTCACCAACTGAAGCAAACTTTTGAACATACTTTAAATGCTATTCTAAAGGAAAATATTTTTCTGTCTCCTACTCCAGCTTAAAGGCCACCAGCTTATGCATTTTCTCACATCAGTATTAAGATGTCACCCCTACATCATAGAATCATAGAATCATAGAATAGTAAGGGTTGGAAAGGACCTCAAGATCATCGAGTTCCAACCCCCCCGCCATGGGCAGGGACACCTCCCACTAAACCATGCCATCCAAGGCTATGTCCAACCCCACCTTGAACGCCGCCAGGGATGAAGCATTCACAACTTCCCTGGGCAACCCATTCCAGGGCCCCACCACCCTCACAGTAAAGAATTTCTTCCTCAGATCCAATCTAAACCTCCCCTGTTTAAGTTTAAACCCATTACCCCTTGTCCTCTCACCACAGGCCCTAATGAAGAGTCCCTCCCCAGCATCCCTATAGGCCCCCTTCAGCTATTGGAAGGCTGCTATGAGGTCTCCACACAGCCTTCTCTTCTCCAGGCTGAACAGCCCCAATTTTCTCAGCCTATCTTCATACGAGAGGTGCTCCAGTCCCCTGACCATCCTCGTGGCCCTCCTCTGCACTTGTTCTAACAGTTCCATGTCCTTTTTATGTTGAGGACACCAGAACTGCACGCAATACATCATCTATTATCTCTTCTGAGTTTGGTTGTGTATTATGTAAATAAAACTTCTTAGTTGCACTGGTTCATAAAAGACATATAATATAGTCTGTGGCACAATTTATTTATTTATGTATTTTTGTGAGAACTGAGGATTAATAAATTGTGCTTTCTTGGAAAAATATTTTTAAAAATCTTTAAAATAACCCCATTTTTGTTAACTAATAGATAAATTAAACCAGCATTTTTGTACTGTATGCATTTGTTATTACTCCATTTGCCATATTATCTGATTAACAGTTTTATCAATGAAATGTAATTTTGGATTAGTGATGATGTTAGTCCTATCTCTTGGGATTAGACGTAAGCTGCATGTAGGTTTGGACATGGTTCAAGGACTGATGTTTATAAGCATGCAGTTTTCACTCAGTATACAACATACAGACATTTGTTTGACAATTTTTTGCTGTAACACTTTAAAGAAGTGGTAGGATGCTACTGACAAAAAATTTGCATGGTGGATAGTTACTGAATACATGTAGGATGAGGTATTCTCAGATCTAAGGTTCAAGGACACCTAGAATGAGCTGGAAGGGATGGGATACTCATAGCTGTTTTTCAGTGTAGACCTCAATCTTAATTCTAAAAGACTGTTAGAACCTCTGGAGGGGCTGGGTGATAGTGGTGACTGTTATCCTAAAAAACAGATGGCAAAGTGAGTGACACCTATAAATGTGCAGGCTGTGTTACTTCACTGACAAGATGCTAAGCCCTTCTGGCACTAAAGTAAAAAGACAGGTATTTCTGGCACAAAAAAGTAGTATTGAAATTGTGCCTCAAGCCATGTGGAGAGTCAGAGCCAATTTTTCAAGTAAAAGTAACTAAAAAACTAAATTGTGGTGTACATGCAATAGTATGACAGCTTCAGACCTTTCCTGTCGATACAATTTTGATGAGTTCTAGTGCCTGTCTCATGCCTGTAGAATTAGGCAATCGCTTTTCAAATAAAACTTTAATTTTCAAGGTTTGAATATATAGTAGCTTTGCTCTGGAAATCTTGTGCAGCTCATTTCCAAGCGAGTGAAATGGCAAGCAGTATTTTTGGGCTTTTGTGATAACACCCTTTAAGTTTGGTGATGGAATCCCTGAACTACCTCTATGTCTGCCTTAAATATAATAGAAAGTTAATTAAGTGTTCACATACCAGATATTATAATTGTAATTAAAAATGTCAGGTTTAGAGATTCATGTGACCAATAGGGAAATCACAGTAGTGTAAAACCCTATGTAATGAGTATATTTATTTTAAGATCCATTATCACTTGGTCAACAGATTACTTTGTTTAAAAAGGCATTAAAGGTAATAGCATTTATCTGCTTGCTTGAATGTAGTAGTATTTTTCAAAAACCAATGAAAATAAAGCTTTAGTAATCGAGCACTACCAGATGGTAAAATCTCCAGTGCAATTCTGTCTCAGAGAAATTAGGTTTCTATCTTCATTTCTGCTTTCAAATTTAAAACTTCTATTTATGTTTGTGAATGACAGGAATCTGTTAAGTAATAAAAACTGACTTAGGTATTCACCAAAATAAAATCCACTGGAATGCACTTAAAAAAAAAAAAAAAAGGCATAAAAATAAAATAAAATAACAAACAAACAAACAAAACCCACGGAAATGTGCCTTCTGCTTCTTGCCATGAAGTGAAATTAGTTACATCCAGTAAAAAGTTAAAAAGCTTTCTTGCGTTTGTATGGCAAGGTTTTCATGTAACCCCTGGTCTGCTTCTTGTTTTCAACAAGTACAACGTCCAGTAGAGTATATAATCAGTGCCAGAATATCCTGTTCCACTTCTCTCTTGTCTGCTACCTTCATTTAGTCAGTGTAGTTGTCTTCTTGGCAAACGGTCTCCTTGCACATTTAGATTTGTTCCAGCTGGAGAATTATTATCGCGGTTGTGAAAACTGTGCGTCCAGTCTCTATGTGGTACTGACAGCAGGGACACTTCGGCAATGTATTGTATTATGGTAGCAGAATTGAATGAAATTGTTGTTAGAGGGTATTGCTATTTCAGTGGCAGGTACAGAGCATACAGTGAATGATATGCTGGTGACCATTTGCACATTAAAATAAGTCTCATGTTCTCATCCAATGTCAGTATGATAGAAAAGTGATATTTAATACAAAAAAGATTTACGGGTCCAAAAGAAGAAAGCAGAAGAGGAAGCATGGCTCCATTGTCTTCTGTTGGGATTACTAACTTAAGAGGGGAAAATTCATTCAAGACTGGGGTGTTTGGTTTGGGTTTTTTTTTTAACTTCTATTTGAACAGCACTGGATAAAAATCTGGGGAGCAGGGACTAGAGCCCCAATGAGAACAATTCTGCATCATTGATTTTATAAGCGTTTTCTATAAGAAGAGTAGAGAATACTTATATTCTATCCTAGTGATCAGGATGTCCTCCAGGACTACAGTATAGACTAGGAGGACCAAGTTTCAGTTTCTTGAGTAACTCTCATAACTACATAATTACCGTGCTGAAGCCATCATAACCACTTAAATTTTCTGATAGCCGTGTTAAAACAAAACAAACAAAACTTTATTTTTTTGCTAGGGATGACTGTAATTTACTGCATCTCATCTACTGAAATTCAAGTGAATGAGTATTCCAAGAAACTGTTTTATTTTCACAGCCATAAGTTTATATATGGTGAAACTAGCCTCACTTTACTGCCATTACTAATACCAGTAAGTCTCTTTCCTGATTGTTTTTTACATCATTCTTTTTAATATTTATGCACTCCTGTTACCCACAATAATGTTTCTGTTGAGTGTTTGAAGTATTATATTCTACCCAACTCATCACAGATTATCGTTCAGTTTGAACATGTTTGTTTCGTTTGCTTCTTCAAGGAGTACATAATATATTGATATGTTTGATAGATCACTATCCTTCTAGCCCTCAGATAGTTTATTTCCTAAGAGTCCCCCAGCCAGTAAGTGTCAAAAATGTAGTATTCCTCATGAAAAAGTTATTTCCTTTTACTGTCTTACCATTTTTTCATAACAACGTGGAACGATAGACTTGTTTCTCAGCCATCATCTCTTGTAAGACTGAGATCTTCATATGGATGTCTTTTGGATAAACGTCAAATTTGAAGTGTTCTGTAATGCTAGTTCTTTCTCAGTAGTTGCAGACTTTCATCTGTATTATCATTCATGGTATTCCAAGACTAACTAGAGGGAAATTCAGCTTTTCAAAATGTGAATTTTAATTTGACCTGAAAGAACACTAGAATGCGTCTTCACCTGTCTTCTGTACTTCATCTAATTTGGCTTGGTAGGTCCAGCTCTTAGTACTAAGTACTAATGTACTTGTTACCTGTATAGGAACCTGAACGTATACAAGTCCATGGGACCTGATGAAATCCATCCACGGGTCCTGAAGGAGCTGGCAAATGAAGTTGCTAAGCCACTGTCCATCATATTTGACAAATCATGGCAGTCAGGTGAAGTTCCGGATGACTGGAAAAAGGGAAATAGAACCCCCATTTTCAAGAAGGGGAAAACGGATGACCCGGGGAACTACAGACCAGTCAGTCTCACCTCTGTGCCTGCCAAAATCTTGGAGCGGGTTCTGCTGGAAGGCATGCTGAGGCACATGAAAAACAACAAAGTGGTTGGTGACAGCCAGCATGGCTTCACTAAGGGGAAATCCTGCCTGACCAATCTGGGGGTCTTCTATGAAGGGGCTACGGAACTGATGGACAGGGGTAGAGCAGTTGATGTCATCTACCTGGCCTTGCGCAAAGCGTTCACACTGTCTCGCATGACATCCTTGTCTCTAAGTTGGAGAGACATCAATCTGATAGGTGGATCACTCAGTGGATATAGAACTGGCTGGATGGCCGCGCACAAAGAGTAGTGCTCAATGGCTCAATGTCCAGCTGGAGACCAGTAACGAGTGGTGTCCCCAAGGAATCGGTGTTGGGAGCGGTCTTGTTCAACATCTTTGTTGGTGACATACACAGTGGGATTGAGTGTACCCTCAGCAAGTTTGCTGATGACACCAAGCTGTGTGGTTCGGTTGATATGCTGAAGGGAAGGAATGCCATCCAGAGGGACCTTGGCACACTTGTGAGGTGGGCTGATGCCAACCTGATGAAGTTTAACCATGACAAATGCAAGGTCGTACACCTGGGTCGGAGCAATCCCAGGCACAGCTGCAGGTTGGGCAGAGAAGAGATTCAGAGCAGCCCTGCGGAGAAGGACTTGGTGGTGTTGGTCGATGAGAAAATGAACATGAGCCGGCAGTGTGCACTTGCAACCCAGAAAGCCAACTAGATCCTGGGCTGCGTCAAGAGGAGTGTGACCAGCAGGTCGGGGGAGGTGATCCTGCCCCTCTACTCTGCTCTCGTGAGACCTCCCTTGGAGTATTGTGTGCAGTTCTGGTGTCCTCAACATCAAAAGGACATGGAGCTATTAGAACAAGTGCAGAGGAGGGCCACAAGGATGATCAGGGGACTGAAGCACCTCCCATATGAAGACAGGCTGAGAAAGTTGGGGCTGTTCAGCCTGGAGAGGAGAAGGCTGTCTGGAGACCTCATAGCAGCCTTCCAGTATCTGAAGGGGGCCTATAGGGATGCTGGGGAGGGACTCTTCATTAGGGACTGTAGTGATAGGACAAGGGGTAAGGGGTTCAAACTTAAACAGGGGAAGTTTAGATTGGATATGAGGAAGAAATTCTTTACTGTAAGGGTGGTGAGGCACTGGAACGGGTTGCCCAGGGAAGTTTTGAGTGCTCCATCGCTGGCGGTGTTCAGTGCCGGATTGGACAGAGCCTTGGATGGCATGGTTTAGTGTAAGGTGCCCCTGCCCATGGCACGGGGGTTGGAACTAGATGATCTTGAGGTCCTTTCCAACCCTAACTATTCTATGATTGTATGATTCTATGTCAAGAAATTGGTGTGAAATTAAGTCCTTCTGTGTGTGAAAAGTCACATTGTCTATAGTACTACAAGTTTCTAAGACTTCAACCATGTGTGTAAGCTTTAAAGTGTAAAACTATAAAATTGTCCCTGAACTTTATTCTGAACAGATCTGGCAGAGATATGCATAAATAGCAGTCATAAAACCATATAACCAACCTTCACAAGCTCTGAAAAGAGGGAGAGAATCCTACCCTCTTCAAGCTGATTAGATTTTTGATAATACAGCCCATTATGCAGTTGGCCTTCCATGTTGCAAGACCACACTGCCAAGATACATTTAACATATTTTACCTGAGCTCCCCTCAGTGTTTTTTTTGCCATGCCACTTTCTATTTAGTTGGCCCCTGCCTGCGTTACTGCATGGGGTTTTTTCTTCCAGGGGCAGGACTCCATGTTTGACATGCTGCACTTCTCAAGGTACCTGTTGCTTATTAATCTGGCCTGTCGAGCTTCTTCTGAATATAGGGCCCTCCTAGCATTCAGAGCATTTGCCCCCAGCTTGGTCTCATCTGTATATTTGCAGAGGATGCACTTTGCCTCAGCTTATTAGTTAAGATATTAGAAGCAAAGGCAGCATTGGCCCCATTATCCAACCCTATTAACTAGTTGCCTATTGGACTGTGCATGTCTGATCACAACCCTTTGAACCTGTCAGTCCAAGAAATTTTTCCAGGCACTTGATAGTTCACCAATCCAAACTTTTTCTGACCAATTTATCTATAAGGATGCTGTGGGTAACAGTGTCAAAAGCCTTGCTATCATCACTATACACCTTTTTCACCATGATAGCCATCTCATCACAGAAGACAATCAGGTTGGTGAAGAACATTTTGTCATTGGTAAATGCATGTAGGCTATTTCAGTCTCCTCCTCCTGTTGTATATGCATGGATATGGCTTCCAGGATGATTTGCCAAGTAGTGAGACTATGCTGACAGGCCTGTAGTTCCCCTGATGATCTTCTCCGTCCTTGAAAATGGGCAGGAGGTGTGCCTTTTTTTTCATCAAGAACTCTGTCATGAGTGGACTGCATAAACTTACAGAGGATTCTTGCCCCTTGGAAAGATGTGTATGTTAAACCTGAAACCCCAGTTGACTTTTATGCTCTGAAATGTCCATGGGATTTTTTAAATTGACTAGTGTTAAAAAGCAATAAAAAGGTAATTCATATGTAATTGGTTTTGTCTAGAAAAGAAAGGCACTTTTTGTCTAAAATTCAGCTTTGAAGTATCTTTTTGTGAAATTGGAGAACAGAGGCTGGTTAGAAAGATATTAAACAGCATTTTCTAATGTTTCTGTAGGAAGCAGCTATGCTTCCTTAAGGGTAGGAATTTTATAGAAATTATTAATATTATGGCTAATTCCCAATTGCTATGTCAATGGGCAGTCTACACAGTAATTGATTGTGTTGTCAGATAAATTTAAGTTTGGGGACGTCTGTGTTGAGCAAAATTTAATTACTCAAAATGAAGTTTGCAAAGGTCACCAAGTCTAACACTGATAGTACTTTTTATATGGGGAAATATTTCATGAGATTTTAAGAAATCCCAAGTGATCTGGGTCTTGATTTTCTTTCTTACCTGAGGGATGATACGTTAGCATTATGCTCCACTGTCATTGTTCATTACTGAGCGTGTTGTCACCTTGCAGCTTTCTTTGAGGCAAAGAGGTAGATACCAATGAAATATAACTTACCTCCTGGATTGCCAGTATTTCCACTGAGAGTCTTCCACCCTAGTATTTACTGATCTGAATGGTGTGTAATTTAATGTCTGACTCCCTATGCAGATAAAATGTATTCTGTTTAAATGTTGTGTTTTGAATCTGTTGGTGATAAGACTATTAACCTACCATTTGTATTCCTCAATAAGGAAATAATGTATTTTTCTAAATGTATTTTAGAATTTCATTGTCTTTACACACTATAAATTATTCACAAATACTCAGAAACAAAAAATTCTAGTTGCATTTCATTGGATTACTCTGTAGAGTAGAATGAAATCATTGCATATATTGACTAAAATGTTGCCTTCAATTTGTTTAAACAATGGAATAACACCTGTGTATCGCTATTACCTCTTAAGGAATGTTGATCATGACATGTGCACAGACATTATGTAGCCATTTATGTACGTCAATATTTCACCAAATAAATTTACTAAGATATTGGTGATATGCTGTGTCGATGGGCACATTATAGAGTAACTGATTGTACTGTCAGTAAATGTAAGTTTGGGATGTCTGAGGTGAGCAAACCTATGTTATCTTATTTTCTTCCTATTCATGTCTCCCTTATTTTTTGTGTCTGTGTCCCAGCAGATATGTATACCTTTACTTAGAATCAGAATGAAGTTGATCTCTACAACCGGTTCTATTTTTTTTTCTACTGAAAAGCCCAAACTATTTTTGAAATATTTTTGCCTTTTTGTCTGCTTTGACTATTCTACCATGCCAGTCACACCATGATTCTTTTAAATTTAATGTCTGCTTCTTAAAGATGTTTTCCCTTCTGTTCTAAGTTACAGTGTAAAATGAATACTACTGTCTTTCATGTTCATTGTATCTTTTGGGATCCAGTAAAACATTTTTTCCCTTATCTGAATCTGGTCAATTTAGAGGTATCTACTGTCTATATGGTGATATGTATGAAATGAGTATGTTCTATGCTCATCGCAGAATTTTTAGCATGGAAGGCAAGCTAGAATTTTGGACAATTAACATCTCTTATTCATAGCAGGGAAAGATAATAGCTCTTCAGAAGAGTTTATTATGAATAAAATATTTAGCACACAGCTCTGCCTAAAATTGTGGTGCAGTTTCCAGTGCATTAGGCCAGCACATTCCTGATTCACCCACACACAACTGTCCCCAACTCAGTATATATGAAGTTATTGCAGAGGCACTTATGATACCTTATTTCTTCCCTCAGTGACCCCAAACTTATAATAATGAAGATGAAGAAAAGATTAGTGCTCTTAGCATAAAGATCACATTGTCTGTACAGCTTTCCACTCTTGCAAACAAGAGCACAGGAGTCTGTAATGATCACAGTTATTCATGACCCCTTTTATTATTGTATCATTTCCAAAACACAGTTTAGAACAGTTAGCAGCATGATAGTAAATTGGCATAGTACTCCCGGAAGTGATGAATACTGTAACCTGTTCAGTCAAGTATGATAATTCAGTTAACTTTTTTAGGCGTAGAATGTGAGTTTATAATAAAACTGCTCAAAAGCATAATACCATTAAGTGTGTATAAAGCTATTTTTCTCTGCTGATATGTGCAGGATTTATTTTGTTTTAATTGCTGCTCAGGTTGCCACTGTGCACAAACTGCTGCTCCATTTGTTCTGCCTTTGGATGGTTAAAAGTGTTATGTCATGCTTTTGGCTGATTTCAGTGAGTATTGTATCAGGTATAACAGTTGGTTGGTTAGATATTTGTAAGACTGTGTGTATTCTTAAGGGATAGAAAACAGTTATCATAGCTAATCTGTGTTCCCCTCTGCAAACCATTTTCCACACACCAGAGAAAAAATTTGTGTTCTGAACTAATAAGTCCTTAAGAGATAGAGTCCTAATTCTAATTTCCAGTGCTGCTTTTTTATTCCTTTGTAATCTCAGTAACAATTTTAACACCTTGTCAGGCATTCAGGAACTTCCATCTGTGCAGCCTAGTGCATTTGTGAAATAAACCCATCTGTATAGCTGATTAAAAGTTGGATGTAGTCCATGTTTTGTCTTTATACTGAAAGAGACGGTACTGCTGCTGCAGTTGTTGATGTAGGGCCTGCATATAGAATATAATGCACAAGGCTAGCGGAGCAAAATAACTGTTAGTGTTTTCATTTGTATGTAATAATTGTTTAAAATAAAATCAGAACAAATAAAGTGTGACAAGCAAGACCAATTAAAAAGGCTGCGGAGTTCAAGTCTGCAGTTAGATGCAGGAAGCAACTCTAGAATTAGTCATTTCAAGTATGTGTTAAAAAGCAAGGTGAATTCAAGCAGGTTACAACTTCATGTACTCTTCTTAATCCCCTGCAAACAAACTTCTTCTAGAGTGCATGTGTGGTTTTCATTGGTGTGGTTAGGCAGTTTTCAGTTGCATGCTTTTAGAAAAGTACGCAATTCCGTACCTGCAAAACTAGGTCAGTAGAATAACTGCATCTGACTACTTGATTTGCATCTATATTTGGTAATCAAAGATAACACCTTTCATATTTCTATTGATAATCTTTATGCCACTGCTGAAAGTTTTATGGATGCAAAGTTGTACCTTCAAAAGGTTTTAAGGAACATCCTATCTTTATAAAAACAGAAATAAACAACGAAAAGCCAGCTAGCCAAATAGGTTGCTAAAAATTTCAGATGAGAAGACATGGAGAGGGAGTAAATTATCCTCTCACATGGGCATATGGAAAAGAAAAAGGAAGAAAAGGAGAAAGAGAGGGTAGTTTAAGAGTCAGAATGAGAATTTTTTCTTGTAGTTTTCCAGTATTCTCAGGACAGCTTTCTCCTCTAGCATAGGAATGCACACTTGCTTTTGGATATCAGGAGAGGTATAACAGAAGGTTGTACTGAACACATCCACACTGAACTAGGATAAAAGTAACATAATGACATTGGTTCTGATATATGGATCTGTGAACTAATGTTAATTCAAGCAAATAAATCTGCATCAGATGGCACATCACCGTGAAAATATACAAGGTCATATTTTACTGGTTCAATGCCAAGGACCTCTTTCCTCAGCATTGCATAAATGTGTCTATGTTATGTTGCTAATTATTCTAAAGGTATTTCAAATGCTAGCTCAAGGACATATGTCATGTGTTTGCTTGTGTTGTATAGGCAAGCTCCTCAATGCTCTCTAAATGACAGGAGGTATAATATAGTGACAAAGTAGTATTCATCGCTGGATGCTGAATGTACTGCAAAACCCTTTAATCCTATTACGTCAATAAAGAATATCGCATGGTCTTATATATGAAACCACATCTAAACTTCCTGAGCTATGAGTAGGTCTCTTGCCCTTTACTCCAACATAATTATAGGGTTCATATCCATTCTACCTATCTGCAAGGACTTCCAAAGCCTGTAGACTGAGAAAATTTTTCTGGTTACCCAAGTGTAACTAAAAATGGAACGCAACCTTAGGCAATTAGGTAAGAAATAGGAAGGATTTTAGCTAGCTAAAGATGCCAATAATACTGCATAAAATGCCATAACTCATAGACTGGAGCACCACAGTCTCCTATACTGCTAAAAAAAAGAGATGAGTAAAGGCTTTTTGCCTTTTTTTTTTTCCAAGGTGTTTATAGTAATCAACAGAGAAATATGACCTTTATTACCATGTTGATGCGGCTGATAATTGCATTTCATACCAGTGTCATATATTCAAAAACCAAAACAAAAGAAATGCCAAACTTCAAAATCCAGAGTTAGGCTAGAAAGGAAGGAAAATCCAGATGTTCCAATGAAAGAATACTATAAGTGGGATTTATTCAAAGAATCAAGATAACAAATTGTTTAAATATTAATATGAATCTCTTTAGGTGTTTTGGGGGGTGGAGAAATGTGGGTTTGATGCTTAGTTGTTGTTGTTGAAGTTGAAAAGTGAAAACACATTTAATCCAGGGGTGGGAAACAGCAACTATAATTATACACTGCAGAATTTCTGCCCACTGAGTACTGTTTTGTTGAATATGGTTCACTTTTTGTGATAATAACAATACGTCATTTGGTGAATTGTGAATTCCCTCAAGGAATTTATGATACAGCCCTGGAGCTGAACAAATCCCAAGTGCTGGTATCTAACTTAAACTAGATAATACAGTTGCTTCATATTTAGGACAAGTGTTGCTAAAATATTTTAAAAATACTGTGTCTAGATTTTCAGTTTCAGGTTGTCCAGTTAAATTGCCTTGAATGCACTTCAAACTTTATTTCTTATTTTCTTTTCCTCCAAGGGCATAGTTTAGTAATCTGTAGGTGAAAAATGATAGACATGTTTTTCCCCTCCCTTTTCAAATACATTTTTTGGTCTACACAGTGCTCAGCCATCAGCTTCAGTTGTACCATCTTTAACTTCCCATAGGTGCAGAGGGCGACTCAGTCAGGTACAATCTAATCATTACCATTATTTGAGGAAGTTTTCCTTAAAGTCAACATACATGAGTGATGACTCATATCCTGGTTCCTTTAATAGACTAATATACAGAAATCTTTTTCATTGTGAACTGAATGACTAAAGGTGCTCCAGGGAAGTACTGTACTGAATACAACGGAAAGTAATAATTTAAGCAGTGTGATATGTAAATCCCCATTGCCTTTTCACACCAGAATGTTAATTCTAGGGGTATGTGACCCCACTGGAGTTTGTGTCCATCTCCGGCAGGATAATATAGAGGTATAACACAACTGAGGGAATAACTTTTAGGTTTGAATAATGCTGACTTCAATATAATAATGACAAATTCACCAGTGGTTTACACTGATGTAACATAGGATATCATTTGGGTTATGAATTGTATAATAAAGAGAAGAACTTGTCCCCACATTTTTTCATGAAAGTTAAGGCAGTTTTGTATACAGTATAACTTACTCAGCTCAGTGTCAAATTAAGCTGAATGTAAAAAAAACCTGGGCATCATGTTTGCAATCAACTAAATTTAAAGGGCTAAAACTTAACATTTATGTTTGCCTTCCCCAGTATACTTTCTGAGCAGACATCTTTTTCAGTCAAAGTATTTGAGCAGCTGATCCAAATTCATTAATGTAACTATTTCAGCAAAAGTCATGCTGATAGCTATTGGTTCATTAGTGCCTGAATCCAGAAGGCATATAGAAATAGAACCAACTGACAATCTTGGCTTCAAATGCGATGCACTCACTTATAAATAGCTTAATGATGTTTTGGAGATTTTTGTCTGTGTTTTGAGAGATCAAGATTATATGTTCTTTGATAAAATTGCTAATAGCTCTACTTTGTTATTGCATATTTATTTCTCATACCAAGTTACAAGTTAGTTGTCACTTATTAATGATGTGTTTATTGTTATTTTACTAAGTCATGGTATTATACAAACTTCATCACACTATTCCATTGACTAAAACTGACATCAGTAGTTATGTCAATTAATATATTGCTCCATGGTGTAGTTCTAATAAATTGAAACTGTTCTAATAACTGAAGCTGTAGACTTTTTTGGAGCCAGAAAACATAATGAACAAGAAAAGTTGCGAAGTCAAGGGTTCTGAAAGTTAAAAATGAAAATATACACCCCAAATGCTCTAATTCATAAAAGTGAATAAATCATAAATGATTGGAAAGGTACACCACCCCTCACATGCTTCCATACATTTTTCATCTCCCTGACAGATACTGCCTCACCTTGCTAAGGCAAAGGTACTTATTGTTGATAAATGTTATTGTTCATTAATAAAACGTGTGCTTACTGTGTCTTGCTGGAAAAATTATGAGGCTGGAACTGTTTCGTTCTCTAGTCTGAGTAGCATACAAGAATTCTGTGCTGTCCAGAGGGTCTTGTTTGTGTTTTGCCCATAGTCTTAGTAAGAAGGTGAATGAGCTGTGAAGATACAGGTGTTGGGATATTGTCAGAATTGCCCAGTTTGTGTGGGGGCATGGGAGGCTTGGACGTATTTTAAAACATTTACAGAATTCAATTTTCTCATCTATTGTATATAATCTCAAAAATAAAGATGATGAGCTAGTATTGAAATCAGTTATTTTGCATGCAAATAAAGTTTGTAATTGCAAAGAAATTGTATTTATTTTGAATGTTATAATTTAGGAAAGAACATATTGTGTTTTTCAAAAACATGTAATTTCTTGCATCTTCAGGTGTTTCCTCCCCCTAAAGTGGGATTAAAGTGGGAACTCTGACCACCTTTCGTGTGGTATTAGTAAGGCTTTCCTACTCTGCTTTCCAAGTTGTCTAATGGACAAACTATTCCTCAGCTGGATGCCAAAGTTTCTATGATACTTGTAATATGGCATTAAATTGTTTCTGTTTCAAATGATTTAACTAAAATTAGTCCTTGGAGCAATTCTGAGGAGCAGTTATTCTTTGCAGCAGTTTACCAGGTCTTTAGATTTCTTTTTTCTTTTCTTTTCTTTTCTTTTCTTTTCTTTTCTTTTCTTTTCTTTTCTTTTCTTTTCTTTTCTTTTCTTTTCTTTTTTCTTTTCTTTTCTTTTCTTTTCTTTTCTTTTCTTTTCTTTTCTTTTCTTTTCTTTTCTTTTCTTTTCTTTTCTTTTCTTTTCTTTTCTTTTTTTCTTTTCTTTTCTTTTCTTTTCTTTTCTTTTCTTTTCTTTTCTCTTTTCTTTCTTTTTTCTTTTCTTTTCTTTTTTTCTTTTTTCTTTTCTTTTTCCTTTTTCTTCCTTTCCTTTCCTTTCCTTTCCTTTCCTTTCCTTTCCTTTCCTTTCCTTTCCTTTCCTTTCCTTTCTTTCTTTTCTTTTCTTTTCTTTTCTTTTCTTTTCTTTTCTTTTCTTTTCTTTTCTTTTCTTTTCTTTTCTTTTCTTTTCTTTTCTTTTCTTTTCTTTTCTTTTCTTTTCTTTTCTTTTCTTTTTTCTTTTCTCTTTTCCTTTTCTTTTCTTTTCTCTTTTCTTTTCTTTTCTTTTCTTTTCTTTTCTTTTCTTTTCTTTTCTTTTCTTTTCTTTTCTTTTCTTTTCTTTTCTTTTCTTTTCTTTTCTTTTCTTTTCTTTTCTTTTCTTTTCTTTTCTTTTCTTTTCTTTTCTTTTCTTTTCCTTTCTTTTCTTTTTTCTTTTCTTTTCTTTTCTTTTCTTTTCTTTTCTTTTCTTTTCTTTTCTTTTCTTTTCTTTTCTTTTCTTTTCTTTTCTTTTCTTTTTTTTCTTTTCTTTTCTTTTCTTTTTTTCTTTCTTTTCTCTCTTTTTCTTTTTCTTTTTTTTCTTTTTCTTTTTCTTTTTCTTTTTCTTTTTCTTTTTCTTTTTCTTTTTTTTCTCTTTTTTTTTCTTTTTCTTTTTCTTTTTCTTTCTTTTTCTTTTCTTTTTTTCTTTTTCTTTTTCTTTTTTTTCTTTTTCTTTTTCTTTTTCTTTTTCTTTTTTTTCTTTTTCTTTTTCTTTTTCTTTTTTTTTTTCTCTCCTCTTTAATTTAGTGCAGTAGTCTCAGGGTAGATTTCTCTTGAAAGACATGGTCCTACTGCAGAAACTGTTGTGTATGGATGCGTTAAAATAACAGCTCATTTAAACTGTAATCACAGAGGGTGAAACTGTATTTGAACTACTAATGTACAGAGCAGCTACATGTGGTTTATAGGTCAAAGTATAATAGCGTGAGCATTTTTTGATTGGTACAAATTGTAACCATGGTTGTCAACTTGGCTCCAAGAATCGCATGCACTTGGGGAAAAATAATAATGTGGTTTTAACGATGCTGAAGTACTTCAGGATATTGCTTCACCAAATATTAATTCTTCTGTGCAAGTTCCACTTTCCTCTTAGTGCTGCCCCCAATTAAAGCTTTAAGCACTTAACCTGTAGTTGCAAAAAAAAAAAAAGCAGTTTATGATGGGTGTAATCTTACTCCCAGAGGTCTAATTATCTCAGTTGGTTCCCAATTAATCCATGAAGTTGTTAGGTCTTCCTTTTAATTAGATCTGTTCTTCTTGAAGAACAGTTTTATTTTTCGTATTTCATTTTATTATTTCCTTCACTGGAACCCTGCAGGGTGGGAATTCTACTTTGAAATGTTCTTATTTGTTTGATTGCTGGTTGATGCTTAATGAAGATGATGTTCTTTAACCACAGCTTTCATTAAAGTTCAGTTTAGAGACTGGAATGCAAGTCCTTTAAGCATAAAAATTTGTAAATATGTACCAATTGAGAGAGGGAACACTTTCCTTGTCTAAAATGTTCTAAAGCCATTCTTTAAAGTGTGTTGTTGTTGTTGTTTTCTTTGTTTTTTGTTTGTTTGTTTGTTTTTTTCCTGTTAAGGCACAATTATCTTTGGTCAAATCTCATAAAATTGAAATTTTACTGAATTTTCTGCATTTCAGTGTGGTTTTCTGTTGTGGGTTGTTTTGTTTCTTTTTCTACTTGGTTTTGGTTTTGTTTTGTATTTCGTTAATGAATATATTGAAGAGTGTGCATATGCAGGAAATTGGCTATAAAGCCATATTTTCCTTCTCACTTTCACCTGCAGGGAACTGCAGGCAGGAACAGAAGCTTCATTAAGTAGTGACAAAAGCATCAAGTAAGTGGAATATTTTCTGAAGACTGATAGGGATTACATTTACCCTCCACTTCTGTGTCAGCTGTGCACTGGTTTATCTGGCAGTTTCTTGTCCTTTATTGTGTCGCAGTGATATTCCCTCGCTGTATTCCATTAAAAAAATCAGTTTACCCTCTGGAACTGTGACTCAATTCTAAGGAAAAAGTGATCATCTGTGGTCTTCTCAACTGTGGAATTTAGCCAGACAGTGAGACTCAATTTCATGTATGTGTTATGACTGAAACATTTTCTTACTATGATGCACAAGTTGTGTTCTAAAACCTGCATCAATTTGGTAGGTGTTTATTTTTGTATTAGTTTTACAGATAGTCAAATAACTGTCCATTCAGAATTCACTATACAATTTAAAGAGCACTTAATAATCAATTAGTATTCTTTATGCAAAAATAGTAAAGTTCAAAGAAGAAATCCATATTCAGGAAGACAGGAATGAAAATAATAACCAAAATAGAATCATAATTGTTGTTCATGAATTGCATTCACCTCCTCAGACATGCATTTTAATGAAATTGCATAGGCTACATAAATGAGAATAAGAAATAATTGTTATAGAAAGAAGATATATTTTTCTACAGTAATTGGTGGTAGTGTAGTGCAGTAGTGAAGTAGTCATCATTTTATGGTTTTGGGAGGAAAAATGTAAAAAATACTGGTTTAGCTTGTGTCTGGTTTTAGAAACAAACAAAGATGTGTTTTTCTTTTATCAGAAATTAAGAACTGTGAAAATAATTTATAACTCCCTCGGACTTCATTGTAACCTTTTACACCTAAGCCTTTGCCGAGACCATTTATCGGGTGTTGTCCAGATAGAGAAGGTGGTGGTATTTAAGTGACTAGAGAGAACAGCAAGGAAGAGCCAAGAAATGTACGTTGTCCTCTTCTGACCCCTGGATAGTAGTTGAAGGGTGGAAATCTGAAATATTGTTTCTGCTGTTTATGTTTTATGTAGGGCTGTAACAGCTTCTATGATATCCACAGAAATGACAGACATTCAAGCAATGTCTAGCTAAGTCTGCAAAAGAGAAAATTATTCTATTCCTGATTTGAACAATCACCTTGAAACACTATTTAAAAAAATAAATTAAAAATTAAGTCCAGTGACTACACTTAGTGTAGGTAATTTTCTGCTGATGTGATTTGCCATTCTGCTTTGTGCAAAAATTGCTTTGTTCTTAAAAGCAAACCAACCAAGTAACAAAACAAAAAACAAAAAAAAGGAAGAAAAGGAGAAAGACAACAAAACTTCCTAAGACCTACTCAGCTTCCTATTTTTTGTTTTGTTTTGTTTCGTTTTGTTTTGCTTTGTTTTGTTTTGTTAGGGTTTTACATGTTTTTTAGGAGCTCAAGTTTGCTCTTTCCCCAAGTTTGTAGGCAATATCTAATATTATCAAGTAGGGTGACAGAATAGACCACCTTAGAGAGAGCGCCTTATGCTCAGGTATTGAAATCTAGAATTTAGCTAGGTCTGTCTCGTGTCTGGTCCTGTGCTGGACTCCCTGGATGCAGGAGCACATTTTACCATTTGGCTGAATTCACCAGAAAGCTGGTCTGTACAATTCCATACCTCCACACACTGTAAACCAAGGCTCAGTCAGAGATCACAATATGCATGTCCATTTCTAAAACTCGCTCCTGATTTAACCCAAAATGCTCATGTAGGTGAGCCCCTAGACACATGCAGATTTCAACTGATCTAAATATAATGTGGATTTCTGGCAGTCTAAAAACATTTAATACGGTTGAACTAACAGTACCACATTGTTAATTTTATTGAAAGCTGTATGTTACCTGATTTTTCTGCTAATGTGTAGTTAGTTGAACAGTGCAACTAAAGTAACTTTTTAGATTGTAAGGTGAATTTTTTTCAATAAACGTTAAAAATAAAGATAAAAATAAGTTTTATGGGCAGATGGAACTGTGGCAGAAAACTGAATATTGTTGTAGCTACATTTTGAGGAATAAAAGCATTTCTATCATACTGTGCATTGCTGTGAAATTGTATCTAAATGTTTAAATGGAAAAGGTAGTGAAATTCCCCAACATTTTTTCTTTTTGAATTGCACGTATGCCACTGGCTGACCATTTTAAAGAACAACCATTAATGTGTGCAACAGTGTATGAATATTCTGCTAAACTTCCCAGATGTTAAATTTAATGCAACATGAGGAGAATGAAGGTGGCAGAAACCTGGTGTTGTCAGAGAGACTGCTGATACTAGACCTTGCTAATACCTAACCCATGGTATTTTGACACTATGGGGAGACCTTCCACCCTTTTCATCTACTCTAATCTCAGACTTTCACCATGTTATCATGATCTCAGGTCTTCAGGCTAGCATTAATACAGAAGTATTTTAGGTATTGCAATTGATGTATGAAGCAGGTGGCACAGGGGATGAAATAGGACCAACTGTTACGCTTTCTGTCTCCATTAGAAAGAATATCTTTACTGATACCTATGCAATTGGAAATACTGGAAAAAAAAATAGTTTGAATAAGCTTTGGAGTTTTCTAAGACAAATCATTGGGCTTTGTTTCGTACAAGCCTGGATGTAAAACTTGCCAGTAGATGGCGTGACCCTGCCCCTCAGTTATCAGTGCTCCCTAAGTAAATGAAATGAGAAATCAAGCTCAGCCCCAGAGCGTTGATGCATGAAAGTTAAGTACACTGTGATAAAGCTGAAGATGTGGCTGTTGGCAGGTAGACTAAAAGGAATGAAGAAAATAGCAATTTTGTATAACTAGAAGAATTTATACAGATATTTTAAAAACCCCAGATGACTTAAAAATATAATTTTGTGGTGTAGATGATTTCTATTATGTGTGAAATTTTTAAGCTGATTTTCATTAAAATGGGGCTCCTAATTGTGAAGTTTAACCTCTGAAGTTGCTCTAACAGACCTTTGTTCATTAGGCAGTAATTAGAAAGGCACCATTAGCATCTATGCTGTGAACTTTTCAGTGTAGTTCAGGACACATGGTAGTATAGCCAATTAAAACAAAAACATTTAAGTGGGTAAGAAAACTATTAAAGCCAATTCATTAGACCTGCATATTTTGGGGTCAGTGGTACAGAACATGCACATCAAAGCAGAAAAAGCTTGAGTTGCTAATATGCCCCAAAGCACTGAAGTGAGCAGCATTGCAGATTGCGAATTTGAGAGGTAGGGCAGCCTTAGGGTACTGATTACATTGATGAGGATATGGTAATGACTTAAGCAGCTGTCAAGAGTTACAGAGACCAAAATCCACAAGGATGTGTGACTAAGTAGCAGATGCCTTTAAAACTGTCTGTTTTCTCACTGTTCAGTAACTTACAGCAAAACTTTAATGAGGTGACCTCCACAGCATTTTGCACATAGATTGGGGCTTTTTTAATTTTAAGAAGCCAGTTTCCTACAGCAGTGGATGAGCTCGTATCTGATAGTAAGAGCTACCAACACTTAGATCAGATCAGAGAGCAGAAACAGGGGAAGAAGGTGGTCTGGAAGAATGCTGAATAGTAAATTAATCCAATCAATACAGGGCTTTTCCAGTGACAATACAAATCAAGCTGAGAGCAGACACCAGTGATCCTTGAAGGTCTCTATTAAGTCCTGCGTTATGCTGGACAATTGTGGTCAGATTGGTCTAATATCCAGTCATACTGCAGATACTTCTGACAATCTGACGAAAGCCTGCAGACCAAGAATCAGAGACAGAAGTAGGTTGTTCAACAACTTAAAAGAATCTAGTGACTGAAATTATAATTTGTTTTCAGAGAAAGTTTCTCTCAGAAAAATTAGTGTTCTGAAAGTTAGGTGCTAGGTCCAAACTAGTCATCCTAGGCGTGTCTATGGTCTGTGCAGAAAAACAAGCATCTCAAGGTAGTGAATCGTTCTGTCCAGCGTATCTAATTTCTGATGATAGAATTATCATTGGGAAGATCATTCTCTTTTGTCTATAGAGGAGGACTGGATGAGTAATTTAAGTTGGATGCCTAGCTTTCAGAAGGCAGCAGTAAAGGAGTTAAATAATACTATGCCTGTGACAAATTATCCAGTTAGTATGGCTGTATAACTATCTGCCCGTATCCTACCCATTTTGCTGTATTCACATATTCCAGTGCTTGCAGACTACTTATTAAATATATAGAGGTAACTGTCTTTATTTTTATTTTTTTTTTCCCTCATGCTGTGGTCCCTGCAAATGTTCCACCAATAAAACTGAATTGTGCTATTTGGACAGTATTATCAGTAGTAGGGTGCAAAGTGGTATTGGCCTCAGGAGACGTGTGGGGAATCAATGACATCTGACCTCAGTTAAGCTTATACAGAGTGCTGAAAAAGACTCATACTGGTTGTAATAATTCTTCAGGGATCACCATCCTTCCTTCCTGCAGTTCATATGCAGCTCTTTTAATGAGCAGCTCAGTGCTCTTATCCATGGTGAGGATAGAAGTGAAGATAGTTGAAAACCAATCAGCAATGTGATTAATCACTGTTAACATAAGAGCAGGATACTGCCAACTGTTGGTATGCAGTGTTTGGTTTGAATGTATTTATCCGGGGAGGTAGAAGTCTCTCTTTACTCTGACTGTAGCGACCCTGCTGCTTCCAACAGCTGCTGAAATCAGGCATGTTTCATTGCTGTTAATTCAACACAAGAAATCATTATAATTGTGCTGCGGTGCTGGGCACCTGTTATTCTTTCTTTTCTGAATTCTGAAGTAAAATTAATAAGCTTCATATGCTCTCAGTCAGTAAAGTTTTATTAGGTAAATGGTTTTGTCCTGGTTGGAGTTCAGTACTGTCATTTTACCTGGCAAAATGATGCAGGAGGCATTCAAACTAGTAAGACTCAAGAGTAAATTAATGAGTGTGTAGTTCTCTTTTATACCAGATGTGAATAGCCCTCTATGCTGACATACTGTGTGATAAAAGTCAAGGATTTACGTATCATTCTTGCATCTCAAAATTCCACTGCCTTTTCCCTGCTGTTTTTGTCAAAATATCATTAAGATTTTTTTTTTTATTATTATTTTTTTTCTGCTATGGTTCTTCATTGAAGATAATGGATTGTTACTTACTTTTACTGTCAGATAGCCAGTGAATAACTAGTTGAGAGGAGAATATAGTACCAAGCCCTTTTCCATTTCGTAGAGTCTTAGACTTTTAACTGTGAAGGCAAGCATTAAATCTGCCCTAACCTATTTACTGTAGGCTGCTGTCCATCACCCTAGTATATGAGTGCCATTTAAATTAAACAATGGTAGTAAAGAGTCCGTAGCTCTTTGAATGATAGCACCCTCCCTGTTTGAGATAATTTAAACCCTACCATGGTCACAGAATGTTTTTGTTGTTTGTGGAATGATTTGCTTTCCCCTCCCCAGATTATGAAAAGCTAGATTTTTGGCATTAAATTACATTTGTATAGAGAAAAGCTTTTCCAGACAATAAGTTTGTAGAACTTTATTTTAAAGAATTTTATGAACTAAAGATATTCAACCTTTATATTTCTGTGTCCTTATGAGAACATCTTTAATAGCCACCCAGTTTCCAAATGGTATTTTGGACTTATACCCACCGTCATAATTTGAGCCTACTAATCACAAGCAAGGACATACAGCATCATTGTGTGCTTTGGTTTTGGGTGTTGTTTTTTTTTTATTTGTTTCGTGTTATGAAACAATGAATTAAAATTAAAATAAAACAAGTTTTGTGCTAATTCATGCAAATATTACTTTAGAACAAAAATGGAGAGTTCGCTAGTTTGCCAATTTTTATTGCTATTTTGACTTGGTTTTTTTTATAGCTTGGAAGCTTATACTTTTGTTCCTGAATAATTAAAATCTACAAGGTGGTTAATGTTACTGTTGCTTTTATTATTATTGTTATTACTCTTGGTTTTTTTTTTTTTCTTTGAAATAAATGCTGTTAATTTGAGTTATCATATAGGTGGCATCTGTACTGTCAACTGATTAAAGAGCATTGCTGAGGTAACTGTTTAGTTTGCCTAGTCAGGGGAATATCATCAGGCTGCATGCAAAAACTTGTTCTGCCTTCTGCTTTTGACACTATGTAACAAAGAGGAACATTTCATTTATGTAGATATTTATGGTTTTATTTATAATTTCAATGCATGAATTCTTGTCTTTATACTTTTCCTTCATGCGGTAATAGCCACAGAACCCAGAAAATTTTGAGTATTTCAGGTGGATGGTGTCTTTAAACAGTTACGTGTAGATTGAAAGGTGGGTTTCTATTATTTTATCCCCCCCTGTCCCTTTATTAAAGCATGACACTGAGTAATCTATGCAGAAAAGTAGGATGTAGAAAACATTACTTGGAAGTCTCACCACTGTGCCTGGCAAAATCTTGGAGCAGATTCTCCCAGAAGGCATGCTAAGTAAGGCACATGAAAAAAAACAAGGTGCTTGGTAACAGCCAGCATAGCTTCACTACAGGAAAATCCTGCCTGACCAATTCTGTGGCCTTCTATGATGGGGCTATGGAACTGAGGAACAGGGATACAGCAGTTGATGTCATCTACCTGGACTTGTGCAAAGTGTTTGACACTATCCCACACGACATCCTTGACTCTGAATTGGAGAAATATCAATTTGATAGATGGACCACTCAGTGGATAAAGAACTGGCTGGATGTCCACATGCAAAGAGCTGTGGTCAGTGGTTCAGTGTCCAGCTGGAGACCAGTAACGAGTGGTGTCCCTCAGGCATTGGTGTTGGAACTGATCCTGTTCAATATGTTTGTTGGTGACATGGACAGTGGGATTGAGTGCACCCTCAGCAAGTCTGCCGATGACACCAAGCTGTGTGGTTCGGTTGATATGCTGGAGGGAAGGAATGCCATCCAGAGGGACCTTGACATGCTTGTGAGGTGGGCTGATGCCAACCTGATGAAGTTTAACCATGCCAACTGCAAGGTCCTACCTGGGTCAGAGCAATCCCAGGCAAAGCTACAGGCTGGGCAGAGAAGAGATTCAGAGCAGCCCTGCAGAGAAGGACTTGGTGGTGTTGGTCAATGAGAAAATGAACATGAGCCAGCAGTGTGCACTTGCAGCCCAGAAAGCCAACCATGTCCTGGGCTTCATGAAAAGGAGTATGACCAGCAGGTTGGGGGAGGTGATCCTGCCCCTCTCCTCTGCTCTCGTGAGACCTCACTTGGAGTATTGTGTACAGTTCTGGTGTCCTCAACATAAAAAGGACACGCAACTGTTGGAACAAGTCGAGAGGAGGGCCACGAGGGCGATCAGGGGACTGAAGCGCGTCCCGTATGAAGATAGGCTGAGAAAGTTGGGGCTGTTCAGCCTGCAGAAGAGAAGGCTGCGTGGAGACCTCATAGCAGCCTTCCAATACCTGAAGGGGACCTATAAGGATGCTGGGGAGGGACTCTTCATTAGGGACTGTAGTGATAGGACAAGGGGTAATGGGTTCAAGCTTCAACAGGGGAAGTTCAGGTTGGATATGAGGAAGCAGTTCTTTACTGTAAGGGTGGTGAAGCGCTGGACTGGGTTGCCCAGGCAAGTTGTGAATGCTTCATCCCCAGTGGTGTTCAAAGCCAGGCTGGACAGAGCCTTGGTTGACAGGGTTTAGTGTGAGGTGTCCCTGCCCAGGACAGTGGGGTTGGAATTATGTCATCTCAAGGTCCTTTCCAACCCTAACTATTCTATGATTCTATGTTTATAGAAATTTAAATATAATTTTTTAAATTCTTGAAAAAGAAAGTTAAGAAGCCCAGCTATCCTGAATACCCTAAATAGAAAACTGAATATAAATATTCTTCAATGTGTATTTGAAGTTTTATGCATATATGTTTTGCTGGCAATATTTACTTGCTTGCAGAGCATACCCATTGCTAGTATTTATTGCATGTCCCATGTCTATTTTCTACTGTATCTATAGCCATTTAAATTGTTTTGTTTGCTGCTCTGGTAATTTATACAAGTAGTATGAAATGTTAATAAAGTAGATAGATAGTAACAATAATAGAATAACTGTACTTTGATTGACAGATCAATATATGAAATAAAGGAAGTCTCAGCCAATAAATTCACAGCCATTTGTCTGGCATAAGAAAAGACAAACTTTTAATGCTTCCGATATTTCTTAGCATACCAGTACCAGACTAGCAAGTGCCTTTTAAACCAAAGTATGACATATAATCAAATGTTGGCCTGTTAGCATGAAAACTCAAACATGCTGCATTTATGGACTGCTTAAATAAACTGACTTATCAAATGAAGATTATAAATAGTAATTATATCAGGTGTTACTGGTATTATCCACCCAGAGCATCAGGAACCAATACCAAGAACATTTTGAAAGAAAGTTTTACATATCGGGAGAACTGGCTACCCTGGACTTAGAGAAGGCTGAGGTTCTTAATGACTTCTTTGCCTCAGTCTTTACGGGCAAATGCTCTGTCCACACCACCCAAGTCTTGGAAGGCAGACGCAGGGACAGTGAGAATGAAGACCATGGGCCCACTGCAGGAGAGGATCTGGTTCAAGACCACCTTAGGAACATGAATGTATACAAGTCCATGGGACCTGATGAAATCCATCCGCGGGTCCTGAAGGAGCTGGCAAATGAAGTTGCTAAGCCACTGTCCATCATTTTTGAAAAATCATGGCAGTCAGGTGAAGTTCCCGATGACTGAAAAAAAGGGAAATATAACCCCTATTTTTAAGAAGGGGAAAATGGATGACCTGGGAAATTACAGACCAGTCAGTCTCACCTCTGTGCCTGGCAAAATCTTGGAGCGGATTCTCCTGGAAGGCATGCTAAGGCACATGAAAACCAACAAGGTGCTTGGTGACAGCCAGCATAGGTTCACTAAGGGGAAATCCTGCCTGACCAATCTGATGGCCTTCTTTGAAGGGGCTACAGAACTGATGGACAGGGGTAGAGCAGTTGATGTCATCTACCTGGACTTGTGTAAAGCCTTTGACACTGTCTCCCATGACATCCTTCTCTCTTAAGTTGGAGAGACATCAATTTGATAGGTGGACCACTCAGTGGATAAAGAACTGGCTGGATGGCCGCGCACAAAGAGTAGTGCTCAATGGCTCAATGTCCAGCTGGAGACCAGTAACGAGTGGTGTCCCCCAGGGTTCGGTGTTGGGGCCGGTCTTGTTCAACATCTTTGTTGGTGACATGGACAGTGGGATTGAGTGCGCCCTCAGCAAGTTTGCTGATGACACCAAGCTGTGTGGTTTGTTTGTTGCGTTGGAGGGAAGGAATGCTATCCAGAGGGACCTAGACACGCTTGTGAGGTGGGCTGATGCCAACCTGATGAAGTTTAACCATGCCAAGTGCAAGGTCCTACACCTGGGAAAAGGACATGGTGCTGTTAGAACAAGTCGAGAGGAGGGCCACGAGGATGATCAGGGGACTGGAGCTCCTCCCATATGAGGATAGGATGAGAAAATTGGGGCTGTTCAGCCTGCAGAAGAGAAGGCTGCGTGGAGACCTCACAGCAGCCTTCCAATATCTGAAGGGGGCCTATAGGGATGCTGGGGAGGGACTCTTCATTAGGGACTGTAGTGATAGGACAAGGGGTAATGGGTTCAAACTTAAACAGGGGAAGTTTAGATTGGATCTGAGGAAGAAGTTCTTTACTGCGAGGGTGGTGAGGCCCTGGAATGGGTTGCCCAGGGAAGTTGTGAATGCTTCATCGCTGGCGGCGTTCAGGGTGGGGTTGGACATAGCCTTGGATGGCATGGTTTAGTGGGAGGTGTCCCTGCCCATGGCAGGGGGGTTGGAACTAGATGGTCTTAAGGTCCTTTCCGACCCTAACTATTCTATGATTCTATGATTCTATGATATTGTAAGGGCAAATAATCGGTGTTGCAAGAGGTAACCAACCTGTTTTCATAAAACCTGTGCTGCAATGTCTCTATTATAACTGCTTAGATGTGCTTAATTCAGATGGCTATGTCAAAATTAGATGTCTAGAATAATATTTTTTAAATATTAGGAAGTTAGATTTCATTTCTAAAGGTAAGCTTTGAGTCTTAGTCTCCTTAATTATGGCAGTGTGAGATGAAGTTCAAAATGCTGTGAATCACCCTGTGTCCGAGTTCCCTTTAAGACAATTCTGACTTGACCATAGTCGAGTCACAATACACAATAGTATATGGCACTTTGGATAGCTGATAAGCTTTGGCTGAAGTACGGCTAGAGTCCTCATTTAAGATTACATTGCAAGAATAACATTTAACATGTGGTAAAAATTAGATTCCCACATTTGAGTGTAGTTTTCAACTCATTTAATTTTTACCAGCTTTTGAAAATGTATTTCTTGGGGTTTAATTTTCAAAATTATGCTCAAAACGGGAGTTATTCAGTATCTTTTAAGCAAGTGTTTTGTGTAATCATCTAAATCTGAATTTTAGAGAATACTGAAAATGTTTGCTACCTGATCCTGAAAATGTTGTCCTTTCTTTTAATTTCATTTTGCAAATTAGAAATGAAGAGCAGCCAGTTTCTGATTCAGTATATGTATTCTGAAAGAATATTAAAAACAGTTATTAGAAAATCATTTGTATTTCTTTTTCTCTCTCCTTTTTTTTTTTTTTTTTTTTTTTTTTTTGTTGTCACGGAAATCTTTTGAAAGCCATGACCTTATTTGTGCAAGTTTTCCTGAATGTTGTGGGGGGATGTTTCTTCCTGATAATTTGAAATAGCTATATGATGACTTCTAAATTACTTGCATGTATTAAAACAATCCGTCCATTTCTCATTCTCTGTTACAAGTTTTCAGTTACAGTGCATGTTAAAGAACTGAATCTTGGGATGTTATTAAAACAACCCTTCAGAAACTGCTACTGCATTTAGCTTAGATTTGGCAAATGTTACCTCCTGACATCTTGAAGTTTGTCAGTAACTCCTTGCATACTGGAACGTACAACATGCTTAAGAACTGCGAGTATTTAATGATGCTTCATCAGTTTTAATGGAATGCTGGGAGGCATATTTTCAAAATGACATACTGATATCACTGTTTTGGGAATACATCATGTTTTGCAACAATTACAACATCCACAGGGCAATAAATCACTTAACTATACTCCTCTAGGCCCAGAAAATGAGCTAAATGGCTGTTTCAGAAACAACTTTTCCCAAGCTCATTTAAAATGAGGAGGGTTATAGAGGAATCATTAGTACAGAAATAAATGGAAAGGCCAAGTGAGGTATGTGTAGGTACAATAGAATTGCATCATGGGGACTGTGAGCAGGATTTTTTCTCTTACAGTATACAGCTAGAGATAATGACAAAAATGTGCTATAAATAACATATAACTATGAAGAAAACTGAAATAAGAAAATAAAAGATATTTATGTTCTCTGTATTTTAATCAAGATGGTGGCTCTGCAGTTTTCTTCAAGCTGTAGGGGTAGAAGGAAAAAATAAATCCAAATACCCTGATCAAAAATTCTGTAACTCATGGTGCCCCCTCTGTCTACAATGTTTTCCACATTAGTATCTGTTTAAAGGTTTTGATCTCTGTGAAATACTGTAATGTTCTGGAAAAAAAAAAAAAAGATCGCTGAGTAACAAGGAATATAAAAAAATTATTGATTATTCAAACACACACACACATGCATCTATATATATTATAGACGTGTGTTTGCATGTATATAATTCTACGGGTTTTTTTACTAGTTTTTCCCAAAACTTTCATTTAACTCTGCTTAATGTAAAATTAATTGTCAGATAGTTAAAAAAAGAAAACCAACACATTTAAATAGGAAACATTGTAAGCTTAGAACAACAATCTTTAGTGTGAGATAATGCATCATAATTATTTTGTATTATAATAGTATTATAACAGTAATATAATATAACAGTATTATAATGCCTGATAACACTGTTCGGCTTGTGAATTTTGGGGCATTTATTGTGGTGTATATATGTGTGTGCATATACATATGTATCTATATATGTACATCTATAGATGGGACTACATATATACACACGCACATAAATACTTATCTGTATATATAACCTGCTCAAGTTCGTTAAGGCTGCCATCTTGGAAAGCAGTATTTTAATCAAATTTGTGCATCCACACACAAATACAGAAAGTTCCTAAATTTTATTAACCTAGGGACAGGGAGTCTTGTTAAGTAATTTAGTATCTCATAGGCAACAGAATTACATATAATATGCAGGACTATGTCCAGGGCCTGCTTCACCTTTTATTGTTAAGTAATCAAAAAGCTGTGAAATTAGATAAGTATCGTAGGTGTAAATCCAAGATATCTCTTCAATTGTCCACTGTATTTAAAATACTGGAAAATATTGGACCATAAACAACTGCAAATGATACAAATAAAGTTTATATTTCCAGTTCAGTGGGCTGACAGTGAAGACTGGGAAATGTATCTGCAAAAATATTGACAATTTGCTGCAGTTATGGAGACTGGGTAAACTGCAAAAAATTCTTCTAAAATAAGACACAGAAACAGATGTGGGATGAGCAACAACATCAACATTTCTTTGTTTAGTTGGACTGAAGGAAACTGTGAATATGATGGAATCTCCAAAGTACCTGTGTTTCCGAATTTACGGTATTTTTTGATACAATGATATTGTATTTACTGATACAATCAATTTTATCTCTATTTAGCTAATTTAGCTCTTGGGGAGGATAGGTTAATATATTTCAATTAGTCTTTTTCATATGTGAAGCTGCTCCCAGAGATGATAACTAGTCCCTGGAGTTACTGATACCTTTATGGGTATGTCAGGACTGCTGTTAAAGGGATGACTCCTGTTGAAATGTTCAACCAAAATTTTCAATTCATTTATTCATTACTGGGTGTGATAAGGCCTACATAATCTTGCAAAATATTTGCTTATCCTAGATTCCCTGTTACCACAGTATGTAAGTCTGCTGGATATAATTAGCAAAGTACAGCTGTGTAAGCTGCAATACATAGGCAATTCTATGCATATAGCACATGCAAACTGCAATGACACCTTTGATTAAAGAATACGCACACCTGTCTTCCCCCAAACTGCATGTATGCAATACATAGAATCATCATAGAATCATAGAATAGTCTGGGTTGGAAGGGACCTTCAAGGTCATCTAGTTCATCCCCCCTGCAAAGAGCAGGGACATCTTCAACTAGATCAGGTTGCCCGGGACCACATCCAGCCTGGCACTGAATGTCTCCAGGGATGGCACATCTACCACCTCTCTGGACAACCTGTGCCAGTATTTTACCACTCTTATTCTAAAACATTTTTTCTCCTATCCAGCCTAAACTAATGGTTTTAGTTTAAAGCCATTACCTCTCATCCTATCACAAATGTAAGCATGTATACATTAAAAAGATGCCATGAAATATTACAGATGTTTTTTATCTCTTCTCCTAGCTATTCTGCCCTTTTCTTCATGTGAAATTAATTCATAATCTTAAATTAGCCTACCTGGCAAATATTATTAGAATTAAATATATATAAAAGTACATGTGTTCTGGGATTGTCTGTCAGTTAATTTCAAAATACCATAAAATATGATTGTCTGTGAAAAAGTACATATTTTGGAGGCTCTTACTGATTGGTATGTTTCTGTCATTATAAGTGTTGCTGCTATACTGGACTTAATGCAACCAAGACTTGAGTCCTTGTAGGACGTTGTGTCATTCTGCAATAATAACCCAGACTGAGGTACATGTAGAAGTGCATGTTCTTCTAATCTGGGAAATGCTGGTCATTACAGGTTTTCTATACAAAGATTGGGTTGTCAGAGCATACATTTGATTTCTGATATAAGATAATTGAAAGGATGAGGCTCAATTGGTGACAATCCAGAGTAGAAAGACATGAACCAGTTGAAAAGAGTTCACTGCAGGTGAGCTGTGAGAATGATCAGATGTCTAAAGAAAAATATAATCCATGAGCAAAGTTGTAAAGAACGGCAGTTGTTCCATCTAGACAATACCAAACTTGTGTGGGCATAACAAATAAAGAATAAAAACAGCAAGGAACGTTTAGATTAGACTTCAGGAAATATAACAGTAAGGATGCCTAAGCACTGGGTTAGTTGTTTGAGGAATGTTTTGAAAACTTCATTGATAAAAGTTTTTGAAATCAGACTGACATCAGCTAGGATAGAAAGAAAGTTGAGTTTTTTTCTATAGAGGAGAAAAGGGATAGAAAATGTGAACTTTTGAACTTTTTTCTTGTGTGATTATATGCTCTGCAACTCCTCAAGATTGCTTTCAGTCCCCTGAATTAAGTAAAATGTAGAGGATTTTCTTTGTGTGAGGGAGAGGAAATTATTTATTCGGTGTTTTTACAAAGAAACTCATTTTCTGCATGTAGAATTGTCACCTCATGTCTATTGTTACCTCATGTCGTTCACAAATGGGAGACTGGCGAGAATTAGGACACTGAAAATTTACTTTGGGTAAGTGTATAAACTAATTTGTTAGATGCCATCGTAATGAAATTTTCATTTTTAAAAGATTCCAATAAGCAGGTAGCTTATTCTGCCTTCTGTTATTCTTTCCTTTCTGCTTTTCTTATAGTTAGGAGAGACATGTTCTTTGTTCTGGTTTATTTTATTTATTTTATTGAGCTGGTATTTTTATTTCTTCCTTTGGGTTCATGATAATGAAGTGTACATGGAAATAAATGTTTGGCATTTGAGGTGATAAACTATGAAAAAATATTGAAGATACGAGTGAAATTCTATTGTTGCTTTGAAAAAAAAAAAATTGAAAACAATTATGTTTTGCAGCAGAATTTCCTCAAAGTTCCTCATAGACGTAGCTGACTTAAAAGCATGGGCCGTTAGCTGGGTCTGAACTGTTGAACAATATGGTACATCTAGGATGAGAAACATGAACCAGCAGCAGGATAGCTGCTTTTTATCTTTCCCATCCTTATAGTAATTCCTAGTCAAAATACTGCAGGAATTAATATGGTTTACATGGAGTGGGTAGTAGAACCAGCCTATGGCTGGATAAGAAAGAAATAACTTAAAACAGGGAAGCTGAGAAGGTGTTTTTATGACCCGAGATGGATATTGGGAGGTTAAAGGGCTAGAAATGGAAGGAAAGACTGTAAATCCTGGTTTGAAAATAGACTGGAAGCAGTCTGCAGCTCAAAATTTTGGAACTAATAACTTACTGATTTTTTAAATGGGATTTTATTTTATGCAGACATTCTTTCACTGATGTCTGCATTTTTCCTGGTCAAAGAATATTCTGCATTAATGTGGCATGTCTGTTTTGATTTGGTTTTAAGGGAGCTATTCTAGGGATTTAAATCAAGCAGTGAAATTGCTCCTGTGCTGTATGCAAGTTTGTAAGTGATTAGTAAATAATATAGAATCATAGAATAGTTACGGTTGGTAAGGACTTTAAGATCATCTAGTTCCAACCCCTCTGCCATGGGCAGGGACACCTCACACTAAACCATGCCATCCAAGGCTATGTCCAATCTGGCCTTGAACACCGCTAGCGATGGAGCATTCACAACTTCCCTGGGCAACCCATTCCAGTGCCTCACCACCCTTACAGTAAAGAATTTCTTCCTTACATCCAATCTAAACTTCCCCTGTTTAAGTTTGAACCCGTTACCCCTTGTCCTATCACAACAGTTCCTAATGTAGAGTCCCTCCCCACCATCTCTATAGGCCCCCTTCAGATATTGGAAGGCTGCTATGAGGTCTCCACGCAGCCTTCTCTTCTCCAGGCTGAACAGCCCCAACTTTCTCAGCCTATCTTCATACAGGAGGTGCTCCAGTCCCCTGATCATCCTTGTGGCCGTCCTCTGGACTTGTTCCAACAGTTCCATGTCCTTTTGATGTTGAGGACACCAGAACTGCACACAATACTCCAAGTGAAGTCTCAGTATAAATACCTATTTCTTTCTGTTAATTGACACAAGTAAAATGTTATACAATTTCAGAGACAGAAAAAAACCTCAAGCTAACCAAATGTAGTAGGTAATTATTTTCCAGAGAGGCAGCTTATGTCTGAACAGCAAGAAAGTAGATAGAGGAGACTGGTCAAGACACAGAGGGAAAAGTGTCCCAAGTGGTTGAATGATGCAGTCTACAAAAATAATGAGATTGTGTGAAAGGATGGAGATGCAGCTTAGTTGGTGGAAAGATGAGAGATAATCAGAAAATTTAATTTGGACCAAGTGATGAAGTTTCTATTTGTTGATTGGTTTTAAGGAATTATGTTTTAATTTCAGCCTTTCTTCCTTACAAATAAATAAGACTGAGTTGTCTAATGCTTTTATGGTGTGCAAAGTTTTAACTTCTGAATTTAATAATTCTTCAGTTAAGTAAGTTAAACTGTATTTCTCCATGTTACAGAAAAGATTGGCCTATTAATAGTGTCCTTTTCAACATATGGTATTATATTCTGTCAGTACTTAAACAGGACATGGTTCTTTTTTTATCCTGAATCCCACTTGTACTTCTAAACTGATGATGTGGAGTTATCAGCATTAAATTTGTTACAGAAATCTTGCCAGATCTTTCTCATCGCCTGATTATCTGTTCTGTAGCTTGTATTCTATCAGTTTCCCAGAATTCAGTGTTCTTTTAACCTTATTGAGGGATTTATTTTTGCACTCAGCAGGCTCTGAATATTAATTTTTTTATATCACAGAATTGGATTTTTACATGTGTCCTTTTTTTTTTTTTTTTTGCCATTTTTTTAAAGGAATAGAAACATGCACAGCCTCTTTTAGACCGTTTGTGGTTTTTGCAGAAATCCTCCACATCCTCTCTGATTCTATTATAGGAAGGATGAAAAGTGTGTCTAAACAACTTACAAACCATGTTTTTTATATTTATCTGGCTTCTTTTAAATGAAAATATAAAAATAAGAATTTTTAAAATTAAAAACCACAAATAAAAATAAAAAAGAAAATTCAAGTTAAAACAAAAAAAATAAACTAAAACTAAACCAAAAATAAATATTTCTTCTTTCTTGACATAATGGTGTCTTTACAACATTTTAGAAATTATGCTTCCTCCAGAACATTCATCCCATTTGTACATCGTCACTATCTTGCTACTATTGACTGTCAGGCCGCTAAACTGTTAAGTTAAAGCCTATGTCTGATTATTGTAAAATTCTGTTGAAGGTTTGTATAAAATGTGTAAGCATGCTGATGGGGAAAAAAATCATATAGCTTACACAAGCAAATGCTGATACATTTATATTCAGCCAATTAAGGCACATATGGTTGTGTCTGTCCTATATGTGATGGATAAGGAATAAATACAGACTAATTCATTTACTTGTACATGAGGAAATAGAACAGCCTAGATATGCAGGGGTTTATGTGGCTGGGTTTTTTTTCTGTAAATCCAAAAACTTCTATGCAGATGAACAGAAACTAAGGCAGAGGACTTCCTAAAATATTTTACGTAAAAGGAAAAAAAAATCTTGGGATCTTCCATTATTTTTAAATAAACAAGTTGATGAGTCCAAATAAAATTTCCATATTGGAAGAATTTGTGTACTTGGTAATCAAACATTAAGAGTTTTGCTGGGAAAAGAATATCCATAAAATAAGCCTGAAATCATAGAATAGTTAGGGTTGGAAAGGACCTTAAGATCATCAAGTTCCAACCTCCCTGCCATGGGCAGGGACACCTTACACTAAACCATGCCATCCAAGGCTCTGTCCAACCCAGCCTTGAACAGCTCCTGCGATGGAGCATTCACAACTTCACTGGGCAACCCATTCCAGGGCCTCACCACCCTCACAGTGAAGAATTTCTTCCTCACATCCAATCTAAACCTCCCCTCTTTAAGTTTGAAATGGATGATATGATAATGCCATTTCTTATAATTCAATTTGCCAGACAAGAACTGCTTGGTGTTTCCAGGGAGGTGCTGTTCATAGCACAAAGAGTAAGTGATGTAAACTTTTAACATTCTTTTTCTCTTATAGAAATTTAATTAAGTTTAACTGGAGTTATGAATAGCTAAAGTCAACCTAGTGTGGCTGATAAAAGCTGAGGGAATCAAAACAAAAGGCATGCTTTTGATGCAGTATTGTTATGTCAAGTTCACCAATACAAGGTTAGCAGTAGCTTTACTGCACTGCAGTGTTCATGTTTCTACTGAATAATCTTTATGCCAGGCTATGAGCAGTGTGGTTCCTCATATGTGAGACTTAGAAGTGTAAATAGTGTAGAGTTTTTTGAGATGAGTAAGACAGTCTTGACCTATGCTTTTGGAAAGTAAAAAAATATAGAAAACTTCAAAGGTGTGATTTTTGCAATTTATAGATACTGTCCCTGTGATTAAAATCTCTGTGGAACTTGCTCTAGTTTCTTCCTGAAGATGAGAAGTAACCTTACTCCATCAAAGTGCTCTAAAGTATTGTTCACGGTGGAGGTAGATATGAATTCACAATTATAGGAATCAACAGTCATTTATAATAAATGTAACATTAGTATTTGGCACTTCCAGATATTAAAAAGTCCTACAAAACTCTTAATCCCAAACCAATTGAATGCAAACGACGAACTGCCATGATTTTAGTGAGCTTCTCTTGCACACCTAATATACCATGCTACAAATTGTAATCCTATTCTGTTGCATTTAAAAGCAATTCAGTATCTTTGCTGCAGCATGCTGGAACATGTTTTTGTTCCTCAGAATTGAAAGATATTTACAAAGCCTTTTTTGTCTTCTACAGCAGTTCACTTTGAAATTGTGTGATTTCTTGTCTGTATCAAAAATATTAGATTTTTTTTCTTCCATGCCTACTGGGATCTTGGTCACAAACTATCAGGATTATACAACTCTAATAAAGAACATAGGTGAGCACAAAACAAAAAGGAAAAATAGTAATACATATGAATATCAAAATCACTGGTGATTCAGGTTGCAAAGAATTCTTGAAATAAAATCAGCCTTTACTTCTCCAAGACTCCAATGCACCTAATGTAATTACAGTATCTCTTTTCAGTGGATGAGATCGGCGGCTCTCTCCACCGAGACCGTACCGCGGAGAAGGGGGGGCAGCGGGACCCCTCCCCGGCGCGGCTAGCCCGGCGTGCGCGGGGCGAGCGCAGGCGACGGCCACCCAGGGGGATCGCGGGAGAGACTCCCACCCCCCTGAAGGCGTCGCCGCCGCCACGCGCCCGGCACCCGCCCCTGCCGGGTCGACACCGAGCCACCCGAGTCTTTAAACCCCCGCCCGGCTCCACGGCCTCCAGCCCCCGCCCCGCGGCGGGGACGAACGGTGGGCCGCGCGAGCCCGGACGCTAGGTACCTGGCCCTGGGGTGAGGGAAACGACCCGAAGGCCCCGCGGGGGTGCCTCCCCCGGCTGCCGCCGGCGGGGGTGCGTCCACCCGCAGGGGCGCGCCCGACGTCCGCCGTCACCTCCGACCTCCTCAGACCGGGGCCCGGGGTTTCCCTCAGTAGCCCGGAGCTGCGCCCGGCAGGAGAGAGGGGGCTCGGGCCGCCCACCAGACTCGGCTAGGCGGCCCGGCAGCGGACCGGCGCCGGCCGCGACAGCGGCGGGCGGGCGCCCTGGCACAGCACCCACCCTCGCCACCGCGGCCCCGCCGCTGCCACGCGCCCGGGAGCACCCCCAAGGGGGGCTCCCTCCAAAACACCTTTCCCTCCTCTCTCGAGTGGGCGCGCGGTGCCCGGAGACTGCGACGGTGGCGGCGTGGGAAAAGTGCGGGAACGGGCAGCCCGCGCCACGCCCGGGGCCCCCACCGCGGGGACCCCCTCGGCGCGCGGCGCAGGGCGACTCGAGTCGGGCGGCGCGTAAGGTTCCATGGGATACAGCCCTAGAGGGCAGGAGGGCCCAAGACTGTTGGTTGATATTCAAGGATCACCTGCTGCAAGCTCAGGAGCGATGCATCCCAACTAGAAGGAAGTTCAGCAGGAGGGCCAGGAGACCTCCTTGGATGGATAAGGAGCTGCTGAGCAAAATTCGAAGGAAAAAAGAGGCTTATAAAAGGTGGAAGCAAGGTCAGGCGGCCTGGGGAGAATACAGGGATGTTGTCCGGGAAGCAAGGGACCAGGTTAGGAAAGCTAAGGCGCACTTAGAATTAAACTTGACTAGGGATGTGAAGGATAACAGGAAGGGATTTTATAGGTACATTGCCGATAAGAGACAGGTTAGGGACACCGTGGGCCCTCTCCAGAAGCTATCGGGAGAACTGGATACCCTGGATTTGGAGAAGGCTGAGGTTCTTAATGACTTCTTTGCCTCAGTCTTTACGGGCAAATGCTCTGTCCACACCACCCAAGTCTTGGAAGGCAGACGCGGGGACAGTGAGGGTGGGGACCCTGGGTCCACTGTGGGGGAGGATCTTGTTCGGGACCACCTTAGGAACCTGAATGTATACAAGTCAATGGGACCGGATGAAATCCATCCGCGGGTCCTGAAGGAGCTGGCAAATGAAGTTGCTAAGCCACTGTCCATCATATTTGAAAAATCATGGCAGTCAGGTGAAGTTCCCGATGACTGGAAAAAGGGAAATATAACCCCTATTTTTAAGAAGGGAAAAATGGATGACCCAGGGAATTACAGACCAGTCAGTCTCACCTCTGTGCCTGGCAAAATCTTGGAGCGGATTCTCCTGGAAGGCATGCTGAGGCACATGAAAACCAACAAGGTGCTTGGTGACAGCCAGCATGGCTTCACTAAGGGGAAATCCTGCCTAACCAATCTGGTGACCTTCTATGAAGGGGCTACGGAACTGATGGACAGGGGCAGAGCGGTTGATGTCATCTACCTGGACTTGTGTAAAGCCTTTGACACTGTCTCACATGAGATCCTTCTCTCTAAGTTGGAGAGACATCAATTTGATAGGTGGACCACTCGGTGGATAAAGAACTGGCTGGATGGCCGCACGCAAAGAGTAGTGCTCAGTGGCTCAGTGTCCAGCTGGAGACCGGTAACAAGTGGTGTCCCCCAGGGATCGGTGTTGGGAGCGGTCTTGTTCAACATCTTTGTGGGTGACGTGGACAGTGGGATTGAGTGCGCCCTCAGCAAGTTTGCCGATGACACCAAGCTGTGTGGTTCGGTTGATACATTGGAGGGAAGGAATGCCATCCAGAGGGACCTTGACACGCTTGTGAGGTGGGCTGATGCCAACCTGATGAAGTTCAACCATGCTAAATGCAAAGTCCTCCACCTGGGTGGGAGCAATGCCAGGCACAGCTACAGGTTGGGCAGGGAGGAGATTGAGAGCAGCCCTGCGGAGAAGGACTTGGGGGTGTGGGTTGATGAAAAAATGAACATGAGCCGGCAGTGTGTGCTTGCAGCCCAGAAGGCCAACCGTATTCTGGGCTGCATCAAAAGGAGTGTGACCAGCAGGTCGAGAGTGGTGATCCTGCCCCTCTCCTCTGCTCTCGTGAGACCTCACTTGGAGTATTGTGTGCAGTTCTGGTGTCCTCAACATAAAAAGGACATGGAAGTGTTAGAACAAGTGCAGAGGAGGGCCACGAGGATGATCAGGGGACTGGAGCACCTCTCGTATGAAGATAGGCTGAGAAAGTTGGGGCTGTTCAGCCTGGAGAAGAGAAGGCTGCGTGGAGACCTCCTAGCAGCCTTCCAATACCTGAAGGGGGCCTATAGGGATGCTGGGGAGGGACTCTTCATTAGGGACTGTGGTGAGAGGACAAGGGGTAATGGGTTTAAACTTAAACAGGGGAAGTTTAGATTGGATCTGAGGAAGAAATTCTTTACTGTGAGGGTGGTGGGGCCCTGGAATGGGTTGCCCAGGGAAGTTGTGAATGCTTCTTCCCTGGCGGCGTTCAAGGTGGGGTTGGACATAGCCTTGGATGGCATGGTTTAGTGTGAGGTGTCCCTGCCCATGGCGGGGGGGTTGGAACTCGATGATCTTGAGGTCCTTTCCAGCCCTTACTATTCTGTGATTCTGTGTGATTCTGTGAGATGATCAAATTCTGATTTCGGTGATGCGAGTGAGGAATTGATTTGTGTTAATCAATGAAGTACTTTAATCAGGGTGCTCTGTGGTAGGGATTAACGTATTTTTGCATAGAAAACAAGCAGTTTTCCTAACTTTTGCATAGCAGCCACTTTTCCTAACTTTACCTTTGCTCTGCTTTCATCATCACTTTTAAATTCCAACTTTAGGAACATTTCCAGATAAATTTAATATAACTCTGGTAGCATGATGAGCCCACCTACAGTATTTATCACTCTCAGCCTCCAACTGTCAATACAATTATGGGATTCAAGGCTTTTCTGTCCTGAATTATACCTTAAAATAGCTTGACTATTTGATCTAGATAATGGCAAAATAAACAAAATTGAATCCTGGAAATGCACAGAAGTTCGGATGAATCTATCAGTTGTTGACAGATCAGGATTAGGTGTCTGACTTTTAAAAGGGATTTGTTCTTGTCATCACGACTATTTCCAGTTTTTTGGTTATATTCCTGGTAGGTTACATTTCTGAGTTGTTCTGATGTTTCAAAAGCGTGGAAAAATAAAATCTCTATATTTCATATACTTTATTGTTGTCTTTTACCAGCTTGTAGTACAGAAAGAATTCTGTTTATGGAGAAGAGCTATCTACCCCTATTTCATTTCATTTTGTCTGGTTACTTTTTGGGTTTGCCTGGGTATTTTGCTGAATGATTTATGTTGGTTTTGGCTCCTCTGGAGTCTAAATAGCTCAAAATTGTGTTAAGAACTATTACTTCTGCAAAGCAATTGTGGAATTATGAATAGACACAAGTAATTATCCTCAGCCTGTGGAATACAAGAAAGTTTTCATTTCTTCTATTTGATATAAGCGAATTGTGTAAGCCTCTTATATTGTATGTAATTTAAATAGATACACAGTTTTAAACATGCCAATTTTCTTTGGTGGACTGGAGATCTTCCTTTTAGGATCAAAGATATATGGAAAAGAGAAATACGTTATTTTAAGATCTGAGAGGAAATACGTTATTGAGGACATAGAAAGAGAGAGAAATTAACTTAATGCAGAAATAAATTAAAACCAACTTGATAATTTGGAGGCTTCTGTTTCTAGATATTGGAGAAGGTCTTTCACGACAATTTTAGGAAGGTATACTTCCTTGGGCTGAAAATATCTTAAAAGTGTAGGTGGCTTGAGTTAGAGTGACAAATAGTGTTTTAGGGACAGCTTAATTTAAAAACCCACCCTAAATAATTATTAAAATTCTCTAATTAAGAAGTGCATAAAATGCTTCTCTTCTATTGTATTTTCCCCTTGCATCTTCATCATAATGACATTTAAAGCCTCATTATGTTTTGAAAGTGAAAAACTTTGTCTGAAGATGTATGAGCACGACAGAACGATGCAATAAGATTTTCCTTTGAAGTTCTGAAAAAGTTCTTATCACATTATGTGACAATTTCTTAATGAGAAGATGTTGGTGGAGTGGAAGCTCAATGATTTTCTGTGTGAGTGGCAAGGGTTTCCTTTTAGTTAAAAAGGACTGTGAAAGCAAACTGTAATGTTCATATTGATCTAGACACCATCTATAGATGTCTCTATTACATTTGCTTATTTTGTCATAATTTATTTAGGACTAGATTACTTGGTGGAGTCTCAGGAAGACCAAAAAGGAATTTTTTTTATTAAAAAAAAAAAAAAAAGAAACAACAACCAAAATGAAAAGAAAAGAAAACAAAACAAAAAACAAAACAAAACAAAAAAAACACTGCAACTAAAACCAAAAAATCCACCTCAAAAACTTGTTTTAATTGTTAAAAGCCTTACTAACACAAAAGGAAATTCAAAGGGGTTAAAAAAAAAAAAAAGCGGCTATGAAAAATATAGTATGTAAAAGACCTGACTCAGCATAAGGCACAGTTAGCAATTGGTTTACTTAGGAACAGATTATAAAACTTTATGTTGGTCAAATGAAGTCTTATCATTACTGAATTATTTAAACTTTAGTTTTAAAAGTAAATAAATACTTTGGGCTTCATACCTTTTTCTTTCTTCTGAAAAAAGAAATATAATCTCTTTCTATCAAAAGCTCTGTATCATGTATAAACTAGATTTAAGCCTGTTTTGTTTTAAAATAAATTGTTTAATATATTTTATACACAATCTAGAAACCTATGCAGATAAATAAGTAATCAGTTATTTACTGTTTCACTGGAAAAAATGCAGTTTTATATTAAAAAAAGACACCAAAACTAAACAAAAATAATTTGGGCCTATGCTCTTCTCATTCAGTTTTGTGGTAATTCTTAAAGACAGTATAGAGCTGCAGATCCTGGAGATGCAGTGTATCATGACTGGCAGATGTTGATACTAGCACTTGATACAGTATTGGGCCCTTCATGACCAAATACCAATTCCCTCTTCTGCAAAACCACACTATACTCGCATGTGTTGACATGCTCTATCCAAGCAGCCTTCCTGCTAGGTTTTGGAGCTTGCCAGGCTTTGTCTGTTTGATAGCCATCAGACTCTTTGCTCTGCCAAGTTAGGCACACCTGTGCAAAGCAGCTGAGCTTGTCTCAGGAGCAGATCTGCTCACTGTAAATTGCTACAGTGCTATTGACTTCATAGTAGCTGTGATAACAGTAGCTGCCTTGTTTGACTGTTGTCTTATTTGAGAGGATAATCTAGTTTAGCAGTGATTTACATTGTCTTTGCAGGAGTGTAAATGATTAGTCAAGCTTCACCACCACAAAGGATCAAGCCTTACTTCTTGAGAAAGCTACATTGAAGAGATAGGCGTTTTTGATACATATGGTGGAATTTATTGCATAAACAAATGTTTTCCAGTGTACATGCTTTCCAATTAGTTTCTGTCAGAGTTACTGTTTTGTAAACAACTTTTTTCTTGGTCACATATGATAAAATCCTGCAACAAACAGGAGGAAAATTTTCACAGTGCAGTATCTTTTCCAAAATACATACTTCTTTTCCTCATTACATGAGGCTTCAATTTGCATTAATTAAGGTTACTTTCTGAATGGTCAAAGACATAAGGTGAAAACTTCATTAGGATATCTTACACTACAGCTAAACACCCTTGTATTTTATTGCTGATTTTCACATTTTCACTGCAGTTCCTCATTGCTTTGGTGAGCTGTGAAATTAGTCTTTATTCCCATAAAATGAGGTAGTTTGCTATAGTTGTTAAATGGGCAATATTTTTCTCACTTCTCGTTTCAAAGTTCAGTATTTATGCTGTTTACATTTAAAAATAGTCTCATTTCTACTCTGCAACAAAAGAAATCAATAGATGTCATCATTCCACCACTTATGCCACTCTGGTTGAAGTGCATTCCCTCTGGTGTCAGCCTGGTTGAAGTAATGAATGAGTCTAACCTGCAGTCTCAGAATGTGCCCATTAACCAGAAGATCCCCTCTAAAGGTCTAAATCACACAAACAAACAAAAATGGAAGTCCAATAAGGTAAACTACAAAGTAGCTTGTTTCAGAGTTTGCGCCACTACCTGCAGGCTAACAATTTTCTACAAAGATTGGCTTTTAAAATCCTAGTAAACCTTCCAAACTCTGAGTTGGTGCTTAATCTGTGTTTTTTTCCCTCTGCAAGACTGTAGAACTAGTTTTGTGATGTGGTTTAAATTAAAAGTTACCAAAGTGGACACTTTGAAAGGAAAGCAAAGGAAACAAAAGCAAAGAAAAAAATAAACCTAGCCAACACTACACATTACGAAGTTGTCTTTGCATCAGTTTCCCTCTAGCAAAAAGGCCATATCATTTCTCTAGAAATTGGTTGTCTCTGATTAGCCTGGGTAGGACTTACCTCATGTCGGTTGTGTAAGAAGTGTTGTCAAACTGTAAACTGGACATCTAGCTCCTCCTACGGTCAGTGCAAAGAAATTGACACCAGGTGATAAATACTCTTCAAAAATCAGGTCTCTGCGAGTGATGGGAATTGTCTTTGGACTAGCTAAAAAAGGAGCCTTTATATGTGATAAGCCTTAGATGACTAATTTTAGATAGGTAAGGCTGAAATGCTTTTTTGGCAATTAGACTTAATACATCCCTTGCTGCAAATACAGTACGTCATACTTAAGATATTTAGCAAGTACTTGGTATTAGAAGTTAGTATCATTTTGCAATTGGGCAGCAGGACTAATTCAGAAACCCATTTAAGAATACCTGATGGAGGAGGCATCAAGTATTTTTCCTTTTGTAAAGTATCTCTAAGAAGTTTGCCACTTTATCTCATGTTCAGAATTTCAAAGGAAATTTTCCCTTCTGCCTGTCAATGGGGTTTGGGTGTGTGTTGTTTTTTTTTTTTGTTTGTTTGTTTGTTTTTTTTAGGGGGGGAGGGTTGTGTTGTTTTGTTTTATCTGTACTTAGGATTTTTGGAAATCATATGCTTATATTGGGAATATCTGTTTTCGGAGTCAATTGGTCACAGAGTGTTCATATCTTTCATATCAGTTTTCCCTATTAGAAAGTATAAATAATGGATTCAAGTTCATTTGCCACATAAATCTTTGAATATTGCCATGATAAAGATATTTACCATTGTATAAATTATTCATAGTTTTTGCTAAGGAATACTTGAAAAAAACACAGGTTTGAAGGGGAAAGAATGCTAGAGACACTAACCTCATAGAGGTAATATGCTGTTACACACTAACAGTTAATTGAGAGCAGTTCTAGGGTATGATGAATTTTGTGATATAAAACTACCTGGTACAGTTGGTAAAAAGGAGCAGCTTTTAGAGACACAGGGCTTTTCTTGATCCTATTATGTATAATACCAATTCACCTATTTGTGAAAATGATTAGCTGAAAATACAAACTTTCTGGAATTCATTTTGTGTTCAATTACAGTTTTAAGTGTGCTTTATTTTTATAAATAAAACAAACAAATTTTACCAACTTCATTCATTCTTCTAAAGTGAAACTTACAGCAAAATTAAAAATATTGCCGAGGGAGTAAGCCATATCTTGTTTTAGAAGAATTGCTATATTGTCTTAGAAGCGATACACCTGTATTTAATTTCACTTTTGTTGTGGGAGAGCCTTGGCTAGGGGACAGACTCTCACCCAGCCAGTCAGTCACTTGTCTTTCTTTGTGGGATGGGGAGAAAATCGTCTAAGAAAGCTGGTAGACTGAGATGAACCCTGGGAGATTGCTTAACATGTCTTGGGGAAGATTAAAATTTTTGCCAATTAAAATAGATTAGGGCAGTAATAAACAAAACCAAGTGTTAAATCAACACCTTCACTCCCCCTTTATCCATGTACAACTGCACTCTTGGCTCTGCTACTTCTCCCCACTACCATGCAGCAAGCAATACAGGAGAATTAGGAATGCAGGTTGTGGTTGGTGCCTAACAGCTCCTCTCTGCTACTCTTTCTTCCTCACACTCTTCCTCTCCTCCACTTTGGTCCTTCTTATGGGCTGCCTTTCACCTGCTCCAGTACAGGCTTTTCTACTGTCTGCGGGGGAATGTCCGCTCAACTACCAGGAGCATCTCCCCTCCCACCTTCTTCTCTCATTTTTGATATTCATAGGGCTGTTTTTCACACTTCCCCACCACCACCACCTACTCTCTTATCAAGTGTTTTGTCCTTTCTTAAACATATTTTCCCCAAGGCACCACCAGGTTGGCTGATGGGTTCAGCTGTGTCCTGTGGTAGGTCCACTCAGAGGCAGCTGGAAGAGGCTGTGTCTGGCACAAGGCAGCTCGCCACTACGAAAGCTTTGCCATTTGCAGCCTGTCCATGGGAAAAATAATGCCATACATAACTACTTCAAGTACTGAGAAAGTTCTGAGTGAATATTTCCATGGGATATCCTTGTAGCAAATGGACCCCTCCTGGCATAAAACAAAATTGAGAGGTTGAAACAAAGGCAGTGTGCATTTCCCAGTGCATTTGTAGTATGAATTCAGAATTCAGTCCTTTTAAATTCTCAGAATAGCAAATTACTCTTTCATCAAAAAGACATGAATTTAGGAGAGAGATAAGTCTGTGAAGTATTTTCAGGTTTTGCAATCATATGTGGGTTTGGTTTTTTTTGTTTGTTTGTTCTGTTTTAGATAGTTACCTCTGTGTATGCAAAGAATTAGTCTCTGATCCCTTTAAGTATTTTTTCACTCCATTACTAGAATAAATGTTGAAGTAATTGCAGTTTCAGTAATAGTATTGAGTATTTGTAATTGCAAGTCCTCTGACTACTATATAGAACCGTATATTAAACAATATATAGAACAACATTCATATTTGCCTGATCATATATTTAAGAAGTTGTGGAGTCCCTCAGTCTCTTTTAATGACTCTGCAAAAGCAGCCACAATTAACATATTCACCATCCCCCAATAATAATAAAAAAGAACAGTAGTACTATGACTATATAAATGGGGCAAATGGCATAATTTACATTCATTAACCCGATTGGGGTTTGGCAATGTTATCTTTTACAGCAAGAAATTTTCAGTTTGCACATTTTGTAAGATTGTGTTACTGTATTGCTGGGTAACTTTTTTTCTTTCCCTTACACTTATGATGTTGTAAAAAATGTTCCATGGTTCTATGTTATAAAAAGATTGTGAATCTAATAGTCAAAGAAGAAGACAATCTTTGTTATTCATCAATACGACAAGGAGTAACGGGTTCAAACTTAAACAGGGAAAGTTTAAATTGGATATGAGGAAGAAGTTCTTTACTGTAAGGGTGGTGAGGCACTGGAATGGGTTACCCAGAGAAGTTGTGAATGCTCCATTCATAGCAGTGTTCAAGGTGGGGTTGGACAGAGCCTTGGGTGACATGGTTTAGTGTAAGGTGTCCCTGCCCATGGCAGGGAGGTTGGAACTAGATGATCTTCAGGTCCTTTCCAACCCTAACTATTCTATGATTCTATAGAAGTGATCTCAGAGACAAAAGAAATCTTGCCCTTGCCTGTCCCTCTTAAAGCAAGGCTAGCCTAATCATGTGTATTTAAGTTGGGTGACTCATGTGCAGTTGACATTTATAATGGTACATCTTAAAAGCTCAAGTCTTTCCAAAACTGACTTAGTCAAGATTGTGGTGAATGTAGTAACATGATTAGACCTGATATTAACATTATTAGCAATAACAACTTAGAAATGGTTTAATTGTTGATGATAATAGGAAACCTTTGTCTAAATCTTAACATATCTTGATGTTGTAAAACTATGTAATTAAGGCAGTGACAAAACATAGTTTTATTGTATGGGTATAAATTGTATTTAAATGCAGATCATTCTCCAAGTCTTGTGGAAAGTTGTTGGGTATTTTATTCTTCATTTGCATGAGTTGTTTCAGATGGACAGCCAGGTAAGTTAAAAAAAAAAAAAAAAGAGAGAGTGAGCCATGGAAAACAACCAAGGTATTTTCCATTTCCTAAGTAACCTTTCTGAAATCATGCTTGATCTTCAGAAACAAAATGAAAAGTGTTCTCTTCCATTAATACCGAGAAAATATTTCCCTTGGTATACAAGAAGTAGCAATAGATTTAAATAACCTTGTACATAGAAGAAGTCTCTGTGGGAAGCTTTTATTTCCTCTTGGAAGTAGCTAGTATATTATCTCCTGAGTAAGTATAATAGCTAAGTAAGTAATCCGTACACATGCACAGTGTTTTAAGAAGGTGTGAGCCAGTGCACTCACAGAACAGAAAGAACACACTTGAGGCCCAGATTCATGTCACTTGATATGAGGCACTTAACTGAGACAGATGAAACATGAGCGCAGCTGCTCCAAGTTTCAGTGGTCAGAGTGTGACTGAGAACTGAATTGGCTTATCAAGATACCTACCTATCATTACTGACTAAACAGGAATCCAGGAAGGAAAAACTTTAGTATTTTTAAAGGCTCTGCTTTGATGTTTCCCATTCCAGTGATTTTGGCTTTTGCTAACAATAACGGGAATACAATGCACTATGATTTTGTTTTCCCCTAACCATCTGATATTGTCGGCGTAACAACAAAAGTAACAATAACTGTGTTTGAGTTAATCTCAAGGAAGTGAGCCTGAGAGCTGTATCTCTAAAACCACTTTAGTTAAAGGTTAATATTCATTAGTGTGGAGTCAACAGCACTCTGATAAACGTCTTAGTTTAAACTAAATGACAGAATAAGAGCTAGTAGTACTCTAGTGAGCATTACAATAAAACATGATGCATTGCATTTATAAAAATAAAAGCAGCAGACTTTAGAAAGCTGGATAATGCTTCCATTTGATATATTACAAGTGTAGTTTTAGTCACATTTCTTCTTGCAGTCTCATAGGCAACATTTCTGTTGCTTAAATTATATAATAAAAGAGAGCTGGCTTTCATTGTTTAAGATCAAAATATGAGACCTGAGTGGATAAAGGTCAGGAAATGCATCATCTGGCTCGCAATAGCCTGTGAAAGGGTGGTAGGTTTGGAGAGGGGGAAAAGACAGTGCTTGGTACATTTTCTCAGTTCTGTAGGAATACATGACTGACTTGCCAAGTGCAGGCTATTTGGCAGATCTGCTCCAGCATTGCTTTAAAGAAAGACAAGTACTAACCCGAGGAAGAACAAAGCAAATGTTCTCTACACTGAAAAAAGTATTAATTTAAACTGAGGGTGAGCAGAGGCCGATGTTTTTCAAATCTGCATGTGAGCATTTTTTTCTAGACAGTTATTGGGATCTGAACCCCAGATCAAAAATAACTCTTAGACTGTAACTAGCCGGCATTTACTATAGCTAGTCAACATGATAAGATTTTCTTGAATTACTTTACTAAAAATCTAAAAGCACAGCAATCACTTTTGGAGGTTGAGCATGGAGTAGGAATGAAAAACAAGTAAGACTCTGAGAAATAAGAATGGCCAAAGTCTGAACTTAAAATTAGTTCTGGATTTCCATTTAGGACAGCTCAAGTTTTATTCCTGTTTTAATACTTCAGAACTATAATTGGTTAAACAATAAAGTTCTAACTCATAAGTGAGGTGATTTTTTTTTTTTTTTTATCATGGCTCCTGTTCTGTAACTCATGAAGGAGATTATAATGAAAAACAGTGCTTTCATGAGGTGGAAAGGGATCATGAGAAGTGGGAGCTAAGAAACAGGTACAAAGATAAAATAAAGCTGTTGCTTTGGTAGTTTGGATCAAATCTTACACATATCTAGCTGTTCACAAGCAGAGGTTAAGTGCCTATTCCAACTCCTGAAATAATCAGTAAAAACAAATATTGCACTCAACTTTCTGTAACAGCTTCAGACATTTCAAACTGAAGGCACACACAACATCACTGTAAGTATTTTTAAACACAGTGCAAGTAAAGTAGTATTTATTCATTGTTTGTGTGTCCAGGTTTCCATAATTGGAAAGTAATAATTGACAATAATTGACAGTAGAAGGGACTTGAATGGTTCATTTGAACAGTACATTTATTTGAAATAACAGTTTTAAATTTTGCAGTATTATTTTTGGATTAATAGTTGAAGCCCCTCAATGCCTTTTTGTTTGAAAACCTGAAGAAGTTGAAAATTTCCCCATGAATCCTATTCAGCTTCTAAGAAACTCCCGCAAACTGCTACTGTATCTTTACAGCTGAAGACTATAAAAAATGAAGACTTTGGATTCCTTTCTCATTTTAGACATTTAATCTCACCTTTTTACTCCTTATTTAAACAAATTTTTTAAGCTGAAAACATGTGAAGGCCTACTTCCTCTCTAAAAGATAATAGAGTACCAAATATTGTCTCACTTCCCTGTTTTAAGGGAATAACCCAAACTGGTTTAAAATAGAACTCTAATACAAGAGTGGTTTTTGGGGTGGGTTTGGTCTCTTTTAGGGGTTTTTTGGTTGTTTTTTTTCTTTCTTTCTTTTTTTATTAAGAACTATGTAGAACAGTATAAGAGGATGTCGACATTTTCTGAAGTGAGGAGCATTGAAGTGTCAGTATATGACTAGTATTTTGGTGCTGAGTTCCTTCAAAGATGAGAATTAGCTGGTCTTTCAATTGTTTTTCATTTCTTTGTTGTCGTAGTGGAACTGTAATGGGTTTCTGTTGGCCTCTCTTGCACTGTAACATTGCCTGCGCATAGAAAGGTGATATACCTAGTGCTATAAAAATAAATGTAAATGCACTCAAAAAGTCTTCTTAGTAAGTACTTCCAATAAATAGAGCCAAATGTTCCATCATTCTTTCTCTGTATATATTTATATACCTTATAGATACATTAAAAAGTAATTCTTCGTATACCTCTCTATATCACACAGCAACAGCAACTGGCAATCAACATTATTTGTATACAGTAAAACTGTCCTTAAGCTGTTCTTAAAACTGGATGGTGTAAGTAAAGACTCTCCTGACTAGAATAAGTTCATTTTAATTGGATCACCTAAGATCAATGACTCACAATAGCATTTTGTGAATTTGGAGATACTTTAAGTGTTCTATGATGTTCTACCCTCTGAAAATAACATCCGAAACACATTTCCCTCTGATGTTGAGACATTTCACTTCCATGGGTATATAAGAGCATATTTATGTGCATGTGCATATTCATGTATATAGACATTGGTATTTATAGTTTTGTACAGCAATTGATTTTTTTCAGTCAGTCAGTGGGAAAAAATAGATTCTATAAACATAATTTGTAGAATGTTCAAACTTGAATTGGTATGTTTTCTCAAAAATGAAATTCATCTTGTTAACTTGTTGATTTGGGCACTCTGAGAGCGCCCCTGTTTAACCAGTATGGTCTTTCTTTTTGTTTTAGTTTTTTTCTTTTTTGGGGTGTGTCTAATAGTGGAGAGTGCATGGCAAGTCAAGGTAATCAGACATTTGCAAATGGAAAGAACTAAGTATGTCATTCCCACCACCTTATTTTGTATGTTCTGAGCTCTGCTGAAAGCAGTTAAATTCTTATGCTAATCTTGCGAGATTATTCCAGAAACAAATTAACTGTCAGTGATTCATTTCCTGGTATTATTTTCCCTCAGTAGTATTTACCTGTTAGTTCTGCTAACTACAGCGTGTTACATTTGCGTAATAATTTCAGTATTCCTTTTGCTTTAGTGGTTTTCAATTCTATATACACTATAAGCACCTCTCAGTTCTCTGAGCTTTCTTTCAAGAAAAGGGTGATGAACTGAGCTACAGTTGTAGTAAGCTAGAATAAAAAAAGATAATATTTTCTTTGTATTCCACGGTGCTTTTGTTACCAGAGTCTAAGCAATAATTCAATATTCTATTACTATCAGGTCATCTGTGATTTTTGTTACCCACTTACAAGGATAGTACAAAATGTTATAAACCCCCGTGCTGTTCTGAACAAGAGAATATGTTGAGCTAATATTACCCAAAGCTGTGCCTTCTTCAACTATACTTTTGTTGCTAACTCAAATGACACCAAAACATATTCATCTTCGAAATATAATTGTTTTCATATGTTTCCTCACAGGACCTTTCCTGTCCCACCTTCTGGTTTCTTCTCTCTTATTAAGCATTAGAGCAGCTCTCACATCTGAAGAGGTATTAATAAGGGCCACCTGCCACTGTGACTCATTTAAAATGTCTCTGCACAGTCTAAGATGAGAGATAATAAATATGTCCAGGCCATGGGGATCAGAGAGGAGCCGTGAGACAGTATTGGTCAGCATGATGGGCAGTGGTCTCAGCATGAGAGCAACCTAACCTTATGCTCCATTATTCCTCTGTGTAAATGCTCAGCAAATGTCACAATCCCATCTGTACGCTCTAAGCATTTTGTGGCAGGTACCACATGCTGCTGTAGGTCTGCACATAGCCACTGCATTGTTATCGTTTAACAAGCATTTTTTGATACCTCCCAAAACATTTCTGAGCAGTTGCCCAAGTACTTTTTACCAAAAAGAATTTGGCACTTCTTTTGTACATTTTCAATATAAGTTAGATTTGCTTTTATTCTTGGAGGAGAATGAGTATGCCTCTCCCTGCTGTATTTTTGGAATATTTTTTCATTCAGTCATAGTTCTACCTCTAAGCATTCCTAGCTAAATTACTTAAGCTGCTGTTCCTTCTATATGTTCAGCACTTTTTCTGGAAAGCTTTTCACAACATTTTTCTCTTTGATGATATCACATGTTACCTCTTCAATATACAAAGTTTATTTGCTTTAATCTAGCATGCAGCTAAGCAGGACACAAACAAGAAGTGGATAAAGTTTTGTAAGATTTTTGTGTACTGAAAGGCATGGCAAAGGCACTTTTTTTGCAGGTGGAGAACATGTGTCTGTTTCTCACTGAAATTTCATTATGTATCCAAAAATTATATAAAAACGAAAATAAAATCAGAACTGTCGTTTACCAATAATGAGCTAAAACCCCCAAACAAATAAAATTAAACAAACCAAATGCCCACCATAACTGGACAAAAACCCTGAGAAAAAAAATGAGTGCTGCTGTAAGAGGAAATAAGGTTTATTCTTTTAATAAAATTTAGTAAATAATATGTAATATTTTCCTAAGTCTTAGATTTAACTTTTTAGCTGATTTTCTGGGGGTCTGATATATGCCTTCTATCTATTGTAGCATATTTCTTCTGAAGTTTTGTAAAGTCCGTTTCTAAATGCTCCTGACATTAGAAACAAATTTGGAGAATAAAAATCTGAAATAAATTAATATGATCTCTTAATCAACCCTGAATTTATAAAATATAGGCCACACAGCAAAGTCACTGCCTTTGAAAGGAATGGTTCTTCAGTTCAAAACACTTCCTACTTCTCCATATCAACTTCCAGAGAACAAGGATTCAAAAAGGATATCAAATCCCGCATGAAGATGGGCTGAGAAAGTTGGGTCTGTTCAGCCTGCAGAAGAGAAGGCTGCGTGGAGACCTCATAGCAGCCTTCCAACATCTGAAGGGGGTCTATAGGGATGCTGGGGAGGGACTCTTCATTAGGGACTGTAGTGATAGGACAAGGGGTAATGGGTTCAAACTTGAACAGGGGAAGTTTAGATTGGATCTGAGGAAGAAATTCTTTACTGTAAGGGTGGTGAGGCACTGGAATGGGTTGCCCAGGGAAATTGTCACTGCTTCATCCCTGTCAGCATTCAAGGCGGGGTTGGACATAGCCTTGGATGGCATGGTTTAGTGGGAGGTGTCCCTGGCCATGGCAGGGGGGTTGGAACTATATGATCTCACAGTCCTTTCCAGCCCTAACTCTTCTATGATTCTATGATTCAGTCTCACACCATGGAATATTTTTTTTTTCTTTTTTTGTGCAATGTGAATATTACATTCTTGTAGAAATTCTGCCAACTTTCCTTAGGTGAAGCACTAAATTGACAATAGCCGCAAATTAAGTAGTTCAGCATGATATATATTAGTGAGACTGCTCATGCAGTATATAAAACTCTTCTCCCCAGTTTGAGTGCTAGGAGTGCTATTAGTCTTAGAAGTATTATCTGTCCTTTGTGAAGTCTGTCTGACTGTAAAGTAGATGTTGGTTTTATTCTATTTTTCTCAGGCAATCATCATCTAGTTTCTGTACCTCTTTCTTTAGGATGTCACTCATCATTTGGAAATGTTCAGAAATATTCCTTGCTGCCAACCCAACCCAGTCTAAGACTTTTAGAACTTCCGTCTGTACCTCTGGAGAGCTAGCAGATAATTTGGGTTATTCAGATACACTGACTCAAGGACTAAGTGTGGGTGTTCATTCCCTTCATACCAATAAATGCAAAGACAGTGTTTACCTTTTCGGGAAAAATGTCCTTGTCAAGTGGCTTTATAAGACATTTCAGGGGAAATGCTATGTAACATCTTAGGCATTTCTGTTTCCAGCCTGTGGTAAAAGGGGCATGTTACCAGTAAGACAGTTTGTGGTATTTTCTTACTTCATTAAATATTAGTTAGGAAAGAAGGGAAGACAGTGGGGATTTTGTTTGTTTGCAGCTTCAGCTTGTCAAGGAAGTACAGTGTAGTAAGTGAAGTGTAGTAAGGGTCTCATGTAGCAGAAAAAGATAGAAGAAAAGGATGTCAGAGCTATTCTATATGCTAAGTGCCTGTGACTGAGATGCAGTTGAAGAATAATTGTGTAGTTTCCAACCAGAACCTCTTAGAAGGTTTCTGTCACCGATCCATTGCTTCAGAATAAGCCTGCTTTTCCTGGAATGGTGGATAAGTTGTCAAATGCTATGATCAACTAGCTCATCCAGGCTTATCAAAAAATTAAAAAGCCGTGGGGATTTTCTTATGGCTAAGATATTCTGTCTCACTTGTGATCACATCCCAGAATGTACTGTGACCTCTTAAGCTGTGACAAGGCTGCTTCTGCTTTGTCAGTTTGTGGAATTATGATCGATTTCTCAACCTAACCACCATAAATCTAGTTGAGGGGCAAGTTTCAGTCTACAAGCTTAGTTTCACTGGAGCATATGGAGTCCTGCATGGTCCTACTAGAACAAGCAGATACCAGAGTTTTAGCTGTAAGGCAGAGTTTTCTGTATTCGGGAGACTCCATCCTTCCCACTTGGATGTGGTGCCCGCAGCATAATTCTAGGTTTGTTATCCCTAAGGTATTTTTAATTTTGACACACATTTTTCCATACTGTCCTCTTGTGTATGAGTGTATTCTTCAGTACGTACGATGTGTATGTATATTAAGTTCATGAGCATGTGTCTACCCACACAGGTAAATTGCCACATAGGAAGCATTGTTTACTCTTCTTTCTCATCTTCTGAAGTTTCATTGCCAATAGAAGTGACTTAAAAATATTGTGTTCACAAAAATGATCAAATAAAGTTGAAAAGAGTTTAAATATTTGTCCATTAAAAGAAATGCTTCCACTGTATTTGCTTTCTGTGAACATTAATCTCTTTGATTTCCTGTAGTTACACTGTTTAACTCTCTTGCTATGCCAAACAAACGCCTCTCAAAAAAGGCAAGGAGAATGCAATTTGAAAAGGGCAAGGCACGTAGGCTGAACAGAGCTGGTGTCAAAATGCTAAACAACTGTTCTTATGACACATCCAATATGGTGAGACTACATTTTTTTTTAGTCTTAATATTAGCATCATTCTCAGAGGTATCCAGTATATAGTCTTTACAGAAATCTGCCTCAGACGTGTCTTGGCTAGGTATTTTTATTTGAGTGAAGAATAATTCCTCCCCACAGATGAGCACAGAGAGTATTTGAGACAACTGTCTATAGATAGTAACTTCTGTTCCTCTGCCAGCTTTTAGTGGTTGCATATCCCTGTGTAATTGTCTGTAGTGTTTCATGAAGAGCCTATTAATCCCTATAGGTTGTGTAAACTGATTCCCCATGGAAGATCTAATTGAAGCAATTAAGGTGGGCTTATTATCACTGTTTAGTAACTGGACCCATAGTCTTTCTGTGGTATTCTCAGATTGAAAAAAAAAATACTGGCTAGAAAAGGTCATGGGTATTTCTTCTTTACAAGTGTGAAGAAAATTAAATAGTATCAAAACTAAGCTGATAATCAGGTGGGTGAGTAAGGGGTTAATTTGCAATTAGAAGGTTTTCAAACATATTGGCTAATTCTCCTTAAATTTCATTTCTGTTGATGGTCAGATTTTGCCTTAATGTTCTCTTTATTTTATCTGTTAAAAAACAATGGGTCTGAAGAAAGGTTTTACTGAAATACAGAGCAGAGCACAGGGAAGACTTAAGGGAGCGTATTAGCATGTAGAGGTGAGGGATTTATCTCCAAGGTGACAAATTTCATGAAGTGCGGTATATTCAGCAAAGATAGTGATAACTAGTCCCATGCAGGTTAGGAATATAATGCATCAGAGCAGTAGTACTGTAGTACTAACGCTCCTGTTCTACTGCCTTAGAGGGACTGCTAACAGAAAACTGGATACCTTGATGCCGCTTGCTCCTTTAAGCTTTACTGGTACTGGTTTGTTGTGTTAACTAACAGGTATATCGATATCAGAAGGTCTGCTTTTAATCCAGTAAAACTATGCCTGTGATAATACACAGTTCTTGTCTCAATATTTTGTCTCTCTTTTTTTAATTTAGATCTGCTCTCCACAAAAAAATGCATCAATAGTATGTCAGTAAGAGTCAGTAGGAATAAGAGTTCCTAACATACTTTCCTCAGGCTTTTTATCACAACCAGGAGCCTAGGCTGTCACACAAAACTTTTTGGCCATTTATATCTAATTATCTGCATATAATACTTAGTTAAATGCAGTCTTCAGCCTAATAGACCCAGGATGCTTTAGGTCATTGAACTATTATGAAGACCTTGCAATTTTTGGTAGGCTCTAATGCACTCTTTACTCTCTTTTTAATCTCAAAATGCTGTTGAAAACTGTGTATTTATAGTGTGCTGAACTAACTGCAGAGCCACTTAGCCTGTGAATAGCCAAGAACTACTTTTAAAAGCTTGACCCCTAAATAAGACACATCTGTATTCCGGATCATGTTTTCCAGCGTCTGCATTTCTTCAGGGACGTGTTTTCAATTGGAAAAAAAAAAAAAAACAAACCAACAACCAAAGAGTACAAAAGCTTTTAGTGTGCTGAACAAGTTCTGATTTTTTGAATTGCACTTAGCCTTGCACAGTGTTAGGCTTTTTTTTTTCTCAGCTTAATTGAAAGAAATTTTCATCCTATTTGCAGTTCCTCCATAAATGTAAATCATAAATAGCTGTGCTACTGTCAGAAAAGTTATTCTATATTAACAGTTTGTAGTCAAGAGACAGAATTTGTCCTTTAACTGTATTTTTTTTTCCACTCTTACAGTCCTTCAGGCTACAGGGGAAATTGCTAGTCTGAAACGATTAAAATGGACACATCTCATTAAGTTTATAGTCAACTTTTGTAGCATCAGTCCTCTCTTGAGAAAAAAAAAAAAAAGAGGTCTTGAGTGGGGATTGTCAGAAAGATGTGCAACTTTGTCTTTTAAGCTGAAAGGATAGCCACAGCTGATATCATTTTCTTAAATCTCTGTCTGAACCTCCTTGGAATTACAGTTAGGGGCAAATTCAGAATAAAAAAACCCTTTTGCTATATACCATTCCTACTCCTGTGGCTCTCTGAAACTGCAGGTGTGAATGAAGGGGAACAGTAAAATGCCCATAACTGTACTGTTTTTGGAAATGTAAGACTTTGGAAACCAGCCTGGCTGTAGCTGCTCCCAAAAGAGTTTTTGTGTGAACATCAGAGGATGTGTGTGCTGGATATCAAGCTTCGCCTATGAGCAGTTTTCACTACCCTCACTCTTAGTGATGGCAGCAAGCCAAAGCTGTTTTCCTTCTGGCTTTCTCTAACAGTTTTGCCCCTGCCCTGTTTGTCTGTCATACTAAGGGCAGTAAAAATTAAATTTCAGCTGATATCCTGAGAAGTGTTTAGATTGCTCTCGTTAGATCCCAGTGTTCAGCTGGTATGGTGCTGGGTCTATGTGAACTCATTGCAACAGGTGGAGATCTCTTGTGTTTTGTGTAAGTACTGTTAGGCACTATGCAAATGAGCACAAAATGTGCAATAGGGACCACCACTGGAAATGTGAACTTTGCAGCAGCACTGAGGAAGAGATTTATGCCTTTAAAGATAACTTTCCCTTCCATCCAAAGCTGCCCTGTATTATCTCTGTTTTGACCAGGAAAGAAGTAGTGAAATAACTAACAAAGGCTGTCAAGCCTGCTATTATTTAATGCAGCTAAACCAGTGCATTCTGATGAATCTTATAAATACTATAAAAGCAATTCTCTATGTGTTACTTTTTTTAGATAAAGTGATGCTGAGCATTCATAACAGTGTTGGAATAGAGAAACTTTGATGTCTTTTCTGTGAAGTATAATTCCAGGAACTTGATATAACTTGTCAAATCTATTGTTTTACAGCTCTGAATCTCTGTTGCCCTAGCCAAACACTGTTTATCCAGGTTTCAGACTGTAGTCAGTTTTTGATTGAATTTTTCTCGTAATATTGAATGACTATACAGCTTCTGTGTGCTGTTAATAGCTTTCATGTGCTGTGCAGCCAATTCAGCAATAGATGGTTTCCTCTCTTTCTGTGTTTTCAAGGCAGAGTTTCTGAATTGAAAGAAAAAACATAATATTGTAGAATGTGAAGGTATAATATTGTAAAAGAATCAGGAGCAGAAGAAGAGATTGTTTTGAAAATCTTCATTGAACAATGGGATTAAGATACATCAGATAGTCTGTGTAAGATTTTGATTGCAGAGTTTAGGTTATACACAATCTGTGTGCAAATAATTTTTCAAAAAAGTTGTGAATCTGTTAAAGGTTGCTCCTTTCTTACTTTCTTACTAAGTTTTCTTACCCAAACTCAGACATCCAAATGTGAGATAAATGACCCAATCCACATAAAGAAGTAGATGCCTATCAACCACAATTCATCTCATTTTTAAGGTTAGTCAGTTAGATTGCAGGAATCATCATCCGGACACACCTGCAAAAGAAGACAATCTGGCTAGCTTGCACTGAAATACACCTTCTAGACATTAAAGTTAGATGTATTGTATCAAAGTATTGCAAGAATGTAGGAACATATGAAATATGTATGAAATTTGTGTTTTAAAAACTTAGTGATTATTCAGTGGACTTTATTGATCTTTGGTGGTCACACTTGAGTATCCTGAATTTTAAAGGTATTTGATGGAACCAGTATGATGTACAGCTGAAATAACAGAATAACTGGAAAAGATGTCATTTAATTAAATATACCTTCCAAGTTATACCTAAAAATCTTCTGCCACATGCTGCTACTTCTCAAGGCTATTGCTGTCATACTAGGCCAGTAATTCTCTACATCATCATGTTAGAGTCATAAATACTTCATTCCATTTAGAATCATAGAATTATGGAATCATAGGTTAGGGTTGGAAAGGATCTTAAGATCGTCTAGTTCCAACCCCACCGTCATGAGTGGGGATGCCTCACTCTAGATGGTGTTGCTCAAGACTCTGTGCAACCTGGCCTTGAACACTGACAGGGATGGAGCATTTACCACTTCTTTGAGCAACCTCTTGCAGTGCCTCACCACCCTTACAGTGAAGAACTTCTTCCTTATATCTAATGTGAACTTCCCCTGTTGAAGTTTAAACCCTTTACCCCTTGTCCTATCACTACAATCCCCGGTGAAGAGTCCCTCTCCAGCATCCTTGTAAGCCTCTTTCAGATACTGGAAGGCTGCTATGAGGTCTCCACTCAGCTTTCTCTTCTCCATGCTGAACAGCTCCGACTTTCTCAGCCTGTCTTCATATGGGAGGTGCTCTAGTTCCTTGTTAATGTTTTCTATCCAAATGCATGTTCTACCATACAAAGACACACAAAAGTAATACAGATTAGCCATAGCCACCTGCCCAATTAGAGAAATTGCTGTTACAATACAACCTAGTTAAACAAAGCTTCAGGCCCAGGAAAGGTCAGACAGAGCTCACGTGACAAGCCACACTTCAGAAGCCTTGCAGCTTTAGTACAATGCTTACTCCTGTTGCTATCAATGGCAATACTGTATTACTGGGCTATAGTTATGTGTTAATGAGAGTGATTAAGTGAAATTGTGGTAAATAAGAGAAAATAATGTGTATTTGACTGCAAAAGAGGATTCACCCCATTCATTTTGTTGCTTTACACAAATATTTGCTTACTACATTCCACCATTTGCAGAGAGATTATTTTTATTTTTATTTTTTTTTACATAATTTGACTTTTTTGACCGACGTCTGTACAAAACCCTCAAGGAATTGACTGTAACAAAGGCTCCTAAGCTTTTGTTATAACAGAGCATTAACTATGGGTCAACTGTCTTACCAAGGAAAATGGAGTTACTTATTTTTGGCTATTAAATCAGATTGCGTTCTTGCAATTTGAAAGGCTCTACAAGAAAAATATATTTAAAAGCTGTACCATTAATGTTGCTATTCTGCTACTGGTTTCCTTTTTAAATGTCACAGTGATGACATTGGACGTGATTATTTTCTCACACAATTGTAATAATAATATTGATTTCAGTGGAATTATTATTCATTTGCCCGCTGCAGAGAATCAGATTAATTCACAAAATTATTTTCTAGTCATGTTATACGAGGTTATTGCTTTCTCCCATCAGACATTATCGTAATAGTTTTAGTAGAGAATAGGTTAAAATAATCTTCATCCAGTTGGACAAATAGAGTCAGCCTGCTGCTGTGTTATATAGCCCGTTTGTTCTGCCAACTTATTTTTTATGATCTTCTTAGAAATAGTTGCTTTTTTGCCAGTGACTTAGGGTAGGATTGTCTGTAATTATGCCCTTAGTAACATTGCAAGTATAAAGAAAGAAGGCAAAAAAAAAAAGACATAGTTCTTTTGTGGGACCTCTTGTAGGCTTCTGTCTCATTATGTTAGCAGTCTGCCTAGAGAATGGTGTCAGATTTAGAGAGCAGATGAGATTGATTTACTTTCCAGGCCCTTCTACCCAGCCTAATTATTGTGTTACAAATGGCGATTCTTTCACCCCTCTGAAGGAGCACTTTGATTAGTGTCTGCAATGCAGGTGCCAGGGCTTAATACAGTAAGTGCATGTCAACTAGTTTCTTTCATCACATATTCAAACTGTATAAAACAGCCATTGCACAGCAGGAGCTGATACATGGTTTTACCATAGCTTGCATGAGCTTAAAATTGATAGAGATAGAACAGCTATGAAATTTACCATCTTGCTTTGTTTAATGGTTTCTTTTGTTATTCTGGTAAACACGAATGATGGGTAGATGTAAAAGGGAAATAAAATGAATGTGAATAGATACTTTACCATTGTAGAATTTTATTTAAAATTCAGATCAGATTTCTCCCTTCTCCCTGCCTGATTGAACGGTTCTACTCACAAATTAAGGTATAGTTTCAATATTATAGGCTCTTTGCTCATGTTGTCAGTGTCTTGGCTTATTGGAATGGTTTTATTATTAAGAATGATGATATTTTTAGTTGGCTAAAGATTTATTTATAAATAGTTGTTTTTTCTTAGCAGTTGACAATGACTAGATAAATATGGTCTTGGAAGTAAACAGAAACACAGGATGTTATAGTTAACTCTAATTACTTTAAGAATTAAGAATCAGCAACATTCATGTCAAATTCAGAGGATTCACATCAGACACTAGACTTCCCATCGACTTATTATTGCAAGTTTCTCACTTGTTTGATATGTTACGTCATTTGCCAGAGAAAGTTGTATTTTTTTTTCACTTTCTACATACTAAAAGAGAAAAAATGTAGATGATAAGCAGTGCAAGCTTCTTTCCTAAATAATATTATGTAAGCTAGTACTACAGATTGAAGGGAAATCGTAGGAATGCTGCTATTCTGAGTGGCAAACAGAGGTGAGGCTTTTGAGATCACTGAAGATAGTGTAATGTTTCTCAAACACCTGTGAATTTGAGTTTCTGGCTCAGAGAACACCAGATTCTTCGTCAGTGAATACATTCTCCTTGGATCCTTATTATGAATTCGTGTCAGTTCTCATCCCACATTTAACTAGGATTGCATGTTAATAGGTATCATTTACACCTCAAATGATTTCTCCATGTTCAATCTAATGCATGGTTCTTTTGAATTATGTCTGGATATGTTCTGAATTACGCAAAAATCGTGGGTTCTTTTTCTTAGCTATTTGATGTGCAATGTATTTAGTGTAATTATCAGGAAAGAGTAATCATTGCAATATTAATTACTCATGCAACAAATGTATCCAATGCCCATTAATTATTCTTGATCATGAATTCTGCTATGGATCACCATATGGCAAGTACCTGGTAAAACTAGTATATGTACTATATTAACACAATTTTTCTAGTTTTAGTAAAATAAATGGAAACTGCAAATGTCAAAAGTTTAGTTAAAAACATACAACCTGTTGCCTTCGTAAATTGTCCAACAGCGCTAAGATCCCACAAAATATACCTGTATATTGTTGGCAGTCCAGTAATTGATTTTAATATATCCGATAACAAATTGTGTTTTACCAATTAAAATAAACCAATAAGATTATATTTTCATATCTGAACTCATTGTAGTCACCTGTGTTAAACACAATGCAGTCTTAATGTGCATGTATAGACTTGTTGAAACCAGACATTACTGATAAGTAGGAATATAAGAATTTAGAAAGGAGAGTAGAAGAGAGTTTTATTTGCAGAAAAGCATTTCTGCCCACCCATATTTTAAAATTAGGCTACCCTAGTAATTTCTTATTTGGTTACAGTAATATTGACTCCAGGAGTTGTTCTTAGCTTCCATGTTGATCGATTGAAAATTTATTTGCTTTTTCTCCATTATCTAGATCTCAACACATTTCATTTTTTAAACCTGTAATATAGCTTTTCATCCTTCTGTAAGACTTCTCCTTTAGCTTGTGAAGTTATTTATAATACTGCTATTTTGTGTGTGTGTGTGTGCGTGCGTACAGTATTACTGTGCACAAACCTGACTTCATCCTTTTCAACTTCTCAATTTTTTTTCAACTGCTCAATTCTTTTTCCCTGCATCAAGATCATCACCAAATCATGAGGCAACTTGCTTGTGGAACATTTTTTTCTAAGAGTTCTTCCCCCTTCTCTCTACCTTTGAAACATTTTATGTGTTATCTCTGACCTCATCTCTTAATCCACTTTTAATTACCATGCTCTACTGGGCTGTGACATTCCGTTTCACCAGATGTGTAGCACAACCTGTTTGCACAATTAAATGGACAGCAGTGAACCTGAATCCTCAATCACTGCAAATAAGAGTGCAATAAATGATTTAGTTGGTGTCATGGGTTCAGCAGCAGCAGTCATTTTTTTTTTTCTCCTTCATAGTTGCTGGTGCAGTGCTGTGTTTTCCACTTTTGGTCTGGGAACAGCACTGATAACACCGATGTTTATAGTTTCGGCTTAGAATGTTTTGGTCTGACCAAGGAGTTTCTGAGTCTCATGCTCTGCCAGGGAGGAGGGGAAGCTGAGAGGAAGCAGAAACAGGATACCTGACCCAGACTAACCAAAGAGGTTATTCCATACCACAGCACGTCATGCCCAGGACGTAGAAATGGAGGACAGAGACCTGGAAGGGTGGTGGGGGTGCACGGTGGGGGGGTGCAGTGCTTGCTCGGGCTTGATATTGGATGGTGAGAAATTGTATTCTTTTCCCTTGTATCTTCTCTTGTCATTATTATTATTGGTGGTAGCAGTAGTGATTTGTGTTATACCTTAGTTACTAAACTGTTCTTATCTCAACCTGTGGGAGTTGCATTCTTTTGATTCTTCTTTCCGTCCCTCCAGGAGAGGAGGGAAGAAAGAGGGGGAAGTGAGTGAGGGAGCGACTGTATGGGTTTATAGAAGCTTAAACCACGACAGTTCTTTTTGACGCCCAACGTGGGGCACGAAGGTTTGAGATAACGACAGGATTAATAGCCACTCGTCACAATGCTGACTTATTGGCTCTCAAAGTTGTTGCTCTGGTTCTCACAGGTTCAGTATGTGTTACTTCACTTACAGACGGTAATTTTTATCTTAACATTTTTCAGGGAAGGGTTTTGGGTTAAGGGTCTTGTTGCGTTGTATTTTATTGCACTGATTCTTAATACAATAGACTCAATGATCATGAAACTGACCCGGCTTTTGTTCCCAATGTGGTCACCAACTCTATACTTTGGGAGGTATATAATAGAAGTATTTAGGAATTATACATCTTTTTTCACCTCCTCGGGTGGTCAACCTGTGAAGGAGACATTCTTTTATGCTCCCAACCCCCCCACCAGACCGTTTACAGCATCTTTCCAGAATTCTGAAGGTTTTGAATGGCCCTTAGATACCCTTGAGACCTGCCTGCTGGTTGTGGTGGGGATCGCCATGTTGGCGCGCATATCGAGTGTGCTTTACTCACGACCATTTCGTCTGGTCCCGAGAGTTATGCAGAGTCGAGTTTGGGCCTTGTCTAGGGTTAAACGACGATATAGGAGGTCCAAGAGATTTTCCCTGAGGCTGGACAGTCATGAGTGGCAGGGTGTGTGGGATAGTATGGGCAAGTATCTAGGCCAGTGAGCCCCTCCAGTGCTTTGGAACTTCACCAATGAACATGTGCAAAATCCAGAAAAATTAGTAAAACACTTAAAGGAGGTGTGTTGTCATTGTGGTCACACCAGAGATGGACAAATCATGGCTACATGCTGAGGCTTGGCCTATGCTTACAGAGCCCTGTTCAACACCGTCCAGAACCTTCAAAAGGAAAAAAATGCCCCTGGATCTGAGGGTGGAGTAATGGACAGCGCAGCTACTCCAGCTCCAAGCACAGCAACTATACCACCCTCAGAGACAAGTACAGCAGCTACTCAAACTTCAACCGTAATGGACAGCGCAGCTACTCCAGCTCCAAGCACAGCAGTTAAACCACCACCAGCGACAAGTACAGCAGCTACTCAAAGCATAGTGATAATCACCGCAGCTAAACCAGAGGACCACCTCGTACCAATACCGGTTGCCCCTGTACGCAGGAGGAAAACCCAAAAAGAGGCAAGAAAGATAAAGCAAGATGAAGAAACAATGTACTCACCACCTGGGACAGCATCTGACCGGGAGTCATTATCACATGACGAAGAAGAAGAAGAAGAGGTAACTTCCCGATTGCGGACCTCAACCGAGCTACAGAATATGCGAAAGGACTTTACCCGTCAGCCAGGGGAGGACATCATCAGCTGGTTGCTCCGATGCTGGGACAATGGGGCCAATGGTCACGAACTAGAAGGTAGTGAAGCCAAACAGCTGGGATCACTTGCTAGGGAAGGGGGAATTGACAAAGCAATTGCAAGAGAGAAACAGTCCCTCAGCCTTTGGAGGCGGCTCTTGGCAGCTATGAAAGATAGGTTCCCATACAAGGCTGATGTTATGAGTCGTTCGGCTAAGTGGACTACTATAGAAAAGGGCATCCAGTCTTTGAGGGAATCAGCCATTGTAGAGATGATCTACAATATCAAGCCGAATAATGGGGATATACCCATAGATCCAGATGAAGTCGAATGTACACGACCCATGTGGCGGAAGTTTACATGGAACGCATCCCCATCATATGCCCACTCTTTGGCAACAGTAACCTGGAATGACATAATACCCCCAACAGTGGATGAAATGATTCATAAACTCCGAGAGTTTGAAGACAGTCTCACCCCTTCCATCATCTCAGCTGTGGAAAAACTGTCCCAGGACCTCAAACAATTGAGAGACGATCTATCCAGCTCCTCACGTATACCAACACATGTCTCAGCTATTAACAAAATGTGCCCTACTGTTCGAGAGAGAAGATATAGAAGGTATACACCACGGGCCACCTTCTGGTTTTACCTGTGGGATCACGGAGAAGATATGACAAAGTGAGATGGAAAGCCTACTTCAGTTTTGGAGGAACGGGTGCAAGAACTGAAGAGGAGAACAAAAGTCAAGGCTGATCACCCCATGAAGGCTGCGGCTTCAGTCTCTGGTGAGCAGATTCCCAGATGGAGTGGAAGAGCTGATTTTACTTCAGCTCCTGTAATAAGGAATAATTCCTGTCAACAAGATGTGAGTGACTAATGTGATGAATATTAGAGGGGCCCCACCTCCAGCCAGGTGGAGGTAGGGGACAATGGGATTTACTGGACTGTGTGGATCAAATGGCCTGGCACATCAGTCCCACAGAAGTATAAGGCTCTAGTAAATAACGGTGCACAGTGTACCCTGATGCCATCAAGCTGTCAAGGGGTGGAACCCATTTATATTTCTGGAGTGACAGGAGGATCCCAAGAGTTGACTGTACTGGAGGCTGAAATCAGCCTGACTGGGAGGGAATGGCAAAAACACCCCATTGTGACTGGCCCAAAGGCTCCATGCATCCTTGGCATAGATTACCTCAGGAGAGGGTACTTCAAAGACCCAAAAGGGTACCGGTGGGCTTTTGGTATTGCTGCTTTGGAGACAGAGGAAATTGAGCAGCTGTCCACCTTGCCTGGTCTCTCAGGGGATCCTTCTGTTGTGGGGTTGCTGAAGGTCGAGGAACAACAAGTGCCAATCGCAACCACAACAGTGCACCAGCGGCAATATCGCACCAACCGAGACTCCCTGATTCCCATCCATAAGCTGATCCGTAGATTGGAGAGTCAAGGAGTGATCAGTAGGACCCACTCACCCTTTAATAGCCACATATGGCCAGTGCAAAAGTCTAACAGAGAGTGGAGATTAACAGTCGACTATCGTGGCCTGAACGAAGTTACACCACCCTTGAGTGCTGCTGTACCAGACATGCTATAACTTCAGTATGAACTGGAGTCAAAGGCAGCCAAGTGGTATGCCACAATTGATATTGCCAATGCATTTTTCTCAATTCCTCTGGCAGCAGAGTGCAGGCCACAGTTTGCTTTTACTTGGAGGGGCATCCAGTACACTTGGAACCGACTGCCCCAGGGGTGGAAACACAGCCCTACCATCTGCCGTGGACTGATCCAGACTGCACTGGAACAGGGGCAAGTTCCAGAACACCTGCAATACATAGATGACATTATTGTGTGGGGTGATACAATGGAAGAAGTCTTTGAGAAAGGGAGGAAAATAATCAAAATCCTGCTGAAAGCCGGTTTTGCCATAAAATGGAGTAAGGTCAAGGGACCTGCACAGGAGATTCAATTTTTCGGAATAAAATGGCAAGATGGACGTTGCCAGATCCCCACAGTTGTGATCAACAAGATAGCAGCAATGTCGCCACCAACTAACAAGAAAGAAACACAAGCTTTCTTGGGTGTTATGGGGTTCTGGAGAATGCACATCTCGAATTGCAGTTTGATTGTAAGCCCTCTCTATTATGTGACCCGGAAGAAGATCGATTTTAAATGGGGCCCTGAGCAACAACAAGCTTTTGAGCAAATTAAAGGAGAGATAGTTCATGCTGTACCCTCGGACCAGTCCGGACTGCGCCAGATGTGAAAAATGTATTGTACACCGCAGCCGGGGAGAATGGTCCTACCTGGAGCCTCTGGCAGAAAGCTCCAGGGGAGGCTCGAGGTCGACCCCTCGGCTTTTGGAGTCGGGGATACAGAGGATCTGAGGCCAGCTATACCCCAACTGAAAAAGAGATACTGGCAGCCTATGAAGGGGTTCGAGCTGCTTCGGAAGTGATTGGCACTGAAGCACAGCTCCTCCTAGCACCCCGGTTGCCCGTGCTAGGATGGATGTTCAAAGGCAGGGTCTCCTCTACACATCATGCAACTGATGCTACATGGAGTAAGTGGAATGCACTTATTACACAACGAGCTTGAATAGGAAATCCCAGTCATCCAGGAATTCTAGAAGTCATCATGGACTGGCCAGAGGGCAAAGATTTTGGAATGTCACCAGAGGAGGAGGTTATGCATGCTGAAGAGGCCCCACCATTCAATGAACTCTCAGAAAGTGAAAAGCAATATGCCCTGTTTACTGATGGGTCCTGTCGTACTGTGGGAAAGCATTGTAGATGGAAGGCAGCTGTATGGAGTCCTCGACAACAAGTTGCAGAAACTGCTGAAGGAGAGGGTGAATCGAGTCAGTTTGCTGAGGTGAAAGCCATCCAGCTGGCCTTGGACATTGCTGAACGAGAAAAGTGGCCAGTACTTTATCTTTATACTGACTCATGGATGGTGGCGAATGCCCTGTGGGGGTGGTTGCAGCCATGGAAGCAGAGCAACTGGCAACGCAGAGGTAAACCCATCTGGGCTGCTGCACTGTGGCAAGATATTGCTGCCCGGGTGCAAAACCTGGTGGTCAAGGTATGCCACGTAGATGCTCATGTACCCAAGAGTCGGGCCACTGAGGAACACCAGAACAACCACCAAGTGGATAAAGCTGCTCAGATTGAAGTGGCTCAGATGGACTTAGATTGGCAACATAAGAGTGAATTATTTTTGGCCCCGTGGGCCCATGACACTTCAGGCCATCAGGGCAGAGATGCAACATACAGATGGACTCGTGATCGAGGGGTGGACTTAACAATGGACACTATTGCCCAGGTTATTCATGACTGTGAAACACGTGCTGCAATTAAGCAAGCTAAACGGCTAAAGCCTCTTTGGTATGGAGGACGATGGCTGAAGTACAAATATGGGGAGGCCTGGCAGATTGATTATATCACACTCCCACCAACCCGCCAAGGCAAGCGCCATGTGCTTACCATGGTGGAAGCAACCACTGGATGGCTGGAAACGTACGCTGTGCCCCACGCCACTGCCCGGAACACGATCCTGGGCCTTGAGAAACAGATTTTGTGGCGACACGGAACCCCAGAGAGAATTGAGTCAGACAATGGAACTCATTTCCGGAACAACCTGATAGACACTTGGGCCAAAGAGCATGGCATTGAGTGGGTATATCACATCCCCTGCCATGCACCAGCCTCTGGGAAAATCGAAAGGTACAATGGGCTGTTAAAAACTACACTGAGAGCAATGGGTGGTGGGACTTTCAAACATTGGGACACACATTTACCTAAGGCCACCTGGTTGGTCAACACCAGAGGATCTGCCAACAAGGCTGGTGCAGCCCAGTCAGAACTTCTACATACTGTGGAGGGGGACAAAGTTCCTGTGGTGCACATAAAGAATTTGCTGGGGAAGACAGTCGGGGTTATTCCTACTTCAGGTAAAGGCAAACCCACTCGTGGGATTGCTTTTGCTCAGAGACCCGGATATACTTGGTGGGTAATGAGGGAAGATGGGGAAGTCCGATGTGTACCTCAAGGGGATTTCATTTTAGGGGAAAATAGCCAATGAACCCAATTGTATGCTGTTGCCTGCTATATAATACTTTTATAGCCCACCAACTAGATGTCTTCAAGTCATCAGTGACTGGCTCTCTGACCGTCATCCCAACAAAGAATGAACTTTAATGAAACTGGATGAGTTCTGCAGTAAAGGAACGATCAGCATCAGCAGGCAACGATCCAACACTGCACATGGCCTCCCCTGTTCTGAATGACTGTTACAAGAGATGGAGCTTGACGTCGCGGACTGAATGGACTCGGAAGCTTTGTAGGGATTGATCCATGCACTGAGGATGATCTCTCTCCCTCTGTGTGTGTGTATGTATACATATATATATATATGTGATGGTATATTGAAAATGTGGGATCTGAGCATGACGTGAATGGTATGGAATAAGGGGTGGATACTGTTATGGGTTCAGCAGCAGCAGTCTTTTTTTTTTTTTCTCCTTCATAGTAGCTGGTGCAGCGCTGTGTTTTCGACTTTCGGTCTGGGAACAGCACTGATAACACCAATGTTTATAGTTATGGCTTAGAATGTTTTGGTCTGACCAAGGAGTTTCTGAGTCTCATGCTCTGCCAGGGAGGAGGGGAAGCTGAGAGGAAGCAGAAACAGGATACCTGACCCAGACTAACCAAAGAGGTTATTCCATACCACAGCACGTCATGCCCAGGACGTAGAAATGGAGGACAGAGACCTGGAAGGGTGGTGGGGGTGCACGGTGGGGGGTGCAGTGCTTGCTCGGGCTTGATATTGAATGGTGAGAAATTGTATTCTTTTCCCTTGTATTTTCTCTTGTCATTATTATTATTGGTGGTAGCAGTAGTGATTTGTGTTATACCTTAGTTACTAAACTGTTCTTATCTCAACTTGTGGGAGTTGCATTCTTTTGATTCTCCTTCCCATCCCTCCAGGAGCAGAGGGAAGAAAGAGGGGGGAGTGAGGGAGCGACTGTATGGGTTTATAGAAGCTTAAACCACGACAGTTGGGATCTTCTGTAAAAACTTTGTATGTTGTATGATAGCACCAATTGTATTATCACTAGTTATTTTTTTTGGTTTTCTGGTATTTTATTTTAAATCTATGCACAACTAGGTAATGCTGTGTCTTGATAGCTCTCAGTCTGTTCCTGTGCACTGTATAAATATGGTCTAAGAACTCAAGAAGTGACAGGTGAATTTAAGACTCTATATTGCTAAATAAAAGAGAGACAGAGAGAAATCATGGCCCAGAGGCTGAGTCAACATTTGAACTGTTTAAGGGTATTACTTTTCTACTGCAGATTTCTCTTGGAGATCCAATAAGTTTTGATTTTTCAAAAATAAGTCGCCAAATGGTGCCTGTTTTGAATGTTTCTTGTAAAATCCTGGAAGGTGATTGCAAGGTACTTTGCAGAATTTTGGGGTTCTCTTTAAGCTTTTCTTTTTTGTTATGTTCCAGAAGTACATAAAACTTCACATTTTTTGTTCTGGATAAAAGTTATGGAATACAACATAGTATTATAAAATAGCCTTCTATAAAGGAATTCAATACTTTGATAAGCAGGAAGGAATTAAATCTGTCACAGACGTATCAGAGGCTTTTAATGTACTTTGGCAAGCTGGAAACAGAAGCAGATTAATGTGATCTGAACACCAAATAGTTAAAGGGCTATTTAAATGCTAACAGTATATGAAGATTGAAATTTGTCATCCAGTTAAAAAAAAAAAAAGAAAGAAAAAACAAACAAACCAACAGAAACAGGAATATAGGAGACAGAGAGTAAAAGCAAAAAAAGTGACAAAAAAATTAGTAAACTGGATGGAGTCCTGGGTGACATTGTTTAGTGTGTGGTGTCCCTGCCCATGTCCGTGGAGTTAGATCTAGATGATCTTAAGGTCTGTTCCAACCCTAAATGTTCTATGATTCTATAATTCTATGTGTACTACTGGGTATTAACTCTCCTAAATTTTGCTAGTAAAATGGTAACTGTAACCTTATTCTTTTGCTACTTTTTACTATGCTGACTCACTAAGTCATATGCGGTCTATTATGTAGATTATTTCACTTTGGGGGGATGGTGTTTATGCTCAGTGTTTACAGAATGTGTGCCATACATGCGAGTATAATTAAAAAAAGACATAAATGGGCAGTGCCATTCTGACGTTCATCTTGCAGCAGAATGAGTTTGAAATTTGATTTTATAATCCCTTAATGAAGTAGTAGTCAGGAATTTTAATAGACTACACATTCTCACGCTGAAGAAACCTCACAGTAACAGAATATAATTTGGCTGTGTATTTTCAGTATTTTAACTAACAAAATAAGAAAATCTAGCTTGATCTCTAGACTTGTGAATTTTAATTCAAACCTTTGATTCAGATTAGGCAGTTGCTATCTGCTCAAATTAAAGTATGAGGAGTTTCAAAGCTATAGCAACATATTATCACACTTGCAGCACTAATTACAACGTAGCTTTTTTCAACAGCATGAGAACATGAAGATCATCTGTGTCATCATTCTTGCTTGGTGCATAATTATGACCCAGTGCTTTAATTCAAATTGTCCAAAGGAAGGTTGAATTAACTTCCTTGCTAGTAAATACAACAGCTGGGATTCTGTTAGTTCCCTCCAGATATCTCCAGGCAATATTTATCAGAAATTTCAAGTGCAAAATAAACTGTTGTGCTACAGCAGTCAGTCTGCACAGTGGTATGTGTACAGCTGTAATAAGTGGCAATATACAGTTAAACAGTGTGAATTTTATCCTGTTGCACTTCTGCTATCAGTAATTCTTGCACATTTCAAGTGTTGTGGTGCACAAACCTTTATCTCATAAATACAGATTTTATGGGAGTGTGTAGCTGTAACTTTTTCCTACCCTGGAGACCAACTATGTATCATAAAGTTCTTTCCAAAAAAAGGAGGTAATGCTGGTAACAGTAACATTGATGCTTTGTATATTCTGTCTTCATTGCATGATTTCTAATTTGCATTTTTTATTCACCCACCCGGATTTGTTAATGGCCTTTCATGTTCTTACCTTAAGCGCATCTTGAAGGTTGGCCAGGGAGTCTTGCTCTGGCTTTCTAAGGTTAGGAGGTTTGAAATAGTACTCTTTCAGTTCTGCAGAGACACTTAAAAGTAATAATGAGAGCAATAACTACAATAACATTATTATTATTAATAATAAATTAATAATTACATAATAATAGTTATAATAGCAATAATAGCAACAATAGCAATAATAATAATGATATAGCAGTGGAGCTGCAGGAGTGAGCTGTGACTCTGTGACGCCAGCCCAGCTCATCTCCAGTGAGTTGGACTGTTTTGTCAACAGCTCCATCTGCAGCCCATGGCCAGCTGAGTGCTGCGAACTGCCATTCTGGGATATGCTCACTGAACACTGTTGTCTGTTAAAATTAGATTTGAAAGGCAACACCTTAAACCACCTTTTTGCGGTTGAAATTTTGGCACTGTCAGGTTTTATGTGATTTCTGAGAGTATAGCCGTAGGCTCTGTCAATGGAAACTCGCTGGGAAAGAAGCAGGGAGGGAGCAGACGGAGAAATGAGCTATCGCTCTTGCTGAAGGCTTGCGGTCAGGCATAATAATCTCTCCAGTCAGCTGTTTAAATATGTACACAACAAATTATTGATATTAATTTTTTCCCTTTCCTTCCTGTGAATATGCTTTTATTTGCAAAGACCACTTCTAAGCTTATGGCCACTTGGTACCATCTCCCTTGTGATGTAAGAGTGAGAGCGGTGTAACTCATTCTGCCAGAGCTGTGACTTCAGTTGTCCAAACAACTTGTGTGCCCAGCAGTGGCAAAAGTCAGCAGGGTTTCCTTCAGGGTGTGGGGCAGAAATTGGTGTTGCTTTGGTCTATTTTTAGCCAGGGTCTGTAGTTTGGCAACACTAGAGGGCTGTAGAAGTCTTTTCTAGTCACCTACAGGTGACAGGTGTTTTGTTTTGGTTTAATTTGTGGTTTTTTGTGTTGTTTTTTTTTTTTTTTTTTTTGGGAGAGGGGATGTGGTGATGCTAATGAAAGTACTTGTGCAGGGCAGGAGACATAAATGCTAAACAGGTTTTGAGCCGTTGTTTGTTTTAAATGTCTTTTCATTATCAGAATGAAAATTTAGTTATCAGTGCTATTATATCTTTTTATGTCCTGACTTTCAATAATGTAGTAATTGTCAGTACTTTATAGAATCATTCAGAATAAAATTTGTTTCTTCCTTACTTTATTTCATAATTTAATTAATAGCAAGTGAGTGTGGGCTTGTGGTTGTTTTTTTTTGAGGGGGGAGGGAGTAGCTTCACTCTAATACACTAAGCTATTTCTATTGCTACTGTCTTTGTATATATAGTGTTAAAACTCCTCATGTTGTCTTCAGAACACCTTCAGATATCTTTTTTGACCTATTGGTGCTCTTGACAAATTAAAATGCCATTCACGATGGACAGGAACATTAGTCAGTAGGAAACAGTAGTTCCCTGGCCACAGAAAACAGTACACAGAAAACCTTACCTTCCCCTTTTCACTTTTCATGACAGCAGTCCTACCTACATGTCTCTGTAGAGAAATGGAGTTTTGGTATATTCTAAAGATTAACAAATTCATATCACTTCAGATAGGTGTGGAAGTGAATTTTGCAGTAAAAAAGCACTCATATACTTTGTCATTGGTTCTCTACCTTTCACTCAAAGGTGCTTCAGTGCTGTCAGTAATCTTAACACATGGGGAAGTGAGTCAGTCTCTCAAAGCAAGCTTCAAGCCATTTTGGGCTTTATAGGTCAAAAACAGCACTTCAAACTCCACTTGAAAAACAACAGGCAGCCAGAGCAGAATTGGAGAGCAGATGTCAAATGCTCATAAAGGGATACAAAGCATATCAAGCAGAACGGCACCTTCCTGTAACAGATTGCTTCCGGGTTGATTTAAGGTGTAACCCAATGTAGAGCTCATTTAAGTAGCCAGATCAGTTACTTGCAAAAGACATGTTTGCAAATGCTATGTTGTGATACCATTTTATAACACAGAAATATAATTATGCATTAAACGAAAAGTTAATTCTCATACTTTTGTGTCATGTAAGATAACATTCAGAAGGGAGCAATACTCATCAGCATACTTCAATTTCACCCAAAAAAAAAGTGCCAAAACCCCACCCAGTTGGCATCGTTATTGCCATTTTCTATTTGGGAAATTTTAGGGATTGTAATATACTTCCTGGGAGACCTCGAATAAGACTCGAAGAAGTCAGAAGCAGAAAAAATAATTCCTACATGTTCTTCTGATCTTAAAGATTTCTGCAAGTATTTGCAGAGTTGTAAGTTTATGTGTATTATAAGTAGAACTGTTTTTTTCTGGGAACAATTCCCCTTACTTTCAAAGATATAGAACTTTTAAATATTCCATTTCAAACAGATTTTTGAGATCTCTTAATAACATGCTATATGAACAATACTGGTGTACTCAGATTCTTTTCTCTAGATCAGTCTTTCATTTTAAATGAAAATTTATTTTTTCCCTTTGTATCCCTTTATTGTTGCAATAGATTTCATTTAATTTTGTACATCCCTGGAATTAGTGGAAACCGCAACATGATTTGTTTAGATGGCTAAGGACATACGAACCATGGACATTTTTCATGGTACCTTTCCTAAGAGGCCCTCGTATGTTTTATAAACTTAGTCAACCCATGCTTATATTATTTGTGATACCATTTCACATCATGATGAAGGCCAGGTATCTATCAAGAAGGGAGTGTCAGGTCTTACGAATGTGTATTGAAGTTATATGACAGATTAAAATAGGAAAGAAAGAATGAAGCATCCAGTCTGCAATATGTCAGGTATATCTTACTATGGTCAGCTTGTTAGCAATTTTTTTTTCTTTTGTGGTTTAAAATCAAATGGATTTTGTTTTAAAGTAGCGTATAATAGCAACGCTTTCGCTATTGTTTCCAACTGTCAAAATACAGTGCTAGGGCTTGTTATCCTCTATTGCTGCCAGATATTCATTACAAGAAAGGAGAACAATAGGTACTCAGTCTGTGTAAAGGGGGAGAAAAAATAATCATACAAAGCTGGTAACAGAAATCAGCATTAGCACTATCCCAACAATTCCGTGTATTTTCTTCCTGTTAGGAAAATATGGTAAAAAATTCCAGAAAAGGGCAAGTTAGAAATGTATTACAGATTCCCGCTATGACTGCAGCTAAAAGGAAATTTGGGAAAAAATGAACCAGGAGGGCATTTGTGCTGCATGAGGGAAATTGGTTCTTGTTTCTTTGTTTCTTTGTGTGTTGAGGAATTAAATTGTAAAATTGGTAATAATAATTTTCTGGTGCCACATAAGGTTGGTAAGTGGTTGTTAATAAAGGCATAAATGGCTAATTCTGATAAAACTTGTTAAACTGATATGAATTCCACTGTGAGCTTACAAAATCCTAGGAAGATGGACCATATTTACAGATGGGAAACTACTGCTTCAAGAAAGCAGTCAATTTCACAAAGTGAAAAGTTTGCAGAGAGAAGTACTGGATAAACAACGGAATGTGAGCTCACAAAAGTGAAAGGGTTTTAGAGATGTGGCTATGCAAATATTGAATAAGACCTAACAGATTATATTGCCCCAGTTCTTGGCATTAGTATGGTTATTTCATGAATATTGTGTCCTAGTCTGGTGCCATCAGTTAGGAAACCGAAACACTAAATGTCAAAGAAGCACAAAGAAATGATTGAACAGACTGGAATTGCAGTTAAAAGCTGATCTTGCATAAAAAAAAAAAAAAAAAAAAAAAAAAAAAGAAAAAAGCTATAAATAACTACGTGGAGAACAAAAATTTGTTGATGCTGCTCTATTAAATCTGTAGGCAGGAAAATGTTAAAGTATAATGGCTAAAAGCAGAACATCGACCAAATCAAACTAAAAATAAGCTGGATATTTTAACTAATCCTGGAAACTACTTTCTGGTGCAATTGATAGATTTTCTGTCACTGGAAATAACAATCTGACCTTTATTCATTTTCTTCCCTTAAAGATATAGTCGAAATCCAGCTTAAATATTGAATTTGAAGCAGAAATAATTAAAGTGTAGTTTCTGTAATATACAGGAAGTCAAATAACCACAATAGTCTATCCTGTCCTTAGAAGTGCATTAACCTAAAATAGAAAGCATGCACACTTTCTGTTACTTTTAATTTCCTTTCTATATCCTAACTGTTATACTATGTGCCAATTTGTTGTCTACTCCTGAAAATACTGTGTGTAGAGAGCTTCCATTTATGTCAATAAGATTAGGAGATATAAGGGTCATACCCTTAATGTAAAATATAATTTATTTGGATATTGGCTATCTTCCAGTTGACACCATAACAAATTCTACTTACCCGAAAGCATACAGATTTTTTTTTTTTCACACTCAAGAATGTGTAGCATTGCACAATTGCCCGAGTGTATTATGGGAGAAATTCATCTTTCTATAGGGGATTAAGTACTACCCTTCCCCAGAGGCAGAATGCCAGATTGATTTGATGGACCAGTTTACCATAGCAAATTGCATATTCCAGAAGCACTTTTGACCAAGAGTTACGGTCTATAGTGTACCATCTGTTTAAAGTCTGATATCTCTAAATTTAGATGATCGGTGCAGTCAATTTGGATAGTAAATTATTCATTAAAACATTGTAGTGGACACTTCACCACATGAAAGCCTGTTTCTGCTTCTTCTGAAATTTTAGTTAAATAAGATAGAAAACTGGTGGATAAAAGCGAATACATTTTTCAGCACTTTGAACCTATACAATTACTTACATCCATAGAAACCCATGTATCAGTAGAATCGTAATTATAATATGAATACACTAATTTGACACTCAGCACAGTAAGTTGAATAATGAAGAATGAACTCAGTGCAAACTAATGGCACTGTGATTACATTACTTTGGGATGACAGTTTATAGGGTGCAGCTTCACACCATGTGTATCTTTTAAACTCTTCTATCCTGAGAGCAGGGAAAACAACACAGAAGGTGCAGCTGCAGATTTTTCAGTTTTTCTTCCCTATTACCTATTTGTCCTTGTATCCGATGGGGTATTGTGCAACTCCTTTGAGAAAAATGAGTGGCGACAAGCCTGACTTGCTGGTTAAGCAGTGTAAATTGACAATGTGCCTGGGCTAGACTGGTGCTAGACCAGTAGTTTGTTGACTGCCCGTTGGGCGAAAAAATACAAATTGGATGTGTCTCATAGCCTTGCCATCAAAAGTGAAGTTTTCTTGATTGCGGGGTTTGCAGACAGCCCACTCCTGTGCTGCAACATGTCCTAAACCCAAGATGAAATGACAGCTGCAGGCTGAGCTAACAAGCTGGCAGTTTCCACAGATATCAGATATCATGAGTTTGCTGGTAACATTTTTCTATCATTTGGTTTCTAAATAGCCCATGCACCAACAAATTGGAGCACACCAGGAGTAGTGAGTTGGGTGTTTTATTTCATTATTTCCTTCTACACTTTCTCTTGACAGCTCTTGAGACAGGATGGACTGCACCCTCTCATGTTCTGTGCTTCTCTCTCAGCATTTCAGGTTTTGCCTTTTCCAGCTGTCTGAAACGGGCTTTGCTGGTACTTTGGAGACATACATGAAGCCTATCAGCAGCTTCAAAGCCTTTATAAGCCTCATGTCTGAGTAAAGGTGGCATTTCTAAGTAACTTTGGAGGGTAGAATTAAAACACATGTAGTACATTAGGAAATTCCAGTGCTGTTTCAGATATAATTCATGCTGGGGAATTGAGGAAGTATCTCAGAGCTGATGCTATTTTTCAGTATCATCCACAGGAGCCAGTGGATGGCTTGTTACTCAGACATATGCATGAAAGCAGGATAGGCAATACTTTTAGTATTGCTATTAATGACTGTGTTACCTGTATGGTAGTATAATATATGTGTCACTGATAGTTAATAAATACAAATTTTTCCAAAGGTGCTAAGTAAAAATGCAAAGATAATGTACACAGAGTTCAAGCAATCATAAAAGCATAAGTCAGAATTCTGTAATGTTTAATTTGGGTTCATGCTTTTCTGTTTTCTTCAGATTAATGATGAAAAATACTGGTCAAATAAGAAATTTTCTTATTTAGATTAAAAATAAAAATAACTATATATGGCTTGTTGAGGGGAGGTTGGGTTTATTTGGTTGTTTTTTGTTTTTTGTTTTTTTTTTTTTTTTTTTAAAGTAGCTGAAGACCGCATGTACATAATTATGAAACACTAATTACTTAAAGGTCACAGAAAGAGTTTCCTTTTTTTTCATATTCCATAGTTTCCTTTTTATAAAGCATAGTAATTGAATTCCCTACCAGCCAATTTTGCATGATGTTATTTCGGAGCATTATTCTAAATGGAAATATGTAGAATTTGTGCTGGTATAGGATTTCTTATTCTGCTATTTGCTCTTTTTACTGACTGACACATGTCTGGAAGACACCTTAAGAAACAATATAATTAGTCTATTTGCATTGCTTGGAATTAGGTGACCTTTGGTTTTGGCAGTAATTAGACTATCCCTGCTGTTCACTGTTGCTTGCTGGTAGTCACTAACCAGGCAGAAAAGGAGTCCAAGCAGCTCATTTAGTCAGCCACAAAAGCATTTCAAATGTCATTAAAATGAACAGGAAATTATAATTAATAGTGCAGTATCATCTTATGGAGGCATCCCATTAAAAAAAAAAAAAAAAAAAAAGGCAAAAAAAAAAAACAAAAACACACAAAACCCCAAACCATGGCTGGAATCAGTTATTCATCTAGCCAAAAAAAAAAAAAAAAAACAAACAAAAGAAAAAAACCAACAACTTAAAATAAACCAGTATTTCATCGGCTACAACTTCAGTAGCCTCTAATTCTGCAGTTCTCCAGTGCTACCAGAACCTGAGAGCACGAGCATGTTCTGAATGCTTTCTTCTTAGTATGCATGTATGTAGGCGTACATACTGAGCCAAATTTTACCAAGGGTGTTTATAACAGGTTCTCTAAGGCTACTCAAAAATTTATGTAGCTCTGTATACTATTTACGTTATCCAATGCTACATCTCTTTTATAATGTTTCAATGTCATTAACTACTTGTTTCAGAGAAGATATTAAAAGGCAGTGTTGTAGATTTTGGAATAATATGTTTTTACACTATTCACAAAGACTCAAAAAAATCACTAAGAACCAAATTTCCAGGTACTTTAATGCTTGATCATATATGGATAACTTCCTGTATGAATCCAGCCCTGCAATAAGAAAATCTGGATTGCCATTACAAGAAATTGAAGGTTCATGCTTTCATTTCTAGCAGTTAATTGAGGCACCCAAGTTGATAGCCTAGATTAAATAGACTCCTAGTTTAGGTCTTGCTTCTGTGCTTGAATTTGCATGGTAGAATGAATCAAAATTATAAGATTCCCATAATAAATGACTCACCAGAACTGAATTTTACACAGAATATCAGGAGTGTGTCGAAGATTTACCAGTAAGTAATGACTGCATTTCATCACCTGGTTAAAATAATTGATCTATGCATTTTTGTGATTGGCTTGTAGTACTGTAGAATTAGAAGACAGATGAGGCATATTGACAGGACAGTATTAAAAAACTTAAATTACCACAGTTACCTAACTTCCATGATATGCTCTCCCTTCATTGACCATAATGAATATAAGTTAAAAATCCTATAAAGTCAGGAATGCTGAATACCAACAGAGAGGGGTTTGGGTTGGGGTTTGGTTTTTTTTTCAAAGGATAATTGGAACCTTTTTCTGGGGGTTTTGAAAACATCAATCCACAATTTTTATTTTTTTTATGCATCATCTATTTTTATATACATGTCAAAAGTTATTCTGTTAGCTGAGTACACTGTATGTATGCCATAATTTTGCATAGTTTTGCATTCAGTTTTAATGTCTCTGTTTTCATATACACCAGATGTTGAAAATGTCTTTTTAATTCAAAATTGTTAATATAGAACTAGATGCATTTGAATTAAACAATTTTTAAATCTAAAGTAGCAGGTATGTTTTTCACTGCTGCCACCACTGCTTCAAATCCTCAACCAGTAAGTGGTATGGAATGGTGGGCAAGGTGATTTTTCTTCTCTGGAAAAAAAATAATAAATTCTACTTTACTATAAACATTTAAGCCCTACACTTTAGAAGAGCCATCTTTATGTGGTCAGACAAGATAAAATAGATGCACTGCTCTCTAGAGATGCCTATTCCTCTAACCACTTTTGCCTCTGAATAAAAACTTAAGGGTAAGTTATCCAGGATGTGTAATTTCAACTTAAACATCTTATTCTTTTATTTCAAGACTGAAATACATTGATCACACTGTTCTCTAAACTTTGACAGCTGTGTCTGAGTATCATCAAAGAACTCAGCTGAGAAAAAAGTTAGCTTCAGTACCTCACATTGGAGTTCCGTAGTTTATCCTGTCACTGAGTTCACTGAGAGAAGGCTAGGTTCCCTTATTATCATGCTACCCGTTTCTTTCACTTGTTTGGGGATTTTTTTTTCCCCTGCCTTTTCAAGAAGCCACTGTATTAGAAGCATGGGCACACATGTTCTTGACTTGCTTGTCTGAAAGAGGTAGAACTTTACAGTGTCACAGCTAAGATTTCTGAGCACTCAAGAGAACCTCAGTCAGTTTTGACAGTAACAGTAGGCAGGTGGCCACAAAAATAAATAAATTAATTTAGAGCATTCAGAATTTGCTGTTAAAACAGAAGATTGACAGCTTGCAAACTTCTTTTCTCAGGCTTGAAAAAAAATTTTACTCCTGACATTTCATAGTCTTTTGAAACACTGGTTCAGTGAGATGTCAAACTCATATATGTAATTTTCAATACAAAATGTTTATTTTCACTTTTTTTCTGAGTTAGTTAATTTAATTTCTTAAAAATACTTGTCACAGAAACATCCAGTTATCAATAAAATTACATCATGTGGATGCGCACATAGAACACTGTTGGCAGACAACTAGCCTTTAATAGATTGAACTGTCTGAAAAATTAGACACCTTACGATTGTCTGATGAAGTAGAAAGATATAGGCACCTTCACAGACTGCTTAATCTCAACCATTTTAGATATATTTGTATCTAAATACAAATGCATCATAAGCTTTGCTATTTTTTAATTAATTTTTTGACAATGTGCATCAGTTACATTGAATTAGTTTTAGACAATTAGCTGAGATCAGAGCCTTAATTTTAATGCCTATTGTTAGCTGAGATGCATGTCGCTCCAGAATTTTCACATTGTTTGGTTGCCAGTGATAAAATGTGTGAAATTTTGTCTCTCATTCAAAGTATAAGAATGGAAATCAGCCCTATAGAATGTGATACGTCCTAGAGACAGTGACATTCGGTTATAGTACTTCATTAGTTCCAAAAAATATTCATCAATGTCTATACTGAAACAAACCTGAAATTCTTAACTGAGGACTGCTCTAAATGATCTCCTCTGAGCAGATTTGGACAAACAGCCACTACCTGGCTGAAAAACAAAAGACAGATTTTTTTTTTTTTTCCTTCATTTTAGTAAATTAATAATACCTGTCAAGTTTATGTTAGGAACTTTCACTATCCAGCCACGCTGTTCTAGTTTATAAATTGCCAAACATAATGATGACATTTTATTTTTTAGTACAAAGTTATACAGTGCGGAAGTGAAGGGAAGGGAGTAAAATTTTAGATTAACTGATTGAATGCCACATCTTGTGACATTTCATCATGAACAGATTTTTATGTTTGCCATTTCACACTTACTTAATCCCTCATTTCGTGAGCAAGGTAAATGATGTTGATTTGCCTACTTTAAAACAAAGTTATTAAAAAAGTACTTAGCAGAAAATATTTAGCTAGCTGAATGTTAAAATATTACAAACTGTTACTCTTTTCTATCTATATTATTATTCTGACAGTGTTCCATGTATCTGTGGATAAATGAAAAGAAACACCCACCCCATTGCCTACTCTTTTTACAGAAGCCAGAGCTGTCATTTCAGTACCATCACTGGGTAATAATATAAAATATTTATGCACATTTCTGGAGTATAGTCTGTTTATCTACCTGTTTATCTGCATGTTTGCAAAGACATTTAAATAAACAAATGTGCTGTGCAGACACAGATATATTGGCTGTGAAAATGAAGTATTTTTTTAAGTTCATTTTATGTCAGATTTTTATGTGGAGTTGTGAATAAAAGCTACCTAGATGTAATTAGAATTATATATATATATACAGTGAAACAAACTAAAAATTTTGAATTATTACATGTATAGTTAAGAAAGATTTGAAGGATACTTCTGGTTCTTTTTTGTCGGGTTTTGAGAAAAGAGTATATTATCTATGAACAACTTACTGGAATAATGTCTGATGTTGATGTCACAGTTATATTAATGTCACACCTGTTAAACCCATTAAGATAACAGGTGCAGACCTGATGAGCATCAAAGGTGTTTGCATTTCATGTGCACAGCATTTAAGCTCATAATTGCTTCTTGGATAACTCACAATTAACATTCAGTATTCAAATTCATAAAGAGCAAAAGATACTTTCTATTCACTACTTTCAGTTCAGAATGTTTCTAATTTATTTTCTTAATCAACATCTTAAGATATAACCATCTTATAAAATAAGGTGAAATAGTCTCTAACTATAGCCCACAAAAAGTTCTGAATGTTAAACTTAATAGAAAACTACACAAAGTCCTATCTACAGAGAATGGCCTTTTCAATTTCTTTATATTTCAAAATTGTCGCAAGAGAAACAGTGATGTGATATGCTTTCATATAGAAGTCCTGGATGTACAGCAAAGATGGTTGTAGGAAATTATCACAAAAATTGGGATTTTTCTGTGCATAAGTGATGTGAAAAATTTTACCCCCAAAAAGGATAAAAAAAACCCTGGTTTCAGTGATACTTAGAATGACAACAAGTTCATCTTGCTTTAATAACACACACACACACAAAAATTGTTTCAAAACTAATGTGAGTCAGTGGGAAGTGTGAAGGAAAGGTTTTTGTTATGCTGTGAGTTTTCTAGTACTCTAGAAATACCCACAAATGCATTCATGGGACTGTCTGTAGCTCAGAAGTGTTCGTTAATTATAAACCTATGAAATTAGGAGTTTAGGAAAAAGAAAAAACAAGCACTTAATGACCCTTAGCTACGAAGGTATCTAAATCCTTTATAAAATTCACTTCTAGCATTATAGGCTCTGGAACTGCTGAGACGACAATTATGGCCATGTTTTGGCTCAGGATCAGTTTTTTGAAGTAATGTACTAGCATTATCTGAAAGGTGTTGTAACTCCCCCATGCCCTGCAAAACAAAACTGAATGTCAATATGGAACATGGTATTATCCTCAGATTTTAGTATTTTTTTCCTAATCATAATAATAATGTGTGGAATTTGCTCTAGCTAAAACATGGATGAATACAAGCTATCAATTCTATTTTTATACCTAAATATTGTAATTGGAGCAACTCATATTACTCTGTTATTTGTAACAGAGAATTCCGAGCTATTGGTTATTCTTTTAACCTGAACTAGTTTTAACTACCTAATTAAGGAAATGGAGATATAGTACTTTGTCTACAAACATTTTTCCCTTCTGTATTTCTCATTTCTCTACCAGGAAAGAAACAGAATACTTACTTAGAAGTTCTTTGGAAGTTATTAAAACAAGGTGTCATTGACAACCTAAGATGTTAAAATAGAAATTTGTCACTGACATTTTATCTATGCAAAAAAGATGTCTAATCTCAAGATGTGGAGGTAAAAACGACAGATAAATGGTAAATAGAAGTATAGTATAAAGGTGTCACTTCTTTTGTGCATCTCCAGCTGCTTTCCTCCTCAGCCTTATTCAAATTTACTGCTGATTTTTTTCAAAGCTATAAAATCCTGGAGTGTAACACAACCTCACATAATGCTTCCCTCAACTTTTATAGCAGAGGTATGATTTACTATTGCAATAAAACTCTGCTATCAAGTATTTTCTAACCGCTTTTATCTCTTCTGTTGTTGAATAAAATGTAAAATGAGATTCCCATATGAATATATAATCGAAGACAAAGTTACTTATTGCAGACTACTTTGGGAAGCCAGATAGATTTAGGTGTGTTAGTTTAACACTGACACAAAAATGTCTCACAATGTATAATTCTTATCTCTGATACCCAGGAGCCTCAGAATTTAAGCAGACTGGTAAAACCCACAAGACTTTGACTCTGGAATCACAGAGGCATATAGTAATTTCTGTGTTTGACTTCTGTATCAAACAATTGATTTTTTTTACTGCTGTTCTGATAGCAGAGTTCAAATCTGATCCAAAAGCAATATTACTCAAACTGTTTCTATATATTCCAGTTATGCTTCACTTTATTTTGATCAAGAATTACATTTCTAAATGCTAAAATTCTGAATTCTGTGCAAAGAAAAAGATACAAAGTGTCGGCGAAGGAAAGTTTGGTCACCATATGGGAAAAGCGTACACCATATAGTTGTCAGCAAACTTCAAACTTTATTAGCAAAGCCACTTGGTTAAATACACTAGATAATGAGCCTCATACATATTGCAAAGCTGAGCTCCTAATTGGTTAACCTTCAAAGTGTTACTCTTATCTTAACTCGGTATGCTTGGAATTTACAGCTAGCATAGTTAGTCCGAAAGGCGCTTTGTTATCACAGGGACCTAACATCCACAGGGAGTCTGTGGGAACCTGATTATCAACAGAGCCAGGGGGAGTCAGCAGGACCCTGCTAACTTTTCTCAAGACTTTTTGCACGTACGTGAACTTTAGTAACCCCCAGACGAGGCCTCAGTGCCTGCGGGCTACTACCGTACTATTGTCAAACAATTGTCCGGATTACTCATAGGCCTGGTTCTGTTGCTAATGAGACATCAAATTCATCTGGCTGTGGCCTTTGTCCACTAGCCATTCATCAATAAAACTCTCCACATTTCCCCCATTTTCTTTTTGGGCTAAAAGCACATTATTCATAGCCTTCATGGTCATAGTTTTCATACAAGAAATAAGACATCCAATAATCAATAATCCCACTATGAGCACAATCAAAATCACAAGTCCTTGTTTCAGTAATTCTCTTAGCCAACCCGATAAACCCCAGCCACTCAACAGTGTGTCTAACGGGCTTTGCCATTCTTGTAATTTTTTCATGTTGATATTCAATTGTCTGATTTTATCATGAATGGACTGAGATTTATCAGTAAGGTTAAAACAACACATTCCATCAAATTCTTCACAGCCATGACCATGAGCAAGTAATAAAAAATCAATAGCAGCGCGATTTTGCAAAGTCGCTTTTCTTATACTATCAGCTTCTGTAGCAAGATCATACAAGATCTTAGAAGTTATATTGATTTGTTTTCCTGCCCAACATGTTAAAGCTTTGATTGCTAAAGCATTGTGTACAGAACTAAGAGATGGCAAAAATATAGCAGACGCAACTGTTGCCGCAGTGTTCCATAAGAGGACTCTATCAGAACAATTACCGTCTAGAACCTGCAATGCCCTTTTTGCTCGGTGTTGCTTTTGATGTAACTGAGAGAGTTGCAACAATTGATGTTTTCTCGGTGTTATCAGTGCTAATTTTCCAATATAACATGGCCCCCCAAATGGTTTACAAGGGATACCAGGCCAAGCTCTATCCCCACATATTAAAAAATATCCTGAAGGTAGTGCTTTGGCTCTGGTTTCTGGATATTTAATTTCGTGCATTGGGCAATAAGATTGATTATTGTATCTCACATCTAAGGGTGACACATTAGTTTCAACTGGCCCTTCCATACTAGATATAGAACTAAACCTGACACATCCTTCTGCCGGTTCTGAACCCAATAAACTCAATTCTTGTGGATGTACGATCACCTTTGTTAGATTCCTGATTAGTAAAGCATTCAAAGTAGACATAAAACTCCAAAAGGTAAGGTTAGCAGCTTGTCTAATAACCGTAGTATTTAAAGGGATTGACAAGTTTACCCATTCATCTGTAAAATCAGAGAGATTAACAACCGGACTCCCCATCAAACAAGTTTTAAACGGATTACCAGTTTGGTGCAATGACAAACAAAAATCGTCTACTCCTGCTTCGTGAGCCCATTTTGTCCAAACATTGTCCATATAATAACTATCAACTAGCTTCTCTGAAAGATATTGACTTAAGGCTGTCTGTAGGGTGAATGTCATCAAAAATAAAGATAGATATGATTCACAAACCCAACAACTAAGACTACACATTACACTATAAACAGTCCAAACTACTAATAACACAATCAACTTTAAATAGTTCATGTTCAGTTCTTTCCTTATGATCTTATTCTGTTGGTTTTTCTTCTGGATGTGTGTCGTTGCTGACTCCCGAGCTTGCCGATGTGACATCTGGAGCAGGCTTAGTCCATTTTGCCGGTACCCACAAGGGTCCTGCGGGAGCAGAAACACACAGATAACCCTTTCCCCAATACAGAACTTTAGCAGGGTTCTGCCATATACCAGTTTTGGGGTCTTTATACCTGACCCATATCTCTTCTTTATTGATATCTGTGTTTACTTGTTTTTGCCCATGCTGCATAGCTGGAGGAATATCAGAGTCCCCAAAAATACACAAATGATTGAGCACATAAAGAACCTTAGTTAGGCGCATCTGTGGATCTGTTATTGTCTCATGTTTGGCAAGATAACGTTTTAGGGTTCCATGAGCTCTTTCTATTATAGCTTGACCCGTGGGAGAATTAGGTATTCCTGTTATATGTTTCACACCCCATTCATCCATGAAATTTTTCACTTTGACGCTCACATAGGCAGGACCATTGTCAGACTTGATACTTTTTGGGACACCCATTACTGCGAAACAGCTCAATAGGTGCCGTATTACATGTAATGCCTTTTCTCCTGCTTGTGCTGTTGCCCAAATGTATTTACTATATGTGTCTATGGTTACATGCACATACTTTAGTCTTCCAAAGCTAGCAACATGGGTGACATCCATCTGCCACTTTTCATTTGCTTTAAGACCTCGTGGGTTTACTCCACATCCTAGTCCTATTCCCCCATTATGATAACTACAGATGGGACAAGCTTTTACAATGGCTCTTGCATCTTCGATCCCTATCTCAAAGTTTCGTGATAGCCCTCGAGCATTCTGATGATACAAACTGTGTGCTTCTCTTGCCAAAACATGTTTACTCATAGGACAGGTGTTATCTTCTGTTAACGCAACTAATCTATCTGCTCGGGCATTCCCTTCTCCTAACCCTTCGTCCCATTTATGACTCCTAATATGTATGACTGAATAGGCCGCTGTGCGCTCTCTCAAAGCCTTTCTTAGTTGTAACAACAATTCATATAGTCTCTTATTATTTACTTCTTTAATGGCAGCATCCTCTATTCGCATAGCCACTCCAGCTACATATAAAGAGTCTGTCACTATATTCACTGGACACTCAAAGTTCACTACAGCCCACACAACCGCCAGCAGCTCTAACGTTTGTAAGCTGTCGGTCGGCTCTGCGTCCAAAAGTTTATGGTTCCAGTGTCCTTGCTCTTGCCAAGTGATTGCTGCTTTCCTGGACTTCTTTCCAGCATCTGTGAAGACTGTCACTGCATCTGAAATTGGAGTGTCCTCTCTCAGGGGTCTTACCACCCAATTCCACCCTGACATCCATTGTAAGGTTGGAGGTGTTAATTTCCCTGTTTCCACCAAGGCCCCTGAACCCAATAGTGCTTCCTGTAAATCACCTGAATTAATTAAATACCAATCAAGAGTCTCACGTTTTATCGGCAGATGAATCACCTCCGGTTCTCTGCCTGAGACTTCTATTGCCCTAAGTCGTCCCTTTTTTATTAAATTTGCAATTTGCTCAATTTTTGTTACAAGAGTTTTTTGAAGCTGCAGCGGAGGAGCCAACCATTCTAATACCCTGGTCTCCCCCGTTTTCTTTTCTTGTTGTGAAAGGGCACCTAGAATCTGCTCGGGGCTGTTCCAAACAGTAATGTCAATAGATAGTTCAAGGAGTCTGCGAGTAACATGACCATGTTGAACACACTGTACAATTTGCTGTAGAATGTCTCGTTGTTGATCTGTTAGCACAACCTGTCGACATGGATCAGTGCCTTTCAATAACGGTCGCAAAGGTTCCAACAGAGAGTTGGGGATACCCACAATTGGCTTTAACCATTGCAAGTCTCCCAAAAGTTTTTGTGCATCATGCAGTGAAGAAATATTTATATCCAGCTGTAGCTTTTGTGGCACAATAGTCTGTTGAGTTATTGTCCAACCCAAATATTTCCATGGCTCTGTACGCTGTATTTTTTCTGTGGCTATCACTAAAGATCGCAACGCCAATATCTGTGTTATCTGATCGACTTGAGCTTCGGAAAAGGGTTGCTGTTGAGCAAAAAGAATATCATCCATATAATGATAAACAACTGTGTCTGGCCATAGTTTCCGTAATGGCTGCAAGGCTGCGTCAACATAAAGTTGACATAACGTTGGTGAATTACGCATTCCCTGTGGCAAGACTGTCCACTCAAAACGCTTATCAGGTTCCCCCCTATTTATCGCAGGTAAGGTGAAAGCAAAGCGTTTCGAATCATCAGGATGCAAAGCAATTGTGAAAAAACAATCTTTCAGATCAATAATCAATAATGACCAATCTTGTGGGATCATGGCAGGATTGGGTAGGCCCGGCTGCAAGGCTCCCATAGGTTCCATCTGTTCATTAACAGCACGTAGATCATGCAGCAGACGATATTTGCCAGTTTTCTTTTTAATTACAAATATTGGTGTGTTCCATGGACTGGTAGAAAGTTTCAAATGTCCCTGTTGAAACTGTTCTTTAATTAATTGATGAGCTTGAGAAAGACTTTCCCCTTTTAATGGCCATTGCTTAACCATCACTGGAGTGTCAGACTTCCATGTGAGAGGGATGGGGAAAGTCCAAGCAATGGCGATTACCCCAAAGGGTGCTCATTTGTTAGAACCACTCCGAGCTGAGCCAACACATCTCTGCCAATTAAACAAGCAACTGTAGGAGGCAATTGAACTACAGAAAAGGTCATTACCAACTGTTGTCCATCAATGTTGATTGCAATAGGAGGTGTCTTGCTTGCCAAGGTGAACCCTCCAACTCCTGTCACAGTATCAGAGGAAGGAAAAAGAGGCCAATCCTGGGGCCATTCATTGGGGCTAATAATGCTTGTGTCTGCCCCTGTGTCCAAAAGTCCCCAAAGTCCAATTTTCTTTCCTCGATAATAGAATTCCACACGTTTTTTAGGTCTATCATGTAAGTTAACTGACAGCAATGTAAGACCTGTAGATCCAAATCCTTGTGCTGCTCGCTTCTGTTTGTTAGCAGGACACATACCTGATGTTAACTGTGGCAATGGCACTAGTTGCGCTATACGTTGTCCTTTTTCAACTTTTAATGGTGGATAAAGTGTATAAGCCATGATGGATATTTCCCCTGTATAATCCGCATCGATAACTCCAGGCAACACAAAAAGTCCCAACAAGGTTGCTGATGATCGTCCCAATAATAATGCTCCACAGACTTGTCCTTTAATTTGTAAAGGTCCATAAACGCCAGTAGGAATTTTCATTGGACGGTTGGTCATTAAGGTGACATCTACTGATGTTGCCAAGTCGAGTCCGAGGCTGCCTGTTGTCGCTGGTTGAAGACGGTAGGTGGCGCTGATGTTACGGCAGCGATTTGTGTCGGTGCGCGGCTGCCTTTCGCGCTCCTCTTCCCGTTTCCCGAGGTCCGCAGACAAACAGTCGTGTCATGCGAGGATGAACGGCAGTTGTGACACCACACCCCTCTGGTTCGACATCCTCGACGTACGTGACCTCCCTGGCCACATCGATAACATCTCAGGAGTGTTCTTTGTCCTCCGGCCGCTACCGTAGCAGAGGTTCGGAGAGGTGCAAGAGCAGCTAGCACTTGATTCTGCGTTGATTCCGCTTGCTTCTGAAGTCCTAAGCCTAATTCTTTTATTGCCTCCACTAAAAAAGCTTGTGCCCCGGTTGGCTGCATCGCCATTCTCTCTAACGCTTCTTCTATTGTCCAATTTGCTCCTAGGGTGGATAACACCCTTTGAGTGGCAGGTGTGCTATTTTGCAGGGCACATTGTTTTAACAATGTCCCTTTCAGATAGTCTGGAACTCCTGCCCGATTTATAGCCTCGGCCGCTTTATCTATAAAGCTTCCGAATGACTCTTCTCTGCCTTGTTTAATTCCCATGTATGCAGGCATACCACCCGGTTCTTTTACTCTATCTATTGCTGCTCTTACCAGTCGCATAGCTTCTCTAACTTTATCTGCCCCTATTAGTATTTGTGCTTCTGTACGTAAATACGGTCCTAAGCCCATTAATTCATCAACTGTCACTCCCTGCAAGGGGTCCCCTGGGGCTCGGTTAATCGCTACCGATTCATTAACCAATGCCTGCCAATGGGCATTAAACAACAAGTGTTGATGCGGAGTGAAGATTAACCTCACAACTCCTTTAAGATCACTCGGAAGCAATAACATCGTGTTGAATATATATTCTAACATCTGTTTAGTAGGTTCGCTTTTTACACCAAACTGACTAACTGTAGCTCGCAGCTGAGAAAGCAATTTCCAGTCAAGGATACTATATGCCCCTTGATTTGCCACCTGTTGCCCCTGCTGATCGTATACTGGGGTGTAAGTCACTGGGCAAGCCAAGTGAGAAGCCACCTCAAGCATATCATCATCGCCCTGTTGCGCTGCCTCCCTTGCCACTGCTGCCCATGCCTCCCTCCTTTGTTTCGCCATCTCCTCCCATAGGTTGCTCGGAACCCCTGGGATAGGATTTGACATACTTAGCGGGGGTCTAGGGCATTCTTTATATTGGCTTACAGGGGGCTTGGATGGGGGCCAATCATGCGAAATACCCGTGGCTTCTTGTACTATACCCGGACCACTACCCCTGTCCTCCTCCTCAATCGGAGGAGCAGTGGGTTCATTTTCCTCTTTTTCCTGCACGTCCCGCGCACAAGGAATCCTAATACTAGTCACAGCAGGCGCAAGGGGTTCACCTTCTGATGGTCCTGTTTGTCCATATTCCCTATTTTTCCTATGTGCCTCAGCCGCTTTTTCTGCGGCTTTATGCTCGGCTGCATACTGCAACAGCGCAGTATGCACCGTTCGCCACACCTTCCCCAGTTTTTTCGCTGTCTTATCATCCTCTAATACAGCTTCCCATAACACATCCCCAAATTTACGCCACTCATTTAAATCATGCACTGTATGAGGATTAACAAACAGTCCTTTTGCATACCCATAAGCTAACAACTCTGGAACCTCCTTTTTTAAATTAATATCCCTGAGATTACGCTTTTCTAGAAAACTTGTAAACAAATCATATGCCACTTGCCTATCCATGTTTAGAAGTCAGCGCGCTGTTTTGCAGTTCTTCCAGGCTTCAGTGGCACGTACGACCCAGACCGCCGATTACGATCCTGGGGGTGCTTCCTGCCTCCTTCGGCGTTTGCACCGTCCTGCTGCAGTCAGGACTCGTCTGCGCGCGTATCTTCACTCTCGTAAAACTCATATATCTGCACTGCGCGCGTATCTTCACTCTCGTAGAACTCGTGTATCTGCACTGCGCGCGTATCTTCACTCTCGTAAAACTCATATATTTACACTGCGCGCGTATCTTCACTCTCGTAAAACTCATATATCTACACTCCGCGTCTCACCGCGTTTTACTTCGCTCAACCGTGGTGCAGCGTCCTACCGCTCAGTACAGCGTCTCTCCGCTTTTCTCGATCCTGTCGGGGAGTTTTATTTTGGATCACGTCGGGGTCACCATTTTGTCGGCGAAGGAAAGTTTGGTCACCATATGGGAAAAGCGTACACCATATAGTTGTCAGCAAACTTCAAACTTTATTAGCAAAGCCACTTGGTTAAATACACTAGATAATGAGCCTCATACATATTGCAAAGCTGAGCTCCTAATTGGTTAACCTTCAAAGTGTTACTCTTATCTTAACTCGGTATGCTTGGAATTTACAGCTAGCATAGTTAGTCCGAAAGGCGCTTTGTTATCACAGGGACCTAACATCCACAGGGAGTCTGTGGGAACCTGATTATCAACAGAGCCAGGGGGAGTCAGCAGGACCCTGCTAACTTTTCTCAAGACTTTTTGCACGTACGTGAACTTTAGTAACCCCCAGACGAGGCCTCAGTGCCTGCGGGCTACTACCGTACTATTGTCAAACAATTGTCCGGATTACTCATAGGCCTGGTTCTGTTGCTAATGAGACATCAAATTCATCTGGCTGTGGCCTTTGTCCACTAGCCATTCATCAATAAAACTCTCCACACAAAGCATTTTATTGATACAAAATATTGTCATGTACCAAGCAAAATAGATTTTACACTTTCTTGGTTTCCTTTTAGTTCATTACTCATTAGCTTTGCAATACCTTTCTCAGTTGCATGAAGATAAAAATAGAAGAATAAAATCAAGAAAGAATAAAAATAAAGAATAATACTGTATATTTCCTCCAGATGAGAGTACTTTAAATGCCACATCTTAGAAGTGTTGGCATCCATCGAACATGCTGCCCCCTGTGGCTTAAAAGGGAGTTTGGTTGATCTTAAATTCAATGAGTTTTTTTTCACAGGCCTGTATGGTGGAATTGCACTTTAGCATAAAAGAACAGCATGTAGTTTAAACTGTGTGGCATGAAGAAACTGTCAGATGCACAATGTGGACATAGAAAATGGCGTATGTTCTAACTTCTCTGTGCAGGGATTTCTTCATGGAACTATCCTAGGCACGAATGGAGGTGGTAGCATACCATGCTGAGTGGACTTTTGTGCTTTTATTGCAGTGTTCTTGCTAGAGTTACATACTGTTTCTCTGCTAGTTTCTCGTCTCAGATGAACAGTGGAAACTGCGCTTACTGTTTGCTACCAATTCCTCTGTTTGCTGCTCTGTCAGATTTATTTGAAAAAAATTTCTGAGCAGTGGAAAAAGTGCTATAAGAAGGCTACCATTTAAAAGAAGCATTTTTTAATCAGGTTTTTTTTAGGCCTTTTCTTTTTTTTATGAATGGCCTCAAGGTTTTGAAATGTGTCTTCCTTCTGAATTGAAACTAAATCTGAAAATTCATACAAATGGATTTTGAAAAAAAGTATTTTCAGACTAATCACTTTTACTTTAATACTATTTTGTACTGTAATGCACAGAATAATATAAATAGAAAATAGAACAGGATGACATTTTATGGCTGCCTCTGACAGCATGGTTTTGGATTTGCTAACCTAGTAGATCTCTTTCAATTCTATGAATAGTAATTTCAGAAGAAAGTATTAAAGACAGTTGACATCATCCGCTTTTTGCTTCTTGGAAACAAAAATTTCAGCAAAATTGCAACACTGTGAGCCGTTTCACTGTTTCAGTTGCAAATGCAGCCAACATTTTCTCAAAATAGATGTCTAATATTGTTTTAAAAAGTTACTTATAGAAGTAATTAGACTGCCATTTTGTAAGTAAGGTGTATGCTGAACAGCACTTATGGTTTCTGCTGGCTTTTTTCTTCAAGTGAAATTGTGTTTCTAAACTTGAATGCTGTTGTCATAACTCAGTAATCCTATGACAATGCTCTACCTGCATTTTTCTTCCCCTTCCTATGGGGTTTTATTTTAGATTGAATGAATGGACCATCTCATTCTTGATGTAATTTTTTAGCCAACTTTGACATTAGCAGGCAGAAAAGGCAGGGTGCAGAACCAGAAGGCTACTGTCTTGTGGCCCAGTGGACCTGGCATAGGAGAATAGCAAACAGCAATGTGATACTGAAGCACTGTGCCACTCAGACTTTTCCTAAGCACTACTTAAAGACAAGAGGTTTCTATAAGTACTTAAGAAGTCAATCTCATGAGCAGTGTAATAATAACCTTTTAGAAAGGAAATTTTAATTATAACTATTTCAGAAATTAGAACCTGGGGCAAAGGGGAAGGTGCTTATTTGAATCCAGCAACCACAGCATGGTATAAAATTCAAGTTTCCCAATTTTTAGCCACTACTGTGAATGCCTTCTTAACACCAGAAAAGGTGTGTATAAATCACTTATCTCACTTAATCAATTGTCTGCCATTGCAGAGGAGTTTGGATTGGTAGCATCTGTTTTTCTCATTTTCTCTCTGCCTTTGGCCAAAAGCTTAGTCTTCTGAGAACTGGAGTGATAACTAAAGTCTTTAGACTTAATATAAGAGCTTGTGGGTTAAGCTTAATGGCTTATGATATATGGGAGGTCAGAGCAGATGATCAAATAGTCCCCTCTCACCTTAAACCATATGAAACTATGTAGACTCCTGAAATATGATAAAGCTAGTGCCCGTGTCACAGATCACAGTGATAAATGCTGAACTAAACCTTCTGCTTGGCTGCAGCCTGAGAGCAAGACTGACTGTGAGCATCCTAGTACTGTGAAGAGATTCAGCCTGCTGCTGTATGCCAGAGAAGAGCAGCAGTGAAAGAATCTGAAATAGCTGTACCTCATGTTATATCTGGCATTTTTTGTGGAAAAAAAAAAAAAAAAAACACCACCAAAAAAATCCCAAACTGATGGAAAGTAAACTCATACTCGAAAGAAGTATGCTAAACAGTACATTTGAGAGTGTGGCTTACCTGAATTAAAAGCTCCCAGTTGTTTGGTTTGCTTTGGTTTTGTTGGCCTTTTTTTTTTTTTTTTTTGTTAGAAATGGGAACTGTTATATATGGAGGACATTAATTCTTTGTTTCAGAGTCTTTTGGTTTAGCTACATATGCCGTGAACAGGTTCTCTTGAAAGAGGTTGTTACCGAGTCTCAAGTAAGGGGCTGAATCCATTACGGCCTATGTGAGTGGGTTTCCAAAAGGTTCTGAACCTGTTTTTATGCTACCCTGCACCCGATATATACCAGTGAAAAATGCTGCTTGAGAAAAGTATTGCTTGTCCTTGGTGACAGGTTGAAGAGTGTGTTCCAGTCACAGCAGGCTGGAAGTCAGAGGCTTCATTGAAGAATGGTGAAAAACTGCTGTGGAATAAAAGCTGATTAGAAAATGTCTCAGAGGTGGGATAATTTTGGTTATGTGAAAATATACCTGCTTTCCATATGCATATTCCATACAGGAAAACAACTACCACTTTCATATTTGTAGAGGCAAAATAAAGAGAACTGAAAAACATACATAGCTCCTGAAATATGTACAGAGGCATCAGTATTGCATTTCATTCCAGTTGTTGTCATCCTTTTCCACATGCCCTCTCCTTCAGTGAGCAGCATGACTGCTTTTGCTTTTGCTTTGAAGATTTACTCAGCAGGTAGGTCTTGTAATGTGGGATGCTGCACTGCTAGGTCTGCTGCCCTTTTATGCAGTGAGAAGGGCCTAATACTTTATGAAGATGAACAGACATGCATTCAGGGGAGAAAATTTTTGTAGATAAGCTTTATTATTTTCTTCTCTTTTTAATTCAAATTCTCATTTATTGTCATTAAAATGTAGGTAGATATAATGCAGTTAGATGATATTTGTGATAGTATTCTGAATGAAAATGAATGGACCAGGACTGCATCTTATAAGGTATGAGGAAGAGATGTTGCTGCAGTCAAGGTATAAGATAGAAAGATGGATAAGATTTTTTAGTTGTGCAGATATAGCTGAGAAATGTCTGTTTAAATCTGTCAGACAGAAAGAGTCCTTACATTTAGGCAGTATCTGGATGTAAAGACCCAGAGAAAGGAATCTAAAGAGAAACACTGCCCAGAATATCATTATTTTAAGTGACACAATAAAAATAAGGAAACAATCAGAAAACTGAAAAATAACAAAGAGCTAGAAAATTCAGTTTCCCATAGGTCAGTTCCTGCATGCAAATGCAATTCTGAATGTACAGAATTCTTCATATGGAGCTTATAATTTTCTTAAGAACTAGAGACTGAAAAAGAATATTGTCCTACCCAAAAAAAAAAAAAAAAAAAGTGTTTAAGAAAAAAAACCCAAACCAAAAAATTATTGCACATTTATGTAATGAAACACAGGTAAATATCTTTCAGGAACACAATGCTTTCCCTGAGCACCCATATTGACTGAGAGACTGTAGATCTCTCAGTCTCAGAAGCCAACTAAAAATACAAAAGCAGCTTCATGGAATAAATTCTCAACTGGCAAAACTGGGATTTTGATAGATTTTCAACAACGTATGCTTGGCTGACATAAATATATGCTATAGAATGTTTTTCATCATCATACTCAGAATTTGTGACTAACCCGATCTTTAGTGTCTTGTTGCCCAGCTTCTTCCTTTCTGGTCTCAGTACAGATGAAGACCTGTGTCATCTGTGATCTCATTGTGACTCTGCAGGTCTGCTGAAGTCTGCTTGCAGGTGCTAATGCACCTTCTGGCTATATTAGAAAATGGGTAATTGAAACAGTAAAAGGAAACTGGCTTGTATGGTGCAAAACCACTCTCCTTATCCCATTTCAGGGGAGTGGAACTACATGATCTTGAGGTCCTTCCTAACCCTAACTATTCTATGATTCTATGATATGGGTCTATTAAAAGTATTTTATTTAAATGGCAGTGTTGTGAAAGGTGGGGATTTGGGGAGTCTTTGGGTTTGGGTTTTTTGAGGTTTTGTTTGCTTTTTGCAGGCAATTCATCATTATTTCTATTTGTCGCTACCCAAAAAGGAAGAAAAATATCTACATAAAATTGCACATAAAAATTGCAGACTAAACCACATTCTTTTTACCTACACATTAAAGCTAGCATTGACTTCTATTTATATAAATGTGTACTGTAGTGCAGATAGAGAAATCTTATGCTTATATATATAGAAACCTTATTCAGCTAAAGAGGATGAATATCATTGAAGGGCATAAAACTCCTTTTGCTTTTTAGCGTTACTAAATATTAATCAGGGGTTTTAAGGGTTTCCCTAGCAATGTCACCCTAACTAAGGGAACCACATCCCTCCCTAAGCAAACATCATCAATACAGTAAGTGTCTTGACATGATTTTGCGGAAGTTTCTCAGCCCAAGACTCCCTCTTAGATTCCGGGAAGAGTGATTTCCCTGTCAGCTTTTCTGATGATGAGAGGTTCTTCTCACTCTCTGTATTTAGCAGGCATCAGGCTACAAAATGACTTCTTACTTAAGTAGTTGGGATTCACTTCTTGTGTCGGCATTATGGCACTTCAGTACATCTTCACTGAAGAGGTTTTGGGGTGTATGTGACCTTTATATCCAATCCCACCTTACATTTATAAGAATTAAACCTCACTGAGGCATCCTATAAGTGTAAATCAGTTGTTATATAAATGAATTTTCCTGAAAAATTTTCTCTTGCTTCCCCAAAAATGATTTTACATTTACTGATAACCCTTTGCAATTTTCTGCCCAGACAGCATATTAGATTTCCTTCTCATGATTGCTGACTGCAAAGAAGTTGTTAACCCAATGTGAAGATACTAATTTCCAGCTATATAAGTAGAGTCTGAATCATGGAGTATAGCTTCTTTATTCACAGGAATATGTATTTGTAAACATGCATATACTGGCAATCACTGGCTATGCATGTAAGTTATTATTGGGTTTTGGCTGAAATAACATATGCTGGTAACTAAGCACTTTGAGGTTATGGTGAGCCTTCACTCAGAAGAGCATAACAAAAAACTTTATTAGATTTATTTCTGGGTATGATACAGACAGTAATGATGTGTTGATAACAAAAGACAACCCTTGTTTTATACAGAGTATGTTGCATTTGCTCGGTGCCTCTCTATTAATCAAGAGGTAGGGATGGAGTCTGATGGGGACAGATGAAGTTGCTCCAGAGATATTCTGTTTCTTCCTTGCTGGGATGAGATGCCAGGTAGCAGAGAACAATTGCTCACCCTCCATGAAGGTCCTCTTGCACATGGATGGACTTAATTAACTTTCCTGCTTAATATTTGAGGTGATGTAGTGATTTGATTGAACAGGTGGTACCTCTTAACAGATGGATAGTGCATGCTATCTGTCTTTAAAGAACTGAAGTGATGATTTTGATTTGCTTATCTAGTATCTTGCTGTAACTGGGTTTTGAATGAGGTCATCCTAATTATGAGTCATTTCACAGCTGACTGACTTTATTCTACTGTTAGTAAGAGTGATACTAGTCCTCTTTATTCACATGTATGTCTGTTACTGCCAACTGCCTTTCTTTCTTCCACTCCAGTAGTTAAGGTCTTTCTTTCTAGCTGCTATTTGTTTCAGCACAGTAAACAGAATAAAACAGCCTCTGCTTGCTATGTGTTGGGGAGGAGGCAGAGAAGAGAGTAAGAGCTCTGTGTGCATAGGTGAATTTCAGCCTTAACCACGTGCATGCAACATATTCTTCCCACTGCTGGATATTGGGAATTCAATGCGAATTGGTTGATACCTTTATTTCCCTAGTCTAAAGAGTGTATGCAGTAGCATACAGGGCAAATAATTTTGCTGTCTGATGTAAGATTAGAAGTTTCTGAAAGGTGAGTATGATTTTACAGTTTAACGTAAAATTCAATTGCATTTACTGGTGGGTAAAAATGTTGTGAACTAATTTCACCAGTTCATTTCAGACCTTTTCATTTAAACTGACAGAAGCAAATTATGGTGCTATGGCTCATTCATCCATGATTTCACGCTCCTGCACTGTAGAAAATAAGAGGCAAATCTCAATGGGTTTTACCATGGTAAAACATTTTTAATTAGTAAATAATTCTGAAGCTATAGATTTAAAACAAACCCTCACTAAGCAAGCCATAGTGTCACTTCCAATGACAGCACTTTCAGATTTCTCAGTGACTGCATATATAGGTTCACTTTCCACAGCAGTTTTTTCTCCAAAGAGAGTCCTGAACACTGTTGTTGTTTCTTGCCAGTTAGACTAGCATACAAATAGAGCCAAGTATGCCTTTGTGGAAGCACTTCAGTCTGCAATCCATGAAACTTATAAATAGAAACTAAACAGTGAGTGTTGAAAAATGTGAGGGAATTTCAAACAAATATGCATTTGGTTTCATGCAAGTATGGTCAAAACCAGTGTTTTCCGGTGATGGCTTTAACAGGCAGAGTGAAAACAGAAACTTGAATGTCTTTGTGATGTCAGTTTGGTTTTAATTCATAAAGAAGAGAAGCAATTAAAACTCCAGGGTTATGATAAAGAGGATATAAATAAAACAGGGAAATACTGAGCCATGTTTCCAAAAGATTTAAAAAGACCTGGATAAGATGATTGAAGAAAAAATTGCAGAAACTTATATTTTGTTTCCAATTACATTAATCTTCTTAGCTCTAAAAGGATTATATCTCATACTATGTGGATGTCTTGGAAAGACATCCTCTCTCCCTACCTGTTTGCAAGTTGCCGTGGTATATCCAGTAAGAACAAAGTATATTTAATCATCGTTTTAATGTTGCAGATTCTAGCTGACCCAGAAGCCAGTATTAATGTTGCTACTCCAAACTCCATTCAGCCCCCCTGTATGTAGGAATTAAAATACAGACTTTAATTACCTCATCATATATCAGTTGTTATTTCCAAAAAATCAAGATCCTATTCAGCGTGCAAAATATTCAGTCCAAGTTAATGAGCTAAGCTCAGTATTTCCTTTCCTTCTTCTTTTTCACTATATGTTGATGTTATTTGTTGCAGTCTTCATATCCTGTTTTCAAGAGAGAGCTATTAACTTTCTCATGGAATTTGCTATGACATTTATCATTACTGTATCTGAATGCTTTGCAAATATTAACATATTTATTCTTCAGTGCGAAATGAAAAGGGTATTAGAACCCTTTGAGGCTATGAAGAAGTGGAGTATAAGGCACTGTTTCAGCCATGATCTCAACTCTCAGACCCTAAATTAAACAGGAAATAAAGAATGGAAACTAAAGGTAAACTGACCTGACTTCAGTAACATTTCATCTTATTTACAAGAGGTCATGTAAGCATTGTTTTTAGTAAGGGAAAATGAATGGCTCTGACGGGAAGTGATTTAACCCATCTTAAGGATGATGCCTAAAACATGCCCACTTCTCCCCGCCGTCTTTGAAAATAAACTTATTCTTTTCACCCTAATTGGTCATTTGTAGAGAGGGTAACAACTTACCTAGTGCCATATGCATATTTTGTATGGCGAAAGCAAGGTCAAAACCTAATTCAGAGTGGGATTCATCGTACAGCTTTACCAGGGGACATTTTTTAATCCTTTGTCTCTCTATTGTAACAGAAAGATTTGAAACAAATTATCAATTTCTGATCACTCTACTACTATTCACTACTAAATTTTGTTTTATTCCCAGGAGAGTTTTGTCCTATTGCATTCAGACAGAGAGTGTTTTCTTTTAGACCGTTTCTTTCTCAGTGGATTTCTTCATATTGCTTCCATCCATTTCCTAGTCCTAAGTGTGCAGGCCAGCTAGAAGCTCTTCTCCAAATTCTTTGTCTGCTTCCTTTCACCACCTTCGTCTACTCCCACTGGTAAATGAGAATTGATATCTATTCTTATTTTGTCCTTGGGTTGCCATGAAGCCGTGATCTTATCTACTATCTTTTTGCTGCCTTTCATTTCATTCTTCTTTCCTACTTAACAAGTTTCAAACTGCTTCCTTGACTCCTGTCCTCCTCTTTTGGTCCAGTTTCAGTCATCCTTTGTTGCATTTCTATTTCTAGGCTCAGCTTCCTTGCACTTCCCTGGTCACAGTGTACATGCCTTGCATCCTTTTACAGAGGTCTAGCTCGTATCCCCATGACAGTCTAACTGTTGCTTCTTACATCTTGTTCCAAAAGACAAAAGAAAGTGTTGTTTCTCCATAAATGGCTGTACTCTGGGAAAATGTAATGTATCAAAAATGACATTCTGGTTTTTTTTTGGGGGGGGATTTTCCCTCCCCCTTCTCCCCCCCCCCCCCCCCAGATTTTTGCTGTTCAAATGGGAGAAATCAAGAAATTAAAAACAAAACAAATTAAAAAAAAATAAATTAAAAAAAAAAAAGCCAACAAGAAAACACCCAAATGCCACATTTAATGACATTATGAGCTCTGGTTGAAAGGGTAGCTGCCTTGCTAACTTATTTCCGCCAAATCACATATGCTGCAATTTACAGGGAGAAAGCCTTCCTATACTGTTTACTTTCCTGAGGCTTCCATAGTCTAAACTACTGCAGAGCAAAATTAACGTCCTTCTCGTCAGTCTCCTACTTCTGGGAGAGTTTTGAATAGCAGCAGGAAAATATGACAAAAGGCTCTTGTCAGTTTTAACTCTGCTGTAACCTGTCAAATCTTTGGGTTACAGCAGTGGCACTCCAGCTGTCTGTCTGCTGATTTAGAAAGCAAGCACCGCATTGCCTTCATTCAGTTCATAGTTTTGAGACCTTCTTTTCAGAATTTTTAAAAAAACTTAGGCTCTGCAGAAGCTGATAAGGGCCTGGAAGGAATGAATATATTCACTAATAACTCAGAGCACATTTCCAGGTTGACATTAATTTGATTCACCCATATAAGTGGACTCGAATTTAAGTACTATATTGCATTTTGATATCCTGATATTTCTTTATGATGAATATCTCACAGGGTGTAATTAAATTAACCCAAGTACTAGAAACATCACAAGAAAGTGATCCTGCTGAGTGTTCAACTGAATGAACATAGATGGGCAAATGGGCTCTTTTAACATCTGAGTGTGTCTCAGAGGAATTATGCTGGTGAGTATTGGCATGTAGGAAGGTAAAGCATTAGGCACTTTCAAAATATGCTGCTTCTAAGATTTTCAAAAGTTGTTTTTTTTTTTTTTTCTGCGTGTACACAGTTATGGTTTGTATTATTGACATCACTTGGAGGATTGTATACGATGATGCTTCATGTGACGATCAGATAGAATCCTCATCTTGAAATCCTCTATTACCTGTAACTTTCTTGTCACTTCAAAACAAAATGGCAAGTGAAGGAAAATCTTTACCCTGTCAGGCTTCACTAATGTATTGCAGCTCCTGTAGTGTTCTACTAAAGTGTCAGAATGCTGTGCTGAATGTCAGCACCATTAAAAAAAAAAAATCAGCTAGTTCACTAACCCACACACCTATCCTTTACTTTAAAGCATTTTAGAAATAAGCTGTTGTGTTGGGATTGCTTTGCTCAAGTCCTTTAAAGACAACAATTGCAAAGAAATCAAGCTGCCCTCTCTCTCCTTGGCCTGGAAAGACCTAAATATTCTAGCTGTCTCTGCGGCCTGTCTCTGCTGGAATTGAAGAATTTCTTCAAAGTTTGATTGTCGGTATCCCAACCCCTGTTAAACTCTGGACAATGCTTAGGGAATTAGTTTCAGAGTAATATTTAGGGTCTGAAGGAGTATGTCTGTTTAATCTGGCAAAATCCATCTCAGCAGTATTATTAAGCCACTAAGGGAATTTTCAAATGCTGGTTTCTTTGTTCTTCGTTATTCTGGCATCTGTCCTGAATTGCTCTCAGATCAGAGAGATGTGAAAGTCCCTTATGATTAAGGGTCTTTTTGTGAGAGTGTATGAGTGGCCCTGTGCCAGACCACTGCCTTTCATTTTTGTAAAACCCTTCACCTACAGATGACAGATAGTACAGTGACTGAGTGGTAGTTGTTAGAAGGAAGGTGAAAGAGAGAAAGCCGTCATTGGAGTGCTGGAAGATTCACAAATATGTGGCTATTCTTCCATGCTTATCTCAAGGTGAGGCAGTGTCCATTGAACTGGGTGTTGCTTTACAAAATCACTGCCATTTAGGCACTGGAAGATAGAAAAACTTTTAGGCATCTCAGGTCATAAAGCCTTAGAAGTTATCCTTGCTATTTTGCTCTGCTGGTGCACAAGGTGCTGCAACTTGCTGTTTTCAAGTGGTAAAAAATTTGAGAATAGATGATGCTATTGGTTATAGCAAATAAGACAATGATTGAAGTTTCTGATATTCTACCAGTTCTGTATTCTACCATCTCTACAAGAATTTAAAATTACACTGTTGGATTCACAGATTTTCATGTGGGCATCTGTATATTGTGACTATAAAATTAATACATCTTGCACTTTGAAGAAGTCACTTGTTTGGGAAAAAAAAAAAAGAAAAAAAAAAAGAACAGCAAGGTTTAGAACAATGTTTTGATACCCTTACTTTTAACATAATATATTGGTCTGGTTCTAAGTCATCATTGCTTTCCATTGCAAAGCATGGAAGCTGACGTACTAGGCATTTTATTACCAACATATGCCAAAAAAGAAATATATTTCTAGAGTTTACAGGGAAATTATTACTAGGTAAAAGGATTAGGATTTTGCAGAATATTTCTGGTCTAGAGAAGCATGGGTTTCAGCTCAATCCTGTTTTTCATCAGTCTTCTAAAAAACATTACTTATATAAAGTTTTCAAAGATATCTGTGAAATAAACCTTCCAGATCTCTTGCATTACGTATTCTCTAGGTGGGTATTTTTTTATGAAAAGAATGGTGCTTACTGGTTCATAAGTGAGAAGCTTTCCTGATTTGCATTTAAAAGGGTCAGATCTGTATTTTCAATACGGTTTCTAATCTAGAATTTTTAGAGAGTTTGATCAAGATCCTCGTGTGGACCTACTGTATAAAGTTATAGAAACTATGGATTTTGTATAAAACTGTGCCCAAATCATTGAAATTAGGTACACAGATGGTTTAGTTGCAGTTGTTGGTAAAAAAACCCAAAGAAAACGAACCACAAACCTCGAAGACAGTATGCAAAAAAATAATCAAATTTTACTTGAGGGAAATCTTGAAAGGAGTTTACTGTTGTAGTACTGTTTATGAACCAGGGAAGGGTATTTTCACTTGAAAAGTGATTTAAGCATGCACTTTTCATTTAGATTCTATTCTTGCAAGTGGATACACATATAATTGTGATTCTATAGATGTGTGTGTGTAGCCATAGTCTTGATCAACACATTATTTGTAAGTGCACGCAGTGCTATGCTGTGTAAGCACTTTTGAATTCAGGACTCTCTTCATCACGGAGAATAGACTTCTTAGAGGAAGGAAAAAAAAGTCATTTTTAATTAATAGAAATCAAAATGAACCTGGTCGTTTCTCCAAAACAAAGCATAATTGCTGAGAATAGTAAGTGTTCCAATTGTAATTCCAGAAACCTCTCATGGTATTTCTTATTTATTTATGTAGCAAAATGCATGTGAAAATTTCAACTCCCTGGTCTAATTAATTCTGCTCACTAAGATTCTGACTGCCAAGTCTTCTCTAGTCTGAGCTTTTGTGGTTTTGCTGTTCATATTTCTTAATCATTTTGGTCAAAAAACTCTCTCTATGCTCATTTGCCTTAATTAATTTCACTCAGTTATGACTGGATCCCAAGCAAAAGTCTTTTAAAAAGAATTTTAAATTAGTTTTTGCTTTTTTACCCTCTAGATTTTTCACTGGTTTTGCCGACATGTCTACTTTTTTGGCATACCTGCTTTTGCTGCCTAGATTGTGTTAGTTCTTCTCTCGGAATCAATCGTGAGCAGCTTGCCACCAGATGCCTGATTAAAAAGTTAGCAGACCTTGAGTGCAATTACTTCAGCTCTATGGCATTCATGCATTAAACCCAGCGTTAATTGTTTCCCATTTTTGTAACGATCCTTATAATAGGATAAAACCAGAAGAGATCATTTCTTGAAGTTAAACCAGCAGAAAATAAAGACATTTACTCTGGTTAATCATCTCAATATGAAATTAAAAATAATCACAAGTAGACATAGAGGGTCTTTGTGTTAGATACCAGTGAAATTTGTCATTGGTACAGTTTGCAGTATTTATTCACCAAATTTATTATTTGTTATATCTGAAAGCAGGATTGAGTAAAGAAGCTTCTGAATTGCTGGTTTGAAGGGGTTTCACACCATTACTATACAAGCAATATTTGGATATTATCAGAGATAAACATCCATATCATGTACTGTTTATAAATGTTCATAATTTTTCCAGAAATGAGCAGATTTATGGTTTCACTTGGACTACTCAGGTACATTATTGCATGACTTTAATAGTGACTTTTATATATTTGAAGAAATCCTAGCTAAAAATATCTTTAAAGTGACAATAAAGGATAACCTGGAAACAGAGTTAACTGAGTGGTATCACAGACTAATGACCTCTTTTGAGATTAAAGCAACTCCTCTAATTATTGGAAAACTTTCATTTACATATTTTCATAACAATTTAATAGAAGGTTTTATGCAGAATATCCTGTTCTTGCCATTCATTTATAGTGAGTCTTCCTATGTTTATTTTCCCAAGCATGCCCTACCTGTTTGCAGATAAAATGCCACCAGATTTTACAAAGAAATGTTAAAAAGGGGGAGGAAGAAATGTAATTTCTCATTATGATTGTTTTAAAAATCAAAGCTTGAAAAGGCTTATCATGAAAGTACAAGTCCATGGGACCGGATGAAATCCATCCACGGGTCCTGAAGGAGCTGGCAAATGAAGTTGCTAAGCCACTGTCCATCATATTTGAAAAATCATGGCAGTCAGGTGAAGTTCCCGATGACTGGAAAAAGGGAAATATAACCCCCATTTTTAAGAAGGGGAAAATGGATGAGTCGGGGAATTACAGACCAGTCAGTCTCACCTCTGTGCCTGGCAAAATCTTGGAGCGGATTCTCCTGGAAGGCATGCTGAGGCACATGAAAAGCAACAAGGTGCTTGGTGACAGCCAGCATGGCTTCACTAAGGGGAAATCCTGCCTGACCAATCTGGTGACCTTCTATGAAGGGGCTACGGAACTGATGGACAGGGGCAGAGCAGTTGATGTCATCTACTTGGACTTGTGTAAAGCCTTTGACACTGTCTCACATGACATCCTTCTCTTTAAGTTGGAGAGACATCAATTTGATAGGTGGACCACTCGGTGGATAAAGAACTGGCTGGATGGCCGCACGCAAAGAGTAGTGCTCAGTGGCTCAATGTCCAGCTGGAGACCAGTAACGAGTGGTGTCCCCCAGGGATCGGTGTTGGGACCGGTCTTGTTCAACATCTTTGTGGGTGACATGGACAGTGGGATTGAGTGCGCCCTCAGCAAGTTTGCCGATGACACCAAGCTGTGTGGTTCGGTTGATACATTGGAGGGAAGGAATGCCATGAGGAGGGACCTTGACATGCTTGTGAGGTGGGCTAATGCCAACCTGATGAAGTTTAACCATGCCAAGTGCAAGGTCCTCCACCTGGGTGGGAGCAATGCCAGGCACAGCTACAGATTGGGCGGGGAGGAGATTGAGAGCAGCCCTGCAGAGAAGGACTTGGGGGTGTGGGTTGATGAAAAAATGAACATGAGCCGGCAGCGTGCACTTGCAGCCCAGAAGGCCAACCGTATCCTGGGCTGCATCAAAAGGAGTGTGACCAGCAGGTCGAGGGAGGTGCTCCTGCCCCTTTACTCTGCTCTCGTGAGACCTCACTTGGAGTATTGCGTGCAGTTCTGGTGTCCTCAACATAAAAAGGACATGGAACTGTTGGAACAAGTGCAGAGGAGGGCCACGAGGATGATCAGGGGACTGGAGCACCTCTCGTATGAAGATAGGCTGAGAATATTGGGGCTGTTCAGCCTGGAGAAGAGAAGGCTGCATGGAGACCTCATAGCAGCCTTCCAATACCTGAAGGGGGCCTATAGGGATGCTGGGGAGGGACTCTTCATTAGGGACTGTGGTGAGAGGACAAGGGGTAATGGGTTTAAACTTAAACAGGGGAGGTTTAGATTGGATCTGAGGAAGAAATTCTTTACTGTGAGGGTGGTGGGGCCCTGGAATGGGTTGCCCAGGGAGGTTGTGAATGCTTCTTCCCTGGCGGCGTTCAAGGTGGGGTTGGACATAGCCTTGGATGGCATGGTTTAGTGGGAGGTGTCCCTGCCCATGGCAGGGGGGTTGGAACTCGATGATCTTGAGGTCCTTTCCCACCCTTACTATTCTATGATTTACCATAAAATTGAAATTAGGAGAGTAAAGAAAAGAAGCCAAGGAAAATCTGCCACTTTTTGGCTTTGTGTTTTTTTTTTTGTTTGTTTGGTTTTTTTTTTGTGTGTGTGTGGTTTTTTTGTTTGTTTTTTTTGGTGTTTTTTTTTTTTTTTTTTTTGGCAGGAAAGTCTGTTCCCAGAAAGAACTAGAAATCATATTGATTATGATCCATCAAGCAGGGCACAATCACCAACCATAGTACTCATATGGAGCTGTTACTGCTACCTTTGTTATTTCCCCATGGCTCTGTTGTTGTCTTTGCTTCATCGCGTCTTTAATCAGATTGTAAATTTTCTGTGGGAACAGCATTCTTTCCTATGTTATTTGTGTGTTACCTCTCATAGTGCCACTCATGCTTTTCCTTTCAGCCTTCCCCTGTTAAGTGTTAAACTTTTTGCAATTAACTAAATTGAAATTATAAATTTATTTCCTCTATCTCAAATTATAAAATGATAAAATATTTATGTTTTGGATAGCATTTGCCATCTGAGCATCTTAAATTCATTTGCAAATATCAAGTTATCTTTCATAAGCGTCATGCCTAACTGAAAAAAAAAAGAGCAATGATCTTTCCCACTTACCAATAAGCAAAAGTATTGAGTGTTTCACATCACTGGTAGATGACAGCAACTGGCCACTGTCAGGAGGTTCTAAGTACCTGAAAGGTAGACCCCAGGTACCTGATTCTGAGTCTAATTGGAGACTTTTGATTGATTACAGAGGCTTACATGAAATCTGTCACAGAGTCAGTCTTCTAATGCCATGTCCTGTGCTTTAACCACATGATCACCTTCCATCCCCAGGATGAGAATGACTACTTATGTCCCCTCACATTAGCTTCTCTGTCATTTTCAGTTTTGCTTAGAAACTCAGTATCATGAATTCTTTAAGACGCTACTTGTCTGACCTGGCCCCCGATTTTGGTTGTTAAGATTCAGTCTAGCATTCCATATGGTGCCCTCTGAAAGGGCTGCACGAACTGGACCTGGTTGGTGTTTTGCCATTTCTAAGGAAAGTGCCAGCTGTTAGTTGTTGTGCTTGTTACTGAATATCATTTGAGATGATACTAGTGGGCAAAGTCCTAAAGGATATTTGGCATTACTGCTCTGGTGAATATCTGCAGCCAGTGTTATTGAGTAAACGTTTTCATCTACGTGTGAAAACTTATGAGGAAAAAAAAGGACAAAAGAAAAAGAAATCAAGAAATTAGAGCACATCTGTCTTTCTTTTCTTTCCATCTGTCAAACCAGGGCATGTACCATATAATTTTTTTCCTAGTGTGGAAAACATTTGGCTTCCTTGTTATGAAGTTAACTACATACAAATTGATGTTGGATTATTTTATTATTTTTATTACTTTTACCATTACTGTTAGGACTGCTATTGAAAATATGTTATCCAGTGGGTTTCTAGTTCCAATTCCACAGATTTTGAACTATGGATTTGCCTAAGGCATAATGATAAATAACCTTGCCTCTACAGAGCAAAGCCCATACCCTCTGGTCTTTTTCAAAGTGCACATAAGGCATTTCTCTAATATGTTATACAAACATGTTTTAGGATCTTGTTTGCATTAGATGCAGAATTAATTATTTAATCATTTTAATTGTATTCCTTTCAATAAAACAAATAGCTACAATAAGCATTATCTAGGAATATTCCTATGGAAAAAGGTAATTTTGCATTAAACACTTACCCAAATGTAATTTTACCTTCTTTTTTCCCTAATTCTAGGAAACATTCCAGAGAAATGCCTGATACCAAAGACTGATCTAATTAGCTTACCTGCTGTTTTTCTCCATTACATTATGATAGCTGTTGTCACTCTGCCTCAGTGCAATGTCTGTGCTGTTTTAAGGAGTAAAGGGAATATATCTCTGCCAAGTGGGATTTCTATGACTACTCTGCAACCCGCATATATATGTGAGGAATGGTCTGACCAAATGTGATGCATATTTGACACTTTAGTAGTTTGGCCAGTCTGTCATTGTGTAATGGAAGTTTTAATTGAATAATTACCTGTCAGTAAAAACAGCAATCCTTGCTGTGGTGCAAGGCCTCCATTACCTTCTGAAGAATAACTGCAGGATTTAGCCTTTAATGAAACCTGCTGTCATTTCACACTGAAATGTCGATCTCACTTTGACTGCCACATAATTTCTGACTGTTTTTTTGGCCATTGTGTAATTCAGAAGTTGAGGGCATGCTTCATATATAGTTAATTAATTACACATAACGATTTGATCTCCATTTAGAAACTAGAAATATGAGACATTAAAAGACTATATATTTCATTGATTCTAGGAAGTTCAAACACCGGAACCTGCACGCGCAGAGAAAACAATGACACAGAAAACACTTCTTGTCAAATCTAAGTGATAATTTAATATACTTAAAGCTTGTTTAAGAAGCTGTAATCAGATTTTAATTTTTAAATCCAAAGAACACTTATTAGCATATACTGGAAAAGATAATCCAATGCTACAAGGCAAAAAAGTAGATTATGTATGATGTGCTCAATGGCTCAATGTCCAGCTGGAGACCAGTAAGGAGTGGTGTCCCTCAGGGATCGGTGTTGGGACCGGTCTTGTTCAACATCTTTATTGGTAACATGGGCAGTGGGATTGAGTGTGCCCTCAGCAAGTTTGCCGATGACACCAAGCTGGGTGGTTCGGTTGATATGCTGGAGGGAAAGTATGCCATCCAGAGGGAACTTGACACGCTTGTGCGGTGGGCTGATACCAACCTGATGAAGTTTAACCATGCCAAGTGCAAAGTCCTCCACCTGGGTCGGAGCAATGCCAGGCACAGCTACAGATTGGGCAGAGAAGAGATTCAGAGCAGCCCTGCAGAGAAGGACTTGGGGGTGTTGGTCGATGAGAAAATGAACATGAGCCAGCAGTGTGCACTTGCAGCCCAGAAAGCCAAGCGTATCCTGGGCTGCATCAAAAGGAGCGTGACCAGCAGGTCGAGGGAGGTGCTCCTGCCCCTCTATTCTGCTCTTGTGAGACCTCACTTGGAGTATTGTGTGCAGTTGTGGTGTCCTCAACATAAAAAGGACATGGAACTGTTGGAACAAGTGCAGAGGAGGGCCACGAGGATGATCAGGGAACTGGAGCACCTCCCGTATGAAGATAGACTAAGAAAGTTGGAGCTGTTCAACCTGGAGAAGAGAAGGCTACATGGAGACCTCATAGCAGCCTTCCAGTATCTGAAGGGGGCCTATAGGGATGCTGGGGAGGTACTCTTCATGAGGGACTGTAGTGAGAGGACAAGTGGTAATGGGTTCAAACTTCAACAGGGGAAGTTTAGATTGGATATGAGGAAGAAATTCTTTGCTGTAAAAGGGTGGTGAGGCCCTGAAATGGGTTGGCCAGGGAAGCTGTGAATGCTTCACCCTGTCAGCATTCAAGGTGGGGTTGGACATAGCCTTGGATGGCATGGTTTAATGGGAGGTGTCCCTGCCCATGGCAGGGGGGGTTGGAACTAGATGATCTTAAGGTCCTTTTCAACCCTAACTATTCTATGATTGTATGATTCTATAAGAGTCTTCACTTACCATACAAAAGATAGTATCTGCCAATAACGTGATTTAGATTAAAACCAGGTTGGTAAAGTCAGAGACATTCAGAACAATGACTGTTAGATGACAAGAAAAACTTGGAATTTTATTGGCTTTAATATTAGTGAAAGTGCTAATTAACAAATCCTAATCCATTGATATCAGTGGGAAACTTTCCAGTACCTTTCCTAGGTCCTAGGTTAGGCCCGTGTTTATTCCTTCTGCAAATGAAATTCAAAGTTCTGTGAACAAGTATTGAAGTCTCTGTTTAATAAAATTTTCTCAGACTTGAACTTGTTTTGCCTGCTCTTTTCAGTGCTTTTTTATATTGCTAGTAACTGTAATGTAATGACTTCTTTCTCTGCTCATTCTCTCTATAAATGACCAAAACAAAACAAACGACAAAAAACAAACAAACAAACAAACAAAAAAAAAAACCAAAACAAGACAACTTGATTTTTATTGAAGTAGACTCTGTTATCTACCATTTTTCACTAGTTATTGCCCTACTTGCAGTTCCTGTAGAAATACATCAGACTTACATATCTGTGACGTGTCAACAATAGGGTTTAAACCAGGGAGTTTAGATGTATTCTTTATAGGCCTTGTAAACTCATGAAGACTGAGATAAGGTGGCTTCCACAGGCATTGAGCTCTGTTATACAGTCTACCATTTGATAACACTTTAAATCTCCAAGTACCACTGTGCATTTTATTCCATCTATCATAGTAGCCCATGTCAGAAAGGATCCTGACCTACAGTTATATGAGAAATTGGTATTTAAACCAATAATGTAACTCAGTTCAATCTGTCCATAAGTGGATATAATTTATTTAATAATTGCTCTAATGCTGAATTCTCATTCAGAAATGTGTCCTGTCTGTTCTGTACATAGCTAGTAATGTAACCCAGAATAGTTCATGACACGACAGCAATACTCCTAAACCATTGGTTTAGGTTTAGATGAAACATCTTTGGACTTCTTTTTTTATTATTCAATGAAAAACAAAGAAACAGAGGCCATGTGCATATACAGCTTTTTTGTGAAATGCGATTTCATTCATTTGTGGCTCTGTTTTTCATGCTTTTATTTAGTTTAATATTGATGCATAAAATAAAACAGAAAGTGAAACATAAGGTTTGTGCATGTCAGTTTGCCTACTGAAAAGCTAGCATTTGCAAAATAAATATAAAATACCCCTGAAATATTAGTAAATATGGGCCTAAAAATCAGCAGTCTTTGTCTATCTGTATTAATAGAAGTGGTCATGTGTTCTAGGTGTAAAGTACACAAATAAGTCCATCAGTTTTAAAACTTGGATCAAAAGTGATGACATACAACAAATTATGTGAAATGAGAACTTGCTAGTACATATATTCGGGAAAAATATGCACTAATCACTAAATGGTTTACATTCGAAATAACTGTCTAGTGTCCTGCTCTCTTCATTTTGCAAGCAGCTAATGTTAGAGAAGTCGCAGGGCAAGGTAATTTGAAAGTCTGTAGTTCTGACTATTTGACTTGAATGTATTTCCAACAGAAGCTAAGCAGGAGTAGATGGTTATTACCACCAGTTGATGTAACTTGACAGATTTCTGCGAAGTTATTCTTTTAGAATACAGAAAGAAATTCACCAGTGTGAGTTCACTCTACTAACATGAAACTCAGCTGGTACAGATTAATTTAGATCATCGATACCAAAACATGAACATGGACTATCAAAATTACCTATTGGCATATTCTAAGGGGACCCAGGCCATTGGCATCATTTTTTAAAAGTATCTGTATGATTGTCAGAGTTGTTGTTTTCCCTGTAACTTTTCATGTGGCAAGAGCATGCCATATTTAGTTTGTATAAAATACTGAAAGTTGGATAAAGTCAAATAATACTAGTGATTCTTGTCAGCTCTCATTTAGCTTCTACCTGAGGCCAGCAGAAATTGTATTTCTAACTACTCTCACATAAGAAACCTATAAGGGTATGTGATGTTTTGATAATACAGTAGTACCACTGTCTTCTCTGTGTAGCTGATTTCCATTAAGTCCTTATTTTTTTCCTCTTTTTTCATCTTATTAATAAATTAGGTTTTAGCTTTGTAACTGACTAAGCTGCTGAAGTATATTTTGTATTTTTTTCTAGAAGACTCTGTGTGGAAACACCTTAATGTGCTTACTTTTCATTACGCATCTGTAGCAGAGATTTGGTCCAACAGTCAACATGGCACAGGAGTGAAAGACGTATTAGCAAAATGAAAAAGCTTATTCAACCATGGAAAGTCCTAACACCCTCAGTGGATTTAGTTTTTTGAGCTTTGACATCATAAGATATTACCAGGCAGATGTTGTTGTATGTGGTGGAAAAATAATTTGTAGTTGGTGTCGTGATTTAAGCTTATAAACCCATACAGTCGCTCTCTCACTCACTTCCCCCTCTTTCTTCCCTCTGCTCCTGGAGGGATGGGAAGGAGAATCAAAAGAATGCAACTCCCACAGGTTGAGATAAGAACAGTTTAGTAACTAAGGTATAACACAAATCACTACTGCTACCACCAATAATAATAATAACAAGGCAGATACAAGGAAAAGGAGAATACAATAGCTCACCATCAAATATCAAGCCCGACCACCCAGTGCACCCCCACCAGTAACAATAATGACAAGGCAAATACAAGGGAAGGATACAATTGCTCACCACCCAGTATCAAGCCGTGCACCCCCACCAGTGCACCCGCCACTGTGCACCCTCACCACCCTTCTGGGTCTCTGCTCCCCGTTCTACATCCTGGACATGACGTGCTGTGGTATGGAATAACCTCTTTGGTCAGTTTGGGTCAGGTGTCCTGTCTCTCCTTCCTCCCGGCTTCCCCTCCTCCCTGGCAGAGCATGAGACTCAGAAAGTCCTTGGCCAGCCTAAAGATCACCAAGCAGTAACTGAAAACACTGGTGTTATCAGCACTCTTCCCAGGCCCAAAATCAAAAACACAGCGCTGCACCAGCTACCGAGAAGGAGAAAAATGATTGCTGCTGCTGAACCCAGGAGAGTTGGTATTTGTAATATGTGTTGTTCTCTGTAGAATCCTAAGTGAAAAGCTGGGAATTTGGTTTTGTTGGTTTGGGTTTTTGTTTGTTTGTTTGGTTGGTTTTTTTAATTTTCTGTATCACATGTTTACATATGCAAAATAAGAACCCCAAGGCTTTGGGAGTTCAAATAAAAAAAAATAAAAAAAAAATTAGAAAACTGCTCTTAAGAAAGCAGTTCTTAATTACATTCTGTTCAAGTAACAAAACATAGGTAATACATTATTGCCTTGTTCCTTTTCTAGTACAGATGCAGGTATTTTTTTAGCAGGGGTGTTTTATTAACATATAGCATGCACAATCGATTGTGATAACAGTATTAGTTACAAAATTAAAATATTATAGAAATTGCGTCTTTCCCAGGATGCATCAGCTTAGCTGTATTATCCTTGACAATTGTGTCCACTTTCAGCTTTTCTAATTTGGATCCACTTATCTAATGTGACAGGTGTAATGTCCATTGTGTTAATACATGTATAACTACTTTCTAGACTCGTAGCATGTAAAAGGTCTTATCCTCAAAGGGTAATGCTGCTGCTGTTTCTGCTTTCCGTGCTTGTAGAAGACATGACTGCTGACTCAGAATTAATTGTAACCAGTGAGCTGTCAGTGACAAATACCTGTTACACATGCTAGTACTAGTTCAGAAGTTGATATTTTAATGTACTACTCCCCCTACAGCATCCCTACATTGGGAGCCTCCTTCCTTCCTTGCCTTCCTGCCATCCCCATGCTAATACAGGATATCATAATCTGTATGAGAATTAATTTTTTCTTGCATATTTTAATCCTTGCTTTACTGAGGAGCAATATGATCTTAACTGAATTTCCTCTAATTCACATAAATAAATGTAAAGATTGACATCACAATGTTACTATAGCTACTGGTTGTTTCAAGGTGTGATCATTTAAAGGGCTTCAAATTTTCCTTTTGTCTTTTTTTAATTTAAAAAAAAAAAACCCAAAACACTTAATCTGGCTATCTTTAAAACCCTATGATACAGATATTCCTAATGGACAGCTGGTTGGTTGGATTTTGAAGTACGATTTTCTTCCTTTTATATACAGTTAAAACCAAGGTATTCAAATCCTGAAGTTAGTTCTAATACAGAATGAGAGCTGCATCACCCCATACGAACGATTGCTACCTTTAGCAAAAGCCGTGGCCTACTTGCTTTCCAATGTCACATACCATAGTAAAGAAATGGAACAGAATACTAAAGCTATCTTTATGCATCTTTCTTTTTTCTGAAGATTGTTTGAAAATTTCCTGCTTCTTGGTACTCTGCGTATCTGCTGTAGTGACTGACAGTGGTGAAAGCATAAATATACAGCACTTCTGTAACACAATAATTATCAGCTTTGACAGTAAGATGCAGTATCAAGAATGATTATTGATGTGCTACCACATCTATCAGTTTACTCAGTACAATTAAAAATTTTTGTTGATGTAATAGTTCTGTAAATCATTAAATATTATAAAAATAATTTATGTTAACATTATAAATATAATTGCAAATATAACAGTGAGTATTTGCATAGATAAAAGTAATAGGGTTATTTTTGTAAGCAGCCTCCAGATAATGTGTATTCTTCAGATGGAAAATATTCTCAATTGTTTTTTCTCATATTTAAGAATGTAATTTATCCTTAAAAAAAAAAGTCCCTGAAACTTTATTACAGTGTTCACACTACTGAAGCCAGATGAGGTTTAGAGAATGTAAAGCAGGACAAATTTAGTAGTGTGATTAAACTTGTAAAATTTCAGCAACAGCTGTTTCTACATTTTAGTTGTTCATATACATTATTGATCAATACATGTTTTTTACTAATGTAAAACTTCTCAGAGTGTAGAGAAGTTATGCTGGTTATTGTTATAATTGGTACACTGCTTCTGCAACGCTTCTTCAATTGAGTACACTTGTAATGTGTATTATCTGTATTGCTAGGAGGAGCTCATCACCAAAATCAAACTAAACAAATCAATTGAAGTTCACTGAAGTCTTTAAATTACTAAAGATCACATAAAATATAATTCTATTACAACTGAATTGTTTAGATGTCAGCTTTTTTGCATGCTGTAATACAAATAAGCTCTTATAAAATGTGCCAGAGCAACAGTTAAGTCAGTGTAGTATCTTTTTGACAGTGAGATCTGTTTCTTCAGCTTCTTGTATTCTAAATACTTAATGGCAGCTAAAATTTCAAGTGTTGAATGTCTAATGTTAGGTGCCTAAATAGGTAGAGTCAGAGTACAAGATCTAGCTTTACTTACTGGTAGGATAACTTTGGGCATTTAAATTTTAAAACTCTCATTTTCATGTCTCTCTATTGTCAAGCAGTATATCAACAAAATTGTCAAAGAAATTAATGTCTTAAGTCTTCTAATATATGTTTACCTAGTCATCTGTAGTCAATGAGTACAGACATCCCAAAAAGGCATTTTACTGTTATTTTGCAATCTTGTATTTTTTTAGGATGGCAGGAATTTTTGCTAGAGCTGCCTTTCTTTCTCCATTAACTACAATGTGTTTAGAAAAACTGTCCGGCATATAACACTAATTTTTAATGGGTATCTACAAATAATTGCATTTTTCAATTAATCCTTTCTCAGTGTTATTTTCCACAGAGTTTCTGGTAAGAAACATGCAATAAATATAGGAAACTGTGGTTTAGTAATGTCTGGCCATTTGGGTGAATAATGTTTCTAAACATTAGTTTAGTTGTTTACTGGTAGCACACCTGGCTGTTTGCTTTTATGTTTTATTGTGTACAGCATTTTCCATCTCTTCCCCCCGCTTGCCTTTCCATTTATCTGAGATAATAATTTGCATAACTGTAGGCATAGAACTAATTTCCTTAGTCTCAGACAGTTAATTCAGGAGGATGGAGGCTAAGACTCAAAATGTTGAGAATTTATTAGTAATTTACCAGACTCCCATGTTGAATAAGGTAACACTCTGATTTTGACTAGATTAAATTGTAGCACTCAGCTTTCTTGTTAGGTCATGTTTACCTTGCAATCAGGATGATCATACACAGGTAACGATGCTCATTACAAAAAAGAGTATTTGCCTTCTAAGTGAATGTTAGGAAGGAAAAACTTAAAATAAAACATATAATAGTCCTGTGTTTATTGTCTTTAGTTAGAGGTTTGTCAGTATTCAGAGTGTCCAATTAAAAAAAAAAAACAACAAATCAAACCAAACCAAAACCAAAACAACAACAAAACCCAAACCGAACCAAACAAACAAACAAAAAAAAAATCTAAACACATAAAATCCAGTAAAATCCAGAAATACTTTATGGCACATAAAGTGCAGTTTCGTGAAATAAAATTAAGGAATATCACCACATAAGCAAAAAAAGAAAGTGATATTACAGGAACAAAAAAAGTTACTAAAGCCACAGGGTTTGACTGCCATTCTCTTCATTCATTTCATTGACCGTCTCTGCAAAACTAAAACAACACCCCAACCAGGGAGGCTGTTTGTTCTCCATGTTTAAATGTGCTTGGGACCAGAAGGCTGTCACTTCCTCCCCAGTCAGTGGGTAGATTGTAATTGATAATGTTGTAATAGTTGATTAAATTTATGCATCCTTTTAATTTATTACAGAGTAATTTACTGATGTCTATGAAATTTTAGTATTGCAAAACTGAGCAGAAGAAATCAAATGATTGTCTGGTATGACAAATATTTGTATTCTGAAATCAATAACAACATTGTTACCTTAGGGTGAAAAACAAGTTAAATACCTATCCACTCCAGCTATTTACATGGGTAGCATAGTATGAAGATGTACCATGAAGATGCAGTAGGAATTGCTTTTTCTTTTTTCATTCTTAGTTTAGCCTGAGAGATTGATGGAAACCTTATCTATCTCCATTATCTTGGATCTGTGGGGAAGATATCGAGATGGGCATGGAGAATGGATTATCCTGTGATGCAAGTAGGATCCTTGAATAAGGACTGTCATGGGGACTGCATGAGGAAGTTAAGTTTTGATGTAGCCAAAAAAAGAAAAAAAAAATAACCCATTTCTCTTAGCAAATTGCAGGGATTTACAGCACAATTTGTACATAACACAGAGTTGAGCCAGGATTACTGGAAGAAGCAAGAGTGGCTTTTACAAAGAAAGTGGAATGATTTTTATCTCATATTCATATTCTTCTATAAGCTTGAGTGTAACATGAAAGAAGAATATGTATACAAGTGATCACTAAGCTAAATTGTGCAAAGCCCTGTTTAAGGTGCTTTGTGGCCTTTCTGCAAGATGTACTACAACTTCACACTTTGAAAGAAACTCACAGTCCAGAAGTACATTTTCATTAAACTTTCCAGTTTGGAAAATCGAAGGTAGATTTTAGATTTAAGACAGTTTTCATTAAGTCAATCGGAACTGGAAAAAAATATATAACAAACTATCATTTATAAAATAAAATGATAAGCAACAATATGTTAATACAAACACCTTGCCAGTTCTTACTATGGTGCAAATACATAGATATTTTCTGTGCAAGTTTCCTGTTGTATTTTACTTTCAAAAGAATCTCCTTATCTCAGATCACACTCTTGCCACATTCAAAGATGCACTGTTTGTGCTTCTGAAATACAGGCCTAAGAGAAAAATGTGGTTTTATCTTGAGAAAAAAGAACAGTTTAAACTATAGTCTATTTGATGGTGGTTTAAACTATAATTTAAAGCTTGGTGGTACCTAGCATATCTTTTCTCTTCCCCTCTGAAACTGTTATTAACTGTCATTTTTGTGACTTGACTTCCATTTAAAAGCTTGATCTCATTAAAAAAAAAATTAAAAAATCCATGTTTTAGTACACGAACCAAGAGACTTTGTTTTGATCCTGTGAGGAACAAACTTTATCAAGCAGACATCTTCCACAGAGGATCTCCAATAGAGCATTTTTTTATTTCTGTCCTTACAACACTGTCTTACACTTTTGCACAAACATAATTTCAGGGTATTTGTATACTCATTTTTTTAAAATAAGTTTCTTCTCTGAAAAACTGAGTGGGTTTTAAGTTTCACTGAACTATTTAATGTATAGACTGCTTGTCTTCCATAAAGGTAAAATGTTTTCTCACGTTTCTCTTTAAAGGCTCTGTTTCAACACTTTCCATAAGGGAATTATTCCCTTGTTCTTTGTTGTTTTGTTTTTTTTTTTCTCTCTTTGTTTTCCTTCATAATATTCCTTTGCCATCTTAAGACAAAGTATGGCATAGTTGTTCAGAAAGCAAAGGGAAACAATTTTTTTTTGATGAAAAATCTCCCTATCTGAAATGAAAGGTTTAAAACATATTCCGATATGCAAGAGCATGGCCTATTCTGTAAAGCGTAATTTGACTTTCTGTGAATTAGATGTTTTGGGGACTTCTGCCCGTCTCAAGGCAGAAAATCAAGGACAAGAATCAAGGCTCGTAACTTACAACTATAACAAGTGGAGAAGAGGGCATTTTGTTCAAAGCACTGATTTGTAAACTCAGAAGCCAGCTCAGCTGTTTAAAATTCAGCAGGTTCTATTTGCAACAACCCAGTGTAGAAATGTTTTTTTAATTATAGCTTGTTTTATAACAATGGATAGGATCTGTAGCCAAATCTGTCCCTGTGAGACATCCAGCAATGGAACAATAGTATAATTATTTCTTGGATCCCTGATTAGCAAAAATAATACAATAGTTGTACAAAGCTTGAAAGTCTGGTTTTTAGAATAAAACAATCTCACCATGCAAAAGCTCCTCTTAATGCTGATTTCTGTAACTTGCTGTTTGAGTCAAACCCACAATGGGAAGTAAAATGCATTTTAGAAGCTAGCATACAATGGAAAGCACTGAACAGTTTTTGAAAACCTGTATTTATACTTCCTACATTAAAGTTCAGTTTCCAACACAACTCGCAACTCATCTGCTGTAGGACATTTCAAACACTTGATATCACAGGGCATGATGTTTCCTCTACATCAGAATTTCAGCACTCAGGACCACAACATAATTTACTCTATTTACAGCCCACTTTCTGACTGTGTATGAGGGTTTCTGGAAAATAAGGCAGCAAAAAACTATCTCACAAGCAGTGTCCAAACCCCACTGGTACTGTTCCAACTTCTCTAGAAATCCATGCTGTGGTAAAATTCCTATCACTTATTTTGCTTAAGTAAGGATTTCATTATTGTATCTTTAATGCTCTATGTCAATTTCAAAGCAATAGATTTGTATGCAGTGAATACAAATTCTGGTATCAGAATACATTTCATATAACTAGGATTGTTTGAAATAAAGTATCTTGTTACAAAATTTTGTTTTCAAAAAAAAAAAAGTTATGAAAAAGTTATGAAACTGCTTCAGATGTTTCTAGATTTTTCCTCTCATTTTCAATTAGAATTCACAGAATCACAGAATTACTGAACGATTGAAGTTGGAAGGGACCTCTGGAGGCCATCTGGTCCAATCCCACCTGATAAAGCAGGGACACTGAGAGGTTATTTTCTAGGACCATGTCCAGATGGCTTTTGGACATCTTCAAGGAGGGAGACTCCACAGTCTCTCTGGACCACTTGTACCAGTGCTTAGTTGCTCAGCAAAAGAGTGTGCCCTGATGTTCATAACTTCCTTTGTTTCACTTTGAGTCTATTATTACTTGTCCTGTCAGTGGGCACCACTGAATTCCTCATACCAAGGAAACAGTAAGTGAGAAAAATAGGACAGAAGACTATGAGGAAAGGAAAATGATGAGACTAAAATATTTTTTTAATATGTTTCCAGTTTCTCCAAATATTGTAATGAAGAAAAATGCAATGTTACATCAAGCACAGGTTCTTCTTTTTTTGTGCTTAATCCAAAAGATTAGGAATATTCCCACCCTCCATCATCCATTCCTCCCTTCCACGCAAGAGATCTTGTTGATATTTTTATTGGCATTTTCAAATACCACAGGTGTTACTTATATTCACTAATTCTACAAATTAAAATTGGTAGAAAGTACTAGGTATATGTTTGGTTTCGTTGTAGCAGGAAAGATGCAGCTAGACCAGCTTCATGCGTGGTTGATTTAATGTAATTTTGGTTGTTACTATGATTAAAGAAATTATCAGCTGGCTGACCACCTGGTATGAAAACAGTAAAAACACCCTGTGTTCCTATTATGCTTGGACTATCCTTTTATCAGCATGAGTTTACTATCCTTTATCACAATCTAAGATTCAGAATTAATTCTTCTCTATACCTCTTGTTGGTGTGAAGTCATGCTTCACCTTGATGAGCACTATGGAGTCTAATGCAATAAGTGATTGAAAGAAGAGTGATTCCATGTACCTGGCACCAACTGTTGTCCTGATTTCTAAATGCAGCCCAGGTTCAAAAACATACTGAGACAAATCGTTCTGAATTATATATTGAATTGACACAGGTTAAAGACCTATTATTTTGACTGAATTTTCCTTTCCATTTTGGGTTTCATGTAACAATGAGTGATATTTCCTGATGTCCTGGGTTCAGCAGCAGTCATTTTTCTCCTTCTTGGTAGCTGGTGCAGTGCTGTGTTTTTGATTTTGGGCCTGGGAACAGCGCTAATAACACCAGTGTTTTCAGTTACTGCTTGGTAATGTTTAGGCTGGCCAAGGACTTTGTGAGTCTCATGCTCTGCCAGGGAGGAGGGGAAGCCGGGAGGAAGGAGAGACAGGACACCTGACCCAAACTGACCAAAGAGGTTATTCCATACCACAGCACATCATGTCCAGGATGTAGAAACAGAGAGGAGAGACCCAGAAGGGTGGCGGGGGTGCACGGTGGGGATGCACTGAGTGGTCAGGCTTGATATTGGATGGTGAGCAATTGTATTCTTTTTCCTTGTATTTTTCTTGTCATTATTATTATTGGTGGTAGCAGTAGTGACTTGTATTATATCTTAGTTAGTAAACTGTTCTAACCTGTGGGAGTTGCATTCTTTCGATTCTCCTTCCCATCCCTCCAGGAGCGGAGGGAAGAAAGAGTGGGGAGTGAGTGAGAGAGCGACTGCATGGGTTTATAGAAGCTTAAACCGCGACACCTGATTAAAAATAAAGACTGAATGTTTTTCAGGACCTGAAGAAAAAACATCTTTTCCCCTCACTAAATGATATTTTATGATTGAATATGTCAGAGATTTTAGATTTGAATTTTGGCCAAGTGTTGTGGACCTGAACCATGCACAACCCCACCTCATGCTGTACATAATCCTGCATATGTTGTAGCATAGTTAAGATTGCAATTACTTGTTATAATTAGTACCAGTATTGTACCAACTCATTTCTCAGAATAACTTGATTCCATCTTTAGGTTAAAAAAAAAAAATTCAAAGTTGCATTTGGTTGCGAAAGGGAGAAGACAAATACAGACATAGTATAAAAATGTTGTAGGATTCCCTTCTGAGAGAATAGTCCCTGATACTATAGTAGAGACAAGAAATTCAGTGTACAAGTGAGGGACTCAGCCCTTGATCAAGGCCATTGGTCACAGCCTGTTTGCTGAATGCCAGTTGCTGGGATCCAGTGTCTGTACCCTCTCCAGACCAGGTGTGCATGGTGTCTCAGTGTGGATTCACTGCCAAACTCCAGGCTGCACCAGCCAGCAAGTAGAAGGTGTCAGGTTTGGGCAGAGGTATCAGGCTGGTGGAGTGTCTGTGCTGGTAGCTGTGGGGTACCTGTGAGTGTGAGGTGCCTCTGGAATGAGTGTGTATGTGCAGTGAGTGCCCAGCTGGACCAGACAGAGTGTCAGGGACCTGGGGTCTGGTAAAGGGGGGGCAGGGATCTGGGCAGGGGTGCTGGGCAGGCAGAGGGGCTGTGCTGGTACTTGGGGAATCCACAAACGTGGATGTGCTTGTGAACCTGGTGAGTGTGGTGTGTGAGCTGCACTAGTGACCTTGTGCCTCTGCCAGCCCAAGAGGAGGAGGGAATGTGGCTGGCTTTGCTGAGCCTGGTGTGAGTCCTGAATGTGGGTGCTGCTGAAAGCAGAGCCTGGTCTGTGGCTGTCTGTGTGTGTTTTGTGTATGTGTCTGGGATTTGTGCTGTTTTGGTACTGCAGCAGCTTTGCTAGTGCAAAGGGGAAAGTGGCAGACATATCCCTCAGCCTGGGAAGAAACTCCGTTCCCTGGGCATTGGGCTGGGCTCCAGTGGCCAGGCAGGAGGGTACTTGGACCAGACAGCCAGAGGAGGTGGCCACATATCATATTACTTAACACCATCATAAGCTCTCAGTAGGTTGTGTGACAGTCTTCCCCTGTAATTAATATGATATGCCTAAGCCTAAGTATTTGCTTCTAGCCTGTCTTTGTAGAAGGCTTTTTCCCCTCTGTTTTGATGGCACAGGTTAGTCTACAGTTTCTTGACAGACTTGCTGTTCATTCATCATCTCTGGAACTGGATAACTGTTTACTTGACATTTAGATTTATAGTTTGGATTTAAAAATTTATAACACTATCAGCAAGGAAGTTGCCAGTATTGGTGTTAGGCCTGTGCCACTTTATTGTCTGACTGGTCCCAGTCAGTGCAGAGTCAGCAGATTTTGAGTTGTATGGGGATCTTTTGTTAGCCAAGATCTTTATTTTTAATACATAACTCACAAAACTAGCCAGTTTTGTAATTATGTATTTTTCTTTTTGTTTAGTGGTCAGTTATTTACAGGGGTTAATTAATTTGCAGAATCTTAAACAGAAATGTTCACGTCCTCCCTTTAAGGATTTATTTCCTCAGTTATTCGTGATTTCTCATAGAGTTTTTTAGTTAAAAAGGAAAAAAAAAAAATCTTTTCCTGTGCCTCTTGTTGATTTTCCTAGTAATAGAAATTCTTACTTTGGCAAAGCAGATCTCTAAATTTGGGTTACTGAAAATAAATGCAGAAAGAGAAGACTTTATCTCTGTAGTTAGCTATATTTCTATTTTGTTCATATTAGAAGGAAAATGCCTGCTAGCAATTCCAATAAAATTATTCAGGGTGAAAATTCTAGAATGAAAAAAGCTGTAAGAAGGTAAGAAAACAAAAGTTTGCTTAGTGATAATATATAAAGTGATAGTATAGAATCATAGAATAGTTAGGGTTGGAAAGGACCTTAAGATCATCTAGTTCCAACCCCCCTGCCATGGGCAGGGACACCTCCCACTAAACCATGCCACCCAAGGCTCTGTCCAACCCAGCCTCTGTTGATGTAAATGAACACAATTCAGTGACTGAGAGTATCTACCTGGTTTTGCTACTGCTGTATTCTAATCCTAAAGCTAGAAAAGGAACTTAAAAGAAAAATGCTATTTATAAAACCACAGCCCAGAACAAGTAGTATTACATTTATTTCTATACTGAATTACACAGTAATCCAGAATTGACTTAATCAACTATCTATGTCCACCCAAGGGAGATGAATAAAAATAAACCTGGTAGAGGATATTGATCATTATACAAAATGGTAGCAATTATCATTAACAAATAGTTTTTAATAAGAAAACATACAGTTAGTACTATTAACTTGAGGTTTTCCTCATTAAAGAAAAAAAAATAAATTCAGAAAAAGAGTCAGGGCCTGATGTTTTTTCCATTGATTTCATGAAAACTGACTTTAATTTTGGACAGCTACAAGACACCTGATTTTAATATCTTTAAAAATGGTAATTAGTGGGAGATACCTGTATCTTCCTAATGCTCTTTACTGACTTTGTAGAAATCTGAATGTTTAGCTTCGATATAACCCATAACTTTCAGATGGCTAATATTAAAAAGAATGTAACCACTAAACTAAAAAGTTATTAAGGTTAAGGTAAACTTTGTGGATCTCCTCTTCATTCTAAAACAATCTAGCTTACCAGACCGCTCAGGCTCCCTGCTGCTGAAGCTGATTTTTGTGGGAAGATGTGCTTTACTTAATTTAACCACTCTCTTGAGATACTCTTGAACTAGTTGTTTCCGCTGCTTCAAAGATGCAGTATTTTGATCCATGAAGGCCTGTAATATTCTTTTCATGAATCACACAATTGCAGTTGCTAAACAATTCGCAGCAGTGCTATCAGCTCTGGAGCTCGCAGGGAATCACTGTATCATTCTGTGGCTACAATTCACAAAGGTTATTTTTCCAGATGAGACAGACTCAAATCAATAATGGTTAACTAATCCAGGTGTATACTGCAGGATTTGGGGTTTGTTTTTGGTTTTGGGTTTTTTTGAGATGACTGTAGGTTTTGGTTTTGTTTTTTTAAATTTGTATTCCGGCCTCTCATTCATAGTGTTTTTTGAATAAAGTATGCCCTGCTTTATTTTCTTTCTCTTAAGAGAGTGAAAATTGCTCATACCATCATTACATTCTATGATTCTTTGCTGATCATTGTGATTGCACAGATATAATATCAATCCTAAGTATTCATTTTAGTTCGATAATTGATGTCAGTTAATTTCCTTATAGATACGTATTTATATATCCTTCTATTCCTGCAAGATAACAAAATTTTTTATTGGTTTGTTTAACTTGGTGGACTATTTTTTCCAGTGTGAACAGTGATAGTACAGGTTTTAACCTCAGAAATATATTCTTACTATATTTTCTGATGTAATTAGCTTTTCATAACATAGTTTCCAATAGCTTCTGCTTCTCAGAGTTTTTATAGATCACACCTTTAAAATTATGAGAAATATACCTAACTACTGACCATCTTCTTATGAGAAGCTTACTTCACATATGAGCATGTGCAAACCTTTGAAATTTGGCTCTCCTGCCTGCCATCTTCCCTGGGTTGCTGTAAAAGCAAATTAAAGAAAAAATGCAACATGCAAACATGATAATAACAATTGCCTCATATGCATTGCCAGGAATCTATTTGTGTGTCAAAAGCTTAAAAAAACAAACCAACAAACCGCCAACAGTAAACCCCCCAAAAACAACAAAAAATTAAAAAAAACATGAAAGTCCGGAGAACAGAAGAGCACTAATCAGTGTGTCCTGTGCTCTTCTTTGTAGTCCCAGCGGCGTGTTACATTTCACCTCCCTGATGGCTCCCAGGAAAGCTGCAGTGACAGTGGTCTGGGAGACCACGAGCCGGTGGGTGGTGGAACCCTGATCTCACACCCTCTCCCTCTGGTTCCGCCGCAGGACGAATTCTACGACCAGGCTTCACCAGACAAGAGGACTGAAGCTGATGGCAACTCCGATCCCAACTCGGGTGAGTCACCATCAGTGCTCTGTTTATCTAAGTTGCTTTAGTAACTTGGTTACTTTCTTTTTTATCCCTTTGAGCTGTGCAACGGTAGAGATGTTTTTAAGCATGTGCGTGAATATTTGGTCATGTTAGCTCATAACGATTGTTAAGAAATAATGTAGTTTGCCTGAAGCGCCTCATATTGTAACTTCAATGTAGAAATCCAGTGAGAAAAAACAACTCCATACTAATTGCACAGTAAGTGAGAACAGCTGGTCAAGGGCATCCTACAAGGTAGCAAGCTTTTCTTGATGAATGCAGTGATGTTGATATTTAGCATTGGACATTGGTTTAGGAAAGTCATTCTAAATACAAAAGAGCAAGGACACAGAGTCAGACTAACATAGAAAACAGTGAATCAGTGAAGAACTGAAAAATTTCAAGAATCAAAATTTCTATTACACTCCTACAATTCCCCCTTCTAGCAATAAGAAATAAAGGGTTTCCTTGTTGGGTTGGAATGGCATGATGTTTTGCTTTTTTGGAAATTTTGGATGTGTATTTTCATACAAATGTATGTCCAGTTTGTCTGATTTGGGGATTTCTGCCTTTCTTCTTCTTTCCTTCTCCTTTATATACCTCATATATAATACCTTTACATTATTCCAGTGCTTTTGTGACAGTCAGTACTGAAGAATGAAGTGAAGGCTTAACCAATACTACAACTAGAATTTCAGCAACTGTGAATGGGCTGACTCTTGAGGAAGAATGTATGCCTACTTAAGCAAGTGAGGAGCTTAAGTGGAATTATCCTGTTAATTCTCTGACCACGTATGAGACGTGTGAAAGATTTAACAAGATCAGAGAGGAATTTTAAGGCAGCATGACACATTGGCAGTGTCACATTGGCTTCACTGACTGTGAATTGCACATCTCTTCAAAATGTGATATAAAAATCCTCCAGGAGTTAGGAAAATTGGGCTGAGTAAACTTTGCGCCATGTTATTAAAAATGTGGGGTTTGGAAATTTTGTCAAGTACATTGTGCAAACACAGTATATTAATCATGATTACCTATTCGCAAAGAGATACAGAGACTAATAGAAGATTAGTCAGTGACTAAGTGCTCTTAAAAGCTATATGAAAAGTTTTAATATGTCTGTGGGTACACCTGGTTTTGCATTGGGAATGCTAAATTTATGGCAAATTCATGAAAATCTAACCATCAAGCTGTACAGATGATCAGTGAATTATTGAATTATAGGTTTTTGCACATTCATCAGGTTAAAGTAGGACACACATTGAAATAGTGCATTCCAGATCTCATCAAGTCTCACAAACTAAGAAGGGAATGATATGGTCATTAGCATGACAGAAATCATCCTAGGAAAACCTAAGTCAGGAAGGGAGTGATGGTACCCATTAGATGAATTTGATTTTTGTATCTTACTCAGTATCAAGCTATTGCCCAGGCATTGTGTCAGAAGTTATTTTGCTACTGGAGGCACAAATTTTTGGAAGAGATGTGAAGTGGATTTTAAAGTAGTTTATGGTTATTGAAAATCCTGTGACAATATTCAGAAGATAAAAATGCTAACTGGTTATTGAGAAAAATTACTTCATGGATATTTACATATGTTCATGGTTAAAATAACTGATGTAGTATCATTTCACTATTGTATTCTTTGACACTTCTAAACTGAATTTCTAGTTCTATTTCAGTGAAATGTTACATGGGTATATTTAATGGCAGATGGAGTTTCATTTCAGTTGCTGTTTAAGAATTGCTGTTTATGAAAGTGCTTGTATGCTGGGGTAAAAGATACAGCTATAAAGTAAGGAATAAGTCTTAATGGAGAGTCATAGTGTTACCATGTACATGTACTACTGCTAGTTTTGGATTATGAATGTGGCAGAACAATATTTTATTTTTATTTTAAAAGTTTCAACTGAAGAGAAAAAAAATGTTTATGGGAATGTTTTCTAATGATCTTCAGAAAAAAGTCTACACTAAAAATAGAGATTTATTCCACTGTATTTTTATGAAAGTTTATTCTAAGTAAAAGTTTGTTTCAGCTCATGGGAATATGATATTAATCTTGATAGTAAAGTCTTTGCCTCATGGTGAGAGCAATTTTGGTTAATGGCTTTAATGCTCAGTGAATTGTGTGATTTATTATTGTGCACTATGAAGTTATATGAATAAAAATGCAGCCATTGTATCAAAATAATAGTATGCTGCTATTTTAATTGCATTTGAAGAGTAATCAAGGGCCAGGTCTTCAAAACCTGAAACAGGAATAGAAAAAAAAAAAAAAAAGCTAAAAATCTCAATAACTTATTGCACAGAGGCATGAGAAACATTATTGCTGTATCTTCTTGCAATCATTAAGTTCTACAGAGACGCAAAAGCTACAATTACATGATTTAATGAAAGATACATACACAGTGAGAGTATATTCATCTAGCTAATCTTCAAATAGTGAGATCTCTAACTTGGGGAAACTGAAATAAAGAGGGGCACCAATGACACTAGTATTGCCAGCCACATACCTTCACTGTGGTTTTGAAGGAAAGGTAGCCAGATAGAAATATGAAGTAAAAGATTAAATTTTTTTATATGAACTTTTACAATCATTTCTGTAATCCAAGTTTGATTTGTATCACTCAAACCTGTCTTCATTGTCAGAGGACTGTGATGTTAACCTGCCAGTTAGTTGCAACTGCCCGATATTTCACCTTTGTCTCATTTGCACCCTCATATGCTTTAAAAAAATTCTTTCATCAGTGAGCAACAATTCACCGTGTTTAAAAACAACATGACATTACGGACTGACACCAGCACTGAGGTTTTGTTATGCATTAGTAAGTGATAACGACAAGTAATTCAGATTTACTACAGGAAATCTCATTATTCAATAGTCATGGTTATGACGATTTAAGTTTGCATACAATATTGATTTGTAAAGCAAGCCTTGTGTATGTTACAACATCTTATTGCATTTAAATGCAGCGATTAACAGTCTTTTCTTGCTGACCGTGACTTTGTCAGATGCATGGGTCAATAGGAAGAGAAAGCAGCATAACATATTTGGCTACACTGTCACAATGATGACAAAAAAAAAGGTTTGTAAATATGATACCATTGAGAGTCTGTAAACAAACAAAGCAAAATAAGGCACATGCTAAAAAGGAGATTCTGTCATTTTCTGGAAACTAATGGCTTTGAAAAATCTGAACTGTGCTTTGGTGTGTGTAATGCTGACCTTGCATGTTCTCCAAAGGAGCACCATCTTTTGCATTTGTCAGGTGTGCATATAACAATTCCTACGAAAACTGAAGGAAGATATCAGCTGATTAAAGTTCTTTACCTTTTGTGTATCAGATAACAATGCAGAAAACTTAAAGTTTCTTTAACATCTAAAAAAAAAGAAAAAGTCATTGTAGAATTGTATTTACTGGCAAAAATTCCTGCTTTTTAATGATTTTAAATGTGCATATTAGCAAGTGCGCATTTAACTCAAACATCTTCTTTATCATCAGTTACAGAAGTGTACAGCTGTCTGATGTATTTTAATGTGGATTAAAATCTTCAGTAATTACGCAAAACTGAGTTTTTCTTTGCCAACAGTCAGGTGCAGAATGTTATTTTTCACTATTACATGTGTGCGTTTTGTAGACATAAAAAAAAACAACCCACCATATTAGTGAGGAGTTTTTCTTTAACTGTGGCTTTAGTGAAGGTTGTCAGGGACTTAAATTTAAACTGGAATTGTTAATGTGTCTGAGGGTTTCGTGCAGCAGAGCTGTGCGTTACAACTGTATGAAGGAAAAATGTGCCTCCTAGTGTAAAGAAGGGGAAAAATGCAGTTTAATGAAAATTCTTGATAAATCACATTTTGATAGCTGCAAGCTGTGGATGTGATTCGTTTTTATTCAGAGGTAGAGGAATAGCATACATTTAGTAGAGCGCTAGACCTGCTCTCGGGAGAAAGCCTACTATACACTGCGGATGAATCTATGCAATAATTCCATGGTTTAAAACCAGACAGGAATATAATATTTCTGTCTTCTGTTGTTTATAAAACTAAGTGCTTGCCTAATTTCTACACCTCATGAATAAGTACTATCAATACACATTATATGACACAAAGTAATGTCTTTATAAAAATAAAGAGCTGTAGAAAAAATTGTAACTAAAACAATTAGTAAGAAGGATGACCTAGAATCATAGAATCATAGAACAGTTAGGGTTGAAAAGGACCTTAAGATCATCTAGTTCCAACCCCCCTGCCATGGGCAGGGGCACCTCCCACTAAACCATGCCATCCAAGGCTATGTCCAGCCTGGCCTTGAGCACCGCCAGCGATGCAGCAGTCACAACTTCCCTGGCCAACCCATTCCAGTGCCTCACCACCCTTGCAGTAAAGAATTTCTTCCTCATATCCAATCTACACTTCCCCTGTTTGAGTTTGAACCTGTTACCCCTTGTCCTCTCACTACAGTCCCTAATGAAAAATCCCTCCCCAGCATCCCTATAGGCCCCCTTCAGATACTGGAGGGCTGCTGTGAGGTCTCCATGCAGCCTTCTCTTCTGCAGGCTGAACAGCCCTAACTTTCTCATTCTATCTGTCCTAAACTATTAATTACAAATTACAAAGCAATTCCATATTCTTGGAAATAATTTTATAATGCTGGTCTATCAGTAATATGTTTTGAGGATAGCTTTTTTTGTTTCCAGTACATTGAAAATTTTATGGATAAATGTGGCTGATAAATACCTGAGTTTCCACATTTTAATAAACCTAATACTATGGTAGTTTACCTAGCTGATGTCAGAGGTATTAAATAATACCATAATTCCAGTAATAAGTAGGAATATGTCTGTGGCAGTGGTTTAATTATTATTAAAGTTCAGAGTAAAGGCAAGACTGTCTTGTATTACACTTTGTCATATGATAGGGTCCCATGTGGAGAAGCTAAGCCTTTCATGCAAAGAGCTGTGGTTTTACAGTGTCGCTATCATTACACCCAGTGGGTGATGATAGTTTAACCTTGCGGGCATACCCTCTGCTTAATCCTGCCTTTCATTTTAGTGCCTCAGAAGTTTCTTGTCTTACTTGGCAATATTGGAGTCCATAGCTGGACATCCTAAGGTGTAGGAAGAAATATTACTCTAATGCTTAGCTTCAGATAAATCACTGTCCATAGTTATTCTTGTGCTTTATAATATGAGACTCTATGTGAACTAAAATAGGAACATTTGCCTTTGAGTCATTTCCTCCATTTCATTAAAAACAAGTTCATACCTCACACAGACTCTAACACTGTCACATTTAGCTACAGGCAAGTAGGAGTAAGAAAAACCAGAGTCAAGTTGTGAATTAGCCTACTGAAGAGCTATAAAATATTCTGAAGTTTGAATTCAATCTTAGCTCGTGCACTTCTTTCTTTAAAAAGATAAATAAAATCTGAAAGATATAAGAGGTATTACTATCTCTTTACATCTCTTTGTTGACTCATTACAGTGAGAAATTTGAAAGTGTCTTAGTTTAGAAAAGCCACTGTGTTGCATCTGTTCATGTTTTACTCTCTTTTTCCCCATGCCCCAAAGCTAATTGGAGTGTAAATCAGGATGGCATAGCCATTGAATGGGCAGCAAGAGAACCTGTCCATTGCTTCTCTAAGATGTACACCTAATGCCTCTGAACTTTCTGCTGCTGCTGCCATGCAAGATGAGATGGTCCTCAGGTCCTCAGGACCTCAGCAGTGAGCTGAAAAAGCTATATGGGGCATTTGGACTATCCGGACTCATAAGAAAAATTTATAAGGGTTAATAGGATTAAAGGATGGAGAACATTGCACATTAGGAGAAAGCTGGTGCCTGAGACAGCCATCTCTGATGAAACCTGGGACAGCTTAAAACTACCAATCCTTTGCCGGTGGTGCAACTAAACATTATCTAGTCAAATCTCTGCTGTAAAGCAGTACATAGAATTTCACACGAGGCTTCTTAAAGTAAGCCTGTATTTTCAAATAGTCCAGTGATCTATTTCCTTTGGTGTTTGTATTGGGTTTACATGACAAGGCTGTGGGAAGCAGTGTCTGCAGGTGGTGCTTCTATGAAAAGAGATCAGAGGCTGCCCCAATGTTAGACAGAGCCAAGTCCTGCTGACTCCAGAAAGACCCACTCCTGCCTGAAGATGCACAGCGGCTGGGAGAGAGGAATAAGGAAAATGTGAGAGAAACAGCCCTGCAAGCCCCAAAGTCAGTGAAGAAAGAGGGGGGAGATGGTACTTCAGGCAATGGAGCAGAGATTCCCCTGCAGCCTATGGAGAAGACCATGGTGTCTCTCTCATGCAGCCCATGAGGGAGTGCACCCCAGAGCAGGTAGATATGTCTTGAAGGAAGCTGTGGCCCGTGACAAGCCCATTCAGGAGCAGGCCTCTGGCAGGAACAGTGGCCCCTGTGGGACTCACTCTGAAGCAGTCTGTTCCCAAAGGTCTGCACCCCATGGAGGGACCCATGCTGGAGCAATTAGTGAAAGACTGTATTCTTTGGAAAGGACCTCATGTTGAAGCAGGAGAACAGTGTTATGTTGGTGTCCATAGTTTAGATATGATGTTCAAATCATCTTGGATCTGTAATAAACTGGTTAGTTCTTTGTAGGATTTTGAATGTTGCAATATTTTGCTCTTAGGCACTTTTTTCTTTTTTTCTTTTGTTTTGTGTTGGTCCCATACCTGGCCAGAACAAAAAATAGTGAATCGTTCAGTCCTTTTAACACTTTTACAGATAAATGACATAGTTAACAGTTTCAAATTACATATCCACTACAAGAAAAATAAAACATAACTCTTCCAAATCACAGACTTTTGAAAATCGTTTTCTTTCTTTATCATTCATTGTTTTGACCGAAGTAGGTACTTTTCCATGTAACAGTGCTTTTTAGCAGTAGAATAACAACAGATTTTTCTATTCTTTAGACACTTTCTTTGGGAAATAAAAATAAAAAGCACAATGGTTAAGTGTATCAGAAGGGCTTTATTAGCATTCTAGCTGCTTGATCAGATGATTATATTTGAGACAATGCACCTTTTAAAAGTGTGATAATATGATTATGGCAGCAGTATTTGTTTAAAAGTTTTGAGGTTGCTTTTTCTGAAATTCAGTGAAAGTTACTATTGCCAGCTATGATTCTTTGTTACATTGATGCTAAGATTTGTTTACTGATGTTTCACGTTCTGTTTCTAGTGGAGTCTTAGCAGTGCAACTCCTATTCACAATGGCAAACATTTAGTTATTAAAAGAAAGGTTATAGTTGTGAGAATAAAGGTGTCAGGTATAGCTGGATTTGTCAATTTCTGCATTCAAGTGGTTGCAAATTCCAAGTAGAATTAGAATTGCCAGTGGCTGCAATGAGAGAAATAACTCCATACAGGAGGAATAATGCCATTGCACCAACACAGACTTGGACCAGACCAACTAGGACGCAGGTTCTCCGTAAAAGAACTGGGAGCCCTGTTGGGCAACAAACTGACCATGAGCCAGAAATGAATCCTTGAAGAAAAGGAAAAAACCTCCTGGACGACATTAGAAAGGGTAATGCCAGCAGATTGATGGAGATGATCCTTCCCCTCTGCTTAGTACTGGTGAGACACATTTGAAGTGCCAAGTCCGGTGCTTGGCTTCCCAGTATGGAAGGGAAATGGAAATATGGAGCAAGTCCAGCAAAGGCCCACAAAGGTGATTAAAGTGTTAGAGCATCTGTCACTTGAAGAGATGCTGAGAGAAATGGCACTGTTCATCCTGGAGAAGAGAAGGCTTATTGAGGATCTTACTAAAGTGTGAAAATATGTGATGGGTTGTGGGGAAGGAGAATAGAGATAGAGGAAGACTCTTCTCAGTGGTATATCAAATGAAAGAAGGGGCAATGGGGACAAACTGAAATACAAAGGGATTCTCTTTAAGTATAATGAAAAAAAAAAAACAGAAAAAAAAACAAAAACAAACAAACAAAAAAAAAAACACTCACACTTTCTTACTATATAGACAACAGAATTTCTTACCAGGTTTCCCAGAGAGATTGTAGAGTTTCCATGCTTGGATATTTTGAAAACTGAAGTAGACATGGTTCTGATTGACCCTGATTTGAGCAGGGAGGTTGTACTAAACAATCTCTAGATGTCCCTTCCAATCTCAAACATTCTGTGATTCTAAAATCATAGGAATAGAGTTTTAGAATCGTAGAATGGTTTGGTTGAAAAGGACCTTAAAATCATCTAGTTACAATCTCTCTGCCATGGGCAGGAATGCCTGACCCTAGACTATGTTGCCCAAGGCTCTGTCCAGCCTGGCCTTGAGCATTGCCAGGGATGGAGCATTTACCACTTCTTAAGGCAACCTCTTCCAGTGCCTCACCACCCTCACAATAAAGAACTTCTTCCTTATATCAACCCTAAACTTCCTCTGTTTAAGTTTGAACCCATTACCCCTTGTCCTATTAGTACAGTCCCTGATAAAGAGTCCCCCTCTGACACCCTTGTAAGCCTCTGTTCAGATACTGGAAGGCTGCTCTGAGGTCTCCACACAGCCTTCTCTTCTCCAGGCTGAACAGCCCCAATTTTCTCAGCCTGTCTTCATATGGGAGGTGCTCCAGTCCCTTGATCATAGAATCATATAGAATCATAGAATAGTAAGGGTTGGAAAGGACCTCAAGATCATCGAGTTCCAACCCCCCCACCATGGGCAGGGACACCTCCCACTAAACCATGCCATCCAAGGCTATGTCCAACCCCCCCTTGAACGCCGCCAGGGATGAAGCATTCACAACTTCCCTGGGCAACCCATTCCAGGGCCCCACCACCCTCACAGTAAAGAATTTCTTCCTCAGATCCAATCTAAACCTCCCCTGTTTAAGTTTAAACCCATTACCCCTTGTCCTCTCACCACAGTCCCTCATGAAGAGTCCCTCCCCAGCATCCCTATAGGCCCCCTTCAGGTATTGGAAGGCTGCTAGGAGGTCTCCATGCAGCCTTCTCTTCTCCAGGCTGAACAGCCCCAATTTTCTCATCCTATCTTCATACGGGAGGTGCTCCAGTCCCCTGATCATCCTCGTGGCCCTCCTCTGCACTTGTTCTAACAGTTCTATGTCCTTTTGATGTTGAGGACACCAGAACTGCACACAATACTCCAAGTGAGGTCTCACGAGAGCAGAGTAAAGGGGCAGGAGCACCTCCCTCGACCTGCTGGTCACACTCCTTCTGATCATTTCATGGCCCTCCTTTGGACTTGTTCCAACAGTTCCATGTCCTTTTTATGTTGAGGACACCCGAACTGTACACAGTACTCCAAGTGGGGTCTCATGACAGCAGAGTAGAGGGGTAGGATCACCTCCTTTGACCTGCTGGTCACGCTCCTTTTGATGCAGCCCAGGATATGGTTGGCTTTCTGGGCTGCAGGCACACACTGCTGGCTCATGTTAGGTACATCATCTACCAACATCCCCAAGTCCTTCTCTGCAGGGCTGCTCTGAATCCCTTCTCTGCCCAACCTGTAGCTGTGCCTGGGATTGCTCCTACCCAGGTGTAGGACCTTACACTTGGCTTGGTTGAACTTGATAAGGTTGGCATTGGCCACCTCTCAAGCGTGTCAAGGTCCCTCTGGATATCAACCAATCCAACATATCAACCAAATCACACAGCTTGGTGTCATTGGCAGACCTGCTGAGGGCTCAATCCCACTGTCCATGTCACCGACAAAGATGTTGAACAGGATTGGTCCCAACACGAACCCATGAGGGACACCAGTTGTTACTTGTCTCCATTTGGGCACTGAGCCGTTGACTGCAACTCTCTGCATGTGGCCATCCAGCCAATGCAATACAGATATGAGGAAAGGTGAAAAGAAAAATATGTATTCAGTAAGCTACTGGTTTCTGATGCACTTGCCTAAACATACAGTGTAGTGCCATTTATGATAAGGTAGGGTGTGCATGCATCCATATCTGACATACATGCCGCAGGAACTATTTTGTATAGGAAACCAGGCAGCATAATGAAAAGATATCTGAAATTACACCAAAACCAATTGTAAGTCAACTACATTGAGACTCAATAACTACACTAGTTTGCCTAAACACTCTTTACATCGAAAAATATAGACCATGCTAGGTTTAATAAGAACATGATAAAGGAATGAGACCAATGGTTTGTCTCAGACTGTACTTTGTGTGGGCAGTGGAAGAAGCTATATATGAGAAGTACTTTTAGCTCCTAAGTTAGGTATCTGAACTTTGTCTAGCACATTTCATAGCAAAGAGTTCCAGACATTAATGGTGGAACTCAGCTCCATATTATAGTCTCCTGCATTTGGATGCTTGTAAACATGTAAATATCCTAAGACTTTATCGTAAGTGTCTAAGCTCACTTTTAAATTTCTTGTTCAATAAAGCTTGAATTTCATCTTAAAGCGGGTTCCTAAAAAAAGGCTGGCTAAATTTTCACTCTAGAGTCCATTTGCCGTATTTCTGTTGTGAAATAGGAGTGTAATAGCAGCTCAAATACCAAACTTCTATACGGACATTTGGGATTAATTTAGCTCCAGAATGTAGATGCTACTTAAAATCCTCTGAAGTTACCTACTTGTTGTTAACTGCACTGCCTTCTTTCACATTTGATATCCACATGCAAATATATTAGGCACCCCAGGATATTTTTAAACTGGCCTTGCACACAAATTGTTAGGCAGCAGCAGTGAGGTTTAGGTTGAGATTCATTCAAGAAGACGTTAGCAAATTTAGTAAACTAAATGCAGGTGTTAAACATGTAACCTCTTTATGTATCTATAACTCATTCAGATGTGAGTTATGTAGTCTGAGCTCCAATTGTAATCATTGATGACCTAGTCAGTACCATAACTGAGTCTAGACACCCACTCAGTTTGGTTTCTTATTCAATGTGAAAGGCATAGTTTTCCAGACTGTATTGACTTGATTGTCATTGTGTACAGGGGAAGCTTAGACACCTAAATTTATCTGATTCCATCAAATCCAACCTTTTTTGTGAGATGAATCCCAGCTGTTCTTGTTGCTAAGAGAATACTCTTCTCTTCTGGGAGATTTAACAGTCTTTCTAACCTACCTGCACATGACATTTTTCAAAGGAAAATGAATTTTTTTAATTTCCTGCCTCATTTTTGCAGTACTAATTTAATACAAATGTGAATTTACATACTTTCCTTTTCCTCTTTTTTTGGTATAAATGAAGCTAAAGCTTCATATCTTTTAATGTGCAGTCCTACAGATAAAGTTCTGATATTTTTGTTCTGTAATCAGTTTTTCTCCAACCAAACAACCACCAAATATTGTGTGGTAAATAGTATAAGTCTCATGCCATTTTGAAAAATAGGATGTCTTGAAGATTTTGCATTTTAACTGTCTCTTCAAGAATGTCCTTATGGGACATTCACGGAAACCAGTCAGAGGATATTGAGTTACTTCCTTAAAGCAAATGGCTTGATAGGATTCTGCTTTCCAAGAAGGAAGTCTAGTCCTTCAGTAAAAAAAAATGTGTTATCTTAAGAAACATCATTAGTTGTCAGTGTCTTCAGATTTAACCTAATCTTGTCCATAGACTAGGTATTAATTTTTTTTTTTATGCTTATTTTCTGGCTTTGCAATTTTGTTTTCATCTGATTTTATGTTTGCTTCTTTGTTGTATATCTAAGGAGAAGCTCCTGCATATGAAGGGAAGTTCCTTGAGTAAGATCTGAAAGTTATTTGTTATATGGATAATGAATAGTCTCTTTTCTTTCAAATATTTACTTTCTCAAGGAATGCTTAATGTTTCTCTGCATAAATTTAATCTGTTTGTTTTAAACAAGAGAAAGGGGAGGAAAGATGAATTAAGTAGATTGAAAACAAATAAGGGATGATATTTACAGTCTAAGATATATTTAAGTAAACCTTCTGGAAACAGGAATAACAGTCAAATCTTTTTTGTAAAGCTTTATTCCCTTTCATACTGATACAGATGAGCATATGTTAGAATAAGACATGTAGGAAGAATCAAAATGGTAACAGAACACTTATTTTGTTCACCCGGCACAACATCTTACATTCGTTTATTCTTTGGTTGAAAGGTGAAGGCATGCCCTCCTGAGAGAAGTCATCCAGAACTGATAACATCATAAGCGAGTGTCCTGGGTTCAGCAGTAGCAGTCATTTTTTCTCCTTAGTAGCTGGTGCAGCGCTGCATTTTTGACTTTTGGCCTGGGAACAGCGCTGATAGCACCAATGTTTTTAGTTACTGCTCAAATGTTTAGTCTGACGAAAGACTTTCTGAGTCTCATGCTCTGCCAGGGAGCTCTTTTCTGCCAGTTCTTTTTGGTGCCCAACATGGGGCACAAAGGGTTGAGATAACAACAGATCTGACCAGAGTGTGTCCAATTGTATTTGTGATAAGCAGTCATTGTTTCAGATTAATAGTCACTCGTCACAACACTGATTTATTGGCTCTCAAAGTTGTTGCTCTTGATCTCACAGTCTCAGCATGTTGTACCTTACTTACAGCCAGTATTTGCTGTCTTAGTGTTTATCAGATGGGGGGCTTGGGCTAATGTTCTTGTTTCATTGTACTTTATGGTAATGACTTGTAATACGGGCAGGCTCCGACAGCAGGGCGGGATGAATGTGGCCATGAACTTCTACCTGGCTGTCTGGCTGCTCTTCACTGTCTTGGCTCTCGTCCTTGCCTCTGTCTTCGTGAGGCTGTAGGGAGTTTAGGGGGAGCGGCCCTCGAAGCTGCCGGCGGCTGAACCGGCCCCGGAGAGTGACCCTGGGGACCAGGAGGTCAGGAGGGAGCGGCTGCCAGTGGAGGAGGTCAGAGTGGTTGAGGAGGAGAAGGAGGTGGCTGCCAAGCAGCAGGAGGAGGTGGTGGAGGAGCCAAGCCCCATGGCCAAGCCCAGCCCCGAGGCGGCCAAGAGAATTCCCTGGCAGCCGTGCACCGAGACCCGCGAGCCTGAGCCCCAGGAGGAAGAAGGAGACCACGCAGCACTTCCCAGCAAGGCAGAGGAGGAAGATCTGAACTCAGAAAATGAGAAGCTGGTGGTGAGAGACCCAGTAAGCACAGCAGTTACACCAGCCCCAGTGACAAGTACAACAGCCTCATTTGAGAGTTCTGAAGGTTTTCTGAGTCTCATACTCTGCCAGAGAGGAGGGGAAGCTGAGACAAAGTAGAGACAGGGCACCTGACCCAAACTAGCCAAAGAGGTATTCCATACCACAGCACGTCATGCCCCATATATAAACTGGGGGAGTTAAGCGAAAGGGTTAGATCACTGCTGGGTCGGGCTGGGTATTGGTCAGTGGGTGGTGAGCGGTTGTATTCTCTTCCCTTGTTGTTTCCCTTGTCATTATTATTCTTGGTGGTAGCAGTAGTGGTTTGTGTTATACCTTAGTTACTGGACTGTTCTTATGTTAACCCGTGGGAGTTACATTCTTTCAATTCTCCTCCCCATCCTTCTGGGAGAGGGGGGAGAAAGGTGAGGGAGGAGTGAATGAGAGAGCTATGTGGCTGACTGGACTTAAACCATGACAGCGAGCTAACTTAGGATACATTTACCTTTGGCAAGGAAAGGTAAAAGGGAAAAAAGAGAAAGACTGAAACCCTGGGGGTTTTCCCATCTGCAATAAAATACATAAATAGAGACATAAATAATACTTTCACTTTCAGGAAGGTTAGAATATTTTGCAGGTTTAGCAAAAATATTTTCAACCCATGTTACATCACCACGAAAATTTTAAAAATGTTATGCTTTGCTTAGTAACATCTCATCATCTTTAGGAAAAAATAGAAATAAATATTTTCTTGTTTATGCCTACATATTATTTTTATACCTTAATAAGTGTGGTTATAGCTACATTAGCAACTGAAATACAGAACAGTAGAAATAGACCTAAGTGTGAAGCAGCTGGTGCTGAGATGTTTGCTGTGTATACTCCTGTGGGGTTTACTCTGAAAGTGTGTGGTCCGATAGACTGAATGCCCATTAATTACTGAAGAATAATTCTGGTTTCATTTCATCCAAAAGGAATACCATCCTTGTGTTCCAAAGGGGCTCCACATCACAAACCCGCATGTTTCAAATGGAGATGACTGGGAGGTTCTTATCACGTGTACACTCCCAGAAGTCAATGTAGCCATACTGTTTAGTAATGTATTTCTTTCTCCCTGGGCCTACTCTCCTATCATTTTAAAGAAATTTGATTACTGAGCTATCATCTAAATACTGCATGCTTAAATATTCTCAGGCTATTTATGGGGATTTTAAAGTTCTTCACCCTGAAAAATATACAAAAATGTCATTTTCAAGATAAAACTTGAAATTAAGTGCTATGTGCCTACCATTTAGGAGAAGGATTCTTTTTGCTTTCTTGGTGATATGGCAAATTACTCTTTTAGATTAGATCTGTGTTGTCTTCAAGGTCTAAAAAACATTTTTAAGTTCACTGAAAAAGACTGAATAACTTCTTCCTTTTACTTTTGCCCTACTAAACAGTACTGAAGTATTTTATTGCACAGCTGCATTTATGGAAAAATGTCATGGAGATAGCTATTGAAGGCATACTTTAATATCAAGTAAAAGATTCAGTTATAAATGATTCATCCATCTAAAATAACTGGAAAAATAGGAAAAGCTTCTTAGCTTTATAATCATTGCATATATTTAAATACAAAAATACTCATGGTGTGCATGCTTATCATTTTACATGTCCTTTATTTTTGCTTATGTAAAGTATGTGTATGACTGACATTAGTGTAATGGTATGATTGACCAGTTTTGATGTTAGGTTTTACTGAATATTAACAAATCCTTTTCTGTTAAAGAGCAATGTTCAATTACTGAATTTAAGGGAAAGCAATTAAGTAGTCAAAGCACATAAATTGTTGCAATTTAAAATATATTTTAAATATGCAAGCACATATTTCAATATTGCCAAAGACTTATAGTGTAACACAGGAAAGGCATAAAAAATTGATTTTATTTTCAGTAGACAAACCAATACAATTTGGGTATTTTGGGGTTTTCTTTTTTTTTTTTTTTTTTTTTTTTTGTTTGTTTTGTTTTGTTTTTGTTTTTTGTTTTGTTTTTTTTTGTTTTGTATATTGGCCTTGCAAAATTCTAACAGAAGAAGCTGGTTTTAATTGGTAGTGTTATTGTAAGGCCCCTGAAAACCCAGCCACTTACTAGTTGTGAGTGCGTATGTGATCTGGCAAGCACAGCATAGTCATTAACTAATGGATTATAGCTACAGTCGTTCAGTAAAAAAAGTGTAGGTGGTTAGTAGCACCGTAGTGTTACCAACAATTTTAAAGTCATTTGTAGGTTAGCTTGTGAAATTAAAGTCTACTCAAAAATTTCCCTTCACTGCTGCCTTTTTCAGCTGATTTAACTGCAGATTCCTTGAACCATTCAGAAGAAGAACCAATTTACTCAAAAATAATCATCCATACCACAGTGGATTCATTGTTCGAATGATAGTTTCACGGTTTATATATTTATTTTAATGAGAAATTAAAAGAATAGTATAAAGTAATTCCTTTGTGCCATTACTCCGGGTCTATTTTTTTTATACTATATACACATCCTTTATTATTGCCTCATTATGAATGGAAATCGTATGTTTTCAATGGTAAATAGACAGTTAATAATATAAATTTTTATTTGCATGAGCAACTACTCTGTTTAGAGACACATGAAAACCACTTTTTTTCAGAAGAGTGAAAATATCTAGCATATGTTACAGATGAATATGGGTCACTGTGCCAGCTGTAGAAGATAAATATAAGACAAATATATGCATATATATGCATACTGATATGTATCATTTTAACACATTCAGCTAGGGTAATGAGATGTTCAGATAATCTAGATGTTTACTAATGATACTGACCTCTGGTTACCCAACTTCCCTTCAGCATTTAAAGAGATATCATGACTGATCTTAAAGATGGATGTAGTTAAAAATAACGTAATGCATCTTGATACTCTTGATACTCTGATACTCAGACTCTTATGGTCATATTTCCAAGAAATTCTATGTAGGAGCCGAAGCTCACAAGCTCTATTTATGAATAAATAGACTGATGTGTTAGGCCGCGTCTGCCCAGTTACTCTCTCAGAAACTTAAAAAAACAAAAAAACAGGTTTATGCATACTTAATTCTCTAGCCTATATGAGTCATGCCTCCCAACAGAACAAAATACTTGGGTGTTGAAGAGTGTATTTAATGCTCACATTCTATCCTGAAAGTCAGACATTTTTGAGCTACTTTCTGTGTAAATGGCAGAAGAGGGAGACAAAATGAAAAAGACAACTTTAACGAAACTTGTGAGTTTATCTATATTATTTTGCAAACAATGACAATGTTATTATGAAAAAGTTATAGTTTCAAAAAAGTCTGGTTAAACAAAAAATTATGAAGATTCATAGAATTGCCAAATAGTTAGCTGTTTTGCATGCTTTATTAGCTTTTGGGCTTAAGATCAGCAGCTGGTTCCTCAAGAACATACTTGAATAAATAAATCTTTATAAAAATAAAATAATAGTTAAAAAAACATGTAAGAAATTAAAGTATGATCCATTGGAAGATATCTTAGCACAAAGGAGACTCATGGGCCACAGTCTTCCATTTTTGGAGAAACATTTTCTGTGACCTTTTATAAGTCTGTATCTCTCGCTTGCTTGTTTGATCAAAAGTATATTCTGCTCTTCTGTCTAATTTAGTTCAACTGCTGTGAGTCACCACACACTAAAAGGCTAAATCCTGGGCACACTGTATGTTATCTGTCTATATTTCATTTCTTTCATTTAGAAATCAAGTATCAAATACAAGATAAAGTGCATTTGTCAGTGGAACAAATCCAGAAGTAACTGTTGCCTACTCTATTGCACAAGTGCAGGGAAAGAAATAGAGAGAGATTAGACTAGGATTAGTGGAAAGGCAGAGAAAGGAATGTCTTGGAAGGTGATAATAGTAAGCTGTAGGCATGGTATATGGAAAATGGAGTGCCGGGGAAATGACATTGGTGCAGGTAGATTTTCCATCTACATTGAAACATTTTACAACTGCTCTGTGCTGCTCAGAAAACTGCTCTATTTATTGCTCAAAAATGTCCATGAATCATTCTGTCAGCTGAAAAATCTTCAAGGGAAGAATGCTTGTCCTTAGAAGACTGCAAAATACCAGAGCAAACTAGAAAACAAACCAAATTAAGAAAGAGAGCACTTTGCTGGGGAAAAAGATGAATGCCATATTGCTTAATTCAGCCTCCTTCCTCTTTGGTCTTGTCAAATATTTGCATATATCAAGATACCAACCTATTCAATGTTGTATTCTGTTACAAGGTATATGGCATCTCATAAATCTGTCAGTTCACTGACAGCAGTGTTCTAGTTTTCTATCTTACCCATTAAAATCTATTAAATCATGTTGAGGCCATTAGATCTGAGGAGCATATCTAGACTAGCCAATGGTGTTAAACTGTCATGGTGTCAGATGTAATGCTTAAGAGTAGATATCACTGACCTCCAAAATATTGAGGAAATACTTGCACATTGTACATCTCTGCTAACACTAACAGTAGTATAAAAACTGAGTTTTGGTTGTATTTTGTGTTTTGTTTTATTTTTTTTCTTTTCCTTTGTATATATGTGGTATTCATCGAACGTGCACTATTTCTATACATTACATTCAGTGCATCCAAAATTAAAGTATAATTCATAAGCAAGTAAATCTGTAATGTGGCAAGCATACAGTGGTATATGCAATCTCAGGAAAATATAGTAAAGAATCAAAAATACTGTTATGGTTTCTTTTAATAAATTTGGCATATATTACTTCTTGGACCAGATTAAATAATTGGGTCATTTAAATTATCTTAAAGAATGAAAAAATTCAAATCTCTTTTCCACTAGAACAGATATTTGACTATAAACTGGAGCTTAGTGTCTACCTAAGTCATTAAGAGTGTTTCCTTTTTGATGGAGTTTATTCCACAGCTTTGATCATTTGAATCAGCCAGTCACAATCAAAAAGGGTGGATTGGCGTAGCTAATTTATGTCCCTAGATGATACTCCAGGAAAATCCCAGTTTAAAATGGCTGAGGGATGACCAATTAAAAAAACAAAACAAAACAAAACAAAATAAATACTCAAAAATAATCTTGAGCTTCTTCCTATAGTTGAGGATCAACTTTACTGATAATCTGCCTTCTAAAAGGTTTGTCAGACTTGTCAGACTAGGCCATTGATCTGCTTATTAAAGAGCCAAACTGCAGGCAACTTGAAAATAGTGCTTTCTATTGTAATAGTTGGTTGTTCTCAGTAACAGAAACTAGACATTTTTAATGGGGAGAGAAAAGCAGAGATTTTCATTGTTGGGCATTTGTTTTTTCAGGGTGCTGCCTGTTCAGGCAACACATGTGAGAAATGTTATCCTTAGTTATCATTGTAAGCACATTTGTTTGATGGTCAGGAATGAAAACTAAATTAGTGTAGACATCTAAACTTCCAGCCATGTGTGCACAGACATACAGGGATTTTTCTCTTTCTGTAACTAATGCCATTTAAGGAAGCACCAGAATGATCAGCTAATTATGAATCACTATGTTTGTTTCTAAATCTGTTTTGCATAGTATGTTCTTTGATGCACTGTACTAATAAAATAATTTCTATTCAACCACACAAACTGTAATAAAGAATGAGTACCTTATCTATTGCAGTCTCCTGTTTGCTCAATTTTTTTCATAAAAGTTTCTTATAAAACTTTAACACTTACTGCCATTTCAGCTCTTCCCAAGTAACACTTTTGCACCATAGAGGTAAAGACATACCAGCTTTATCTTCATTAACATGTTATGTGATAAACAAATTTGGCATGCAAGAATTTCTCTGTGTTAAGATTAATTCAATCATTAGACTAAGTTTTGCTGTGCTACAAATACACATTTCAACCTACTGAATTTATTACCTAATATCTGTGGGCAGTGATTAGCAGTTTTACTCATTATCAGTCCGACCCTGCTACATAAATCCTGGCCTGAAATTGTTTGTGTGATAGTTCCCTGAACTTTTTTTGACCTTTCTGGCTCAAGTGTTTCAACTAGATTTTTAAAAGATAAATATTTCATTTTTCATGTTTAAGCTTGACTGTAAATCAGAAAAATATATGAAAGATTCACTGCAACTGCATAGAAAGATATTTCTCATTACTCAGCCTGGCTTTATGCTATGAAACAAGTGTTGTCATTTTTACTTCGCTAAATACTTGTATTTTTCAACCTCATTCACTTAATATTTTCTACCCCTTCCTTTCCCCTCCACTCCTCCTTCCCCCTGCCTCCCATTTTCTTTTAAATATATTGGATGTGGTTTCCAGGATTGTATGGAGATGTATGGGGTGCAGGTGGGGGGCTGCAGGGTGACTGCTGTGAGAAGAGGCCAGGGCTGCCCCATGCCAGATACAGGCAGTTCCAGCCAGCTCCAACTGACCCACTGCAGGGCACAGCTGAACCCTGCAGAAAAGGAGCTGACACAGCAGGGAAAATGTGTATAAGAAAGGGTAAAAAATACTGTCTGGTAATGAGAAGTAAAGAAAGATGTGAGAAGAACGTCCATGCAAACATCACAGTGAGAGAAGGAGGGAAAAAGGTACTCCAGGCACCGGCGCAGAGAATTCCCTGCAGCTCCTGGAGAAAACCACGTCAGGAGTGAAGGAGGGAAGCCGAGCCTGGAAAAAAGGGGGGAGTGAGAGGAATGTGTTACTTTTTTTTTTCCTCTCTCCTTTTTTCTCACCACCCAGCCCTATTTTTGTTGCTAATAAATTACATTAATTTTTCCCAAATCATGCCTATTTTACCCATAGCAGTAATCGTTAAGCAGTCTTCTCATCTTTATCTCAACCCATGAGCATTTCTATCGTATTTTCTCTCCTATCTTGTTGAGGAGGGGGAGTGAGAGAGCGGTTGGGTAGGCATCTGGCAGCCTGACAAGGTCAACTCACCACAGGTGGTAGTTTATATTAGCTGCCTAGGAAAATGCCCTCAGAGTTAAAAAAAAAAAAAAAGTATTTTACATTTTTTATATGAAAGTGTTATGAGAAGTACTCATCCTTGCCAGAGAAGATCCCAGCTAAAACATTATGACCAGTTTTTAATCTATACCACATTCTTTAAATTTCTAGCCTCCCACTGTCTCAGTTTCTGTTTTATTTTCCTGAGGATGCCCTAGTCCTCTAATCCATACTTGAATGTAATGAAAATTTCTCATATACTACCTCTGTGACATTTCCATACATATATATATATATATATATGTAAGGAATTTTGGCAGATGTCACAATTCTTCTTAATCACACATAATGAAGTTTTGAGTAACTAATGTTTTGAACATGTATGTATTTGGATATCAGAGAAGGATTCTGTTGTGTCACTGAGGTTACTCTCATAAGTATAAAATTTCAGAACAGGACCTATACTCAAAGAAGTATTCTCTCCTTGCTTCCACCTGAGGTTTTGTTCAAGCCTTTGCTTCCTCAACAAAATCTTTCCATGCGGAGCCGCAAGTTTTCTCCTAAAATAGCTGTATTATTCTTGAAGTGTTTCCACCTAGGAAGACAAGCTTCCTTAGCGACATATGAGAATATTATTGGAGTCATAAAGCCAAAGATAATAAGCTGTGTTTCACCTACGTTACAGTCAGCAGGAAGAGGTAGCAGCAAGAAACTAGAATCTGTTAACCACAGATTGTTTTCCTAATTTCTTACATGGAGAAGCTGTAGAAAGCCTAAGACAGTCTGCCATTCCAGCTCCTTGAAAGGGCTGTAACCATACCATCCAAAGAAAACATGTCCACAGTATAAGGTTTTGCTTTCCATAAAAGCAAAAGTGTGCCTGGGAAGAAAACCCATATAATTTGCCAATCCAATTCTGCTCAACAGACACTCTTACAGGTTCCAAATGACCTGTGCTGTGCTGTCAGTGACAGCATTTACACTGTGTCCCAGAGATTTTGAAGTCTGCTTTACAGAGTGCTAGAATATAACAACAGTGCTTTGAATATTCATATTATTTTTAAAGATATTTTTCTTTTTCATTCTTACAAAACAACATATATAAATAAAATAAAAACATGGTCACCAAAAGGTATCTGAAACATTTAACAGTGCTACTTTTTCAATAGACCTCTAGCTTTACCTTAAACACACTACTGCACGAATCTCACAGATCAGAACAGAAATGTTGAGTTTTCATACTTGCGGGGTTTTTTTGGAAACCAAGCAGGAGACACTGCAGACAATGCTTTGTACTGTATTTCATTTCCCTCCTTCCCCTCCCAACTATAATACGTTGCCATTCTGAACAGTTTATCCAGAAAATATGAAAATTAATTCTGAATATTGAATTATGTATACCTACACCTGAAAATGTGTTTTAGGAAACTCAAGGGTTAGAGTCTTTCAATCCACATTCCACAAACCTTTTTTTAACCCAACAATACCATTGTCATTTATTTCCAGGTGAGTATATTTTTACTGATTGTCTGTATCTGGAAAAACATTCATATCTTTTTATTTTTTTTTTCCTAAAATTACTGTCCTGACATGCAACTGTGAACAGCTTAAAAGGAAAAAAACTGTAAACAACTGTCACAGAATATGTGGATGCTTCAGAAAGCTTTGCTTGCAGTCATTTTTTTCAAAATACTATGAGTCCACTTATGTTTCCATTATAGAAAGTCTCATTCTCTGCTAAATAATATGTGGATCTTTTGTCCCTCATGCTTTATTATTTCATCCTTCTGATCTATTTTTTCACTTGGTTGAATAGTCAACTATTTAACATGAATTCGGATAACCTTTGCAAATGGTTTTTCATGATGTTTGCTATGCAAGACCTGTTCTCTAAATGCAAGCAATAGCACTCTTGAGATGGGTTTTTCTGTGTTTTATTTTGGCTTTCTTTGACCCCCCTCCTTTTTTTTTTCCATATCTGACTACAAGGCATATTTAAGACTGTAAGCCCACAATTGCTTATACCACTTCCACCTTCTGTCTGTACAACTGGAAATCCAGATGTAGAATGCAGTGAGCAGAAAAAAGACATTAAAAAAAAAAAAAAAAACAACAAAACAAAACAAAACAAAACAAACAAACAAACAAAAAAAAAAAAAACCCCAAACAGAGAATAAGAACTAAATGGAGCAGTCTGGTCAGAGTACCAGGTTTTCTGATGTTAGGAGAGAGCCTTCACTCATGTTATAATACATCTGTTGTGGTTTAAGCCCAGCCAGTAACTCAGTACTACGCAGCCACTCACTCACTCCCCCCACTTCCTCCACCCCCATCCTAGAGGGATAGGGAGGAGAATCAAAAGAATGTAACTCTCATGGGTTGAGATCAGAACAGTCCAGTAACTAAGGTATAACACAAACCACTACTTGCCACCACCAATAATAATAATAATAAGGGAAATAACACGGGAAGGGAATACAATCACTCACCACCCACCAACCGATACCCAGCCAGACCCGAGCAGTGATCTAACCGTTCCGGGTAACTGCCCTCAGTTTATATAGTGGACATGACATGCTGTGATATGAAATACCCCTTTGGTTAATTTAGGTCAGGTGTCTTGTCTCTGCTTCCTCCTGACTTCCCCTCCTCCCTGGCAGAACATGAGGCTCCGAAAGTCCTTGGTCAGAGTAAGCATATATATTGATGCAGTTGAACTCCATGACGTTATTTTTATTAATACCATAGTGTGGCTAACCTAGAAGATGTTTTCTGTCTCTCCAGAAAAAATCTTCAGAGGCAAATTCCTAAATGTATAATCTTTCAGAAAGATTCTGTTTAGCTGTTTGAGCTTTCTCTGAACTATCAAGATACCTCCTTTGCTATCAACTGAACCTATTCCTGTTGTTAAGTAATTTCTTATGATATAATGATGTAACTAAAAATAATGTTTCAACTGTCATAAATGCAGTTGAAATTCTAATTTACTCATGCCTTCAGGATTTGGTGAATGTGTTGCTTGGCTAGTATGTCCGTTCTGGTTTTACACAGTGTGTTTCTGTAGCCAAGGAGAGTTCTGCTATGCCAGGCTAACTTCCAGTAGAAGATTGACTCTACCTTTTGAACTTCATGTTATTCCTCAAAAAAGATGAATTCTAAACCATACAGGAAGAACAGTAGCTGACTCCCAGCAAGCAGTTAAAATTGGATTATAGTTTATCTAGACCTGATACATGACAATGACCATGTAATTCCCTAATTAGAATTGCTTAGTATGTTGGGCTTAAATTAAGTTCAATATTCATTTCAGCTAAAAACACTATTAAAATAAAACAATGTAGAAGTCACTAATTTTAAAATCATGATTCTTGAAACTAAGCTTTCTAAATTGTTCAGTTTATTGCTTCATCTGTTTGAAATTTAGCTACAAAAGAGGGGCACTAGATTCTAAGTTACTTAGCAAAGAAATTTTTTTTTCATGTCCTACTGCTTCTTCACAGAATTTTGTGAAGTATAGCATTGTCTTCCCTGAGACCAGAAACATGCTAACCACTGAAGATGGATGATAGTGTCAGTTGAATTGTGGTGCATGAAAAGAAAATCACATCTTTAACCACTCAAAACCGTTATATAGAAATATAGTTCATGATGCTAAGAAACAGCATGACTGCCTTTATGGTAAGTGCTAATGATCAAAACAAGAGTTGTGAAGATAATAAAGATACTATATCTGTGACTACAAATTATGTGAAATTTCTATATTTAGGATATGTTGAGGAGAATGCACCATATGTTTTATTCCACTCTAATTTTAAGTTTGTCCTTCCCCCTACCCAACATCGTGTGTGTGTGTGTGTGTATGTATGTATTCCTGAGGTTCTCTCCTTTGAGTATAAAATAAAATAAAAAGTAATAACACTGAAAAGCCGATGGGCAAAAATTGATTCATAAATGAGAAGGTGGCATTCATCTCAACACTCTTATTGGAAACCTAAATCTCAGTAAATTTGTAGCCTAAGGATACAATGGGCTTAAAGGATTTCTGTCTCTGAAGAAAAATTAGAACGCCTTTGAGGTAAGGTAAATGGAAAATGTTGTTTGGGCAAACGTGAAGCTCTAGCACTATTAAATGTTAAGCACCATCAGGGGGTATCTCAGTCATTAACAAGAGTGGCATGTTGAAGATTGTTTCAAGCAGGAGAAGAGTTATGGATGGCTATGTGGAGGTGGCACAATGCCATGGGGAAATTATGTCAAGCAAAAAGATTTTTTTTAAACTTATTTTGGGGAAAAAAAAAGTACTGAAATAATGTTCTTTCTTTAGTTACTTTAGAATCTTTTCTCAAAAATAATCCTATGTTGTCTTTTAAATTAAGGGGATCTAACTTTGAAGTTCATGTACAACCTTATGAATACTAGTCCTGGTTGATCTTTGGCATATTTTGTGTTCATTTGCCATGTAGCTTAAGTACCAACTTAATCCAAACATAAGCATGTTCACTTCAAATCAAAGTAGTTAGAAGTCTTGACTGACTTGGAAGTGTTTTATGGACCTTGTGTGTTAGTTTTGTATATAATTAAAAGGGATCTCAGGGGTTCTGGAGGGAGCCAGTAAGTTAAGCTATCTGGTGTGAGAATAATGCGTTGCTATCTAGGGAAGAAAAGATTTAGGAGCCAAGCTAGGATCCCTGTTTCAAGCCAGCAGAGCTTGAGAAGTGAGCAGACATGAAGTGTTATATCTCTAGGCAGTAGTTACCAGCTTTCTCATTACGCTAGCACATCCTCCTGGCTGCTCTGCAAAATGGCTCTGAGATTAGAAGCTCTGCAGGAAGCCAACTGTGTTCTCACAGTTGGAAATATGTTGTTAGAGTGACAGCAGTTACATGGAAAATGGCTATTAAGATAGTCTTCAGCATCAAGAATATTTTGCTTTCCCAGTTTGTCTTAAGGTATTGCTTAGAGAGAATATCACATAGTGTGGCCTGTGTTGTAATCTTATTTGAGAGTAAATAGTGATAAATGCCATTTTAAGTTTATCATCTAATGTGTGGTGTACAATGAATTTTACTGTGGGACAATAAATTGTACGTGGGAGGACATTTTGATCATAGAGTGATCTTTAATACAGAAATTCTCTTCCATATCTTCAGCACTCCCTATGTAATATAATATCACGTAATATCCTTGCAGCTACTTGTATTGAGCATATGTGGAAAAGCTGGCTACTTGGGGGGACTGAAGGTGTGGCTTCTGTGAGAAGATGCCAGAGGCTGCTGCCATGCCAGGCAAAGCCAGTTCCAGCTGGAGCCAAGAGGAATGCCACTGGCTAAGTCTGAGCCAGTCAATGATGCTGGTGATGCTACTGTGTCAATGTTTAAGAAAAGGTAAAACACGCTGTGCAACAACACCTGGAGAGAGGAGCGAGAATACGTGAGAGGAACAGCTCTGCAGACGTCAAGGTCACTGAAGGAGGAGGAAAAGAGGTGCTTCAGGTGCCAGAGCAGAGATTCCTCTGCAGCCTGTGGTGCAGACAATGGTGAGGCAGGCTGTGCTCTGCAGCCCATGGACATCCACAGTAGGGCAGATACCCACCTGTAGCACGAAGAGGACACCACACTGGAGCAAGTGCATTTTACCCGAAGGAGCTGCAGCCTGTGGAGAACTCATGTTGGAGCAGGCTCCCATAACCTGTGACTCTGTGGGAGACTGTCTAAGTCCATTCCTGAAGGATTGAACTATGTGGAAATGACCCATGCTGCAGCAGTTTCTGAAGGACTGTATCCCATGGGAGAGACCCCATGCTGGAAAAAGGGAAGAGTGTGAGGAGGAAGGAATGTCAGAGAATGATGAGAAAATGAATATGAGCTGGCAGTGTGTCCTTGCAGCCCAGAAAGCCAACCGTATCCTGGGCTGCATCAAAAGGAGCATGACCAGCAGGTCGAAGGAGGTGATCCTGCCCTTCTACTCTGCTCTCGTGAGACCTCACTTGGAGTATTGTGTGCAGTTCTGGTGTCATCAACATAAAAAGGACATGGAACTGTTGGAACAAGTCCAAAGGAGGGCCATGAAATGATCAGGGGACTGGAGCACCTCCCATATGAAGACAGGCTGAGAAAATTGGGGCTGTTCAGCCTGGAGAAGAGAAGGCTGCGTGGAGACCTCATAGCAGCCTTCCAGTATCTGAAGGGGGCCTATAGGGATGCTGAGGATGGACTTTTCATTAGGGACTGTAGTGGTAAGACAAGGGGTAATGGGTTCAAACTGCAACAGGGGAAGTTTAGATTGGATGTGAGGAAGAAATTCTGTACTGTAAAGGTGGTGAGGCACTGGAATGGGTTGGCCAGGGAAGTTGTGAATGCTCCATCGCTGGCAGTTTTCAAGGCTGGGTTGGAGGGAGCCTTGGATGGCATGGTTTAGTGTGAGGTGTCCCTGCCCATGGCAGGGGGGTTGGGACTAGGTGATCTTAAGGTCCTTTCCAACTCTATTCTATGATTCTATAAAGTGTGATGAACTGACTGAAATCTCATTCTCCATGTCCTCTTGAGGTAGAGAAGTCCAGAGCGAAGCTGAACTTGGGAAGAAGAGGGAGGTAGGAGGAAGGTGTTTTTAGTTTTCTTATTTATCATTATCCTACTCCATTTAATTTGCACTAAATTAAATAAATTTCCCTAAGTTGAGTCTGTTTTTCCTATGATGATAATCAGTAACTAATTTCCCTGTCCTTATGATCAACGAGCTTTTCATTGTCTCCTGGTGAAGAGAGGAAATGATGGAGTGGCTTGGTGGGCACCTTGTAGTCAGCCAAGCTCAACCCACCACACTTCTGAAGTCAAAGCTTCATTGTTTATAGAAGAGTTGACAACATGTGACCTTTCAGTTTTCTTTGGACTGTCGCTAACAGCTGAGCAGCCCACATATTACAAGGTCTTGTTTGTCTTGCTGTTACTGTACACTGGGATTTAAACTATTTATTTTTTTTTTCATAATCCTTACTTTGCATCATATTTAAAATATAGCTGTGATACCTTTTATAGTATTCTGGGATATCTTCAATCCCAGAGATATCATCAGTCCCCTTAGCTTTTGTCTACCCTTCTCCATCACTTTTTATCTAAAGCGAAATAGGAAATTCTTCCTACCTTTTTTTGTCTTTGATCCACTTGTGCTTTACAGCTACTTTAGCCCAGATTTTGGATATAGTTCTAGGTACAAATTCTGAGATTACCATTTTTTCTACAGTGCTAACACTGTTTGACAAAAAGAGAGCTGTTAATCGAAACAAAATCACCTTATTATGCCACCTGATGTATGGCCTATCATAAAGCACAGATGCAGTGGTTCCAGGTCTGCCAGACACTTAACTAGTGTCAACAGCAGAAACATCAGTCCTGAAACAGGTTATAGACAAAAGGGGAAAAGTGCTGAACTGTGACCCAGATTACCACATATTATCAGTTTTCTCAGATGAGGTGCAACTACATATATCTTGATACCTTCTCTACTAAATAATCACCTTATTAATGACAGTTGTTATTTAGAGATTTAATTCATGTAATTTTCATTGCCAACTAAGACTATAGACCTGAATGTAAAGTCATATTGAGAAATAGAAATAAATTAATGAAAATAAATTATCATTATATTTAATCTATATTAATACCTCAATTATGTCATGATCTTTTAATAGTATTAAGTAAGGAAAGAATTCTCTTGAAAGAAACTCTTATTAACAACATTGTTATTATTAAATGTTGCACATGTGAAGAATGCGTATGCACCTAGTCAGAGTAGTACATGAAGGGTTAATATGACTTGCAGTGTAGTGGCAAGATGTGGGCGGGTAAATGGGACTTCATTCATTCATTTTTCATCTAACTTTGTTCAGAAGAAATTCCATTTCAAGGAATGAACACAATCTCAGAAACTGATAGCATAGCAAATATATATAATCACGCTTATAGAAAACTAGCATGGTACTTTATTGAATTAGCTAAGCTCTTTTTGGTGACAAAGTCACTCTACAATTTTTAACCAGCTGGTTCAGGGTATTTAATGTCTTTAAAACTAGTTATTCCTATTTCATATTTAATACAAGCCTTAGAGTTCAGAGACTAAAAAGCTCTAGAAGAAAAAGATCAGTTTCAGATTAATATGTTACTCCACTAACCTTGCAGAAAGAGATCCAGGTGATGTGAACTTTTATGCAGTTTGCACTTAAATACCCATTTGGCAAGAGGAATTAAAGATAAAGAAATGCGTGTAAAGCCCTGAAGTGTTGGATTCATTCCTTAACTAGAAGTTTTAGCCTACAGATTTAATCCATAGCTTCTGAGAATGTTAGCTATCATACATATTAAGGCTACTTAATTCAGATTTAACAGTAGGAGTTTTGGAGACCTGCCATGTACAAAGTAAAGTGAGAGAAGTAAGCACTCCCTGATGTTAGGAGGAGCCATCGTTCAGAATCATTTCAGCCTAATTTAAAACCATAGATTTGCACACTGAAATCTCATGGAAGATTTCTGTTTCAGTCACAAGTTTTCATTAAACTCTGAATAAATTTTCCCAGTTACAGTGTCTGCATGAGGGATTTTTGCTTTGTGTTTTCAGAGTTTGAATAAAAACACCTGGTAAAACCAATTGAGGCCATTACCCCTTATGGGATTTTGTTAAACTGTGGTTATTGAATGTAAAGAATAGCAATATGAAGATGTTATTAATAATAATATCTCTTTTTTTCCAAGCAAGTATAATATTAAATGACAATGAATAGTTGTAGAGCAAATTTTGAATTGCAGTATTTATTATGAGTATGACAAAATTATTTTTTAAGGAATATATTTTGTCCTCATTTATAGTATTGAAGTTCTCTGGAATTGGACGTAACTCATTAATGGCAAAATGAAGCTCTCAATTTTAAAGTTTCACGTGATTCATGTTTTGAATAAAGACGTTCTTGTGAATAGAGTTTAAAACATCGATCATGTGTGCAAGAATCAGACACCACATCTTTTTGAACAGTTACACTGAGATGAATCTTTAGGTAGTTGATCTAGGAATACGCAAACAAAAAGGAGAATTTCATGCCATCACGTTTTAATTGTGTCATTTGCTTCCTTTTTTGGGTTTTTGGTGTGTTTTTTTTTGTTTGTTTTGGTTTTTTGTTTGTTTTTGTTTTGGTTTGGTTTAGGTTTTGTGGATTTTGTTTGGTTGATTTTTTTTTTTTTTTTTTTTTTTTTGGTTTGGTTTTATGTTCCTCTTCTCTGGTTTAGATTCATGATCACTCTTCCTCTTTTGATGAAATTGCATCACTAAGGCTTATTAACTTAATATGCTATCATATAATCATCTTTTGATTGTTTGCCCCTGAAACTGATACCTTGCTGGGCATCAGCAAAGGATGATGAGTGTTATACATCTGAGTTTATAAGGAGTCAAAACTTTGACTCTGCAAACATTTTTTTTTTTTAAACCAGTAAGTCATCCACAACTATGCAACTCAAGTGGAACACCCAATCTTAGTAAAATATGAAAGCAATCTTCTGTTGCTAGAACAGGCTGCTTCTATTTTGGTTGCTATGGAGCTTTACAAGTAATCAAAATGCAGACATGAGCTATGACACACTGCACCTCATGTGTTCCATTGATAGAGACTAGGGACCCCAAGTCAGTGAAACGTGTATACAGGGATATTAGATTCCCATATAGGCAAATCCTAGAGTTCAAGCAAGTATTAAAGTTAACCTTAAAAAAGTACTTGCATTGAATTTTCGTGCTATGGACAATATACTTTCATGATTATAAAATAAATTTAATGCGAGTTCAGTAAAACCAATCCCAACAGTGCTTACAGTGTTTTTTACTTAGTGAGATTTAGTTACAGAAGATCAAATATTGCAGAAGAACAAATGATGCAAGCCTACATAATGATACACTTTTATGTTATTCATATCATTACATGCAAATTTCCAAAGTTATTTCAGTGATTCCTCATGTTCTTTATGTAACTTCCAGTTTTTACAGAAGTTTTCTCAGAATGTTAAAGATTTTTGTTGCATTTTTTTTGAGCACTAAGGTAGGTGTATATTTTTTGATTTTCTTTCCTCGTTTAATCTGTTGTATTTACAGTTTTCTTTGACTTTTTTGTTAGAAATTCAAGCCAAAATATCCGAGCCTTTTTTTTTTTTAAGCATGTAAATGGTATAACATAGTTGATATTTACTACTTCTGTGTAGACACATTCTTGAAATTAAACCAAAAATACAGGTTAAAAATTAAATGCAGTATGAACACATGGAAGGTATGCATAATTTGAAATCTAAAAATTGGCTCGAAGAGTGGTTTTACAGTATGTCAAGATGGAATAATTTAATTATTTTTAACATGTGCAATATATTTATAAATGTACGTCACATTTTGATTTTGCTATTTTAAATGAGCTTATAAGAAAAAAATCTTTGAATGATTTGAAAACACTCTGACTAATATTTTAGCAGTAGTAATTGTCTAGTAAATTAGATCTTTCTCTAAGGTTTTGGGTAAAGATTTAGAAACATAATCAGAAGTATTTAAGATGGTAAAAACCTAAACAAAGAAAAATAAGAAGCAAGAGGAGATATTTTGTAGTGATAACCTGATTTTAATTGAACATTCCCCTAATAAAGTGTATCTATTTTTATTTCAGTTATATGTAGCAATTCTTTCTGAAATCCATGCTACATTTGCCTTGCATTTTTTATTTCCATGGCTCCTTTTCTCCAAGTATTTAATGCCACTCAACAAAGGAAAATTGAAAAGGAGTTAGGCTGTGGCAAAATAATTGATGTCCCTTTAGGTTTGCCCCATGAGGATGCTCACATAATAGCCCTAATCCCCTTGATTTAGGCTTCACAGTTTAACTTGTCAATATGTAATTATGGTTCCAAAACAAAGCAGATTACTTCTCAGTTTTAGTGTAGCTTTAAAACCAGAAACACCCAAGTCTGCTAAAAGGGATTGTCCCATTAGTAGTTTTTTGTATAATGATCCATGGGTACTGGGGCTATACTTTTGTACATCAGTTCAACTGTCTGAAACAAGAAACCTTTTCAGATCTCCTAATCAATCTCGAAGAACAGGAGCTTTAGTTTTCATTCCTACCAATGGATTTACAAAGCAATGGCATATTTTTTGCATACTCACTGTTTGTCTTTCTTTAACAGTTGTTGGAAATATCTTCTGAGGCAGACTAGCTAAATAACTTTGTGTAGATGACATTTTTGTCACATCAGACCATTTTCTACTACAGATTGCAATTGATTTTTTTAAACAGTTTTATGATAGCTTAACATTGGCAGGGGTTATCAGTAGCAGTGCTATTCCCCTCGCATAGTAAAACAGATCACTTAATGTAACACCTCTTCTATTAATATATTTTAAGCAGCTCCACAAACAACATGGAAAATGCTTATGCTTTCTTAATTCTTCTTGCTCTGTCAACCATTAATCCCTACCTCCAGTTTGGCAACTGGAGCTCTTTAATTCCAGCAAACAGAAGTTATTTATTAAAATAATTTTACTTAGTGAAGTAGACAAGGGTTCCTCTTTGCTGTACTTTACTTCGATAGATTGCATGAGTCTGTGGGCATTCTGTTAAACCAGTGTATTTAAAAAAAAAAAATAACCCCAGAAGTGAAAGACAACTAGATATACGCTTTTCTATGCAATATCAGTGTAATCATTATAGGTTCATTTTAATCCATCCGAGGAGCTTGGTCATTGGGACTGTATTCCCTTCACCAGTCTCTTCTGACGGAACCACAACTTTCATGCTGAGAATCCAAGTTTTTCTGATAGAAGGAAAATTCTTGCTCTTACTGACTGTATTCCCTCCTCCAGTTTCTTCCAATGAAACCAAAACTTTTCATGCTGAGGAATTCAAGAGCTTCTGATAGGAGGAAAGTTCCTGTTGTTATCCCCTGCCTAATTTGAATACCAATGACAAGCATCAGTCATACACATCAAAAATCGAGAATGCATGTCATTAACTTGCAATTGTGTCATTGGCATTGCTGAGATTGACTCATGAGTGGTTGTCTTCAGGCAGCTTGACAAGCAACATCTTCAGCTAGCAAATGGCTGATTAGCAGAATATGATCAAGGAAAGTCTGTCAGAGCAGGTGGACTGTAAAGGGAAGTGTCAGGCATATCTAACTCTATTTTGACCAACCTTCATTAAAAACAAGCAAACCATGACCTTCTAGTTACATAAATTCACTGACTAACTGCTCAAGTGTTTGTGGTTTAATTTTTGTTTTACCTGAAAGTTTCAGAGTTTTTACTACTCTAGAAATTCCTGTAGTATTCAAATGAGCACAGGACAATTTCTGGCTTGCTGTCACTAATATTAAACAATAATAACATACAAATCAACTAAAACATGCATTAAATAACAGATGCAAAACATCTGTGCTACGTTTTAATGGAATAAATTTTTAGGAAGGTGAAAAAATTATATGGTGACTGCTGCCTTTTAAAAAAATATTTTTTATTTATGGACTAGATTGGTTTTGTATGTAAGTACAGATATTAAAACCAGGACCAAAGGTTTTACTCATGGCTTTCTGCCAATTAAGAGAATCAGACAAGCAATTCAGTTTAACTGGATATCCCTGTGTTGTTTGCTTGAATAGAAACGCTTTCTGTGTATTGATATTCCATAAGCACTTACTTTTTTTAATCTCATATCGTGCTTAAGTTGTTGTATTTTTACCTGTGCATGCAACTTACTAGTTTTCATTTGTACGAATATAATTGTGTATGAACTGAAGCCAGAATGATTTGGACAGTCAAAGAAACAGGAAGGAAAATATCCTCTTTAAAATATAGGTCCCATAGTAGGTTAGTAAGTGTGAGGATTTTTTTTAAGCAGATGCTTAAGCTTAATAGACAAAGTACTGTAAACATGATATTGTGCTTGGTTGCTTTGGTAATAGCTTTATGCCAGCAGCATATCAAAGCATGTAGTTCAGTTATTTGGCAGCTATGAGACTTGCTAGGGAGTACGTGATAGTAAATCTTCAGATGTAAATTGTAAATTCACTTTAATAATACCTCCTTCCCAAGTTCTTTAAAATTATTGTATTTATGCTTATCCTGTATGCATTTTCTTTGAGTTCCCTACCTGTACTTTCCTTGCTTTTTCAAAGATAAACTGTGTGGGTTTTGTGGTTTTTTTTTTATTTTTTTTTTCTTCAATTAGGAAGACAAAGCTGCATTAAGAGAATTTGGAGAAAACCAGACAATTGGAATTAAGGCTTATTCCCTCCACTGTCATCAGCTCTAATGTTTGGTAGTTTTTATAGTCTGTAAGCAAATTTACTGCATCTTGACAATGACGTCAAATACAATGTTAATGCTAATAAATTTTGAAATCTGATATTCTGTGGAATAGAATACTATCTCATGGAAATTAAAGAGATTTCAGGAGATGATACAAGGGAAATTTCCAGAATCTGGGAAGAAGATGTTACTTAGAGTTTTATCTGCAATTTTTGGTCTTTTCAAAGAGGTAGCAACTATCACTAGTCAGCTAACAGTGTGATCACAATGTGGATATTTACTTTAAAAGTTATATAATTTTATATTTTCTTAAGAAATAAACCCATAAGAAGTATTTATTTGAATGGAATTCTGGTTTTGAATGTGGTTTCAGGAGATATTATTGAAAGCATACGTTATATGTCATTAGATTGGATCACTTTAAAATTCTTTAATTTTGACCAGAGCTATCAGACTTTTCTTATATGACTAGTGCTTTGTAAACCATACAGTTCTTATACTTCCATTACCCTCTGAGTCCTTCTCTTCCCAGGATTTTTGCAGTCTTTCTAGGGATCTACACCCATATCACCCCTCCCAAAACAATCCCTTTTGGTATCACACTGTGTGTTTTTAGATAGTTCCTCATACTGCCTTCTCTCTAGAATAATGTAATTAGTAATGTAATTACACCACAAATGCATTTTTATTAAGTCACTGAATTTTAAGTGTTCCATGATTAATGTATCAGTGTACTCAAATAGTAATTTAGATCTTTGTGTTCTTGAGGTGCGGCAAAAATGCAAAGAATGTATGCATAATTGGTAAAATAAGTCCTAATAAACTTTGATTTAATCCCCTCTTATTACTTTCTGTACAGTTCCTGTCTTGGGGCATCAATAAATATTAAATGCCTACTTTGTTCAAGAAATCTAGTAATGTCCGCTGCAGCTAATTTATTTGTGAGCAATTGCTAACAGGGACTTAGAAGAGAGAATTACTACACCTGTCCTCTTGCTGGGGGCACACAAAGGGAATGTGAATGGCAGCATGCTTAATGGTGGTGAGACGTTTCAGTCTGTTCTCCTGAGTAAGTGGCCCCCCTTAAAACCCAGAGTGTACAGAACAGGCACAGAGAATCACAACTGCCAAGTAACTGGCCCTGTCAATGTCTATATAATAGAAACATCTTTAAAAAGCTACTTCAGTGAAGGTGATTTTAGAGTAATGCACAAAATATTATAAAGTTACATTAATTCAAAGTGCTTTTTTTGCACTTGTTTGGGTTGTTTTTTTTTTTTTTCTAAGGGAAGACTTGACTTGTACCTTTGCAATTAAATGTCTGATATTATATAGCTGTTCCTTATGCCTGGAACTGTCTTTTCTGTAAGACATCTGAAAGTCAAGGGTTTGAAACAGCCAGAAATTTGATGCCTGTGAGAGTAGCGAAATCTTGATAGTTTCTTTGAACAATATATGTTATTTTGCTTTCAATATTATAATTTCCATGGGGACTTTCATATTAGATAATAAGTGTTGCTTTTCTACAGCTTCTGGGTGGTTTTTGCACCATTGTGTTATGGACAGATTTCTTTGTAATCCCTAACACAAAATTAAAATCAACCTGTAAACTGAAACAAGTGTCAAGTGCTCAATTCACCCCTTACAAACACTTTTTTCTCCCATTCCTTTATAAGAATACAAATATTCCTTTGTAAGTACTTTGGTGAAATTACAAAATTCTTCAACATTAGACTGTAAAGATAGGTTAGTTTATAACTTGGTATTTCCATAGCTAACTACTACCCTGATATTTAACTCTGTGGGAGAGAGAGAAGGAGACCTGTTGATTTGCAGCCCTGAAACAAGCTTTTGCTTCTATAGTAGCTGCAATATATAAAATTCTGCGATAAAAACAATATAATCCCTGCTGCTAGCTCATAATTTTTTTAAGTACAACCTGAATTCTCCTAACTTAAATCTATGTTGGCCCTGTTAGATCCCCTGTGCTCCCTGATTAACCTCTGTGTATCTATATTAGCACTGTCTAAACAAAGCCAGAATGAGAGAAGCATCTAAGGAAATAAAACAAGTGATTCAATACTGGGCACTGCTGTGAAAGCTCTGTAAAGTGAAGAGACAGACCTAGACTGCAGAAAGGTTCACAAAGATCAAATAGGGGCCAGGTTTTTTTCTGCTTTCCAAAGGAATAGTCTCTGAATAGAATACAACTGTTTGTGGCATCCAAGCTTCATGAATTTGAAAGTGGTTGAGCAATTCAGTCCTGGCTAGCTTGCCATGTAGAGATGGTGATCTAGCATAAAGTGAAACACCGAAGTATAGATTATTTAAAATTCCTTTAGTTCCTTAAGAAATTTGCTGTAATATGCTAATACTTTGGCTAAAGATGCAAGCTGCAGTTCCTTAATTTTAATTTTATTCACAAACAAAAAATAAAAAATACCTCCCTGCCTGCTACCTTTTTCATCAGGGTAAAATTGTGGTTTTTGAAGTTCTAATAGATATTCTCAAAATTGAGTAATTATTGTAATTTTAAATATTTATTTAATTTTTTCACAAATAATTAAAAGGAATAAAGTTTTCTTTCAATGCATACCACATATTTGTAAGTGGGTGGCATATTCTACTTTTTATGTAGAAAAATGTATAGAATTATGGCCACTTATATTTTAGCAAATATAGATCAATGATTGATTCAAAGTGAGTGAAATTTCTGACAGATCCAAGGCAGAACACCATTAATGAATAACTTTTTGTTGTTGTTTTCATTCAGATAACTAATTTATGAATTATTAGCCCATGCAACAATAAATGCCTGAGTAAAACCACACTTTTTATATAATCTCTGAGAATTATCATTGTGTAATAATGCATCTAATCATTTTCATGATCTAAAATGATAGATTAAATTATAAGAAAATGACTGCATAATAAAATTCAGATGGAATGTTTTTGTATCATTGGAATTTTTCTCCCATTCCCTCTGCTATGCCACCAAACCATTCTAGAAATTTCAATCTACAAAAGATGTTGAGAGTTATATGGTGAACTTAGTTCAGTAAAGCAACCTATAAATACCTAATTTAATCCAGAGGAAAAAAAGGCCTTTCAGTATTTTATGTTTTACTTGGGTTTAAGTTCAGAAAATAAATTGATTTTTTTAAATCTTAGGTAAAATACTTTTAAAAGCTATCTGCAGATTTCAAATACTCATTTTCCTAGTGTAAAATCCTACCAGATTTTTATGGTTTAATGTGTCTTTTGTTCTTAGCCTCTCTGTTTCTGGTGCAGACAGAAGTGTACTGGTATGCTGAAGAGAGCCAGTATTAGATCTTGCAAGGATTTTCACTGAGTTGCCTTTAATTTGTATCCAGTTAAACCTCAAGATTTAGATTAAAAACTTTTTGATTAAGAAGTTTTAGTTTAAGAACTTCAGCCTCAAGTTTTAGATTAAGAACTTTTCCTTGGAAAAATAGCCCTTGGTTTCTTCTTTCCCCTCTCTACTCAGCACTTCTCAGTATTCTTATAAATAAAGAAATAAATAATTCCTATTGTAAAATACCTGCTAATATTATAATATCAGTGTTTAAAAAGCAAAGTAGTGATACTTTAGTTAGGGGATAGTAATGTCAATAATTGAACTGCATGCCATGGTGGAAGAAGTTACAAAGGTTCATCATCACATCAAATTGAGCGCAGTAGAAAAGGCTTTCTGTACTTGAAGAAAACCTCAGTTGATGAACTCTCTTACTATTAGAGCGTAAAGAAGGTTTTAAAGACGAACTGGTTACATGTGTTGCCAGCTGTAAGTACTTATGCATTCTCCAATACAGGAATACATTACATTTTAAAATATATGGCATCATTTCTTTGCGTGGCATCAGAATTAAGACTGTATTTTAGTAAAGCAATGGGTAACTACAATGATGAAAGCAAAGACAAAGGTGTTGTGCAGGTTGGTTGGGCCTTTTTTACTTTTTCCTTTTAAGACATTATGTTTTATGTGATTGTGTCTGGTTGCAGTGGATTAAGCAAGTGATAAAAGGAAGTTATGTCCTCTGTTTGCTATCATTATGATTTTTTGTGTTTCAAAAAGCTGTTAAAATTCCACATTCTTTGTTCTGTCTTCCTTCTAGTACTACCTGGAAAAACCAGTTGACAAATTTAAAACATAAAAAAAAAAAAAAATAAAAATAAAAGCTTTGAAAGTTTTATTAAAATCTTCTAGTGAGATTCACTTCCTCTTCTCATCAGTCCCTAATTTTCTCTTTGGGCAAAGTATTCGTGTCAAACCAGTCCAGACTATATAGCTTCCACCATTAAAATTTCATGCTCCTGAGGAAAACTTTTCTAGAACACCTGAAACAAAATTTCATGTGGGTTCACTTCATAACAACAGCTTTGAAATGGCTTTGAAATATACTTCATTGCATTAACTTATAGCCCCTAGTGAGTCAGAGGGTATGGCAAACAATAGTAATAATTAGGGCCAGTTTGTTATGAAAGACAGAAAAGGTCAATGATGAAAACAGTGTTTCAAGCTTATACAGAGAACAGCGCCAGCTCCATAAGGCAGTGCCTTCTTAGAACCTTTGTTTCTCTGCTTTTGGTTAAATTGGGTTGAGAAAACTGTTTCATCTAGTTCCATAAGGTGTACTGAGAGTGAGGAAATATTGTATTTTTGAATTCTGAGTCCTGTATGGTTATAGACAGCTTCACTTTCTAAAATGACCACTTAAATGATATGTTAGCTTAGGTAGCTTGAACAAAGCAATGTAAAGCCAGCTACTTCTATGTATAGATGAATCAATTGCAGAAGAGTATTCAGAAGTATTGGTTATTTTCTCTCTTAGTCCTGTTACAGTTGTCATCTCTGTGAAGTATTATAGGAGCAGCTTCTCTATTTTGATCTTAAACACTCATTTTTTTCTTCTATCAAATTAAATTATTTTGTGTTCTAATTTATTTCAGCTTGATGGTATATTGCACTGAGTGAATATATACAAAGCTCTGCAGCTCTTCTGGTGAAAAAAATTAAACATTTCACGCATACTTAGAGATAGATAGGTGGAGCGATATAGATAGGCAGACAGACAGAAATAAACCGTCCGTTGAACCTTAGCAGAGATTTACATTTACTTCAGGAGAACCTAGGTTACCATTACCACGAAGATGGTGAGAATGTGCAGCAGAAATAAAGCTGTTGATTAGGTGTTTTCACAGAAACGTAGAAACATAGAATAGTTCAGATTGGAAAGGGCCTTTAAAGGTCATCTAGTCCAACACCCACTGCAATAAGCAGGAGCATCTTCAGCTAGATCAGGTTGCTCAAAGCCCCATCCAACCTGATCTTGAATGTCTCCAGAGATGGTGCATTTGCCACCTGTCTGGGCAATGTGTTCCAGTGTTTATAATCACCCTGATTGTAAAAAGTTTCTTCCTTGCATCTAGTCTAAATTTACCTTTGTTTAGTTTAAAACCATTACCCTGTGCGCTATCACAACAAGCATTGCTAAAAAGCCTGTCCCATCTTTCTTATTATGCCCCTTTAAGTATTGAAAGGCTGCAGTAAGTTCTCCCGAGAGCTTTCTTTTCTCTAGGCTGAACACCACCAACTCTCTCAGCCCTGATACCCTTCATTTCCAGTACTGTTATTTTGTGTTGCCTTTTTATTAGTCACTTAGAAATAACTTGAACACTAATATTTAAGCCCTTTGATATATTTAGATAATTCACTAATTCTACTGGGTGCCTGCCTAGTTACAAAAGAAAAAAATAAAATAAATCTTGACCAATCTGTTTGGATATTTGGTCTGAAAACTTATGTCTAGTATGAAGTTGAACAAAAAAGAAAAAAATATGTACTTACATCAATAATTATTTAAGCTGTTGTCATAAGAAATGTAGATGCCTAAGGGAATGTTGCACAAAAAGTCATTTTGGGGTGTGGAGGGTTTTGTGTTATTTCTTTTCTTTTGTTTGTTTGTTTTGTTTTGTGTTTTGTTTTCCCCCCAGTTTTGATAATGCAAGAAATTCTCTGTGTATGTGTGCAAAATGAAAATATTTTGAATTAAATAACTTGGCAATAAAATATCTGTTCTTGTGCCTATTTTAACTCATGAGTGAGTGGACTGCAATCCCCAAAAAGTGATTAGTAAGAAGACCCAGACTCTTTTACAAGTTTCATTAGAGTTTTTTGCTTATTTTACCAAAATTTCTGGGGGAAGATCGTTGTAACTGAAAGACACCCAAGGGTAGGAGCCTTTCCCACCTCTCTCATTGTAAGGGTTAGTATGATAGCAGGATACAATGTTTGGTTTTCTTATTTAAATGATTAATTTTAAATCATGGTGTTAAACTGGTGGACCAGGGTAATTTTTTGTAATGACAGTGTGTGGATGTGGAAGCACTTTTGTTACAGGAATAATTTCTTTGCAGTTGATGAGCTATTTTCTTCATCCATGTAAAAAAAAAAAAATATATATATATATATATATATATAAAATCTCCTCTCTTTATTCCAGGAGAAGGCACTCAAGGGGTTAACTATACCTCGTTTCTATGGTGAGAAAAATAATTGGTATTGATTAGCAGTTGGTGCAGCATTGCTGGAAGGGTTATTAAAGCCCCAAAGTACAGTACAAAATGATACCGAAAGCATCATGTACTCCCTAGACTATCCTATACTAACCATTCCTGTGTTTGAGATGTCCTCCTGACTTTGCTTATGATTCTCAGGAGCTTTGCTATACTTAGTGATTTCAAATTCTAAAGAACATTTAATTAGTTAAATGGGGGCGAGGGTGAAGGGGAATTACTCAGATGCAGAGGCTGCTCTCTTTCTCCTCAAACAGAACTTGAAAGCTATTTAATTGACAAAGAAATCATTAAAGAATTGGATCTTATAGCCTTTATGCAGCTACACTGTATGTGACAACAAAGTGGCAGCAAGGGACTGGCAAGTACATGTTTCTTTCTTCCTTGTGCAGCTATTTTATATTTTGAGTCAATGTATCCTCGTAGTGAGCCTGGAAGACACTGGACTTAAATGAGATACCTCATAGCAGCCTTCCAATACCTGAAGGGGGCCTATAGGGATGCTGGGGAGGGACTCTTCATTAGGGACTGTGGTGAGAGGACAAGGGGTAATGGGTTTAAACTTAAACAGGGGAAGTTTAGATTGGATCTGAGGAAGAAATTCTTTACTGTAAAGATGGTGAGGCCCTGGAATGGGTTTCCCAAGGAAGTTGTGAGTGCTTCATCCCTGGCGGCGTTCAAGGTGGGGTTGGACATAGCCTTGGATGGCATGGTTTAGAGGGAGGTGTCCCTGCCCATGGCAGGGGGGTTGGAACTCGATGATCTTGAGGTCCTTTCCAATCCTAACTATTCTATGATTCTATGATTCTATGATATCCCAGATAATTTACTCATATTTGTCACTTACATTTTTAAGAATACTGCTTGTCAAGAAATTCTTTAAAAATTATTCTAAATATGAAACTAGCTCAAGGAAAACTTGTGATAAAATTAGAACAGAAGTTGCATATCATGAGTTTAAATTTATTTTCACTTAGATTAATTCTAATCCATTTTTTCTGTATATCAAACTGAATATACTTATCTTGACAGTTTCTGAGTGTTTCAACAAAAATAAATGTAGTTGAATAAAAATGTCAAGTGCAGTTAAGTGTTTTAGGGCCTTATTTAGACACTAGGTAGTGACTTAGAACAATGTGGTTGGACTGTGTCGTGTGTCTGGGTCTGACTCAAGAGATACTTCTCTTGGACTGCCAGGTGCACGTGACAGGTTGAGGAACAGAAGAGGGGGAAACTGAAACTGGGAGTAGTCTGAGGGTGATATTGCACGGTCCATGTGGATGTCCCAAAAAGGAGGTTCTAAACCCTATGGCTTTTACACTTGGATTACCTTTGTTTAGAAGATTTGCAACTGCTGAAAGATAAACTGCAATTTCATTGAAAGGTTTAGTAGTATTTTTGTAAATTCTTTGGTAGTAAACCAGTGTAATCTCCTAGCAGTACAATTGTTCCAACCGCAGTAAATTTTTCTCAGGACTTTAGCAAAACCAGCTGCTAAAATGGACTCATCTAGAGAAGCTGAGCAAGCAAAGAATTGCTGTGGCAAAGCTCCACATTTTTCTTCTTTTTCTCATTAACTTCAGTGGACTATGTCACCCAGTCTGCATGAAGAGGTTGGGATTAGAAAAATTTGGTCCAGCATTTAGATTTGTACAAAGTAGATATAAATGTAGTAATAGGATGTGTACCCATGATATTTATGTCAGTACATGTACATTGTTGCTATTAGTAAACTAGTATCTTTTTCTCACTAGTATAAAACGGCATATCTATTTTGTTATTAGTATTAGTAAAAGAATCTTAAATCTTAAATTTTGCTTTAAAGAAATAAAGTGGATCTATTGTAACAGCATTTTTGCTTAACATAAATGAAGATTAAAACTTGTAATGTACTGTTTAGGAGATACAGGATAGAATGCTAACTTCTCTAGATAAATGAATGTAACTCCATAATGCAGTACATCAAAGAATAACTAAATAATTTAATTCCTTCTTGACAGATATATTGGGAGGCACTTTATGATTGCCTATAGTAACACACTCTGAACTACTCAGATTATGTAGTGCACCTGACAAACATTTTAATGGAGTGAAAATTTGAAATAGCAAATCAACAAAAAGCTACATTATCTCGAATTAAATCCTTCCAAGTTAGTCTTCCACCATGAAACAGAAAGCTTCACAAACAAAGAGAGACTAGTCTGTTGGTGATTTTGTGGGGACACGTGTGAGTTTTAAATTACTGTAGAAAGGTGATGCTTATTTGCAAAATCTTATTCCAAAATAATACTTTGGTTTCTGATTTGATAAGTGAGGCAGTGCTTGTCCTGTCGTTTGTAGTGATTACTATTGACTATTTAAAGTCTCTTTTTACAAACACTTTTGCCTGGTGACACACTGCAATATTTTCATTATCATTATGGTGTTATCCTTCAATTTTAGGGTACAACATGGAAAAACAAATACTATGATTGTTGGATATTCACAGCCTGTTGGGATTAATAAATGAATAATGTGAATTGATATCTTCTGAAAATATTGTTTTACTTCCATTTTTCTCCTGCTTCCTCTCTTCAGCTGTACTGCCTAATACTCATTTATTGCAACACAATTCTCCAGGTATTCCCAGAGTTCCCTGTATTTTAAAAAGAATCCCAAATATTGTACTTTACAGACAATCTAAACTTGCATTCAGTGATGAAAGAAACTACTGTACAGTGTTGAAAGAACATAGCAGTAACTTGAACAACAGAGTTGCCCACTTCACATTATGTGGTGACAAATTACACTGAGTACTGAGGTAAAGTACTTCAAAAACATCTGCTAGACAAAGACACAGGTAATGACAAACTAATCAAATGCATTTGTGGATGACTGTCATCCAGCTTTACCTAAGATCAGACAAGCTGTCAAATCAAGCTAGTCATTGTTAAGAGCTACTTAAGAAAGGCTGAAGAGAGCAGTTCATTTGAATCTGTTTCATGTAAAAATAATAGCTTTTCTACCAATTATTTGATCTGAAAACTGCGTAAGTAGAAACGCATTAATTCTGGATTCACTTATTTCATTGCCATGAAAATACTCCTGTAAAATTTCTTAAGAAAACATCCGTCCTCAGTCCCAGTGTTGGACAGTTCTCACAGAACCTTTATTGTTACCTTTGGTGAGAGAAGAATCCACCATATTCACTTGTTTATAAAGCTTCTTACTTGTGTCCATTCCTTAGTGAACAATAGTTTTCAGGCCTATGGTTCCCGTGGTCTAATTGGAGTAATGTGAAGAGCAGAAGTTTATTTTGCATTACAGTAGAGAACTTAACAAATACATGCAAATCGATATGCCTGTTCTGGTCAACATGATTATTAGGAAATTATACTGCCTAAACCTTAACTGATAACAACAGTATATGTAGTGGCCTTACAAAAGAATGTAAGTCACTGTCATGTCAGTATTCTGTCCCATGGGGAATGTCTTTGACCATTTATATGTAAGAGGGTTAGGTGCACAACATAAAATCAGGAGGAAACACTGAAAATAAGATATCTCACTTTCTTGATTTGCATGAAATAAAGGAATTTGTTACATTTTTCTTTGTAGCTATTTATACTTTTCCTTCTTGTAAAGTGAACTGCCCAAATCTAGCTTCTTAACAGTAGTGAAAATACCATATTGAAATGAAATCCCAAACAACTGTGTTTGTTACAGCTGATCAGAGGATTTTGCAAGACTTAATAAAATCAGGAACATTTTACTTCATGGCTGCCCAGCACCTGGTTTCACTAGAACCTTAATGCTACAAGAATAACAATAATAAACCAAAGCAAATACAAACTCATTTCAAATATCTTTATCTCCTAGTCTTTAAGTTTTTGTTGGAAGAGGTAAGATTATGTGTGGTGAAACTCTACTGTTGCTCGGGAATAAATTGTATTATTGTGTGCTCTTTAGCTTGGCTGCTCAAATGACTGAGTCCACAACTGTAACGGGGGCATTCTTTATATACATAAAATCTTTCTATGGTGAATCCTTTTTTCTTTGAGACTTATGACTTCTGAAAGATGTGAAATGATTTAATCAGATAGAAAGAAAGTTAGGGAAAAACTGACAAGCATGAAATGCAATGTAAGGTGTAATTTTCCACCAATTTGATGTCTACCTTCAAACAATATAGTTGGGTAAAGTTTGAGGCTGGAAAAAAGTTTTGTCACCTGTGTTTGCCGGGTGAATTGGAGCACAATCTGGACAATTGATATTTCTTGTAAAACCGTATTAAAGCAGTATCTAGAAGAAAATTGTGGAAAAGCAAGACATTTTGCTATTGGTGCACAGGTCTCAGAAATTTACAGTTGAAAATACTACTGATTTTTCATTAGTTTTAACTCCAGGAGATTAAGTCCTTTTTGACTGAGAAATAAAATGGCAAATTGTGCCTTCTTAAACAATATACTAATGAGATTTGTATAGCTTTCTGTAATTTCAGTTGAGTTTTATTATGTTTCCCCTAAGATCTGTAAGCCAGCTCTTAATCATTGTAAGACATCTGTGGAAAAATTGTGTAAGTCATTACCAGTTCTTTTTATTGTTTCTTTTAATGGGGAAACTGATCTTGTGTAGTCTCTGGCTAGAGTCTCAGTGAACACGGTAAAATAAATAAGAACACAGTGATATTACCAGGACAATGGAGGGGGAAATTATATCCTTTAAGTAATGCAAACAAAGCAATGAAAATAACTGGTGGTTTTTTGTTGTTGTTTGGGTGGTTGGTTTTTGTTTTTTTTGTGGGGGTTTTTTGTGTTCTTTTTTAAGGAGAGAATATTCCTCTTTGTTAATTTTCATAATTTCAGAAGCATATGCAGAACTTTTTTCCCCCTTGGCCTTATTCTATCTCAAAAACCATTGTTTCATGTTAAAGAGATGAGTCTTAAATTAAAGTCAGCCTCCAAATATTGCTGGTCTGACTCCTGCTGCTTCCCAAGAAAGGTAAATGTGAGGCACCACATGTGGTAGAGAAATTCTGCATTATGGCTGGATTGGAAGAGCAGCAGTGACAGGGACAACACCAGGGCATGGAAAATTGCTATTGCTATTTTACTGTTTTACGTTTGTCCCTTCTGATGTTTGTCTAGTGCTGAAAGAAGATAGGAACAATTGAAGTGATGTGACCTATCACCTCATATGTGCTGTGGTGATTCTCTCTGTGTGCTATGGACCCAATCACTCCCTGGGTAGCATAACATAATTTCCATTGATTTTGGTGGGAGTTGAACAGAAGCAAGTAAGGGCAAAATTTGGTCTTTTGGCTGCTGTGATTCTGTGCTTGAAGATTGCAAAGACAAATAAAGGTCTGTGTGATTCCATTCCTTCTGAGTAAACTACTGCGTGAAAAAGACTAAAAAACTATGAATTTGCTGCAATGTCATTATCGGTTTGAAGCCCCAGCTTGTATCACAGTAAAAAAGAAGGGGAACATAAGCCAAGTTTTTGAAAATGTCAAGAATTATCTCTGCTTTGTCAGATTTGAGAGTGGCATCATGGGGCTTAATTAGACATCGTGTAATAGGAAATGCAGGGGTGTTAGTCAGTAGTGAGTGTCTTTCACAGAGATATAAACATTCATGCTGCTACATTATTCGACATCTTTCCAGTGAGCTTGTGAATTACCTAAAATATAAAGATTATTCTGCTATGAAATAGCAGTCTGTTGCTCAGGTACAAATTCTTTCCTCTTTGTTTCTAAAATGTTTCTCTAAATCTTCTAAAGGAACCAGATACAACGGCTAGGATTTTAAAATATAAAATCTTGGAGCTCTCTACCTGGTATTTTGTTAATGGAAGAAATTAAAAATCTACTAAGTAATTCTAGCAATATTATTTGGCTTTTTTTTTTTTTTTTTTTTTTTTTTTTGAGAGAGAGGTTTTTAATTTGTAGGAGGTTGAAACTGTTGTATTCACAGGGATCAGCTCTGCTTTTCTGAAAGTCTATGTGTACGAGCCTCATAAAAAATCCTGATACAATTAGATACAAAAGTTTTGTTCGCCTTTGTTTTTTGGGCATATCTTTGAAGAATCTTAGCTTTAGGGACATATCATCTCTGACAATTTCAAGAAATAATAAATTTAATAATCAATAAGATAAGCCCCAGTACCAGAGGTTTTTTTCATTATTTTGGTGGGAGGTGGTGGGGCAGGGTATTTTGGGTTTGGTTGTTGGTTTTTTTCATATCCAAGTTATTAGAGCCTTAGATAATACCAAAAGAATGAATTTTAAATAATTCCAGAGGCGATATGAAGAGCTAATCATTTTGGGTTATTTGGCTTTTAATAGAAGGTAACAACAGATGAACCTTTGCAAAATTCTGCCTAAGATTCATGATTGTAATAATACATTTTCCCTACTGTGATGCTGAGTGGCTACTAAACTGTGGCAGAAATTTACAACAGATTATGATAAGATGCATAATAAGTGGGCTTATTATCTTTTATTGCAATAATCATAGAAGTAATAATCAATAAAATAAAAAGGTTCCCTCCCAAAGGTGGGATTGCATTGATGTAGAACTTTGATGTGAAAGAAGCCTCTTTCACAGTACTTGAAAACCTGTTTCCCTTACAGACACAGTGGTTTACAGAATGGTTCTTTCTTCTGTATATCATCAGCAGTTGCTATTTTCCTTCAGAAATTTCTTTTTTCATTTTTTTTCAGATGTAATTTTTTGAGAAACCTGAGATTACACTTGTTATTTAACAAGTAGCTGTAATAAAAGCATCTTGTATTCTCAGTGATATCAAGGGACTAGAACAGCTTTTGTACAGTGTAGTGTTCAGCTGATTGATCAGAGAATAAAAAAAAAAAACATTCTGCATACTGCTTCACTTCATTTGATGTATGGAAACATAAATGATAGAAATACAAAAAGCTATAATGATGGACACCATTGTAACTCTATGGAAAACTGCATGACAGTGTCTGTTATGACATTTACTTCTATGTTAAAAAAACCCAACAAAACAAGTACATCTGAAAAATCTGGAAAAGTACGATTTATACCTGTTTTTATTAATTTTGACCAATGCAACAATTAATGCAATCATACATTAGTCATGCAAAACTTCTTACTAATATACCACTCTGTCACATTTTGCCATCACTGAAATGGAAGAATACATATTATATATATATATATATATATACACACGCATGAATACACACAGTAAATGTTTGTATACATATATATATGCATATATTTTGGTTATATATATTATCCTATTTGTGGGGTTTTTTTCAGCTTTGTAGTGGAAAAGTTCCAAAGCCTTTCTTCTGCTTTGTCAAACTTACACAGATTCGATCTTCTGAAAGAGAATGAAGTCATGGTCTTCTGAAAGTTCAGCGATTAGGTTTCCTATAGATACTTTTATCAATATGCATATTGAAATACAGTGTTTCAGACAATGTCTCTCGTGCTGAAAGATAAGTGATACATTTATTGATATTTGCATTGTCTTAAGCTCAGTGTTGCTGCCAATCCCATGACATGTTATATTATGGAGGAAAAAGAATCTAGGAATAATCTACCAAGGTGTATAGTGAAATTGCATTTTTTTAATATATAATCTTAATACATAATACATATTCCCATGTGTTTTTTTTTTTTCCCCTGATTTTTGTAGTACCCATGTTACTACAATATCAAAATACCTTGCCATAGTGGAAGAGCATCATAGGTGTAAGAACATAATTAAGAAGTTTCTGCTACTGGAGTAATTTCCTAAATAATTCAGATCTAAGTCTTTCTATTGCTCTTTTTTCTCTCTGTGAAATTTCTAAGGTGAATCAGACTTCAAAGACTATTTCTGTGGATGACTGAAAACCTGTGTATGAAGGCCTCTTTTTTTCCCGCCCCCTCTGTTATTTGAATCACAAATGGAGAGCATTAAAGACAATAATAAAAGTAAAAACTACCAAATGTGTATGCTTCTTAATGTCCAAGCAAGATTACTTCATCAAGCCCTGTGAAATTTACTTGCAAGCTTTCTTTTTTGTTGCTGAAGATGGTATTTAGCTCTTAAAAATGAACAGTAGTCCTTAGAAAAGCCCCTCAAACCCTACAAAGCCAAACAATGTAAAAGGCAAGAGCTGCAGCTGTATCCATTCAAAGTAGTTGACCATAGGTTTTAGTTGTTTTTATTCCTTATTTTTATAATTACAGAGATATGCTTCAGCCTAGCTGGAGTTTCTCTGTGAGAAAAATGGACAAAATACCATTACTATAACATGCACAGGTTTTCCTTTTGCTGGCTCATTAGAGGGAATATCTGCTTAGTGATCCCAACTCTAATTGTTTACACCTTTTATGCATCTTCTGCATGTGGAGGAATCCCTAGCTCTTACATTAGAGTTGAATTATGCTTTTTAAAATAAAACCTGCCAGTTTCAGGTTTTCTTCTGCAGGGGTTAAAAAAACAAAAAAACATAACCAATCTAAAAACCCCACACAGACAAAAATAACCCAAAGCAAACAAACCAAAACAACAAGGAAAACACCACCAGGTAGATAAAGAAACCTGAGACATCTTCAACAACCAATTTCATAACAACTGCCTTTTTCCCAATTTTCCAAATAAAGTGTTACATTGTAACATGTCACATTAGATTATATCCATCATGTAGTACTATAGCACCTGATTTGACATAATGGGATGTGAAGGCAAGTGTTAGATATGACGAGAAGAGAAGGGCTTTATAAATGTCGAGGATGCATTTGTGTGTTAGCGTATCATCACTTGTCTTAGTATCAATGCATAAAAGCCACATTTTGCTCACATTAAGGGTTTTGCTTCAACCCACTCTACCAAAGTCATTTTGAGTGCAGAATAAAGCCGTGTCCTTAGCTCACCCTGCCACACTACAACACATTAGTGCTTCTGTTATGTAACACTAGTCACTCTTTCAAAGTCTTGTCTGTTGACATCCGAGTGATTTAAAGGTACTTCAATTCTGGAAAGAAAAAAAAAAACAGGGGGGTGCAGGGGACTTTTTTTCTCCACTTTATATCATCTGGGCTTCTTTTGTATGTGTGCTTATAAACAGGGTGGTTTTTCAGCCCTAAGCAAAACTTGTGAGTCTTAAAAGCACTTTTCATTTATTTTCCTTCTCCATCATTTGTTGTAAGTAGCAATAGTCTAACAGGGCAATTTGTGCTCAAAGGAATCTCTGGAGGTCATCTAGCCTAGCCTTTGCAAAACAAGGCTAACTTCAGAGTCAGATTTGGTAAAACGATCTTTTGCTTTTTGATGTGTAAGCATTGTATTAACGTAGTTGGTGGTTACCGTACAGATCATGTAACAATATCCATATTTTTAACTTTATAATGGATCCTTTCATTTTCTAACCTAGGGGCCTGTATTTTATTTTGTGTAACCTAAGCAAGGCATTATGCTTAAGCAAATAATACATTAATAAAATGAGCTAATGAAATTATTAATAAATTATACATTAAAATAATTTACTGTATCAAAAAGGAACACTTTGTTTTATGCGTAATAACAAAAAATATCATCTTTGTCTTAATGGTGACATTGGGTCAAATCATAAATTGAACTGATTTTGGTTTTGTTCCTTAGATTCTGTTATTTAGAACTTCCTGAGAATTATTCCCAACCATAGGTAAGGCTGAAGGAAAGTGCTTCAGAAAGCTAGCCATATGCTGTCTTCCCTTAATAAAGAAGACATGCAGCTTTTGTTTTAGCAGTGCAGGACATGGTGTCCCTGCTTTACATAAAACTCAGTCTATATGGCCAAGTAGCTTCAGCATCTTTCTATAGTATTTATTCCTACTGTTCTCTATGACACATTACTCATATTTCCATCTACAGGAGGATGTGTATCTGCATTACAAAAATGCAGTTCAGAAGAGGTCTCAGAAGGTTGTGCAGTTCAGCCTCCACAATGAAGACAAGAAGCAGGACTCTTGAATAGGGACTATATCAAATTACCTATGTTCATCTCTGCGTTGAAGATCTCCAAAGGTGGAGATCACTTCTCTGCACGACCTGATCCAGTGCTGTACAAAAGATTTTCCTAATGCCAAATGTAAACCTCCCAAGTCACAGCTTTATAGCAGTTGCGTCTTGTTTTACAATTTGGCATTGCCCAGAGTTTGACAGTTAATGTCACAGATGTCCTTCAAGTAGTTGTAGGCTTATCCTCCTCTTAGCCATCTCTTCAACAGGCTGAACAAACCCATCTATTTCCTCTGGCAGTCAGGTATCTCATTACCTTGGTTGTGCTCCACTGAGTACTTCCCAGTTTTCAGCATCTTTCTTGAACTGAGACACAACATTGGACACATCTTCCAAATGCAGCCTCACTGGGACTAAATTGAAGAACATAATAACTAACCTCTATCTGTTGACCGCAGTTTGTCCATGTAGCCCTGTATGTGGTTCGCCTCACTCACAATGAGACCACACAGTTTGATCCTACTTAGCCTGCTATTCTCTGTAACAACCAGATCATTTTCAGATGGTCTGGTACTCAGCCTGCTAAAACTAGACTGCTGTGCAGTCTCTATCAGCACATGGGTGTATTTTGTCCTAGGTGCATACTACTGCACTTTTCTTTGCTGAACTTCATGAGATTCCTGTTAGCTAAATCCTCAGCTTTGCAGTGAATCATATAAGCAAGCTCTTTTAATATCCTCAGGTGATCCCATCCAGTCTTATGTATTAGGCCTACATTTGTGAGCTCTTAGGATATATATCAAAAATCTGAGAACAAATGTAAACACAAAGTACAGGTTTGAGAATGTGAAGAATACAGCAGCTTTTCTCATCAATAAGCAGTAGCTTTTCTTTGTACCCTTGTCCTCACACCTTCCTCCTCTGAGCTACCTGTGTGTTTGAATTTCCCCCCCCCCATTTTGTTTTTCTTTCTGATCAAAGCACAAGTGCTATGTGGACTTTCCCAGATTAAATTCTGAAGACAAAGCTTTTTCATTTAAATTATTTTGACTAATGAATAATTCCAAAACATAGAAAAAGCAGAAACAGATGACTCTGGAAATTCTATCAGGTTTAATTATTTTTTAACCATAATATGAAAGTTGAATCTGTAAAAACACTGTTGCTTCAGAAAAGGAAAATAAGTAAGCATAGTTTTCCATGAGTAGGAGGAAGATTGCTGAAACCCTCCTTGATCTGTGTTTTTGGCGCATATAGAAATGGCAGTTAGTATCAGATTCTAAAATAGGTGATATATTTTTCACTGTATAACAGAAATCAGAGTGTTAAATGGAGGATAAGCTATTACAAATAATGAGTAAAAAATCTATGAAAAACGATCTAAGTAATGGTAAGTCGGGTGTTTATAACCACTTTCTACTGATAGCTGTCGTGACATGATCATCATAAACAATACACTATTGAAAGTTATGGTAGTAGTACAGTGAATTCAACTTATTCATTACTAAATAAACAAATCTGTATTTTTGATGTGTCGCAGATTATGTAGTTTCCTTCTTCAGTTATAATTACTTTTTCTATTTCATGTAATCTTTTCTCCTACCTGTAATGTTGACTGCATCCTTTGTGGGTCTTTGTTTCCTTGGTTAACCTCAAATAACCACCAAGAAATTCAGGGGAAAAAATAATGACAGCACTAAGCAGATTGAAACTAAATTTTTATTTCCGTTAAACAATTTTTATACCTCTAGAAATTTGGCTTGGTGATGTTAGCAAGACTGATACAAAATTTTACTTCCAAATATTATTAGAATTGTTATGTGTTAATTAATAGTCATATAATATTTTGACAAATTCTGATGGGGAAATTGTGTACACTTTTCACTTACTGCCTGATAACTTTAGTGATCCAGAGGAATGTGTCAGTGTTTCTACAATTTGATGTACAGTTGATTTCTCCATTCCTTCATGTCATTCCCTTAAGAAAAGCTTTATGTAAAATGAGAAAACAGAAAGAAGGAAACTTTTTTCCCTGAAAATTCAGTCATATATACTGCTTATAGCACTTTGCAAGTATATTCCTTGACATAGAAAATTGACTCTTTCTATTGTTTATATTCAGGAATATATTCAAGGTAAGATACCGATACAACACATAGGGAACTAATTATTGAATAAAAATTAAATGCACCACCAAACAACTACTGACTTTTTTCCTGTCTTTTACTACCTAAACCAGAAACCATTTCCAGTATTGTGCTGTTGCGACATTATCCTTGGACTATGGTTTTTGCTAAGAAGTATTGAGATAGCCATTTCTGAATTGCTTTAGTTTTACTTCTACATGTTTTTCTATGTTTCTCAAATGGTGAAAACAAAAAAAAATTATCGTTTTGAGAAAAATGGATCATTAACAATTATTTGAAAGACAATCATTACTGAATTTCTTTGACAATATAGGATTATAACTAAAGGAATATTCTGATGACCCAGCAATAGTCCATTATCAATAAATTTGGTTTATTTTTAATGTTGCTAATATCCTTGTAACACTTCAATTCTTACTGCCCTGACAAGTTATTAAAAAAGTATATGATTATACATAGTGAAATATTGTCACAGATCAAATATTTGGTACAATAGGATTCAAAGAAAAAAAAATATGCACTATTTTTATTTTATGGGAAAATTCTACAATGTGGCTGAGTTCAGGTTCTCTATTTTGTCTTCTATTTTTTTCAGCTTTGTTTTAAGTATCCTATTAATGGCCTGAAAATACAGAGAGTAATGAGGTAGCTATATTTGCAGATGACATATTTAACATCAAAGAGATGTTAATTCATGATCAGAGAAATCATAGGGAGATCCAAGGGAGCTGAAACAAATGGTAAATGAAATGTAATACAATACATTCAAATTGTGGGAAAAATAGCGTATAGTTGAATTCAATCACATTATTTATAGTCTTTTAAATTTTATATGATGTAGTAAAAAAAAAAAGGTGTGGAAAAATTGTATTGAAAGAAACTGAAACTACTGCAAAAGAAAAAAGTAAATGAGGAATATTATGAGATTATAATAGTTTTTCTGATTTTTTTCATATTTCCACATTGTAAACTTTACCCGCCTCTGAACAGTAAAAATGACAGTAAATTAAAATGAAGTCTTATGCAATTCCCAAAATGCTTATAGGTTTGCTACTGTTTTTCCATGCACATGTTAATGGATTACAGAGCTCATTAAGGTAGGACATGGTTTAGATAAAATATCAAGATCAGAAATAATGAAAATGGCAACATATTTAACTGCTTGTAGCAAATTTTAAGCCATTGTTTTTAAATGAGCATTTCAATTTTAAGGTTAAAGTATTCTCTGTTTTTTAGAGTGAATAACCCTAGGTCTGACTGTTGTAGGTTTCTTGCATCTTTCTCTGTCAGAGACAGGATATTGAGCTAAATAGATCTTGGAATCATTCCAAAGTATCAGTTCTCTCTTTATGCTCAGTGCACCATTTGTTTATAGTAAAGCTCTATTAATACCAAACTAAATGCAGGTTCTCTGTACTGAGGCACAGTTCTTATTTCAGAAATTCAGAAGGGAAAATGAGACGAGAATGAAGCCAAGGAAGTTTTTGATGAAGTGAAATAAGTGATAAAGGAAATTACATAGATGGTAGATATACAGGATTTATCAGTACAAGGTCAGTCAGAGGAACAGTATGAGACATTCAAATTTGATTTAACTTGATCTGTTCTTCAGTTAAATACCTAATAATTAAAGACTCTTCCAGCTTTGAATCATATTTGCATCCTTCTCCATAGAGAAGAGAGAGTACTAAGTCAGAGGCTCAGTTTGTGGCAGCTTTAGGTGCAAAGCTAATTCCTAGCTCCAAATTCACTTAGTTATACATGTCACAAGCATTTGGAGCTGTATTAAAAAGATAGCTTGTTTGAACTCTTTTTCTAGTCTAAGTAGTTTTGACCCACTCAGTCCTCAAGGTGACATTGTTCAGCTGGTAGAATCTGTCATCCCTGAATAGTTTACCTGTCTGATGTATCAGATAGACCTCTGTTCAGTTGCCTCATTTTGAGAAGATACTGTCTTGGCAGCTTTATAGTTCGGATTGTTCCAGGCCTTTATTTTCAGTCTGGCATAAACTCACAGTCTTCAAAACTTACTTTCAAAACCATTTCTGATCAGCCGCTCTAATTGCCTTGCTAGTAGTTGCCATTGGATTTGGTGTCCTCTGAATTTTAATTTTCAGATTATTCGGTTGTAGGCCTTCTGTTCATTAGCAAGGTAAACAATTAGGAGCTAATCTGCCTGATACTCAGCCATCAGTGTGTGCTGAAGAGACACTAGCTTCAGAACAAAAGAATGACTTCATCCTTCATGCATAGTTAAGAACTTGCAGCTGACTTGGCTCTGTTTGGGGCTCACTGGATAAAGCAGTCCATTTAATAATTAACTGTTAAGAGTCCATTAAATCATTAACTTTCTTTCCGGATTTAAGTTTTTGTAATAACATGATTACAGGGACCAATAGCCAAGAGCATCTGTCCTATTGCTGCTATACCAATACTGAAACAAATCTATGCCAAAAGTTGATGGATAGAGTATTCCTTCCTCTTAGCAGGCCTTATACTAGAAAATGCATTCCCTCCTTCTTTTTTAGGACCTTTAGTTTTTTTGGTCTGTCTCCAAAATACTTTAACATAAAGCAAGTTTTCATTTCATAATCGAAATATTTGTTCTTTCCCAAGTGTTCATCCTGACAAAAAAATTTATGCCTGAAAGTACCATAGAAGTTACTGAATCATAATAATTACAATAATTTCCATTATTTAACAAAATGTTAGTTACCTAACCTTAAGGCTATCATCATGTTCTCCCTGTTCTTCATGTCCCTGACCCTCATCCTTCAGCAAATCCTGGCTGTGACTTTTAGATGAACTGTGACTCCCGGTGTCCTTAAAGATTTTAAGCCAATATGTACCAGGATACCAAGTACCTTGCCAGTATATCTGGCTAATTTGTGCACCATATATGGTGAAAATTTGTTCTAATTTATTTTGTGAATTTCATGAAGTTTGATTTAAACATTAGCTACCTTAATTTTATTTGTAACCTTAGTTCTCTTCCCTGGTATTTGTCTTAAAAGCACTCTTAATTCACAGGAAAATTTCCCTCCCAATTTTATTAGGTTTTGCCTTGAGAAAGTCTTATCTGTTTTCTGGAGGCACTGAGAAAGAGAACCCTCTTTCACTCTTTTTTTTTTTTTTTTTTTTAAGTTTTGAGTATTTTTTCAAATTTTTCGAAGACAGGGTGATTTTCTTTTCATTCTGGTATAGAAGACAGAGATCTGAGAAGAAAGAGAATCTCCAGTTTCCCTATCTATGCTTGAATCATAAGCCTATTTCACTTTTCCCCCCAGTCCTTCTCTTCTTACAGGTACGCTATTTAATTATTAGTTCCTTGATTAATTACCCCTCTAATTGAAACAAGAGGAAAAAACACATAGCTTTGAGATTCTGTCATACTTGTGATCTGCTTGAACATTAGGCAAATTTTAGAAAGTGGTGGGAGAATTACATGAACTACTCATTTTTATGGTTTTAAAGGGAAGAAAAGAGAAGCCTTTAAAACAGAATGAAATACTAAATTAAAAAAAATTTAATAAAAAATGTTTACTATTTGAAAAGCATACGAGGGTCTTGGTAATATATCTATTATGGACTTATTTACTGCAGATTAGATAAAAACTGTAATTTAAATTAATTGTATCATAATAAGTACTCTCATGTTCAGGCCAAATATAGTGTGATAAAAAAAAGTGAACAGAACACAAAGACTTGATCACATGGACATTACCAGTATGGTACACAATGCCTAGTGAGAGCTATGAGTGTTGGCTTACAGATAATCTTACCGACATAACTAATATAATAGGCAGCGCAGAAATACCACCGTCAAATTATGAGGTCATATATCTCACCAATTTCAGTAGAAACTCTAATGCTGATTTTGGAGAGGTAAATAAGATTGTAATGCTAAGTTCTTATACAAAATACCCCCTGGATTTATCCAGAATCTTATTGCTGAGTTTGTGGGATTTACCTTAGAAGTTAAATAGCCGAGCCTTTCACTTCATAAATGGTGCACAATAATCCTGTATTCCAGACATCTATAACCAAAGACACATTAAGACAAGCTAATTAAATAAAAACAGTAAGCCAAATAATTAAGATGAAAGTCATGACCTGTAATAACCCCAGGTCCTGTCTACGACACAGAATTATTAATCTTTAATCATGCCTAATGGCTGCTTGCATATTTAATGGCTCCTACAGTTAGTATCCTCCCCAAAGGGAATCCTCATTTTCTTTCCTTCTTTCAGCAGTTCCTTTGGGAATATGTGTTAATTGCTCTTACAGAAAAACAAAAGTAGTTTAAGTTTTCAGATCTTTTCCTTAATCTACCAGATGTTGTTGAATAATGGGGATTTTGTTGCCAATCTGGTTGTTTTGTCCTGTTCTAAGTAGGAGGAGATTGATCACCAGGCTTTGTAGTTTTTTTTTCTTATATTTAGTCCATTCTTCAACTACATTTAACTTGTTTTAAGAGTTGTAGATCCTTGAGAGGAAAAATATCCTCTATGAAGATTTTCATAGGCTCTCACGCTATCAATGATGTTTGTAAACTCAAAGAATACGCTTCCCCATCACTGCTGCAGAGAAAGATAAGTATCATGAATTTAGTTTAACTAGACTGCAGCCTTACTGGGTTAACATACATTTACAGAAACTGTGATAAAGTTGTTGTTTCCGGCAGTCAGTTCCACCTCTTGAAGGGTTACATTCTGCATGAAAAAAAGTGACAGGGAGCTAGGAAAAAGGAGTTATTTTCTTGAAAAACACAAACCTTTTTTAAAAGAGAATTTTTTTATTCTGCTTCCACTTATCAGAAAAGAAAAAAAAAAAAACACAACAAAGGAAAAAAAAAACAAAACAAACCCAAAACAAAAAAAAACCCACTTCTGCGTGGCCATTAGGGTCATAGTGACTTCTTAGGCTCTTAATGACTTCTTTGCCTCCGTCTTTGCTAGCAAATACTCGACTACACCACCCAAGTCTTGGAAGGCACATGCAGGGACTGTGACAATGCAGACTCTAGGCTCACTGTAGGGGAGGATCTGGTTCGAGACTATCTTAGGAAAGTGAACATACACAAGTCACAGAATCATAGAATCATACAATAGTTAGGGTTGAAAAAGACCTCAAGATCATCTAGTTCCAAGCCCCCTGCCATGGGCAGGGGCACCTCCCACTAAGCCATGCCATTCAAGGCTATGTCCAACCCCGCCTTGAAAGCCGCCAGGGATGGAGCATTCACAACTTCCCTGGCCAACCCATTACAGTGCCTCACCACCCTTACAGGAAAGAATTCCTTCCTCATATCCAATCTAAACTTTCCCTATTGAAGTTTGAACCCGTTACCCCTTGTCCTCTCACTACAGTTCCTAATGAAGAGTCCCTTCCCAGCATCCCTATAGGCCCCCTTCAGATATTGGAAGGCTGCTATGAGGTCTCCACTCAGCCTTCTCTTCTCCAAGCTGAACAGCCCCAATTTTCTCATCCTATCTTCATACGGGAGGTGCTCCAGTACCCTGATCATCCTCGTGGCCCTCCTTTGCACTTATTCCAACAGTTCCATGTCCTTTTTATGCTGAGGACACCAGAACTGCACACAATACTCCAAGTGAGGTCTCACGAGAGCAGAGTAAAGGGGCAGGATCACCTCCCTTGATCTTCTGGTCATGCTCCTTTCGATGCAGCCCAGGATACGGTTGGCTTTCTGGGCTGCAAGCACACACTGAAATCCATCTGCAGGTCCTGAAGGAGCTGGAAAATGAAGTTGCTAAGCTACTGTCCATCCTATTTGAAAAATCGTAGCGGTTTGGTGAAGTTCCCTAAGACTAGAAAAAAGGTAATATGACCCCATTTTCAAGAAGGGGAAAATGGATGACCTGGGGGACTAAAGACCAGTCAGTGTCTCCTCTGTGCCTGGCAAAATCTTGGAGCAGATTCTCCTGGAAGGCATGCTAAGGCACATTGTCCTGGGTTCAGCAGTGGCAGTCATTTTTTCTCCTACTTAATAGGTGGTGCAGTGCTGTGTTTTTGACTTTTGGCCTGGAAACAACGCTGATAACACCGATGTTTTCAGTTACTGCTTAGAATATTTTGGTCTGACCAAGGACTTTCTGAGTCTCATGCTCTGCCAGGGAGGAAGGGAAGCCAAGAGGAAGGAGAAACAGGACACCTGACCCAAACTTACCAAAGAGATATTCCACGCCACAGCACATCACGCCCAGGATGTAAAAACTAAGGGCAGGGTCCTTGAAGAGGGCGGTGTACTGCTGGGTCGGGCTTGGTATCGGGTGGTGAGTGGTTGTATTCTCTTCCCTTGTATTTCTCTTGTCATTATTTGCGGGGGATTAAGGAACAACGCAATACTGATCAATGTGATCAAACGCCGAAAAATTTATTGTGCGCAATCGTGCCTTTTATAGGAAAGTTTCAGAACAGTAGAGCATTCAATAACACTTGATTGGTTAACTTCACTTAGCCGAGTGCTAGCAACAGTTTAATGATTGGTTAACTATTACAGCATATGTTTCAAGGTTACAGTTATCAGTTCCCTCCTGCACATCTCTCTCAGTAGGTTTCCATGCTAAACTTTCTCAAGGCTTCTGCACGTACATGAACTTTAGTAACCCCCAGGCGAGGCCTCAGTGTCTGTGGGTCACTACCCCACAATTGTCAAGCAGTTGTCTGGATTGCTCACATGCCCGTTCACAGCCAAACAGCTCTCCACAATTATTGTTATTGGTGGTAGCTGTAGTGGTTTGTGTTATACCTTAGTTACTGGACTATTCTTATCTCAACCTGTGGGAGTTGCATTCTTTCAATTCTCCTTCCCATCCCTCCAGGTGTGGAGGGAAAAAAGAGTGGGGAGTGAGTTAGCAAACTGTGTGGCTGACTGGGCTTAGACCACAACACAAATGAAAAACAACAAGGTGCTTGGTGACAGCCAGCATGGCTTCACTAAGGGGAAATCCTGCCTGACCAATTTGGTGGCCTTCTATGATGGGGCTACGGAACTGATGGACAGGGGTAGAACAGTTGATGTCAGCTACCTGGACTTGTGCAAAGCATTAAACAGTGTCCCACATGACATCCTTATCTCCAAATTGGAGAGACATCAATTTGATAGGTGGACTACTTGGTGGATAAAAACTGGCTGGATGTCAAGAGATTCAGAACAGCCCTGTGGAGGACTTGGGGGTGTTAGTCAATGAGAAAATGAACATGAGAAGGCAGTGTGCACTTGCAGCCCAGAAAGCCAGCCGTATCCTGGGCTGCATCAAGAGGAGCATGACCAGCAGGTCGAGGAAGGTGCTCCTGCCCCTCTACTCTGCTCTTGTGCGACCTCACTTGGAGTATTGCTTGCAGTTCTGGTGTCCTCAACTTAAAAAGGACATGGAACTGTTGGAACAAGTGCAGAGGATGGCCATGAGGATGATCAGGGTACTGGAGCACCTCCCGTATGAAGATAGGCTGAGAAAATTGGGGCTGTTCAGCCTGGAGAAGAGAAGGCTGCGTGGAGACCTCATAGCAGCCTTCCAGTATCTGAAGGGGGCCTATAGGGATGCTGAGGATGGACTTTTCATTAGGGACTGTAGTGATAAGACAAGGGGTAATGGGTTTAAACTTAAACAGGGAAAGTTTAGATTGGATATGAGGAAGGAATTCTTTACTGTAAGGGTGGTGAGGCACTGTAATGGGTTGGCCAGGGGAGTTGTGAATGCTCCATCACTGGCGGCGTTCAAGGTGGGGTTGGACATAGCCTTGGATGGCATGGTTTAGTATGAGGTGTCCCTGCCCATGGCAAGGGGGTTGGAACTCGATGATCTTAAGGTCCTTTCCAACCCTAACTATTGTATGATTCTATGAGTCTAGCACCATCCTCTTGGCACCCACAGGATGAGATGCTGATCTGCATTGATGACATCTCCTCTCAGTCTGCTCTTCTCTTGACTAAACAGGCCCAGCTCCCACAGTGTCTCCTCATAAGAGAGATGCTTCAGACCCCTGCACATCTCTGTGGCCTCTGCTGGACCATCTCCAGTAGCTCCTTGAAAATATGAAGTGTCAGAGTCCAATACTCTCTGAAAAAGTTCTTATAGATATTTCACACATGGAGGGTGTAAAGTTTAATATCATATCTACTTATTTGTAGGCAGTTGATGCTGCACAGGATTTCTGATTCAGAGAAGTGATACAAAATATACTGAAAACACAGTACAAATCCAAGTTACACTAAAAAAAAAAAAAACAAAAACCAAAACTACACAGAAAAACCATAGCAATTGCAATGTATAGTTCAATCTAAATGCCAATATGATTTCCATTTCTAGTCTCTAAAATATGCTCAGTGAAATGAGGTATGCATCCTGTATGAGCTCAGTTTTAATTTTTTTTCCATTTTTTCCTGTATCTTCAGATATAGGAAAGTGTACTATTTGCACCATTTGAACCTGCAAATCCAGCAACTTCATGTTTTTTCACTGTTCACTTAATATCCTGAATCATGACATTAACAGTCAGATGATTTAAATCCTGAAAGGAGGAAAAAGTCACATTTTGACAGAAACACTGGGATATGAATCAGCCTATTACAGAAGTACTGAATAAGCATAGCACCAGCACAGAATGAAACACAACTAAACATTATGAAGCTAAACTAGAAAAGATCAAAAGATCTACCCATCTATATCTATACAGAAAGAGTAAGATGTACAAAGTACCACACATCATTATTTTATAGTGCTTATTGTTTTATTTGCACTACTTTCAGTCCCCCCTCTTTTTGGGCACTGTGGATAAATTGTCGATTGCACAAGCAGGAACCTGATGTGTATGAGGCAGATCAAAGAGTTCAGAAATCCAGCAACTGTACTGTTACTTTGGGTGAATTCCTGAAGTCATGCTATATAAATATTTTCCTACATCTGGACTGGAAGATACCCTTCCAAAAGACAAGTAATCTTCAAATAGTAATGGTGAGTTATGTTCACAACACATGTGAGACCCTTTGCAAGTCCTTACTGTGGTTCTGTTATCCAATGATTACTCACCTGCACAGCTGGAAAAATAAAAATTTGTTTCAAGGTTGATTTTGCCTAAATTCAGATTCAAGCATTTTGATATCATTTTCAGTCTGGAAGACTGAAGCTTGCAGCTGTTAGAGCTCTCACTCTCAGTATGCAAGTACTTGCAAACGACAAACACTTTTCTCATAGATGACCTCTGAGTTGGCTCCCGTGTTTTGTTGATGTTTCTTAAAGTCTGCATGCCTGGTTGAGTTTTTCTCATCTCAACCAGTGTTAAGTCTGAAAAGTTTAAAATACTTACTCTAGTTATAGTACTGAAAGCAATTATTTATGTTGATTCCCACAGACTTGTTTGAAGTACCGAGTAGGCTCAGGAGTCCCTGGAGCCAGGAACAGTGGTCTCCCCCTGAGGTCCATCAGGGCAGGACCTCGCAGCCAGGACCTGTCCTACCCTCTAGTCACGGGCAGGGCAGCAGCGGGGGGGCGGGGGGGGGAGGGGAGGGCACTGGGGAGGCCCCAGCCCCAGGCATTGGGCACCTCACTGGGGGCAGGTCAAGGCCAGGCCAAGCTGTAGGCTCCTGAGTGAGCCTGGCTCAGAGGTGCCCATGGCCAGACAGGGCAGGAGTGTGGGGAGCTGGAGACTGGCCCTACTGCAGTGTCACTCAGGCAGGGGCTGATGGCCTTGAGGGGCTGAAATGGGGTCCTGAAATGGGGGCCAAGGGCAGGGTATGGGGAGGCCCTGGAGGGCCTGGGCAGGGACAGGAAGTCCTGTGAGTGGCCTTATGGTCTTCACCTTTTCCAAGTCACTACTTCTAAAACTCCTAATTTTTAAGTAAATTGTTAATTCCCAGGGGCATTAGCTTTTATTTGCTCTATTAAAATGCATTTTGTTCAATGGGACCTTTGAGCTCAGTGATTTACATCATCGTGTAAAAGTAATGTGTCTTTGGTATTTATTGCTCCATCAGTTTTTGTGTCATCTGTAAACTTCACTAGTAAAAATGCTAAATTATCCAGTAAAATACTAGGAAAATGTAGAGGAGTTGTGATGGATTTACAAAACCTCTCTGAAGGACCACTGTTGGAACAAATCCAGAGGTGGGCCACGAGGATGATCAGGGGACTGGAGCACCTCCTGTATGAAGATAGGATGAGAAAATTGGGGCTGTTCAGCCTGGAGAAGAGAAGGCTGCGTGGAGACCTCATAGCAGCCTTCCAATATCTGAAGGGGGCCTATAAGGATGCTGGGGAGAGACTCTTCATGAGGGACTGTAGTGATAGGACAAGGGGTGACGGGTTGACACTTAAATAGGGGAAGTTTAGATTGGATATGAGGAAGGAATTCTTTCCTGTAAGGGTGGTGAGGCACTGTAATGGGTTGGCCAGGGAAGTTGTGAATGCTCCATTGCTGGCGGCGTTCAAGGCGGGGTTGGAGGTAGCCTTGAATGGCATGGTTTAGTGGGAGGTGCCCCTGTCCATGGCAGGGGGCTTGGAACTCGATGATCTTAAGGTCCTTTCCAACCCTAACTATTCTATAATTCTATGATTCTATGATTCTATGATTCCATGATTCTATGATTCTGTGATTCTATGATTCTATAATTCTATGATTCTATGGTTCTATGATTCTATGATTCTGTGATTCTATGACTTGAGTTAGTAGGCCAGCAGTGGCAATAAGGGAAATAAGGGAAGAAAAGAAAACCCTTCGTCTTTTTATGCTTCAAGAAAGATACTGTGTTGTGTTCAGAGTGAGAGAAGTTGTTTGGCCACAGATTCTTCTGTCATCAGGTTTTGCGGCATTTAAGGATATACAAGCCGTTGTGAGAAATGGAGGCTGGAAGTCAGGTGCTTAGTAGTTGTAGTGTGGAGTGGTAACAATGCATGGCTGTGTTTTGTAGGAGTGCATCAACACCAGTGAAATTGTGGGAACGAGAAAGTGATGATGATGATGATGATAATGATGATGATGATGATGATGATGATGATGGTGATGGTGATGATGATGATGAAGAAGAAGCAGTGTCAAGGAGGTCTCTCCACAGTTTTACAGTTCTGGATAACTGTGTCTTCAAGGTCAAATTGTTGTATGCTTTTGCCATTCTGTATAATGATCTGGGATAATTTTCCTTTTTCATTATTATCTAGAAGATTTTATTACATTCTGTGAACTCCTCTGTCAGATGCCTAGCACCTGCTCACTGCAAGTCTTTCTGCTGCCCGCACTTTGTAAAATCTGTAGGGGTTTTAAGGGATGATCGGCTTTCTTATATTAGTTTTTTTAAAGGTATTAAAGCTTCTTCGAACTACTGGCGCTATTTGATAAGAAGTCCTGCTGTCACATGTTTTTGCTTTTCTAAGTCAAATAGAACACAGAGGTGAGCTGTACTTGGGGACTGAAAGAACAAACAGTTCATCTTGTAATCTGAAATGTCTGCTATGAAAATATCAGCATCTTCACGACACGATAAAGTGCTAGCTGTAGTGGAACATTAAAATGTATGTGAGTTTATGTAACTGTTCACCTCTGTCTCTTCCTAGTCTCGCTCTTTGAAGGTAGATAGGAGATTAAGCACACAAAAGTGAGCTAAATTAGTGAAAAGCACATGCAGGACATTTGCATTGTCTACTTGTGTCATTAGGATGGAAAGCTTTATTTAAGTGCACCTTTGTATCTTACCTAGACAAGTAGAATAAATCTAACAAGTGTGAGCAGCCATTGCTTGTATCTGTATAAGCCCTATCTGTGCCCTTTGTCAGGCAGAAAAATAATGATAAAAAGGAAAGAAGATTAGCCTTTGACAGGGGCAATTCTCTATAAGAGTCTTAATAGTCCTTGATGATGTTTAATGTATAACTGTACTGGATAACATGTATCTTTACAATGAAACTGCACAAAGAAACAAAAGCATTGGCTTAACAGGTTTTAGCTGTATTTGGACATTATATGCTACAGAAATCCCAGCAGAGCCTGCTGTTCGAAGGCTTCATTGTTATTCAGTTTGTTAACATGACAATGATCAAAGATATCCAGTCTAAACTACTCATTTATTCCAATTAAAATAACTGTTCCAATCTGTTATAGGTTTTATCCTTATAGTGTGTGTATCTAGCAAAAGAGTAGTTGGTAACCTTAAAATGTTACAGAGAAAAGCATAGTGCATTCCTTCTCCAGGGCACTGTAATTTGATGCAAAAGGACCAGAGTTTTTAAGAGCAGTTCATTTTTGCTTTGTCTCAGTTGTAATAAAAGCGTTGGTCATTTACTGAGAGGCAGGTTCCTGGCAGTCAACCAGGTAGCATGACACTTTATTTCATATTACAGTTGAAAATATGACAATAAGAAATGGCACTAAGCATGCTAATTTATACCTAATTAATTTTTCTTTTGTTTCAGAAAAACATGCAAAGGCAGGCTTTATGTGATAGTCCAATTGATTCATTTGAATCAGAAAAAAACTCTGTGGTAGACTGATTCTTGGTACATTTTTTTTTGCCATGTCCTGCAAATTATTTGTATTTAATTTAAATTACCTTAACTTTTAGAATTGTGAATAATTGTCTTCCTTACAGTGAGAGAGATGGGCTGGCACTGAACTTATCAGCTTGCTCAGCATTTTGAAGATCATCAAAATATTTAACCAATTGCTTAAAAATAAAGAACTGATGAATATGTATATTCTTTTCTGTTTTATACCAGCTCTTACACCACTTTCATCACAGAACCCACCTCAAGAGCTGTAATTAGGTTTGAGAATTATAAGTGATACCATCTGCCTTCTTTAGGAACCTAATTCAAGTTGTGTGCTGCCCAAGGAAGTTGTGAATGCTTCATCCCTGGCGGCGTTCAAGGTGGGGTTGGACATAGCCTTGGATGGCATGGTTTAGTGGGAGGTGTCCCTGCCCATGGCAGGGGGGTTGGAACTAGATGATCTTAAGGTCCTTTCCAACCCTAACTATTCTATGATTCTATGATTCTATGATTGAAGTTATGTGCTGTTAAGTGTCCTGGTCTTAAATCTTTACCTTTGGTTAGGCAAGACTACTGAATTACCTGCTGTGTCCAAATGACAGTTACTGGACAGAGCAAGGACAAGTTAAGGTGGGGATTCTTTTAGTGGGGAAGCAGCAATTTAAACTACCATTACCATTGTAGAGGTTTTCTAGTTTTCTTGCTTCCACTCATCAGGAACCACCAGACCAACTGTCATCTAAGAGTCAATGAAATTCTCTCCATCTTGGAGAGAAAGCTGCACTAGTATAGTATTCATGAGCAGTTATCAGCACTGGTTCACACCTGAGGTATACATCCCACCCGTGTCTCTGCATGCATTACTTAGGAAGTGCAGCATGGCACCAGGCTCAGATGGGAAACTGTGCTTATACCTGCCACCTCCAATGTACAAAGCAAAGCAGAAATACTTATGTACTCAGATTCTGGACTCAGCTGTGAAGCAGCAATTACAAGCTGTGATAGCTACAAGCAGATTTCCAGGTGCTGTTGCCTGTAACCTGCCATTCTGTCTTCTTGATGTATTGGAACTCAGGAGGCTTTTCTTTAAGCCTAGTGAGTATCCAGAGATGAACTCCATAGCCTGGAATTAAAAAGTATGTTCAGTTTGTGAATCGGAGTACAGACTCGAGACAAAAAAAAGGTATTAGCTATGCCATAGCCTATTTCCTGTCCTTGGTGGCATTGAGAATCAGTCATGAATAATCAGCAGAATTGCTATAGCTGTCTAAAATGCAAGTGTCACATAAAATGATATTGAAGACTGGATTGTTTCATTGCCCTTTGCTAATGCTTTGTTGTTGTTGTTAGGAAAGAGTTAATGATTTTTTTTGCTTTTCTTCAGGAAGGAAAGTCTGGTTGACATGTTACTACTCTGCTGAGATTATGTGTCTTTCCTCACAATGAATTGTTTAAATGCTAAACTACGCTTCCATATTTAGAAAAATCAAGCTCAAAGCAGCTGCTTGTTGTATTTGTAGTAATGAGTTTTGTAGGAGAAAAGTGTGTCTAACAATTTAACAGTGTAAACTTTCCCTTTACTTCTAAAATCCCAATTGTTTTTTCATACAGCCAGTCCCTAACATCCCCCCCCACCCCGACCCACATAATTTTATAGTCATCTTAAGTGAGTATGTGGTTTTTCTTAAACTGTTTTTCTTAAGGCCAAATTATAAATAATTATTTTATTGCATATATGAAGCGCCTCTGAGGACAACTTGAGCACAGCCTAATGAGATAGACCTAGTAAGTTACTAGCAGCCAGAACTTAGTAGTTACTTAGTAACTAGAACTTACTTCAATGGAGTCTTACAGCAGCGAAAAGTTGAATGCCTTATTTTTAGCTAAATGTGCGAAGCAAGGAAGATGTTCTTTGTGACAGACATTTTTGTTCCTCAAACTTTATCTGTCTGTCCATATTCATGCACAGAGCATAGCTGTAAAATAGTATTTGTGTTCAGTTTCCTCCAGCAGTGGCATAGCTCTGTCATGTAGTTTTATCACAACAGGTGGTGGGGAAAAAAAGAAGACAAAAGGGCATACAAACACAAAAAAAAAAAGCTTCAAAACCTGAAAATAAACCAGAATAAAAAAAAGATATAGCATTATTATTTATTTTTACAGTGTACTGTGACAGACTAAGTATGAATGACGGGGACAGGAACTATAAATTAAGGACAGGAACGCTTTTAAAGCACTGTTTCTTTCTGTCAGAAGCAAATCAGGCTTATCTTCATGACTTTTTAGACTTGTTTCCCTTTCTTCTTTCCTTCTCTCACCACTTAAGCTTTCCACTCCATCAGTTAGGCCAACAGCCAAAGCAGCTGTTGATGGTGATAAACATTAAGTGAATGAATGAAACCTAGCAGTGAGCAGGAACTCAGTGGCTGGGCACAGAGATGTAAGTAGATAGAAATAGAGTAGCAATCTCTTAAAATTATAATGAGAGATAAAGTGTTTGTAAGTCATTAAATTATCATTGGGAGGTGCTTATGATTTTACAGCTCCTATTGACAGCTTGGTGTTCAGCTCCCTACTTGGAATGTACTATGCATCTTGGAACTGTCCAGCCTGAGGTCTTTCCTAGAATTTTTTCTACATGATTTTGCACTGTTATTCCTAAAACATAAAATTATCCACCCAGCTGTCAAAGAGAAAAGATTAAAGTGGTCACAGAAGAACATTAATTCTGTCTCCTCTATAACACTGGCATGCCAGTTCTGAATCTGGAGCTATCTTGGGTTCAGAATCCAGAAGAGGGTCACAAAGATGATTAGAGGGCTCAAGCACCTCTCCTATCAAGGCAGGCTGAGAGAGCTGGGGTTATTCATCCTGGAGAAGAGAAGGCTCTGGGTAGATCTTGCAACAGTCTTCCAATACCTGAAAGGGGCCTACAAGAATGCTGGAGTCTTCTTACAAGGGCATGTAGTGCTAAGGCAAGGGGGAACGGTTTTAAACTTAAGGAGGGAAGATTTAGATTAGATATTAGGAGGAAAATCTTCACTGTGAGGGTGGTGAGATACTGGAACAGGTTGCCTAGAGAAGCTATGGATGCCCCAATGCTGGAAGTGCTCAAGGCCAGGTTGGATGGGGATTTGAGCAACCAGGTCTACTGGAAGGTATTCCTGCCCATGGCAGGTGGATTGGAAATAGATGGTCTTTAAAGTCCCTTTCAAACTTAACCATTTCCTAGAGTTCTATCATCTGGAGATGCCTCATCTCCATGAAGCATATGGGGAGCTTAGGGTCTTATTTTTATTTTCTAAATAATAAATAGTGTGAACCAGTACAAATAAACTGTCAAAGGGCACAGTGTTCATATTGTGTGCATTTCAGAGTTTTTATTCTGGCTTGGTTTATTTTCTTCTTTTAAATTAAATGTCTGTTACTGATTAGAAAACATTCGAAATATGCCTATAGTAGTAAGTGGAGTGGCCCAGTAGTATAAAATATATAGAGTGAAAGAGATAGTGTTGAGGACTCTGCATTCTCACTGAACATGTTTTGGGGTTTTTTTGTGCACTCCTCAGAGTAGCTCTAGTCTGATCCTGTGGGCTGAGTACCTATTAATGGTGGCAGACAGAGTGTCTTTTGTGTTGTAATTTCATCCAAGAATTCTCTGTGCTTTGAGATAAAAAGCAGTATACGGAAAGTTAAAAAAATTCCCTTCAAAATTGCACTCCTGATAAAAACTAAAATGCTAGTGTAGATCTTCCCTACTTAAAATACATAATTAGACTGTATGAATAGATTCTTAATAGTTAAATCTTGACTAATATTGAGAACTATTTAACTTAATAAATAGTCCCATTAAAATCAATAATGAGGCTGCTTCACAGTGATGTGCTACCCAGTAACTAAGAACATTAAAATCTATCTTAAAGTAGCAATAACAGTGTTCAGGATCCATAATTCATGGACTCATTTGCAGAACAGAATTAATATATGAGCTTTTGTCTTACTGAGAGAAATTTAAGCTCTTTCAATGTGTGCTTTATGGCTTTTATTCATAGATTTTCTGGACTGTAATTGTTTACTTACCCATGGCTAATATAAACTTTAGTGAAAATCAGTCATTCCAGTATTAAACATTCATGGAAGTGGCTGGTTACTGACAGCAGTTAATATACTAGTGATTAAAGAATACTTAGAAGGTACATTCTCCAAAGCAGAATGTTTAAGACATTTAAGTTTAAAGGAAATAGCCAATGGCAAATAAAAGATTAATCTTATAACAAGATTTCTAAAGTCACTAGTCAATGCCAAGCAAGGTTGACAAGAATAATAATATATAATTCCTTTTTTAAAAGTAACCCCAAAACTCAGGTGTTTAATTATTGATCCAAGTAATATTTTCCTTTCAAACTCATCCAGGGGCTAAAAGCCATTACTCAAAGCATCTGACAGAAACTCTTCCTAAAGGATTAATGAAATGAACTCTTCGGCAGTTTGCAGAAAAGGATTTTTACACCGCTAGATTAAAGAAAACAGACACCTAAAACATACTGATTCACTTAGAAAGAATAGTAATTACACTAAGGTTTCTTACATTTCTCCTTTTCCTGTACACCACTTCTGAGTGATAAGTGGTGCATTAGTCTAATCCAAATGATAATTAATGTTACATGTGAAAACAAAATAGTTTTCAGGTGAAGTCTGCTACCCTTATTCATAATTTATTACTTTACCACCCAGTATGTCTTGTTACATAAATAAGATTTTGTGATATGCGATTGCTCATTTTAAAGGAAGATAACATAATTACAAACCTGATTGTCACTGTCTTTCTTTTCATGTGACTGTTAAGATGTTTGTGAATTATGTGTACATAAATACTTCACAGTGTTCAATGTCTTTAAGGCATGTGTTAGATATGAAGTTCTGTTATGGCCATCTTAAAAATCTGTATCTTTTCCCCCATTCTGTGAAGTCAGCACAGAGCTTAGATACCTTTCATTCTTTTTAAGAAATCTAATCTAGGGCCTGTCTGTATTTCTTGAAGCCTAACACTTTTAAAAATTGAGTCCAAAGTGACTTTGCCATAATATTACTGGAAGAGAAGGGACTTTAGCACAGAGCCTAGGTTTATGCCCCAGCCCTTGGATCACTTCCTTACAGTAGTTTGTTCAGTCTTTCTGCAGTCACAATTCTTATGTCAGCAGGAGCAAAATTACTAATATTGGAGTTATGAGTCAAGAGGGGGGAAAAGCCTACTTAGATAAATTTTATTTTGCGTTCTTGCAAGCCGTTTTTGAATAATCCACTTTATCGTCCTCTACACCCTGTTGAATTGTGGGATAAAAAAATACAGCTGACATAATTCTCTGCTGAGCACCCAAAGGCAGATTCTCATTTTTAGAATAGTGAAGTAGTAAGACAAAAATTAAATTGGTTTAAGCCTCAGGAGCTTTAATGCTGGCCAGTGCCATTTTACCTAAGCAAGTATTTTCAGTGTTTTGTGTAGAATCAAAAAGCATCCTTTGGAATTCCTATCTACTGTAAAATTAAATACACGTTTTCAGTTGGGTGTACACCAGCAGTGAAATTATGGCCCCATTCAATCTGATGGAACTTTTTGCAATTGACTTCAATGGGTCTAGGACTTCACCCCAGGAGTGTACTTTTAGGCGTGCTAACATCTTTTTTAATGTACCCCCTACATAGCCTATTAAATATTCTTGTCATTACAGAATACAGAAGAGCCCATTTTCCAATTTGTCACACTCTGACGAGCACTGTTTCTTAGAGCTCCCCTCAACCCCTGTTGTTTCCTACTTACTAGTTAGAGCATGAAAAAGCCAGTGGGTCAGAGGTTGCTTTCTCAGTCATCACATATACTTTATAGCAGCTAACGGGGTATGAAGGCTTCCTAACAGGCAACCTGAATTTAGTTGGAGGTTTTTGACATACCTGGTCCATCTTTTATTTGAAGATTTTTATTATAGTCATGGTTTAGTAAAAAAAAACCATGATTTGAAACAGCTGGCCTACAGAAGTCATAGGGAGAGAAAGAGCCATGGGAAAGAACAGAAAAAAAAATAATTTCTGTACATCTCTTATGCAGCCACAAAAGCAAGAAAAATGATGCTGGGTCTTACTGACTACATCTTTTGTCACTTCTTACAAAAAAGTCATTTTTAAATTTGTGCTGCATTTCAATAACTCTGAAAACAGATTACCTTGGTACATTTGTAGAAGCACCCTAGAGTCCATGAGTACCCATGCATGCTGCCATTTCTGCAACAGTGTTGCGGCTATTCGTGTTCCACAAGGCTGCCTGCAGCTAAATGGAGTGCAGAGGTGAAGGAAAGACATATAAACCCAGTTATTTTCCCCCAGAGATGTTTACTAAGGGATGCAGGTGGGTTGGACTTCATTACAATTTCATTTGAGAGGGTAAAAATATGACAACTGAAATAACCTTGAAACAGACTGCAGGTTTCCTTGAGAAGGATCTAAACTGCCTAGATCTCAAAGCAATTTGCTTTGGATTTGAAGAGAAAACTTAGCAGCCTCACCTGATGTAGTTAGTTTAACGAGCATTTATCTTCTATTCAGTTATTTATATTGAAGAAATTATTCCATTTCTTTGTGTAAATAGAATGAAAATGAAAATCTTAATGATAAATTCAGGGATGCCAAAAATCTGAAGTAACTACCTGTCTACTTAATTGTTACTAAGAAAATACAGGGTCCCGTATTCTTATGCAAAATACATCAAGACCATATAAATTAACAAAAATAATAATGGATACGCTCTCATGAGAACATAATTATTTGCTTCTTTTTTAAGGACACGTTTAGAAGCCTAGTCACATGTTATAAAATACCAGGAATTAAATTCTCTAGCTTTCATTTCAATTATTTTAATGTTCAGAACAGATTTTCAGCTGTTAATAAAAATATGCTTGAAGGAAGATAAATAGAAAACAGTTGTGGGTTTAGATCTCAGATCTTCTATATTCTTTTTAATTTATTTTAAATTATTTTTAGTATTTGCTTTTTAGAACACTGTGTTAACCATATGCTTTCACCATAGTGTTTTCTTCAAAATCAGTCACAATACACTGCTCCAGATTTTCTCTGATACAAGTAAGTGCAGGCCTACACTTTATTTTACTTCTTGTGTAGATTAAAAGCTCTGCTTAGGATTTATTTTCAAAGCATTCTACAAACAAAGCATTTTCCTTACTGTATTCAAGTGTGCAATAATTTTTAGAGCCTGAAGTGATTCTTGCTTAATTTGAGAAGGTTTAGGGACTTTTTATGTACAATAGAGACAGTTAATATAAAACAGTAATATGGTCCTGATCTAACAAAAGGATAAAAAAAACCTCTATGTCCTGCATATCTAATGCACTCAACAGTTTTCAAGCTGATTTACTCAACTTATTGTACTGTTGCTATGGTTACTCTACATCATGCTATCTCAGACATAGCCAATATATATGTAAAGGTAAAGACCGCTACATCCTTACATCAGAGGATTTCATGCAGGTATTTTTTTGGATGTTCTAATTCACTGCTTGAAAACTTATTAATGTGTATGTACAGTATTCATGAAGAAAATGAAAGTCCTTTATTTTCCTTATTTATATTCAAGAAACAGAAGAAACCTCAAATGCTATTGCAACCCTGTTGTGTGAGGGGCTATAAAAAAATACATAGAATCACAGAATGATTTGGGTTGGAAGGAACTTTAAAGGTCATCTAGTTCCAGCTCCCCTGCCATGGCCAGGGACACCTTCAACTAGACCAGGTTGCTCAAAGCCTCATCCAACCTGTCCTTGAACACCCCAGGGGTGGGAGTATTCTCAGCTTCTCTGGGCATCCTGTTCCTGTGCTTCACCACCCTCATGGTGAAGAACTTCTTTCTAATACCTAATCTAAATCTGCCTTCTTTCAGTTTAAAGCCATTCCCTACACTACCTGCTTTTTTAAAAAGTCTCTCTCCTGTTTTCTTGTGGTTCTCCTTTAGTTACTGGAAGGATACAGTAAACCTTTTATTTATTATTTTTTTAAACAGTAAAAAAAAAGAAAAAAATAGGAGTGTGATTTTACAGTCCTTTTACAGTCAAGGAATATGTTGGAGGACTGTGCCATTCAATCCAGTATCTTGTTAAAAATGTGTTGCCTTATAACTGTTCACTTCTGTTCCGAAATGCAGCTACCAGTATAGTGGAGAAGTAAAATGGGTGTGTGATTGAGTTGATGTTTAGGATTTTTACAATTTATTTTAATTCTAGACTCTTATCCAGTATACTCTATTGCACATAATTTTATAGTACAAATCAGCCATGTATTCGTTTATGTTTTACCTTTAAAAAAATCAAAATAAGAACAAGATCTTTCAGAATGTCTGTGAACAAGCTCTCAATCAGGTTCAGTCTGAGAACTTTTCAAGAACCTTATTTTAGCAACTTCAGTCCTTTTTTTTCATTATTATCACATTTTATTTAAATGCAGATAGTGAGATAAATGAAAGATAACATGAGAGTGTTTCTCCATTCAAAGGGCAGCATTTAGAATCTTGAACTGAGATAGTTTGTTGGCAATGATTGCAGGTCAGTCTCGGCCTGTATCGTCTGTTTAATGTCTGTGTAGTTAACTGTTTATATCATAATTTAAAAGAAATAAGACTAATTGTATTGCTGTTTTTAAAGTAAAATAGAATTTGCCAAGTTGAATATATTGATGGGTGACTATCTCACAGTGCTGAAAGCAAGATGGGACCAGAAAGGCACAGGGAAACATCTCTAAGCCATGCAAAGGTATCCTTTAGCACTCAGACCTAAAAATGGGATTTGCCTCTCCAGTAGGCAGTGATCCTTTTGCATAGATTTATTTGTACATATTCACGTTCACAAGAGTTAATGTGACTGTACAGAACTTGGTAGGAAAGAGAATGTAACTAGTCTGTTCTTTGGATATGCAAATTGTACATAACCATAGATTTAAAAGGACCTTGAGTCATTTACAAAATCTTCTACTTATCTTTCAGTGCTACAGAAACAAATGTGCCATCAGAGCTTAGACAGGTCTTAGTTGCACCACCTCTGAAGCAGTTCTCATTGGTTTAAATCAAATAAATTATTTTCTTTACAACCTACAGAGCTAGTTTTAAGCATCCTTTGGTTCACCAGTACATTTAATCTCAGCTTTTCAGTATTTCTAACGACTTGGTAAAAGCATTAGTTAAGGGGATAAAAACAATAAAGGAATCTGTTTAAAAAATCAGCAATCTCAGAGGGGCTTGGATATCAGCCTACTTAAAAACATCTTTAATGTGTATTCCTGAGAGATTTCTACTGGTGGTTTAAACTGCAGCCAAGCAATTTCGCATTCTCACAGCATTTCTTGTATACCTTAAATGCACAAAAGGGAAAAACATGCATTTTCCATCCATCTATAGCTCTTTTCAAAGCTAGATTGCCTCTGTTGTCCCTTTAAAACCTCTGTAATCATTGCAATGAAAAAATGGCAAGTAATGAGGCATGTGAACCACACATAAAGTAGGACTACAAAGAGTAGGATACTGAGCCTTTCCAGGGAGAAGTGCAGCTCCCAGTCTGAGAAGTTAGAATACACGTAGAGGCGAGAAATATTTTTAATAGGTTGTGGAACAATAAATGCAATAGAATATTTGAATAGTCTCATGGAGATTGTAGTAACTTTCTGCTTAATCAGAATAGTTCATCTACCCTACTTCATATATCACATTGCCTTCTAGCTCTCTAATATGCATGTTCAAAGAATGCAAAGGGAACTACATGGCTTTATCTTAGATCATGCCAAATGAGGGTTTTTTTTCCCATCTTTACTGGAATATTATGGGAAAAGAAATGTCACTTATGATTGTCTTGTTTTCTCAGAGGTAAAATGACCGTATTAACAAAGAACTAGAGATCTATAGATGGAAAGATAAGTAAGAATCATAATTATTAGAACTGTATGCTTTTGTAATATCTTTATTGCAAGTTGAAATTTAAAAATGTCACTGTTTTAAGGATAGGGTGATAACCTCATACATGTAGCATTTAAAATTATTTTATAATTTTTACCCTTTCATATTTATGGAAAATATTTAGCATTGCACTTTGACTAAATTCTATGAGTTAAATATCACCAAAGCTAAATGCTTTTATTATTATGCTGTGCAAGTCAGCAGCCAAAAATCTAGCAGTTTCTCATTCTGAAAGCAGGACTGAAAAGAGTAATCATTTCATTAATATTTCTATTTTTTCCCCATATCCATGTGTACAGGAATATGTTAAGGAAGAGAAACCAATGTTTGCTGTCCTCATACATTAGGAATTCATTTCAATTGTATAAACACGCTGTATGACCTGATCCACCCCAAATATCATGTGTTACTCTGGATATGTCATTAAAACATCTTTCAGGATCTGAGTATTAGCATTTGCCATCAATTTCCCATTATCAACTCCCCTAAGGTTTAATTGTCATCAACCCCCCAAAGGTTAGGTACCTTTCTACCTGTAAGTGACTATGCTAGTATCTCCAGCTATATTACAAGGTGAAGAGAGGGCTTCCCTTTGCCAATTGATGGCACCCATTATTTCTGACCACATTGTTTTTCTGTAGCACAGCTGTGGCAAAGTCTCAAAACACTCCTGCAATATTTAGGGATTACTATAAAGTCTGTGTTCTTGTGTGCTTGGCTGTGGTCAACACAATTATACAAATATGCCAACATGCTCAGAATATTTAGGAGCCTAGTCTGTGTGCATATCTGAGCATACCCCTCAGGGTTTCTAATGTAAACAGGGGGAAAGCCTAGCCTCAAAAGTTGGCATATATGCTCGTTTAACTACTGGCAGTTGCCATATGCCTTAGTTCCACTTCCTACAGTGCAGTATATTAAAGAAAGTAATTCAATACTTAGAATTGCAACAAAAATCATAGCTAGGCCCTTCATATTACTTTAACCTTAAACTGTGGGTAAAAAACTTTCTAGTTTATTTGCTTTGTCTAAGAAGTGGTGTGGTCCTGACAAAGCATCTGCACTAGACAAGGACAGTGAGAGGAAGAAAAAGGGATAACCAAGGACATTCTGTCTATTATGGTATTATATGGAACTGTCAGGAAAAATTAAATCAAAAGATTGTCTGATCTCAGCAGAGAATTGTACAGAACTTTAGCTAACGTTATATGCTATTCTGCCTTATTTTTACTTTTAGTTAACTCCCTCTTCTGTGCTCACAATTTTCAGCGTTATTCAGAACTGACAAATGGGCAAACATGACAAATACGCCATTTCAAAGAATGCAAGGCAGGCTAAAATCTGTTCAGAAGGGGATATTAGTCATCCTAATTTGCTCAATCTTGGGTTTATGGCTAGATTTGAGAGAGAAGGTATATGTTCTGTCCAGGGAAGGGATGCCATCCAGACAGACCTTGACAGGCTTGAGAGGTGAGCCAATGCAAACCTCCTGAAGCTCAACAAGGCCAAGTGCACGGTCCTACACCTGGGTTGGGGCAATCCCAGGCACAAATACCAGCTGGGTGGGGAATGGATAAAGAACAGCCCTAGGGAGAAGCACCTGTAGTGTTTGGGTTAACAAGAAGCTCAACATGACCTGGCAGTGTGCGCTTGCAGCCCAGAAATCCAACTGCATGCCTGGCTGCGTTTTGACGCATGGCCAGCAGGTCAAGAGAGGTGATTTTCACTCTCTACTCCACTCTTGTGAGACATTACCTGGAGCGCTGTGTTCAGCTCTGGGGTCCCCAGCACAAGAGGGATGAGAACTGCTTGCGCAAGTCCAGAGGTGGGCCATGAAGATGATTAGAGGGCTCAAGCACCTCTCCTATGAAGGCAGGCTGAGAGAGTTGGGGTTGGGAAGACCTCATAGCAGCCTTCCAGTCCCTAAAGGCGGCCTACAAGAAAGCTGAAGAGGGACCTTTTACCAGGGCATATAGCAATAGGGCAAGGGGGAATGGCTTTAGAAAGAAAGAGGACAGATTTAGATTAGATGTAAGAAGTAAAAAGTTTACTATGAGAGTGGTGAGACAGTGGCACAGGTTGGCCAGAAAAGCTGATGCTGCCTCATCCCTGGAAGTGTTCAAGGACAGGCTGGATGGGGCATTGAGCAATCAAGTCTAGTGGAATGTCTCCCTGCCCATGGCAGGGGGTTAGAACTAGATGATCCTTAAAGTCCCTTCCAACCCAAACCATTCTGTAAATCTGTGATTATTCTATGATATCACAATTGAACTATATTCACAGTACTGTTATTATTAGTGAGGGAATGTTCCAGTACAAAATACTTGTATGAATTTTTAAAAGCTGTATTAATCCAGTAGAAAACTATAAAATGTACTTCGGAGAGTGTTAGGCATACAGATGGTATTTCAATAAAATATACCTAACAGACATAACTGAATCCTATCAATAATTTTTTAGAACTTCAGAAAGTCAAAATTTAAAATTAAAAATTAAGATTAAATATCTACTTAGGAAGTTTTCCAAAGTGCAGCTTTTTCTAGTTAGAGTAGTGTCAGCAAAGGTGCCCTCTTCAAAATCAGGAAACTTTAAATGGCTGTTTTAGGATGGAAGAGATAGTATTTGAAAATGCACATGGGTACTTTCTGAATTTTATGTGATCCTTCTGTGTTTGAATGCTGCTGAATCTTCCCACTGAAACCATCCTCATTCTGTATTCTCAGTAATGTTGCAGTATTATTTTGTACTTTCCTGATGTCCGATTGCAAACAACCATTGCTAATCGGCTTACTCCAGCTTCCATATATAACTTTTAAAGAGCTTATGAAGGTAACCCATTGAGATTAAGGAGGGATAAGACCCATTGTTTTCAGGTACCTGACAGGGAGATAGAAACGAACCCACCTTCGCATACAGTGCAGCAAAACTAGAGCAGCTTTCTATCAGTAATTCTTATTTATCTTTACTGTGCCAGATTCAGTGCTTTATCATCAAACTCACTTCCTTATCACTGCCTAGTCTTGTATAAGGAATACAACAAGAATTGAGCTGCAAGAGGTTCAGAGGTGGAATATTTGGTTCAGTACGTAGCAGTACATTTTTCTCCACAGTGATGTAAGTTTGTCTTTCCTGAGGTTTAAAGAAAAATTTCAGAATAATAAATATTTAGAAAACAAGTGTGAAGTTAAAGAGAAAAACATTTCCTTTAGAGACGGTGTGGAAGTACTGAAGAAGAGTGTGGAAAAAACAAACAAAAACCTCTTCTAAAAGTCAAAGTTTCCATACTGTCTAAACAAATACTTCAAAAAAAAAAAAAAAAGTGATAAGCAAAGTATTACAAAGTCATGTTTAATAGCTTCTACACAATATGTGTAAGTTGTCAGATTACAGTGCAAGAAAACAGCACTGAGATCACAGCATTTCACTCCTTAAAACATGCAACATCTCAAACTTTTTTAAAAAAGTTTTTAAATATAAAAAAATTATGCTGAAATGATACTTTGTACAACTTTAGACACATACACATTGCTGAAAACAGACAGATTTCTTAGTTCCTTTAACTTGGAATCATAGAATCATAGAATAGTTAGGGTTGGAAAGGAACGTAAGATCATCTAGTTCCAGCCCCCCTGCCAGGGGCAGGGACACCTCTCACTAAACCATGCCATCCAAGGCTCTCTTCAACCTGGACTTGAACACCACCAGCGATGGAGCATTCACAACTTCACTGGCCAACCCATTCCAGTCCATCACCACCATTACAGTAAAGAATTTCTTCCTCATATCCAATCTAAACTTCCCCTGTTTAAGTTTGAACCCGTTACCCCTTGTCCTATCACTACAGCCCCTAGTGAAGAGTCTCTCCCCATCATCCCTATAGGCCCCCTTCGGATACTGGAAGGCTGCTGTGAGGTCTCCACGCAGCCTTCTCTTCTCCAGGCTGAACAGCCTCAATTTTCTCAGCCTGTCTTCATATGGGAGGTGCTCCAGTCCCCTGATCGCCCTCGTGGCCCTCCTCTCGACTTGTTCCAACACTTCCGTGTCCTTTTTATGTTAAGGACACCAGAACTGCACACAATACTCCAAGTGAGGTCTCATGAGAGCAGAGTAGAGAGGCAGGATCACCTCCTTCAGCCTACTGGTCACACTCCTTTTGATGCAGCCCAGGATACGCTTGGCCTTCTGGGCTGCAAGCGCACACTGCCGGCTCATGTTCATTTTTTCATCGACCAACACCCCCAAGTCCTTCTCCGCAGAGCTGCTCTGAATCTCTTCTCTGCCCAACCTGGAGCTGTGCCTGAGATTGCTCTGACCCAGGTGTAGGACTTTGCACTTGGCATGGTTAAACTTCATCAGGTTGGCATCAGCCCACCTCACAAGGGTGTCAGGGTCCCTCTGGATGGCATTCCTTCTCTCCAGCATATCAACCAAACCACACAGCTTGGTGTCATCAGCAAACTTGCAAAGGGCACACTCAAGTCCATGTCACCCACAAAGATGTTGAACAGGACCGATCCCAACACCGATCCCTGAGGGACACCACTCGTTACTGGTCTCCAGCTGGACATTGAGCCACTGAGCACTACTCTTTGCGTGCGGCCATCCAGCCAGTTCTTTATCCACCGAGTGGTCCACCTATCAAATTGATGTCTCTCCAACTTAGAGACAAGGATGTCATGTGGGATAGTGCTGAGCGCTTTGCACGAGTCCAGGCAGATGGCATCAACTGCTGTGCCCCTGTCCATCAATTCCCTAGCCCCATCATAGAAGGCCATCAAACTGGTCAGACAGGATTTCCCCTTAGTGAAGCCATGCTGGCTGTCACCAAGCACCTTATTGTTTTTCATGTGCCTTAGCATGTCTCCCAGGAGAATCTGCTCCAAGATTTTGCCAGGCACAGAGGTGAGACTGACTGGTCTGTAGTTCCCCGGCTCATCCATTTTCTCCTTCTTGAAAATGGGGGTTATATTACCCTTTTTCCAGTCATAGAATCATAGAATAGCAAGGGCTGGAAAGGACCTCAAGATCATCGAGTTCCAACCCCCCCGCCATGGGCAGGGACGCCTCCCACTAAACCATGCCATCCAAGGCTATGTCCAACCCCACCTTGAACGCCGCCAGGGATGAAGCATTCACAGCCTCCCTGGGCAACCCATTCCAGGGCCCCACCACCCTCACAGTAAAGAATTTCTTCCTCAGATCCAATCTAAACCTCCCCTGTTTGAGTTTAAACCCATTACCCCTTGTCATCTCACCACAGTCCCTAATGAAGAGTCCCTCCCCAGCATCCCTATAGGCCCCCTTCAGGTATTGGAAGGTTGCTATGAGGTCTCTACGCAGCCTTCTCTTCTCCAGGCTGAACAGCCCCAATTTTCTCAGCCTATCTTCATACGAGAGGTGCTCCAGTCCCCTGATCATCTTCGTGGCCCTCCTCTGCACTTGTTCTAACAGTTCCATGTCCTTTTTATGTTGAGGACACCAGAACTGCACGCAATACTCCAAGTGAGGTCTCACGAGAGCAGAGTAAAGGGGCAGGAGCACCTCCCTCGACCTGCTGGTCACACTCCTTTTGATGCAGCCCAGGATACGGTTGGCCTTCTGGGCTGCAAGCGCACACTGCCGGCTCATGTTCATTTTTTCATCAACCCACACCCCCAAGTCCTTCTCCGCAGGTCTGCTCTGAATCTCCTCCCCGCCCAATCTGTAGCTGTGCCTGGCATTGCTCCGACCCAGGTGGAGGACTTTGCATTTAGCATGGTTAAACTTCATCAGGTTGGCATCAGCCCACCTCACAAGCGTGTCAAGGTCCCTCTGGATGGCATTCCTTCCCTCCAATGTATCAACCGAACCACACAGCTTGGTGTCATCGGCAAACTTGCTGAGGGCGCACTCAATCCCACAGTCCATGTCACCCACAAAGATGTTAAACAAGACCGGTCCCAACACCGATCCCTGGGGGACACCACTCGTTACTGGTCTCCAGCTGGACACTGAGCCACTGAGCACTCCTCTTTGCGTGCGGCCATCCAGCCAGTTCTTTATCCACCAAGTGGTCCACCTATCAAATTGATGTCTCTCCAACTTAGAGACAAGGATGTCATGTGGGATAGTGCTGAGCGCTTTGCACGAGTCCAGGCAGATGGCATCAACTGCTGTGCCCCTGTCCATCAATTCCCTAGCCCCATCATAGAAGGCCATCAAACTGGTCAGACAGGATTTCCCCTTAGTGAAGCCATGCTGGCTGTCACCAAGCACCTTGTTGGTTTTCATGTGCCTTAGCATGCCTTCCAGGAGAATCTGCTCCAAGATTTTGCCAGGCACAGAGGTGAGACTGACTGGTCTGTAATTCCCTGGCTCATCCATTTTCCCCTTCTTAAAAATGGGGGTTATATTTCCCTTTTTCCAGTCATCGGGAACTTCACCTGACTGCCATGATTTTTCAAATATGAGGGACAGTGGCTTAGCAACTTAATTTGCCAGCTCCTTCATGACCCGCCGATGGATTTCATCAGGTCCCATGGACTTGTGTACGTTCAGGTTCCTGAGGTGGTCTCGAACCAGATCCTCTCCTTATTCACAATTATGCATTTTCTCTGCAAAGTGTAGTATTTAAGAAGTTAGTACCTTTACTGCTCTCATTTGCATTTCCTTGGTGGCAAGATATTTTGCCAGAAAAATATTTTAAATATGTAAATGTAAAATATGTTTAGGATTTAATGCGACATTGCTGGGCTTTGATCTTGCAAATACATGTAATTGTGTAGATGTCCATCTTCAATATAATTAAGAGGAAATGCTGGTTCTCAGAAATTTTAAATTGGTACATTTGAGCATGAAAATGAACTACCTTTTACTGCGTTAAAAAATTCATTTTTCTTAATGTCTTCAGGTTTTCAACAGAAATTAGAACTAAAAACATCTCCCCACCACCACCCAATAGCTTTTATGTTAGTCTTTAAGTGACAATAATATAATTGCCATTGACTCAATGTGTTGTTTCTGTTTCAGGCTTGTATACACATAATCAGACTAACTGATGTGCTAGCCATGCTAGCACAAAGCTCAGAGCAAACTAATTTACCACCTTCTTTTCAGTGTCCTTGCTCTGTCTCACCAAGCAACACCAGACTAAAACATGAGGTATATGAATGCATCAAAGTAGGTTATTCCTGTTTTTCCTATCCTCTCAAGTTATAGGTGCAGACAGTGACATTCAGGTGTTCTGTAATGATGACAGAAATTTGGTTTTGGAAAAACAAAATAACTCAAATCAGAAGTGTTTTGAAGAAGAAGTTATTAAAAAGAGGTAAGAGTAATATAAAGATTCTAGTTTCTAGTACACACACACACACACACATAATGTGTGTGTCCACTGAATGTGCCCATCTATCTGTTCACTTGTGGTACTGATTCATGCAAATTTTTAGTTTTCCGTCTTTGCTGCAACAAGTGTAATACTACCTGCATCATCTGTCATACCTGGGATATGTGTCATTTTTTGTGCTATGCTGAAAAGGAAAAAAGCTCTGTTAGCTTTACATAAGCACGTACAGTAGACTAACAAAGTTAAATTTTTTGAAGATGACTTATGGAAACATAGATAGCAGGAATGAAGTTTTAATTTCTGAGTGTCTCCAAGTCATCCCTTGTGTGGATTAAGCCTAAGGAGATAATAAAATATGGCTGCATGAAAGTAATGCTTTGATGTCTGATTGTTTCTAAGATATCGTGAAAGGAAATTTTTTTCCTTGGTGGATTTTTTTTGTTGTTATGTAAATAACTGCCTTCCTGTTTATCTGATCAAATCCAATTACATCAGATGCTCTGATGCCCAAGAGCTTTTTTGGTTTTGAATATTTCTCTGTATTAAAACATTACAACCTTTGGGCAAATGTCTCCTGCTTTCTGCTTTTAAAAAATCTGGAAGTTCCGCTGCTGAACTAAAAGCTTTAATCCAGACCTTCTAAGTGTGGTTTATTTTAGGTATCTAAAAAAACTCCAGGTCAGAGATTTTAGTTCTCCTTTTCCTTTCTTAATGATATTAGCTCCCCTGATGTAACTAGTCTTGTAGCCACTTCTGAGAAGTCTAACCAATAAAGAGAAGAGAAGCACCGGTATCCAAATTTAATTTCAAAAGTTACTGCCATTTTTTAAATGTCACATTTTTAAAGAACTAACTGAAAAGTTTTTGATTTTGAGCTTTTTTTTTTTGTTTGTTTGTTTGTTTGTTTTTTTCCCCTTTCACTTAAAATACCTCATCAGCTCATCAGCTGTTTTTCAAAGCTAGGTTGTAAGTGACCTTGAAATTTGGCAGAGGAATGGCATTTATGTCATGGATGTTTCTTATGCTATCTTGTGCCAATCCAAGCAAATTTAGCCAAGTTGAAAAAGCATGTACATTCAGTAGATACTAACCAGGACTTCGCTACTATTACCTCCAAAAAAAGTTACTGAGGATGTTTTGATCTCTTACAGCTCCTGTTACTGCCCAGATGATGAGATGTTGTGTTCAAATATGACAAAATTACTTCATTCAGGTTAGAGCTGCAAGGGTAAAACTAATCACACCTGATGTGATCTGCCTTGAGCAAAGACTGGCTAGGAACTCAAATGGAAGCAAGGGAATTCATCTGTTTTTCCCAGTCCCTTTTCTCCAGTCCCTCTACAATGCAGCTGAAAAAGGCAGCTAGCTCAGGTATGTGGTGTTTAAGCAGCCAGAGAGATACACTGGTAATTGGAGTTTGGGGAGAGTTTGGCTGGATAAGGAACAATTGAGAGCAGATGGGGAAAGAGACAGCAAGTGAACTGAATTAAATTGAATGAGGAATTCTGGGATTCAGAAGTATACAGATGCAGAGCATGTGGAAAGTGAGGAGGGTATAAAAAAGAAAGAGAAGGTTTAAATAACATGTAATAATGATGCCTGGCATAAGAAGCTGTAGCCCCATGATATTTTTCTCCAGAAATTGGTTGCTTTAGGTACAATGTTTCCTCAAAATTACTCTTGTTGCTGCTGCAAAGATAAAATATATAGCAGGAATTTTCTGTTTTCCTCAAGTGGAGTATTGGGGTTTGTTTGTGAAGAAATGATGCATTTCAATCCCTCTCAGTCTGTTTGAGAAGTTATTATCTTAGTTTCCTTTTTTTCCTCTGCCTTTAGAAATCAGACATGGATTTATCCCACATCTCCCAGAGGCTTCTGTGTGCAATTAGCCATTGGATTCACTGAGTAATTACTTCATTTTTCATGTAAAATGTGCTTGATTTATTGTCTACTTGGGAGGGGATGGCAGAGGTAGGTCAACGATAGTTAGAGGAGATTAGCACAGAGATCCTCTGCTGCTGTGGTAGCAATCAATCCCTAGGGAAGCTGACTGCATGGGAGCAGTGCCACTCAATCCTTGGCAATGGAGCATCATTTGACTTTTCCACTTCTCTGTGGAATGAATATGAGTGACTGCCAGGTAGATTTTAATCCCTACCTAGCTCTAGAAGCCAGCAGATTGTGGAAAAGATGGAGATTTTTAAAGAATGCTTTTAAAGAATTTAAAGAATAATTTTAAAGAGTTTTTAAAGAATGTGCTTGGAAAAAAATGAGATACCTTTTTCTCAATGGGAGTTGAGTTTTAGAAGCAATCTGCCAGGCAGAGTAGCTAGAATGTACTAGGAAGAAAATGTATATTGTTGTGTTTTTTCAGACAGGTATTATTTGCACTCGGTGTTCTGGGTTAATGGTTTTTTACATAGTGTTTTCAAAATAGTTATGCTATAACAATGATATGGAATAATGAGACTTTTTTTTTTTTTTCCCACCGAAAAGCAAAAAAGCATGGAGGGACTTCTTAACAAGATGCATGAGCTGCTGAATATATATATGTGGTACATTAAATTCTGATAAATCATATAATTAAATATAGATATAATGAACTCTACAAAAATTGCAGTTGTTCTGGAACACCCCATGTTTACTGTGCTTTACCAACCAGTATAATATCACTCCTAAAAATCTGTGAAAGGTTATAAAAATTATTTTTATTGAAAAACTACGTACTTTTACATACAGAAGTATGAAACATTGGTAGGTGAATCTCTACTGCTTTTGTATGTGAGATCAAATAAGTGACCAAAATACTACCATTCAGCTTTAAAATAAATGTATTTGAATGGCCTTATCTGCTAAATTTGTGCTGTCAAGTCTGTCTTTCAGTATTCCTTTTATGAGAAACTAGTCACAAATATTAGATTATGATGGTGGGCGCTTATAAGTTTCTGAAGATAATGAAGACAATTTATTATGATTTTATTTTGTCCTACTTTGGAACAAACCTAATTTTTAACTTTAATTCAGTCAATTTTAGAATTTTAACCAGTGTCAATGTATAAGAAGTTCATTGCACTGAGACGGATTTTTGTAATCGCATGATATTTGTGATACACGAAAAGCTCAGCGTGTACATATGAACTCAATATTCACCAAAGCTCAAAGTAAGGCTTAAGAAATGAGAAATATATTTGTACCAATTTTAAAGGTACACTATGATGATGTGGTGTTAAAAGAGAAAACAGTTCAACATGTTTCGAGTATTTAACTAGCTTATACTCCAAAAATAAAGAGCAACTTACTGTCTCAAGGACAATCCCTCCTCCCCTCCCTGAGTAATAACTGGTAATCACAGTGATTTTCTTCCATTTATATAAGTAAAGAGGGTAACCAGCTTAATCTCTCACTAACACTGACTTGGAGTCCTCTGGGAGTAATTACAACTTGTACAGGATTCATAGAGTTATGTAACCAAAGTTTAAAGTAATCATATATTTCCTGAAAGTTTGCCAATACTGTGAAGCGATTGTGTCAGAAAAGCTCTGTTGAGGATTAGTGGGTGTCAGTGCTGGCATGCAGACATGAAGCAGTCCTGTTTTGGCCTGAGTAAATCCTATGCATATCTACAGTCAAATTGATGTATCTGGCATTTTCAATGCATAACTTTATTTTCTTTCTTCTTTCTCTCTTTTTTTTTTCTTTTCTTTCTGTTGTTTTTCTTAAGTAATATTGTGCAGTATTATTTCTTTTGAGGGTTTTGGTTTTATGATTGCTGTGATTTTATTTCCAACAAATCACAGAGTTAAAGCTACTTTTTCCTTCTTCCTTTCATTATCATTCCAAACTTGAAAAAGGAAAAAGGACTCCTAATTGCTGTGACATAAAACATATATAAGATTACTAAGTGATGTCAGTAATTTCTGATGTGCTGGTGGGGTTTGAATGTCTGATTTATGTGCAGCAAATCGAGATAACTGATTAAAGTGCAAATGTACCCTTTTCTTCTAATTTTGGAACTTTGCAATATTTCCTGTAGAACAGGAAGAAGAAAACTGAATTCCCATTAGTAGTGAAAAACAGAAAAATGTCTTCAAACTCTGAACTGTGAATCTTGTGTAGAGCAGCTTGCTTGGGTGATGCCATTGTAAGATTTGAAAACTGTCCATCAGGGAAAAAAGAAAAAAAATTGTCTCTTAAAATAATTTTAAAATTCACCACTAATCAATAATTGGTAACCATAACTTTGATACCACATAGTTACAGGTTTTTCCCATGCAACTGTAGTGGCTCAATCTCTGGTAGCATCGTAGCAATGTTTAGTAAATATTGTATTTTGCATGCTTTTGCTTTTATTCAGGAAGCATACTGTATGTGCTTGACTTGTATGGGACTTCTATGGTGAGAAGAGAGAAAGGAATAAAAAATTCCAGCATTTAAATTCTAGTGATTATAGTATACTTAATCTTTTTGTCAGCTTTAAGTTAGCTTTGCCAGAGGTGCTCTGTCTTCAACTCCACCCTTAACTTTAGCCAGGATGTCTTAAAATTGATGCCAGTTTTTAGCTAGTCTGAGTTTGCCAGAGTTCTGGGTGCAACAGTAGCAGTAATTTTTCTCCGTCTTAGTAGCTGATGCAGTACTGTGTTTTTGACTTTCAGCCTAGGAACAACGGTGATAACACCGATGTTTTTAGTTGCTGCTCAGTAATGTTTAGTCTGACCAAGGACTTTCTGAGTCTCATGCTCTGCCAGGGAGGAGAGGAAGTCGGGAGGAAGCAGAGAAATGACATGTAACCCGAACTAACCCAAGAGGTATTCCATACCACAGCACGTCATGCCCACTATGTAAACTGGGGGGAGTTAACTGGAAGGGCTAGATCACTGCTCGGATTGAGCTGGGTATCAGCTGGTGGGTGATAAGCAGTTGTATTCTCTTCCCTTCTTGTTTCCCTTATCATTATTATTACTGGTGGTAGCAGTAGTGGTTTTCTGTTATACCTTAGTTACTGCACTGTTCTTATCTCAACCTGTGGGAGTTACGTTCTGTTGATTCTCTTCTCCATCCCTCTGGGACTGGATGGAGGAAGGTGGGGGGGGAGTGAGTGAGCGGCTGCATGGTTCTGACTTACCTGCTGGGCTTAAACCATGGCACCCAGTTTGATCTGATAATACAGAAATCATCTAGATGCCCACATTCTCTATTTTATAACTGTCGTGGTTTAAGCCCAGCTGGCAACCCAGAATCACGCAGCTGCTCACTCCCTCCCTCCCCCCCTACACCTCTGCTCCCAGAGGGATGGGGAGGAGAAACAAAAGAATGTGAATCCCATGGGTTGAGATAAGAACAGCCCAGTAACTAAGGTATAACACAAACCACTACTGCTACCACCAATAATAATAATGATAAGGGAAATAACAAGGGAAGAGAATACAACCGCTTATCACCTGCCAGCCGATACCCAGCTCGACCCAAGCAGTGGTCTATCCCTTCTGGTTAACTGCCCCCAGTTATATACTGGGCATGACCTGCTGTGGTATGGAATACCTCTTTGGCTAGTTTGGGTCATATGTCCTGTCTCTGCTTCCTCCCGGCTTCTCCTTCTCCCGGGCAGAGCATGAGACTCAGAAAGTCCTTGGTCAAAGTAAACATCACTGAGCAGCAATTAAAACCATCAGTGTTATCAACGCTGTTCCCAGGCTGAAAGTCAAAAACACAGCATTGTACCAGCTACTAAGAAGGAGAAAAAATGACTGCTACTTCTGAACCCAGGACAATAACAAAAGACTGAATAGTGTTCCAGCAGCTGATATAAGATAATGGTAGCAAATGTGCATATCAGAGACAGGATTGAATATTTGTAACTGATATACAAGTTTTCTATTATGCCAGTTTTGAACTATGTGTTTCTAAGGTTCCCTAAGCAATTCAATAACTGGTAAGATAAAGTTAGCTTCAGCTACTTAGTGTTTTCTTGCAATATTTTTCAGAAATAAGAAGCTGGTCAAAAGAATCCCATCTCTGGGGAGGGGTGAACCACCCTCTCATTCATAAGAGAATTAAGAATCAAAGAAATAACAAAAAACAAAAAAAATCCCCACACCCTCCCTTTTCTACTCCCCCATTATATTAAATGTTAGCTGTCTTCCTTATTTAATGTTTCCTTAATTATGTTGTTTGGTTTCATTTACCCTTTGCTGTCACTGGAGCTAAGTGCCTTTTATAAGGAAAGTGAGATACAGAGTATTTGTTTTCTGTCCTTGGCTGGCTTCGTGATAGGTAACTGGCTATCCAGTATTCTTAGTGCACTTTGGAGAGGCATCAAAGAACACCCAATGGCATTGATTGCAAGAGTGTACACATGTCAGCGTCGTGATATTAATCTAGCTGTATTCCTTCATGAGGAACCTACTGTAGCTACATTATTGCTGTAGTACCTGAAAATGGGGTAGCCAGCCAATGTGTTCTAATTAATATTTTTTCCACCACCAATCTGTTTTCTGTAGGGTAACTGTAGAGCTAAATCGAAACTGTAAGATGAATCTAAATCCTTTGCATTTTCTGAGATTCTCTTCTCTGAAGCTGAGTGAGGTTTTCTCAATGATTATTCTGTTCAGATTTTGTGTTTCTATTATCATGGTACTGTTTGCAAATTTCAGGTAACATTTAATGATTATCTCGAGCTGCAAAGGATGCTGTGTCTTTCCATTTGCGTGAAGCTCCAGGGACTGAACTTTTCAACAAGGAATAGAGAGAGAGATCCATTCTGTGTTCGAGGAGCTTTAAATTACCATTTTTCATTTTTAAGTACAGGTCCCTAAATATTAAAATCTAAGGATTTTAGACTTGGATTTTATGCAGTACATCCTGCTGCAGACATTCTGCTCAATATAAGAAGTTATTCAAGCACTTACAGAACCCAAGAGTGAAAATGTTGCTATAGCCTGATGAGCAGAGCATCCATCCAGGAGATAAACCTCAGCTTTCTGTTCATCTTCCTGTTACTATTTAATTGTTTATATAAAGTAGTTTGACAGGACCTCCCAGAAATGTTTCTGGCATATCCTTTTGTGAAGAAGAGAAATTAATAAGACTCTCATTACTTCAGGCAAACAACTCAAACCCGTGTTCTTGTAAGACTGGGATGTTTCTAACTCTGTTCCTCCTTCTCTTTTGTCAATTTTGAAAACTCTGTGATTTACCCCTTAATTTATTTTGTTTTTCTGCATATAAAATGTTTAATATTTTACAATGTTGAGATCTTATATCAAAGAATATGAAATGTACTGCATTTTTCAGTAACACAGGCATAAATTGTTTTAGCCTACTTTTTTGTTTTTTCTGTTGTCTGCATATACTATTATGACTTTTATAGTCCTGTGTAAAATATCAGCATATCTACAATTACTAGAATATCCAACATCTTGATTTACACTTTTTCAAAGTAAGAACTTTACCAGATATTTTCAGGGTTGATTACTCCTTTTCAGCATTATTTAGAAGATTAATCTGTATAATACTTTTTGTATAGGTAACTTCTGATTTCCTAAATATAGCTTTTTTGTTTTTTTGTTTTTTTTTTTTTTCCTCAACTGCTGCTTAATCAATTAAACACTAATACCTAGTATGTACCTAGACCCCTAGACTGTTTTAATACAAGAAACACAAGCTTTTCAAAAGCTTACTTGTGATTGTCTCCCTATTTATGGCTCCTATTTCTTGTTTGCATAACTAAATAATGACGGATAAATAAATTGCTAACATTAGCTTATGATGGGAAAACTTAAGCTACCAGTAATAAACATTTCATATGGTGACCTGTAAGAAATATACCAAATTACTCACTTTCAGGAAGATTTGTGCTAGTGTTCCAGCATGTGGTGTTTTCCGAGAAAGCCCAAAAAAAAACCCCAAACCCCTATGCAATACAGAGACTTTTTTTTTTTTCTCCTTTTGCAGCACGTGTTCTGAAACTAGACATGTAAAGAAAACCATACAAGAAACTACAACTGTAGAGGATGACGGCACATACAACATTAAGGTGTCAAGACACCAAGATACTGTCTCTTGGCTTATCTTTGATGATGGCTACAGAAAAGTCCTTTCATTTTTTTTTTTTTTTTTTTTTTTTTTTGTAAGCGTATATTATCTAGAAATAGCTGAGTTTGGTGCAGAAACTCCTGAGCTGGCATATCTTGGGTCTAGAAGAGTGAAAATTATTTTTGCAGAGCTCTATGCCTTGATAGCTCCTGGCAGGAAAACAAAAACATACATGAAGTTTCTGCATCCCAACTCTGCTGATAGAATGAACACAGATATAATATTCCAGCTCAGAGATCCAATACCCTATGTATGCAATGTATGATCCAGGTTTGATTGATTATATTAGAATAATAAAAAATTTTTAGTAATGATAGATATTCTAGGTTATTTAGCTAGCAACATCTAAGCAAAAAAATATAATTTTTATTAATTTCATTGCAATTTCATCTCTTTAGCTTGAATTTAAGAACAATTGCATTTCTAAAATTAAATACATATATATAATAAATGTATATTTGCTTAAAAAAAAATCCATGTCAATATATTTTATATGAGTATATGGAAAATATTAGGAAAAGTTAATCATATAATAATGATTTTCCCAAATAGGAAAGAGGCAGTTCTGCAGGCTACTCTCTTTTGTATAATGTTAAGCACATTGTCAATACTAAATATATTAAATCAGTTAATGTGTTTTCCACCAGCTCAGAAGTGTCTCCTCTTATCTATTTCATAAAGCTCATGAGTGTGCTTTCAGATAACAGCTGAACTCCATGACAGGTAGTGTATTTTATCTAACCACTATCACCTGGTTGACCCATAATAGCTGACTCATAATGCAGTTGTGGTATGTTCTAATTTTCACAGGTGGTTTTTTTCATTGAGTAAAATGCCTTTCATTGGAAGTTTCTTTGGATATACTAATATAAAACAACCAAACCTTTGCATTTTACCATCAACTTCTTATGCAAAAGAAGGTACAAAAATTATAAGAATGATATAATCCTGCATTTTGGTTTTTGGGTCGTTTTTTTTCACATTTCATGTCGTTGTTTGTTTGGGTTTTGTTTTTTTTTGTTTGGTTTTTTTTTTTTTTTTAATCTGAAAACTAAATATGGGGATTTTTTGCTTGAGATATGCTGGAAAATGAGAAGGAAAAATCTAGGTCTGAATGTCAGAGTGACACATGATGTGACTGCTATTCAGTATCAAAATGGCTACTATTGCTGTGATTATTTATTTTCTGGCTCTTACCAAACCACATTACATTAATCCTGTTTATTCTGTGATTCATTGTACATTAATTAATCTCAACATGTTTAGAATTTTAGCAGATTTAAACTTGGCAGAATTAGCTTCTATGATTTTGCTCTTCACCAATACAAAAAAAAAAAGTAAAAAACAAAATGTGGTGGTACATATCATTGATTTCTTACAGTAGATACATTACATGTGCAATAAACTGTGTATGTACAAAATGAAGGAAATTCACACTGGGAGGAGGAAATTACACAGCAAATTAACATGTTCTGAAAGTTTTCTTACAGGGTAACTTTTGCATCTCTGCTTTTGGCAGTCTCTAAGGTGTCTTTAATTCCTGCTTCATGTTTTTTCAGGCTGGAATTAAGGAAGGAGGAAGGGAAAGAGGGGGCAGTTAAGAAATTAGAACATCATTGTGTAAGAAATTGATTTCTATTAGTTCTACAATCTGTCCTAAAGCAGTCATGTTTAGAATAGTGTTCTTATCCTGTAACACCTTTACTTAGTCTAATCTAAAAACTGCTTTGGTGCCTGCAATATGTAACTACCATTGCATGCTTTTATGCGTGTGCTCCTAACACCTAACTATCATTATTTTGCTCTGTATCAGTACTTAGAAGCTGAATTGGTACAGAGGTAGAGGTGTGAAATTACGGGGGCTGCATAGACACAAATAACTTCTTATTTATTGAGCTACTGAAAAGCCTTCAATGACGCTTTTTTGCATTGTTTACTCTTCTGTTTGTTTCATACTACCTGAATGCTTTCTCAATAGTTGAAACCTGAGTTCAATATGAGAATGGCATGTCAGAATAGTTGTGAGTCTCACAGTTCTAATACTTCTGTTCCAGTTTCAAATGGGATTGTATAGTTTCCAGAGATGACTGACAGGAACCTTCTATTTATAGCCTCGTACAGAGGCAGCAAACCTCATCACAGTCCATTTCTTTTCAAATTGCTTGGGAAAATAAAAGCTTAAAAATGTGAAGGAATTGCTAAAGAAATGATTTTTCACTCTACTAATAATGTTTTACAACACACAATTACAAATACTTCATTTTATCTTTGCAACTGTGACAGAAATTCAGGCTTGTAAAGGGTGTGAGGGGAAAAAATATAAACATTGGTCTTGGTTTAATTTAGAACTGATTGCTCATTAATTTTTAGAATAATTACCCACGCTGTCTTCCAATTGCAGGGGAGGCAATTGGCTGCTATCATAAAACCCTGCTGTGCGGTATTCAGCTCTTCTTTGGTAAAATATTTAGCCTTTTGTTCAATGTTTGCATACAAAAAATTATTGAGAAAATATTGCTTAATGAGCTAGAGTAGTTGGTTCAAAGGAGTTAGACATTCAGTGTCTGCAAGTGGGTAGCCAGTGTGAACTCACTCGAGTTGTTAGATGTAAAGCATAATAATTTCACACTTCTGATTTGGTGAGGCAGAAACCTCAGACTCCATGGAAATTGGGAGCTGCATGAGTTGCTGAATGAAAAGTAGGGATAAGGTGTAAAGACTAGATTTAATTGTGAGTTACTATTTTGTGCCTCACTGAACCACAAGAATTTGACTTTTCTACGGTATAAAGAAGCAACACTTTGTAGCTCTGGACTGAAAGATTCTGTATTGTGGTTAGGTCTATTTTAGCTTTTTGCTTTTGCTGGTGGCTGTATCAGCTGGCAGTGTGGATATGATAAACTGTGATGTGTCCTTTCCACTAAGCAGGAATGGAATTGGCAAGAGTGATTTCCAATCAGATCGTGCATTGTATGTTTGCTTGAGCAGGTGGGAATCTTTTTTTAGCTCATTTGAAAAAGGCTATTTGGTCGCACATGTAACTCGTTCTGTGTTGACCGAGTTTTCTCCTTAATTTGAGTGACGAAGACTGAATTCTTTGAAGGTCACATAAAGTGTTCAATGATGTAATGTTGGTCACATCAGAAACCAGATCATGTGTCTGAGAGCAGAGCTGCTAACTGTCCAATTCCACTGGTGACTTTGGTTCAATATCGTGTTTTTTTTAGCTTAAAAGTATCATGGGACAGCCCAAGTTCATCAGCTTTTACCTTGGCAGGGAAATAAAAAACAATAGAAAAATGATAGTATAATGTGTTGAATGAAAAAAGATCTATTTTTAGATGGGTGTCTGAGATGAAAGTGTAGTTCTGTGCACATGCAGAAATGTCAGTTGATAACTGTTAGTGAATTATCAAGCAGAATGGTGTTTATTTTTGAGAAATAAATGTATCTAAATGTTAGTATTATCATGATTAGAAAACACCATGCTAGTAAAGCCTAAATAAAGAATACACATGAATTTCAGGACTACTGTCCTCCAAGTAATTTCAAGGAGCCTGAGGACAAGGACTTTTTATGTTATGTTCCTTTTTAATATCCGTATTCTGTCAGCAAAGGACAAATTGAGTAATAGGAAACTCATGCCAGTCAAAAACACTTTATTTAGTGTAATCCCTTGTCAGCCTAATGTAAAAGCATATATCTTATTTTAATGGGACTGCCACTGATCTGTCAAATAAAAAGAGTAAGTTTTGCAGCCTAAACATGTTAGTCATTCTGCCTTGAAAAGACACCCAAATGTGAGCTATGGCTGCTGTCTACAGCCATATCACTAAAGCATCTGACAATGGTCAGAGAAATTAAAACAGGTGGCCTACCATGCAATCAAGACAGAATTAAAAGAGTTTTACCTGTTGTGAGCCCTATTATTGCACAACATATGGTTTTAAAGGAAGGAATATTCCATAGTGGTATGAAACAGAATAATCATAACAGGTACATTCAACATATGTATGGAATTTTAGTTACTATTTCATAAACATAGATCTACGAATTTTGTGAGAGATATTATACTGCATTAGTTGTCTATCTCATTTGGTATATAAGGCATACCATTTTGAGAAATAAAAATCATATTTGTGTTTCACCAGTGAAATATTTAATTAAATTTTGAGCACCTGTAGTGGATGGGAACCTAGCTGGGAGCTGATTCCTAACAAAGGATATTGTTTGCCACACTGTATTTGGCGGAGTATATATGTTTGTGTTCGTCATGACTGTCTGAAAGAGGCAGGAAAATGTAGGTGTGCAGCTGTTCTATGACCTTCATACCTGGCCGCACTGGGGCTCCTGGCCAACACTCTCAGAGTGGACAACGGTGAGATCATGAGAAACTGCACAGTCCCACGAGTAGGCGATTGAAGATCTGGCATAACGCCAGGTGTTTTGATAAGTGTATAAAAGTGGGACCCTCTTGTGGCCATGGGAGAAGCCTCATCTACTGGTGGGTGCACTGCATAGGAATTTTCCCAGTTTCCTGAGACTCCTGGCATTAGCTGCAACAGGGCTTCCCAACTGAAAGTGTGGGCCTGGATTATGATTCAGTGGTAGTTGGTGATGTATTTCTTCTTAATCTCTATTCTCTCTATGCAGTAATGATCTAATGCATTGCTAACTTTCTTTGGTGCTTTACTAATATACCTGTATCTCTGATTTGCCTTATCGTACTTAGTACATATAGAGAGATTTACCTAATTCACGTTAGCGTGCTTGCTTTTAGTGTGTATCGGCTCTAGTGTACTTGTTTAATAAACTCCGCCTATTATACAGCTAGTGTGTGATCACTTTGTGGTGTACCCTGTCTGTCAGCAGAACAGCACCTTGTAAATGATAGAAACAGACAACCTCTTATCTGTTACATTCCAGTCCCCTATTATCTTTAAGCCTTGTTATGTTCCTACCATATTTAGCTTTTTGCAGATTAATTCTAATCTGAATGGCTAGCACCAATTCAGAAGCAAAAATATTGGCATCTGTTTTTTATTTCTAAATAATGCCAGAAGACCAGCAGCATCCTTTTCAAGAATATACTATTCCTGAAGTATCACTATTCTATTCTTCACCCATGGCTGTCAGAGTAGATGCATGAAGCCATGTGTACAGCTATTATTGATATATATGAAAACATGCTAAACCCTTGGTTTGAAGTACTGTAACTTTACCACCCCAGAGATGTAATGGGAATATTGGGATAGCCTTTAGCGATCACATATTTGGGTGTTTCTCCTGTCCTGTGAATACTGAGAAGTTATGCGACACCGTCACCCAGTGAGTTATCTTAGTCTGCAGTTTTGTCCACATGATCTTAGATAAATATGAAACCTCTTGTGCAAAGAGTCATTTTAAATTAAAACATGAATTCTTTTCCACAGCTTCGGACATTCCCAAACTAGTAGCAAGAGGTATTTTTATTATTTTTTTTAATGATTTTTTTTTAATTTGATTGTTTTACTGACCAGGCATATAAGGGGTCATTCCAGATAGGACAGAAATAAAGGACATCTGTCAAAAGTATCTTTGAAGATAAAATTGCAGCACTCAATGTGGAAAAGGTAATGGGTCAAAGGCTTCAATGTGGTGATTTAATGGCATGTTTAGGGAGACAAAGTAATAACTGTAGTCTGTTAAATAGTTAGGCACACGTTTTAATATTTTACCGGGTTGTTGCTGATCAGAAGTGAATTTTTGAGTCTGATATTTGTGACTATCTCATATCCCAGGCAACCACTCTTTAATTGTCCTGTTTCTCACCCCCAGACACCACAGCCTGACAAACTTATTTCCTCCTTCATTTTCTACAAGCAGTGCTTCAAAGCTCATTGCTTGACTTCTGTGTGTGTTCCTTCATGTGACTGGCTGAGCCAGTGATCCCTGCTCTTCCAATGTGTTGCTGCTTAGATGATAGGTAGAATATTTCATTGTTCATTCCACTGGAAAGGATAACACTCAGTGTTAACTAAGTCTGTGCTGACTGAAGATTAGTGTCAAACGTCATTTCAGTGTAATGATTACAGGGAAGACTGTTCTACCACACTCCTCTGTGGAGAGGATTTCTCTACTGTACTCAACATTTCAATATTCTATAAATAAATGATGCATTGTATATAGAAGCAACATTTTAACCTAAGCCACAGTTTTTTTCTAACTTGGATTAATAGTCAGGTACTGATGAGAATAAATAGGTGAAACTGTAGAACCAGTAACAGTAAAGGTAGTCTTTAGGTATCACAAAAAACCTGGCATACCAGTAATGGTATTACACTTAGTAGATGGGATAAACAAGGAACATTTTGTAAAACATGAAATCAATGGTAGAAATGTTGACTAATCATGAATAAATGGCAAATGGAACAAAATAGCACAGACAGCGTGTCTGTTTTCTCATTAGTATCTTAGAAAATAAAATGTAGAACAGCAGCTGAAAATACCACTTTGGGAATTATCAATTGCTTTAATCATAGCAGACAAAGAAGTCCCTCCACTTTGCCTCAGGATCCATTATTTTCCTAAGCAGTACAAAGTGATGATAGAAATGCTTCTATCTCAGGTCTTCTTACTTAATTGTAGCCACTATGTACCATATGTGTTCTACTGTCTCCAGCTAGGTGTTAGTAATACAGAAGCTCCACATTATTATCCATTGAATTGCACTTCTTCAGGGAAATATAAATTAAATTATTACATACTTCCTTAGGTTAGTAATAAATTAGACAGAAAAGAGAAGTAATCTTTTCTGATACACTAATTCCTTTTAAAACAGGGGGATTCAAATCACATTAAGATGACATGGAAAGAATTCTTATAATAAAAAGATATTTTCTTAGCCTTAGCTAGGGTCAGTTAATCTCTTTTAATACTATCCTGTTTTGCCATATATTATGTTTAGTTTAGCAGCAATAACCCCACAGAATCTCAGAGTAAAAAATGATAAGATATACAATCCACTAGATGCACCTGATTAACCAGGAAAAAAAAAAAAAAAAAAAAAAAAAAAAAAAAAAAAAAAAACACAAAAAAAACCCAAAACAAAGCAAAAAAAAAAAAAAAGAGCAAACAACTAAGTGCAAAAGGAACATTAAGTGTCAATTTTTTTATGCACAGTATTGTGGATTTGGAGTGGTGCTGGTGTATTGGCACACAAAAAGCTTTCGTGACAAAAAAGTTGCCTTGTGAGGTTAGATGTCTGTTAACATTGGAAAGTGATGGACTGCATCTTTGCCTGGAACTTGCATTTTAAATGTCTATATTTCATTTTAAGAAGGAATTAAGTGTATTGGTTCCTAACTGTAAGTTTTTTTAACATGAAGTGCTGAAACATTTATTGCCAGCCTGTGTTATAGACCAATTAATTTGCACAGAACTTTAGAGAACTTGCTTAGGGTAGGATTTTGCTTTTTACTGTGAATTTTGAGGAGGATGTACTCATACTAATCCAAAGGATGACTCTTCCACAATTCATAAGATTATGACTTGCATAGAAGCAGCCATTCAGATACAAGGCTGGCTAGATGCTGAATAAACTTGTAGTGCTTGGGCTTCTGAAGGTCTTTTTCCTTCAAAACTTAAATGAGTTAAATCTGCTGCAAATGTACAGTACTATATCTGCCTTGCAATAATGCAAAATGTTGATGAATATACATATATAGAATATATTATTGTACATATTTTATATACATTCTATGTACATATGCATTTCAAACTCATGTATTTTATGAGAGAGAGAGATGATAGCTAGATAGATAGATGACAGATAGATAGATAGATAGATAGATAGATAGATAGATAGATAAAAATGTATTATTCTTGTTGGTTAATCCTTATAGGCAGGAGTGGGCTGATATGAACCTCATGAGTTTCAACAAGGCCAAGTGTAAGGTCCTGCAGCTGGGTCAGGACAACCCCCAGTATTAGTACAGACTGAGGAATGAACGGATTGGGTCCTTCGCAATCCCATTGAATGATCTGCCCTGCAGAGAAGGACTTGGTAGTGGTGGATGGAAAAATTAAGTATGAGTCAACAATGTGTGCTTGTAGTCCAGAAAGCCAACTGTATCCTGGCCTGCATAGAAAAAAACTGTTGTATGTTAAGCCCAGCTGGTAACTCAGAACCACACAGCTGCTTGCTCACTCCTCCCCTTTTTCCCCCCTTCCTCTAGGAGGGATGGGGAGGAGAATTGAAAGAGTGTAAACCTCACAGGTTGAGGTAAAAATAGTCCAATAACTGAAGTATAATGTAAAACTACTATTACTAATAATAATTATGATAATGATAAGGGAAATAATAAGAGGAGAGAATAAAAAACTAAAAGGGGAAACAGAAAAAAAATAAACACATGTGATGGACAATACAGTTCCTCACCACCTGCCAATCGATACCAAGCCCAACCTGAGCAGTGACCTGGGCCTTCCAGGTTGAGATCTGGCCTAACTCAGATTTGCAATATAGCTGTCAGAACCTTTCAGGAGATATTGTCTCTTCTTGCCTGTGAGCCATTCCTGGAATTTCCCTCTCTTCAGCTTAGTAAGTTTTGTGCTAATTATATTGCTTCAGTCACTGCTAAGAAGAATTTAATTTGTGATATCACAGAAAGGATCTTGCTCCTTTCAAAGATAGCATCCACAATTTGGTATTTCTCATTGCAATCAATGACTATATCTGTCTTTTTGTAAAGGGTGGTATATGGTTCAGCCAGCATGATCCCAGTTCATACACATTATTTCAGAGAGCATACTTTGATCTGGATAAATTGAATCTGTTCTTGTAGTTTTGCCCTCTGTATGGTGTCTGAGTTTATTTTTAGAGATGCATCTCTGCCAGCAGTGCAAATACGTCCAAAGTGTCTGTATCCTCCTCTAGAGTGAAACTGAACAAATGCTCATGAACCATCCCATATTAACATAGAAACTTTTCCAATTTTAGTAAACCAATAGCAAGGCATGACCTAGGTTTTGTTTACAGAATTGTACAGGCGCAATTACCTGAGAGATATTACTGCTGTCTTGTAGTTCTGCTTTAAAAACATCTTTTTTGAGGGATACTTCTCTTTCAGTTCCACAGATAGAAGCTGGGTTTTAATTTTTTTTTCTTCCCTTAGGCCTTTGTGCCTCTGTGTTTTCCTTTTTTTTTTTTTTCTTTTTTTTCTACTGGGAGAAAATTAATTGTTTCGTGAGGGAGTAGATTAGATCTTGCAAAAACTTACAAAATGGAATTTTCTAGTTGTTATTTCAGGCTGTATGAGTGTAAAAGGACAGACAGAAATGGAGTGGGGCATCAGGTTCAGAATGTGAAGGCTGGAAAAATCTTTTTTATTAGCAAAATGCTATATTAATTTTTTATATATATTTTAGGCTTCAAAGACTGAACAATGAATTGAATTTATGTTTTGCTAGTATTTTTCCAAATGTCTGAAATGTCTAAATGTGTTGAAACTTGTGGATGGAAATAAAAATACATAATTCCATTAATAGAGGCCTTCTGATTTGCTTAAGGACATGCAGTAACAAAAGCCACTTAGGCAATTGCAATTTGTTATATACTGGATATAGGCAACAGGGAAAGTCTTCTGTAGCACCAGGTTCTTAAATTAAATCCTCAATTAATTAAATTAAGTTCACATGTGATTAGATATTTTTACTGAATTATGGAGCTGTGAGAGAAACTTTTTCTTTGAGCTTTGTGGGCAGGAAGGTAAAAATCCTGGCTTCACAATTTCAAGGACAAAGCAAAGCATAATCTTTTCATTTTCAGGATATTTTTAAGCTAAAGAGGGTCACATCATTTGTATGCTGACATCTTTTCTATTGTTTTCATTAAAGAAAGAAGAATGAGAGTCTAGAAATCTTGAGCTGCACCTGATAAGAAATTTTTAAAAGATGACCCCAACCTGTGAAGAATGATTTATGAAATCATGGTTTTCATTATTAGACTTAGTGCTGACTCTGTTGGTTTTGATTGATATGCCTGGAGTTTATAGGCTTCATTTTTTTCTCTAAAGCAAAGAGGAAGGGCATTGGAATTTTAGTGTAGAACAAAGTAATGTGAAAGACATCCAGGTGCTGGAACAGGTATCACTGAAGATAAAAGGGCTACAGAGAAAAAAATACTCATACTCTTAAAATTACTATACAATGTATGTAAAGTTTAAATTTTAAAACAGTCTTTAGGGATAACAATTTTTGAAAAAAAAAAAACAACCCAACAATTTACTTTTTCACGTACAATCACTGAATGTAAGGTATTCCAGATAATTTGATTCCCATCTGTATGACTGTCACTACAAGCAAAAAGGTAACAAAAAAAATCCCCTTAAAATCCAAGAAAAAAAAATCCAGCTGCAGAATCTGCAAGGGAAAATAGTATAATAGCCATATTTACTCATATTGTCATATGTGTGGTGCATAAACTGACAATATTGTGTATGCCACTTCTACTGGGTTTACAGAACTATATGACTGCAGTTTAAGATACTGAATATGTCTAAACTGAGTTGGAAACAAAATATGTCCTACATTAAAATACAGTTTAAATTTCATAGATAGCTCACCTATCCTACTATAAATGTCCAGGTAAATGAAGCAATTTTTCTCTCATTTTTTAAAGTCTAAATTGTCAGAGGAATAGTTCTTGAGGCGGGGAGGAAGTAGAGTGCCAAATCCAAACTAGAGAGAGAGAAGGTTACTTTGTTAGGACAGCTAAGGGAGCAAAATGATTAATGCATTTTTATGAAATTAAATTATTGATTGAGAATAAAATATAATTACGGAAAACAAGATAGGAACATGTACTCCAATAATATTTACTATGGTTGATATTATAGTCCTGTTGATGATAGTTCTTGTGCAAGTTAAATTATGGAGGAACATAACACTCTGAAGGAATGATGATACTGTAACTCACCTATCAGGGTCCACAATATTTTATTAATATTTTTTTATTTGTGATACTTAGGTTCACAAGTTCTGATGTACATGTCACCTGTTACTAACATCATAGTAGCTGAGGCAAACAACACTGGAGTTTTCAACCTCATCTACTTGCAGTAAAAAAACCCCAGCACATTACTGTGCAACCTATTGGAAATGAGCAAGGAGGACAATTAAGCTAGATGCAGAATGAAACTACTACTGCAGCCAGAACATGTTATCGTGCATCAGTAGCACTGCAGTAACTGACAACGAACATTAAATGTATGAACACCTGCATTTGCTGTGGGCTAAGGACATGCAGATGTTTACTTACCACAAGCATGTTTTGACTCACCAGTGTTTGTAAAACCTTGCTTCCTTAATCACATGCCTTAGCCCTAAGTAAGGCCCATTGCACCAGTAGAAGTTAAGGTGCATATACCCACCTGAAAAAGAAAAGAAGGGGATAAGGGAGATGTGGAAAGATTAAGAAAGGAAAGAGGTTCTTCTGATGAGTGGGCTCTAATTCTCTTTATACCCTTTGTTCATATGTCTGAATACTATGTACGTAGCGGCTTTTAGACACCAAACGAGTAATAATTCTGTTATTACCATCTACTGTGCAATGATAGCTTCATGCTGTTAAGTTGAAACCTAATAAACCACAATCTGAGCTACTGATTTTTTTGGAAAATCCTGTAGACATTAGTTTCACTCTGCACTGCACATGTTCATACAGTGTCACCCCTGTTACAGGAAATTTCAATATGAATACGAGAATCCTAGTGTATTTTTAGCATGTGAAAATTTTATGCTTTTGAGAGGTTCAGGTTTTGTTAAACTGGTATAAGGAAATTGCTACTCTGAAATGTCACTGATAATAATTAGACTATTGCATAAATTGCTTTGTGCAACAGTCTCTTTTTAGCACAGATTCCAAACAGTGCCCATAATTGCAGTGCTAAGCATAGTAGAAAATATTCATTACACAGTAGTTGTGTGAGTGGGGAATTGATGAACTTCAAGAAACTGAAGATATGTTCTTGACAGCTCAATTAAACATCAGGAATATTTTAGATCATTAGAATGATAAAATGCACCATTTTTCTAGTTCCTGTTTGGGTTTTATTGATTCAGTGGTTTGCCACAATTACTTAAAAGTAAACAGACATATTCAGTTGTGTATTCTTGTTCTGTTCTGTCTATATGCATGAATTTTCTTTTAGCAGATATAGTATACAGTCCAGACAACTTATTTCAATAAGGTTTTGGATTTTTTCTGGTGGCTTTTATTTATTTATTTATTTATTTTAATTGGAACAAGCTATATTGAACTGTATTCAATATTCAGTAGTACAAGTTTACACTTCATTGTAATCTACAGTTTGGTCGACGGGTAAAATGTTTGGGGGCCATAATAACGTAGCTTGCTTGATGGTTAGCTGCTAATATAAAACTGTCTCTGGACTTGAAAAATCTATTCCATTCCTTTTAAAGTAATCGAGTATGCAATTTTGCTAATTCTTAAACAATATCTCTCAAAAAATATTCCTTCTAATACCCAAGTCACAGCCCATGGATTTTAAAGCTCATGAAGATTTGTACACAGGAATTTAGACAGATCCATTTATAAGATAACTTATTTCGTCTACAGAACAATTTACGTAGGCAAAAGATGTTTGATTAACAGGGTTTAGGGAATTTGTCTGGTTCATTAATCCCCATCTACTGTTTTGTTTTTTTTTTTTTTTTTTGCATGAAGCAGACTTTTGCTTGTGTTTTCATTAGGCATGAATGTTCCACCACATTCCAAGAAAAGGAAAGCTTCTTAACAATTTGAATAACAACTCTGTCAAGTCCAAGTAGAAAAAACGTGGTTTCAGAGATATGACAGTCACCTTTCTTTTCTTCAAGTTCTTTTGTGAATTCATACGTTATTTATTTTAATGTTAACAGAATTATACAAAACAATAGAGCCAAACAGACCTTGTTTAGAGTAGTCAATATGATTCTAAGTCAAAGAATTGTTGCATGGCTTCTGTAAGTTCTCATGTAACTCTCATCTATGTAGATAAGTTCATACCACTTCATGCATACTTTGTTTTGCTCTTTTTTTAAAGCCATAATACTAATTTCAGTAGTTTAACTGATTTCCCTAGTGTTCTTTTCTTAAGGTAAAACAGTGTCATTTTTGTACAAATAGAAGAGATTGCACTACATTTTCATTAGTTTTTCTATCTAGTATTTCAGAAAATTGTGTTACATATCTGCCTCAATTGAAAAATCTGTACTTCTTTTGTCACACCTATAACATTTGAGGAAAAAAAGTTGTATTAGGAGAAATGTTTTATACATCCTGGGGTAGTTTCATCTACATTAATTTGGAATTCTTGCATTTAGCTCTCATCCATAGAACAAGACTGTATTTCTACTAGATGCAGGGACATAGGCATCATGAGTGTGATGAGTATAATGCTTCTGATCTGCTAGATGACTATTTAAGACATCTCTGTACTCTTCTCTGATTTTCCACATTGATCATAAAGGACACTGCCATGACTACTACACACTTAAAAGTGCAAATTTTTGGATTTCTAAAGTTTAGTGCTTAGATTATCTCTTTATGTCCTAAATTATTCCTTTAAACTAATCGAAGCTTGGTAACTCACCTGAGAAAGCAGAGAATCCATTTGTTCACGAGTTTAATTTTTGATTTATAGATTTGTAAGATAGTAGCACATGTATTAATTTTCTGTCATGGTAAAAAAGTTTTTCTCAATTAATTCTGAGAGATAAAATAAACCCATCCAAAAAGATTTGATAATTATTTTTTCAAAGGTGATTGATTTTTTTTTTTTCTTTTTTTTTTTACATCCTCTAGTTTATGTTTTTTTTTTAAGGAACTTTCCAGGACCTTCAAAATTTAGTTCAGGTTTGTTGCAGAGTTGAGAAAGATTTGGTCATTATGCAAAACGTACACAGACAAATTGTGTGTCTTTATAATACCCAGATAACTAGCTTTTTTCACCACTGGGTTGGAGCATAGTATGTTCTGTTTCTTGTAAAAGACTGGAAATAGAAGATGGTTCCATAAGTCAAGGAATGTGTGTCCATTATTAAAAACTATTTATGACCTAATGAAGTTTAACCATGCTAAATGCAAAGTCCTCCACCTGGGTCGGAGCAATGCCAGGCACAGCTACAGATTGGGCGGGGAGGAGATTCAGAGCAGCCCTGCGGAGAAGGACTTGGGGGTGTGGGTTGATGAAAACATGAACATGAGCCGGCAGTGTGCACTTGCAGCCCAGAAGGCCAACCGTATCCTGGGCTGCATCAAAAGGAGTGTGACCAGCAGGTCGAGGGAGGTGCTCCTGCCCCTTTACTCTGCTCTCGTGAGACCTCACTTGGAGTATTGTGTGCAGTTCTGGTGTCCTCAACATAAAAAGGAGATGGAAGTGTTAGAACAAGTGCAGAGGAGGGCCACGAGGATGATCAGGGGACTGGAGCACCTCTCGTATGAAGATAGGCTGAGAAAGTTGGGGCTGTTCAGCCTGCGGAAGAGAAGGCTGCGTAGAGACCTCATAGCAGCCTTCCAATACCTGAAGGGGGCCTATAGGGATGCTGGGGAGGGACTCTTCATTAGGGACTGTGGTGAGAGGACAAGGGGTAATGGGTTCAAACTTAAACAGGGGAGGTTTAGATTGGATCTGAGGAAGAAATTCTTTACTGTGAGGGTGGTGAGGCCCTGGAATGGGTTGCCCAGGGAAGTTGTGAATGCTTCATCCCTGGCGGCGTTCAAGGTGGGGTTGGACATAGCCTTGGATGGCATGGTTTAGTGGGAGGTGTCCCTGCGCATGGCAGGGGGGTTGGAACTCGATGATCTTGAGGTCCTTTCCAACCCTAACTATTCTATGATTCTATGATTCTATATCCAGAAACCCTGAATCACTTACTGTTTTATGAAATTGCAATTGCTGAAGTACAGTCCTGTACTGAATCTGTTGGAGGAAAATTGTAAGTAATGGCTTGATAAACAAGTGATCTTTCATCCAAGTACTTATCTTGAGATTACACGAGCTCGAATACTTGAGACACTTCAGGTATCTCAAGATACTTAGATACTAAGTCGCAGAATGAGAGAATTAATTTGCCTGGCATGTGAAATAGGCATTTGATAGCTAGATGTTGTTGCTTTTATTATTTCACTTTGGAGACTAAAAATCTATTGAGACTTCAGGTGCACACACCGCCCAAGAGAATGTACTAATGATTTAGGGACAAAGTCTTAGCCATTACTTGGGGACAATTCATGATGACAGGGGATAAAAATTCAATCAAGTTCCTGATACTTGCATCCTCTTCAAGTAGTTTCCTTTTCTTTAAGTAGGAATTTTGATCCATGGGGAACCATAAGCAATATCTTTGTTCTTGTTATGAATATAAGATAAAAGAGAAAAAAAATTATCTCTAATGAAAGATAAGTTTTCATCCCTGAAAGATATGTATTTTTTATATACTACTGGTAAACATAATAAAAGAATAATTAAATATTTCTAGTTGTGCTGTTCATCAAAAAGAAACAGGGATAAAATATGTTTTCTTCAATTAGCAATTTGAGTTAGTCCTTTCATAATCTGGTTCTGACACCTGCTTAAGCAGAAGCCGAGCAGAATCTAGAAGTAATTTGCCTACATAGTGCTTTGCACTGGGAAGAAAAGTATGCGACCAAGACCTTCTTTCATATAGATGAGGAGCCTAAGGAGAGAAGTACTCTTATGTCATACCAGGAAGATAAGCATGAATGTCATAGATTTAAACATAAGCCTGTCTGGCATTTTAAAATCTTAGAAAAGCAGAACTTGTGTGTACAATGTGGATCAAAGACAAAGCAGGTTATTAATTTAACAGAAGTTAGAAATTCCGGAAAAAATGGAAATGTAATCTAGAATTATCTTTCTGATTATGCTGCATTACTGGGATGGAATTCTACCTGCAAACTGAATGCTATGTAATCATACTGAGTCATTCAGTAGAAAAAGAAGTACAAACCCATACATGACAAGTTGACTCAAAGACTCCTAGACTAGGTTTCAGTGCTTTTCTTATTCTTCTTATCCAAACCAGAGAAACTGAAAAAAGAAACCCTCATTTTAGTATTAGGAGAAATCTCTCATTGCTTAAATCCAAAGTTCCAAACAAAGGGTTAGAATTTGCATAGAATAGCTTGAATCAAGCTATTGGCTGGTGTGTTCTTGACGTTTTTATATTTTTTTAATTGGAAGTTGGGATTTTATTCTAGAGATAAAGGAAACAACTATGTGTTATAGCCAGTGGTTCTTGTATGAATCCTGTACCAGCCTGAGCTTTGAATATGTGTCATTTATTTTGTTCATTTTCCAAAAATATGTTTCCACTTTTATTGTCTTTCTACTGGCACTTATTTTATATACTGCTGCTGTGGTTTAAGCCCAGCCGGTAACTCACTCCCCCCACCCCTTCCTCCCCCAGCTCCTGGAGGACTGGGGAGGAGAATTGAAAGAATGTAACTCCCACAGGTTGAGGTAAGAACAGTTTAGTAACTGAGGTATAAACAAAACCACTGCTGCTACCACCAATAATAATGATAAGGGAAATAACAAGGGAAGAGAACGCAACCACTGGTCCAGATATTTGGTGTGCTAAAAGTAATCCATGTTGGAGAAGGAATTTACCTAGCCAAAATAATTAAAAACATGCTGAAAAGCAGGAAAAAGAATATCTGTGTACAAAGAAAGGTTCTAGAAAAATTATTATTTGACCGTCCAGCCCTGATAAGTAGACATCCTGAATTTTTAAAACTGAAAAAAATCTCCTATGACTTAAGACATTTTGCCTTGAGGAACTTCAGTCAGTTTGAACCTGAAGTGCAGTCCAGGGATGAATATTTAATTTCCTTTTTCCTATAAGTAAAGTTGAATCACTTCTAGAAGTCTGTGGGTGACAAGTTTCAAATTTCAACTCAGGCAGGCAATCATCAGAGAATAACATTACAGCAGGGCAAAAAGTTGGTGACTCAGTAGTGGCATTTTAATATTACAGAGCAGTAGTAAAGAGATCTGCAGTCCCTTGTGAAAGCTTCTGTTGACTTACTAATCAATATCATCATAACAAGCAGCATATGTAAAATCGTACAAAGAGTCAGTGCCTGAGGATAATGAAGAAATGCATCCCTCACGTTTTCCTGGGTTTGTAGTTTATGGCTTTTTTCTCTATAAATGATTCAGAGCAGTACTATTTCAAAATGCAGCCCAGATACTAGCACTGAAGACCCCGTGATCCACTCTTGGGAATTTCACACTTGTCGTCAGAATTACTTTTATCTCAACCTCAAATTAGTTTTCTGTGGGGTATATCCTTACCTATTCTAGGGTTAGGGTCAGAACATGGTTGACCACCATATTGTTGCAATTAGTATAGTGGAACCTGCTAGCCAAGCACTGGTCTTCCCTGCTGTTTTCGAAGTCTGAGCCTTCATTAACCATGTCTGTGTTCTAAATCTAGAAAGTAGTGGTGCAAAGAAAAGGGACCTGTGACTCTGGGCAAAAAAGATAGATGAAAACAAATGAATTTGAACTGAAACAGAGCAAGAACATAGAGTAATAGTGTCATACAGTCTTAGAATCATAGAATCATTGAATGGTTTGGGTTGGAGGGGACCTTTAAAGGTCATCTTTTCCAATCTTCCTGCAATAAGCAAGGGCATCATCAACTAAATAAGATTGCTTAGAGCCCTGTCCAACCTGACCTTGAATGTTTCCAGGGATGAGGAAACTTTGGGCAACCTGTTCCGGTGTTTCACCTCATAGTAAAAAATTTCTTCCTTTTGTCCTGTCCTGGTTTTGGCTGGGATAAAGTTAATTCTTTTCCTATTAGCTGGTACATGTGCTATTCTAGGTGGAGTCTCGTGAAAGTGGATTACAGGGGCAAAATCACTTCTCAACCTGCTGCCTATGCTTCTTTTGCTGAAGCCCAGGAAATGGCTTTCTTGGCTGCATCTGCCCATTGCCAGCTTATGTTGAGCTTTCCATCCACCAGTACCCTCAAGTTTTTCTCAGGGCTGCTCTCAGTCCGTTATCTCCTGACCTATATTTATTTATACCAGGGGTTGCCCTGACCCAGGTGCAGGACCTTGTACTTGGCCTTGTCGAGCCTCATGAGGTTCGCATGGGCCCACCTCTTGAGCTTGTGCAGGTCCTTCTGGTTGGCATCCCAGCCTTCTGATGTGTGAACTCCACCACTCAGCTGTCATCTGCAAACTTGCTGAGAGTGCACTCAGTCCCACTATATCATACGTGAAGATATTAAACAACACTGGTCCTAGTATGGACTCCTGAGGAACACCACTTATCACTTGAATGTTAAAACCTTTTATGAGTTTTCAATGTTTCATTGCAATGAACAGAAATAAGAGACAAAACCGAGTCCTGATGTTGCAGTATCGTGGCATAAATCTAACAATGACAAGTTGTTGTGGCAAAATAATGACATAATATCTTAGTTATTCAACTGCAGTGTTGCAGTGCATCTTGAACAACCACAAAAGTGCATAAATAACTGTTATTTGTATTTAATAAAATAACAATGAACTTATATCTTGTGATTTGTTATAATATTTCCATCTAAAACAATGAAACCTCAATAAAATACATTTTTAACATTTATTTAGAAATGCATCTTTGAATAGTTTTTAAATTAGTATTTCCCTTACTTCCAGCTTAGTTCCATTTGGTTTCATAAACAGTATCTTGCCTGAATACAGTTATTTGCATATAGAGATTTGTGTGTGTGCGCATGTGTGTGTTGAGGGATAAGCTATGAGCAGTTTTCTTTAATATTTTCCAGGGGATAATTTGCCCACTTTCCCTGTAAGATTTCTAATAAGATGAGTGTCTTTACCATCTGGATTTCAGAAATTAGTTGGAGGAGTTAAATAGAGGAATAAAAATCTGAAAGTAAAAAAAGGACAAACTAGTATTTTAAAATAGTTAGCCTCATAGTTTTTCATTAATGGTCATAATAGTTTGTTTCCTATACTATGAAATAGAAATGAACATAACAGTAATGATTAGGCATACATACTTGGTAGCGGGAGCATCATCACTCTTTCAATACATTGAAGAGTAGCAAGATGTGCTTTTTTAATTTATTTTTTTTCTCAGATTGATTCTAATAGATTTATTCCTATATCTTAACTAAGATCAATGGATATCCTAATATATTCTGAAGCTAAATAGTAAGTACTTTGCTGGATATGGTCCTAATCAGTTAGCAGTCTCTGTAAAACTGAACTTTGATTGAAATCAGCAATCAGCTCTGAGTGAAAACAAATAAACAAAACAAAACAAGCTTACTCCGATAATTTTCCTTGTGCTTTTAAAACAATTTTTGAAAAAAATTTTTTTTTTTTTTGTTTGTTTGTTTTAACATGGGTCTTTGAACTACTCATTTAGATAAAACTTCCATGTGTGGAGTTTGCTGGCTCACCCAATAATAAGGTGGCTTCTTAATTAAGACACTAAATGTAGATGGCTGTCAAGAAAATAAATCTTGGGTGCTTCACAATAAGGGAAAATGCACGTAACCCAAAAGGCAGACAGAGCAGAAACAAAATGCTGGTGTTAATTTTAATACTTTTTAACAAATGTGGGAGACAGCAGTCTTCAGTGTACAAAATCCTTTTTAGATTATAAGAGAAGTTTCAGCATAGCATTAGTTTTAACTCTTAACAGAAAGGTGAATGCATAAGTAAATCTTTGGGAGGCTTTTAAATACTATCGTTGATGTGATTTATAATTCCTTTTGGTATTTCTTACTAAATCCTGTTGGTCAGTTTTGTACTTCAAAGAAGTCAGGTTTCCTATTAATAAATGTATTGAGATCACGGTCCATGTTACCTCTTTGAAGGGTGCCTAAATAAAGAAAACAAAATGGAATATCATTTTTGCCAAAGGGATGAATGAAGGCAGAGGCTTCTTGAGGTGGCAATAATTGAACAGTCACTAAAGGGTGAATACTATTTGCACTGAAGTGAACATATTAAAATATTGGTAACATATCCTTGAAATACATACTGCAGGGATGTTGGTAAAATATAGTTTTAGAATTAATTAAGAAGACAATTATATAGACTTTCGATCTTTAGTATGTTTCTAGACATTTTCTTCTACTGAGGCTAAGAGGAGCTTCAAACAATATTCTGTGTCTTCAGAAACCTTTTTGCCATCAGGAAATTTGTATTAATATTGTCAATTTCTGGGACTAAGCTGTTGCAGCCAGAAATTCAGCATTCCAGTCTCCTTTGTCTTCAGATTAAAAAGTATATGCTATTAGGATTTTTCTTTTCTATTTTTTTTGCTTGTTTTCCTTTGCCACTTCATTTTATTTTCTAGTCAGGTATCAGTTACACATACTATGTAAGTGTACTCAACAACATATAAAATCTGTTGCATTTCCTCAATTGTTGGATTGCTTAAAAATGGGGGTTTTTTTGAGCTTCTGCCATAAAGTAAACATGAATAAAATCCAAGTCACCTTCGCCGTTTCAGAAGCTGCTGGTTTGTGGGTAACAGGTGAACTGCTGCATGCAGTTTTTTTAACTTAGTATTTATGATAGTCTGCTCTTGAGTTTTTCAGCTTTTACTGGTAGAATGCTCTTGTGTCCCAATGCATACATCTGTGTTAGGTTAGGAACTGCAATATCTAAGCGTATTTTAAAATCAAATTACAAGTGCAAATATCATCCAGATATTGATCCTGATCTCATTCCACTAAAACTACTGATGCAATTTTCAGTGATTTCAGTTGAAGAATACTGACCAAGATTCTTATTTTGATCCATACTTATGCACAAGAAAGGACGGGCTAGCATAAAACAGGCAAATCTTTTGCATTAAAAAAAAAAAAGAGCAGAAATAATTAGCTTATGTAAATGGGAGTATTGCCAGAAAACAGTATTCTATTCCTAGCTAGTCTCTTTAATTGAATTCTATTTTTCCATCCAAGAGAATTGAATGAAATTAGTACATATTACATGTTTGCATTATATTAACATACATATATATATATGTATATATATCTAAGCTATAAGTAATCGTTTTGTGCTTCTATCAAATCTCCAAGTGCGTTCACGATTACCCTAATGTGGAAGGTGCTGCTACCAAGTAGGATTTTGAAAAAAAATAACCAAAAAACCAAAACCCCAAACAAAAACCCTTGGTGTAAAAATGATGTTACCATAAGTTCCTTGTAGTGCAGAAGTCTATAGCATGGAATATGAGTATCAGTGCCCAGAATATGTCTTAAAAGATAGTAGATTTTATTTTTATTTTTCTTCAAGCAAGGAACATGCATTTCTTCACTAAAACTGGAAGCAAGAAAAATCAGTAGCACATTATGCTAAAGGAGCTTCTTAATTTTGCATGCATCTGTTATCATGAAACTACTTGGATTAGAAATTATAGGAAACAAATAATGATCTCAAAGTTGGGTAATGAATCTTGAGAATTTTGTGTAGCATTCCAAAGAAGTTCCTCAATCCTTCCTATGTGTTAATTTAACAGTTTTAGCTATAGTCTGTTATCAGCAACAATATAAAGTGTATGCAAAATTCAGTAGATTTACATTTTTCATATGGAATGTCACTTATTTGTTGTCAGAGTGAGATCAGAATGAGAAAGTTGTGTATCTATCTCCCTTGCAAAGCTGTGGATTATGTCTGTAAGAGAGCTATAAGCAAATTCATAACAGCTCCTAGCCCAGATTTGGTTGATTTACAAGGCAGCTCTGAAGTGCAGATTAACTTGTCTGGTCCTGTTGCCTTGAAGTTTTGAATTTTTGTAAGTGCCCAGGCTTACTAAGGGTCCTGCAGCAAACAATTCTGTATCTGTAGTAACTATGTTTTGCTTTACAGCTGGCCAGTTATGTTGAGAAAAGCAAAGGAAATGAAAATCTGTTGTGTGCCACAGGAGGAGGACAGCTCGTTTGCATAATCTCTTGACCTTCCAGTCTGATCTTGTGTTTTCAGCCTTTTCAGAGCGATTTCTGTTTTCAAGGCATTTGCATAGCTGGCCTCCTGCAGGCCTCTATCCCTGGTTTGTGGTCTGAATGTGTTCTGCTAGTTTGAGCACTAAACATTTTAAAATTTTCTAATTCTGACAAGCAACTAGAAACACTATGATGGAAAGTATATTTTTAAACCTATTAAGTATTTACTGTGTACATATCCTATATTTCACTTATCATTTGACAGCTGAATAATTACAAAATGAACATTTAGTTTGGATTGAGGCCACCATAAGTTAGAACAGCTGTGGGTGGGAAGAAAGACAGGCTTGGTGGTTCACCCTTTGCAGTATGTCAAAATTAATAAATAAATTTACCATGCTGACAGTATGCACAATGCAACAACGGTACTTTCTTGCTGAATCTTTATGCCTGAACTTTTATAACACTTGCTGTATGACAGTTTCCTGCAACTTGGGTGACTGAAAACACCCTTTGCAGTACTAGTTGAAATATATACTATTCATTGACTATTGAATAGACAGCATAGTAGCTGTATCCCACGCTACATCCCTTAATTAAGTTTCTAAAATTGATGTTAGTTAGATGACTTGTTTGAACATGAGCTTAAGTATTTTGCTGGATCAGCAGCACAAATATTTATCAATTATTTAATTATATTATATAATCAAAATTTCATAGATATTTATTAATAATATTTCCTGCAAGCCTTCATTTAATAGCAGTTTGTGAATACATATGTTTGTTATATGGCCAGTTTTATTTTAAGGAAATAGTCAGGAATGTTTTTGGGACTATACAAAACAAAGAAAAACATGAACAGTCTTTTGAGTTGCCCAGAAAAGAAGACTCAGAAACCTCTATAAACAGTCAACCCCAAGATTATTTTTAGCTTGAATATTATATTTTGAACAAAATATTTCTCAATTCAAATGTTTTGAAATTGCTATACCCTAAATATATGTATTTCTAAACTAAATATAAATTTTATTGTTTTGCCAGTTTTAGTGTCAAATGTAAAATCAAAAAAATATTGTTTCTTTTAATTTCGGGTCTGAATAGTTCAGCTCCTTCTAATGAGGTGGGCTATGTGCCTCATTAATGTAATTGCATTGCTATTCTGCGTTATTATCTTCAGCACTAGGCTGTTTTCCAGCAACAAGTCATACTAATTTGTACATTTTCACTGCCCTAATATTCCACTGAGATGCTACTTTAATTAAAACATTACCTTATTATTCATAACTAAATGTGAAGCATAACCTTTTATCCCCAAGGAGTGTCATCAAAGGTTGTATCTTAGTCTGTATCCGATCAATGACTGTCATGCAGGATGAAGCTCCTATCATCTGTGAATGGCACCCAATGGTAATTTACAACATTACCTGCCAACTCATCTATCTTTAGAGACACACTGCAGTCATTCTCATCCTGCCTCAGATGCTTTCATTTAGCGCTGCCTAACCATCACTCCACAATGATAGTCAGGAGACAATTCATAAAATCAGAGTGAATTACCATGTTTATATGTACCTGAGTGTGAAAGGCAGTAAGCAAGTCTCTGAAGGCTGAAACGAGTTTGTATATGCTGTACTATCAATTTGTTTTGTTATTGCACCCAGAGGGGAACCACATTTGTTTTAAAAGGTGAGCAGTTCTGCTTCAGAGTTAAGAGACTGTGAAGCAAAACTGGATGGTCAGATCTAAGAGGAAGAGTGAATGGAATGCCCTGCAATAAAAATAGCCAGCCTCAGGTCAGTATAAAAATTCATTACCATGGTAATTTAATATACAGTAAGAAAAATAACAAATGAAGTACATACTGTCATTTATGAATGTTAAGTAAGGATTTTTTTACCAACAAAAGACACTTTTCCAAGAATTAAAGCTATTGACTGGAAACCACTACCTTTTCCATAGATGATATTACTATCTGCGTCACTGTACGTGGTCCATTTAGCAGGCATTTCTGCTTAAAAAAAAGGTCATTTAATGAAATTATTTTGTTTGCTTGTTTTGCTCATTGTTTAGTACTAATTGATTACTGTCGTAGCATTAAATAGAACTAGGTCTAATCAAAAGGTCAACTGACAACTACTGTTACTCTCTGGTACTGTTTAACTCATATGGCAGAACACATGCAGCTCTAGAGCTAAGCATTTCAGTAACTTTTGCAGCTGTGAAGGTGTTCTTATTTTTTTCCCAGTACTCACCATTTCTGTAGGACCATCCAGAATGGAATTTTGCTTTTTTTGTAGTACAATTAAATAATATTACAGAAACTCCAGCTTTATACCCTTGCAAGGGAATAAAGTTTTAATGTTGGAGGCTTAGTATAATTAGAGGGCTCAGTAAATTGTATGTTGTAGAATATCTAAGCCAACTTTAAATTGACTGAATCTACAGAAAAACACAAGAACCTGTGTGAATAAAAATATCTGAGATTTTCTGTCGCAAATTAAATTAATTTTCATTAAAATCCATTTTTTTTAAATAAAGTTTAAAAAATTGCAATGAAGAAACTTGGCAATCCAAATAATTAAAAATAACATTTCCTATTTCTACCCCTCTCAAGAAAAAGAGAATATTCTATTTCAATTCAGTAATTCACATAATATGCATTATAACAGCTATGCAAGAAGCTATTTCCAGGTTTTTGAAAGTGTTTCTCTTTTTCCCCTTCTGCCTCTAGTTTTTGGAAGTTCAATCATTGGCATTTCGTTTCTTACACAACCTCCCACTGTTGTAAAGCATGCAATGGTATTAGTGTTAGCATCACTCCCTAAGAAAAAAAAAAAAGGAAAATTAAAACAAAACCAAACCCCAGAAGCTCCACATAGATAGACATTAATAAAAAGGAGTAATCATGTATTTAAGCAATTAGTATTTTTATTGTACAGTTTAGAAGCAATTTATTAAATTCTTTGTAAAGGAGTTAAAAATGAGTTAATTCTGCTGTGAGAATAACCTATGGATTAGTATTATGCACCAAAACACTGCACTTTGTCATTACCTTTGCTTAGCTTTCTTTTAATCTTCAAAGCATAACTTACCTGGAATGTTTCACATTCCTTTTACTGTATCTGTTTCAGGGTACTTTGCTAGTTAAGAAGGAAAGGTTTTTTTTTTCTTTCTTCAAGGCAGAAGTTTTCTATATCTTAGGAATATATTATTTTGACAATGTACTTCAGAACAGAAGGGAAAAATAGTTATGAAGCATGTTCATGTCCTAAGGAACTCGCTTTAAAAGTGCTGTGCCAAGCTCCATGGATTTCTTTTTTTTTTTTTTTTTTTTTTTTTTGTCAACTCAGGAATTTTACTTAATTTTGAAGTGAAAAATATTTATGTATTTCCTGGATTATGACCTTGGATGATCAGTTTGAGCTTTAATTTTGGTGGTGAAGATGTCAGACATTAACCTAGGGTTCCATTCTTTGACTGGTGTCTTTGGTAGTGCAACAGTAAAATAGTGAGAAACAGTAACAAATATTTGCCAAAGGACGCTTAGTCTCCAGTCCATCAGGGTTTACAGGTCCTATTCAGCACAGCTGCTACCAGGCCAGTCCACCTGTAACAACACAGGAGGTTTTGCCTTTGTAGATACAGGTCTATAACTGTCATTTTTTCATTTCCTGACATTCCTGGAAGACCATTCTTCTAGCCTGTAGAAATCCTTCTAAATGACAGTCACATCCTCCAACGTACCGATTGCTCCTCCCAGTTTGGTGTCACCCACAAACTTGATGAGATTGAACATTTTACTTGTTTAGACTTAGCTGTTTACCTGTGACACATATAATTAAGTCATAGAATCATAGAATAGTTTGGGATGAAAGGGACCTTAGAATCATCCAGTTCCAACCCCTCTGCCATGGGCAGGAGCACCCACCACTAGACCAGGTTGCTCAAAACCCCACCCAACCTGGCCTTGAACACTGACAGGGATGGGGAAGCCACAGCTTTTCTTGGAAACTTATTCCAGTGTTTCACTACCCTCACAGTGAAGAATTTCTTTGTTATATCTAATCTAAATCTCCCCTTTTTGTTTAAAGCCATTCCCCTTCGTCCTGTCACTACACACCCTGATAAAAAGTTCCTCTCCAGCTTTCCTGTAGGCCCACTTTAGGGACTAGAAGGCTTCTCTAAGATCTCAAAAAAACAACCTTAAGAAGTGGAGGGGGGTGTGTATGCATGTTTGTATACATTTTTAGAATTCCTTGGTGGTTTGAGGTTAACTAGGAAACAGAACATTTGAGAGGCAACTTTCCTTTTTTTTCTCAATAATTTTTAGAAATTGAAGGATCACTAAACTTCCAACATATGCCATTCAGATTGCAGTTTCATGTTGCAATGCAGTTTTTCCACCTACACAGCAGAAATCAGTGCTTTACAGGCCAGCCATCCTTTTACCTAGATGAAATTGCTGGTCAGTTGAAGACATCAACTAATACCTTGTCTAAGCTTTTTGTTCATTTGTTTGCTAGAGCATGAATCTATGAACATGCAAAATGTTGGGGTTTTTTTCTGAGTTTTCAGAGAAGTCAGGAGATTTTTTGATATAAACTACCTTTCTTCTTTTTTTGCTCACTAGATCCTGCTTAAGTATAGTATACCAGTGATGTTAACATTCTGCTTATGCAAATCTTCCTACCAGGTCTCAGAAGTACTGGCTACATCATAAAAGAGCAATTCAAATTCCAATTTCTCTTTTTTATTACCCAGGTTTCTAGCATTCATATATAGCCAACTAAAGCATTTCTGTTCAAGCTTCTTGGTGCCTTGATTAATTTTATTCTTGACATCTTGATTTTGTGCTAAATGAGTGTTCATTTGTTTCTACTTTGCACCATCCTTGGTAGTCCTTAGTTTAATGTCCTTTGACTGGCTGAGTCAGCTGATTCCCCAGAAGTTCTGTGAATTCAGATGGATAAATGGCACTTGTTTTGAAATGGATCACCACCAGTAAATTCTTGTGCAGTGACCAGAAATACATAAATAATCTCGTATTTATGCTGCGGTTAATATTTATTTTAGTAATGTAATTCAGGCATCTGCTCGAAGCTGTTCTGTAGGCTTTCTCTATAGCCAATGGAGGAAGGTATCTCCATTTTCCAAATTTAGAGGCACTCTTGAAATGAAATGAGTAATAATCTGGAATCTCTATGCTCGTGGAGGAAACAGCCTGGATAAAGTCTCACTAACTGGAATACCATCTCTCATGTTCAGGGTTAGGACTCATTTAAAGATTAGATGACTCATCTGGAAACGGTTATTTCTTTTCATTCACTAGACATTCTAACACATTGCTGACATTCCTAAGTAAAGACAGTTGAATCCCACCCAAAGAAGAAAATAAACTAAAAAAAAATGCATCCTATTATCTGTCAGTTAATGCAGGGTACTCTTCACATCCTCGGTAATGAGTTCTCGAAGAAAATATTTTTACTTTTTTTCCAGCTCATTATGTTCTTTCTGTTTGTGAGCAGGTATGGTTATCCTGCAAGACTAGCCAGGCAAGTGGTTTCACCTATTTTCTGTTCCTTCCCATGAAACAGAATTTATTTCTTATAGGATGGCCCTCTACAGGTGGAGTTTTCCTTGGAACTCGAAACCTGTGTTTGTCTTGTCTTGTTCGTTTTCCTATCTCTCTTATCATCTAGAATATTTTGATGTCTTCTAACCTGTAACGGTGAGTTGGTGCCCTCTTCCTCTATTTTCCGTATTTTGTTCAGTATCAAGTGGGTATAATTCTTATATCAGATTTTCAAATTCTCCTCCTTTGTGGTGCTCTTTTTAGAAGATATATATTCTAACCCTAATCCCTGCAAACCACCCATTTTTATTTTGGAACATAGCCACCTATTTTAACAAAGACAGGTCCTTTTGACTTCAAAAAAGAACTAAAATAAAGCATGAAAACCTCTTCTAGGTCATACCCTGTGTTTCAATGCTGACCAGTGTGGTAAGAAGTAAATGACCGTATGTACAAAATGTATCTTCCTCTTTTGGACATTTTGTTTACCCTTTAGATAGTAAGTGTACTGTGTCTCAAATTTCTTTTGTATTATTTCTGTAAACACTTAACAGTTTCACATCTTTAGTAAGATTACACACCCGTGCTATTGTGCACCAGGGATTATTCTGATTTTACGCTTAAATCACAAAACTGTTTTTATGGTAGCTACTGCTTTGAAACATTTCTTTCAGTCTTTGGAGGGCAGAGAAGGGAGAGCATGTACCATGATTAAATTGAAGTTTATGATGTGATTAAAGAAGTGATTATTACAGTCTAGTGTCATAGTGAGGAAAAATACCTGGAACTCAATTTCAGTGGTGGTACTGGTTGACCTCATTGTGTCTGTGTTAGAAATTGTTTGTGGAACAAGAAGTCTTTAAATGCACTGGAACAAGACATTCAAAATAGATTCTTCTGTTCTCTACCAGTACTTAGTCAGCTGACAGCATACTGAGAAGAAACTTCTTCGAGTGAGCACCCTCTACGGGCCTTTGTAACACTCTTATTTCCATTAAACAGTTGGAACCTCCTCAAATAAAAAAATATTAAGAAAGAAAATTTAATAGCCTGTTTTGCAGACATTGAAGTTCAATCTTTTACGTTCTTTCAGTGCCTCAGTTTCCCCATCCATAAACCAAAGATAATTACCTCTCCATTTAAAATGTATTGAATAATGTTGTTAACGGAATGCTATAGGAGAGCCAAGCATTATTATAATCTCTGTTACTGTCACGTTTATAGACTGTAATCTGCATAGTGACTCATGATACAAAAGCAGTTGCTTTGCGTAGGATCTTATGACTGAAAGTACAATATGGTATTAAAGACAAACATGTACAATTATAGATTGCCAGAACACCGAAATAAGAAAAAAAAAAAAAAAAGGAAAAAACCTAATCCACCAAACCATAGAAAAGTCCTTCTTTGCAGATAATATATGACTCAAAGTTTGCTTTTCCCCTGATAGCTCAGTGCTGGAGCTTTACCAGTCTCTAGGGGAAATGGAGATCTGCATTTAAATAAAGATATTAATAACCAGAGCTATGTTGTAAGGTACTTTGTATAAAAAAACATGTGAAATGAATACCAAATGACATAGCAAAGATTCTGAGGAGTTCATCTTTTGTCATTTATCACATCTTGTACAGTAAATTATAGGTTATATTGTAGGAAGTCTAATAAATGCATTATTCAGGAGTTATTGGTGGAATTCTGTTAAAGCAACTGCTATTTAGTGTGTATTGCTAGAACTGCTCATATACTAAGTGGCAGCATATGTTCATTAGGGCTTGTCACCACTGCATAAGAGAGAAACAGAAAAAAAATCTCTTTTCCCCTCCCCATCCCCACCCCCCAAAAAAAACCCCAACAAACCCACAAAACAACCCAACAACAAACAGCAAAAAGCAAACACAAACACTCACCAAGACTTACTGGTGGAAGCAAGCAGCTGCATAATTTAGTCTGGGAATAAATGTTTAATGTGAAGAAAAAGTAGTAGGCTTCTGAAGAATATGTAAAGGTTGGGTTAAGGAGAATTTGGGGTATTATGGAAACAAAAATCTACTTCCAGAATTTAGTGTGAGGGACAAGAAGCAAGAAGGGTTGCAGTGGTAGAGGGCTACAGGGTGGTGAGCACTGGTCAGATGCCTGTGCTGTACATCCTGTCATAGATTCAGCAGCAGCAGTCATTTTTCTCCTGCGTAGTAGCTGGTGCAGTGCTGTGTTTTCGACTTTTGGCCTGGGAACAGTGCTGATAACACCAATGTTTCTGGCTACGGCTTAGAATGTCTTGGTCTGACCAAGGTCTTTCTGAGTCTCATGCTCTACCAGGGAGGAGAGGAAGCCGGGAGGAAGCAGAAACAGGACACCTGATCCAAACTGACCAAAGAGGTATTCCACACCACAGGACGTCATGCCCAGGATGGAAAAACTGGGGGCAGGAACCCGAAAGAGTTCAGTTCACAGCTCGGTCGTCGGGTGGTGAGCAGTTGTATCCTCTTCCCTTGTATTTCCCTGGTCATTATTATTATTGGTGGTAGCAGTAGTGATTTGTGTTGTACCTTAGTTACTAAACTGTTCTTATCTCAGTTACATTATTTCGATTCTTCTCCCCATTCCCCCCCCCCCCCCCCGGAGTGGGGGGTAAGAAAGAGGGGGAAGTGAGTGAGCGGGCTGCATGATTTATGGCTTAAACCATGACACATCCATAACTGTCTTTCTCAGTGGGTAATCCTCAGGAAGTGTGGCATCTTTCTGAGTGTTGGTGGGATGCACTAAGTTATAGTTTCCATCTTTGCATCTAAACTCTTTCCTTAATAGCACAGGACATTGTGCTGCACTTGGTCCTCGTTGCAAGTTACGAAGTAAAGAACCAAAGTCCTCTTTGCTCTCAGCTAAATCTTGTTTCATACTTCATTGCTGACAGTTTTGAAATTCCTATGCCTTTTACCCTTCTAGAACTGTAAGTTTTTTTTTTGGTTTGTTTTGTTTTTTTAATAGTACTTGGAAATCATCATTTTTTAAGGTGGCCATGAAAGATGTCATTTCTACTTTTAGACTGCATAACTCTTTTATGTCCAAAAAACAAAAGCACTGTTAGGGATTTAATTCTCAACAAGACACAGTCAGCATATTTCCTCCTAATTTTTGCTTACAAATACTGTTTCCATCTGTGTGGACTGGGAAACTGAGAATGATCCAAAATCAAATTCCTTATGTTCTGTCAACTTACTATGCCTTTTGATTTCTCATTGTTTGAACTATATAAATCTTTTCAAAGCTTTGCTGTTTAAGATTGGTTTCTCAAGACAATGTCCAGCAGCGCAAGTACACTGAGGCAATTGTACTTCATGCTGTGTTTAATCTGCTCTAGATCATATAAAAAAAAAGAGTGAAATATCTGACTCAGCTGTTGACTAAATTCCCCTGGCTCTGGCTGGGCTGCCTTGGAGGTCAGCAAGGGTCTCTTTTTTAATGGGTTGAAATACACTGCTGGTGTTTTCACCCTTCAGCAGTGATTGCTGCTGATCAGGTTAAGTAGTAAGCAGATGATGGACTTTGTGAGTTTCCTCTTAAAGGTGCTGAGGCTGGTGCAGGAGCAGATGGCTCCCTTCCTTCCCAGCACCGCTCCTTGTTTCAGCAGTTTGAGCTGGCCAAGAGGAAGAGAATGGTGGCTATTTTCCTGTATTTCAGTTTCAAATCCCATGCGCAGTACCCGAAACATTCAGGAAATATTGGGAAAAAATATAATATTTTAATATTGAAATCAGAGATTTAGATCTTGACACAGGAAATGCACTAAGAAACCTAGTTTTTTTAAAGAATAATAGAATTTTGAAGGATCTCCATCCCATCAGGACCTTCCTTAACTGGTGTGCTTTCCGTAGAAGTAGACATGAAATACTTGTAATCTAAGACAGACACTAGTACAGTTTAGTGTATAGTAAATCTAGTTTCAGCTGAATTTTCTTATGTACCTTTCATGTTTCTCAGGCAAATACTGCTCCAACACATATTAATTGCAATCACAATGCTTGCATGAGATGTCAGTACATGCAGAATCAGGTCTTGTCTTTGGCCTGGCCTTGTCCCTGTGGAGTTGGCTCTAATGGAAAGTAACTGCAGATAGTAATTATTTTTTTATTCTCTAACCTTATGCCATTATTAAAATTGTGACAAAAAATTAATTAAAGAATACAGTCACTTTAGTGGTTACAGTAGTAGCTGAAAATAGATGAATACTTACTCATTCACAAATTAGGGGAAGGAATGGCTGAATGTATTTGAAGCTTTGTCTTTCTTATGATCCTTCTCTTCTTTAGTGAACTTATAAATAAAAGAGTACCATGCCCCAACAACCTCTGTTGTATAACATTGATAAATAAAATGACAGTAGAAAAAATATATTTGTCATATTTTTACTTTGTATTATTGCGCTCTCAATAGTGTTTTTTGCAGCACTTTCATTGCGAGACAACATAATGTGCTTTTGTCAAAGTGCAACGTTTCTTTCTGCTGAAAAGAGGTATGTTGCTATCCTCATTAAAATAGAATCATAGAATCATAGAATAGTTAGGGTTGGAAAGGACCAAAATAAATTAAATTGTCAACCACAATTGAATATACCTAATTACTTAATTTACTGGCTTTTTCTAATGTGATGTGGTTAATCAAAAGTATTTATAAATATGAGTGAAATGCTTCTTTCCAGTCTTTCAGTAGCTGAAAATGCAGGAAAACCAGTAAGAAAGCAAAGATAAGGAAGGGGTTTGGGAAAGAAACAAGGAAGAGATTGAGAATTAGGGGGGAAATGGTTAATGGAGCAAACCATTTTGAAATGTAAATAATGGATATCCTGTGAGCAGAGATGAAATAAAAATGTACCATTTCTGAAATGAAAAGCTATACTGGGACAAGCAGCTGAGATCTGGTTCTGTGTGGTTTGCTGTCAAACCCGATGTTTTTTCTAGTATACAGCTGGAACTGTAATAACTGATTTTTTTTTAAGAACGAGAGGGGTTTTGTTAGAAAACACAAATTAAGAAAAATCATAGTTTGTTCAGAAACATACCAGGTCCCGTGAAGATTGTCCCAAGAAATATTTCCCCAATCTATCGATCATTTTCAGAAAGGAGAGGAAATACTTACTCTGTAACATTCAGTAACTGGCAATCACTGGGATGCAGGGAAAAGTTCATGCCCCTAGTTTGCCTCATTAGAGTAAGGGACTTGAACAGAGACCTCCTGGGAGACACATGGCTCTGGTACCCACTGGTCTTTTCTCACCTGTTGTTTGTAATTCTGAAGTGGGTGTAGCTCTCTCTCTGGTCTTGAGAAACTTTAAAGAACCTTTGTTCAATTACGGTATGAGAAAGTTTATGAAAACTTATAAGGTAAATCTTGATGGGAAAATTATTTCCCAGGCAGCATTATTTGCTGTGGTCGAGTCTGGTTCACTGCCACAGTTAACAGTATGACCCTATCTCAGTCAGCGCTTGCTCTCAGTAAGTGATCAATAAGCATTGGATTCTTTATTGACAAAGTTTAGAGTTTTGAACATAATATGAAAAATATGTCTCTCTCCTGTTACTTTGTGCAATTTTGTGATATTCTCCTAAATGCAAATTGCTCCTCATTACATTATTTTGGTGGCTTGTTTTCTGCTGTTCATCCACATGATTATTTATAAACAAATTACTATATATGATAGCAATTGCAGTGTCAGTAAGAATAATAATCCAGCAAAGCAAATGCAATAATCATTGTGAAGAAGTATGTAGGAAAGGCTAAATCAATACTCAAAAAGTGTAGTCACACTACAGTAAAAAATACCCACTTCGGATACTGTGCTTATGACAAAGTCTCTAAAGCATTAATAACTACATGCTCACAACAGGAAAATTTGATAGCTGAAGGAAAGGAGTACTAAATGCCTATTATTACAGCAATGCATATTATTAATGAACATAATAAAATATGTGAATTAATAATACAAAGGAGAATAGCATATGAAGAAAACTTAATGCTAATAGTCTTGCAGAGGAGGAGGTAGAAGCCCCATTGCTTGAGTTATTTAAAATGGGAGAAGATGCACTCTTTTAAAGAAATAGCCTGTGCTGTAAGTTTATTCACCAGTTTCAATGCTATACTGATCTCCGTTCCCTTCCCTTCCCTTCCCTTCCCTTCCCAAATCTTGGTTGATTGACATAGCTTCTGTTGCTATGTGGGAATAACAGAAGAAATAAAATTGATCATCAGATTGTGTGGGTTTACAACACACATTTTCTCTCCTTTCATGCAATAATATATTTGATACTGTTTCCTAGGGAAAAGTGATATAGAATATTAATTTTTCACAGGTTCTCAGGGACTATAATGAATAGCAATAGATGAGGCTTGCATACTCAAATATATGCTTACTTTGTAATATAGTAGATTTGTATTAAATTACTAGTTTTCAAAACATTTTCTTTTCAGCTTGAACTGACATTTTCAGAGTCAAAGCAATTTAAATTCACCAACTTGACTGCACTTCTTAAGTCAAGTGCACGTTTGAAAAGATTGAAGAAACTGTTACAATAGCTTAACTAGTTGAACAATTTGAGAGCTAAGACTAATGGAGAGTTGAAGTCATTCCTCTCTCAGCACAGGCTGCTAAAATAATCTGAGGCTTAAATCTAGCACTTTGAAGACACACCAAAATATAGAGCTAATTAATTTTGCTGCCTGACCAATTTTTCAGTGGAACAACTGGACTTCCAGGCTCTTCCAGTAAAATGTAAGTAAGGTCTTCCTGCATTCACAATAAAACTCTGGAAATGTTTGGTTTGGTTCATTGGGCTATATTTTTAGTTTTATCAGGCGGAAGACTGAAAAACAGAACAAAAAAAACCAAAAACAAAACCCAAGCCTTTCTTGTACCCCTTGCAACAATTACCTGTTATAATAATTGCCTCTTATAATAATATTCTGGACTGTCCTGATCACATCCAAATGTGATTTTTGTGAAGGAAGCTGAGAAAAAAGAACAACCAAACAAACAAAAAACACCAAACCAACCCCCTATATTTGAAATTGCTGTAAATCTATTTTGTAGCATTATTGTATGGCTACAGAGTTCCAGATGCAAAAAAACCCAAACATCTAGAAATGGGCTTGATAAAATACTAGACTCAGGAAAAGCCGAGCAGATTCTGGTTTACAGGCTGTACTTCTTGTATTTTGTGATGTGTTAGGCAGTGCTCTCAATCTGTGGTACACAGGGGAAATCTTGTCTTCACTGTAGCTCATGCTCACTGTGTATTGATAAAATTAAACGGGAAGCAAAAGAAAACATGGTGTGTGGCAGATTCTTCTTACAGAAAATCATTGTCCACAGATCTACCAAGGTAGGGACGATAGTGTTAGGACTGATGCTAACCCATTCTCATTATCCTTCTCTTCACTTTCACAAATTGCAAAGCCTACATATATTAATTATTTATTTTCTGATCTTTAAATTTTAATTTAAAATATATTCTTTATTTTTTGATTTCTCTGTTGCTGTTTTTTCCAAATTTACTGCTTGATGCTTTTAAAAGTTCAGTTCAACCTAAACAAAGGTAAGGTATACTGATAAAAGAGCTGTGAGTAACTTCATAGTGAATCGTTGTTCATTGATATACATGAATTAAGGCGTCCTTACTGCTTCTCAGAATTCTGGCTCTTGCATCAAGATCAAAGCAAACATAATTGAAACGATGCTAACAATGCTATAAAATAGTGAAAATTGAGAGATGGAGAGCCCAGTCCCTTCAGGTTGTAGCAGAACAAATCTTGAAAAATGAGTGTTTTCACATCTACTTGAAAGTCAAATACAGGAATCTCTGCGGAATATTTTGACAGTCTGTTTATCAGAAATTCAGTGTGTCTAGGAGGAATTCAGGAAATCTATTAACATTCCTGCTAACTTTAATACATTAAAAATTTGAAATATATAAACATCTGTGTGGTGGCAAGAAGCTGTGCAGTTTAATAGTGGCTCACTTTCTTTTGCTCTACAGATACGTATTTTCGATCCATCACGAAAAACCAGAATTAATTTGGCATTATTCTGGTCTGAAACACCTGTTTTTTTGGACTTCTGTCCTTCTGCTTGAGAATTTCAGAAGTATTAATTAATTTACATATCAAATCTTCATGAGCCAATATTACTGATATTTCAGCAGGTATCACCTGTGGCATTGAAAGATTTAAGTCTATCTCTTTATTTGGAGTAAATTGCAAGGAAGTCTATGATGTTTACTCAAGGCAATTTCTTGATGTACTGGGAACAAAGGCCCAGATATTTCAACTCTCTCAGTAAGGAGAGATCTGTCTGTCTTCGGCTATTTCAAAGTTAAGATGCAATGCAAGAGTGAATCCCATTTCATGGCTTAGGCTACATGCTCCAGTCATGTCCTGATTTTTTTATAGGATGAATTCTGAGCTGTTTGCTCCTGCTCCTTCATAAGTAGACCCTGGTTTCTACATTAAAAGAAGCTGTGTTGCTTTCTTGCGTGTTCCCACAGAGGAATGAGTGGGAAACCAGGTGTATAGATCAGTGTTAAAGCGCACCTGCCATATAGAATATAATATCTGTATATCCTTCTTGACTTTTGCAATTTTTTTTTCTTCTTGTTGATATAAGATGGAAAATATAGCAATGTCAAACTTGCTCTTCATAGGAAAAGACACTAAACTGATCATGGTATCTTTTCCTTTGATATTGTCACTGATTTGAGGTTAACTGCATTTGTGTGCCATCTGGAGACAGAAATCTCTGTACAAATCTATCAGAAGGCAGCAATTCCTTTGGGAAATAAGTTAGGGTTAGAGAAAGATTAGTGAGTAAGAGACTATGCTCTGGCAAGTCTCTGGACAGAATTTGACCCTTAGCAAGAAATCTGAATAAATATAGAGGATGTGAGAGTGTTCACTTACTTTTTTATATTATGGCTGGGTTTATTTAGAGTAAGAACAGGGAGAATAAAAATTAATTCCTAAATATTTAGGAGGGTTGTGATAACTTCTTACTTGAAAAAAATATAATTATCTCCACCTCTGTACAAAGGACATTGTCCCGTTACTGTGGTCTCAGTCAACAAGAAGTATGCTGATGGATTTCAGAACTGATATCATTGTTCAAGATTTTTCTGTGTCTTTCTTCTATGGCTTACTTTCACTGTAATATAAAACCAGTCAGTGTTTCCTATTTTATAAAGACAGAAATCTTGTTTCGTTTGTATAGGAAAAAAAAAAAAAAAAAAAAAAAAAAAAAGCAGTGAAAACTTGCAAACAGAAAAATGCCCTTCAGTTAAAAATACATTTGTTCACTAAAAACTGTTACTTTTGAAAAATCTACAGCACTCACTTCCCTGAAATACTTTCCCATGTCATTCAATCCTATGTCTTCTCCTGCTCTGGATGGTGTCTGTGTTTTTTCATGGAGGTCTCTGGGAATCTTCTGTGTTTTCAGTAATTACCTGAAGTTAAGCTGGCTACACTGAGTCTTCATCCCAATGCAAAGTGACCGTGGATGAACAGATTTGCAGATTTAGTTTGAAGAGGGAAGTAGCAATGCGAGTTTCTCTGCAGTGCCTAGCCAGCGTGCAACGACAGTCCTGAGGCCACGGCTGTACATGAGGCCACGGCTATGCATGGCTAAGCACTGAATGCTTGCTCATTCAGTGCTTGACACTACTGCTCAGACTGCCAAGAAATGTCACAGTTCTGATGCATATTTTATCAGAAGGACAGGCTTAGCCACAAAGAAGTTAACTAAGACAACTTCATTTTAAGATGAGAGAAAAAAGAAGCATCAATGAATTAACTTCAGTCCAATGAATAGTGGACTATTGCTAAGCCAATAAAAAGGCCAACTTCTGCAACAGAACAGTTATTTTGGGTGTATACATTCAAATTAGTTTAATGTTATTCTGTGTTTTGTAAGATGCCTGAGAAAAATCTTGTAAAAACAAGTTGTTATTTCATCTGTCTTTATTCATAAAGAGACTTGTGGGAGTTCCTACAACTGACTCGGTCTTGAAGAGGAGTAGGCTAGGTTTGTCTGTCTTTTAGGAATATATGTTGAATATCGATTTTGTTTAATGTCCTGGGTTCAGCAGTAGCAGTCATTTTTCTCCTTCTTGGTAGCTGGTTCAGTGCTGTGTTTTTGACTTTCGGCCTGGGAACAGCACTGATAACGCCGATGTTTTTGGTTACTGCTTAGTAATGTTTTGGTCTGACCAAGGCCTTTCTGAGTCTCATGCTCTGCCAGGGAGGAGGGGAAGCTGGGAGGAAGCAGAGACAGGATACCTGACCCAAACTGACCAAAGAGATATTCCATACCACAGCATGTCATGCCCAGGATGTGAAAACAGAGGGTAGAGACCAAGAAGGGTGGGGGTTCTCTGCGGGATTGGGCTTGGTATTGGGTGGTGAGCAGTTGTGTTCTCTTTCCTTGTGTTTTCCTGGTCATTATTATTATTGGTGGTAGCAGCAGTGGTTTGTGTTATACCTTAGTTACTAAACTGTTCTTATCTAAACCTGTGGGAGTTGCATTCTTTCGATTCTCCTTCCCATCCCTCCGGGAGTGGGGGAAAGAAAGAGGGAAGAGTGAGTGAGCAAACTGCGCAGCTGAGAGGCTTAAACCATGACATTTAAGAAGTTCAATAATGGAATATTCAATACAATTTCAATGAAAGTCTGGATTTATTTAATAAAAATATATGCAATTAAATTATTAAATAATAAATTATATTTAATTAAATTCCATGTAATTAAAATATCATGCCATATTTCTAATTCTGATTTATCTTTTTTGTTGGTTCTAACCTCAGGAAGTCCTTCTGCTGAAATAAAATAAAAATAATGTGTTTTGACAAGAAAGACTAAAAAGAAAAAAAAAATCCATCAGAAATGGAAAGAAAACATGAAGGAGAGAGCCTGGAGCACAATCAACATGAATACAGAGTGTCAATAAGTTTGTACTTTTTGTCAGATTCAAAAGTATAGATATTAAGGTCTTTATTTGTATCTCATTAATGAGGCAGGGCTGGAACATTGTTCATCTTCCAATTTCATGGAATTTAGATATTAGTAAAATGGAACCTGGAGAATGGCTGTGTTAACCTCATAATCAGTGTTCCATGTCTTTGTATATGGTTAGATTTTATTTCAAAATTATTCCATTTCACAAAAATTAGAAAAATCACCCAGGAAAGCCTCTGTGTAGTCCCCCTGTAGTTGTCTTAGGGGATCCATCCTGGATTTGCTGTTGAATAGAACACTTCTCCAAATTATTTCTTTGCAACTTCTCAGCAGCACAGTGTTCTGATATGTACTAGCGTTTCTACCAATAAGCTAATGCATATCAAATATGCAGAATGCCTATTTATATTTATGATCACAAAGCATGTCTAGTGAGTTCAAAATTAATGCAAAATTGGGTGTGTGTTTAAAATATCCCCAATCTTCACTTATATATATGAAATGACAGAAGTGGGCAGATGTTCTGGTTTTGGCTGGGATAGAATTAATTTTCTTCCTAGTAGCTAGAGAGGTGCTGTTTTCTGGCTTTAGTCTGAGAACAATGCTGATAACACCCCAGTGTTTCTGCTTGTTGCTCAGTAGCACTTATGCTGATCAAGGACTTTCCAGTTTCCCATGCTCTGCCAGTAAGGAGGGTTACAAGAAGCCAGGAGAGAGAAGAAACAGGGCACCTAGCCCAAACTAGCATCACTTATTTTTTGGGGGGTTTAACTTCTCTCTCTCTCTTCCCTATTACTATTATTATTGGTGGTGGTGGTTTTGTTGTTGTTATTATAATTATCATAATATATTACTTTATTTCAATTATTGAACTGCTCTTAACCCATGGGTTTTATCTTTTTCTGATTCTTCTCCCCATCCCACCATGTGGGGTGGGGTGGGGGGTGAGCAAGCAAATGTGTGGTACTTAGTTGCCAGCTGGGGTTAAACTAAGATGTTAAAACTTGTTAAAACATGTTAATATTTTACCTTGGGCCACTACTGTTTACTGAGTAGATCATATACTGCCTGCTGATTACCAGGACTTTAATTTGTAGAATCGTAGAATATCAAGTTAGAAAGGGCCTTAAGAATCATCTGGTCCAACCTTTCTTGACAGAAGAACCAAGACTTTTTGGAGATCTTCTAGTGATCCATTTGAATAAGCACTTGTAGTGCTTATTTCTCTTTTGCTTAACATATTTCACATTAAAGATTTTTGTCCACATTTACCCATGTTGGTGGTTAATTCACATTATGTAATGTAGAAAATACAGAAAATTGAGCTTATCACTTATGATTTCTTTCATAATCTTTTTCTGAGTATATACAATAGGGAAATGTGTTGAAGTAATAACCTATTTTATGAACAAAAATATGCAAATCAAAACTGCATACCACCTCTATCTTTAAATATTTGTTGAAATGAAAAAAAAAAAAAAGTCAGGATCTTATTTCATAAACTGAAAGGGCTGAAGACTTACGCAAAAAGACGGCATATATGATTTGCAATCTTTTTCTTTTTGGCATTGGTGGCATTCTTAGGTTTTGTGCATGATTTCAAAGTGAAAAAGAGGCTTGAATCAACAGGACATATTCCCTGTCAGGGTCTCTTGCTTCCGTACTTATTTGCAACTACAGGCAGTTACAGGGTCCGAAATGGAGGTGTTAATGTAAAGTAGATATTTCCAGGATTTGACAGTAGAAGTAATTTTCAAAATCCTGTCTTCAGCACCAAAATGGGAGATCAGTATCTCTTCCCTGACACTTGTTTTTGATCTAGCTTATTATTCTTTTATAGCTGATGGAAATATTCTCATTTCACTAGCTGAAGGTTTATACTAAGTATGCACTTAGTTTGGACTGTTGCATGCTATCACAATGAATGTTCACCTAAGCATAGCATGTATTTAGTGCACTATGGCTTATGCTAAAATAGGGGCCCTGGCATTAATTACGAGTTATTAAATGATTGTAATAATAATTGCCTTCTAACTGTGAGAGTAATTGAGTGAAAGTGATGGCTGTACCTTTCCAGCTACTGTGTTATTTTGGGTTTGAACTTGATTAGTAAAACAGATCCTAATGCAGGAACAGTGCATTTGCAGGTTGCTCCCACATGGCTTGAGGGCTACCACTCAAGCAAATAGAGTATTGAGGTTGGTAACACTGACAACAGAACAAGTTTTGAACCAGATGAAAATGACGATGTGAGAATAAAAGCTTCCAGGGGATATGTTGTGGTTGGAGCGCAGGGAGAAAAATAGGGTTAAAGAAGCAAGTAATCTGTCTTTCCTTTCTAAGAAGCAGTTCAGATAGCAAATGTGCTCTGAGAATTCCTCACTCTGAATCTCAGCTTAACTATCACCATTGAAAATTTCTCTTTCCTGATCTTGTTTTCCTAACTCTGCTTGCCATCATATCTTATAATCAGTACTTTAGAAAGGTATTGCTGCCAATCAATCTGTATTGGAAAACTGTAGATAAGTCTTCTGTACGGCTTCCTTGAGTTATAATCACTTCAGGCAGGTAAAGCCTTTCAGGTGTTTCTAGCAGTTAGGAAAAGTTGCAACTCTATAACTGGATCCTACAATTAATTTTTATAACTATGTGGCAGTTCTTCCACTGTCACTTTCTGCATATTACATTAATTTTCCTTAAGTAGGCTTATAGACAACTTATATTTTTCTTGTTATTTAATCCAGTTTTGATATTGCTTTTTTGAGATATCCATCTCCATTACAAATATTTAAAAAATAAACTTTGGAAATTTTTGTGTGATGACTGCAGTATATTTTTCACTAAGTCTCAAAAAAACTTAGAATGCCATGCATAGTAAAAGAGAAAAAAAAAAAAAAATAAAAATGAAGTGATTTAGATTAAAGAATGCTAGAATATCTAATTTAATAGCAAAATTATTTTTTAGGCTTACTGACTTGTAACATACCTATCTTGTAGCCAAGAGATTTTCAGGACAATTTAAAGTCAAATTCAGGATGCAGCTGCATTATATGACAAAAAAAAAAAAAAAAGTACATCAGAAGATATACATTTATACCTTCATTCCTTTTTCTTATCTTTGCTTTTTTTATGCAAATTTTTACTATCTGCACGTATCACACTTTGGCACTAAGTGTGTGATGCTGAATTTAAATTAAAACGTAACAAGAAGATATTTATGAATTGCTGCAATACTAAATACATGAATATCTGAAATAATTTTATGCTAGACTATAATATTATTATAAAAAGAGAGATGAACTTGTATTGAAACTGCTGAATAGCAACACAATAATTAATTTTAAATGTTTAGATACACATCTATGTATCCATGTACTAATTCTGTTACTGTAAATGGTAGTCTGTTCTATACTTTTACTTACTAATTCCTGGATTTCATACTGAGGAGAGTAGCTGTCACAACTGCAACAATGGCTGAATAAAGTCACCCTAGATTTTTTTGCCATTTTAAAAATTCAGGGATTCTGATCATGTCAGAATCTGTCAGCATGAACAGCTGTAGAGGTATCACCAAAAAGCCATGTATTTTGTCTTCGAGTCATACACAATACCATTAATTATTTTATTTGCCTTTTCATTCGTTCCTCTCTGCTTTTATGTACTTGCTGACAGCTGTACTTAGTAGTGTGACACACAGCCTTCCCTGGAGCACAGCCCTTTGAGCATGTGCATTATTGTGTTGCTCAGCTGGATGGAATCTGTTGCTGTAGGTCAGCCTATCCACACAGGCAGCCACTTAAAGAAGACTGGTTCACTTGTACCCAGGATGTAGCAGGACCCTAAATTTGTGCTGGCAGCATTCTCAGTACAAAGTAGAGAAAGCTCTGTGGCAAAAAATGTGTGAAGATCAGAATGCTTTCCTACTACTCCTTACTTCTTATTAGCTGCAATAGAAGAATATTGCTTTAGTTTCACATTCTGCTGTGCATACTGCATAAATAAAATGTCAGAGATTTGACAATAGATGTTACAAGTCATTGTTGGAAACACAGACTATTCAGATATTGTTGGTAATTTGCAGACTTTTTTTGGTAACTATTTACATAAGTATATACTAGGTGAGTTCTTTGTTAAGTTGATCTAAGAAATGCAGTCCTAGTACATATAAGCCGTATCACTGTTGTAGGGAGGATACATTGGCCGATCATCTGCTGTACAAAATGGAATTGCACTTTGGCAAGCCATGATGTACTCAGTGCAAAAGGTCTTCAGATAATGTTCCAGGGTGAAGCTTTGCCAGGTTTTTTCTGTTGATGCAGTTTTATTGTGTTCAACTGGCTTTTCATTTCAAATGAGATAAGTACTTACTCACTCATCCCTTACCTCTTGTTCAGCAGGAGGGTGGAAAGATAGTGAGATGGTATCCAAACCAGAGAAACAAAGAGTACGTTGTCTACTGCAATTTATAAACAAAGAAATCAGAGTCTATCTAAAATGAATAATTTCAATTTTATGCTTACATCTCTGCATCAGAGGCGTGAAAGCGAGTAATGATGCCCTCTTTCTGTGATGTGATAGCTTAATTGTCTTGGTGCTTAGTGCTGTCATGAATAACATTTTGGATGACTCATCATTAAATCTGTTTTGGTTTCCATGTGGTAATCTATAAGGGGAGAGCTTGTAATGTAGCAAGAACAAGTTAAAACTTGATTATGTGTTTCCAGCATGTTTTTTTGAAGTCTCATTAGAATGGTCAAAAAATGACAGAGCTGAAATATTCATTCTATACTGTCTGCTCATTGCCAGGACGGGGGAAAAAAAAGACTTCAGTTTCAGTGCTTCTTAAGATAGATACATACTTCCATCAAGAATGGGGAGTATTTTTGGAATTACTACATCTTCCTCCATGCCGTAAAGAAACATGGCACAGTAGAAGTCAAACATCACAACTTGGTCAAAAATTTTCTAGAAAACATATACCCTGACAACTGTATAAAATTAAGAGAAAATAGAAAAGCTCCAAGTTTATGCTGAGTACTCTGTTGCCTTACAGCAAAACTGTATTTTAAAATAGGTAAATGCCATAAAAATGTATTTTCAGATTCCTATATCTCTGGCAGATGAACACAAATTAATTTTTGCTATAAGCATGCAAGCTTCTGAATCCTTCACTGAATTTCACCAAGGGCAAATAACTGCTATCAAAGTATTTTCGTGCTTCCATAGCTGTGCAACTAAACAGACCTCTTTTATGATATTAGCCAATGCAAATCAAAATTGCCAGTATTCTGTAAATAGAAGGAAAAAGATATTGGTGTCCATGTTTGCGTGAATCCATGTGTGAGGAGATGTTGCAAAGGCATTTGATTTTCTGACTCATGTATGTTTTGTTTCAGTAAAGCAACTGATTCACTAATCTATATAATAATTGGAAATTTCAGAATGATCAATTTCTTTTCATATGCCTGGCTATTTAAATTAGATTTATAGCTTCTTTACCAACAGGAGAATGGATTAAATTAGCCTTATAGCTTCTTTACCAACAGGAGAATGGACTTTGCAGATAATTCAATTTTCCTTAACAGTCATTTCTTCCTCTTGATCCTGCAGTCTTTACTGAAGTGAAACGCCCATTCTCCCTAAAATAAGGGTTACAGAGCCCTCTGTCCTTGCCAACAGTTTCATCCAGTGCAGAGAACTGATTTCAAAATATAAACCCATTAAACTATGGCTAAGGTATCTTGAATTCTCTTAACAAATCTGCCACTGAATATTATAGGATTAGAAAAGTTCATTTAACCTCTGTTTCTATCCATCTTTCCATTCTTTGACTGTTTTGTGTATGTCGGTAATACTAGCCAATAGCTTACCTCCTCACAAGTTTGTAAAAAGATCTTGGATATCTGGTCTCAGTCAAGAAGTTTGGAAAAATGCTATCATGCAAAGAAATAATAAATCAAATCTACAGAAGGCTTGATAAATGACAATGTTTTTATGGATGTCAAATAAATTAGACATTTGGACAAATCTGCATCAAAATAAAAGACTTCTGCTTACTTTCATTTCTGCTCAAACTTTATTTTTTAATTTATTTTTCTGCTTAATTAATGTATTTTTTTTATCCTCCCACTCTCTGCAATTACTGAGACTGTGGAAAAGTTGCTTAATGCTGCATTTAACTATCTTTCCAGTAGTACATATCCTTTAAGATCTGTGTGTTCTGACAACACAGTAAGCAAATGCTGTGAAGGTTAAGGAGTTAAACAAAAGTAGTCCTCCTACATGTTCTTGCAAGGACACCACCAGCAGATTACCAGGGTGGGAGGGTGGGAGTCTGACATTAAGTTAGTAAGTGTTCTCTGGTTCAGTCAAACTAAGAGGTACACAGGAAATATATATATATTTATTTTTTTTCCCCTCTCTTCACAAATATGCCAATGCTCCCTATTGGTATTTTGCATACAGTAGCTATGTCTTTCTAACAAGCGATACCTATAATTTACTATTTTATGAAGAACAAAGATTGATGGAGGTATGTCTTAAGGCATACTATATTTACTTCAGAGGGGAAAAATAGCATTCTTTTACATAAATTCATGGTTTTGAAATACAGAGTGTTGGATCAATAAACCAGATCACCCATGAAGTATTCATTCTTTCATTTGCCAAATTCTTTAACAATATAGAATAAAGCACTATTTCATAGTAATGTCATGGTATGAACGTTCAGTTACAGGATCTATTAATCTTGTACACTACGACAGAGTATATTTTGAGGAAAACAAAAAACTTGTTTTTGTAGTTTGGCCTTAACTTGTTAAAACACTTAGGTCTAAATTGCTTTCATGAAAATAAAGAACTCTGTGTAAAACCCAGAAAAATTGTAAAGGAAAAAATGTATGTTGTTGTTATCCATTTCATTACTAGTATTTGTGGTGAATATTTGAAGCAAGGTACCTGCTACCTTGAGGACACTTATGTAAAGTGCTTGTGTAAAAAAGACTTGTTAACATACTTAGTCCTTATTAGTATACTTAGTTCTGCTAAGGACCACTTGCAAAAACAATGGGACCTTTAGCTAAAGTTATTCATAATAACAAATAATCAGACAAAGTACTTTGTCTGCTTCTAGGAAATTAATAAACAAGCTGTTGTTAACCAAGGGAGAACAGATTATTTCAACAACTAGGGAAATTGTAGCACTCTGCTGCTAAATCCCAAAGGAATAAATCCAGATGCATTAGAAAAAGTCCTGCATTTTAAAGTCAGCTGTAGCAACATATGAAAACTCATTAACAGAGAGGAAGGACAAAGCAGCCCAATACCTTAATATTTCGTGACTAAATACTTTTTTGTCATAAATTATTATTTACAAAGGCTTGCCTTGATGCATTTTGAATCTTCCTTCCTTGCACTAATTGCATGCATCTCAAGTTACTACCCAGGTCAGTCCAGTGCTTACATATGAAATTTAGGTTAAAGCAAGCTCCCTAGAAAAGTATAACTTTCAAATAATGGAATCATAAAATGGTTATGATTGGATAGGACCTGAAAATCATCTAGTTCCAACCCCCCTGCCGTGGGCAGGGACACCTCACAATGTTTGCATTTATTTTAAAACGTTATGTAACTATTTTTTTAAAGAAAAGGGTCTTTGTATTAACATTGTGATGAATTTCTGTGTAACTGATAATTAAGATACCATGTAAGTGGTAAGGAAGCATATTCATTTTCACATCTATAAGAATGAATTTGTTCTATCTCTAATTTTACTAAGTCTCATTTTAGAGTAGATGTCTATCTTTCTTTAAGAAAAGCCTGAACAAATGAACTGTGAGAAAGGAGGATACAGAAAATAAATCCATCATCTTTTTTTTTTTTCCTTTAATTAATATTATATTGTTCTTGATTCAAGCAATTGCTGTAGCATTACTCAATAGACCTTTCATCACTGGCAGTACTATTATATTTAAAAGGGTTTTCAGCTAGGCAACACATTTCTCAGTAATGTTATTTTATACCGTCATGGTATCATCTCATGCAAGAGTGCGTAATGGAAATTAATATTGTAGTGATATCCAGTGACACTAATTGGATAGCTTACTTCACTATTATTGAGAAAAGAAGATTGTCTAAAATTTGTTTAGAGGACTTGCAGGAGAAAGAAATACAATTCATTGTGTATGCATGTGTCTAATCTACTAAGTATTTACTTGGATTTGAGGACCGTTATAAAAATACCTAAGTATATGGTGCATAAAATTACATTTTGTATAGAATTGAAGAGAAACAAAAAAAGCCAAGGGAATAATGAGAAAGGCATGAAAGTGGAGGTGTACAAGATGAATGGATAATCACCACATGAGAAAAAAGCATCTGCATCAGCTTGAGTGGCACACACTTAAAAGTAGCTTTCCTCATTGTAATTGCCTTTGAAAATGCTTGCCAATTTACAGAAGATTTACTAGTTGTATTTGAATTTGTCTTTTTCATTTATCATAGTCAAGAAATGATCTTCACTGGATGCACCTAAAGGGATCACCTAATAAGGTACTAGATAGACCATTTTATTTGCTACTGATTTTATCGTCAGCTAAATCATGCCTGCAGATAATCCTGCTGAATTATAGTTTGTGTAAAGTAAACATGTCTCTGGCCAGTGATATGGTCACTTAAGTGGGCTTTTAGGACTTGAAACGGCACTTAAGGTAATATACTTCTTTTAAATATATATGTACCTACTGTGTATTCACGTTTAGTTTCAAGCTTTTAATAGGGCACTTAATTTGTTCATAGTCTACAGAAAAAAAACAACACCAAACTATTATGCATTTCTTGCAAGGCAGATCTGGGAATACTTACATGTGTAGTAGTATATATTTTTATTTCTTCATAAGGTGTGAGTGAAATAGCTCCAGGCATTTTTACCCAGACGCTATTTCTCAAGGTACAGGAGCTATTTCATTCTTCCTTCAGATTACAGTAATGTTGATCGGGAGTGCAATACCCTCAACCTCCTATCCTCCCAAAGAATTGGTAGGTTTTTGAATTTGGTTCTTTTCAGCAGATATTTGAAATAAAGGCTGAAGGCTGAGTTTTAGAATCCTAGAGGCTCACAACAGCCAAACTATGTTAATTTCAGAGTCACATAATGTTTAGGTTTGATTCCTGCACCAGCAGCCACCCCTTTTTTTTTTTTTTTTTTTTTTTTTTTTTTTTTTTTGGTTTGTTCTGTTTTGTTTTTAAATGACTTTGTAACTCTAACATCATTTTCCTGTAGTAACTGAACTTTGCTAAAGCTAGGCTTTTATTTTGGTCTGTATTTATGCTTGAACTAAAGAGAATGAGAGATTGTGCATGCAGCCACTCCAATGCGCAGCCTCTAGGAAACTTTCATAAAAGTAAAAATACTGGAATTTGGAGTAAATAAGCAATTAGAAAACCAGATTAACCTCCTGTGACTGCTGAGCCTTGGGGAACCAGGTCACAAAGAGGCAGAGCTATTATAATTGAAGTAATGGTGTTACATACTGTAAACATAGACCAATGGGACTGTAAAAATGACTGTCTATTGCAAATATCCCGTGTACTGCAATTGTGAAGAGGTTAGATGTAGAATTTCCTTTTGGCATGATCATGTGAATATATGTACAGCATGATTGGAGTTGATCAAATTTAGCACAAAAGATTATTCATAGTTCATAGTTCATGCATTTTTAAGTTTTTATGTGTGAAAAAGCTGCCATTTTCTAAATGTTAAGCATACAAGCAAAGGGTGGAGTGCACTGTTACCATATGTATTTCTGGTAGTAGCTGGAAACAACTGCTTTGTGGTGTCTTGCAATAAGAACACCATGAGCCAGTCTTGCACTGTCAGTACTCTGACTTTCGTACCATATAGAGCTAAAAGACCATGTCGTGGCAGGAAGGATGATAGACACCAAAAAAACCCCACATGTACATTATCTCTTGAACTTACTGATTTCCTGTCAATGAATTCACACCTCATAGATTTGCAACTGCTTTTAGAATGAGTTCACTTGCTTATCAGAGATGACAAAGTGACAGGAGAATGAAAAATTGTTCCCTGCTGTTTCCTTGATTTGCTGTCCTGCCCCTTGCACTAAGATTTCATGGGATCGATGTAGAAATAGGGCTTTCTTTGAGATTTCAGAGAAATCAACACACCAGTGAATGAAAGAAAACTAATGCTATCAGTAAAGTATTTGATTTCTTTTTAAAAAATTATTAACTACTTAATTTACTTTTAATAGCAGTTTTAACATTATTTATGCTCAGTAATTCTGCAGAAACGTACTCTTAACCTGCTAACCTATCAAGCATATCTTACTGAATGATTATTACTTGCTGCAAATATACTTGAGTGTTACATGATTATTGCAATTTTATCATATCACCTTGTGCACAGGATCTGGGGCTAGGTGGATCCACTTCTTCTAATTATTCCTCAAATATTTTTCCTTCTGGGCCAATTTTTGCAATTCAGTATAATAATTTCTTATCTTAAATCACGAAAGATAGGAATCTTCTAGATGCTAGGGACAAAGCCTTAGAAGGCCACATTTAAGAATAGCATGACATTATCTGTGTTTATAGAGTGAGTTTTGTCTTCTAAGGAGCAGAGGATTAGGTGGGAAAATATTTTGAAGTCTGCTTTAGTACTGATCCTGAGAATGGCTTTCTAATGATTGTAAAACTTTACTGAAGTGCGGCTATTTTTACCCTCTAAAGTAAAAGCAGAATGCACTGTACTCTTCTCGTTTTGCAACACTTTAGGTAAGTAGTGAATTAAGCTCTTCTTACTATACAAAAGAAATGTCTTCTCCACTCCTGAGAGTAGTGTTAACAGAAAGTTATATAATCTGTTTTGGACATCTGTCTTGAAAATAAAGGAATGTCCTCTGGAAATACACCACTGTATGTAGAGTGAGTCTGAGGCAGTAGTGTGTAGTACACACACAGCTTTTAGGGGGATAAATCTGAGGGACATGCATCTCACTTTTGGTTTTCTCATAGAAAAAGGCACAGCAACCATTATATGAGCAAAGAAACCTTGCCCCTTTCTTTAGGATAAGCTAATAGCTCACAAACATCAGATTTGACACACTTTGCTGGTAAGTGGTAACTCCTGCCAAAGTTACGTTTGATTTTTCCCTTCCCTTTCCCTCCCTTCACTTTCTTCCCTTCTTGAACAAAGGTTGCTAAGCTTTTTACCCCACCTGATATTTTCCCTATTTAAAAGAAAAAAAAAAAAAAAAAAAAAAAAAAAGCCACAGGCACACACAAAACCATTAGCCAGAATCATCCTCTACAGTGAGCTCACTGGTGTCCATCTATCAGACATGCCTATCAGATAAGGTCCCTTAGGGATATCAGATATATGGGTCCAGTTACCACTTTCAAATGGGCTTCAAGTGAAAAACTCAGATTCTGAAATGCTCAGATTAAGCAAAGTAGGCTCTGCGGTAGCCCAGGGGTCTGAGCAATAGCAGAATTTGAGAAATCTATAGGCTTTCCTGGCAAAACCTGTCAGTACCTGAATTAGTTTCAGATTTTCTTGCTCTTCCTGCTTAAGGTACATTCTATTTACACCAGAATTTGTTCACTATTTGTTTAGTCTATATCTGCCTAAATATTCTGCCTCTGAAATATGAATTTTAATACTTTATTACTAAAAAAAAGATATTTCAGGGCTAAAATTATTAAAAAGTCTAAAGCAATCTGCCTCTGTGGTGACAGAGTTTGGCTATTTATTAGCTTGTAGTACCTGGTTAAAAGAAAGCATTTATATTTTAATCTGTTGCCTTAGCTGCATGAAAGGAATAAAAAACCCTGCGTGTGACCCTCAGGCACTCTCTGTGAATGACATAACTGAATGATACTGGTATGAGGGCTGGAGTTTTTGCAGAAACTGTTACAAATACAACATTTTTATGGATTCAGTACCTTTCCAATAACAAAAAATTTATTTATTGAATTTCTGGGAAGAGTGAAGGGCAGTTCTTCATCATCTACTTTGCAGTTTATACTGTTATTTCAAAAAAAGCAATGCTGTTGCTCATATTTTTAAAGCTAGCAATTCTACTATTTTCTACTACTACCACCACCAATAATAATGATAAAGGAAATAAGAAGAGAATAAAATACAACCGCTCACCTCCCGCCGACCAATACCCAGTCTGACCTGAGCAGCGATCTGGGCCTTCTTGGTAACTCCTCCAGTTTATATAGTGGGCATGATGTACTGTGGTATGGAATACCTCTTTGGAAAGTTTGGGTCAGGTGTCCTGTCTCTGCTTCTTCCCAGCTTCTTGTGCCTCTCTTCACTGGCAGAGCAGGGAAGACTGAGAAGTCCTTGATCAAAGTAACCATTACTTAGCAACAACTAATAACAGTGTTACCAGAGCTGTTCCTAGGCTGAAAGTCGAAACCGCAGTGCTGCACTAGCTGCTAAGAAGGAGAAAAATGACTGCTGCTGCTGAACCCAGGACATTCATGGAATCTCAACAACGAAGTTTTCTTGCTGTTATTCTTCCTTTCCTCTTATCCCATCCCCCTGATGCTTGGGGGAGAAGTCAGCTAACCTTTGTGTGGTGTTTGTCTGCCCACCAGGGTTTACCAACAACAGAAATGAATGGGAAAGGGAAGGGAAAAAGTATACTAATTTCTGATGCTCGTTATGCTAGTGTATATGGATTTTTCATTTGTAGCATATTAAAGTGTGAGTAAAAAAAAATAAAAGGGCAGTGAATTACACTGGTTATTAAGAAGTACTTCAAGATTACAATTTCAAGGAAGAAAAAAAGTCTGGTTTTGAGAAGGCATAGCTTTGTACTCTGAGTTATACAAAACTATATTAATCTTGAAACTGTAAGTGTTCCATTGTGTAAGGGTTTGAATTATGAAACTGCTTTTACAATCCTTGCTATTTTCAGGTTCTTTTGACTGGCTAATAGCACCACAAAGCAGTTATCATTTTTTTTAATTATTGAGCTCTATTGCTATCCACGTAGTTGCTCTTAAGAAAGCAGATGCATTCCTATTCAAATGCCTACTGTATCTTTTTGTACATAAACTAAACTTAGGAGGTTTCACTGAGAGGAAGAGATGCTCTTGCATCTTGTCCCTTATATATAAACACACCTTTCTTTCTGAACTTCATTAAAGATACCATTTTCATGGTTTAATTTCTTGATATTAGGCTCCCTGTCCTCAGACAGAAAGCTGGATAAATGATAGAAGTTGAAAATAGGTCTGTGCGGTTGACAAAACAACAAGTGTGGCGGATCTTCAGTGACAGCCTGCAAGACAAGATTTTTTAAGTATTTTTCTTTAAACAATATGACTTTACTGTACTTCTAGATGAAATCTGTTAGCTTATTTGCAATGGACAACTACTTTAAAACAAGATCACATAGGAACTAATCCTTTCTAATACATTGCTGCTTCCACAAATAGACATTGCTATGTATCTATCTGCTTCTTACATAAATAACTCTTTTTTTTTCATAGTCCTATTTCCAAACATTGATTTCCCTTTGGCTACCATACTCCACTGGTTCCTTAAGTCTTCGTCAAGTTTATTTTTCTTCAGTCCCATTTATGCCTCTTTAACCATTTTCTTTGAAGTGCCCTTATCTGAACTAAATATGAATTTGCCTACATTGCTGAGAGCCAGCATATATTATTTTCCCTTTTTTAACTGTAAGGTTTCTAAACTGTCTGCATAACTATTTCCCCTTAACACAGGGACAGACATCAGTAGGGTTTTTTCTTGCAGTATTACTTCTGCTAGGTGTTGTAAACAGTAAAAACCTTCATGACTTTCTCTGCCTTCAAAATCCAGAGAGTACTTCATCAGAGCAAGCTATACTCACAGGAAGTAAAACATTATTGGCTGGAAAGGAGATCCTCAGAATAACCCCTGCTCAAGGGAGGTCCAATTAGAGAGACTTGATCAGGGACATGTCCAATAGCGTTTTGAATCTGTTGATATCCCTTTTGGGCTAATGTCTCCTAGTGTTTGCCCATACTCAGTGTAAAAAAAAAAAAAACCCAAAAAATAAAAAATAAAAAAATAATAAAAAAAAAAACAAAACACCAAAAACAAAACAAAAAAAAAAAAAACCAACCCAACAAACAAATACATCCCCATTGGAGAATCTCCCATTCTCAAATTTGTGTCTATTGCCTCCAAACCAGTCACCATGTACTTCATGGCGCCATCTTCTCTGTGCCTTCTCACAAGGCATGTGAAGACAGCAATGAGGCCTCCCTTGAGCTCTCTCTTCTAAACTCTGTGAAGTCCTTACAACCTCTCCCTGAACACAACATGCTCCAACTCCCTCCCTAGCTTGATGACCTTTGCTGGACCCAGTCAGTATACCTGTGTTTTTCTTGTGCTGAGGAGCCTAAAACTGGACACAGCACGCAAGATGTAGTCTCATAACTGCCAGCCAGAGAAGGATTGCTTTCCTGGACCTGCTGACTACACTTCTGCTAGTGCATCCCAGGTTGTAGCTGTCTGCCTTTGCTGCAAGAGTGTGGTAGAGATTCATGTTCAATTTGTCCATTAGGTCCTTCAGACAGTTTTTTGTCAAGCAACTTTTCAGCCAGCCAGCCCACAGCCTGTTATATTGCATGGGGTTTTTCTCTCCCAGATGAAGGATTTTGCACTTTGTTGAACTTCATGATGTTGTCAGCTCATTCCTCACACCTGTCCAGGTCCCTCTGAATAGCAGCCGTGCCCTCAAGCATGTCATCTGTTCCTCCCCATTTTGTATCATCTGCAAATGTGCTGGGAGTATCCTCTTTCCCATTCTCCAGGTTGTTAATAAGGTCATTGAACAATATTTGCCCTGGTAACATTACTAGTTGTCTTTTTAATTGCTGATCACCAACAGTCCATCCAATTTTTCTCCCACTTTGTTGTACACTTACACAGTCCATAGCTAATGAGTTTGGCTATAAGAACACAATCAGAGAGACTGACAGATATGTTGCTAAAATCAAAGTATTCCACATCCACCATTCTTCTGTCATGCACAGTTCTCTCATCATAGAAGTCAGTCAGGTTGGTAAGGCTCAATTTGCCTGTAATGGGAAGTCAGTGATTATTGGCATGTTTCCTGTCGTGATGGAAATGGCTGGTCTGAGGGTGGCTTTGTTGTAAGCTAAATTGTGGAAAAGAGTGTTACTTTCAAAGAGCAGAGGTGAAATTGGTCTTTGGTTCCCAATATTTTTTGTGTGAACATAATGACACAGAAAGATTGCTTGTCAGGTCTCAGTCCATGTTACATAGATACAGGTCATGATACAAGCTTATGTTAATCTGAGTCTCCTGGGCCCATTCAAGTATCTTCAATAGTGATCAACCAACCCTATGAAAGACTGGTGCTCCTACACTAAACCAGGAGATGATGTACTTTGCCTTTTTTTCCCTCCAGTTACACATAGAATCATAGAATCATAGAATAGTTAGGGTTGGAAAGGACCTCAAGATCATCGAGTTCCCACCCCCCTGCCATGGGCAGGGACACCTCCCACTAAACCATGCCATCCAAGGCTATGTCCAACCCCACCTTGAACGCTGCCAGGGATGAAGCATCCACAACCTCCCTGGGCAACCCATTCCAGGGCCTCACCACCCTCACAGTAAAGAATTTCTTCCTCATATCCAATCTAAACTTCCCCTGTTTAAGTTTAAACCCATTACCCCTTGTCCTCTCTTGTGAAATTCAGCTCACCTAACTTTACCTTGTTACCTAGATTATCTCCTTACTTCTTGAAAAGAAGTAGGCTTTTCTAGGATATGATTCACCTAATTTATTACAAACAGTTACCTGGTAGTAAAATGAGATCATACTCTAAAAAATACTAGTTCTTAATGAACATGAGCCGGCAGTGTGCGCTTGCAGCCCAGAAAGCCAAGCGTATCCTGGGCTGCATCAAAACGAGCATGACCAGCGGGTCGAGGGAGGTGATCCTGCCCCTCTACTCTGCTCTCGTGAGACCTCACTTGGAGTATTGTGTGCAGTTCTGGTGTCCTCAACATAAAAAGGACATGGAACTGTTAGAACAAGTGCAGAGGAGGGCCATGAGGAAGATCAGGGGACTGGAGCACCTCCTGTATGAAGATAGGCTGAGAAAATTGGGGCTGTTCAGCCTGGAGAAGAGAAGGCTGCGTGGAGACCTCCTAGCAGCCTTCCAATATCTGAAGGGGGCCTATAGGGATGCTGAGGAGGGACTTTTCATGAGGGACTGTAGTGAGAGGACAAGGGGTAACGGGTTCAAACTTAAACAGGGGAAGCTTAGATTGGATCTGAGGAAGAAATTCTTTACTGTGAGGGTGGTGAGGCGCTGGAATGGGTTGCCCAAGGAGGTTGCGAATGCTTCATCCCTGGCGGTGTTCAAGGTGGGGTTGGACATAGCCTTGGATGGCATGGTTTAGTGGGAGATGTCCCTGCGCATGGCAGGGGGGTTGGAACTCGATGATCTTAAGGTCCTTTCCAACCCTAACTATTCTATGATTCTATAATATGAGGTACTCTGTCTTAGTTGTAGAACTAGTCAGATAAATCTCACATAGAATCATTTCATTTGAATTTTCCCAAGATACTTCTATTACAATTAATTTGTTATTAAATGGATAGGAGAAAGTATAAATCTAGATTTTTCCTCACTTCTAAAATATTCCAGTCCAGAGGTCCTTGAAGATTTTGTATAGCTTATGGTGCATTGTATCTCACACTAATAAATATTTAACTGAGTTTTCTTTTGATGCTATTATCTGTGTTCTATTAGCAACATCAGAACAGTCTGTTTCCTTTTGCTGCTGCTAGCCATTGTTTAGGTATTTTGGAAACATGTCATTTTTTTTTAAGGCATCCAGTCTTGCCTGAGTGAAAAATAATGGAGTTTTGTTCTTGCCTTCAATAAATGGAGCATCAGGTCTTCAGTCTTCTTACTCTAATGTGATTCTAATTATGTTCTGCTTTTGTCCTTCTTCTGTGCTTTCCTTTGCAATGTTAAACTTAATTTAATTACCTAACATTTGCAAATTACAAGGAAAATCGGGAACTCATTTTATTTCCTTTGCTGCTTGCTCTATGTCTTCCCTCTTAAAAAAAAAAAGATAAAAATAAAAAATTGGCTGATAAGCATATGACTATGCTTTGCTAAACTCTGTGCCCTTTATTCAAGTGTGGTGCAGTGGTCCCCTCTATAGTCTTGCCAGCTTACCTTATACAAATGACTGTACTGTAACTTTGCCCTGATTCAGAAAGATACGTAAGGTTACAACTATCTGCAGCTGTGTTGGGAATAATATTAATTTTAATGAGTTGCCTCATGATGAAGATTGGGCTGGTCTGTAAAAACTCTTTGGTAGTAGGGCCTGCTTTCAGAAAAATCTATGCAAAAGATAAAAGCATTTATGAAATATTGTAACTACTAGAATAACCATTTGCCTAATGCAGAAATGACACATCTCGAAAAAGTAAATTTTGAATAATGGAAGTTATTCAAATGCAGAATTCTATCTTTTAAATTTATTTCTTGAAATATTGCTGAGCACCATATTTCTATTGAGGAGTGTACTACTGTCAATCTGAGATTACCTACAAAGAATGTCTTCTGAAAGATTATTCAAAGTCCTATATTGAAAAAGCCAGCCAAAGAGACTGTTTTCTGCAGAAAATCAAAATCTCTTTGCAGGTTTTCTCTACCTGCGCTCTATTTATTGTGCTTTTGATACTGTTAACAAGAATATTAGCTGTAATGCAGATGTCTGTCCAACAGGAAGCGAACTGAGACCATAGGATTAAATTTCAAAAGCAATTGAATAGCCATCAGTCAGTAATGATGTTTTGCTTGGATGTATTAATGAACTGGGTCACATACAAACCAACAGTCTGTTGGAAGATGGAAAGTCATAGTCCTTTTACCAGTCTCTATACCCTTTAGTACTCTGAAATATTTTTTTTCATTTTTTTTTCTCTCCACTTATTTGTATGATATTCCTTTTAACTGTCACCTAAGACTTGTCTTAATGCATTATTTTTCATATTATATTTTTTATTTCAGTAATATATTGCATCAGGCACATTTAGTTCCTGAAATCTGACAGGATTCCTTGGGCAGTAAATTAATAAAATTGATTGTATATAACAACTTCATCTCCAGGCAAAATTAGACATAATAAATGGAATTACCAGTGCTTGCTTCTCCACAATCATCAGAAAGGTCTTTTAACTGCTCATAGCTTCCAAATGCACCATCTTGGATGTTCAGATCTCAGGTCATATTTGGAAGTTTTCCAGGCTTGGAGTCTGTCTTTGCCGCAGGAGTTCTCTGATACTGCAAGAATCCTTACTGTAATTCCAATGCTGAAGAGCTTGACTTAAGCCAAGGATTTTGAGCTCCTTCTTCCAAGAACAGAGAGCAGTGAGGATCTGGTAGCCCTGCACCCATAGGTCTGGGACTTGAGGAATCCTGCTGCAGGGCCTTCCACCTGCCAGCATCTGCCTGCAGCCCCACAGCTTAAACCTCTGCCCATCTCCTGGCTGCAGAGCATGCTCATTGTGTGAACTCACTGACCATTTATGCTCCATGAATGACTATTACGTTTACATTTCCAGTAGTATTTTTAGTAAACTGAATATGTTATGTCCTGCTCAATTACTTCTGGCATGAATTTTAGTAGTATAACTTGATAAAATATGAAACATGAAAAAGATATAGATCTCCAATATTTCAATGGTTTTCTTCTGTCCTTTCAATGGGGATTTCTACACTCATTACTAGAATGAAATGTTGTATTATTATTGCCTTTTGTCATTTCATGTTATTGACTACATGCCTGACTGTGAGGATCATACTTTCAAAGATAAGTCTCTGATTTTGGGTATGTACATGTATACAAGTAAAAGCCCCATACATATGTACAGCTATGGCTATTCATTAAATAAAGATTATTGCAATGAGATATGTACACAAGGCCTATAGGCTGAAAATTCAAGTTTGAACTACAGCTGCCAAATGTGTCACCCTACAGTCTCATCAAATGAGAGTTCTTTCTCCCCATTCAGCTTTATCCCATGTCTTTCTCACCTGCAAAATAAACTCCATGTAATGAGCTCTTGGTTATTCTCTTCTTCTCCCCCACTTCTCCCACGCCTGTCTACCTAGAGCTTCCAGGAACACTTACTGTAAATGTACCACCATCCTTCGAATTTAGCTGTGCTGTGGCAAATGTAGGCATATATACTAATTTTCAGTTGCTTTCTTTTCAACTTTAATTCATATTCTAGACATGCATCAACCAACTCCTGAGTTTGCCACTAAAAACAGGATTAAGTATTCGTTTGGCATGCTTATCATAAGCTGGCTACTACTATACCAGGGGAACCAGCTGGACTGTGGAATAAAAATCTCATATTGGATTTTCCCAAGGACTTTTTCTTTAAAGAAGCAAATAGAGATAATCAGGAGAAAAAAAAAAAAAAAAAACAAAAAAAAAAAAAAAAAAAAAAAACAAAAAAAAAAAAACAGTACAAATGTTTACAGCATAGGTTGGAAATTGTGTTTGCTGCTAGAATCACCTATCTTCATATTTAAGCCTACTAATTTTGAAGATATATGATTTATTCTGACATAAAATTCCAAAGACCTGCAGCAGTTTGAGTGGCTCTCTTTAGTACATGAAACACTGACTAAAAGTCTCAGTGTTGTACAACAAGTTCATTTTAACTGTAGTTTTATTGTATTTAGTTTCTTTCATAAAAATTGTCAAATTCACGACATTCTTACATGAAAAACATCCAGCTAAACAAATAATAATAATAATAATAATAATAATAATAATAATAATAAAAAGCCACCCCAAAACACTCCCAAAAGCCCCAGCTATTAGAAGACTGCAATTTCTTTACTTGTGGAAACCCTCCAATAGATAAAGCTGTCTTCTTTTGATGCCTCTGAGCTACAGTGTAAAAGTCAGTCCTACTAAGATATAATTAGAAGTGTATGATAATTCTAATGCTGTTTTACAACTGATTAAATCTGCTTCAGCTCTCTCTACCACCTGATTACCATGGAAACCATTGCTGGTCAACAAAATAATTCTGATCAAAAGGAATTATTATTAATCTTCCCAGTCAAGGTTGGATGGAGATTTGGATGCCTTATATTAAAGTTTCTGATACAGGCTGAAAGGTTCAGTAAGGGTAAATATTAATTCTTAGTGTGCTAGAAAGCAAGAGTGTTTTGTTATGATTCAAGCACAACTGGCTCTCCAAAAATCAGATATTACCTGATTGCCTTATCAGCTGTGCAGCATCCAGAAAGTGAACATAAATAAAGGTGGTTTTCTGAATAGTAAGGAGCTATGAGAAAAGTTGACAGGAGAACATTAACTGTCTTTTTCAAGGATAGTCAAATGCTAGTTTGGAAACTAGAGCTGGAAGGAAAAAGTAGTAAGAATGTTCTACACAAGTCAGTGTTTAGACAGGCAAATAACTATTTTGCCCAAATATTCTCAGTTAGAAAAATTGTTTTAGTTTTCTTTAAAAAAATAAAAAATAAATTTTATATACGGAGACAATGGCCATGGTTCATAATAAACATTGAGACCTAAATATTTTACAGAGGCTTGAGAGGAGGTCATAGAAATATATCAAACTTCCACTATTGGAACAAGCAGCATTCCTTCTTTATATTAAAACTGTCAACAGAGAAGTAAGGCCACATTTTCCCAGTAATTCCCTATCTCTTGAAACAGGTGGTGCAAATTGATCAGCATTTGTTTTTAGTAGACTTGAGAAGTTTTTCAGTTCACAACTGATGTTAATACCAGGCACCAACAACCCCCAAAACATGATAGTTGTACATTGACACTGTACATTTCCAATTTTCCTGTGGTTCATATTCCAGAAAGGCTAAGAAGAAAAGAACCGAAAAGCCAGCAAACATCACAAAGTTGGAGTGAGAAAACAATGTATTAGGAATCCATATGGAAAAATAGTTGTAGTACTTTTGTTCTGCTTTATGTAGTACAAAAATGTATTCTTACCTTCTTATGACTAAATTGTTATTTTACCTCTTTCCTCTCTCCATTAATGGAGGAAAGACAATTATGCACTTAGTTCCTGACGATACTTGGTTAGTAGCAATTAGACACTTAGCAATTGTCTGCCTCAGTCAAGCTACTCTTACAGGCTGTTTCTGTAGACAAGGGAGATAGGTATCTTCAGACAGTGATTTAAATCCATCTTAAAATGGAGTTAAATTTTAAAGTGTCTTTTTATTTCCTTTAACTATAAAGGCAACATGGATGATATGTTCAACTTGCTTTTGGAAAACTAACCTAGATAAGTGAATCTTGTACTTAAGGATCTTCACGAATTACTAACTTGGCAGTTAACTGCTTGTTCTCTTTGAAGTTTTTTTGTACTTTTTAAAAAAGTACAGGCCACTTGTTTTAAGTATTCAACGGCTTATAGTTTTCTCTGTAGAACAGACTGGAAGATTAATACCAGGCTTGGATGGAAAGCTGTTAGGAATGACAGGGGATGGATCATTGTTAGCATAGTCACATACTAAAGCCATGCTAGCAGGGGGTTGGTTTTGGGGTTGCTTTTTGCTTTATTGTGTGTTTATATGTGACTAGATTAATATTGGCTCTATGAACCTAGTTATTTTCCTGGATTTTGTATAAATAAAAAGCAAAAAATGAAACATTTTGCTTAATGTAATGATTTGGAAGAAGGGAGGAAGTACTGATACACTGGAAGCCAAAACCTTAGAGGGATTCGGAAATCACTGTTAGACTTTATAATATTAGACTCTGTTTCCCAATGGGAAATAAAACAGGGTTTCTTTCTGTCTTCAGCTTTGGTGGCCAATTAAGAGCTCTTTTGGTTCCAGCTGAAGATTTGGCAGGTCTACTGTTTTGGCCACAATGTGGTGAGGGGTGTGATGAAAGTTAAAGTTAAATTAGAGTTCAGCACCTGTGGCTAGCTTGGCTCTGTGCTCACATTTGACACTAAGCCAAGGGAGACACAGAGTGAGAATCTTCTAATGTTGTTTCTTAGCAGTCAAAGTCACCTTAAATATCAGTTAATATATTTATCCTCTCTCATTTATATAGTTAGCTTCAATGGTTTGACTTCCATCATGCTCAAAGGGACAAACTAGGACCTTGGTATGTTTCTGTTAACATAGGTTTGGATGAAGGAGTTACACAGATTGAAGTAAAATTTACTTTCTAAATTACAAAGATGAAACTATAGTAGTTAACTTTATTGTGAGACACACTTTTTTTCTTAAAATCTTTTTTGATCTCCTATTTGAATGGGTGTCATGTTTTAACCCCAGCTGACAACTAAGTACTACTCAACCAGTCCCCCCAACAGAATATGGGATAGAATCAGAAGAGTACAAGTTAGAAAACTCGTGGTTTGAGATAAAGACAGTTTAATAGGTAATTAAAAGCTGTGCATGCAAACAAAGGAAAACAAGGAATTAATTTGTAGAATCATGGAATGTTTAGGGTTGGAAGATCATCTACTTCCACCCCTCCTGCCATGGCCAGGGACACCTCCAGCTTGCACAGGTTGCTCAAGGCTGTGCAACCTGGTATTGAACACTGCCAGAGACAGAGCATTCACAGCTTCTTTGGGCAGCCTGTTCCAGGACCTTACCAGCCTCATAGTAAAGAACTTCTTCCTTATATCTAACCTAAATCTCCCCTCTTTTATTTTGAAGCCATTACCCCTTGTCCTATCGCTACAGTCCCTAAGAAGAGACCACCACATTCCATCATCAGTCTATCTACAGGAAAGAAGTGCTTCCTCACATGTATTGGTCACTTGGGAAAACAAATCCCATGACTCTGAATGTCCCTCCCTTCCTTCTTTCCCCAGATTTACGTGCTGAGCATGATGCCATATGGTCCGGGATATGCCTTTGGTCAGCTGGGGTCAGCTGTTTTGGCTGTGTCCCCTCCCAGCTTGTTGTGCACACCCAGTCTACTCCCTATTGGGGTGGTGTGAGAAGCAGAAAAGGCCTTGACTCTGTGTAAGCACTGCTCAGCAATAACTAAAATGTCACTGTTTCCAGCACAAATCCAAAACAGTTTGCCAATGACACTAAGCTGTGTGGTTCGGTTGATATGCTGGAGGGAAGGAATGCCATCCAGAGGGACCTTGACACGCTTGTGAGGTGGGCTGATGCCAACCTGATGAAGTTTAAAAAGTGCAAGGTCCTACACCTGGGTTGGATCAATCCTAGGCACAGCTACAGGTTGGGCAGAGAAGAGATTCAGAGCAGCCCTGCGGAGAAGGACTTGGGGGTGTTGGTAGATGAAAAAGTGAACATGGGCAGGCAGTGTGCACTCGGAGCCCAGAAAGCCAACCGTATCCTGGGCTGCATCAAGAGGAGCGTGACCAGCAGGTCAAGGGAGGTGATCATGCCCCTCTCCTCTGCTCTTGTGAGAACTCACTTGGAGTATTGTGTGCAGTTCTGGTGTCCTCAACGTAAAAACGACATGGAACTGTTGGAACAAGTCGAGAGGAGGGCCACGAGGATGATCAGGGGACTGAAGCACCTCCCGTATGAAGATAGGCTGAGAAAGTTGGGGTTGTTGAGCCTGGAGAAGAGAAGGCTGCGTGGAGACCTCCTAGCAGCCTTCCAATATCTGAAGGGGGCCTATAGGGATGCTGGGGAGGGACTCTTCATGAGGGACTGTGGTGAGAGGACCAGAGGTGATGGGTTCCAACTTCAACAGGGGAAGTTTAGATTGGATCTGAGGAAGAAATTCTTTACTGTAAGGGTGGTGAGGCACTGGAACGGGTTTCCCAGGGAAGTTGTGAATGCTTCATCCCTGGCGGTGTTCAAAGCCGGGTTGGACAGAGCTTTGGGTGTCATTGTTTAGTCTGAGGCGTCCCTGCCCATGGCAGGGGGTTGGAACTCAATGATCTTGAGGTCCTTTCCAACCCTAACTGTTCTATGATTCTATGATGATTCTATACCTGCAACTGCTAAAAAATTAATTCAGCGCTAGCCAAAACCAACAAAATGTGAAATTCTTTTTTGTATTTTGTGAATATGTTGTAACTTTTGTGATCTAATCAAACTAAGAGTTTTGAAACTTCAAGAAGAAAGAAAGATCTGTTTATCTGAGCATAGCCATTTTTCTGAGGATTACTATACTTTCAGAGAATGAGTAATAACTGTTTTTCCAAAATTGTCATGAATGAGGCTAAGCAGACACTTGGAGCTGTCTTGAGTAAGTAAAACAAATCCAGCTATCAACTCTTCTGACTTGGGTTTCTCTCAGTGTCATTGTGGCTGTCCCTTTTTAAACTTTTTATTAAATAGGCATCAGAACAGGATCTTTATTCTTTATCAGGAGTGAGTACTCTAAATCTTCCATTTTTTGTCAATCAATATGCCCCCCCCCAAAAAAAAAAAGAAGAAGGCACTCTTACAGAGTAAAAGGGACGGTCTTTACTTTACAGGCAGCATATAGGTCTGGACTCTGATTACAGAAGAAAAAGGCAGTTCTAGGCGTAATTTATCTCATCCTAAAGCAGATATCTGAGAAATAAATTTCATGCTAGCAGCATCTATTTCTCTCCATTGATTATAAAGGAAATTAGACTGATTAGCTTTATTGCCTATATTATAGTTTTGTTTGAAGTAGATAACGTTCCCGTGTTGTCTCACATTTTTAAAAAATGTTGTTTCATTTTAAATTTGTCTTAACCCAACTTGGAATTTTTTTCTTACCTAAGTGAATAAACCACAACTTTAAAGCCACATTAATTTTCTTTGTCAGGGATTGTATCATCTCTATCATACTCCTTAATTATTGTACAATGCGAATATGTTAGTTAACAGAGAGCAGTCACCTGGAAATACAGGAAAAGGACTGAGGACATCATAACTCCTTTGTGCAGTAGTCATACATCAATGGATGTATTCCAGGAAGCTGAGTTATTATAGTGGCTGCGCTGTGAAGAGAGAACACAAAGGCTGCCTTTTGTTTGACTGTTCTACGAAATGTAATCATCATCATGTTAATGATATGAAGGGAATATTGCCAGTGGCAATGCCTTCTGTGATCTACTGTAATAAAATACAAGCCTGTGTCCTTAGGAAGTTACTTAAACAGTGAGACCTTTGTATCCTATCTTTGGCCTGTCTTTTGTCTTACTGATTTTGTTTAAACTAATATACTTGACAGTATATTATTTGAGTGCTCTACTGTGCTGGTGAAAAAGGAGGAAGCTAATCTTATGAAGGTTGTTAATAAGTCTTAAAGTATTATCAACGTTTTAACATATTATTCATTTTTGTATGCTATTAGGGAGAGGGGAGTTAGCTAATGTGATAAGAAACCAATTACAATGATACAGAGCAAGTATATGATAAGACCTTTGTTCATAATATTGCTGCCTTTGATAAAACCTCCCACACAGTCATTCAACAGCTTCTTCAACTGTGATAGTTCTTCTTAATGTCCACCACAGAAGAACATAGGGATTTGCTTGTTGTTCTTTTTACATCTTGTAGCATTATCAGAGATGAGGCAACAGTTTGAAAAACATTAGGTTATCTTTTTCTCCAAGAACATTTCAATTACTATCCCACAGCTAAAGCTCATGGGTAACTAACACTTTTTAATTGTAACTGAAATATTCAGCTCAAATATTATTCCTTCTATTATTTTTTGTGTAATCATTTGAATATTACAAATATTATCCCCCTAATATACAAATATTTTATAATTTAAACTGGAGTATAAGGAGTGTCTGATTGAATGCTTCTCTTAGGAACCACATGATAATGGGGTTTTTTTTAACAGATGAGGAGCTCAAGTGGTTCAAATAATACGCATATTTACAGGCATTGGGTATGCTTCAGTAAACACACAAGCTTAAACACATACTTTAAATACAAATCCTAAAAAATTTTATTTACTACTAGATGTTCTTCTGTTCATATTCTATGTTCATGTTCAGCACTCTACAGTTTTACAAGCAGCTTCCCAATAAAGAGGAACAAAAATTATCAAATATGTCCTTTTTGTTGATGCTATATGCAGCATAGTGTTTCAGTGATTTCAGAGTGCATTATCAATATTCCTATAGAGTGTAACAATAATGAAATTTGAAAGGTTAGGTTGGTCAATTTTCCTTTATTTTTTATTCTCTTTCATGTGCTGCTATTTTACATTTCATTATACATAACAGTTAATTTTTCATAACTACAGATATTGTTTCCTCGCATATTGTTAAGTCATTTCAGAGTCTATGTCTTTTAAGCATACAATAAATCCTACTTTGAAGCAGGGTTGGAAGTATTTTGACAAGAATTTATCATTTTGGATTGTGATTTGTCTGGGATTGCCAGAAGTTTGTCTTGTTCTGTCACTAAAATACTACAGTATGTAAGACAATATATATTTCCATTCCTGATTTTTTTCACCTTAAGGCAAGCCAGTTAAAGGCTGAGTTAAAAAAAAAAAAAAAAAAAAAAAAAAAAAAGTGGGATATTAAAAAAATAAAAGGCAGTTAAAGAGCAATATAGGAGAAAGAAAAAAGAGAAAACAAGCCATTCAGAGCATGTGAATAAGGAAGCTTGATTCTTTCAATCTCATAACACAGATAGACAAGCCATTAAAAAGAAATGAACAGTGGAAAGTCTAAAGCTAATGAAAGAAATCTAAAATTACTCCTATACGCAAAGTGCATTTTGCTTAATTTCTTTCTGATCATAAGTTTGGCACCCTGTGCTGGAAGAGAGTAGGTAGCAGATGCTGCCTTCTAAGGCATGTTCAAATATGTTCTCAGCTTGAATTCAGGAGACACAGCTGACTTTATTTTAAAATTGGGGGAAAAAGATTAATGCAAGATTTAAAACCTGGGTGACAGCAGTTAAAGGAAGCTAAACATATTTTTAGTTCACAATTTTTTGAATTGATTGCCAAAAGGAAGTTGTTAAACACTCATTTGCTTTTTCAAAGTAAAGAATTAAAGCTTCCATCAACATTTCTTTTCTTTCTTCCCTGTCCCCACAAATGAGATGAAGTTGCCCGTTCTGAAATAGATGGTGAACTCAAAGAGGCTTCAGATTAAGGCATTGCTATGTGTATTTAAATTCCATTTTAATTACACTCTCTTAAATATTTTCTTTTAAATTTTTCTTTTGTGATTTGCTTTTTCAGTTCACTAGGTTCTATTCTAAACATCACTGAGCTTGTAATTGTTTGAAGCACAAATAATAAAAGCTAATTTGTTGACATTCCCTGAAACATCAAGGAATCCAGCTGAGACTTAATGGATTTCTCTATCCCTTCCTTAAGAGGCAGTTTCAAGTTTAATTCCTTCTCTGGCAAAGTAGGTTTCACTGATGCGTAAATGCAGGAATTTAAAGGTTATGAATATAGCTCTTTGCTGCCCTATTTTTTCATCCAGAGTTGTGGAGAATAAGGCATGGACCCCGTTTCTAGTTAGGAAATGAAATAATTTATTTCCCGAAGGTCCAGGGTTAATATAGGCTATACGAAGTACCAACGTGTATGAGAGGCTAATACAATTGGTTAGCTATCAGCACTCACATGGGTATTTTCGCTTCTTCATTGATTGATATCTTGCTCACTGGTTGCCTTGATTGGATGCTTGCTTCTCGCTTCTTTCTTCCTTCTTATCTTGCCTACCTTTCCCTGCAATACTCCCAAAACTTTCCCAGCAACATTCCTCTGCTATCTCGAAGTGTTCCCAGTGTCCTGGTTTAAGCCTCTCAGCCACGCAGTTTTGCTCACTCACTCACTTCCCCCTCTTTCTTTCCTCCGCTCCTGGAGGGATGGCAAGGAGAATCGAAAGAATGCAAATCCCACAGGTTGAGATAAGAACAGTTTAGTAACTAAGGTATTACACAAATCACTACCGCTACCACCAATAATAATAATGACAAGAGAAAATACAAGGAAAGAATACCATAGCTCACCACCAATCCCAGCCCAACCAAGCAGTGCACCCCCCACAGTGCACCCCCACCCTTCTGGGTCTCTGCCCTCCGTTTTTACATCCTGGACATGATGTGCTGTGGTGTGGAATAACCTCTTTGGTTAGTCTGGGTCAGGTGTCCTGTCTCTCCTTCCTCCCAGTTTCCCCTCCTCCCTGGCAGAGCATGAGACTCAGAAAGTCCTTGGTCAAAACCAAAACATTACCAAGCAGTAACTGAAAACACTGATGTTATCGGCGCTGTTCCCGGGCCCAAAATCAAAACCACAGCACTGCACCAGCTACCAAGAAGGAGAAAAATGACTGCTGCTGCTGAACCCAGGACACCCAGCAGCTAGTCTAGCTCAGAAATCCATCATATCATGGTTCTTTACACCCACATCTCTTCCTTTTTGTTTTTCTAAAGACATAACCTTCTTTAACATATTATCCAATTGCACACAATTTAGCAGATAGGGAACAAGAAACCTAATGCAGAGGAAAATATCAGTACAAGTAGTAAAGTTCTACATTTCTACTGTTTTATCCCTCTTGTGATACAGTAATGATGCTACTATTAGACCAAGGTATCTCTACTAAACACGTATGAAATGGCTGTGCTACTAACTATGCTGAATTACAGAGAGTTATTTGACTCAGTGTTCTCGCTAAGCTCACTCATATGTTGGAGCTATTCCAGGGTGTCAGTCACATTGTCGACACCGATGTGTTGGTGATTACCCCTGGGTTCTGTGTCCATAACCGCAGGATGGTTCAAAACAGGCCAGACCAGCCATGCAGGCATCCACCAAGGACCATGATCTGTGGAAACACAAGCATAACCTCGCCCCCAAGTTATCAGTGGATACGGCCCTTCCCAGTGAAACATTTGTGGTGATTTTACCCAAACCTTTGGTTGATGAGTCCCTATGGGATTAGGCAAAATTTGGCTGTGTGACAAGATATGTCTGGTAACAGCTACGGTCTCATTTCCTTCTCCAGTTGTCACGAAATTTAATACATAAATTGCTTTATATAGTCGTGCCTGTGGCGATTCTCCCTTCATTCCCTCTTTTTGTTTTTGTAGTAACATTTTTAGTGTTTGATGACATCGTTCAACAATGGCTTGTCCTTGTGGTGAGTGTGGGATCCCTGTCTTGTGTTTTATCCCCCAGGTGCTTAGAAATGTTTGAATTATCTTACTATTATAGGAAGGGCCATTATCCATTTTTATTTGTTTTGGAACACCTAGAGCTGCGAAGGCACCATGCCAATGACAAATAACATCACAGGCCTTTTCACCTGCTTCTGCTGTGACCCAGACCATGTATGAAAAAGTATGGATGAAAACGTGAACGTACTTTTGTCTTCCAAACTTGGGGATGTGAGTGACATCACTCTACCATATTTGTAAGGCACTGGTGCCACGAGGGTTTACTCCAGTATGTGGGTGTGTTGCAAATGGTTGACAGTCAGGGAATCTTTGTACTATGGTATGTGCTTCTGACCAGGAGAGACAAAACTGTTTTCTGAGTGATCTCGCTGATTGGTGGTAAAAAGCTTGTGATAATCTAGCCTGTTCTAACTGATTTGGTGGAGGAGTTGCTACTACAGGAGCCGTTAACCTATCAGCTCTTTGATTTCCCTCTATAATAAATCCAGGTAAATCTGTATGGCTACGAATATGCAGAACATAATAAGGTGTCATGCATTCATCCAATAGCATTTTTAACATTTTTAAATAATAGAATAAAGTAGGATTGGCAACTCCCTTCAACCATGAATTTTCGATTCTAGTAACAACTTCAGCAACATAATTTGAATCAGTGATGAGGTTCTGCGCTCGGTGAGAGTGTTGAAATGCAAACACTACTGCAGCTAATTCTACAATTTGTGCTGATCCCTGAACTTTTTGTTCTTCATGATGCCATTAGTTATTCTCAAACCAAACTGTGATTGCTCTGCCTATTTTACCTGAACAGTCTGTAAAATAAGTCGGATCTTCTACAGGGTTATGTTGATATTTTGAAACTGATTTTATCTCTATTTCTGTTGTCAGGAAGAATAGCTTATGTGGTGGGTGGTGTGGAGTAACTTTTCCACCAAAATTTGTCATTTCTATTTGAAGTTCTGTGTTATTGTAAAAAGCCCATTGAAAATACATCTTGCTTAAGAGGAGAGAGATAGTGTCTGGCTCGTGTCCTGTTAATTCTGTCATTCTGTGCCTGCCGCGGCACACTATATGTGCTATCTGTTCACAAATAGTAACTATGGTTTTGGAAAATTGGTATGGTAAAAAGATCCATTCTAAGACACGTAGTGGTTCCTTTTCCCTTGAATCCCATTGACCTATTTATCCTTTGAGGGACCTAGGCCCTTGGATAACATACAGAGTAACTGGGAGCTGGTAATCTATCCTTGCAGCTTATTGGTTGGTTAAAGCTCTGTTGACTTGTTCAACAGTGTGCTCAGCCTCCGGAGTTAACTGTCGAGGTGAGTTGAGGGCAGGTTCTCCCTTCAATAGTTCAAATAGAGGTCAAAGGGTATCGTTGTCTATACCTAAAAGGATTCATACCCAATTTATAGTGCCAGTTAATTTCTGTACATCGTTTAGGGTGTTAACTTTGACATGAATCTTTAGCAGTTGAGACACTACAGTCTGCTGGAGGATTTTCCATCCCAGGTATTTCCATGGGGGTTGTTGTACCTTTTCAGGAGCAGTAACTAACCCATGCTTTTCAAGGCAAGATTTAGTGCTGGAGGCAATTTCTGAAAGTTCCTGTGGTTCCTGACAGGCTAACAAAATGTCATCCATATAATGATAGCAAATAGCTGTTGGGTATGTCTTTCTTACCTCTGATAATGCCTTAACCACATATAACTGACATATTGTAATGCTCTGATGTTCCCTGATGGTTAACAGAGGGAATAGAAAAAGCAAACCTTGGAGCATCTTCAGAGTGTAGGAGAATAGTGAAAAAACAATCTTTGAGGTCCATAATGACAATGTTCCAATTCTTTGGTATGGTTAGGGAAGGCAAACCTGGCTGTGTGGCTCACATGTCCTCCATTACATTATTAGTTGCGTGGAGGTCATGTAAAAGACGCCATTTCGCTGACTTTTTCTTAATTACAAATACTGGTGTGTTCCAGGGACTTGTGGTCAGAACCAAGTGTCCCAACTTCAATTATTCTGTTACCAATTCTGTTAAGGCATGTTTTTTTTTCCAAATTTAGGGGCTGTTGATCAACCCACACTGTTTTTTCTGTCAGCCACTTTAGTCTGATTGGAACATTCTCATCAATGACCCCAGTTAAAAAGGCGATGTTGCTATCAAGACTCCCCACATGCTTAAGACATCCCTTCCCAAAAGGTTAAAAGGACAGTTCACTATATATGGGCAGAGGTTTGCAGTACGCCCTTCAGGTTCTATTATCTGGATAACTGATACACTTTGACATGATGTTGATGTTCCTCCTATTCCTGTTAAATCCGTTGCTGATGAAATTGTCTCCCAGTTTGATGGCCAAAAGGAGGCACCGGTGACTGTAACATCTGCTCCGGTGTCCAGTAGGCCTTGAAGTTTGATAGTGCTGGGTTTATGCTAGGGGTTTCGGATTTCACATTCGATGGTTGGCCTCTGTTTTGTTAATGATTGTGTCCAAAAAAAGTGTGGCTTACCAGTAGACCCAAAGACACCCATTTCTCTGAGCATATTTTCCTCTGAGAAGGCATTTACTGTACATGCATGGAATAAGACAAGTTGGCACTTGGAGTATTGTGTGCAGTTCTGGTGTCCTCAACATAAAAAGGACATAGAACTGTTAGAACAAGTGCAGGGGAGGGCCACGAGGACGATCAGGGGACTGAAGCACCTCCCATATGAAGACAGGCTGAGAAAATTGGGGCTGTTCAGCCTGGAGAAGAGAAGGCTGAGTGGAGACCTCATAGCAGCCTTCCAATACCTGAAGGGGGCCTATAGAGATGCTAGGGAGGGACTCTTCATTAGGGACTGTGGTGAGAGGACAAGAGGTCATGGGTTCAAACTTAAACAGGGGAAGTTTAGATAGGATCTGAGGAAGAAATTCTTTACTGTAAGGGTGGTGAGGCCCTGGAATGGGTTTCCCAGGGAAGCTGTGAATGCTTCATCCCTGGCGGTGCTGAAGGTGGGGTTGGACATAACCTTGGATGGCATGGTTTAGTGTGAGGTGTCCCTGCGCATGGCAGGGGGGTTGGAACTAGATGATCTTAAGGTCCTTTCCAACCCTAACTATTCTATGATTCTATATACGTTCTCCTGCGGGGACTGTTACAGGCGGGGATGGGGTCCAGACCATTGCTTGTAACTGTCCTTCAAAGTCGGCATCAATTACCCCAGGCAAACCAAAAAGACCCTGTAAGGCGACACTAGAGTGGCCCAGTAATAAAGCACTAAATCTATTACCCAATGGACCTTTCAGTGCCAGCGGCACCTTTTGCACTTTGGTGTCTGCTATCTTTAATTCTGTTGCTGTTGGGACATCCACCCCCACACTTCCGGGGGTGGAGGAGTGGAGGCGTGCCAGACCCATCTCGTTGGCAAATTGGGATTGTGTGGGGCGGAGATTTCTTGTATCTGTGCGCAGCTCTGCAACGCGCTCCGCCTCCCGTTTCCCAAAACCGGAATTAGTTGCCCTTTGATGTTGCACTTTGACCGGCAGTGCTTAAAACAGTGACGCCCCTTTTTGCAACATGAACAAGGATTTGGGTTGCCATCTTGGCTCGCCTGAGGGCAGTAACGCTTAAAGTGGCCAGGTTTGCCACACCTAAAGCACAGCCGCTGCGTGGTTTGCAGAGCTGCGGCTAAATGCCCCGCTAGATTTCCTTTAACGTGGTCTATTGAGCCAATATGTTTACATGCTTCAGTCATAGAGATCAAAGTAGGATTTTTTAGCATACACAACACCTTTTGAAAGTCCGGGTTTGCATTCTCTATTGCTAGTTTCAATAATAAGGCATCTTTGGCAGCATCATTCTCCACTTGCTTATCGACAGCTGTCTGCAAACGATCTATAAACTGCATATATGGCTCATCTTTTGCCTGTCTAATGCCTGTGAACGCCTTTACGGATTTCCCGACGTCCGGCACTTTAAGCATTGCCTTAAGTGCTAGTTCTGCTTACTGGCATAAAATCTCTGGGGCTAGCCGAGCCCGTAGATGCGGTGTGTTAACAGGAGGATTCCCCATTCACTGCAGGATTCCAGCCCTCAAAAGAGGGTCCCCCAGATTCTGGCCAAGATTATGAATTGCTGCTTGATCGCATTGCTCCCACCAATATGACAAAAATACCACTTTCTGGGTGGGGGTGAGCAGCAATTTGGCAAGGGCTTTGATATCGAACTGAGTCATAAGCTCGTCCTGTAGCACAGTCTGTAAAAGGCTCCGAGTATATGGAGAGGCTAGACCTTAGTGCAATACAGTCTTTCTGAATTCTTTAATCAGTTCCCATCTTATTGGTTCCCACTCATTAGGTCAATTATTTCGTATTATCACAAGAAATGCCATATCAAAATGTTCCCCATCTGCTGCAGCATCATTTTGCAATTTTTACCAGCATTTATGAGGGTCATAATCTTCTCCACCCCAAACAGCTATGGGGAGTACTGAATGGGGGGGGGGGAGTGTGCGGTGGGGGGGTTTGCCGGTGGGGGGTCATGGTGGGGAGGGTTGAAGTGGGGAGGGTTGTTGGGAGGGTTGCAGTGGGGGTGTCGTTGTCAGGGGGGTCATTGCTGGGGAGGTTGCACTCGGGGGGGTTGTGGTGGGGGGATCGGCGCCATGTCCGCTAGTGGTGGTGCAGACGGTACCACCAGCGCCAGAGGGACAGCGGCAATTGGCTTGTTACGATGGCTAGCGACTGCACCCCGCGATGGCTCTGCAGCTTGCTAAGAGCCTCATAGACTAAGCACCATGTTGTAAACAGTGGAAAAACGATCTCATCCCCCCTGGACACAGCCTCCCAAAGAGTCTCTTTAGCCAAGTCCCACTGCTCTAGCTGAAGCGCCGTCTGAGAATTGACAGCAAATCGCTTGCCCTTAAGCCATGTATGCAGGGCACGAATAGCCTTTTCATTGTATATAATGCCCGGTTGCTTTAAAATGTACATTAGCAAAGAAACGATAGTCTCTTCTTCCACAGACATCTGTGATCCCATCTTCCTGACCACTCGCCTTTTTCAAAGGTGCGTATTCTCCTGTGAGTACAGCTCTCTGGTCCGCTGTCATAACTTGTTCTGTCAGCTTCTCCACTGAGGCTCTTAATCCGCCTTCAAAGTCCCTGTTCGGGTGCCATTTGCGGAGAATAAGGCATGGACCCCGTTTCTGGTTAGGAAACAAAATCGTTTATTACCCGAAGGTCCATGGTTGATATAGGCTTTACGAAGTATCCACATGTATGAGCGGCTAATACAATTGGTTAGCTATCACCACCCACGTGAGCATTTTCGCTTCTTCATTGATTGATATCTTGCTCACTGGTTGCCTTGATTGGATGCCTGCTTCTCGCTTCTTTCTTCCTTCTTATCTTGCCTACTTAATACTTTAAGTTTCTAGACACAAAGTGGATTTTTTTTTTTGTTTGTTTTAACTTCAATATATATAATGTGACTATTTGGGACTGATATAACTGTATGAGGTACCTGTAAGAAAAAATATTAACATCTTCTTGACTGATCTTTAAGTGTTTCAATCACTGACACTGTAACTATCACTTCAGTTGTGGTTCCTAGGAATTTTTCAATTTTTTATGTCATTTTTTAAAATTATTATTTTTATCTGTGGTTAATGCTCCTCTGTCTTGTCTTCATGTAAAAAGTGATAGTTAAGAACATTCTGGATGGAAATGAGGAATTTGGTGTTTCTAAGGGAGCAAGCTTAAATTTTACCTTTCTTAAACATATAATGACAAAGAGCAGGAGTGCTGAAATCAAGCCAGGAGTGGCAGTGTTCCATACAATTCTCTATCCCAATGTTGCTGCTGCCAACTGAACTCAGGAAAAAATCTTGAGGGGCAAACCCAAAGATTGCAATTCATAGGAAATAAAAACCTCTAAAAGTATGTATACGTACATGAAAAACACCAAGTTCTTTAAATCTGGTGCCAAAAACAGAGACAGGTGTGAAAGCTCCCATTATAGTCAGTGGAGATCTAGCCATAGTAAGTAAACTTGATTTAGCTGCTCACACAAAGGTGCATGATACTGCATGTAATAGAAATCATCGATCAGACATGTAACACAGATAGATGTGCCAGCTTTGTTGGAAACTGTCTTATAGAATCATAGAATAGTTAGGGTTGGAAAGGACCTTAAGATCATCTAGTTCCAACCCCCTGCCATGGGCAGGGACACCTCACACTAAACCATGCCACCCAAAGCCCTCTCCAACCTGGCCTTGAACACCATCAAGGCTGGAACATTCACAACTTCCCTGGGCAACCCATTCCAGTGCCTCACCACCCTTACAGTAAAGAATTTCTTCCTTATATCCAATCTAAACTTCCCCTGTTTTTGAACCCCTTACCCCTTGTCCTATCACTGCAGTTCCTAATGAATTTGATGACTTCCACTTAAATATTTTTATTTTTAAATCACAACTTATTAGTTTATTCATTACTTAACACTCTTATTAATAATCAATTTCCACGCTGGCATAAAGCCTTTGGCTTTCACTCCCCTAATTTATCCTCTTAGGAGTGACACAAGCACACTGCAAACTTAAAAGTTCATTCATTGTTCTTTAATTGAATGTTAATTTCATGTAACTTCTACAGGAACATTATTGACAAGCAAGATAATTTGACCTATTCTTTTATAACTAAAGAACTACAAAAACAAACAAACAAAAAAAAGTGCTTTTATTTTTATATTCCTCATTAAGCTTTTAATCAATGATTATATATTTAAATTTCCATTTAAAGTATTATAATTATCAGTTAGCTTTTTAATTTAGTTGATAATCTGGTAATTTTAATTTATTAAATATATTAATTAAAATATGTAGTGCTTTATCTTTATTTCTGTGTGACAGCTATCACCTAAATTGATGATTTATACAGTACGAAACTAGAGAACATTCAGAATAAGTATTTCATTCTACGTATAGTTTAGAGCCATCATGAAGGGAGGCTAGAAGACATGATTGCTAAGATTAAAGTATTAAACTGTGCTTCTTTCAGTGATTCATTTATCTGTAAAAATTTAACTTAAGAATGCATTCAAGCTACAGTTGATTTGTGTCTACAGGCTTTTCTTTGCCTTTCCACCTACCACCACCCCACAAAAAGGACGGAACTTGAATTTGAACTCAGACATTTTATAATCTGAAGGCCAATGGAAAATTTGTTAAATATAGCCTTGAAACTCCTGTTTAAAATGGAAGCTCTACTGATGTTAAAGGGAAATACCCTATAATATGTTCTGCTTTAAATTAATTTACATGCTATCAACTTTTAATATTATGTATGCATACTGGGCCTGGCTACAATAATTTTCTTCATAGCACTCATATGGTGCTGTGTTTTAGGTTTCTGACCAAAACAATACTGATAAGACACTAGTATTCTGTCTTTTGTTGAATGGTGTTTGAGTGCATCAAGGCTACCTTTGCTTCTCACTCTTCTCCTCACTCTGCTCCCTCAGTGAATACACTGGGAGAGTACACAGTACTTTAGGAGTTGGCACAACCATGCAGATAACCTGAACTAGCCAAAGAGATACTCAATACAATGTAACATCATGCTCAGAAATAAAAGGGAAGAAAGGAGGTTTTAAGGGAGTCAGCCTCCTTTTGCTTGGGAACTGCCTGGGCATCTGTGTATCTGTGTGGGGGGTGGCAAGTTATTTCCTTTTACATTATTCTCTCTTTTCCCTTCCCTTCCCTTCCCTTCCCTTCCCTTCCCTTCCCTTCCCTTCCCTTCCCTTCCCTTCCCTTCCCTTCCCTTCCCTTCCTTTTCTTTCCCTACATGTTGTGCAGTAGACAGAACATGTTCCTTGAACTATAAATTTCGTGTGAAAACTGGTGGAGTAAGGACCCTCTTGACTAATATCCTTGTGGACTGTAATCTCTTTGGTGTACTTCTATCTAAATTGCTGAATACTTTGAATAATATTTTCAGTGATGCTTTTCTCCAGCAACAGTAGGATCTGTGCATGTATTGGTGTAAGTATCAGGCAACACAAAGCAGTTAAGAGATGACAGAAGCCAATTTGAGCTTCTTATATTGAAAGCAAAAAGCATGTTTTAGAATATTGACTGCCAGAAATTATGTTTTTGTTTTTGGTTTGGTTTTTTTTTTTTTTTTGGAAGCTGTGCCTGAGAAAAAAAAAAAACAAACCCCACATACTAAACCATACCAGGTAGAATCACCAATCCTAATTCACTTTATGAGTACATATTTGTTTTATGATAAGCCCCCAATGAGTGTAAAAAAGAACACTTAGTAAAGTTACTTTTTCATGGCATTTTTAATTTCACAGAAATATCAGTCTAAAGTCACAAGTTTACCATATCTAGCATACATTATGTATTTTCAGTATCTAGGTGCCATACAGTTTTGTTAGCACATGTTAACACATTTCTAAAATGTATTTAGGAAAACAGATTGTAACAAATGCTTCATATGACACAGGGTTAATGTTTTATGCCTGTGATGAAGTGTATGGATCATATAAAGACCCAAACATTGACATCTGATGCAAGGTAGTAGGACAACTGTTTGCCAAGAAAATAAATTTTTCTTTAGTAAACAGTATTAATGTAATTATATAATGACTACTAGAGCATAACGTTTGGGGACAATTATTTCCTATGTCTTCCTAAATTACCTTGTTGTTGAGAAGTGATCATAATGTGATATTTGAGAAGAGTAAAATATTGGTTCTTTCTATATTCTGGACACTGCACAGTAAGAAATGTAGTAAAGAAAATATTGCTTTGAAAGCATTGTAAATCCAAGCATTTAGTAGAAAAAAACCAAACATCATCTATCATGTTTGCAAAAATTCTCCAAACATGGTCTTCTTCAATGATCCTAGCTAGCCAAGTTGTATTGCAATATTGCACTGTTATTAGCTTCTGGTATCAGACTTTGTCTCTCCGGAGCCTGCAAATAAGCTTCGTTCCTGTACTAACACAACAGAATTACACTGCAGGTATTTGTGTTACCTTTGTTGTTATGTGATAATGGTATGCATATGGACGTATTCATTTGATCCCTATTCCATATGATTTCCTATCGCTGGAACCAAGAAAGTGCATTTGGCATTGCACTTTCTTTCTGCAAAAGGGCACAGAAATTAAATGTTGATTAGATCTGTTTAATAGCCTATCAGACAAAATGGATTTAGGTGTTACTAGGAGCATAAATTCATAACATTGCACAATATAGTTTTGTTTATTTAATCCTACCATTTTAACCTGTGTACTAGTGGGATCTGATGTCCACGAAATTTAATGGAAACCTGATCTTGCTAGTGTCAAAGGAATTTTACAATTTTCTTTCAAATAAGGAATTTACACAAGGTGTTCAGGGCCCCAGGGGATTCATGTTTCTCTCCTCTTTATTTCATTTAAAAAATATTGTTTACATAATGCTTAATCTACTAATTTTTGTTCATGGGTGAAGAAAACGGCTTCATTCTTGATGTCTGCTCCTTATTTCTGTGGTCATTCTTTGCCACATCTCTCAAAAGCATTTAAAAAAAAAAAAAAGAAAATTAAATCTTGTCAAAGACAGTAACTTCGTGAGTAAAGACATGCTCCAAAAAGTTACTTTCAAACAATGACATTTGTGGTTAACATCTGTCTAGCTGGTGATGACAAATATTTCAACTCTTGTGTGTAAAATTTTCATGTAAAATTAGAGTTTCAGCAATAGTTAAATAAGGTTTGACACTGTCTTACATGACATCCTTGTCTCTAAGTTGGAGAGACATCAATTTGATAGGCGGACCACTCGGTGGATAAAGAACTGGCTGGATGGCCTCACACAAAGAGTTGTGCTCAATGGCTCAGTATCTGGCTGGAAACCACTAATGAGTGGTGTCTCTCAGGGATCGATGTTGAGACCGGTCTTGTTCAACATCTCTGTTGGTGACATGGACAGTGGGATTGAGTGTGCCCTCAGCAAGTTTGCTGATGACACCAAGCTGCATGGTTTGGTTGATACGCTGGAGGGAAGGAATGCCATCCAGAGGGACCTTGACACGCTTGTGAGGTGGGCTGATGCCGACTTCATGAAGTTTAACAAGTGCAAGATCGTACACCTGGGTTGGAGCAATCCCCGGCACAGCTACAGGTTGGGCAGGGAAGAGATTCAGAGCAGCCCTGCAGAGAAGGACTTGGGGGTGTTGGTCGATGAGAAAATGAACATGAGCAGTGTGCGCTTGCAGCCCAGAAAGCCAAGCGTATCCTGGGCTTCATCAAAAGGAGTGTGACCAGCAGGTTGAAGGAGGTGATCCTGACCCTCTACTCTGCTCTTGTGAGACCTCACTTGGAGTATTGTGTGCAGTTCTGGTGTCCTGAACATAAAAAGGACATGGAACTGTTGGAAAAAGTCCAAAGGAGGGCCACAAGGACGATCAGGGGACTGGAGCACCTCCCGTATGAAGACAGGCTGAGAAAATTGGGGCTGTTCAGCCTGGAGAAGAGAAGGCTGAGTGGAGACCTCATAGCAGCCTTCCAACACCTGAAGGGGGCCTATAGGGATGCTGGGGAGGGACTCTTCATTAGGGACTGTAGTGAGAGGACAAGGGGTCATGGGTTCAAACTTAAACAGGGGAAGTTTAGATTGGATCTGAGGAAGAAATTCTTTACTGTAAGGGTGGTGAGGCACTGGAACGGGTTTCCCAGGGAAGTGAATGCTCCATCATTGGCGGTGTTCAAGGCTGGGTTGGGCATAGCTTTGGATGGCATGGTTTAGTGTGAGGTGTTCGTGCCCATGGCAGAGGGGCTGAAACTAGATGATCTTAAGGTCCTTTCCAACCCTAAGTATTTTCTGATTCTGTGATTCTAAGATGCTAAAAATATAGTTAATTCTTGAGATGTTCAAAACATAAAAAACTGTTATTGAAATTAATAGTGTATCTCCCATCTTGGTCTTTTTTAGACCTGTGTTACAATGAAAATGTGAAAGTTATGAACATGTGAGTTGTATGTCTGATATTATTTGTGCAATACTAATGCTAAAAACCATCAGACTGGGCATCTGCTCAGCCCCTTGCATAACCATGTCGTATCATTCCTACTAACGATTTATCTAGCTTCGCTGTTGCATCTGCAATGACAGTGCCTTGACCTAACACCCTTGAGGAGCTTTTTTCTGCAACCATTCTTCTTAAGACCTTTTTCTTATTTACTGCCACCACTTCTTGTTCTTTCCTTTTGGCTAATGCACCCTGTCTTTAACGTGTTTTCTAGACTAAATATGTCCCTTTATTCCTCTATTTACTATTACCCTGAAGGCATTTGAAGAGACTGACCATGCCCCTAGAGTTTCCAGTTTGATAGTAAACAGTTATTCTGTGCACCTTCACATGGTTTATTTTCTGATTGTTGTGTTTTATTTTTGTTATTGATCATTGTATTCCTTTAGTTTGCTCTATATGACTCATCTGTGAGAAACAGCATTGCAGGTACTGGGCAACAGAGTCATGCTCAGGACATGCAGCAGTGAAAATGCTTCTGTTAATGCTCAGTGTGGTCACTATCTGGGGGGTACTGGTATCATAAAAGACTGATCAGTGGGGTATGTCATGTAGTGCAGTCCCTAATGAAGGGAGAGGCTCAAAACCAAGTGAGACTCAATGTAAGAATTGGGAATTGTTTTGTGAGTTTTGCTATGGTCTACACTGAGGGATGGAAGCTGTTCCATAGATGGTACAGAGTTATCAAGGAATAGCAAGGGAAAGATTTACTCGTCATGCTCATACTACAAAATGCCAGTCATTTGTTGTTTGCAAATTCGGGCTGGTGCCAGACACAGTCTATAAGCTTTCATCTTCTTTTTAATTCTATTGTGATACTCTTCCATTATGATGAACTCCATGTCTAATTGTATGCATACCCTTAAGGAAAGTCCGGCTAATCATTTCTACTTTGGCTACTTATGAGGCTATAAATACATGTCTCTTTGCAGCATGTCACATTTTGGCATTCCTTCAGTGATGAGACAGTCACTGCTCCTAAAAGTAAATGGACCTGAAGAAACCAGGCCTGATATACTTCATGCCCCCCTCAGCTGATAGCTTTATATGTGCCTTGAAGATGGGATTGGTAAATTTACATTGTCTCTGTGTTTGTAGGTGCTTATAGACATAGTCTCCTCACATACCATTGGGATATAGATAATGATGAAATTGCCTCCAACATATCTTATAATTCCCAGATGCAGTGCAATACAGTAGACCTTGGGGTTTATGTGCCTGTTTTATTTTGTTATCTTTCTCTGACTGCCTGCAGTTGAGGTATTGACTACAATGATGTTGAGTACAAGTGTGAAGATTTACACCTACACAGAAAATAACCTCCAGAATTTCAAGGGAGATTCAAGACTTTCATGGTAGTATTACGAAGAGAGCAGGTAGCAGAACTATGGTATCAGCTGCCACTCTTTTTAGTACTGTTTTCACCTTGGATTCATTTTCAGGAGTTGACTGCACTTGCACGCACCCCAAGTGGCTGATCCCATGCCAAGTAGTGCAGAATGGGTCATGTGCAGAGCATCACTCAGGGCTACCCATCTCAGACCAGGCTCAGTGCATCCGTGTCACAGAGCACAGTCCTGGCTCTCTGTAATGCCTATATCACTGTAAGACAAAGCAATCATTTCTTGTGTGTTTTCTTAATTCAGGGTGTCTGAAATAGTACAAAAGATGTACTAAAATCCTCAATGTGAGAATTTCAAAGCACAAAAGAGGGTGTGAGTGTAGCCTCCCCTTTGATATGGCCTGAGGATAGGTAGGAATGCTTGCAGGTAGGCAACCTGTGGGAAGCATGTTCGAGGACTGTGGTAGGGCAAAGAAAGCAAATGTTATTTAGCCGTGTCCATACAAATGGTCCCAGAAGCAAGCTGGCATTGGAACTATACACAGGATTTCTTTTGGAAAAAAAAAAAATATGAATTTATACTAGGAATTTAGGAACGAATTGAGATTTGTGTAGCAGTGAAAATTAGGGAATAAGGACATGGAAGTAAACTGGGCAACAAAGACATTTAGCTTACATAAAGTATTTGCTTTTTGTGGTTTAAGATGTTAGTTTTTCATTCTTTGTCTCTCACAAAATTGTATCCATAGTTTTCTCAGTTGTAGTTTGGGTTGCTGAACATGGTTTCACATGTAGGAAACCATTTTACCTTGCAGGTAAGGCAACAGTGCATTTTGCAACGGATATCTTTGAGCAATGGTATCAGCCAGCCTTGTTCAAATGAAGTATCATTTACATTAACAGCAGATACAAAATTCCAGTGAAAAATAATATTTTAAACAAACAAATGATATATGTGTGGGTGTGCCTCAGCCAACATGTATTATCCTTTATGGCAGCTCAGGCAATTTAAGATATGCTGCTTTGTACCCCAGTATGTAAACTGGTTCTTCTGATGAATATCCATTCTTTACAGAAAAATCACATACTGTTAATCTCACCATAGTTCTTCCATTTATATGTATTTTGCATACCATTCCTGTGCAGATTTAAAAGCAGTTTTGGAGGTTGGCAATAGGCAGAATTAATTTGATGATTTCAACACAGCTCCTTAGCAAATCTTTAGCTGTTTATCTAACTATGGGTATTTTTTCTTGAATAATCGTTTTCTCCCTAGTTGTAATCCATTTAACATAGCAAAACTGTAGTATCACAGTTAAAATGTTGCAATGCCATCTATATTTTATTTATTAATTGTGTCTTATTGCCTGCTGAAAGGAATATATGCTGAGATTTTGGGGCTCATGTTGAGGCTTTCTGTGGAGAAAAGTATCTTAAATGTGTATTTTCTATATCACTATAAGAATCATACCAAGGACAAAGTGAATCTTGGAATATTTCTGTGTTTATTTGTACTATAAATACTCATCTCTCCTTCCCAGTGTCTAAAGAAACTCTCTGTAACAAAAAATGCCAGACATAATAAAAAAGGCAAAAATAAAAAAAGCTGAAGATGTCCACAGTCAGTCCTATGGGAGACAGTTCTCCAAGCACCATGGGTTCTTCTGGTTCATCAGATGTACTTGAGGTAAAGCATCAAGTTCCTGCATCAGTTTCTCTGTCCAGTATCACTGCAGTACTGTAGGTGAGAATAAAACTTCATGGATGTATCCAATGTCAGGCTAATTTCCAACCTGAGACTAGCAGTACAGTGTTGCACCCTCTTGTGAGGCTTTATTTTGAAATAGATGCTGAGAATTTGATCTAATGATCAGTTGACTTTTTCATGTCTTCAAACGCTTTGCACCTGACTGTTGTGAATTTCATTCCTTACCTCATTGCCCAGTAGTATAAATATTAAATTTACAGACCCATATATGTCAGTTCAGCCACAGTTTGCGAACTGGGTATATATTTAGGATGATGTAGAGATATATTCCTCAACAAAGAAAGGAGCAGTGAGTGGTATCAGTTGAAGGCTTGCTTAGACCACAGAGAAAGAACATGGCCTCGGATTTAATACATAACCTATTTTATTTTTAGCATTTAAAATGGATATGATTATTCATAGAAAATTACTGAAAAAAATACTCTAAGAGTCGTACCAAATTCTAGCAAATATATTGGAAAGGTTGGAAAGGAAAATATTTTAAGGCTCAACACAGTGCAGTAAAAATATGCTGTCCTGAGAACTGTTACTGGATTTTTATTTTTTTTCTACACTCTTCCATTCTTTTTCTTCTCACTGAGAGCCATCTTTTCTTCTTCCCCATAGCAACATCTTGCCTTTACTTCCTGACAGCTACACAAGTCAAAAGTAATGCTCACTTTAAAGTTTTATATATTGGATTCAAGATCAACAGATCCAATAAATTAATGAGTAGTATGGATCTCCTCTCTGACTTACAGCCTGAGGCTATCCTCGGATGCAAAAAGAAAGGTTTTGCTTCTTAACTGGAAAGATTCTGTTAAAACCAAAAAGAGTAGAAAGATAAGTAATTCTGAAACTTCTGAGTAAATGGCAAAACTTTCAATTGACATCAGCAAAGGCCAGGTTCACCCTTCCTTCTTTGTGAGGTTTCAACAAAACATGAAGAAAACAAACTACAGGAAAAAGTCCAGGTCTACCTCCTTCCTTGTATTTGTCACCCATGTGTTCCCACATCTCAGTTGGAGAATTGCAACTATAACTCCTATGCTTCCTTAGCCATAAAAATTCTGTAGCGGAAACACTGATTCAGCAGCGCTTTAACACTTGTGAGTGTGTCTTCCTCTCCCACTGACTTGAAATTTTTTTAGGTTCCTCATTGTGACTTGGAATCTGAGCAGATGTACAGCAAGACGAACACATCATTACTGGATTCTGATGGATTTTTCACATCAGTGCATTCTAAGCTGCTTAACTGGATGGTTTTTCTTTAAAAAAATGAAAAAATTGCATAGGAAGTCTGTCATATCTGTACTGATCTATCTATACTTTCAACTCATAAAAACAGAGTTTTATATGTGCTTTCAAGGGAATTGTAGATGTTCTGCACCCAAGAGATAAGACAGTAGCGTAAGATAAATAAAACGGGGTGAAAGTCATTTCTGGACAAAGTATTCCATGAACTAAGGAGGGTTACATCTGTTCTTATCGCAAGGTTTAAACACCAAAGGAAATTATAATTACAGAACTGTAAATATACATAGTACTTTAGTCAAGTAAGTCAAGGTTACCTGGTTACCTCCTCCAGTCAGTTTTTAATGCATTGAGAGACCTAATTACAAAAGTCCCTGTTTCTCCTTCAGCTGACTAAAGGCAGCACAAATATACCCACTTCCACTATTTATTCCTCGTCCTAATCTCCTTCACAATCAACTCAACTTAGTGGAAGGAGGTACTCTGTAAAAGGTTTCAAACATTTACAAGATAAAGGGTAGCACAAGATAAATGGAGATGCACTACATTTGTGTATTTAGAATTATCCCTATTTTTACATACTTTTATTTGCTTAATTTCAAAATTTATTAAATCATTAATCCTACCCTGGTGTGGCCCTCAGATTATTCCATGATTGATTTTTTTGTGTAGGCAGTGATGAAGTTGCTACAAGAATTTTGAGGGCAATCAAGAGAGACTTCATGGCCTTGGTATGACTGGTTAAGGGATCAGTTGCTCAAGTAGTATTCTCTATCCTTTCAGTGGTAGGAAATGATGAGGGAAGAAGCCAGAAAAGCCAGCAGATCAATACATGGCTCTGAGCTTGGTGTCACCAGCAGAATTTTGGCTTTTTGTTCATGGTTTGGTTTGCACAACAGCAGACCTCCTGGCAACATGCAGGGTGTCCCTGTCTCAAAGGGAGAACAGGATCTTTGCACAGGAGTTTACAGGATCATTGCACAGGTGTTTGGAAGAGCTTTAAACTAGATTTCAAAGGGGAAAAGGGATAAAACCAGGCTTGTTAGAGAAAAGCTTGAGGGGTGGCACACCAGTGTTTGAGGGACAATGTGCTAGTGAGTTCCTTCAGCCTGCCATCTCAGTGGAGGTAGGGGATGGAGATTCATGCAGCAGCAAAGATGAAAGGTTTATTGTTGTGTTAGAAACCATGGTCATGTAGGAATTAAGGCTTGTTTCCTCGAATTCTTCAGAAGGGATAGGCAAGGAAGGAGAGGTGGTGAGGTAGCCCTGTATGTTAGGGAGTGTTTTGATTGTCTAGACCTTAATGATGGTGACAACAGGGTTGAGTGTTTATGGGTAAGAATCAGGGGGACAGCCAACAAGGCAAGTGTCATGGAAGGAGTCTGTTATAGACCCCCAACCAGGATGAAGAGACAGATTAAATATTCTATAAGCAGCTGGGGGAAGTCTAACAGTCATAGAATCATAGAATCAACTAGCTATTTTTCAATGTTAATTAATTTTGAGTAGAGTTATTTACTGTCATGCTATATATTACTTATTATGACACATAAAATCAGGATTGAATAATGCAGTAATTACATGATAGTAATGATAAACCTTTCTTAATGAAGTAAGACTCAACTAAGACCTTTGCTAACATTAGCAGATGTAATTAACTATTTTGCAGTGTAATTACTGGAGTTTTCTTGGCTTCTTTTTACTTCTTATTATACATGCTATTACACTTCTTCATTTCATAATATCACCTGTGAGGGGAATCATATTTACCAAAATCATGTAGTTCCAAGAATCTGCTTTCATTAGTTTTCTGCTTGTTTTATGGAAAGCTGAAACACGTTTCACTGTGCCTTGTGATTCATGGAATTTTACTTTACAAATGTTAGAAAAAGTTCAGGGTAAATCTTGCTGGCTGTAATTGTGAAGTGCAGTAATAGCAATTGAATTAGGAGTGAATAGTGCCTAGGAAAAACTATATTTATGTTATAATGAGGCTACAAAAATAGAATGTAAAATCTATTTTCCTATAATATATTCAGTAAAGCTATGAAGTTAAAATTATATTTTAAAGTGGTATACACAAAAATGCCAAAACAGGATAGCAATTTATAAACTGTGTTTAATGTAGGGTCAAGTTTATAAACATGTTTGCAGAGATTTTCAGTGACTAACAGCAGCATATTCACTAATCTCTTCTACTTCAGGTGTATATTCTTTGTATGTAGCTGTCTATAAGTGCATACTACTATTTTAATCTGTCTAAAAAAAATTAACACTAAGGACCAAGATCTTACATTAGACATACCTGGGAAACTCCCTTGAAGTCAATAAGAGTGCAAACGTTTGAGTGCTGACCAAGTCTAAAGGCTCTTCCTTGAAATCCTCAAAGATATTTAAGGTTAAAACAATTTAACACAATGAGGCTTCAGTAGTGTATGAAAACTATAATGTGATGATAGGCTTAACAATTATTTTTACTTCAGCAGAAACCCTATAGTCAGTAACTTAAACGGGGGAAGTTTAGATTGGATATGAGGAAGAAATTCTTTACTGTAAGGGTGGTGAGGCACTGGAATGGGTTTCCCAGGAAAGTTGTGAATGCTCCATCGCTGGTGGTGTTCCAGGCTGGGTGGGACAGAGCCTCGGGTGGCATGGTTTAGTGTGAGGTGTCCCTGCCCACGGTAGGGGAGTTGGAACTAGATGATCTTAAGGTCCTTTCCAACCCTAACTATTCTACGATTCTATGATTCTGTGATCTCGCCCCTCATACCAGAAGTGTTAGTTAGCTGTAAACTTAAAACATGGGACTTAGATGCCTCTTCGAGCAATGATAGGATAAACACGAAAAACTAATCCCATGTGTCCTGAAATACATGTCTTTGTGCACGTAGTGACTCTGGCAGGGGAAAAGTTATTACATGGTTTTTATTTGATACCACAACACTGTGACTGGGACAAAGGACAGGTATACAGCTGTTTCTACTCCTGTTTTCCACAGATGTACTTACTGCAGTTGTCATTCACATACACTCCCCTTGTCACACCCACAGCACATTTTATAATGATTTATCACTTAATCATTCATTTTAAAAATGGTTTAAGGCTTTTCTTCTTCTCTAAAGTAGGGTTTGGTACTTCTTGTGCAGTGATGTGAAGGTGAAAACAGAAGTGTTGTTTTATGTATTTCCTTAGGCTCTCCTTTTACACCAAGACTTTATTTATTTACTTTAAAGCAGTAGAAACATAATCCATTAAAGTGCTCTATGATGGAATACTCTCCTCTCTTTTGCTGTGGAAGCAAGCCAAATTGTTGTGCATAATGATTAATTTCAGTTTCATTGCTCTTAGAAGTATCTAAAGGACTGCATTATGATTAATATGAAATAAAGCATGTGAAGTAAGTAAAAAATAAGATATACAAACTACATATTATCTGAAAAATCAAACTCTTGCATATGTGCATGCTCTAAACTTCTTGTGAGTTTTTGCTTGCTGAGTTTTTGGGTTTTGTAAGTTACAGGGAAAAAAAACAGTGTGGCAGTATATGGGAATGAAGATACAACTGCTTGTGTTGAAGTTTCTCATAGGTTTCCAGCAAAAATAAGAAAAGAAGGATTATTAGAAAAGTGTATAAAACAGAAACTTTAAAATTTTCTTTAGCATTTCATGAACTTTGTGCTGGTGCTCTTGCTTTCAAATTATCATCTAAACATATTTTTTTTCTCATAACCACCTGTTGAGAAAAGATCACTGTAGTTCACTTAACCAGTTTATAAGCGTGCTTTATCTTTCCGCAGACTATCGATGCCTCACTGTATTGTTCAGCATTTGAAGCATAAATTTTTTCTTCCTCTGCTCCTCTGTTATGTTTCTTCTCACACATTCACACTCGCTCCCTCAAGCTTTCAGTTTGCTAGAATTCAGAAGCTTCTTACGTAAGTTTAGACACTTAACTAGCAGACCTTTATTTTCCTGGGGAAATATGGGGCTATGCCAGGCTCTTTCCACTGCTTAGGAAGGGTAACTGAAGGCCTCTTAATCTATTTGTCTGAAATAAGGACCTAAAACTAAGCAGTAATCCAGATTCAGTTGGCCCAATTTTTTTGTGTTTCTAGTTCCTGTTTTATTTTTCTTTATTTTACTTTATCACCGAGTTATATAGAAAATGCAGTAAATAGTACTTTTACTAATGTTTGTGAACAACTGGATTCTCTATCACGTGTCCATATATGAATAAATACATTATACGCAAAAAGTGCTACAGCATGGTTCATACCTGCATTATTTGGGACTGTGACACTGGAGCAAAATGGCTCTACTCCACACAGCATCATCTATAGGTTCCCATAAAACCCCGCTGGTACTCCTGTATGAGTCATTAGTACCAGTTATGAACATTTTGAACTCTTATGAAGGCTGTTTTGTAAACCATCAAAGCAATGCTTTTATAGCTTGAAGCAGAATGTGCATGTTATGCTTCAGATCGGGATGCATGAACATAAAGGCTTTTTTAGACTGACAGCATTAGCCTACTGGGATAGTGCTGGTTGATAGAGAGCAGCACAAGGTGAAAGGATCCAAAACTGCTATGGTTAGGTCCATGCTAAATTTAAGGAAGGGTCTCTGACATGACCAGCCCTGTGAACTGTGCTGAGAATGAATCCTGGTGAGAACTGGTTAAAATGCTGCAAATGTTTCTGCAGTTGCGATGGCTCACGCTCCAGTTTGCTCCCTAGTCCCACTTATTTAACAGTATAGATACAGTCTGTGTTTATTTCTTCTTATCTATGCATTCCTGTAGCACTACTGAACAGTTGCATCACTGTTGTTAAGGCTGGTCCAATCTCGAGCATTTAACTGACTTTCTTCTACATTCAACACAAAGATATATCTATACCTAGATCATCTATCTGTATCTATGTTATAGATGTATAGATGTTTGTGTATATAACTCTCTATAGCTACTGCTATAGCTGTATCTATAGAGAAAGAGATATATGCACAAACAAACACAGATAAAACTGTGTTTTCTGTGCTTTTGGATATCTTTCCACGAACTGAAAAAAATAACCTCTTAGCGTTTAGAACTATGTCAGTATTTTTTTGCTGTAGCTAGGGGTTTCTTTTCTTTCTTTCAACATTTCTCCCACCAGCTCCAGAAACTTTTGAAGTATTTGCCTAACCCTCAAATATCTGTTTGTACTGTTTCATGACTTCATTCATCAGATTTAAAATAAAACATAAAGCAGATATTTTGCAAACTATAAAACAAACTGGAGTACTGCGTTTATCTTGGTGAAAAGACCCTTAGTGCTCTAGCAATTTTTCCTTTATAAGCAACGTCCTTATTGCACAGTGGGTGCCAAAAGCATCACTTGCTTCTTAATCTCTTTAGTAGGCCCTAAATTTTAGTTGTGATTTATAGCTTCTCAGTAACTCGTTTCTAGTTTCATACTCAGCAGTATCACAGTCCTCAAGTTGCTGACCTGTTCAGCAAGCAGTCTAGCAGGAAAATTGTGGTACCTGGCTGTTTTCCAAGTGTGCCCTGACCTCCATTGCTGTGGAACTCCAGGGTTCAAATATTTCAAACCAAAGCAACTTATCTAGAAATACGAAATTATAATTAAAAAAAAGAATAAAATAATGAGCAAGTGAATTCATTAAAAAAAAAAAACAAAACAAAAAAAAAACCAACAAAACAACAAAAGCTAATTTACTCTTAAGTACAAAAGCTAATTTACTCTTAAGTACACTGATCAGTATTTGGGGTACTAACAGGTCATCAATATGGTGTTTATGCCTTCTATGTATGTATTGTGTCATCCATGTCAAAGCTGGCTTAAAGAAAAATGTGATGTGAATTTTTTTTTTTAATAGCTGCGTCTGTCAAGATTTTGACCTTTTTGTGTATGAATGTAATTTAGAAATAGAACTATGATTTTCAAATCAAAGGTTACATCTACATTACAGGAAGAATAAAAACTAAGGAAAAAAAAAAGCCTTTCTTTAAGTACCTCTTTTTGACTTTTTTTTTTTTTTTTTTTTAAGTTACTGTCACTTCATTAGGGGCTATAATTGAAAACTAAAATTGATGGGGCAGATGTGCTGAGCTTAGACTCATTTCTCTTGAAAGAGAAATTACTTGTGTAAAAGCACCTGTTCTTTACTGATTATCTGATTTCTTCATTTTTTTAACATCTTTACCTAGCTGGCTTCAGGAAAACTGTTATGCAGTGTAATAACACTGCACATGGTTTTGTAGAAGATGTTAATACTGAGATGTCTGAGACAGATTTCTCCAAAGTGTCAAGGAATCTCAGGCTCCTTTTTAATGCCAAAAAAAGTTAGGTAGATTCAGTGTTCAGTGCTGACTTCTTCTGTGGTAGATCTTCACTGCTGCAAAAGATCTCTAATGAGTTTCTTCTGAATAGTAGGTGTCCACCTGTAGTCACTCTCTGTATTGTCTGTGGAGACAAGTAGACGTTTTTAAGGAACAAATCATGTGACTTGGTTTAGATATCCCTTTCAGTACAAGATTAATCACACCCAGGAATTTTTTGTTTCTCTGAAATTATGACAAAGGTGCCTAAGTTGTCTTTAGATGTAGATACCCCTGTATCATAGATATGTGAAGTTATTTGGTAGAAGTCCTACCCCTTCAGTCTGCTAAAGCCTCAAATTAATCAATAAAAACTATTTTTAATATGGGAAGCGACACTGGTAAGGATTTAATGTTCAAATGGCATTAAAAATCCCAGCAGAGGAACTGAAAATGCCAAAGTTTTAACCTTATTTTAAAGATTTGTACATGTATTTTACTTATTTGATAGAATCAACCCGTGATTAATATTTACTGCCAAGTGTTGCAGCAACCTTATGGAAACTATTTTTTTGCTACCAAATCTAGAAATCTTAGTCACCTCATATCAGGAAATGTTAAACAGTTTTTCTTTTATGAGTCTTTGCCCCTCAAAAGCCACAGTAGCTTTGTATAGACATTGCATGTTTCTTGTGCTCTAGTCGCTCTTTAGGATAATACACCATCTTTCCTATAGGTAAACGAGCTGTGTGAGTCTTGCCATTGATGGGAATGCTCAGCTTCTGCTTTCTTCTTCCAGTCTCTCAATCTATTTGTTTGTTTGTTAACTCTTTTAATTAATCAATTTCTCTCCACTACAGAAAGAAAAAGTAAATGCAGTCAAAGAATATTCATGTCAAGCCATGCATATAATTTAGGGGTCTTCTGTGAATCTGCACCCCAGGAATCAGAGACCACTAGAGCTGATAGGATTTGCAAGACTTGAAAGCTGGTGCTTGAACAACTCTTTTATATTAAAAAAAAAAAAAAAAAGCTACTTAAGAATACATTCCTTTCAACTTTGTCTGTAACTCTGTATTTGATAGCTGACATTACGCTTGAAAGCATTTCTTAATGGGAGGTTGGGGTTGATTCGTTGGATCGGTGTTTTGGTGTTTGTTTTTTCCCAAAGCATAAGGAAACATTGCTTACTGTCCTGCAAAATAATAATTTGAAATGTTAGCATGCAAACTGCAGTATATGGTCAGCAGGTTCAGGTAAGTAAATTTCTGCTCTGATAACTGATAAAGGCAAACATTTTCAGCTTCTGTTTTACTTGTAAGAATCAGTGTGAATCTTGTTAGAGATTCAATTGAAACTGCATGCAACGAGTGAAGCTGAATCTTTAATATAAGAGATCAGCTATGACTGTAGGGAGCTTATTTCATTATTTTGGAACCAGACACAATGAAATTAAACAGTTCTTTCTATGAAATCAATAAGTTATAATCAAATGGTTAAGGCTGTGATGTGTGGCAAAGTTCTGAATTATGCTTCCCCTAGATTGGGATCGCATGTGAGGCAGCAGCAGATTTCTCCATGGCTGTTTGCATTAGATGAAAGCTGCTTGAGGGCATGGCAGTGGAATCGGCTTCCATCGCTTACACAGTTATATAATGTACTTGGAATGGAAAAAGAATGCTTCTCCATTAGACAATCCAAAAATCTGTGTCCCTGACTGAACCCATTGTTTAATATGCAGGGGAGAGCGCTGAGAGGGGGAACAAAGGGGGATAGTTAATTATAACAGTGCTTTTACACAGCTTCATAGCAGTTTGGGTGTTTGTTGCTTTGTTGGGTTTTTTTTTTAACCTGTGCTTTGCCTGAGCATAGTAGTTGCTTCTTTTCCTCTTCCTTGTTAGTTCTGGAAGTGCTTCAAAAGCTGTACTGTGCGTAATGCCTTATACTAGAGGTGAAAGTGTGAGGGTCATCTGGTACTATGACACTGCTTAGCAGAAAGGTTTACCCTCTAGTATTCTTTGCACATGGTCTTTTCAGTTATAGCAGTACTGTGTATTTCATTTTTCACTTGAATGGATAGTCTGTTTCCAAGGGACATTTTTTCCTTTTATTATTTTGTTGGGTGGTCTTTTTTTTTTTTTTTCTAACTGGTGTGTGTAAGTTACTTGAACTGTGGTCAGAAATTTTCCTTGGAAGCTTTGGCTTGAATTTCTTTGAATGAGGAGCCCAGGCACTGTTCTATAAGAATGCCTTTATAAAAGGTCTATTGTTGAAATTTTTGAACAGTGGAGAATATATTCGTGCAATCCAGAGATATAAAGTTACTGTAAAAATGATACTATGGCACTATGTATTTGTGTTTCCTTTACTCTTTCTCAGACAGACTCAATTATCAGTCAGAAAAAAAAAAATAATAAAATAAATATTTCCCAAATGCCAGGTCAACAAAATCAGCCTAAAAATGGACAGCCAAGCAAACATGTGTTTTCTGATGATACTTATTTGTGCTTGTAACCTAGTTACAATCTTTGTTGCTGTTTGAATTTTGAAAGAAATTGTGCTCATTTTATTGTATTTGATGACTGAGAGTGGCAAATACACTTTTCTACAGAAAAAAAAATAAAAAAAAAAATAAAAGGCTGTGGGAAATAGAAACATTAATGACTTATTAATGACTACTAATTAATAGTAGTTATTAATAAGATCTAGGTTTACCCTTGCCATTAGTTTGACCTTTTATCCGCTTAGAGTCAATGTCCCTGGTGTGCCTTGTAAAAGAATTTTAATTCACAAGGCACACATAAAACCTGATGAGTGTTAGGTGTTGAAGAACATTAAGTATTTGCACTTATTATTCTGATCTATTAGCTCTCAATGATATACAGGTGTCTTGAATATATACAGGTACATTTTATAATAGTAGTTATATATAAAGAATACCTATAAATCACCTGCTGCAGCACAGCTACCTCAAAATAGCATGATCTTGAGGACACAAAATCATAAAGGGTTTGAAAATGAGTACAAATAATGTACTTTTCAAAGCTAGTTTGTATTAGTTTTTCCTAATTTGTTTCATTGATAGGATAGTAATATTGGTAAGCCTGAGATACATTGTCTTTCTCTTTGCTCGGATTCTAAGTTTTGGTGTTCTAATGCTCTAAGTCCAGTTTGTATAGAATCATAGACTGGCTAGGGTTGGAAAAGACCTTAACATCATCAAGCATAATATGGATTTAAAGTGCTACGAATGAAGCATTTTAGCATAGGTGAGCTTAACATAGTATGTTTTTGATGGCATACCATCATTAATAGGAACTCCAGTTTATAACAACATGAATAGTGACATCTGTGCACCATCCATTAAGAAGATTTAATAAATCAAGAAATTAGGTCAATCAACAACAATATTGCAAATAATTATAACTTTCAAGTTCTTACGTTAGGAGAATGAATATTAATGGTTAAATCAAATTACACTGGCATATACAATTTATCAGTACAAAGCACAGCAGAAAAATCTGCATTCATTTAAAAGATTCCTCAGTCTTCACCAGCAAATGCTCTGACCACACCACTCAAGTCTTGGAAGGCAGACACAGGGACAGTCAGAATGAAGACCCTGGGCCCACTGTAGGAGAGGATCTGGTTCGAGACCATCTTAGGAACCTGAATGTATACAAGTCCATGGGACCAGATGAAATCCATCCACGGGTCCTGAAGGAGCTGGCAAATTAAGTTACTAAGCCACTGTCCATCATATTTGAAAAGTCATGGCAGTCAGGTGAAGTTCCCGATGACTGGAAAAAGGGAAATATAACCCCCATTTTTAAGAAGGGGAAAATGGATGACACGGGGTAGTACAGACCAGTCAGTCTCACCTCTGTGCCTGGCAAAATCTTGGAGCGGATTATCCCGGAAGGCATGCTAAGGCACATGAAAACCAACAAGGTGCTTGAGGACAGCCAGCATGGCTTCACTAAGGGGAAATCATTCCTGACCAATCTGGTGGCCTTCTTTGAAGGGGCTACGGAACTGATGGACAGGGGCAGAGCAGTTGATGTCATCTACCGGGACTTGTGTAAAGCCTTTGACACTGTCTCACATGACATCCTTGTCTCTAAGTTGGAAAGACATCAATTTGATAGGTGGACCACTTGGTGGATAAAGAACTGGCTGGATGGCCGCACGCAAAGAGTAGTGCTCAGTGGCTCAATATCCAGCTGGAGACCAGTAACAAGTGCTGTCCCCCAGGGATCGGTGTTGGGACCGGTCTTGTTCAACATCTTTGTGGGTGACATGGACAGTGGGATTGAGTGCACCCTCAGCAAGTTTGCCGATGACACCAAGCTGTGTGGTTCAGTTGATACAGTGGAGGGAAGGAATGCCATCCAGAGGGACCTTGACACGCTTGTGAGGTGGGCTGATGCCAACCTGATGAAGTTTAACCATGCCAAGTGCAAGGTCCTCCACCTGGGTGGGAGCAATGCCAAGCACAGCTACAGGTTGGGCGGGGAGGAGATTCAGAGCAGCCCTGCAGAGAAGGACTTGGGGGTGTGGGCTGATGAAAAAATGAGCGTGAGCCGGCAGTGTGCACTTGCAGCCCAGAAAGCCAACTGTATCCTGGGCTGCATCAAAAGGAGTGTGACCAGCAGGTCGAGGGAGGTGCTCCTGCCCCTTTACTCTGCTCTCGTGAGACCTCACTTGGAGTATTGTGTGCAGTTCTGGTGTCCTCAACATAAAAAGGACATGGAACTGTTAGAACAAGTGCAGAGGAGGGCCACGAGGATGATCAGGGGACTGGAGCACCTCTCGTATGAAGATAGGCTGAGAAAATTGGGGCTGTTCAGCCTGGAGAAGAGAAGGCTGCATGGAGACCTTATAGCAACCTTCCAATACCTGAAGGGGGCCTATAGGGATGCTGGGGAGGGACTCTTCATGAGGGACTGTGGTGAGAGGACAAGGGGTAATGGGTTTAAACTTAACCAGGGGAAGTTTAGATTGGATCTGAGGAAGAAATTCTTTACTGTAAGGGTGGTGAGGCCCTGGAATGGGTTGCCCAGGGAAGTTGTGAACGCTTCATCCCTGGCGGCGTTCAAGGCTGTGTTGGGCATAGCCTTGGATGGCATGGTTTAGTGGGAGGTGTCCCTGCCCATGGCAGGGGGGTTGGAACTAGATGATCTTAAGGTCCTTTCCAACCCTAACTATTCTATGATTCTATGATTCAAAATACTGAATTTTATTTTATTTTTTTTTTTTTTTTTTTTGACCTTAAAAGAAAGTTTTGCATACTCAGTATGAAGCTGCTGGACTGCTGAGTAACTATTATAGCTGTATTTGCCTGGAATTTTCAGTTCATGACTTTACTTTTAAGAGCTAATATTGCTCCTCTTATGGTACAGTTTTCCCATACGTAGTAAGCAAGAATACAATTTATTTACTGTGCATGTCTGTTGCTAAACAGCTGAACAGCTGTTAATCTGGTATTAGAAATAGGGTGTCAAAGACAACATCCTTTAATTGGTTTCTAGTTTTGCAGTATGTTAGTTATCTGTTTTTATTTTCACCAATCCATCCTTGTGGCTACCTTTGTATCCCCTTTGCTTAAAACATTTGGACTTATAATATAGCTTGTTTTGGCAATAGCTGGCATGTGTAACCAAACACTATCAACAGGTGTGTAATCATATTTATGCTTTCATTTATGCAGAAATATTTCCATGTTAAAATTATGCAAAAGCTATTTACCTATTTTATATCAGCATGATAAGAATTAATTCATAAAACATATTCACATTTATTAACACTGTATTTGTATGCCAAAATATATCCCTCTGTACATCCATCTGGCATTAATTAGTAATAGGTAAATTCTGTAGTTTTAGCACAAAAAAAATAAATATGGCAGCTATGTACTGCATAGTAGTACTGTATCCATGTACCTTTCACCACAGATTTCATATGCAGGGCTAAGCTCAATTGAAGAAATTTTATCTTTATTGACATCCAGTTTTATTAGCATAGTGCTAATATTTTTCATTGAGCTATACATTTATACAGAGAGAAATTCTTAGACATACATATGTATGAATTAGCCAAAGATCATTCTTAGTAGCTGTATTTATAGTTGTATGGATATAGATGTCTACACACACATATGCACTAAGCAATGTATATATACAGTCATTGTAAGAATAATCCTCATATCCTAGAAGCATTTTTTTTTTTTGTTCTGAAAAGCCTCCACTGTTAAAAAAGTGAACATAGCAACAGTAAGTAAAAAGAATACATTAAGCAAGCAAAGGAGTTAGAATTGAGACAGAGGGAGATGAAGTGAGTTGCCAGTAATTACAGAAGTTTTTCACAATAGGGAAACTCGACTCAGGTCTCCACACTTTTAGTAAGCACCTTACTCACACATTTTCTGTATATATTTCCTTCCCATATAAAAAGAGTTCAACAAAATTAATTAAGTTCAGTATGTTGTAAATGGGAAATAAATAGTTGAAGTTTCTACTTAATTAAATTAAATTAAATCATGAGATCTGAGGCGTTTTTTTTTTGTTTTTTTTTTTTTTTTTTTATTTTGGGGGGAGGGTGTTCCTGAAACCTTATTAATTTACTCTTCAGTATTAAAAAAAAAAAAAAAGAGCTTTCAGACAAAAAGTTGTATTCAAATTTGTAACAGTCCTTTGTTCTGGAATAGAAGACAAGTCAGTCAGTAACATACAGACTGACACTGACGGGCAGTACAGGTTACAGTGAGCCAACAGACTATTTGCTTTTAAGCAGAGATACAGATTCAAGACAATGATTGTACGTGCAAAAGGAAAGTGATGATTTGTCTGAATTAGACCTTTATCTGGCCAGCTGGTAACAGCCAGCACCAGCAGCAGTGGGATGGATGACTGGATCATCCAGCAGCTCTGCCTCAGGTCAGAGGAGAACATGGACCCACCTGAAAAGTCAGAGCACAGAAAGCTACACCAAGCAGAAGCAAAGAAGGATCTTGAAATAAAGTTATATCTCAGGCCACGTTTTCTGTAGTAATAGGCTGGGTTTGCATGTCAGAAAATAGAAACAAACCGCATGTCCACTTTCTAATATGACTGCTTTTCTGTGGGGTTCTTAACTGTCTAATTGTTGTTGAAGGTATTGCAAATAAAAAAGTACTTTGTGGTTGAAATCAACTGACGGCAAATTATTATTGTAAAGAGCATTTGTTCTTGCCTCAATAGCTTTAACTTTTAAGCACATGCACTGGTTTCTCATCTGGCAGAACAGTCAGTCAGCAGAGAATATATAAAAAGCTTTTCATTCTTTCACTTGCAGGTTTGTCCTTACTATTCTACTTCGCCATCAGTTGTTCTTTTTCTGAATGGGTATTGAGTGGGTAGTGCCAGAATTACTAACGTCAGTAAAATTTTTGGATCAAATGCAATGTTTTTTTGTACAAGGTTGGTAGATCTTTTGGCTAATAAGGAACTTTATTGACCATTTGGCAAGTGCGAGTAAATTGAAAAGTACTTATATTCATATAGAAACATGTCGTGGTTTAAGTCTATAAACTCACACAGGCGCTCTCTCACTCACTCCCCACTCTTTCTTCCCTCTGCTCCTGAAGGGATGGGAAGGAGAATCGAAAGAATGCAACTCCCACAGGTTGAGATAAGAACAGTTTAATAACTAAGGTATAACACAAATCACTACTACTACCACCAATAATAATAATGACAAGGCAAATACAAGGAAAGAATACAGTAGCTCACCATCCAGATATCAAGCCCGAGAAAGCAGTGTACCCCCCACCGTGCACCCCCACCACCCTTCCGGGTCTCTCCTCTCCGTTTCTGCATCCTGGACATGATGTGCTGTGGTATGGAATAACCTCTTTGGTCAGTTTGGGTCAGGTGTCCTGTCTCTCTTTCCTCCCGGCTTCCCCTCCTTCCCGGCAGAGCATGAGACTCACAAAGTCCTTGGCCAGCCTAAACATCACCAGGCAGTAACTGAAAACACTGGTGTTATCAGCACTGTTCCCAGGCCCAAAATCAAAACCACAGCGCTGCACCAGCTGCCAAGAAGGAGAAAAATGACTCCTGCTGCTCAACCCAGGACAAAACAGAATGAAGAATCTGCATGGTTTATAGAAACAAAATGTGCAAAATGCTTTGTTCACACTTTAGAGTGGATATGCTTCACATCATTTATGAAATTGTAATAATAAATATATATTTACACAAATGGAGTATCACATCACAGAACCCCAAAATACACATTTTCACATATGTAATGATTAAAATAAATAAACTTACTATGCGTGACAGATAATTTTTCATTCAAATATTAAGAAATAGTAGGCATAAGTTTTTTCAAGCAACCTGAGTTTGATCTCTTTGTGCGGCTGAGATAGATAACTTTTCGAGGTACCTGTGGAGCAAAAAATATTGCAAGTGCTGCTGTGTTTTGAGGGGAAATGCGATTAGAATCCTAAATAAAATGAATCTTATGTTTGTTTCTGCACCAGTTTGTGGGGTTTTCCAATATTTTTAGTGTGACATGGTTTTTTTTATATTAATGAAAGAATCAAGGCCTCATTGGTGACAAATATGTTTCAATCCTACCAGAATTTTAACTCTATCTAGAATGTGATTTTTCGTAGATGAATCCAATCCTTGGTTAGGCAGGAAAGCCTTTGATATAACTTGAGATTGGTATCATAGAATCAGAATGGTTTGGATTGAAAGAGACCTTAAAGACCATCCAGTTCCAACCCTCCCACATTGGGCAGGGACACTTTCCACTAGACCAGGTTGCTCAAAGACTCATCCAGTCTGGCCTTGGACACTTCCAGGGATGGGGCAGCCACAGCCTGTCTGGGCAACCTGTGCTAGTATATCACCGTAGTCATTATCAAGAACACCCCCAAGTTCTCCAGACTGCTCTCAATCCAGTCTCCTCCCAGCCTGTAGTTGTGCTTGTAAAAATTATGTTTACATTCCTGAAGTTTTCAATTGTTTGGATTCCAGGCTGCTTTTTGACAGGTATGTTTTCCTGCTTTAGTGCTGTAGTTTTATCATGGCTTTGGTGATATAGCTCAATTATCATTTTTCTAACTTATTTCAGCCAAGTCTATTTTTATGATCTTTCAAGTCTGGTTTGAGTTCTAATCTTATTTTGCACATTCGACTAAACATTTTCTCAACAAAACATTTTTTAAGACCTTTTTTTTTTTTTTTTTCCATAAAACCATGTGGCTCTCATTTGGGGTGATTTGAATTTTTTTAAAGTAATACAATATGACTCCCTTTAAAGTAAATAGCATTAACACAATATTGTGTTTCATGATAGTTTGCAAAAGAGTTATTCAAAGCTTGCTTACAAACAGTTCTTTGCGTCCATATCTTGTAGTCAGTGCATTAATAGTTTTCTTATTTTTACCTCTGAAATAAATTACAAACATGCTAGTAATTTGTTACTATATACATTTCTATTACATCCTATAAATAGAATGGGCTTTGTCTAGTAGGTAGCTTCAGTGCTGAAAGAACTTACCACTTTTTTTAGTGTTAGTTTCATTAACATTTTAATTAACTTTTTTTCCATCAACATTAATATAAATTAATGAATTCTCACTACTTTCTCTGAAACAAATGATAAAATGTGAAAAAACTTGATCAAGGATTATGCAAGTGGAAAAAGTCTTTTCTATGCAGACATATAGATTTAATTATTTAAATACTTAAATAATAAATATGTATATATGGTTATTTAATAATAAATAATTTTAAAATATTAAATAAGCAATACATTGCTATTAGTTTTTCTTTCTAGATACTTTCGTAGTCTTCATCACCACATTATCTAATCACTGTATTTAGCTCTGTTTCCCACATATGGTTTCACTTGGGTAAAGCAATTAATCTTATTCATTTAATGTTATAATTTACAGTTTTTATTTCCTCCCACTGAGACAGTATTATACATATATCATCATAGTGGATTACTGGCTTTCTGAGCCATTGTTTTACCTGCTTCTTTACCTGTTTCTGAGACCAGAAGTAGAATTGTGTAATATTTCAAATCTAAAAAATTGTTGCATTTTTTTTTTTATATTATTATTAGTAGTAGTGTTTTCTACTCTGTCTGAATATACTGATAAGATTATCCATTATCGTGTCATTCCTGTTTGTCCATATGTCACATTGACATTATCTTTAGGGCATTTGTAAGCAACTATTTTATTATGAATTCTCCATATTTTTATTTTAGTAGAATCTCTAACCAGGCTAGCCTTACAGAATTTGTTTTAGCGTTCATAAATAATTCTCTTCAGTAAGCTCCTGGTAAAAAAAAAAAAAAAAAAAAATAAATTCATGAACCTAATGGAAATAGAGGCATCAGAGCACACTTTTGTAGTTGTATGTCCTTACACACACAGCAATGGTCTTTGCTTCCTTTAATGCCCCAAGTCAAAATAACCCAATATAGTAAGGAAAAAGATAGTAAGGAACAGATATGGCTGCTATGAAAGAAAGAAAAACTCTTTGGTCAAAAGTGGTCTGTTGAATATAAATATGACTTGTATCCAGAAAGCTTAAGAGGCTCTCTAGTTCCTAGCTAAGATAACAAATATGTTTTCTAAATGTCCAGAGTAGCTGTGTGCTCTCACAATTATGTAAATGCCATGGGACTTGAAGCAAGAATATTTGTATGCGTTCTGGTATCTTGTTGGCAAATCCAGTCTCTTAATATGCATTTCTACACAGCATATGAGGAATTATTCTGCAGATTAATTCTGTTGTTTGTAGGTTGCTGTAGGCCACCCATGAAGTCATGAGCTGGTCATTCAAATGCAGAACACTCATAAATTTTAGCATCAAAGAATATAGATAAAGTTCTTGCCATGCAACACTAACTTGAAACACTCAACCTGAATATTAATATCTGTGACAGGTGTTGTGAAATAAGTTGTTTTTTTCCTATGAAAGCAATGAAACATGTGACTGTAACTGACAATTCTTGTTGATGCTGATGTGCTTGAAACATTTACTTTTTTCACATAACAAAAGAGAGATGACAGCAATTTCTAGATCTGGGAAAATTATTAAAATAAACCATAGTGGTAGTTTAAAGAAATCACACATATGGTGAAAATTGTAGGCTGTTGTTGAGGAAGATGTTGAAATTTTGAACTAATCATATCTCCTTCCTTTAGTGCGCATAGATCTTAAAAATTTCTGAAGATATTTTTTTTTTGTCATTTTAAATGCTATAAATATATGTTCTTCTGTTCTTAAGTACTAAGTGCTATGTTTAGCCCAGGGTGATTCTTTACAAATAATAATGCCCTGACAAGAATAGAAGTGCTGGCAATCCCTTTATTAAAATGTGGTGAAGATGATGGCTGTTATACAGGGCTTTATTTTAAGAAGAAGTCCTTCTTCATCTGACTGTGATGCTGCTAAGAGCAATGAGGTGCTGGGGTATCTTGTGACTGGTTAGGAGGGGTCTGGGAGTTTAAAAAGGACATGCTCCGTGTAAGTGCAGCAAGTCAAGATACAGTTTAAAGCATGTTTATCAAAGCTTCTATGCTTGGATTTAGGCTTGACTTGTAAATTAATTGTGAATTAAACTTTATTATAATTAGGGTAAAATGTTTTGTTCCTGATCTGGAGTGCAGTTGTGATTTAGAGTCTGTCTTTAGCAAACTTTCAGTTCATTATTTCTAGCCACTTCCTGTGTAGTCACGTTTTCTACAGAGCAAGAAATACTTGCACAGTAAGAATAGAGATGGAAACAAACAAACAGGCCATCCAGAATGTACCTGTGCTACTCTCCCAACAGGATCTCAATGGCAGCATTTGAATTCAGTGACTGAAGCAGCATGATCTCCTAACAAGGAGCTTACATGCTCTTAGTGACTCCCTTTTAAAAATCCATTTGTCATAAATTATTTCATGGCATTCCTTTAATTATTTATGATACCAAATGGTCATCCAACATTCTGACTCATGGCTTGATCCACTTAGATAAGCAGAGCTATGTACTGAATGGCTTTTAAATGTGCTAAGCATTTTTACTCTACTGAAGCCTGGTTTAAAATGACATACAAACTGCAAGCGGAGGCCAAAACTAATTAGCTCTTTTAAAATCTAAGCCATAACTTAAGACTGTAGCATTAAAGTATGCATATTATATATATGTGTATGTGCGTGTATGTGTCTATGTGTTTATTAAAGTAGCTATACTGCATTCACAATGTTTTAAATAAATTCATATTTTTTATACCCTTTCAAGATTTTTTTTGTTGCTCATTCTCCTTAAGCATACTTGATTAAAATTCCATACTATGATTAAAACATAAAGTAATACATTCATGATTGTCGTGGTTTAAGCCTCTCAGCTGCGCATTTTGCTCACTCACTCCCCCCTCTTTCTGTCCCCGGCTCCTGGAGGGATGGGAAGAAGAATCGAAAGAATGCAACTCCCACGGGTTGAGATAAGAACAGTTTAGTAACTGAGTTATAACACAAACCATTACTGCTACCACCAATAATAATAATGACCAGGGAATACAAGGAAAGAGAATACAACTGCTCACCACCCGATACCAAGCCCGACCCCTGAGAGAACTCCCACCCTTCCGGATCTCTGCCCCCGATTTTACTTTCTGGGCATGACGTGTTGTGGTATGGAATACCTCTTTGGTCAGTTTTGGGTCAGGTGTCCTGTTTCTGCTTCCTCCTGGCTTCCCCTCCTCCCTGGCAGAGCATGAGACTCAGAAAGTCCTTGGTCAGACCAAAACATTACCAAGCAGTAACTGAAAACACTGGTGTTATCAGCGCAGTTCCCAGGCCGAAAGTCGGAAACACAGAGCTGCACCGGCTACCATGAAGGAGAAAAATGACTGCTACTGCTGAACCCAGGACAATGATAAATTCAATACTGCTAGCCAAGGAGGTTACATTCAGATATTTATCTCCCTCTTGGGAATTAAGCTATGGAGAGCTACCAGGACAGTCTTCCACAGCAGTTAAAAAAAAATCCAGTAAGTTGTGGTCTGTTTTGAAGGAACTGTTTGTTCAGGATGGAAACAGACCTGCTTGCAACATTGGAGTGTATCCTGGGATATGCAGCTTTAAGGTGGAGAAACCTGATTTCTTTGTTACGTAGAAAACTAGCTAACATCATTAGAGTCTTCAAATATGACATTGACAATTGAGATGAGCATCTGGTAGCATTTGGTAATGGTCTACCACTGGAAATAAGGTAACATATTTCTCCATAATTGTTCCCTGCCAACAGTGCTCATTTATGAGTGAAACAAGATGACCATTTATTTTCCCAGTTGGGCAATGCTGCAGATTTGTGTTCTGTTCCTTTTGGTGAAGATCTGAAATGACTATTAAAGATGTATCATTGCAAACTAAGTACATTGCTTTCAAATATTCTGTATGACAGTTCCTTGATGTAATTATGTTTTAATGTCAAACACTTTGCAGTTATATTCATGTAGGAATATATCTGAACGTGCAGAGCCCAGCTCTTTTCTCCTTACTACAAATACATGCTTTCTGCACTGAAAGGGTAAAAGCATAAATTTTCTGTTGTATACTGGAGGAAAGCTCTGAGTTGTGCTCTTTTAACAATGTAAAAATCAGCTTAAATCTGATTCATGTGCAATTAAAGCAGAGCCTTTGTTTCTGACACCTCTGCAGTAGCAAATGCCACCAAATTTATCTGAGAGAATGTTGCTGAAGTATGCACATTTAGGAGCTAGTCTTAATTATGAATCCAATGTTGCTTTTTTGTTCCAGTTTTATCAGTGGTGTGTTTCTGGGTGTAGCAGGAATTAACAACTCTTTGGGTGAACATTTAATGTCAGTCTAGGTAATGAGTTGGTGCCTCTAGACTTCCTGTATAGATCCCAGAGAAAGCAGGCACTCTTCCACACTGCAGAAGTTGCTGGGTTAGCTCTCAGCCTCCTTTTGTCACCATAAGATTATGACAGCTTTGTTAAAAGGTTTCTTCTCTTGTCTCATTTCTACTGTGTGGAGAGGAGAAGCTAAGTAATTCCAGCTCTCTATAAGAACATCTGTGTTGAAGTGCCAGCTAGGACCAAGAAAGTGTGTAAATTAAGACTAGCAAGTAGTGACCATTTGTCATTGCAGTAGTCTGGATGTGATGATACGGAAGATCACTTCTGCTGTGCTTTTCCTAGCTAAGACACTGAGCAGAAGTCTGAAGGCTTTATATGAACACTGAGAGTGTAACGTACTTTGCTGAACAAAGTAATAGTGTATGCTACTTCTGATTTTTCTGTTAATTTTCTGGTTTTGTTTTTTTTTTTTTTTTTTAAGCGTGTGTGTGTGTGTGTGTTGGGGGAAGGAGGAGGGTGAAGGGTGAAGGACAGTAAGCTAGGTCATGATAAATGAACCGCTGCAGCAAAAGGCATTGTGCTGCTTACTATGTCTATTTGTTGTTAAGGGGAAATACAGTTGTAACAGCATTTCAGTTTCTGCGTTACATGTATTTAAGTGCCTGTCTTATGAAGGACGTCTGTTTCCACTGATTCAAGACAGGAAAGCTGGCATATTATTCCCCAGTGCTCTAAACTCGATGTTGGCTTCTATTAAATGCTGCCAGACAGGCAGAACAATATTTGAAACAAGACTGTTTGAACTAAAATGTAATTGGACTCATTTAAAGTCTTATTACAATGAAATCTGACTTCCTCCTTGTAATTTGACTTGTAGAAACCTCTCAAAAAGCATTACCTTTTGCCACAGGCTGTAAATTTAAATTCTGCACTAGGTAAGCATAATGAGAAAGGAAAGTTCTGACATGGCTGGAGATCATATCAGCTCTGTCTTGATTAATTATTTCCACAAGATCAATCAGCACCTTATTTAGATAACTGGAGGCACTCACTACTTAATTTGTGAGAGTAGAACAACGAGGGCAAGCATTTATATGGTCAGTCAATACTCCAATTAGTGTTAGAAAGTCAAATGCGTGTTTGAAAATAGCTGGTAGAAGAAAAGGGTCTGAAATAATAGTTCCTTCTCTGTTCTTAGATATATTCCTTTCTATGATTACATTGCAGTGATTCCTCTCACCCTCCTCATAAATATTTGCCTAGACTTTGCAGTATTCTACTTCATGTAGGGGAAAAAAAAAAAAAAGATTCTAGAATTTTCTTTGTACATTTTAAACCAGTTACAATAAATACCAGTGCTGCATTCACATAGCAGTCTCAAATTTGCAGCTGTATATTTACTCAGTTTCACCTTAACAGGACTTACTTTCACCTGCAAGGCAGTAGCTCTAGGAGGTAAAATCCAGGAGGGAAAACTGCACTTCTGCGGCGGGAGAACATGGACAACGCAGCAACGACCAATGTGATCGAACGTTGACAATTTATTAAACGCAAGCATCAGCTTTTATAGAAAAGTTACAAAGTACTGGAACAGTCGTTATCTGATTGGTTAACTTGTGAAACGACCATAGCGACAGGCTCCTGCCTTGCAAGCAAGGCCTGCTCCGTGGTAATCTGATCTGGCGCCGACATCCTGTTCAGTGCCTTTGTGGCAACCTGAATCGGGTGCTCAGTGCCTTTGTGGAAACCTGAATGCAGGTGCTCAGTGCCTGATTGCGGTGCTCAGTGCCTTTGTGGTAAGCCTGCTCAGTGCCCCCCCAAGGCAACGTCCTCTTCATGTCGGCACGTAGGCATCCTGTGTTGACCCTTTCAGTAGCCTGTGAAGCCCTCAGCTCACTACTCGAGTGAGGCTAAATCAGAGGCTGGATTGCTCACAACAAGAAACTCTGCAACACACTTCAAAACTGCAAAACTTTGCAAGGCATAAGTTACAGAAAGGGTTGGTTACTGCTCCATGTACTGCCTGGTGCAAGGATTTATTAGCCTGAAATATGTGATGGCCAAGTCTGTAGACTGACCAGCATTCGGAATAAACTCCCTGGCTACAGTGTCAGTTACAGGGTGATAAACTGGCAGAGGTTTAGGACAAACATTGCCCAAAATTACATTGTTGTTGTTCCCCATAGCATCTAAGCACTGGCAAATGCCTGTAGATGAGAAAAAGAGAAATAACCATTTTGTATAACATCATATTTCTCCACCTTCTGCTTCAGAAAGGAAAGAAGCCAAATTCAGAATCTGACATTTCAGCTAAACCATTTTTATCAACATCAGACTGATTTTGACAGAATCGTTTAGGGGGGAATAAGTACAGAAAATTAGCAAAACTTTTTTAAGGAAAAAAAAATGAAGTTTTGATATATCTAAATATGCATGACTTTATTATTGCTTTTTTTTTTTTTTTCTTTGTAATCTAATGTCATTTAAACCAACTCATTATGCCATAAAATTGTCTATGGAGAAACATTATTACATTTTTACTAGGTACTAAGTAAGACAAAGTTTGGAAGGAGAATTTTGGTTATGAGTGATGGAAGAAAAAGGCAATCTTTTTTTGCACACATATCTTAGGTGACAGCAATATCATCACTATACTTAGGTTTCTACAAAATAGAGCAGTAACATATTCTATTACTTTCTCAATTAATAGCACTTTTTGTCTTTAAAATTATGTCTTTATAACATAAAGCAGAGGTTAATTGAGATGAGAAGCCATCATAAAAATCACCACCAGAGTTGCAATTCATAAGTACTTACACATAGAATCATAGAATTATAGAATAGTTAGGGTTGGAAAGGACCTTAAGATCATCTAGTTTCAACCCCCCTGCCATGGGCAGGGACATCTCACACTAAACTATGCCATTCAAGGCTATGTCCAACCTGGCCTTAAGCACTGCCAGGGATGAAGCATTCACAACTTCCCTGGGAAACCCATTCCAGTGCCTCACCACCCTTACAGTAAAGAATTTCTTCCTCAGATCCAATCTAAACTTCCCCTGTTGCAGTTTGAGCCCATTGCCCTTTGTCCTGTCACTACAGTCCCTAATGAAGAGTGCCCCCCCAGCATCCCTATAGGCCCCCTTCAGATACTGGAAGGCTGCTATAAATATAAGTGCATAAATATAAGTACAAGAACCACACAGAGAAGAAAAAAAAAAAAGAAATGGAGAGTTAAAAAATTGGGTTGCCTCAAAAGCCCTCGGTTAATCAATTCAAAATGAGGACCCTCATTGTAGACCATTAAATTTGCATCCACAGCAATAAATTTTGCTATTGTGTGTGTTCCTGATATTGCCAATCTCTGAGGGAGAACAATGCATCTCTATATCATAAATAAGTTTATTTATCTGAAAGTGTACATTTCAACATGTAAACAAAAAATATTTGCATATTTCAGTACTGTAAAAACTGAACTTGTTTATTGCGTTTTCAGTATTGCTGTCCAGTGGAAGTTGTCTGTTTCTTGGTAGACTTTTGAACCATTTGCTAAATAAAATTTTCAGATTTAATGTTCATGTTGATGGTCAAAGAGATAATCCAGTTCAGAAATCCTTTGTCTTGTGTGACACTGGGCAGGTAGGTGATAGTCAGGAATTAGTTAGATGTTTTTATCAGAGCTATAGTTATTCTAAATTGTAAATGTAATGTATGTGGCAGGGAAGAACTGCTCAGCTCATTTGGGTTAAACAAAATCAGGATCAGTGATTCATTGATTTATGAACTACATTCAAATAACTGGTGAACTATCCTTTGGGATCAACAATACAATAGATAAAGCATGATACTGGACACCTACAAAACCTGAGTGTATCCCCACATATTTCTAGCTACCCTCCAATATTCCCAGGAAGATCTAACTGCACAAACATGCAACAACATGGTTATATGCACACCCTATCGCATCCATGAGTGTGGGTTCCCCTCTTGATACACACCTCCCAGTAGGACTGCAAGTGTGTGATCCGTACCCATGCTGCTCCCTACAAGCTACTGCTGGTGCAAAAGTGCCATTGGGTCATAGAGGTACTCCAAGGTGGAGGTCCCAGCCTGGGGCACCCTTGCAATGTCATCCCTGTAGCTGGAGTGCAGTTGCCTGTGCTGTCAAATGGAGGGAAGACCCCCATTTGGCCAAAACAGAGGTTAGGATGGACATGAGCAGACTTCTGGCAGTGTCATCTTGGATGCTCCTCTGTTACCATTTTCCTGTTCCACGGTATCTCCCCCATCGCAAAATGCCCTGCTTCTTTATTCTTCTGGTCAAACAAGCTCATTTTCTCAAAAGTCTCTTTGCAATTATGTGATTCCTGTGTAGTCTAAGTGACGGTAATTTCATGCAAAGTCTTGTCATTGATAATTTCATCTTTAGGGGTCTCTGGTTTGGGGCAACATCATCTCAGAATGTGTTCCATTCACAAACACTGTTAAAACTCACTTTCCTATTTGTTGCTGTCAGCCATTGTTAACCTGGGCAGGTGTGTTAACAAGAGGAGGCATTGTGGATTCCTTAGCAACAACTCATCTAACAAGGGTTAAGGATAAGAGCTTCCAAGAAAAGCAGAGGAATCTCAGGAAATCTGTTAATACCTGGATTTGGACACACACCCTAATACTGAGTACCTTTGGTCTAATTAGCATGGCTACACCTTGCTTTTGGATGAAGTTTATAAAGTAGACTTTGGTTAAGCTTCCTCTGACAAAGGAAAAAAATATTTATAAGATAAAAAATGGCTGAAGTGGTATGAACAGCCAGAATAAAAAAGGGTTGTTGTATCTTTTACTGTGTCTCATCTGTACCCTCTCCAGACTGATGCTTTTCCAGCAACTCCTGCAGAAGCTGTTGAAGTGCTAATGTATGCCCTTCGCACATGGCTGTGTGCCAAGCCATAGGACTTTGTTATAATTCTCCTTTCCTACACCTCTTAACATATTGAATTTGTCCTTGGAATGGATGGCATCATTAGGAGTGAAGATTTAATTATTGCCACTTAGAGATGACTTAAGAACTGTTGTTTAATTTACTGCAATTTTAAAGTGAAAACTAGGTAAATGGTAGTTTGGAAATTCAGCAGTTTTAAAACACTGACACATAAGACACTTAGTCAAAAGCTTGTGTAGCACAATTTCATTCTCAAGGAGAAGTGAAAGGAGGAAGGACTCTCAGACTAATTTTTTTTTTTTTTTTTTTTTTTTTTTTGATAAAGCACCAGTGGATATACCTAAGGGTAATCTGAGCAAATCATTCCAATATACTTTATTTTTATGACTGATCTACTGGTGCCTCAGCTAGTCATTTTGACTAGGATTTATGTGCCTAGCTTTAGACATCTACAGTACACATATCTGTATCTTTTGCATGTTAATGTTTACTTTTAAGATTTCCCTTTATATACAAAGAGCAGAGCAACATAACACAAAGTACTTGTACCCTAATACAGAGTAAGATTTTCAGACTGCTATTGGGCTAGTTTGCATTTTGCCATTTGAAATCAGTGAATAATCACTTCTGTAGCAGTTTTAGGAACATTGTCAGTGCAACCAGATAAATTCCAATTCCAAAACATTCAGCATAGAGAAAGTAAAGAAAATTAAACAAAATCCCTGTGGCTTGGAAATGAAGAATTGATTTCTGAGCTGGCATGCACCGTGACTTCTTTGGTAAAACCTGGCTGGTAAATGTGCTTCATTATGTCATATTTCACATCATTTTCTTATTCAGTCATTTATTTCCACATAGACGAAATACATTTCTATCTAGAAGAAATGCATTTCTGTAGCTGATCTTACATTAGGTTATTGGTTTCTCTAAATAGCTGGTATTGGCATTTTTAGCGCTAGCACAAATTTTGTTTCCAGCTTCCCCTAGCAGCAGGCTAGCACAGAAATGGACTTCCCAGCCTTCCACAAGGCTAAAAGTTTCTGTTTGGGCATTTCAGAAAGTAAAGTAGGTAAGATCAGACCCTGAAGACCATGAAGGAAATGTTACAGTGTGAATTATAGAGGTTTTTCAGTTTGTTGATTTGTTTCAGTATATTTTATACAACAGGATGCTGCACTATCTCTGGGTTACAAGGTTAAATTCAGCCCAGAAATTAATCAGGTGGGGCAACGTGGACCTCTTTCCATCCAGTGGTGAGTTTAGTGCAGATCTGAAAGACAGGAAAGCACAATGAAAAGCATTTCATGGCTTCGCACATTATTTTACCTTCTTTATAGTTTTCTGAGGCTGGCATACTGATGTCTTGAGCTACTTGCTGGATCTGTGGAAGGGCTAAGTCAGTAGTTCAGAGGAAAGTGTTCTGTGCTGTGAACATTGCTTACAGTAGCTTGGGTGATGGTCATGAATGGGAAACAAAATTCCCTTATCCTTCTTCAGTCTCTTGTTGCTGGCCCTGCCCTGCTTTGCATAATGTTGACATACAGTATTACTAGTAAGAATACTATACAGTTTAATTAAAGTTGCTAGCTTCTTCAAAAAAAGGTATTTCTTTTTTTAGTTTCAAGTGATGTATTCTTGATATAATGTTGGTGATAGTTCTCAGACCATCTTTCCATTTGTTCTTTAATCATAGAATAGTTAGGGTTGGAAAGGACCTTAAGATCATCTAGTTCCAACCCCCTGCCATGGGCAGGGACACCTCCCACTAAACCATGCCATCCAAGCCTATGTCCAACCCCACCTTGAACGCCGCCAGCAATGAAGCATTCACAACTTCCCTAGGAAACCCATTCCAGTGCCTCACCACCCTTACAGTAAAGAATTCCTCCTTCATATCCAATCTAAACTTCCCCTGTTTAAGTTTGAACCCGTTACCCTTTCTCCTATCACTACAGTCCCTAATGAAGAGTCTCTCCCCAGCATCCCTATAGGCCCCTTCAGATATTGGAAGGCTGCTATGAGGTCTCCACGCAGCCTTCTTTTCTCCAGGCTGAGCAGCCCCAATTTTCTCAGCCTATCTTCATACGGGAGGTGCTCCAGTCCCCCGATCGTTCTCGTGGCCCTCCTTTGGCCTTGTTCCGACAGTTACATGTACTTTTTATGTTGAGGAACTGCACACAATACTCCAAGTGAGGTCTCACAAGAGCAGAGGAGAGGGGCAGGATCGCCTCCCTCGATTTGCTGGTCATGCTCCTTTTGATGCAGCCCAGGATATGTTTGGCTTTCTGGACTGCAAGTGCACACTGCCGGCTCATGTTCATTTTTTCATCGACCAACACCCCCAAGTCCTTCTCCACAGCGCTGCTCTGAATCTCTTCTCTGCTCAACCTGTAGCTGTGCCTGGCATTGCTCCCACCCAGGTGGAGGACCTTGCACTTGGCATGGTTAAACTTCATCAGGTTGCCATCAGCCTACCTCACAAGCATGTCAAGGTCCCTCTGGATGGCATTCCTTCCCTCCACTGTATCAACTGAACCACACAGCTTGGGGTCATCGGCAAACTTGCTGAGAGTGCGCACTCAATCCCACTGTCCATGTCACCAACAAAGGTGTTGAACAAGACCGGCCCTAACACCGATCCCTGAGTGACAGCACTCGTTACTGGTTTCCAGCTGGACATTGAGCCATTGAACACAACTCTTTGTGTGAGGCCATCCAGCCAGTTCTTTATCCACCGAGTGGTCCATCTATCAAATTGATGTCTCCAACTTAGAAACAAGAACGTCATGTGAGGCAGTGTCAAACACTTTGCACAAGTCCAGGTAGATGACATCAACTGCTCTATCCCTGTCCATCAATTCCGTAGCCCCACCATAGAAGGCCACCAAATTGGTCAGGCAGGATTTCCCCTTAGTGAAGCCATGATGGCTGTCACCAAGCACCTTGTTGTTTTTCATGTGCTTCAGCATAACTTCCAGGAGAATCCGCTCCAAGAATTTGCCAGGCGCAGAGGTGAGACTGACTGGTCTGTACTACCCCGTGTCATTCGTTTTCCCCTTCTTGAAAATGGGGGTTATATTTCCCTTTTTCTATTCGTTGGGAACCCCACCTGACTGCCATGATTTTTCAAGTATGATGGACAGTGGCTTAACAACTTCATTTGCCAGCTCCTTCAGGACCTGCGGATGGATTTCATCAGGTCCCATGGACTTGTATATGTTCAGGTTCCTAAGATGGTCTCGAACCAGATCCTCTCCTAAAGTGGGGCCAGGGTCTTCACCCTCACCGTCCCCCCGTCTGCCTTCCAAGACTTGGGTGGTATGGTCTGAGCATTTTCTGGTGAAGATTGAGGCAAAGAAGGCATTAAGAACCTCAGCCTTCTCCAAATCCAGGGTAGGCAGTTCTCCTGATAGCTTCCTGAGAGGGCCCACGTTGTACCTAATCTGTCTTTTATTTACAATGTACCTATAGAATCCCTTCCTGTTATCCTTAACATCCCTAGACAAATTTAATTCAAAGTGGGCCTTAGCTTTCCTAACCTGGTCCCTAGCTTCCCGAACTACATCCCTGTATTCTTCCCAGGAATAAATGTTTTAATTTTATGGATAGTGAAGAAAATGAGCATTTCCCTTACCACTGAATGTTTTCCTTTTTTTGCTTGCATATACATTTCCACAGCTCTCACAGTTCTCACTCTTCTCAATTATTTTTAGCTTTGACTTAGTATTAACTGGTGCATATTATCAATTTTAATGCATTTCAATATATCTTTGCTTTCTGAACTTCAGTTCATAACTCTTTATGCATATAATTGAAATTAATTTAAATCTCAACCTTAGCAGAAATGGTATTTAATGGGCTTCTACAATCAGCCCATCTGTTTATATAAGAAAAATATTTTCCCATTTGATGTAAATTCAACAAATTTTACTGAAATCAAAAATCTGGAATTTTAAGATAAAGCATTGGACTATTTCTAGTATTTCATAACAAGACTTTCTTATATGTATGCAAGCATGCAAACAGACAATCCTGTATTTTTGAACCACATGATTTTCCATTTTGTTTGTTTTTTGTTTTTTTTTTTTTTTTTTTTTTGCCAAACTTTGCCATGCATGCAGAATCTGCAAATCTTTGAAAATTTCTTTTTTCATTTTTCTTTTCTTTGTCCCCAGAAAAATTAACTGAGTCAGTATGTAATATTTTTATTTCCTGAAAGCAAGACTTGAAGCCAGTTAATTGAGTGTGATTCTCTTTGCAATTCTTTCACAATTCTTTTCTGCTTTGCCTTAGGGTGCTTTTAGATGAAATTTGTGTTTATAACCAAATTAATAGACATTGGTTCTTTGTTGACAGGTAATCATTCAGTGATGCCAGAAACCTGAGCACACACAAGATCAAATTTCTCTAATTTAAAAGCTGTATCATAAAACGTTTTAGTACATGCTAAAATACTTGAAAGTAGTATTTAGTTGCTGACAAGGTGTTTTTGTCACCTATAAAGAACTTAAAAGCTACAACTGAGCAGCCAATCTCTCTTTACTAGAGTAACTTTCAATAGGTAGAAAAGTTGCAAACTTCCTTTTAAGTGTAAATTACAAAGAAGACTGGGAACCTACCTCAACATCCCTGTGTATTTACATCTGATAAAATGATATGTCTCCTCTTGTTCTTAAACTAATTTGGTAGATGAGAATAAGTTGTTTTTTTTTTTTTTTTTCAGTACATAACCCTAAGTAAAGCATGGTGGCTTGCATGTAGTCAGGTTTACTGTATTATTTTGAGAGTTGACCAGTTATGTAGAAGCAAATTTTTATATTCTTTTGCCATTTATTCATAGACCTGGTGGTATCTCCTGGAAGTAACAGCAGTAGCAGTTGCAGATAGTTGTACATTGGATCACTGGGTGAATTCCATTTACACATTTTCAAATATTCTGAATTTTCAACGAGGGATTACTTGCTGTTATTACAGGGAGCTACTGTCTGGCTGCAAGTGATGTCACACCATATATTCAGTTCATGTGGTATACACTTTTCATGCATACTAGTGCGACTAGAGTGACTGAGCAAATAGTTTAGAATGATCTCTGTATATTGTGTAGTGAGTATGTATGGATAAAATAAGAAACATTTTCACCAGGAAGAACGTCATATGCAGGAATAAGCTGCCTGGGGTCTCTGCAGTCTCCATCCCTAGAGGTTCTTCAGACTGGGTAAAGCCATGACAAATCTTTGCTAATCCTACAGCTGATGCTTCTGAGGATCAGCTATTCCTATAGCTGAGCACAAGGGTGAACTAGAGACCTGAGATCTTTCCCAACTTGAACTCTGACTGCTCGGTTGTTCTGTGTGGCAGATGTGCTGTGCTCAAAACTTGCTTTTTACCAAAACTTATATGTCCAGATTAGGTCTAGTTAGTAACAGACAAAATAAATATTATAAGATGGTATTAACTGATCAAAAGGAGATATTTGCCAGCTCAATCACTTTGTGGGAAAACATCAAGGACTGCCTCTGTAGCTCTGGAAGTCATTGTGTTCATCCTCATGACCTCATTTCACTGCTTTCCAGATAGCAGCTGCAGATTTAAGGGGGAAGCCTCAGGTAATATAATCACTTTGATTGAACATGTGCTGTCCCATTTATTTTCTGGAAGTTAAAAGAGGTCAAAACAGAATTTCTGCATGTCTAATAGCACAGCAATAAGAGGACAATGTGGCCAAGGACTTATTACTTTTCTTCATTCTGTAAACAGAAAGGTTGCTTTCACTTTTTTTATTTAAAATTCAGATGATATTTTATTTTTCAAAAAAAGAATTTAAATATTTATATGAAGGTAGGCTTAGATTAGATTAGTTGTCAGATTTTTTTCTTTGTTTTACTCTGTTTTATTTTGGAGAAAATGAAAAAGAAGAATGGGAGTTTCCAGATTTGTACCTATTTGTCTAGAATTGAGAAGGCAAGCCAATTTTCTTTTTATTAAATCCTCTGGTTATAATGCCATTCCACAAGTAATCAAGTTGACTTTTTTTTTTTTAGCTGTGTGGTTTTATTACCTGTACAGGGCCTCTTGATGGTATTTTACGACGTTGAGCATTAATTTTATCAGTTCCTAATCAGTTCATAATTTTTCATCAACTTGGAAGGGTTTTTTTAATAATTTGATAAAATTTCTACTTATTGCATTTTATTTTGGACATGCTTAAGAAGCCTGTAAGCAAATCTAAGCACATTTGGACATGTCTAAGACTACCCTGTAAACACAGACATGTTGCTATATTTGCTGTGTTTGGTAGTACTGCTGTCAGTGTGTAACTTTATACCTTAAAGTAATTGCCTCTGAATCTAGAGGGTTTTTTGTTTGTTTCTAAAAACATACATCTTAGGATATCTTGAATTCAGTAATTATTGTTTTACAGGCACATTTCTAAAGTAAAGTTGAATATTTAAATTGAGTAATCAATGTAATGAATAATAAATTATTTAAGATATTACTTTAATTGCTATAGCTTTCTCATTAAATTACTTAATAAACATGGAAAGCTTTGTTTTTGTGCATTTTGTACTAGTAGAGGCTTCAAGCACTTTCTCCTGATTATATTCTATAAAGAGCTGTTGCTCCATAAGAAGTGAAATCTGTTCAATACTTTCCTAAGAGATGTATTTTATATTAAAAAATATATATGTTGTATTATTTATTATATTACTGTCATTCATGAAATACCTTCCACATAACTTGCCTATCAATAGCAAATCTCCAGTGCCAACTTATCTAGTCAATATTTATACTAAATAAAACAGCTCCAATGAATGTTTTCAGTCACTGGAACTGGTTTTGTCCACACTGTTAAATTTTTAGATTTGTCTCTCACATGGTTTTGGCCCAGGCCAAATGAGGCTTTTCCAAGCAGCTCCTAGACACAGTCCATTAGTCAGAACAGACCAGAGACCATCCTTAGAAGGTGGTTCAGATGTGCTTTGTCCTGACCCTAATGTTTCAGAGAGTAATAGAGTAAATAGCAGCAGCACAAGGTTTTCCATGCCGGTGATCTCAGCACCAGGACACTTAAGTCATAGCCTTAGAGGCTTATTGTACTGTCTTCTATATCAAATATGTCCAAGTGAAGATCTTTCATTCCTTTTGTTATTTTTTGTTTGTAATATGATTTGCTTATTATTTTGGAGGTCTATCAAGTTTTTGGCTTTAGCACCCTTTAGAGCTACCTGTAACTAACAGGGTCAAATGGATCTATCGAAATGTTATTGACAAAGTATTCTGCAGGAAGGTCTTTATCAAAACTGGGTATTTTGCAAAACGTGCTAGTTTTCTGCTTTTTCACAATCACTTCTGTATCAAGTATTTTCTAAATATAAACAGTCAACTTTTCCTACCACTGTATGTTCCATCTTGAGCTCTGTGGACTATTTTATTCTAGGAATACTACTGTAAAGGTACTTCACATGAAAAGGATTGAACTTCATATCGCTGTGTAAAGTTATGTCCTTAATCAAGTCATAGGAGACTGACGTATGTGTGAAATATTGATGTATAATGGTTGTATAACCATTTGGTAAATTATGTCAATAAAGCACATGCACAGCAGGAGTTTATTTTTATTTTGATATCACATTACAAAAGTGTATATGTGCCAGAGAATGAGGATCATTCTTAATGTGCAAGTTCTGTTTTCTTTTGTTCTCTTATTTATTTGAATATATTTAGATTAGTTGCAGCAGAACTCAGATACTTGAGTTGAGGCAAAGTTATTATGTAAAGGAAAAACAGAGATTTCATATTGATCAGATCTTAATGCTGGGTCTAACTATATTGTTTCTTGATGCGAGAAATAGAGAGGAAACAAGAATAATATACTTACATCTGAACTCTCTAAGCTAACAACTGTTATATGAATCAGAGACAGATTATTCCTTCACTGGAGGATCCGTAAAACCTCTATAAAATATTATTGTATTGCCAAAGCATTGAATGACAACAATTCCAATATTTCATGTTTAAATCCATTTTCATTTAAACACACAGTTTTGTGTTCTACTTTCTCCTTGGGACTTTTCTGCAAAGTTATTTCCATAATAATTCCTATAAAGAGGACTTAAAAATGTAGCCCAGAAACACATTTTGAATGAGTAATTCTATATCTGTGTAATTCAGCTTTCTCAGGTAGTATATTTTTAATATCTGACTGCTTTTGCTTGTGCAGAGAGAAAGAATGTAACATCATTTACACTTCTGTTCCCAGGAAAGCCCATTTTCAATATCCCTCTAGCAGCAAGTACTCACAGAACTATTAATATTGCTTTGAAACAACTTCTGAATCACTTGCAAGTGTCTGGAGAAAGATGGAATTTCATATGACTTAACTCTTCTGAAAAACCGTGATGTCCTGTTGCTACCAATTAGTCTAATTTGTTTTTTTGCTATAAGTTTGCCATAATGTGAAACTTGAGGAATGTAGCATTGGATTGATGCAGACTATTTTGCAGATTCTTTTTTCCCTAGATTTTTTTTTTGAGAAAAGCAACTAATTCTTTACAAATTATTGTTACTAGATTCCCTATTAATAGATCCCTAATAATCTCCTAATTACTTAGGACAACTCTAAGCACAGTTTCCATACGTTGGTTTCCAAATCTCGTTCTGATGTTTTCCTCTGTTATCTCATTGCACCTTAGCAGTGCAAAGTAACCACTACTTCTCAGACCTCTCAGCAGTCTACCATTATTTTGACTGTGATTGCTTTTGACAACTGCTGTTTAAGAAGTGTATGGTCCGTGAAAATCATGTGCATACTGATGACGTTTTACCTGTTGACATATACAGGAGAGTAACATAAAATGTGAAGAAGTTCATATAAATTCCCGCATTTAACCTACAGCCTTTCAGAAGCCTAGTTATGGTTGCCGTTTATTCCAGACATCTGCAACCTAAGGTATACTCTGGGAGATGGTGGGGGTTTTGATTGTTTCGTTTTTATTTTCTTACATATCATATGCAGACTCTTGTATTTTGTTTTTATTTGACTTTTAAATGCTGGTCATTAGAAAAATACATATTAAGCAATGGAGAATATGTGGTTATGTGTGATAATTTAAAGAACCACTTCCATAAACATTCAAAAGACATTACTGGAAATAGAAGTGCTCAGAGGTCTTGCTAAAATGAGCATTCACACATACACGGTTTCTGCCCAAAGGTGCTGTTTAATCTTAGACCAAATAGAATGTCTGAATGTGATGAACAAGGGCATAGTGAGGAAGGATCATCATTCCAAGGTGAACAACATATGATGGATGTTACTTTCAGTGACTAGGACTTCACTGGAAGTGCTTATATATGACAAAGAAAAGCAAAATACAAGAATTGTACCCAGAATAGCCAGCAGCAATAACTGATTCAGAAAGAAGTTAGGAGAATGATTCAATGGGAAATTCTTCAAAATATCTGCTACTAAATCCAGTGCTCTGCTCTCACTGATCTTACATTGCAATAGATGTTAGAATTTGTCTTTCATTGCAGGTAGTTTTATATTGTATGATCTTGCTAGTAATATGTTGCAAATAGATTTTTATCTCATTTTTCTTTTTTAAAGTTGTGCAAAATGTTCTGACAAGTTTTGGACTGATTTTATTGTTATATAATAGTGTTTTGAATTTTACATTCTTATGAATCAGCAAGTGCTGAGAAGTAATTTTAAAAACATCAAAAAGCCTGAACAGTGGAAATCAGTGTACCCAAAATTTTGTAAAAAAAAAAAAAAAAAAAGTCTGCTGGACTCAAAGGTATGGATTATTTCTAGCTAAATGATTGTATATTGTAAATGCTTTGTGCAGCTTCAGCAGGGGACATTCTCCAGCAGCGGAAAATGGAAGTTACTTTCCGTTCCTTTCAAACTGTATTTTAAGCATCAGGGATAAGATTTCTACATTCAAATAAAATGCCGGTGCTAAAGCAGATTAACAACTGAAGGGCAATTTCTTCATTAGGTCACATATTCTGAGAGTTCTGTGCAAAATGCTATTCATTGCCAGAGGAGAAGAAAGAAAGCAAAAGGATGAAAATAATCAAGAGGCACAGATTAGAAAGTACAGTTAGGAATATATGTGATGATGAATGCATTACAATATTTTAGATGGGTTAATATCAGTGTTAGCTTTTTTTTTTTTTGAGGAGACCTTCAGAATGCAGTGAAAAGTGAACAGTCAGTACTTCCCTAGAATTTTTTAGGAGTGAACGTATGGTGATGGACGAAAAGTTTCTGTCATCTCTCTGTTAGTCATACTAGATCTAACTAGATTAAGATGGATTCCTTCTCCAAGCCATAGCTCAGTTTGTTTATAAATTTCTCAATTTGTGCACTTCATTTACTTTTTGTGTGTGTATGAGTAGCCAGGATAGTAGCCAAGTTTCTCCTTTCTACTAGAAAGCTGAGCACACAGCATACTTCAGATTTTTGCCAACCAGAATTTGCTAATAATATGTTACAGAGCGATATTTACTAGCCAAGAATTTGTTATTTAAACAGCTTATTAGGCTGAAAGCTAACAGTTAACTGAATTTAAAACTAAACTAATTCAGACTACTTTATGTAATGCTTTAGGCCATGTCTCTATTATGTGTAGGAAGAATTTAAAAATGCCTGCAAATACTTGCTTTTCATTATGAAAATTTTGAACTATCATTTTTAGAAGAGGAAAATCAAGTTTGTGGTTAGCTTATTTTCAGAGAAGCCTCTTAGAGTGGATTAGAAGTTGTCTACAGATAGGATTGTCTATACAATTAGGCTTAGATTCATCCTATTACTTTATACCTTGTCAGGTGCCTCACTAGAATTTTATTAACTGATAGCTTACAGGTTTATAACAGAAGGTACTGCCTGCAGAGAGTGATCCAGATTTTAAGGTATGCAGAACTACCTAACAATGTGCTCATCTTTGACTGTACTTGCTCTTGGATGCATCACTCGCCTGAAGTGTTGGTGTTGTAAGTCTAATCTCATAATATAAATTTCTGCAAGTAAATAAGATTTCTAAGCTATTTTAATCTGGAGAACATTTCTAGACAGACAAGGTTTTGCCGTAACATTTCAATCTGCCTTCCTACAGAAATATGCCATGTTCCTTGTTGAGCCCTAGTTCTAATTTAGCTACGATCTGGACTAAATTAATCAATTAAGTGACTGTGTACAAACGAAAAAATTCCATAACAGATGGGTTTTCTAAGGTCCTTAAACTACAGAAGTATGAGATTCATTTTATCTAGCTCTGACCATGTAAATGTTTGTTACCTAAGTTTAAACTAGTCATGATCTGTCTATCATCAAAAGAAATAGGCATTTTCAGGGAAAATTGATGCTTCTTGTCTTTGAAAATAATTTTGAAAAGGAAGGAACTGCTGTTTGAAGGTAGCAGTTGCTTTGAAGTGGCTATGCACTAACTGATATCACTGTTATACACATAAATTTTGGTGACATGAATCCCACTGATATCTAAAATTCTGAATTACTGCACTCTTCTTATGCTAGTCACGCCCTCTTGTATTAATTCAGACAGAACAGCTCCTGACCAGAATGTTCATGTTTGGCAGTTTAACATTGCATACAGTATTGTTTCCAAGCATAAATTTTCTGTATTTATTTTTATTTTTAATTTGGAATTTTAAATATGTTTCCTGACATTCAGACTGATCATCTTTGCCATATATTTCAAAAGTACTTTCTAGGAAGTGTGCACACAATTTATCATCTGAATTGCTCATTTCACTCAATGTCCTGGGTTCAGCAGTAGCAGTCATTTTTAATCCTTCTTAGTAGCTGGTGCAGTGCTGTGGTTTCGACTTTCAGCCTGGGAACAGCACTGATAACACTGATGCTTTCAGTTGCTGCTCAGTAGTGTTTACTCTGACCAAGGACTTTCTGAGTCTCATGCTCTGTCAGAGAGGAGGGTAAGCCGGGAGGAAGCAGAGACAGGATATTTACCCAAACTAACCGAAGAGGTATTCCATACCACAGCACATCATGCCCAGTGTATAAAGTGGGGGCAGTTACCCGGAAGGGCGAGATCACTGCTCGGGTCAGGATGGGTATCGGTTGTCGGGTTGTGAGTGGTTATATTCTCTTCCCTTGTTATTTCCCTTTTTGTTATTATTATTGGTGGTAGCAGTAGTGGTTTGTGTTCTACCTTAGTTACTGGACTGTTCTTATCTCAACCCATGGGAGTTACATTCTTTTAATTCTCCTTCCCATCCCTCCAGGCGTGGGGAGGAGGAAAAGCGGGGAGTGAGAGAGAGGCTGCGTAGCTGACTGAGGTTAAACCATGACACTCAGCAAAGCCATTACTATGTAAAAGTCTAATTTTTAACTGAGCTTATTTCTATTTTTGCTTTCACCATTACGATTAATGTCTCTGGTTCTTTGCTTGTTTTTATTAAGTATTTTTTCCTCTTTTCTTTTGGTTTACAATATTTGCATGTGTTTATAGATTTACCAATTTGTTTTTATCATTTTTAAAAAATGTGATGCCTATTTTTTTCTCCAATTTTAAGGTTTTTTAATCTTTGTGGTTTTTTTTGTTTTGTTTTGTTTTGTTTTTTAATTTTTTTTTTTCTTCCTAAGAAACTGGTTCAGTCTTTGCAGCTAGCCTGGGGTTCTGTTGGTGTTCAATTTCCTACATCAATAGATTTCCAGCGCCACTTTGGACAAATCATTTTTCTTGGCAGTTCATTTCCTTCTCCTGTGCAGAGGATAAACACATTAACCTTCTGCAGCTCTCATACACAACTCCAGTATGAGCCAGGGATAATCATAGGGTCTTCTGCTGTTCTCAATATCAACCTCAATACAAACACACTGGTCATGACTGGTTAGACATGTCTTGCTAAAGTTTTTTTCCTACCTTTGCTGTTCTCATAGTCATTGGGCATTCTTTTCACAGTCCTCATCACCTTTGTGTTATCTCAAGCTGACAACTTTTTTTTTTTATTCCTGAGAGATGGAAAACTTTAGTAGGTCTTTCAAGGAGGTAGACACTAGTTTTACCAGATTCATTCTTTCCTGAGAGCTGTTAGAAAACAAAAATGCTATCAGGGTCTTCAACATGGCAACAGAAGTGGGAGAATCATTTTATTCCTGCATATAATAACCGATGAATAAAATGAGACAGGAATCTCGAAACAGAAAAACACTTCCTTAGGAATCTGTGGGACTTGGTTATTAAAAGCAAAATCTTTACACTTTAATATGCCATAAATTCTGCTTTAGTAGCTGCTGTTTTCTATTCTGCTTTTTATGCATCAAGCTACCAATACCATTTTAATGCTCCTCACTCATTTCTAAAATTCTCTCAATTTGACCACTTACAGGTACAAGAAAAAGTCACTTTTTCAGAGAAGTATCTCTATTCCACAATTAAAGGTCGTACCAGATGATCCTTGAGGTCCCTTTCAACCTAGTTTTCTATGATTCTATAATTCAATATAGAGCTTTAATTACGTGATTACATTTTTAAGCTTGTGTTTAAGTTTCACAGAAGTCAATGGCTCTTACAGCACATGCTTGAAGATAAGCATGTGCTAAAGAGCTTCTCTAAATGGATATAAACACATGCTTAAGTGCTTTCCCAACTAAGGGACCAAATTATAAACAGGTAGCTCTAGTGAGATTAATGTAGCATTCACAGCTTTTCATGTTAATTCATTCTTTACATCTTAGCTGCTGTTTCCTCTAGCTTTTCCCATTTGATACTTTAGCATTATGTATACTCTTTCAAAATTAAATACCATTTTGCAATCCTTCTTTTTAAAAAATCAATCATAATTTGCTGAAATTATGGAATTATGGATCACAGCATTTTATCTCACTCTCTGATTTCTCATGACACTATCACGTAAAGCTGTCTTTCATTCCTACCACATGCAGTGCAAGCATGATGTGCTAATGGAAACTGCTCTGGAGCTTTGTACCTTATTACAAAATAAAAGAGTCAGGTAACTGTTATCTACTTTGGATATAAAAATAGGTGGAGAGAAGAATGGAAATGGTGAAGAAGAAAAAAAGAGCATTCTTTGATAAATCTGCTTTAGTTACAACTTGTGTTGCATGTTTTAAAGAAAAGGAAAACAGGAAAGAAGGTTTGAGGGCCTGGATATTAGTAAATTCTCATTCATTCTAGATGAAACATGGACTAACTTCACTGCTATCCAGAGGAATATGACTTTAAAGTGCACACCTAATGCTAGCATTGGAGTCAAATCATTGTGGAATGCCCTACTTATTAAAAGTAATTCATCACATTTCCTCCTTCTGTCTGCATCCTGCATGCATAAGTCTGCTCCCACCAATCTAAATTATTCACAGAACAGGCACTTTGCTAATGGTACTTTTTTCAAATCTGGTTGCTGGCCAGTATTACATACTTTTCTGTCAAGAATGACTTGTATACCTGCCCACTCTATAGAACTGCACAGTCAAAATCATGTTGGAAAAAAGCTTTTGCGGTTTTTGTTTATTTTTGTGCTGTAGTAAGTGACACTACTTATCTATTTAGAAAGTACCTCTGAAAACTCAAAGCTTACATGAGGCTTTCCACTCATATTCAGTGCCTCTGGCTAACAAGCAAGTGTCATATGGTTGCAATTAAAAGAATGTCACAAAAACTTCCTTGTAAGTAGGGTAACATATGCTCTTAAGGGGTTTGTTTCAGTTTCCAGTGCTTTGAGTCTTGCTGGGGTTGGGAGTCACATATTTCACAGTTAGTCTTCCTGCTTCAGATATGTCAGCTGACAGGGTGCCAGTTAAAACATCTTCCGGAAATGTTGACAAGTATCTGAAGGGAGAAAGCCAAGTGCTTCAAATAAACAGAGATGACTGAGGAATAGGAGTGGCAGTTTTGCTCCAGAGGTGGTACATCTATAAAACATGCAGACTACGGGTGGCATTTGAGAACTGTTTCTTGTTGAGGGGTAGGGGTGTGGAGGTTTTCAGCAACTCTACCTTCTGCTTTGGGAACTGCCACAGGCTCGCCAAACGTGAGTCAGAAACAGGGACAGCAAGTAATTGAAAAAACAAAACAAAACAAAAAAGAAAAAACAAACAAACAAAAAAAACCACAACAACCAAATGACACTGATAGCACAGAGATAAGAGAAATATAAGGAGATGTGTGACATTCCTGCTTATCACAGAAGGCTAAAGCTGCGTAAATTCAGTCACGTTGCAAGAATAAACTGGATTAGTGAGGGAGGCTCATACTGCATGCCTATACTCTTAAAATGCATAGCTGCAAAATTAGTTGGATATGTTTACAAAGAAATGCCTTGCAGAGCTATTTTCTTATTATGAATTTGTTAGAACAGGGGCAGGCATTTGACTCAAGTTCTCAATTCACTTTGGCACATGTACAATCACATTTTCCTAGATTTCAGCATAATCTTTACATCTACTATGCAAAGAGAGCAGGGAAATCAATCTGCAAATTGCATGTTTGAAGGCTATAACAACATATTGCCATTTGGTTTTTCTTTGTGAAAATTTTTTTCCCTAGCAGAGATTTTTTCTCTCCTTTCATCTTAATCCTTTATTTGGCAACTGTGCTTTCTTTCCCATACAGCTCACGTCTCAGTGTACACTGGTAATTCAGCTCTGGCTGTCAAAAAATTTAGCAATTTAATGTGCTGGGCAGAAAGTAGCTATTCTTAATTATTTTCACATATAACTCAAATATATTCTTTCAGTTATGAACATAAGGAAAAAAAAATTCTGCTGCAAAAGAGATCCTATTTCAGTCTGTTGCATGACTGAACTCATCATTACTTCCATAAAAGCCTTAAATATATTCCTTTCACCATCTGTGTTAAAGTTCTTTCTTATAAGGCGGGAGCTGCTAAGATTCCAGCTGATGTTCATATCAACTAATATTTTAGCTTTATTGCAAAAACTAAATTTGATTACTTGACAGTGATGAAGATCATTACTAGGTTAGATTTATGACAGTGGTATCTCCACAACTTGTAGTATTGTAAAATAAAAATCCTTAGCAATATAGCAATGGGAAGAAAATATTTTTCTGAAACTAATGAACTTCTTCCTTAGTGAATTCTGCTTTTCTACAGTGGGAAGTCCGTTTAGAATAGGGAATTTTAATATTGCTTCTACTTTACTGTCTGTCTTAAAGATGACAGAGGGCGTAATGTTGAAAGTTTAAAATATGCAAGTAGGATCAAGGGTATATACAATTTCTGGCTGATGTGATTTTTTTTTTTTTCTGAATATAGCTGAAAATTTCACTATTTTATTTTGTCCTGTTAATTGTTGTTAGTTAAATTGTTTGACTTCACTCTGCCTAAACCATACTCATTCTTTATGACTTTAAGCTATCCTACAATATTACATCCTGCTATAGTTGTACTAATCTGATTTAAAAAAGCAAAAAACAAAAATCCCCAGAAGAGAAAAAAAAACCAAACACACCACCCAAACCACACCCCCACCCCCACTAAGATGAAGAGAACAAAACATACCTGAAGAAGGCTTAGACTGGAAAAGTTCAGAAGCTGACCATATGTACATGTTTTTTAGAAACACCATTGACATTCATTAACAAAAGTAGTTTTGTCTTAATGCGGTGATTTAAAAAAGGTAAGAGCAGACGAATTGTGAATAGTACAAAAGCAGGGTCAACATTTGGCTTGCAATGACCTTAGTCAGAAGAAGGGTCCCTCTTCTCACTCAGTTTAATGACTTCCAGTGCACTGTAAGGGTATGACTACATGCTATATTTGAAGCAGGGGAGGACATTTGTGCCTAGTGTATGTAATGTATGAGATTATGGGAAAGGGACCTGCTCTGATTCAGGACATGACATTAAGCCTGTTGTAATCTACTTTCTTTCTCAACAAAATCTGGCACTGCATTGCTACATTTGTGTACCTTTAAATGCCTTGATCAAAAGAGGAATGAGAATAACCTATCCAAAGTACAGTTTGTGTTTATAACTCAGTCTCAGAAAACTATGTGTTAATTTGTGTTTTCCACTAGAAGCTCACCTCAAAATAAGCTTTGTTTCTGAAGTCTTCTTGGGATGCTTTCATGCTATCACTATAAATGTACAACAGTAGAGATGGTCATAGCTGACAGATGTCTATATTTTCAAGCAATATGTCATGTTCACAGAACTAAAAAATATGAAAAAAAAGAAATATAGTGTATTGCTCTTACATTGGTTGCATTGAATTTTATTATTTCTCTTGATAAGGTATCCTGATTAGTCATCTTGGACTGGATAGTTGCTCAGTAGTGTGGAATGTGTAGTACTACCTCATAGAACCTTCAGCTTTAAAGTGGTTTACAGTTACTGTTCTGTTGAGGTCATTCTTTTTTTTTTTTCACAGATGAAGAAAAAAAAAGAAAACAAACACAGCAATTCTTATGGCTAGATATATCTGCATTAATATTTTGGTTTAGATCAGTTGTACTATTTCAAAGCAAATCCTCTGTTTTTCCAGGGATAAGGCATCTGAACTAAACACTGGACATCTGGGGAACTTTAAGTAACACAAATGGTATGGATGTTCAGTCCAGGGAGCCAGATAGAATATGTATCAAAACAACCATCCTCCCCTACCAAGAAGCTTTTGTAAGGGCCTTACTACCAGCTGGTACGATTAACTAAACCATTCCTGTTTCTGCAAACTGCTTGCCATTGTGGGCATAGCCAGTGGTAACAGACTGGACTTCAGAAGCCGGAAGGAAGATACCCCATCCATTATGACAAAATAAGCCTACCTATGAAAGGATGGAAATTTACAGTTTACTTCACTAAACAATCCACCACAAAAGGCATTAAAGCATCTATTCTAAATTGACAACTTTCTTCAAGAGGTATGCTTTCTGGTGGAAGGGTTAGAACTGTAATTATCAATTCCAGTGTTCTGAATCCCATCTGAGCACATTTAGTAGCACAGGAGCAAAGGGCATATAAGCACTTACAACTCCTAAGTGGGAATTTTCTCAAATTTGGGGTTGTAAAGTGACATTTTTAGTAACTAAAATGAAAGGCATATTCTATTACAGAAAAATCATCTTCACAATTTTCATTTATCTATTAAATTTAAATGATTGTTGTGCGGTATATTTGCATTTATGTAGAAGAAAGAATGGTTTGAAGTGTACACCTTTACTACAAAAAATGAAAACTTGGAACAAATTGAAGAGTCTAGGAATGAAATTATGAGACACACAACTCTTCACATCAGCTGAGAAACTCATTGTGAGAGTGCAGGCTCCATCTGCTTAATACATGCTGGTTGTGCTTTTGTGTAGATTGAGAGTTGTATTGATTCAGTAGAAACACATAGTGGGAGCATGTTGTTATGTAGATTATCTCATCAGTTAGCCAACATAGGAATATAGAAGAACTTCACGTGAGTATTTGAGAAAGCAGAGTGGTAGGTACCCCATTTGAATGAATTGTCTTCAGCTTGCTCTCAAAGGCTCTCGGGTAAGAGATTGTACTATCAAAGAATTAGCTTACCTTATGGGTGTGTTACAAAAAACGATTTTCAGTTTCAAGGAAAAAAATGTTTGATAGAGCTGGAACAATCGTTTGAGGTGTCTGGATCAAGCTGGCTGAGAATACAAATACAACATCTGTGTCTGTAAGGTAAAATTAGAGAGGACGATGTCAGATTGTATAATTCATATTATTCACTTTTTACATGGGAAGAATCCAAGGTAATTTGAGTATTATTCAAGTACATGAGTTAATGCTATTTACAGTGTGTTTTCAATTCACCCAAGATTGTTAGTTTGAAATACATATTTTAAATTTACGAAAAAATTTATTTTTCCTCATCCTTTTGTGGTACAGATTTGTGCGTTCTCTATAAAATAATGTCAAAAGTGTGCTCTGTCAAGTACAATGACAATACACCTGGTTTTGCAATCAGCGTTTGCTCAGCCTTTGCAAGATCTACTGTATGGCAGACATACAGGTGATACCCCTTTATAAACACCACATCTTGGGACTAATAAACACTCTCCTGGTTTCAGCATCTGGAGTGTGAGTTCCATTTTGTATAGGATGACCTTGGTTGAAGCAACAAAACAGAAGTGCATGTTACTGAATTTATAACTTGTCGTTAAAACCAGCTACAAAGAAATAACATGCGTCACTGTTTTCCACTTTCTTACTTTATCGATATTACTTTAGAATGTTATTCATCCAGGAAATATATGAAAGAGCATCTTTACCTCTGCTGCTCTCAATGCTTTTTTTATTAAGATAAAAGAACTCTCTGAGTTCTGAGGTCAGTGCTCTAGGGCTAAATTCAATAGCTGCTGATGACAGCTGGAAGATACATATTGGATTCATTGAGGGCCCAGCCTTTATCCAACATAAGATAGATAGTCACTATAGGTAACCTGCTGCAATAGACAGCTGGCAAGAGGTAGTATACTAGTAGCTTCTCACTCTTGCATGTGTTGGATTTCTGAGTTCATATGCTTCCACACTCGGTCTTCTGGATGTTTCCTTTTCAATGCAATTCATCTTCATCAGTTCTGTACTGAAAGACAAGAACCTATGTAACAATGTTATAGCCAGGAATATTTTTACTGCTTTTCAGAAAAGACTCTTAGGGCACGACTATTTTATTTTTGTTAAGGAAACACTGTGTTTTCATGATTATGAATGAAGACTTTGCTGCGCAACTGGAAAAATTTTAACTGTCATATATTTTTATAGATTGCCCAAGTATTTTGCTTCATTTAGTAGTGCCTTTCAAACTAACTTGGAGAAGGACAGGGGTGCTATCCATTCTATGTGTACAGTGTTTCTAAGCTGCTATTTCTAAGATCTTTACAGTAGATACAATAGATCCACGGTCCTTCAAAACTGGCTGACCTACAGGCAGCAATGTTAAGGGAATAATAAGCTGTGGGAAACAACATAATTTTTTATACTTTTGGATTTCAGGGTTTTTTTTTAATTCTTCTGAGGCAATAAACAGTGTTAGAACACCTATAAGGCAACATGTTGCCTAAGAGCCAAAGGTGGGGGAACTTTAGAATTTGCATCCTGATGATATAAAAATAATATTCTGAAGAACCAAAATTGACCCTGGTTTATATGACATGATGGAGTTATACATGCACAAAAAGAAATAATTAAAAAAAATAAATTCATTCTCAATGAAATAATAATGAGCAAAAAATGAGCAAAAGAACAGCATGAGATGGATAGATGTTTTGAGAAACAGTTGCTGATTATTTCTCAGTGAAGGCTTTCTTCAAATAGTTTGTAGCCACTGAATGCCTTCTGATTCATAACATGACTTAGAGATTCCCATCTGTTGAATTGAGGTATTCCACATGGTAAGTTTAATAAAATAGCTGAGTAGCGCACTTCAGAACCTAGTCACATAGAGCTGCATAGCTGTGGATTTTGAGACCATCTGTATTGTGAATATAGCAACAAGTCATTCACATCATTTACCATACAATAACAGTCAGGGAGCTATTTTAGGAGCAATGGTCCTTACATTGCAGACATCTAGCAAGAAACTACAAAATACAATCTATTTACTTCAGTGCTTCACAAAGATTAACTTTATCCTTGGGAGGCTAATAACCCTAGGCTCCCTTAATAGTCCATGGAAAGAAATAAGCTCTTTCAGTTGATTCTGAGAAGAACCCTGACATGAAGAATGCAGGCTATTTGGAAAAAGTACAAAAGAGATCAAGAAGAGATTTCAAAACAATTATCTGCTTGTAAAGATTGGAGGAATTAGACTTGTTTTGAAGGGGAGATGACGGGGAAATGAACATTATAAAATACATAACAGACTCTTGCAAGGTCTGTTCTCCATGTAGTTAGTGAATAAGACAAAGTAATAATGCAGCAAGAAGGATCTATTTTGAACAATAGGAAAAATCTTCCAGCAGTACAGATAGGAAGCACGCTGAAAGAAATTCTCTGAGTAGATTACGAAGTCTTTGTTACTGGTAAGCAGTACAGACATATGTCAGGAATGCCATAATATAACTGATTCTACCTGCAGAAAGGAGTAGACTAGATAGATGACCTCTGTAGATTTCTTAAAGTAATATAATATTTTGACTTTCTGAAGAATAGGTCTATTTTATGGGATGATTAGGCAGATTTGTTTTTAAATGAACTTTAACTTGTAACCATTCCTTATTTAGTATGCAAGAATATCCACTGAAAAGTTGTCAGGTTACTGTGTTTCTCCCCAAAAGAGATCATCAGCCCATGCATTCTCGATCATCATAATGCACTTCACATTATATCATCTTCTTACAATACACACATGTATTAAAGAACTTGATTTTATTACCTTCAATATCGGTGATTCTGTTTTTACTGTCATAATTCAGTTTACTAATAAAGTGTTCTGAGCTGTGAGTCAAGTTTTATGCCCAATTCTCTTTCTAATACTTAGAGCTTTTCCAATGAACTCTCCATTTACTACTCTTATTAAAAAACTACTGAAAAAGTACAGGCTTCAATGATATCTTCTCAATGCAATAAATTTATTGCTATCTTTGATATATTACTATACACATATGTATGTATAGTAGATAACATATTGGATTTACTTCTCTCTTCATTTATACCAATGAAGGAGAAATTAATTCTTATTAAATAAGATCATTTATTGCAGGTTTGATTCAGTACTATTTGTCTTCCTGTGTTTGCTCTACAAACAGGTTTGTGGTTTTGGTTCTACAGGATATGTTATTATGTGCACCCATTAGGTGGAAACTATAATACGTATTAAAAAAGTGAGAGAGAAAAATTTCGGAAGAAAAGGTATGTAGCTATTTTTTTTATATTTTAAACTGAAACAGACAGCATTTTAATGAACTTTGGAGGTGGGATAAATTTTCCTACAGTCCGTCATGTCTTGCAGCACCTAAAAATTTTCAGCCTGAGGATTCTGATTCCATGGATAGTATGTTTTTGAGCATTGTGGGTTTCTCCCTCTTTCTCTGTTCCAATTTATCACTGTATTGCTTGTTTACACTCATTTCAAACAAGAATATGTAAAAGCTAATCTTTATAACCGAAATTGGGTTCTTCTCCATTCCAAGTCTTTTTGGCTTAGTGGCTTTATTTTTATCATTTCTAACTTAAGCAATGTAATTTGTCATCACTAGTAAATATTAAAATAGCAGAGCACATTTTTGGAAAAGATAACTCCAAAATTACTCAGAGGCACAAAGCTAACCATCTCAAGTCGTGGCTGAGTGTACGTAAAACACAAACACCTGTAGCACAGACAAGTGCTGTATCTGTTGCTCAACTTTTTTTTTTTAAAAAAAAAAAGGAAAAAAAAAATCTTGGTACGTATGTGATTTTTTTTTTTTCATGATGAATTTTTCGCAGGTTGACTCATCCTTTTATACACAGCCTTAAAGAGATTTGCATATATAACAAATTAGAAAGCAGTTCACAATGTTTGCATTCCCATGTCCAGCATTAGGACAACTGCAAAGTTGATGCCGCAGCGACGGACTCTTATCAAAACCACAAATAAAACTTCAGTTGTACTGATAACATGAATTTTTGGAAGAGGGAGTCATTGGTAAACTCTTCTTTGTGACCACATGATCTTAAAATTCTCAAATTTAACTTAGAATGTAGTATATGAAATAATCCTAGGTGTTTCTTAACTTATAAGCACCTACTTAATTTCTGTTATTTTCGTTCTTGGTAGCAGTGATATAACAACAGCACTGATGAATTTCTATTTTTATGGAGTTAGAATGGTAGGTTCTTGATGTTAATCTACATCTTGTAGAACTACTAAATTCTGTCTAATTTCTATGCAGTCGTACCTTCTGAGTATTTTATTTAGTGTTGTAATTTTTAATTCCTTGGTCGAGGGAGGTGATCCTGCCCCTCTACTCTGCTCTCGTGAGACCTCACTTGGAGTGTTGTGTGTGCTTCTGGTGTCCTCAACATAAAAAGAACATGGAACTGTTAGAACAAGTGCAGAGGAGGACCACGAGGACGATCAGGGGACTGGAGCACCTCCCATATGAAGATAGGCTGAGAAAATTGGGCCTGTTCAGCCTGGAGAAGAGAAGGCTGCGTGGAGACCTCACAGCAACCTTCCAATACCTGAAGGGGGCCTATAGGGATGCTGGGGAGGGTCTCTTCATTAGGGACTGTACTGAGAGGACATGGGGTAACGGGTTCAAGCTTAAACAGGGGAAGTTTGGTTATGAGGAGGAAGTTCTTTACTGTGAGGGTGGTGAGGCCCTGGAATGGGTTTCCCAGGAAAGTTGTGAATGCTTCATCCCTGGCGGCGTTCAAGTCTGTGTTGGACATAGCCTTGGGTGGCATGGTTTAGTGGGAGGTGTCCCTGCCCATGGCAGGGGGGTTGGAACTAGATGATCTTAAGGTCCTTTCCAACGCTAACTGTTCTATGATTCTATGTTCTATTTTCTTAAATTAGCAATTACTGAAAGTTCTTTAGCATTTCCCCCAACTTGAAATTCTGAAGAAGCATTTAGAAATAAGAACTTACATTTTCTTTTTTTATGTTAAAAATTAAACATAAATTTTTTACAATCAATTGAATTATTATGTATACATAAGATTTACTTTTTTTATTGAACTATTCATCATGGCAACCCCAAGTGTATTGCTGTTTAACAATTTTTACAATTTTTAACGGTGAATTTCTGTCCCACTTTCTGTTCTTTTGTTATGACATTTAAACTCTCCCAGGCGTTTTAATTCAAGTATTTTATCAAAGCCAATCAGTAAAGCAGTATAAGCGCTGACAAGTATATTGTACTAGAGAACTATTAAATAGGCACATATTAAAATGCTCACATACTTGCCCTCTGCTTGTAGATTTGACCCTACAATCACATATTCAAGTTATTAATATTGTATTTAAAGGAAAGTTTATTAATTCACAAAAAGTACACAAATGTGAATGCAACTGTATCGATTTAAAATTATATTGTCTTCCTACAATAATAAAGATCATTCTAATCTTGCTTTGTTATACTTTGAATCATACTTGGTGAAGCTACATATGTGTTAAGCAGCATGACTTCCTATTTCTTTTAATTTCTTTCTATAAATTAATCTTCTTCCCCTCCACATCCCACCACCCCTCACAGCCCCTCGCATATAATGGTACAATAGGTGCAATTTTAAAAGCCTGCTCATCCCCCAGCTCTGCTGAGGTGTTATTCTGCTATTGGAAGTGCACAACAATTATAAATCATATAGCAGCTGAATAAATAATAATAATAAAAAGGACTTGGATAATTATGTAGTAAAGCCATTTACTAGGAAGTCCGCTATATTTTCTTAATAGTAGTAGGGGGCCCAGCAAATGAGAATGGTAAATTATTCCCATGCAAAACAGGCGCAGGTTGCATAATGTCCAATAGCACAAAGGACAAAAATTTGCAATAGCATGGGCAACAGAATATAAAATACTATAGCAAAGGAACTGCAGGCCACCTTTATTGTCGTTCTGCTCAGCAGTTCTCTGTTTTGTTCTGTGGGCGTATTTTGCAAAGAAAAGTTAGATGATCAGAATTCAGGTCGCAGTATGCAAATCCATATAATTTTGCAGAAATTTGTATTTTAAAAAATCTTTAGTCTCTTGAAAATTCTTCTGTAAGCACGTTATTGCTGGGTATTTTGTACAGGAGCGGAGCAGTGCCAGTTCTTTAGGTTTACATGTTCATATGCTTGGAAGTTTTTTTTCTCTAAAGTCCAGAATGATGAGAACATGCATGAGCATATTATCCTTTATAAAAAAAATAAATAAATGGCTAGTAATTGTGATCCAAGGAAGAAACCTGGTAATGAAAAGTTAATCTTAAACACTGAAGAAAGAAAAAAAAAAAAAAAAAAAAAAAACACACACCACAAAGGGTGTGCCTAGCCAATCGAACATGTTTAGTTTGTTGGGGTTTTTCTGGCTTTTTTTTTTTTTTTTTTTTGTTCTGTTTTTTTTCGTCAGCTAGCATGAATTTTGATCCAGGACTCGGGTTTTAAATGTTTGAAGTTGGCAGTGCTTCATGTACGTAGTCTTCTTGGGAGAAATTTTCTTTCAGCTAGTACATGAGCCATGAAATTGCTGAAATCAAATAGAGTTTCAGGATTGTACATAGAGCACAGGCAGTTTTTCTTTGTTTACAGCAGCGGATAAAACAATGTGAGCTAAGCCAAGGAGAAGCATTTCTGCAATGATATGTTTGGGGTTTTTTGTTTCATTTTGTTTTCTTTTTTTCTCTTGGATTGAATCAGTGAACCAAATTCTCTGTTGCTATAAATTGTTGCAGATTGCAGTTTTGTTAAAAGATTGCTAGTGTGTAGTCTGTGCATCTTCCATTTACTTTCCTGGGTTTACTCTCCTATAATTCTAGCCAGGGTTCTCTCAGAATTAAATTTACCGCTGATATATCTGATTCCCCCAACAAAGCCAATTTTGGATTACTGAGGACTTCAGAACCAGCATTTGGACTACACAATTTAGCAAAGGAAGAAAATTTCTTCTGCATGAAAAAAAAAAAACAACAAAAAACAAAAACAAACACAACAGGTTGGAATTGCTTTGGGATAGAATTAAGTAGCTGATGGAAAAGTTAAGTTGTTGTCATTGGCAGAAAGATACAGATAGCCTTTCTAAAGAATTAACTGATATTAAACTATCTCTCTAGCAGGAATAATTATATCTTGTAAATTATGATCTTCCTAATCCCTATAAACAATAACAATCCACAGGAGGTGCTGTAATGCTAATGATAATTGTTCAAAAAGTGTTTAGAAATTGTAATTATTAGAACTTTTTCTTTTTTCTTAAGATGCTTTAGCTGTTTTGGAATTTCAATCTAATTAAATTTTTGCAGGTTAGAATGTGTTATTTTTAACTTTGTTAGATGACTGTAGTACTTCAAACAATAATAATTATCAAGGTCATACTTTTCCCTTCCTGTTATCCATCACATCCTACAGAATGAGGATTTTTCTTTGGGAAAATTTGCAGAAGAAAACGAACACTTTTTTTTTTTTTTTTTTTTAATATATATTAACTCACTGGAATTTGCATGGCAACCAGGAACTGTTTAGATTAGCGTAGGGAGTCATCCTCTTAAAAAGTAAAAGAAGTCCATAAGATCTGGGAAACTAGTACTAGAGCTTCGGAAGACCACAAAAGAAGTAGTCACATACACTGGAATACATTCACTTATATGTTCATAAACATTATAAATAATTATCAGGGATTTGCACCTGTGCTAAAGTTATTTTACACATAGTAAGTAGTTTCATTGAGTTAAAAAAAAAATGTGTTTAATTCCATTTGCAAATCTTTTCAGAGCCAGCTTCTAACTGCAAGTGCTACAGTATAATCTTTGGTGTCCATACGGGAATGAATGGAACATGGTGAAGAAAAAGAATATGATTTTTGCATTTGGCTTTTCTTTAAGGAAAAAAAAGAAAACAAACAAACAAAAAAAAAAAAAACACACCAAAAAAAGCACAGGTTTTTGACAGGTGCTTAGGGATTTGAAACATTCGAAGTGTCCCAATGGAATAGAATTTTTGAGACAAGCACAGGTGAGATGATGGATGGTAAATGCAATCTAATTTTATGTCTGTGGAGTTTATTGCACATATCTCATCATAGCCAATTTAGCTGGAGTACTTACTTGTATCTGACATTATGCTAGATGTCCTATTTCTTGTAAATCATCCTTTATTGTCGTATTTAAGGTTGCCAAAATGGACTATCCCGCTGCCATTGTCTTGGGCTTGAAGCAAGCATGATAAGAGGGTAACAGATAGTAGGACTTCAACATAGCTGTTCATGTATGATTCTGCTCAGTGCCACCTGCTTTAAAATTGCTGTAAAACCTCTAACGTAAAACCTCTAACATAAAACCTCTAACATAAAACCATAGTTCCGGTGGCATGCAAACATTACTGATCCTAGCTTCATTTTTCTCCTTTATATTCTTTCCCACTAGGACAAGAAAGAGAAAAACAGTAATTAACAAAATTCACTCAAGTCTTACGCTCACTTCAAATGGTACCTTGTGTGAAGGGAGGTGTTTGGAAGAATAAATATTTTGGGGAAAAAAATCCAAACCAAATATTTTCTAGTATCATAGAATCAAGTATCAATTCAAGTATCATAGAATCATAGAATAGTTAGAGTTGGAAAGGACCCTGAGATGACCTAGTTCCAACCACACTGTCATGGGCAGGGACACCTCACACTAAACCATACCAACCAAGGCCCTCTCCAACCTGGCCTTGAAGACAGCCAGGGATGGAGCATTCACAGCTTCCCTGGGCAGCCCATTCCAGTGCCTCACCACCCCTACAGTAAAGAACTTCCTCCTTATATCCAATCTAAACTTCCCCTGTTTAAGTTTGAACCCGTTACCTCTTGTCCTGTCACTACAGTCCCTAGTGAATACTCCATCCCCAGCATCCCTGTAGTCCCCCTTCAGGTCCTGGAAGGCTGCTATGAGGTCTCTATGCAGCCTTTTCTTCTCCGTGCTGAGCAGCCCCAACTTTCTCAGCCTATCTTCATACTGAAGGTGCTCCAGTCCACTTATCATCCTCGTGGTCCTCCTCTAGACTTGTTGTCACAGTTCCATGTTCTTTTTACATTGAAGACACCAGAACTGTACACAATACTCCAAGTGAAGTCTCACGAGAGCAGAGTAGAGGCGCAGGATCACCTGCTTTGACCTGCTGGTCACTCTCCTTTCGATGCAGCCCAGGATGCGGTTGGCTTTCTGGGCTGCAAGTGCACACTGCCAGCTCATGTTAAATTTCTCATTGACCAACACCCCCAAGCCCTTCTCTGCAGGGCTGCTCTGAATCTATTCCCTGCCCCACCTGTAGCTGTGCCTGGGATTGCTCCAACCCAGGTGGAGGACCTTGCACTTGGCATGGTTAAACTTCATCAGGTTTTTTCATAAGCACCTTGTTGTTTTTCATGTGCCTTAGCATGCCTTGCAGGAGAATCTGCTCTAAGATTTTGCCAAGCACAGAGGTGAGACTGACTGGTCTGTAGTTTCCTGGGTCATCCATTTTCCCCTTCTTGAAAATGGGGGTTATATTACTCTTGTTCCTGTCATCAGGAACTTCACCTGACTTGGACTTAGCCTTGGATGGCATGGTTTAGTGGGAGGTGTCCCTGCCCGTGGCAGGGGGGTTGGAACTAGATGATCTTAAGGTCTTTTCCAACCCTAACTATTCTATGATTCTATGACTGCCAATTTTAATTCATAAGTATGCGCTGGTACCTCAAAGCATCTGCAGTGAATATTCGTTATGCTCGGTTCTGTAGTTTGACCTTCCTCAACTGATTTTCATCTGCAGTAAACTTTCTTCCATTTTAGAAATGGCAGGCAGGTACATCATGAAAAGTTCTATTTTCTCTAGTTTAAAAAAAAAAAAAAAAAAGAAAATTTACAGAAAATTTTCAGTTACACGTAGCACATCTGTTACAAAATATACGCTTTTTTTATGCTAGCTCCGGCAATTGATTTCCCACTTCAGTTTTTGTTTTACCTACAGAAAAGCCAGGCACAAATATATAGGCAGGTAGGATGTGTATGCCATAGGAACAGATGACATTATAGGACAGCAGCTTATTTGACAAGCTATGGTACTTTGCGTTTTATATTGAGCTTAAAGTATATTTTAAAAGTGTTATCTGTGATGGTCTATATAGTCCTACAAATAGTACCAGTTTCTTCTTTAATAAAACCAGGACATAACTTTTCTTATTCTTCTTTTGCTATGAGTTGAGGAAAAAAGCAATAAAACCGCAAAAAAATCATCCAAACAACCACCCAAACAAACAAACCAAAACAAGCAGAAGAAACACCAAATGTTCCATTTAGCCAGTTGTTTCTCTTCATAATATTCAGCCACCTTGTGACTGATTAGTGCCAGGTGGCATTTATCCAAATATATGTTAGTTCCATGTGTCTGTTTCCAGCTTCTGGAGACAAACAAATAAAAATGCACCAGCATATCATTTTACCTGTGGATAGATGGGAATACTTGTGAGACTAAGACTAATTTAATAGCAGACTAAAATGCAGTAGAAAGCAATATTTTATTAATCATTTTAGGGTAAATTGAAATTGGTATTAGAAAGATAGAGAAGAGCTCTAAAATATTTAATGTGTTTGAAAAAGGAAAATGTGCAAACCCAAAGGATGGCTTTATACCAAATACAGTAAATCACTCTATTGTAAAGGCATTAAATAAATAACACTGTTAACCCCCCTCATTATTAGGGTTCTTTAGCAGCTTATAGAGAACTTTAACTACTTCATTATAGCCAGCTGCTTGAAGCAAAAGAAGGCACTAGATGACTATCAGATTGACAGACCTCTCTTGCTGATTTTGAATTGGAGAACCTAGAAGTTTGATGTAGTATACATTTAGTCCCTACCATTTTGGAGCTTCACAGATAGTCTCCCACACAGAACTGCAGAAGGGCAAAGACATCAAGGCTTCCTGATTCCTTCTCTGTGTTGAAGACTCCCATAAGGCATGCTAAGGCACATGAAAACCAACAAGGTGCTTGGTGACAGCCAGCATGGCTTCACTAAGGGGAAATCCTGCCTGACCAATCTGATGACCTTCTATGAAGGGGCTACGGAACTGATGGACAGGGGCAGAGCGGTTGATGTCATCTACCTGGACTTGTGTAAAGCCTTTGACACTGTCTCCCATGACATCCTTGTCTCTAAGTTGGAGAGACATCAATTTGATAGGTGGACCACTCGGTGGATAAAGAGCTGGCTGGATGGCCGCACGCAAAGAGTAGTGCTCAGTGGCTCAGTGTCCAGCTGGAGACCAGTAACGAGTGGTGTCCCCCAGGGATCGGTGTTGGGACCGGTCTTGTTCAACATCCTTGTGGGTGACATGGACAGTGGGATTGAGTGCGCCCTCAGCAAGTTTGCCGATGACACCAAGCTGTGTGGTTCGGTTGATACATTGGAGGGAAGGAATGCCATCCAGAGGGACCTTGACACGCTTGTGAGGTGGGCTGATGCCAACCTGATGAAGTTTAACCATGCTAAATGCAAAGTCCTCCACCTGGGTGGGAGCAATGCCAGGCACAGCTACAGATTGGGCGGGGAGGAGATTCAGAGCAGCCCTGCGGAGAAGGACTTGGGGGTGTGGGTTGATGAAAAAATGAACATGAGCCGGCAGTGTGCGCTTGCAGCCCAGAAGGCCAACCGTATTCTGGGCTGCATCAAAAGGAGTGTGACCAGCAGGTCGAGGGAGGTGCTCCTGCCCCTTTACTCTGCTCTCGTGAGACCTCACTTGGAGTATTGCGTGCAGTTCCGGTGTCCTCAACATAAAAAGGAGATGGAAGTGTTAGAACAAGTGCAGAGGAGGGCCACGAAGATGATCAGGGGACTGGAGCACCTCTCGTATGAAGATAGGCTGAGAAAATTGGGGCTGTTCAGCCTGGAGAAGAGAAGGCTGAGTGGAGACCTCATAGCAGCCTTCCAATACCTGAAGGGGGCCTATAGGGATGCTGGGGAGGGACTCTTCATTAGGGACTGTGGTGAGAGGACAAGGGGTAATGGGTTTAAACTTAAACAGGGGAAGTTTAGATTGGATCTGAGGAAGAAATTCTTTACTGTGAGGGTGGTGGGGCCCTGGAATGGGTTGCCCAGGGAAGTTGTGAATGCTTCATCGCTGGCAGCGTTCAAGGTGGGGTTGGACATAGCCTTGGATGGCATGGTTTAGTGGGAGGTGTCCCTGCCCATGGCGGGGGGGTTGGAACTCGATGATCTTGAGGTCCTTTCCAACCCTTACTATTCTATGATTCTATGATAATTCAGGGACTTGATGTGGGGCATATCTGGCCACGGTGAAACTTCATCAAAGGGGCTTTGTGCTCAGAGAGAAAGAGTCTTACAAGAAAAAAAGCATGGAGGTGATCACCTTACCAACTGAGAAGGAATATTTTCATTCCCCTTTTTTTAGTGGGTCTAAAATAGGAGTCCCATTGTGATGCTACAGGGGTTTTGAGAGGGAAGACTAAAGATCTTAGCTACTTTGCAGACAAGATATTCCAGAAGAGTATATAAGAAGAATGATTCATAAGAATTTGCCTTTTATGTGAATTTGGCCAAGAATAAAAGGATTAGAAAAATTATGAACAGGCTTTTCTTGCAGTTTTGTGTCTGAGTAATTTTTGTAATACTTGATATTCCTGCTTCCCACACTGTGAAAGCTGCTTCTTACTGAAGATTTTATAGTGGCAAAGGAACAAAGAACAAAAAAGTAGTGCATAGCATACCTAACGTGTAGCTCATATCTTGGAATTTTGTGTATATTACAACAGGACTAGACAATAGCAGAACATCAGCATGTTCGAGGCACAGAAAGGTATTCATAAAAAGCACCTTACTTTTACTGCTTACACCGTTTTAGGCTCCCTCTCCACTGTCTGTGGAGGAAGCCTAAAATTAACTTTTGTTAGTATTCCCCACTTACCAAAATACAGTTATCTGGTATTTTTCAGAAAGGTTCATGGGACTGACAAACCCTGCTGTTTAAAAGATGCAGAAGTTAGACTATTAGTGGTTTTGGAAAATATGTTTTCCTCTTTATTTTTCTATCTCGAAGGTTTTGTAGCATTATTGATCTTCAAGTCAATGCACCATTATGTTGTTCTGTAAGGCCACTCATATCCTGTTGCTATGTAAGCGCAGCCACTGAAAAAAAAACCTGTATTTTTAAGGAAATAATACTTGGATTACAAGCAAAATCAAAAGAAGGAAAAGCCACAAAAGGAATTTCACTTCAATCTACAATCAATAATATTTGACCTTACCCAGTGTTTAATTGGTTGGTTCTTCAACTCTTTAAAATGGTGGATTACTTGCCGTGGTTAGTGGAGCTTTTTTACAGCAACTTTCTACCTTTTATATTGATCAGGCTTGGCCGTAATTGCACTGTAATGGATAGTTCAATTGGAAGAATTTGCTTGAGCACTGTTACCCTTTAAGAAGTCTCTACATGTTCACAAAAGGATGCAAATCTTCAGTTCTATTCCAGAATGGAAAGGTGCTGAAGCAATAATATTACAAGATACAATTTATAAGGCACTGTTATCAAACTAGAAAGATTAAAGTTGAAGTAGAAAGGGCTTTGTCCTGGGTTCAGCAGTCGCAGTCATTTTTCTTCTTCTTAGTGGCTGGTGCAGTGCTGTCTTTTAGACTTCTGGCCTGAGAACAGCTCTGGTAACGCTGATGTTTTTAGTAGCTGCTCAGTAGTGTTTACTCTGACCAAGGACTTTCTGAGTCTCATGCTCTACCAGGGAGGAGGGGAAGCCGGGAGGAAGCAGAGACAGGACATCTGACCCAAACTAGCCGAAGAGGTATACCATACCACAGCACGTTATGCCCACTATATAAACTAGGGGCAGTTACCTGGACAGGTTAGATCACTGCTCAGTTGGGCTGGGTATTGGTCGTTGGGTGGTGAGTGATTGTATTCTATTCCCTTGTTATTTCCCTTATCATTATTATTATTGGTGGTAGCAGTAGTGGTTTGTGTTCTACCTTAGTTACTGGACTGTTCTTATCTCAACCCGTGGGAGTTACATTCATTCGATTCTCCTCCCCATCCCTCTGGAAGGGGCTGGGGGAGGGAGCGAGGGTCTGTGTGGAAGAGTTACAGACTGGGCTTAAACCACGACAGGCTTGCAAGCTGTGAAGTTTGACAGAGTTCAAGAAAGAGCTCTCAATGCGTTTTCTTAGCTTTGTTTTTCTCTTTGAATTTATTTATTGCTATATGGATGTTTACGTGTGTAGAAAGATGTATGAAGATAGGCTGAGAAAATTGGGGCTGTTCAGCCTGGAGAAGAGAAGGCTGCGTGGAGACCTCATAGCAGCCTTCCAATATCTGAAGGGGAGCTATAGGGATGCTGAGGAGGGTCTCTTCATTAGGGACTGTAGTGATAGGACAAGGGGTAATGGGTTCAAACTTAACCAGGGGAAGTTTAGATTGGATCTGAGGAAGAAATTCTTTACTGTAAGGGTGGTGAGGCCCTGGAATGGGTTTCCCAGGGAAGTTGTGAATGCTTCATCCCTGGCGGTGTTCAAGTCTGTGTTGGACATAGGCTTGGATGGCATGGTTTAGTGGGAGGTGTCCCTGCCCATGGCAGGGGGGTTGGAACTCGATGATCTTGAGGTCCTTTCCAACCCTACCTATTCTATGATTCTATGTATTTATTCACACACGTGTGCCTGCACAACTTTGAAAATGTCCTGTAGTTAGAATTATGATCAAGCAATCATATATATCTATGTCTCTGTGCTTTATATGATCTTCAATAATGAAGGAATGCATTTCCCTTCTTTATTTAATTCTCATTCTAGTTCTTATGCAAGTTTTAATTTTATCTTTGCTAAAATTTAGGACTTCAATTAAAGGTGGATGATTACCAGCTACTGACAACAGACATTTAACCGTTAGAGATACTTTGCCCAAAACAGCTGAGATGCTTGCTATCTATTATTTTATTCATTTTCTTTACTGCATTAAATATAAGTATGTTTCTTTGGCTTTGTGAAATGTAATAAGTTAATTTTAAAACTCTTTCGCCTTCTCTTAAGGCAGTTTTATCTTCAGAGTGTGTATTTTTATTGTTGTCATTAACAAGAATTGCTCTACTTATTAAATCTCCAGCTTCAGAGGGATTCAGGTAATATCACAGACAAGTGTAGAAATCCTAAAAAGAAGTCATTATCTAAATTTCATGTCCTTATATCTTCATAAAAATCATTCAGAAAAACACTTCTGTTATCATTTAGCAACCGTTTGTCTTCTTTGAGCTGGTATGCAACCATGACTTCAGCTGAGGAGATATTTAATGTTGCAGTTCATAAACTGAACTGTTGACATGACATATTTAGGACAAAAGGAGCATATATACAATATTTAAAAGAAAAATCACATGCTGAATATTTCTGGTTTTCAGATGCTGCAATTTGTTTATATAACTCCTTTCAGAGTTTCAGTTAGAAATTCAGAGCATAACCCTACAGCACATTCTCACGCAGGAGCAACTAATTGAGACAATTCTTGGTATTATTTATAGACTTTTCATTAGCTTAAAATTCCTCATATTTCACAAACAGTTTCTTTAGGATGGAGGAGGAGAACCTTGAGCTAGATTCTCCAGTTAGATTCAGTTGAATTCATTTAACCTTACTACTTCTCAGCCTATGTAACAACACTGGTTTTATCTGAAAAAAAATGTTTTTCTGAGCTGAGAAAGAATGCTGCATGTTTTAGTGGAATTATTGTTCACTGCAAACATGGTGGGACAGCAATTAAGCAAAGAATGGATATAATAGTGTATGAATTGCAAAGCATATGAGGCAAGAGTAGAGGAAGCTTTAAACATAGCTGATTACTCAAGACTGTTACTGTAGGTTGTGCATTCATACCATAAGCAATGTTCACAGTGAAAATGAGCAGGTTCATCTGGAAAAAAATGTTGCCTCAAGTAAAAAATTATTTACAACAAATAGCCTGATTATCTGTATGTACATGATGTACAAATACATGAAGGAAACAAGTAGAAGATTTGTATGTGCATATTTTTCACTGGAAAGACTGTGCTTTAACACTGAAATCTGCATATTTGAACAGTGAAAAACAGATTTTTCTTAATCTAAGCAATAAGTATTGCAATGTTTTTGTCCTACAAGTGTAATTTTCCTTATCAGACATACCTTTTTGATTTGGAGGACATTTTTCCTCTAGGTGACCTTTCAAACAATCATCTGTAAGCAGACAAGTATAATGGATCATCTTCTGCTTTCATTTTTCAGTTCCACTAGATATTTCTGACAGCGTAGTTCATTACAGTCTATTCTTCAGGAAGTTGCCTCAAACTTTTTTTCTAATGAAGGACTTCTTTCCCTTGTTAAAAAAAAAAAAAAAAATTAAAAAATTACACAGGCCAGGATACTATTTGTGGCAGTAGCATTCAATATAGTAAATACATTTGCAGATCTATAGGTTTTCAAATGCAGACCAAAATCTGCAAATAGTGCAAGTTTTTAACTGACAAAAATTTAATGGTATTATATTATTTATATTATTTTTAATTTAATGGCTCACATATATGAGAAAAAGCAAAGGTATCCTTTTGGTTTTATTAATGATGACTAAGATCTAGAATGTAAATGCAAACAATTAAGTTAAAATTAATTAGATTATAATTTAGATTATTTTCACAAACTTAATTTGAACAAATTCTAAATTATACAGAATTTTATCTGCATTATTAAAAGCTATACTCTGAAAAGTAATGAATTTGGTTTTCACTATAAAGTTGTATTAGAATCATAAGCTCTTTCTTTCAGTGTATTTAGAAACACTTTAATAGTTGTTAATATGCAAAAGTATTATAATGTCTATGATTTTATTTAATTACTTTTTCTTTCGGTGTTCAATAAGGAGGAGGAGAAATATTTTATTTTGTGTGACTTTTGCCTCAGAATTCACGATTCTAATTTAATATAGCAACAAACATCAGTTTCTTTGGTTTTACTTTTAAACCTATAAATATTGGTTTCTGGAAAACATTCTGGTATTGGTTTAAGTTGTGAAATAGTTTTAACAGTACTTGCAAGTGTACTTATGCATACCACATAATTAAAAATCTGCATCAGAATTTTGAATATTTTTCTTTATAATGAATTCATGTCCTTAAGAAGTTATCTTTAATCAGCATTCCTTCTTATTTAATATTTATCATCTGATTTCTTTTTCTGAATACCATTGATGCTAAGAGGTGAAAGTGCATCAGAGGAAATTCTATATGAAAATTTCAGCATGAAAATATCTTAAAAAACATGAATATACACCAGTAATTATTTTTAAAAATAGTTCAGAAATATCTTGCCTAGCAAAAATTTCATTTGCTATATTTATTGCTGGACTTTACACTCAAAAATATCATGACATTAAACAGGAAAAATGTTGGTAGAAATACTAATTGGCAATTAAAGCCAGGAATTGTGATAATAATCACAATCTGAACTTGAAATAATATTGGTGGAGCTCTTATCATTTAGAGTTCAATATCAGGTTATGGCTGGGAGCAGATGTAACTCAGATAAGCACCTGAGAACACTTTCTTTAGAACACATTTTCATGGATGCTTCAGGGGAGACAAAGAAAGAAGAGGGCCAGCTGCAGCTTTCTTCAGATAGCAGAGAGCAGGGAAAGTTCCATTCTCATTCATTATTCATTATTTAATCCTTATTATTTCTTCACTGTATTTTCAAAAGATCTATATCACCAGTTACTTTGAAAAACAAGAGTATTTGAACCCTTTTAGTATAGATTGCTAGGAGTGTAGCTTTCCATGTGTCTACTTTACATATTTAATTTGGCCTCAGGCAATCTAAAGAGGCACCTCACAGGTCTTTTTGATTAGCATTTGATTAGCATGTTTCCAGTATGTGATAATGTTATATTTTTTTCTTTTCTTCTTTGAACACTAAAAGCTCAACTGGATAAAAGAGCTTACTTAGGGACAGTGCAAATTCTCCAAGGAAATCCTGTGATCCAAAAAACTTCTGTTCATACGAGAGCTATATAAACCTGACCCTCATGACTACACTACCAAAAATTCAAACCAAATCATATATAAACTGGCAGTGGGTCATAGCAAAGATACAGCTGTTATTGCTGTGCAGTGATGGATGAACTTATCTGATAATGTCGAAACCTGATATTGATTCATGAAAGTTCTGCATCTTTCAAAATAAGCAACCTTCACCTTGCATTCTAAACTGGGGGAGAGGGAGCATAGGGAATAGTTTCCCTTTCCTGGTCTAGATAGTTACTTCAAAAGCTCATTCTCTAACACTTATTATATTCACAAACTATTTGTGCTAGCTGTTTGCACAATTTACAGCAGAAGGGATTCAGTTTACATGGGAAATCATTGTCTGGAATAAATAGTTCAGTGATGGTATGCTCCACCACTTCTATGCTTCACAGCACAGAAGATAACCTGAGGTGAGCAGTGGCCATGAGGGTGTGATACAACTTTAGTTACATATGCTTTACTTATAACTATTTTACATCCCTTTGTGATATGTAAATGACATGATGCACACCGTGAATGTCAAACATTTACATTTCTGTTCCAGCTTTGAGGAGGGAGAAATACTGTTCTATATTAATTGGACATCTTTGGTTCAAGCTTTTAAGTGTGACAAATGGAGATGTGCCAAGCTGCCTGAAAGTAACTCGGGCTGTCAGTGAACCACAGTGGCTTCCAGTTTGCAGACAGTTTCTAGTCTTCTTTGGTCTGTCACATCTCTTTCATGCTACCTATTTACCATCTGAATAGAAAGCCAGCACTCTGCAACATAAACAAATGTATTTGTCTTTTATATGAGAGTATTTCTCTGAGGGAGTTCTGTTACATGGAACCACACATCATAAACCAAACTGAACTTCTGCAATGACACAAACAGCAGACAGGTCTTCTCAAGCAAGCAACAATTAAAGTGCTGCTGGAAGCCAAAGAGCATAATTAATAAGCAGGAGACTTTGAGGTTGCCACATAATTTTCTCATGTTGGAATGATGTTTGTATTAGATTAGCTCGCTCTCTCCAGGACACCTGAAAGTATATTTGTGATAGAATAAACAACCTACCCCTGTGGATGGAACAGCAGAAGGCTTTGTTGCTTTATGAGTCTGGTCCAAAGCTGCCTTATGCTCCTTAGTTTACAGGAAATCCAGGGTAAACCTTTTATTTACAAATACAGAACACTTGCCAGAACAGAATATAAAAGCAGCTGATTAATCAGAATACAATTTTCGTCTTGAAGGGCCTAGCTACCTGGACCTTTTTAGCATTTGAAAGATTAGCCTTGGTGAGGGAAATGTTGTGTGGAAATGCCTTTGATAGCTCTGTGATTAAGTCTGTCATGCTTTGGAAAGGGGATAGCACCAAGTTTGAACAAGCCTGCATGATAGAACAGAGAATGTTCGTGGCTAGGGAAAAAAAATGCTTTGTTATAGTCCTGTACTGCTGCCCTTTGAAGCAAAATGAGAGGAAAGCTTTCTCTGCTACTTCAGCTGATAAAATCTGCTTTCTGGAACATGACCAAGTCTCAACATATATCATCTACAAGAAACAAGGCAGACAAAGGATTGTATTCCCAAATAGGCTTGGAATATCTTGGCAACTGCTAAGAAAACACAAATAAGAAACAGTGCCCTGCTAGTTCGACCCATAAATTATGCAGCTGTTCATTACCAGAATTATATACCTCATGCTGCCCTTTGGAAAGAAGGCATAATGCACAGAGCTGGAACAATTACTGAATTATAGTACAATAACAAAGACCTCCTGAAGTTTCACATGCATGTAGAGAAAGATAAGAAAGGCCAGCTTAAGTTCTTGGCATTTTAAAGAAGGCAATCAAGAAACCCTTTGAATTCTTTGGTTTTCTTTCCTTGCAGTTCATCTACATTTTTATGCAAGTCTGACAAAGCATCCCATTCATGTGTCAGCACTCTTGTCTCTGGGTGCATTAGTGTTTATTACAGGCTGCATTTGCAGATGCTAGCATTTGAAAACAGTAATAGAGACAGTTGTGTGGCCTTAATATTTATATAATTAGTAATGATTTCATGCTTCCCTCCCCAGTGCTTCTGAAATAAAAACTGCAACATTAGCATGGTCAAGCATAACAGTGCTCAATACAATCCTGTAAACCTAAATTGTTTTGTCATAAAAGGCTTTGAATTTCACTCTGAAATGAAATATATTGTGTTAATCAGCGTACCATTAATGAATGATATAAGTGACACATTTGGCATATTTTTGCACATTGAGCCATGATCTGATTTATTTTTTTTAAATCACACATAAAATGTATGCTCTAAAGAGTGTGCTGGAGTGTCTTAAATCTTTGTATTTGTTGATCTGAAAATAATATGTTGTATTTTTCATCTCCCAAAAGCTTATCCAGGACCATGGTCCAGAAATTAGCTTAATAGAATGTTTTTTGTGGTCCTTATAGTTTCAAATACAGTGCCTCTTCATGCATTTAGATTGTACTGAGAATATCTGTAATCATACCTATTCTTTTGATGAAGCAGAAGTAATGCAATATTTATTGTTGAGATATTACTTATCCAGTAATCAAACCTGTTCATAAAATGCAATAACTGCACTCTCCCTGTATATTCAGTGCTATGGTGTTCAATATGTCTGTGTATTAAATCCTTCCTCTTATAGAGAAGACTAAAGGAAGGTAATTTAAAAATACATCAGGTTTCCCACTTTATGTCATTTGTTAGGACTAGAAAATTTCAGTTATTTCTATGTTTTGAAATTAAAAAAAGAATTAATAGATACTGGTAGACTAGAACAGCATTTAAGGATGAATGTTTTGCTGTTCATCTGTTGTTCTTTATTCTATTACTTTGTCCAGCGGTTTGAAGAAGATGAGTTCAGTAAACTTCTGTATATTAGTATCAAACACTAAGTAAAAGTTCTGTACAAATGTACAAAGAAATTATTAAGGAAGATTAATGTTTTAGAATCTGTCCCTTTGTTGTGTAAATAGTAACATGACTTAAGAAAAAGTAAAAGCATAACCTTCTGATTGTAAAGATGAAAGAAGGAATTACTCGCCCCTTAGAGGATCCAGCTAACAGGGTCTACATGACTGGAGTTTGGAATGATGTGTGAACACAGAGAAAGCTGTGATAGGCTTACAGCATCACTATTGCTAAGAAACAGCATCCCTGAAATTATCAGAGCTGAAAGATACTTCTATTGCTTTTATCTCAGATGCTCTGTAACTATGTTCACAGAGTAGCTTTACCAGAACTTCTAAGGATTGTGTCAGAGGGCTCTTGTGTCTTTTGTCTTATATGCCATTTACTTTGCTCTGCTGTAATCTAGTCATTATCATTGTTGATCTAGTCATTATCACTGTTGATTTCAATAAAATCTCTGTTGTGTAGACTGGGCAAAAGTCACTTCTCCCTTTGCTGCTTTCTCAGTGACCCACGAATAGGACACTCAAGAGTGCAAATAATTAACAAAGTCATTTATGCTTGTCACTAGCTACTTGAACAAGCACCTAATCACTGCTCAAGTGTAAAGTGCTTACATTACAATGGAAGTTGTAACAGTCTTCTGCAATGACAGCTTAAAAGTCTTTTGAAAATATGACTTTTAATCAAGTCTTCAAGACTTCTGTCCATCTTCTACTCAGTTTCCGAAACTTAATCAGAAGCAAACAAAGCCAGATGAAAATCCACCATCAAGAGGGTAACTGTAGTTCTGTCTTTGCCAAAACCATGCTATGGTGAAGAAGGCCTGCAGAGAGCTCATATGCTGACTTCTGGACTCAGGGCCACGCGCTCACCGTGCAAGTAACACACGGACACTGCTGTGCTTGCACAGCTCCTGTTTTGGCTGGTATTGGGTTTTGAGTGGACTTGCTATTTATATAGCTGGGGATCTGGTTTAGGACTTCCATGAGCTCTTCTGCCTTGAGAAGAAAAAAAAAGAAAAAAACATACATTCATTTTGTGATTCTTTGTTCCTATGGAAATTGGAGACCAGTTTTCTATGAGATGAATTTCATATCTCTTGAGAATGAATTTCAGGCACTACGGGAGAACAAAAGAGAGTATTTCTAAGTAAAAAGAGTGCTTTCAACACAGACACAGAAAACATGACACCCCCCCACAGGTCTGGCTTGCTAGAGGGGTTACTAGTCTGTCATCTCTAGCACAGTTATCTCAGTACTTCTTTTGAGCAACTTAAGAAGACTCAAATTTGGGCCTGTGAGCTGCAGATAGCTTTTGCTGAGATCAAAGAAAGAAAAGAATGTCTAGTTTGGCTTTAAACATTGAATTGTAAATATAGTGCTGTTGTTCTTACTATTGACAAGTACTTCTTTGTACCTATTTCTATGCATTCTCAAAATTTTATCATCGGCCATTAGCTCTAAACAACCTAATAGGAGATTTTTGTTATTTGCAGTAACCTTAAATGCTTGCTTTCTCTTTATGGCTGCTGCTGCTGCTAAAATGTTTATATCCTTGATTTTAAATAAATAAGACCTCTATGTTTCTCTAAATCAATGTGATTAAAAAACCCTTTCTCCCGGGGAATTCTGGATGAATGCCAATTTAGCCTTACAATAAAAAGGCACTTTTCTGCTGGAGAATTGTAAGCGCTGGCTGAAATATGAAGATGATTCTGACAATGATTCTAGGGTAAATTAGGAGCAGTTCAGCTGGCAAATTGGTATTGGTGTAGATGAGATACAAATCAGCCTTTGCATATATGAAACAATCACATATCACAAGAGTCACAATATAAACCTAGAAATGTGTTGCAATGAATTTTTCACTAAAGATTTGAACGCTGGCAAACATTCCCCTGCTAGCTGTTTTAAAAGAGGACAAATTCAAAAAGATGTGTCACATATCAGTGGGCAATAAACACAAAGGATTCTTTTGTTGATGCAGCAATTGTTTACTTGAATCATGAGAAAAATGGAACAGCCTGTGACAAAGGAGAGAAACATATACTGTGTGAATTCTCTTATTCAAGAGGGAGGGATACCCCTTCTTTCAAAACCATCACTGTTATTGTTATGATCAATCAAAGCGTACTTTACATGAACCCCATTCCTTCAATGACGCTTTGCTTCAGGGAGCTGTCAAATGGACCTCTGTGAAAAGAAGTTTGTTTGCGAGTTTTACTGTCTGTTCATCTTGGTTTCGTTATTTAGCAGTCAAGAACAGGCATAAGTAGTTATAGGGCGTCCATTGCCATGGTATTAGAGAGCCATGTAATCTACAACCCACTGCATTGCCCTGTAAGGTATAGAAATTCTATTATCGCCATTTTATAGATGAGCAGTAAAGACACAGAGGAACTAAATGACATAGCTAAGGTCACACACATTGTCTTTGATTTAGTAGATATTTTGAAAGATCTGTCTTCTATTGCTTCAGCTGTAGAAGCTCAGGATCACACATACACATCTGATCTAGGCACATTGGGTAATTTAGTAGTCAGCAGGGAGAAGTAGACACTTTCAGGGCACGATTCATCTCATCGTAAAGTAAAACCTAAAGGACTTCAGATGAATCACATTGTAAAAGAGCCCATTTAAAGAATCTAGCTGATTAGCTGAAAGGTGTTCTTCAATTACAAATGCCAATATTTCATCAGATCATTCCTACTTCTAGTACCTTCTTTTACTAGATGAGATTTTTTTTTTGAGAGGATGTTAATGCTGGACAGCATTCATATTGAAAAATTCCACTCACTTGCTAGCATTTCTTATTCTTAATGGTGCATATTCTCTCTCTAAGCAATTATAAATCCTTTAATCTATATGGTATTAGAAACAGTACATTACGACTATAGTGTCTTAATACTTTATTACACTGCAAACTCCTACTGTACATCAGCTGTCATAACTATAGGTCAGACAATAAGAAGTGAAATGTAGGAGTATAAACTTCCACTAATATTCATAATAAAACTAAGTCCACCTTTTTTTTCATGGGGAATTTTGCTAATATAAGAATATAAATATTGGGCGGTGGTCCAGTAGTCTGCTATCGTAGACACCATGTCACCATATTTAGTCTCTTGGCAACACTATCTCTTAATTTACAAGGTTGTTTTACATCTCTAATTGTTTCGCATGCAGTCTAGCTAAACTAAAATAAATTCTTATACAGCACTTCGTCACATGCTTTAAAGAATTCCAAAGAGATGAATTTTACTCAATTTTCTTTGCTTCTAAAACTGAAGTAATTTACCATGGTAATATCACATTATCTACCACTCTTAAAATATATGTGGCAGGGCTTCCTGTTTATCAGTTGTCACAGTGTTTTGTTTTGCTTTTTAATTCTGCTTAATTCCTTCGGATCAATTCTTATAGATTTGTGGTAGCTTGTGCTCTCTTTTCTCTCCTCTAAGACTGGCTGAGCACTTAAGACATCCCTGTGAGGTAGTGTTCATCTTATACTTCCCAAATTTTATAAATTTGTTGGTTTCGAGCTTAGGTTTTTCCTCCAATTAATTGTGCCTGTTTGTGTATAGTAAATGCCTGCCCAGTAAACAGCAGGTACCAGATAAAAGTACATCAGCTACGGACAGAGAATCTTAGGTTATATGCAGCGCAGTTAGCATGAAGTTTAAGCAAGTATTTCTAGTTGGTGCTGTGACTGCTGCAGGCCATGCTGAGGTGGGCTTTTGTGCAGACAATTGTTGCAGTCTCACTTAATCAACCTTGTCAACAAGGAGATCTTACTAACCTCTATCTTTTATCTGTAAAATAGTAGCCTGAAGGTTTGCTAAAGTAGATCCAGAGAAAGCACTGTCAATGCATAACCATTAGGACTGTTTTTAATGTTACTGCTTTCTGGAAAAAGAGCACTGTAGAAGGGATATACAAGTCAGCAGTGAACAAATTACCAAGATTTTATGTCATTCCCATGTTCTTTGACAATACATGTGTAGAAACTGTCAGAGCATAAAGTTCCTTTGAAAGTCAGACTACTGAGAAGTTGCAAAATGATTACCTGAGACTGTGAAATAGATTAATTAGCAAAGAAAAAAAAATGCAGTGCTTAATAAAAACTTTTATATTCAAGGTGTCTGCCAGGTGTTTTCTGCTTTCAGTGCTATTTTTCTCCCCATAGCAGGGAACAACATTTTCTCTTTTAATCAGGAGTACTGCTAGCACATAATGCCTGAATGTGGGACCAAATACAACTTAGGATGTAATCCATCTTTTCAAACTTTTTTGAAGGGTTTGTCATCTCACTTGCACTCAACAAAGCTAAGAACATTAGTTGAATTTTGCAGTTTGTTTTTCAGTTTCATTGTCATGGGCCAGTGTCCTACAGCTACAGCTTTGGTCCCTTGAAACTGCATAAATCCATACTGCTATGGTGACAGAGATATGAAATACTGTGAAAGTCAGTGCAGTCCCTGGTATTTCTATGAAATTTCATTCTATTTTTGTGTCACAGTGCAGAAAGAATGAAAATTTTCTCTAGAGAAGTCGTCTGAAACTTTTCAGCATGTATTTTCATGCCATCTGAAAGCCTTGCTAGAGTAGGGGCTCTGTCTGTCCAGATAGAATTTACTCACAAATAACAGAGCTCAGGAAAAATTAATTTCTTTAATGGGCTTTATTTTGTAAGTAAAAAAGTCATTGGTTTGATATAGCAATTCGTTTTAAAGAAATACCTAATTGCATAAGGGAAGGCTTCCTAATCTGTGTGCACACGTTAGGAGATGAAAGTGACAAAGTGCTATGGCAAAGCCAAGGGTAGAACATAGCTCCAGATTCAAATGCTAAATTTAGCTGTCTAAAATGGAGGTGTGTAAATAATGGCTAGGTGCCTTAACTTCTTGTCGTTACTGGAGATCTAGTCAAAACAGTTAATGCAGAGAGCTGTACAGATTCACTTCTGTACATTTGGTTTGATGAATTATTGTATTGTATTAACTAGACCAATAGGATCAACAGGATCTCTGTTAATTAAAATGAGAGATTAGAAAATACATATTTCCCTGGTTCCCATGTAGATATGTAAATTGTAGATAGCTGTATTTTGAACTTGAATCTGAATCTCAGTCCTATACTGTCTCCTCTGTAGCACTTCATCACCTTGATCTTTAAAGGTACAAATATATAAGATGAAACCTTCTCTGCATAGTAAGTTCAGATGACTGTCTCTAGAGCTGAACTCAAGGGTGGAATGAATCCCACTTTATGACTCTGTATTTAGGTAATCTTAAGCTTTATACCTAAATGAAGTACAAAAAGAAGCCCCTCACCCATGTTAAGTGAAATCCGGCAACTAAAATCAATATTATAAATGCATAAGAGAAGAACTTACCATCCAGGCAGCTGAGAAGGTGGTGGAAGGAAATTTTTTTTGGAGAAAAAAACAGGAATACTGATGAGATCTGAGTTGAAAACACATCAAAAAGAGAGTAAGCAGAACTATATATAGACAACTTGGAAAAAGTTGAAGTCGTCAGCTAAAGAAATTGTAAAGGAAGAATTGGTGTAGTATGTAGGGAAGCTAAATGCTAAAGGAATGACTTGTAGTTCACAACGGAATTGATCTGGTTCCTTCAGTGCATGCCTTCCTAAATCAGGCTTTCTGGTAAAATTAATCTGGTGTTCTAGAGAGACAAAAGACCCAGTTTTACCTTGAGTGAAGGCAGTAGAAAACTCCAACCTATTTCAAAAAGAAGCAGTATGTGTCTAATGAATACGTGGAGAAACAGCTGCCTGTCTCTGTTATGCCACCAAATAAATTGGCCTGGAATACTTTTGTTTGTCTACTGATAAAGTATTCTGGCATCTCAGAGAGGTCATTGTGCTCTTAAGTGTTTGACATTGTTTCTAAATTACTTGCTGCCTCTGAAGTTACCATTTAATAAATTAACTTGCTTGATAGGTTAATAATCTTCTTAAATTTGACTGTTAATTCCCTCATAACTACAGTTTTATAGTAGTTCTTCTTCTAAAGCTAAATTGTTGGCTCAAAGCCATGCATTACTAGCTGGAGTTTGCAGGGAAAGAAGGTGTGTTCTAACCAAATGTCAGTGATCTTTTCAGTGTTCTTCAACTCAAATCAGTCATTGAATTCAAGCTTGGGACAAAGTCGTTAACAGAACAATAATTCTTAGGTGCTTTGACAAGTCATTCTATAAATAGTAATTTAACATCTGCAGTGCAGTTCCTGCCAGGGGGGCGAAGCAGTGGAAATGTTACATGAACTAAATCTGGCAACTGGAATTCTTCATTTGATTTTTTTGTATTTTGGTAAATCAGCACTTTTTTATACAGGAAGGAATATGTATTATTTCATACAGGTTGCTAATCTGAGTTCCTTCACAGTTTTTCCATTCTACAACACATTGAGTATGCACAAAGCTGTTTATATTACCCATTATTTTCAGAAGTTTGAATGTGACAAGCCTATGACATCTTATTGAGTATGAGCTCAAAATTATACTATACTATGCATTGATTTTTTTTTTCTTTAATTATTATCACAAGATGGAAAATAAAACCAGTAAATTCAAATACATGAAATTACAGTTTACCTTTATGTTTCAAACTGGAACCTAAAAGAAACTCCAGTGAACTGCTGAGTATTTGCAACTCTCATGTTATAGGAATTGTCAGATTCTTACATGGTTGGGCAAGGAATATAAGCTTCTAAGGAGGTAAGCAGTCTTAAATCTTGTCTTTTGGTATTATATGAAAACAATGGTTTTAGGAAAGTAAAACAACAGTTTCTCTTGGTATGCTCCTGCCCGAAAATTGCTTTCCATATAGACAAAATTTCCCAAACTTTCAATGAGTGTTTTTTGATTACTTGAGGAAGCAGGCTGCGCATAATCATAAATGAGAATGTAAAGAGGTTGTTATCATTTGTAAGCATTCCTGATCTGTGCTTATCAGAACAATTCTTCTTTTAGTGTCTCTCTCAAACCATTTTGATCTGTTTAAAAATAAATAATATTTTTTCTATTTGTTTGTCTAAAAATGTTCAGGCATCTGGAGATGCCATCCAGGATATTCCTCTAAATGTGTTAATGGAGAGCTACCATATGTGTACTTTCAACACTCATTTCAGACAATCCTTTTACTATGTACTTAGATTTGGATGCAAATTAAAATGGCCTACTTTAGAGCTTCTCTTGCATGAATAAATATAGCACAGTAAAAAATAAATGTAAGAGGTCTGGAAGGCTTGGTTTGCTGAGATGTTTCATTAAATGAAAAAAAAAAAAAAAAGACAAAGTTTTCAGCCTCCATTAAATGTGGATTCACTTTTCATGTGAGATATGGTTTGTTTTCCTCTTTGGAATCACTAAGATTTTTCTTTTTCAGTCTTCCAGATAAGATTGAAAGCCCAGAAGTATAGCTCTTGCCGAGGATTACATTAAGACTAACCAAAAGTATTCAGAAAATAGTGTGTACAGACATTGCTTCTGTATTAATATTTTAGGATATTGAATGTAATAACTAAATGCAGCATAGTTTAATTTTCAAGCATGTTTTAACAAAATTTAAGTGTTCTGAGTCAGGAACATTTGTTTAATGGGAGTTTTACTGTAAACTGTGTAAGTTCATTAAGACACTTATGGATATGTCTCCTGAAAAAAGATGTAAAAGAAAATAGTTTTTAAAGGAACTGTAGCATAGGTGTATCTCACAGAAAATGAAGGAAAGCACTTTCTAGTATTCGGTGTGTAAAATGCCTGCAGTTCTGACAACAAAACTGGCACTAAGATAAATTTTACAAAATGAACTAAATGAGATGCCATTATACAAGCAGAATTAGGAAACGGTTCTTTCATCTTTGGATTAATTTGATGGCATCTCTGATATCTGTGTCCTGTGAAATTTATCAAGCATACATTTCTGTTTAGAATGGAAGACAAAATCACCAATAAAAATCAACCTTTCTTGGCACCTCATTTAAGAACTTTCTCGTGAGACCTCACTTGGAGTATTGCATGCAGTTCTGGTGTCCTCAACATAAAAAGGACATGGAAGTGTTAGAACAAGTGCAGAGGAGGGCCACGAAAATGATCAGGGGACTGGAGCACCTCTCGTATGAAGATAGGCTGAGAAAGTTGGGGCTGTTCAGCCTGGAGAAGAGAAGGCTGCGTAGAGACCTTATAGCAGCCTTCCAATACCTGAAGGGGGCCTATAGGGATGCTGGGGAGAGACTCTTCATTAGGGACTGTGGTGAGAGGACAAGGGGTAATGGGTTTAAACTTAAACAGGGGAAGTTTAGATTGGATCTGAGGAAGAAATTCTTTACTGTGAGGGTGGTGGGGCCCTGGAATGGGTTGCCCAGGGAAGTTGTGAATGCTTCATCCCTGGCGGCGTTCAAGGTGGGGTTGGACATAGCCTTGGATGGCATGGTTTAGTGGGAGGTGTCCTTGCCCATGGCGGGGGGGTTGGAACTCGATGATCTTGAGGTCCTTTCCAGCCCTTACTATTCTGTGATTCTGTGATTCTGTGATTCTGTTACATACTTCAGTTATTCAGATTCAGGTAGCCTAAGGTAGGAAAAGCAGTTGCCAGATTTAGGTCCTAAATCTGCAATGAGAAGTGTACTTCAAAAGGTCTTTTCAAGTCAGTTAAATTACTTATTTACATAATAGCACTTACACATAAGGCATCTGCCACAAATTTGAAACAAATTCAGTTTAACCAAAATTCAGTTTTGGCCTGAATTGTACTTAAGGAAAATAGGAAAACACAAAAGTGAAGAAGTGAAACATACATACTAATAGGGCTTCATAGAAAAAAATGCATTTCAAATTGAATTTAATGTTTTATTAGATAGCTGTAATTAACCTCATTACAGGATGCATTTCCTATTTCTGTGCAATAATAGGCTTAACTGTATTTCTTAACTAGCATTATGCTTTTAAATACCATAATACACATCTGCATTTTTATTTTGCTCTTAGATGAATTGTCATCTGGAGTATAAGATTTGTAACTTTTTGATAGCATCTTCTTCCCCCCCCCCCCCCCCATTTTTTATTTATTGATTAAAGTAGACAACAGATTTTTCCTCTTTATTCAAAAATCATGGGGAAAATATTTACTTTGGCATTTGCTGCTGTACAGAGGTTACCCAACTGCTAAGAAATAGTACTTAGGAAAAAAGGCTAAATGTTTAAAAATACAACTAAGTGATAGAATTTGAATTGAAGCTACACTGGTTGTTCCTGGTGATAGTTTTATGTTATAAATTTTATGAAGGTCCTGGAGTTAATAATGTGGAATTATTTTTCTCAAGATGAAATCCCAGACTTGTTACTTTTGGAGAGAAACAAGCCAATAACCCCATCCAGGAATGCCACAAAAATCTTGGTTTGTTTGATTTGATCTCCTGGGTTCAGCAGTAGCAGTCATTTTTCTCCTTCTTAGTAGCTAGTGCAGTGCTGTGTTTTTTGACTTTCAGCCTGGGAACAGTGCTGATAATACCAGTGGTTTTAGTTGCTGCTCAGTAATGTTTAGCCTGACCAAGGACTTTCTGAGTTTCATGCTCTGCCAGGGAGGAGGGGAAGCCGGGAGGAAGCAGAGACAGGATATTTACTCAAACTAGCTGAAGAGGTATTCCATACCACAACACATCATGCCCACTATATAAACTGGGGCAGTCACCTAGAAGGGAGAGATCACTTCTCAGGTCAGGCTGGGTATTGGCCGGGGTGTGGTAAGCGGTTATTTTCCCTTCCCTTGTTATTTCCCTTATCATCATTGTTACTGGTGGTAGCAGCAGTGGTTTGTGTTCTACCTTAGTTACTGGACTGTTCTTATCTGAACCCGTGAGAGTTACATTCATTCGATTCTCTTCCCCATCCCTCTGGGAGCGGTAGGGAAGAAGAGGAGGAGTGAGAGAGCAGCTGCGTGGTTCTGAGTTACCTCTGAGCTTAAACTATGACATTTGAGAAAAAGAAAAACTTACAAGAATGCAGAAATATACTGAAATTTGGGACCAAATTCCTGGAAGTCTGGAAAAGTAGTAAGACAGTGAAGTAATTTGTACACTTATGGTGAAATCACCTTTTCCATCAAAGTTATTTTTAATGAAGGATGATACTCTTTGTGATTAAATAAGATAATTCTTGCTGTGGTCGCTATCCTGTTTTCTTCTTTATACATTTCTGTGGTGAATAATAAGAGCAGTAAGGTTATGTTTTAGTGACTCTGTAGTTCTGCAGTCTTTTTCATCAATTTTGTTGAGCACAGCCTATTGCTATTTATAGAACTTGCTTGAAAGAACAAAGTTTTATGCAATCTTAAAATACGGTGTCCTTTTAGAAAAGAAGTTATATTTTATTAGAATACAATGCCTCATATTAAAAAAAAAAAAAAAAAGAAAGAAGAAGAACTTGCAATGGAAATAAGGAAACCCTTTTTCTTAGGCGATCATGTATATGATGAACTAATAGCAGAATATTAGTGATATTTCAAGACTACAGGAAAACTGACGATGCTGGAGTCTTACTTACAAGAGAACTGGAGATATTGGGGTGAATTACTGAATGACTCATCAAAGAAGTTTAATATAAACTAAAAAAAACTACTAAAATTTAATAGATGGCTTGGGTTTCATTAACATGAAACATGACATGGACAGTGGGATTGAGTGCACCCTCAGTAAGTTTGCCGATGACACCAAACTGGGTGGTTCGGTTGATACGCTGGAGGGAAGGAATGCCATCCAGAGGGACCTTGACACGCTTGTGTGGAGATGCCAACCTTATGAATTTTAACCATGCCAAGTGCAAGGTCCTACACCTGGGTCGGAGCAATCCCAGGCGCAGCTACAGGTTGGACAGGGAAGAGATTGAGAGCAGCCCTGCAGAGAACGACTTGAGGGTGTTGGTCTATGAAAAAATGAACATGAGCTGGCAGTGTGCGCTTGCAGCCCAGAAAGCCAACCGTATCCTGGGCTGCATCAAAAGGAGTGTGACCAGCAGGTCGAGGGAGGTGATCCTGCCCCTCTCCTCTGCTCTTGTGAGACCTCACTTGAAGTATTGTGTGCAGTTCTGGTGTCCTCAACATAAAAACGACATGGAAGTGTTAGAACAAGTGCAGAGGAGGGCCATGAGGATGATCAGGGGACAGGAGCACCTCCCGTATGAAGACAGGCTGAGAAAATTGGGGCTGTTCAGCCTGGAGAAGAGAAGGCTGCATAGAGACCTCATAGCAGCCTTCCAATATCTGAAGGGGGCCTATAGGGATGCTGGGGAGGGACTCTTCATTAGGGACTGTAGTGATAGGGCAAGTGGTAACAGGTTCAAACTTAAACAGGGGAAGTTTAGATTGGATCTGAGGAAGAAATTCTTTACTGTAAGGGTGGTGAGGTGCTGGAATGGGCTGCCCAGGGAAGTTGTGAATGCTCCATCCCTGGCAGTGTTCAAGGCCAGGCTGGAGAGAGAGGTCTAGTGGGACATGTCCCTGCCCATGGCAGGTGTGTTCAAACTAGACAATCTTAAGGTCCTTTCCAACCCTAACTATTCTGTGATTCTATAAGATCTTCTGGAATGGTGGCAAAGATCTGGACTTATTATTTTAAATACATAGAGCTAGATGTAATTGCCATCCATTGATTCCTTTTTTAGGAATGGACAGAAACTCACACCTCCAAAAAGTGAATCAGGTCTTCAGAGAGCTGAATCACTTTGTGCAAATGCTTCTTTCTCCATTGATAAAAGAAGGAGGTAAGGATGCCTGTGTACCCAACTTGAGCACAGAGATTAATTTGCTCACTTTGTGATTCCATTCACTTCAATGTGCATCACTTTATTAATTGCATTCTGTTATTAAATGAAGATAAAATATTTAGATGGTTAGATACAATATATATAAAAAATATGCATAAAATAAAAAATATAGAAAGTGTATGTGATATATATAGAAATAAAACACATTATATATATAATTGTACAGATAGCCGATTCATCATATACATCTATATGATGGTGAATTCTGCTTTTATTCAGTTATGGTTTAGGAAAGTTAATTGCCTTACTTCGATAAAATCACAAGGTATTGCGCCTACCCTCAAGGAATTATCTGTATTTATCACAAGTCAGAAGGTCAGGCTTTTACTGTAAGTTAGAAAGTGATCAGGAGAAACAACTCTTTAATTTAGACTCCTCTTAAAAGTCATGAAAATCAAATCAAATTCATGTTGACTGGTTTCATTTTTTTCTGCTTTATGTGAGTTACTAGAATTATCAGCAGCAAAAAAGGTTTATAAAATTGTACAGTGTTGAAATAAATACTATTCAGCTTAGTTTCACAGCATTCTGCCAGTTTTTCTCATTTTGAGTACCTTTTCCTCCACCTTGAATACTCCTTTTCTCTCATGCAATTTGTAGAATTTACTAACCAAAATTTGATTTTATGACGAACAGTTAACAGAATCTTCCAAATAATTGAGACTTAAGTTGTTTTTTGACTGACACCAGCTTCGGGGTATATTATTAAATCAGAAAATGTGACCATGTCAAAAGTGGTGCTGTCTCAGCAGGTTGCCTGTAAATCAATTCAATACAATATTTTGATCAATTACCATAAATATTTAGATGTAAGAGAAAAAAGATTGTAAATGATTGTGACCATGGGGTGCTTTATGAATATTTTAATATCACCATCCATCATCACTTTTTGGGATGTTGTGGTGAATAAATAATTTTTTAGGCAGCAATATGAAGAGCTACATAGTGAAAAAAAGATTAATGCTAAAAATGAATATTATTTCAAATATTTGAAAATTCACTGTGCTTTGGTCTCAGTGAGTGATCCAGTCAAATTTAGAAAGTTCATTTCAATTCTCTGTGGCATTTTGATTTGCTAGATTGTCCTGTTAAAACTAAATGTATGTAGGGAAAACAAAAAATAAAAGCTTATTTTGAGAAAATAACATTAGATGAGATAGCATTCTTCATAGAAGTAGTTTCAACAGATGAAAAGATGGATGGGTTCCATGCCATGCTAAAGATGGGTGCAAATTTATAAAGATATGCTGTCTGCTCTTTGTGTGCCATAAAGTCTGTCTAAATAACAATATCCTCTCAGGGAGAGAATCTGCTGTTCTGGCTGCTCATGTATTATTGTATTTGGACTATCTCCATTTGCAAATGTTGACTTTTCATCTGTGACCAAAGAATGAAATCTGTATGAGAGATGTCTAAAATATTTAATCTTTATTTATTTGTTAACAAAACAGATTTTTGCCAAATCCTGTTTGCATTTCTTTTCTCCTGCTCTCCCTGGAAGGTGACTGTCTGCATTCACAATGTGACACTTAAGCTGAGAATACAAATTGCAGGGGTTTGTGGGGTGTTTCTTTTTGGTTGTTTTTGATTTGTTTGTTTGGTTTTTTTTTGCTGTTTTTTTTTAATGACAGTGTGCATTAAACCAGAGTAACAATCCCATATATTATTTTGCATCTTCTGTAATTCTAAGGAGTATGCTGCAATTTGCTGCATTTGTCAGGGAAAGTTTATACAAAATACAGTTTTATGTTAGTATTTGCTGATGCATAGAATTTTTAGACCAGAAAGAGCCACTAGATTATGCAGTGAACCTGCAGTTTTTTACTCCAAGTTATAAAGTTTCACTCAGTTAAATTCTGGAAGGAGCTGGAGGAGGGGAGGAAGAATAGCACAGAGATCTGAACATAGGCAATGTGCAGTCCATCCATGATAGGTAGCAGAGCTGAATTTTTATCACCAGTGAAGAGCCCTGAATTATCCAAGTTTGGGCTGTTCAGTGAAAGCTCAGACCATGACTGCTTTCAAAAGCCTCCTGTGGCATACTCCTACACTCTTGGTTGCATGGACCATGCCCTTTGTGATTTCAGAGAGTGTAAGTTTCCTGCATAATGGTCACTAGTCTAACATTAGTCAATTCATCTATCTATTCATAAAGACTAAACAAACTTGACCCCTTATATCTCACAAGCTCAGCAGTCATGTAAGGTATATTCAGTATTGATCACAAAATGGCTTGCTCGCTATCTTCTATGGACAGCTGAGGGCTAGAATCTAGTTAAATCCCTGTGGCTTTTCAAGCAACCAAGAGGAACTGTCACTACATTATGAAAATGTATTTCATACTCTGAGATGTCACTAAGCATTAAGTCCTAAATAAATTCAGTATTAAATAATTTCTGTTATAAAAGCCACAGAACTAAACCAGAAATGTAGTAACATACAGCTGAAGTAATTTTGTGAGAGTGTTTAGATGGCAGGAACAGATGTAAGTGTGGCCTGCCTATAGACTGAATTTTCTATTTCCAAACAAGCTGGTCAAGATGATTTGGAAGACTTCATGGGACTATTAGCAATTCTAAAATACTAAACGCTGCTGAAGTTCCTAATACTTTCTATATATATTTGCTTAGGCATAGCAACATGCAAACTTAGTCTTGTAGCACCTGCTCTGCATCTAGCTGGAGAGTAGATAAAGTGGCCTATTTGTTCCCATCTGCAGAAAGAGGCCACAAAATTCCTTCCAAGGAATGTCTAGGTAAGCAGGTCTAGGGAAACCAAAGGCTTTATTTATTCTCAAGGGTGTTGTAAAATGAAGTTCATTTCTTGGAAGGTGTCTTCCCTTGAAAAATGCAAGGAACTGAAATTTTCTCTAGGCTGCCAGCGCTTCAGAGACTTTGTGGTACATGACTACTTCCTGAACATGCACACATTGAAATGTGCAGAGGCTTATATACATGTATGTCAATGGAGAGAAAGTAACTGGAAGTAGGCACAGAATGTTAGGCCAGATAAAAATAACATATTGACAACAGAGCCATTACCGATGGAGGTCTAACTTGTAGATGGTAATGGTATTAAATTTCTAGGAAGGATACCAGAAAAAAAAGGAAATTAAATATAACAACCTCAGTAACAAACTCTTTCATTGTAACTTTTGCAATGCAGTCATAAATGAAAGAAACTTGAAATAAGAAATACAGAATAATTTCTATGTGATCATGGTGTTAACAGCTACCTTTTCTGTAGTAGATTAGTAATTTCAGCATTCCTTGGGTGTGTAAGAATTACCCTCCTTTGCAGTGTGTCATAATAATTTTTAATTTCTTAGAAGAGCACCTGCTACCAAGATGAAGGTTGGTTCTTGTACATCTATAAGAGGGAAGGACCAGAATCTATCAGGAACGGAGCTGGAGCTGAGCCTTCCAGAAATGTTCTAACCACAGGTGGTCTCTGCACAATGTTTGAAACAAAAGGCAGGTGCCCTATCTGTGATCTACCTATGGGTATAAACCGGAGGAGAAAAAAGCCCAGGCTACTGCATTGCTGTACTGTTCAAAGCTACAACCTGTTGGCATATGTTACTTGTACACTTAAAATGCCAAACACATTTAGATGTTCAAGATATAAGGGGAAGTGAACACTTTTTTTTTAATCTGAAAAGATTTAGACGTGAAGCAATCTTTGAGGCAGTTCTGTGTAGAAACAGAATTTCAAGCAGTTGAACAGTGTTGCATTTCGAAATGTCCATAGAGTCAAAATTTTTGAAATTATAGTTTGGATCTTAAACATCTACATTTCTGTGGAACCCATCTGGGTCACTGAAGCACTCCACAGAATTGTGTAGAAAATCTTGCTCTTCCAGGTTTCCCTGTCTTTTCAGAAAATACTTTAGTTGCTGCATTTCTGTATTCTAGGCAGTACCTTGCACCCACTTTTACAACCCTGCTTCCTGTCCTGCCTGTTATTGTGCTAATTAAGGGCTCTTGCAGCTTATCTCTGCTAAGTAATGCAGACATAAGCTAACCTTATGCGATTATTTAGTTCAGTGGTGATGAAATATAAGTTTGAGCCAAGACAGAGAGCAGGAACTAGCAGGGGTTTCTTGATCTGTACATGAGTACAGAGGATGCAATTCCAGGAAGGGAGGAGAGAAGCAGCAGGTTGCAAGGTGATGGTGGTTAAGTTTACCAAAACTGACAGCAGCAATGGTAGGAATCCAGGGACCATGGAACAAGGTGATTTGGGTACAGAATGTGATTTTATCAGCACTGACTGTGCCAGATGGAATGACCATGGAAGGAGCCACTAAAAATATATTTTTAGTAGTCTCTGAATCTTGCAGTTAATTAATAATACCAAGAAAACACATTCAGCACAGCATGTATGTGGCTTTGTAGTCTTGGATTATATTTTTTCTACAGTTCAGAAATAAAGAACAATCTCATTTATTTGCCTGATATGTAACAGTTAAAAAAAAAATGTCAAAAGAATCTTTTTCATTACAAACTGTTTTCAGGTTTTATGCTTACTAAATAACAGCAATTGCAAAACCTCTGTGAAATGTAATGATGTCACTTTAGTTCCAATAGATGTGGGGAAGGCTATAAAAAAAGCGTGGTCTCAGATAAGGTCATTTAGTAAAGTAGCCCTTGAAAGCCTAAAATCGTTTTCTGTATTTGAGGTTAAATAGAACTGAAAATGTTGCCATTGTTTTCTTTTTTTCTTTTTAAGGTACAATATGAAAAGTTAAATAAATATGATTGCCTGAAACACAACTGTGGCAGTGCTCAAATCTACTGTACTTTATGTTAGTATCCCTCAGGCAAAGAGTGCCTATTTTTTTTTTTTCTGAGACCAAAAAGTCTCACTAAGTGGAACTTATCCTGTGGTCTTGACTCTTTCAGAACTGAAGAATGAATTTTCTGGCTTAAAGAGAGAGTTTTGGAGAAACAGGTTGAAAAGCAGCTGGTCAACACACCAGAAGCTAGTTGCTAATTGCAGCAGTAAGTTAGTCAATGAAACAGCAGTTTAGCTTCTGGGTATAATAGAAAGAGATAAAAGACCACACAGAAATTCCAGCATTAGGGTATGACCAACTCGTGAGTGGCAAACATTGTTTTCCCTCTTACACCTGTCCGCAGAGTAGGCAAGTCATGCATCTGCTTGACAGCTGTTAACAAAATAAAATAACAACAAAAAAGCATTTTTGTGTAAGATCTGATATAAATATTTACAAAGACAATTTAAGGGAGTGTTTGTTATGCACTTCTGTGTTTGCTCTCAAAACGTTTAACTCCAGAGACAGATGGCTTGTACAGTTTTATCAGCACTTGTTTCATTATATATTCAAGCAGCCAAGACTGATAACCAGTTTCACGGATTATGGATTGTTCAGAGAACAAATACTTCAAAAACAAACAAACAAACAAGCAACACACATATCAACAAAGTACTTCAGAGTGGAAAAACTTGATACAGAAATTTCAGTAACATTTTTATGAAGAGAAAGGAAACAAATTAATGCAATTATAATATTAAAGCAGCAGCAACAGGTATTTTAAGTGGTGTCATTGTATGTGGTAATGAAACAACTTTAGAAAATTGGGTGAAAACTATTGTTCAGCAGTAGTGGAGGAGAGAGATAATTACGATTAAGGCAACAATACACTTTCTCAATACAAAGCAGCCAACTCTTCAGCACAAGCTATACCCAGAAGATCTCTTTCCCACCATACTGCTCATAATCATTTCACTTTATGCTACTAAATAGCAACCTGAAAAAATAAGGAGTCTTAGAAAAGAATAAACTGTCTATACTTGATAACATAATTACACAGAATTCTTTTTTTTTTTTTTTTTTTTTTTTGTAGGTGAGATCCTTCTGTCTCAATTTTTTTTTTTTCCAGTGTCTTACACTAGGACATTTATAGAGTCTCTTAAATGATGATCACCATCATTATTAGCTATAATATTTACAAAAACATTATGTTTGTATCTGAAGACCTTAATTGGAAAACAGGTGTGATAGGCATAACATGCATTATGAATGAAGCTGCCTTCTTCCTGAATCAGTAAGCATGATCATTCCTGTGGTAGCTCAACAGTATTATTATTTTAATAATCTTCATTAAAAAAAAATGATGTGGATTCTTTTTTATCTAGTTATTAAAACAATAATTGATTATATACAGGTGAACTCTTGCAATGTATTTTGCAAACTTAAGGCTCACAATATTTTAATAAGGCAAATAATAGTCCCTTTTCTTACTGATTTGAAAGCATGCGTCAGAGCACTGGAAAACATGCTCACTTGAGTAGGAGTCTGAACCTATTCTCAAATCTGGATATGCATTTTATTCACAGATTTTTTGCATATAGACATATATAGAAGTGTGTGCAGACACACACTGTACCTCACAGCTGTTTGAACAGTTATACAGCTAAAGGTCTCCTACAGTCCCCTCCTTCTGCCTCACTCTGTCTGTAACTGTTACTTGGTATGACCTACATTGATACAAAAATTGTAATTGGACAGCTACAGAGACTACCATGGGCTTGCCTTTGGCTGCAGTCTTTGCATAGGGAAGGTTGACTGGAGGAGGATTTGCACACAGTAATTAATTTTTGAAGTCTTAATGGGACAGTGGTATTTTGTTAAAAAATCCCAAGGAGTAGTTCCTCCTGAACAGCTGACCATCTCAGCGTTACTACCCATTCCTGTCTGCTTCTCAGGGTAATAGATATCCTACATAAGTATCAGTAACAGAGGTCCTACACCTGGGTCAGGGCAATCCCAGGCACAGCTACAGGTTGAGCAGAGAAGAGATTCAGAGCAGTCCTGCAGAGAAGGACTTGGGGGTGTTGGTTGATGAGAAAATGAACATGAGCTGGCAGTGTGTGCTTGCAGCCCAGAAAGCCAACCATATCCTGGGATGCATCAAAAGGAGTGTGACTAGTTGGTTGAGGGAGGTGATCATGCCCCTCTACTCTGCTCTCGTGAGACCTCACTTGGAGTATTGTGTGCAGTTCTGGTGTCCTCAACATAAAAACGACATGGAACTGTTAGAACAAGTTCAGAGGAGGGCCACGAGGATGATGAGGGGACTGGAGTACCTCCCATATGAAGATAGGCTGAGAAAGTTGGGGCTGTTCAGCCTGGAGAAGAGAAGGCTGCATGGAGACCTCATAGGAGCCTTCCAATATCTGAAGGGGGCCTACAAGGATGCTGGGGAGGGTCTCTTCATTAGGGACTGTAGTGATAGGACAAGGGGTAATGGGTTTAAACTTAAACAGGGAAAGTTTAGATTACTTATAAGGAGGAAATTCTTTACTGCAAGGGTGGTGAGGTGCTGGAATGGGTTGCCCAGGGAATTTGTGAATGCTCCATCGCTGTCTGTGTTTAAGGCTGGGTTAGACAGATCTTGGGTGACATGGTTTGTTGGGAGGTGTCCCTGCCCATGGCAGGGGGGTTTGACCTGGGTGATCTTAAGGTCCTTTCCACCCCTAACTATTCTATGATTCTATATCTAAATATTCCATTGCTCTCCAGGAAGTTTGCCAACTTAAAGATGGCTAAAACAAAGGATGTTTAAAATCCATTCTGAGTTTAACAGCATTAACTGCCTAGAACTTTTACTACAGAACACAAAACAGAGAAAATAAATCTTCTGAAGAGTTCAATTTGTAGCTTATAGGGTCACATGCATATTTAGTCCAAAATAAAGCCAGCTTATTACTCATTTTAATTTTAAATGGAAATTAATGTCTTCTCTCTTGAAATTTATTTAACTAAACACGAAAAATAATTTACCCCCTTCAGAACTATAGTACTGAAGTCTCTTCTGTTAATCTTTCTTTCCACTGTAGATTGGAAGCACAAAGTGCATGCACTGTATTTCTTGAAATGTGTCATTCTGTAGTGAAAGGTTTTCTTTGTAGTTTGAAAGTATTAATCCCTGTCATACCTTTTCTCCTTGGTCAGCAAGATAGTGTTGTACTTTGAGAGCAGGCAGGTTAAAAATAATTCTGCCACTTCCCATTTTCCTCTGAAAATGGTGGAAAAATCTAATAAAAAATAAGTTTCTGTTGTCAGGAAAGAAAAAACAACTTTTAATCTATAGATTAACGTTTGAAAATGTTAACAATGTACCATGAGTACTTCCTTATTATTGTTTTTTTTTTTTTTTTTTTACTAAGTACCTGCCTCAGGTTGGTTATAACTTCATGCTAGACAATTCAAATAAGGGCTTTATACAAAAAAGAATCTCTCTCTTCCAGGGAAATATCATCATTCTCATTTTAGAATCAAGGCTCACTGACATTTCTGCTAAACTCCTACTTTACAGTTGCTCTTTCTTTTGTTTTCCTAATGGTTCTGCCTTAATTATTTCACCTTGTATTGATCTAAATTGAAAGCAGCACTGATTCTGTACATTGTTCATGCTCTAGTTGTCAGCAATAGGGCACTTTCTTGTACAGGGAATGCAGAAGCAACTTTAATTAAGGTTTATTATATTCTGTCACATCAACAGTATACTGTATAGCCTCTAGATATTCAAAGATGAGCTTCTCAGAGATAAGATTAGGTAATTACATTGTAAAATAGAAATACACCTGATTACATTTTCTGTATTTGTGTGTAAAAGCAGTGGGTTGATAATGTGTGGAATTTCCAACGTGCCAGTTAAAAAAACCAAACAAACAAACAAACGAAAGCAAACCCACAACAAACAACTAGGAAAGAAAAGCAAAATCCATAAAATTAATTAGGATAATTTCAGTATTCAGAAAAAGATCTGTTACTAAGGGTAATTCATTGTATATGCATGGAGTACAAGAGAGTGAAATATTCTTGGCATCATAACACAGAAATCTTTATTAGAGTGTCATCACTTATAATTCTGAGTCTGAATTATATTATTATAAAGATACGGGGTTTTTTTTGCTGATATACCGCTGACATTTTTCTTCTGGTTAGTACTGCTTTTTTAAAATGCTTTGTAACTTCACTACTCATGTCTATCTGCTAACATTCTTTCTTAAAAATCGATCTATAATTTCCTCACTGTCACTGGGCTGTTTAATCAAGGAAATACACCTCCTTAGCTCTTGAAATATCTACAGCACTACCCAGCTGTTTTACTCTGAAGTCAAGAAAAGGCATCTCAAATTCTTGCTCAGAATTATAATACAATCAGTAGAGAATCATGACAAAGCATATTGCAGATATTGAGAAATATCTAGGAACACAAAACTTGACTTTTCCGCCTTTTTCCTCATTTGTACTTCCTCATACATCTAGTCTAATCAGATGAGCAAATTAAGCTATTTCAAAATGAAGTAAGACTGAGAGGAATTTAGTGCTGCTGAAGATACGGGTGACCTGTCTGCTTGATTGCAAGACACCTGCAGCTGGCCAGCTGTGTCCTCAGTAGCATGTGAAAAATGATGTGGATATTTAATATGCATTGTAATTCAGCAGATTTTTTTGTCTCCTATGGTCTCATATTCCTGAGTTGCAAAATAATTATGAGAACAGTTCTTTATCGAGCACAAGGTCTTACATAAACCTTTTTTTTACTTGAGCATTGATTTTTGTGGTTGCACAGCAGCTATCTGAGATGTATTTAATGGTAAGAAGACTTACAGAGTTTGTTCTCTTACCTGTTGCAGTGTTTAAAGTGTTTCATGGTTTCATATTAAATCCATCAAAGTTTAACTTCTCTCTTTCTTGTTGGGAGCGTGCATCAGAGTTTTATCCACTGGGTAGATGTCTAGAACTATGCATCAACCCAAGTCTGTAAAACTGGTGGTCATTTGAGTAATCCCACATAGAGAGCATTCATTTGGACAAGCCCGTTTCTGGGTAGTACAGATGTTTCTCACTTTGCAGTAGGCTGTTAGTTCACCAAGGCTCTGCAGCAGTCAAGTGAGTTGAAAACAGAAGGGAATACATCCAAACTGCAGGGTTTAACAAGCAGCATTAATTCTCACACGGAATCCTCAAGGGTTTGTTTACTTCCTTTGATATTTTCACCTAGCTAGCTCTATTTTCTTAGTGTGACTGAGAGAGTTAAGTTCATTCACAGTAGGTTCTGAAACAGGTAGCTTAGGGCTAATTGAACTGTATTTTTGCTTTTGGACACAAAGTAGGACATATACTCCCTGTATATGTTTCTGGTGGTGTATATACCTGTGGGACATATACTCCCTGTATGTATTTATGGTGATGGATGAGAGGGAAAGGTGTTTGTTTGTTATCCTTGATCAAATTAGCTGCAGTCTGTCATTTAATGAGTAGCAGCTGACCTTGATCTCAGCTGGAACATACAGAGGAAATTCTACAGGAGCAAATACAGTGCATACACTCCCTATATATGACCTACAAAGCAACTACTTTCTAACAGAATTAAAATGTATCTAGAATTTATCAGCACAATATTTTGTTGTGGAATCATTGCTTATTTTTTTCTGAGAGGTATGCATAAATTTAATGTCAAATATCGCAACCTAATATTTTGTCTTTTTTTTTTTTTCCTCTCTTTTTTTTTTTTTTTTTTTTTTTTTTTTCCCCTACAGATGGGCCTCTTGGGCCACGAGGATTGGCTGAAGCTACAGAGATGTGTACTCAAGAATGCCTGGTTTTGGGTCACTCAGACAACTGTTGGATGCCTCCCAGCTTGGGCCCATACCAACAGCCAAAGTCTCCTCTCTCCACCTTTGCATCCCAGAAAGAATGGGTTAAGAAAGACAAACTAGTTAATGGACACACGTTGACCAGGACCTGGAAAGAAGATAGCAACAGAAACCAGTTCAGTGACCGAAAGCAGTATGGTTCCAGTGAGGGCCATTTCAACACTAGCAACCACATGACTGACATTCCTCTGGCCAACTTGAAGTCTTATAAACAGGCCTCAGGAGCTGTTGAGAGTCCAAAGGAACACCAGCTATAAGAAATGGTTACTTTGGACCAATGACTTTAGCCTATTTAGACTTGCTAATACTATGTGTGTGTCAGAGCTTTATGTACTGGGTAGACTTCTAGAACTATGCTTCACATAGCAGAGATATGCATATCTCTATGTTAGCACCGTGGAAGGTATGATGTCCTGCAACATGAAAGAGTGTTTCTACTAGTTGTGTGCTTTTGTTAAATAGAATAAAATCTGCAGAAATCTCTCCAGTTTGCAAATATCATTTTTTTTTCTGTTTGTTTGTTTTTTGACCCTGGACTGCTGCTATGAACAGAAGATGCACTTGGAGAGTGAGAGAGAAAGAAAGTTTAGTGGATTGCAATGATTGAAAAGCATATCCAGTTAGAAAATTGTGCTTTTGTTGTCTTTGATCTATGCCTGGGACCATTATACTTGAAAGCATATTGCAAACAAAACAACCGAAACTGTAAACATTAAACCTATTGTGCTATTAACAATGTTAGTGGACACTTATAAGCCGATCAGTGTTCAAATACTTGTAAATAGAAAAAATTGCTTACAATTTTTGTGTATTTATAATGTCCACTTGAAAAGATACTGTAGCATATTTCTGTGTTTCACAGTTGCTTTTTACTTCCTTTCATTTGCTTCCTGTCGTTTTGCTTTTATTTTCAGTGATGGTGTTTCCGTGTTAGTAGTCTGTCTGACACACAATGTTCCAAGGAACTCAAAACACTTGTGTTAAAAGAGAAAAAAAGAGTGATGGGGTGGGAAGAAAGGTTGGTCATAGAAAGGAAAAAAAATATATTTCATTCTATGTAGTAGCAGATGGTGCCAGCATTCAGGTAGAATTTCTTCTTTTTCTTCTCTCTTTTTTTTTTTTTTTTTTTGCTATTAAGAAATGAAAGGAGCTTAAAAATGTAGCTTTTTTTAAAAAAAAATCCATTGTGTTTCATAAAACAGGAAAACTGCAAAACAAAAGAAGTATATTTATAGTGGAGGGTAAGAGGGGAAGCTGTTTGTAATCCTTGATCAAATTAGCTGCAGTCTGTCATTTACTGACTAGCAGCTGACCTTGATCTCTGCTGGAGTATACAGAGGAAATTCTACAGGAGCAAAATACAATGATCATGTTTTTTCCAGTTGGGCAGGTGTGTGTCTATACCTAAGACAGTTTGTATAGCTGAAACAGCAGCATTTGTGTTGATCTTCATCTGTGTTAACGTTGTAGTAACACAAGTGTTTTTAGACCATAGCCACAGAATATTTAATGTGTTGTGCCTTCATGATGTAACAGAGCATTCTCCTGGTAGGCTAGTTGGGGGAACTGAAGGGTTAAATCTCTAATTATTACTGTTTAACTGCTTATTATCATAGTTGGTCAATGCCTGGCAGGTACCAGTATCATGTCACCTCAGTCAAACCAGCAGAGTGACTCCTAATGTTAATAAGATCTAAGTTGCACGCAAAGCAAATCCCAACATTTTAGGTGGTTTTTGTTAAGGCATGTCAGATGATCAACACAAATAAATAGCATGCAAAAAAAAAAGAAAAAAAAAAGAAAAAAAAGTCCTTACAGAGAAACAAAAAGGTTCTTATGCCACAGTGAAATATCAGTCTTAAAGTAACAAATTTAGCTAATCTGAAGGTGACTTTATTCTTACCAAAAACACAAGCTTTTTTTCTTCTTTATTCTTTCATGTGTAGTAGTTCACTTTTTATATATATATTTTTTTTGGTTAACTTTTTTTTCCTTCACAGTATAAAAGGCATAAAAATGGATTAGGGGTGCATTGCTTATTGCAGTACTTATGTCAGTTTGTGAGGGATGATGACTTTGACAGAATATATATCTAACCAGTTATCCTTGTTACTGCTTTGCCAGTTCAACATTATTTAGCTATTCAGCTCTTGCAATAAATGTTCTGAATTCTTTATTGTGTTGTGTTAGTTCTTGGGCAGATGCCTAAGGGATTTTATTCCTGTTCATTTCTCTTTCTTTCTGTTGTTGTTGGTTGGCTCATTTCTTTGTTTCATTCTGAATTTCCAGTCATTTTTCTAAGCACATCATGGTCCATTTGGTTCATATAGATATGTACGAGAATGGAATATACCACAAATTATGAACCTTGAGGACCATATTCTGTAATTCTTATGGTAGTAGGAATTTGTTCAATATGAGTTTTTTGAGCTGGGTAAAGTTTTACTTACCCAGCACAAAAGTGACAGAATCTAGCCTAGATTTGTTAGACATACTTATGCACATGTAATAAGCATCCTTGCATGAGTTTTTGCAACAGTACAGTGGTAGCATATAGAAAAGCCAGCGTTTGCCACACCTCAGCCTTTCTTTTGAGAGTAGAATAAAACTATATTGAAATACAGTAAACACGTTGTTACAAGGACAATTTGTGTGGTTTCATAGTCACTTTTGTTGAAGCACAGTAAAAAAAAAAAAAAGGAAAAAATAAAAATAAAAACAAAAAATAAAAATGAAAGGAAATAAATAAAAATAAAAGAAAAAAAAGCCCTGAACAACCTGGAAAAAGATGTATCAATATTAGTAATCTGTTTTTTAACATGTTTAGTTTCAAAGCAGACATAGCTTGAGTTCTATATTAAAACCAGAAATACAATAATTATCTGAAAACTCAAATTGTACTATTTTAAATTGTAAGTGCCTTTTAAACAGGACATATTTGAAAAATCATCTATCACAACAGAAAGTAAATTATGTGGCTATCACTACAGAAAGAGAACTATATTCTGTTCTAACCCATTACTTTCTGCTGCCATCACCTGTGCAGGAGGAGCAAATGTATATAATTTACATATCTAGCAGGTGTAATATTTATTTTTTTGGAAGGAAGGAAGGAAGAAAGGAAGGACTATATCTTAATCCCATTTGAACCAAAAGAATATTTTCCAGAGGTTTCCAAGGAATCTGGATTTGGCTCTAAACATGTTAGTAAGTGCCCATTCATTAAGAACCATTTGGTTTGCTCAGCCAGTAGTACTAGTACTGCTGTCTAAAACTTAAAAATTTAACTAAAAATAAAAAAAAAGATAAAAAAGAAAAAGAAAAACATCTGACATGAATACAGTGCTTATGCCAGATGAAGAGATTTAAAGAAAAAAATGAAATCGCACTGCACAGAATGAGAAGGCAGCTGAATGTTGCAAACTATTCAAGTTTACTAGCTAGGAGACTAAACATTACTTTAAATTATTGGTAAGTAGGCATGATATGGATGCCTCTCTGTTGCCAGTTCTAGTTTTTTTTTTTCTTCAGATAGGAAGATTGAGTGCCATTTATTTATTTTATTATTACTGCACATATTTGAAGGACTGCTAAGAAAATAAACCAAAGGGTTTTTAATAGTCCTTTATTTTTACTGTCACTGACAGTAAAATAGAAAATGGAAAACCTGAATAAATATAGTTATTTAGCCCTACTTAACCCTATGCTGTGCCAGCTCTTGCTAAACATACTGCAGTCAGGACCCCTTTCCGAAGGAGCTGTCTCAAGGCAGACAAAGAAATACATGGAGCAGAATTAAGGAGAATGCAGAAATACAAACCAATTCTAACAAACAGATAGGAAGAAAATTATATTCACATTACTTGTTTAATATAGTTCTTGACTTTTAGGAAGGAATCATGATCAGAAAGAATCTTAAGGACTTGAGTATGGAGTAAACAACTCTAAGGGAGAAACTCAGGAAGCTTTGGGTATATAAATGGCATAAAAGCCAGAGACATACATCTGTGAGGGGAAAGATCAAGAGTGGTAAAGACTGAAAACAAATGCATAGGGAAAAGAGGATCACAACATTGATCAGAAGTGTAATCTTCAGATGTTTTGAATAAAGGGAGGCACTAGTAGCTTTAACAAAAGACAATGAGAATCATGGGACATAGCAATAGGCAATTTCAGGAGATACATGGGACTCATGACATGACAAAAGGCATAGGGGTAGAGTCTAAGTAGCATCTGACACCTTAAAATAAGTTGCAAAAGTATTCCTACTGGCATGAGAACTCATATCCAGTTCAGACAGAACAAGTGATCTGTGATGACTGATTTCAAGTGACCACAAGCTATTTAGCTGATTCAGCTAGTAAAACTTCCTTATGGGGTGTATCCTTGCCATAAAGTAAAATAAGCAGGGAGAGTTCTCTGCAGCACATGTGATCACATGTGCCAATTCAGACAGTGAAAACAACCAAGTACTCAACGGCATTATCTCTGAATGTTCAATTCTTCCCTATTTAATACACTTCTTCAGCAGAACTGTGTTCCAAAGTCTCAACTTTATTTAATGTATATGCTCGCATTCTTTGCTACTGTGATGAAAAGCACCAAAATGTAAACCAAGTCTATAACAGAGCAAGATGTTTTAGTACACTGAAAATATGATACAGTGTCACCCAGGGGTGTGAATCAGCTCAGTGTATCATGTACAGTTAAGGTCTAACTCAATATTAGTTTTATTCACTTTCACTAATGATGACCTCAATGGACACATGCACCAAATATAATCACTCCATAACCCAAAAACATCTTTGACTTTTTCCTTTTGTTCAAAACACTGGTAGATGCGTCCTTGTAAAATTCTAAAATATTCTTTTTCACACATAACTTGAGTGGATTCGTTTTTTTTTCCAGTTTAGCTTCTCTGAAATATGCTTAATAAGTTTATGTAACACAGCTTCTTATAACATAAACTGCTTTTCTTGTGAGATCCCCTTCTATGCTTTGTTTTCAACCACTTGCACATAGTAAGTTCATAACATACAGGAACAGATTCTGAGCCTTCAGGCTTCATTGAACCTCTTACAAAGCAAAATATCAGGGCCTGTCACATAATTAGTAACAGAAATAGCAAGTCCTTTATGTACAGTGGACTAGCAAATGCTTGATAAGAAATAAATTTGTAATTTCCACATTTTCAAAACACAATGTAGCTTATTTATAAGCTGAAAGTAATGCTAACAAATGCAAAATTAGGGAATATTTTTTGTTGGTTTTACTTTGTTTGCTTAATTGGTATAGACGCATCACTTCACTGGAATTTACATGCTGATATATATCCTCATCTTGCCAAATGCTGTGCAGCTCTTTTGAAACACTGAGTGCACTTTATTTCTTTAGAACACTGCAGTAAACATCCTCGTCTAGGAGCAGCTCCGTGTTTCACAGGACTAGGTCCACAGTAAGGAGAATATCACAGACATGCATTTCGTATGCTAAGTTTTGAAGCAAGAATTGTTTAAATGCAGCATCTCATGGCTTGAACTATAGCTTTAAGTTTATACTGCTACCTAAATTGTACAATAGTGAAAGTATGTCTTTAAATACCAGAAAGTATCCAAATTCTCACTGTGTTATTAAAAGAAAGAACTGAATGTCCCTCATTTTCAAAAATAAGTTGTTTATTTTTACCACAGCCATTCTTAAATCCACCTGTTGTGCCTAGGTATTGCAACACATTCTAATATTGCATGGCATGTAAATAGATACCTTAATTACTCATAATAATATGATTATATACACACATATACATATATAGATTATATATATACTTAAATATTATCAAACACGTAATTGCTCAGTATTATTTAATGGAATTTTGGGACTATGGATTTTGTTGTTTGATGTACTTTAAACTGTATGAAGCAGCATATTCTTAAGACTACCCTCACCAATGCTTTTGATTATTTATTCATTAAACAAATTGCTTTCTTTTGCTTGTTATAATCCTGTTTGTACAACCATGTGATAATGTTAAAATGGGTAAGTACTGTACGGGAATTATAACTGTCTCTTTCTTGTCTAAATATATACTTATAACAATATTTATTAGTGATCTGAGTTTTAAAAATGTGTCTTTTTGTGTGCTTACTATCTCCTTACACATGATACAAATTTAAAGGGAAGCTGAGATAACAATTCTTCATGTAACTCTGAATGCCCCAATGGCTTTTAAATGTCTTTTTGCCTTTATTCACAAGGAAATTGCAACAAGAGCTGTATTTTAAATCAGCCATAAAATAAATACATAATACAGTACTTAGGGTTTACTTACTGTAGGTATCATAAGTGAACCTACATTTTTCATTTCTCAGGTAAAGATATATTAAGGCTCAGATGGGGGAGGGAGAGGCTCTGCACTCAGAAAATAGTATTTAGAATAGCTGATTTAACAGAAGATGTGTCAGAAATCCTGTGCACTAGAGAATGCGTTTTTTTCATGTTTCACAGTCAGCTTCCATCTTTGTCTAGGGTCAACTAGAATGTGTGCCTCTTTGAGGAGCTCTAACTTTTATTGTTGATAAAACTGAGAACCGCTTTTTGTAACCCTTAGTCACATCAAAGCCAATGGGAATTTTCTTAATTATTTCAAAAAGCCAGTATTTCACTGACATTTAAATGTGTATCTGTTAGAAGGAAACTCACCTTCTGCTTTTTTTCAATCACTAGAATATTCCATAGAAAGATTCTTTCCTCCTCTCCCCTCTCCTCCCATCCCCTTCCCTTTTACCCACCTTATTGTCTTGGATGTTTTCTGGAGAGGTAAGTGCTGCAGTACCATGAAATGGTGCACCAAACTTGAGGAAGTTGAGGGTTCCTGGTGCCTACCCAAATCAGAGAGTTCAGTTAAGTTCCTTGGTTACATTTTAGGCAATGCCAGATGGGTGCTATTTCCACCAGCCATTTCCTAAGGCTGTCTTTTAGAATTTGCTTTTCCTCACATCGCTTGGGAACCCACCTGTACTCCTCAAAGATTTTGACATTAAGCTGAATCTGTTACTATGTTACATTTACCTGTGCCACATCCTTCATAAGGTATGTAGTTTTCAGTTTCTTTTCAGGTTGGGAGTTGAAAGTGTGATCTGTGTGGTCCTGCAGCTATACAGACATTTTTGACATATGACATCTTGTCATATGGGTACTAATAATAAAGAAGGCTGTTGACCTCACTATGTTCAGAATGGAAAACCGGAAAGTGCAGCAGAAAGACAGGAAAGGGAGTGGATAGCAGACATGTGTTATGGAAGAGATAAACTGTGGTAGCAATGAAAAGAATACATTTTAATATAATGAGGAAAATTCCTGTGCTTTCTAGGTCTTTGTATCTCTGTGATACCATAAAAACTGACCCACTTACCCATATAGGTTTCTGTACACACAGCATGTTTAACAAAATTTTCTTGTGAAAAAGGGGTATGCAGAATTATGGCAAGGCTGTACCATTCTTCGGCTGAATTTCCTCCATTTGCTATTCACATTCCTTCTAAAAAAATTCTGGTTTTGAGACATTGCTCTTCTGCCTTCCAAATGAATATAGGGACCAGAAATAATACCACTCAGTTACTGAACACTGAGTTTGACTAGTGAATTTTTTATATCAAATGCTGATAAAATCATTAGCTACAGATAACTTGTAAATAAACCCTAGGTCCACATGAATAACGAATTATCTGTTACCAATTGCAAAGATAAAAAAAATAAATGACAGTGCACAAAGGATTATACTCCTAATAAACAATTCAGACACATTTACCCCCTGAAAAGGGCATGGCTGATAAAGTTACGTGCTCAATGGCATAATGAGATCAGTGGATTTCTCTTCATGTGCAACATCCTGTACGAAGCTCTGGATTGTGGAGATGTTTGTGTTTTCATCTGATATTTAAATTAATTAAACATGAAATTAAAGAACTCCAGTCACATAAAATGAAAAATATAATATCACATAAATAGAAAAAATATTTTTTTTTTTACCTTTTTCTATTAGAAGTCACTATTTAATCATTATGTTACAAACGCTATATCCTTAGTAGTGGCTAAGGAGGTTCTTTAAAGAGAGTATTCTACAGTTTTATATGTATTATGTTTTTTTTTTTTAAAATTCAAGTTCATAAATTGCTTTCTTTTGAGAAGAGAAAGTCTGAATTCTGTTTATAGTGTTCGTACTTCTGATTTTTTTTTCTTTTTTTTAGAGTATTTTCCGGAGTATTATTTACTACAGGGAACAACATATGTCTGTGCTTGTACTCCACAATCTTGTACTCCTAGGACACTTAAGTGATCTTCAGTAGGAAGTTCTTCTTCATTATTGATAAAGATCATGCATAATTACTGTCCACCATGTGGTGTTAAGCCCCCAAGAGAAAAAAAAGTAAAGGAAGCAGCACAAAAAACAATTGTTTTATTCACACACACACACAAAAAAACCTGTACTGTGTTATGAAGGCAAAATTAGCACGCACCAGTTACTGATGATGACTGATGCAGCAACACACTGTTTACTTCTTTAGGAACCACACCAAATGATATTGTGAACAGTCATGCCTCATGGTGGGTCTAAACTTCATTCTGAAAATTATTTGAAATACAAAAAGCCTCTGAATCTATGGATTCCAGGGGGGATGCAGTCTTAGACAAGTCTCTAGCAGGTCTCTAGGTGCTTTGTGGAGCAACCTTTTAAAATTACCTCAAGTTCCCTAGCGTATAAACAGCTATGCTTCAAGATTTCCAAAAAGAAACTTTTTACTCCTAAGTTTTGACACAGTAGCTCTCTGCTTTATGGAGAGTCAGAGAGCAGAACCTATTCCAAACTTTTTCAGCTGTCAGCTGCAAAGTCTCTGGATACTCTACCATGTCAAATTACCCATCACTAATATAGAAAATCTGAAAAACTGTAAGAAAAACAGTGAAAGAGATATTGAAGCCGATATGTGCTTTTAACCCCTGGTTAAAAAGGAAAGCAAATTAATTTTGTTGAAGGATGAGGGAAAGACACATTTGAGATTTTTAGACTATTTTTTTTTTTTTTATATGAAACTTGTAGCTGCAGGAAATCATATTGCTAATACTGTATTTTCTTTGGATGCCCTAATATGTATGGTTCAATTACCATGCTAAAGTCTGAAGTCAATAAACATAAAAGCAATAATTCTCCACAAATAAAAATTCAGTTTATCTGTGGTTCTTGTATAGGAAGTACAAAGAAATTGAGTTTCTCTGCATTTCTAGAATATCATAGAATCACAGAAGAGTTAGGTTTGGAAAAGACCTCAAGATCATCTAGTTCCAACACACCTGCTGTGGGCAGGGACACCTCACACTAAACCATGCCATCCAAGGCTATGTCCAACCCAGCCTTGAACACTGCCAGGGATGGAGCATTCACAACTTCTCTGGGAAACCCATTCCAGTGCCTCACCACCCTTACAGTAAAGAATGTCTTCCTCATATCCGATTTAAACTTCTCCTGTTGAAGTTTGAACCCGTTACCCCTTGTCCTACCGCTATAGTCCTTAATGAAGAGTCCCTCTTCAGCATCCCTATAGGCCCCCTTCAGATACTGGAAGGCTCCTATGAAGTCTCCACACAACCTTCTCTTCTGCAGGCTGAACAGCCCAAATTTTCTCAGCTTATCTTCATATGGGAGGTGCTCCTGTCCCCTGATCGTCCTTGTGGCCCTCCTCTGGATTTGTTGTAACAGTTCCATGTCCGTTTTGTATTGAGGATACTAGAACTGCCCACAATACTCCAAGTGAGGTCTCACGAGAGCAGAGTAGAGGGGCAGGATCACCTCCCGTGACCTGCTGGTCATGCTCCTTTTGATGCATCCCAGGATACGGTTGGCTTTCTGGGCTGCAAGCGCACACTGCCAGCTCATGCTCATTTTTCCATTGACCAACACCCTCAAGTACTTCTCCGCAGGGCTGCTCTGAATCTCTTCCCTGCCCAGCCTGTAGCTGTGCCTGGGATTGCTCTGACCCAAGTGTAGTACCTTGCACTTGGCGTGGTTGAACTTCATCAGGTTGGCATCAGCCCACCTCACAAGCATGTCAAGGTCCCTTTGGATGGCATTCCTTCCCTCCAATGTATCAACCAAACCACACATGTTGGTGTCACCAGCAAATTTGCAGAGGGCATATCAAAGGTATGATTACTATTTATAATAAGCTTGCAGTCACAGACTCTGGAATTCTTTGGCGCTGAACAATTGCAAAGTTACTAATTCAACTACATTAGCATTGGGAGTAGACATTGATTATTTCAAGAGGGCTACTACTGATTTAATGAGGCCTGTCTGTGCATTTCCAAAATTACAGAAATTCTGTTTAACACCCATTGGTGCTTTTAGGTATTTGAACCAGTAAATCAACCAACTGCCAACCAGAAGTAGCAGTAAAAAATGAAAACAAGCAGAAACAAGAATGAACTGGCATTTTTTATGATAAACAGCAGCCAAATATTATTTCCTGACTAGTTTCCAACAGTCCGGCTGGCTTTACTATGGACTCATAGCTGCTGAATCTATTGAATACCTAAAGCTGCCATTTCTGACAGTGGTTTTGTATTTTGAATGTTTACGGCATTGTGATTATGCTACAATAAACATGACAATAGGCCATGGACACAAAGGAGCTATTCTGAATTCATTGCCCTTCTCTTGCATTTGCCACCTCATTTTCTTTCTGTTATAGGCAGCAGCTGATCGGATCCTGAAGTTGTGGAGCTGGTATTTTGCCAGCAATAAATAGTTCGCAGTTCTGACTAGAGAAGAATTTTAAAATTTTGTGAAATTTGCCATTTTTTTTCTCCTTTAAGGCCTTTTCATGCTGCAAAGGTCCCTGTATTAAAAACTCCCTTTGATTTCAGTAGGAGGTGGATTAGCTCAAGCAGTATTTTTCATGTCAGCGGTCATTACACCATATAAGGATGAAAGGAAATGTCAATCAGAGAAACTGTAAAATCCTTAAACTCTCATGCCACAAGTAATCCCGCTGTGTAACCGACAATTACTTTACACAAAGGAGTAAAGGGGAACAAGGATCTTAACATAGAAAGATTTAGATTGCCTAAATTACAGCATGTAGTTGCAGATCTACCACACAGCACCCAACTGTAGATCCTCCCATTGGCACTAAAATTTATGCTTGACCTCCATCAGTTTTAATGGGTTTTTTAGTGCTCACATAGTAGGCTCTGCACATGTTCAGAAATTCCTCACACATCTCTATTCAAGGAGCTGACAATGGACTTAAGCAAATACTGGCTTTATTAACATGCTCACCAGTTAAAATCAATTGGATTCTTATCCTCAAAACAGTACACCTGAGCCTCAGTTGCAAGTGAATGAGGACATCATCTCTTTCTAAGAAGCTGAGAATGGTGAGAGCTAAATCACATTTGCCTTCCAGCCCACAGACATTCTGAAGATCAGGCTGAGCACTGTGTGTCCTCAGCTTTCTTTTTAGCCTCGTCTAAGAACAAGCATAAGTAATATGGGTGGCAAGAACCACTTACAACTTTCTTTAGCATTACACAGAGTTGTTATGCTATATTAGTCCCCAAAATGGTATGCTTACAATAGGCTATTTGTTACATGAGCTCCAACTGCAGAGGGCTGTCATGTAGTTATGATGTGTGAGGGGCAATGTGGAAGGACCGCCCCTGACTTCTTCTAACCCATCTTTGATCATTAACACAGCTGTGCCAGAGGGACCTCTCTACAGTCCCACTACTGAGGGACCTCTCTACAGTCCCACTACTGAGGGACCTCTCAGAACCTCCACTACTACTACTGGAGACAACTGACCCCTTCAAACATCCTGGGTGAGACCTAAAATCAATATCAAAGACCTAGGATGAACACAGAAGTGCAAACTGATGTCCTCTTCAAGCCAGAGCACTCTACTTCCATGAGGAGTGCATAATGAAAGTGTGAAATAAGCACATTTAATTTTTTTATATGATCTGCCTGCTTGCTCCCAGTCTTATTCTATTAGCATTTCAGCCTTCTGGCTGCAAGAAATGAATGTCAATGATCTTGTGTAGTCTCACTTTTCCTACTTGTCTTTGCTCTACTCAAGATCTCCTATGATATCCAGGGTGAGTGACATATTTTAGCAAATCACAAACCTTCTAATCCTGCCGGACCCGCTTCTCTGTGAAACTTTCTAACATTGGTAGAAAGGCTACTCCTTTTCCTCCTTTAAACCCTCAGGCAATCCCAGTTGTCCATGGCTTCAAAGTTTTGCACAACAAAGTATGCCCCAAAGGTGACTTTGACTTGTCTTAAAACTTGCTGTAGATCACCCTTACAGGGTAGGCAGTAACTCCATATATTGAAGGGAAAATCCTGCTTTTCAGGAGTGTAACAGGGTATATATTTGTTTAATTATGCAGAGCAGCTGCTTTCACTGAGTGTGAAGGTTTTTGAAATGGGCAAGAAAACAGGATAAAATAGGATGAGTTCCGCTGTCTGTAAAGAAAGGGGAAGAGGAAAGGAAAAGGCGTTATACTTGATGTAGCCAGGAATGGCTGCCTTCTCAGAGAATGTGTCCTATGATGTCTGAGGCTATTATGCGTGACACAGGAGATGCAGTACTAGGCCTTGTAAGTGTTGATGCAGATGTTAATAGTCTTTCCCCCAAAAAGGTGGGGAAAAGTAGGGAAATAACTGCAAAGATGAAGGAATATGCAGTCCAGTCCCGGGCTGTCTGACCTATGGAGCAGGTGGACTGCCATTTATACACCATAAGTGAAGCTCTTCCACAGAAATCTGAGAGGTTGCTTGGTGACCTTGCTGGAAGGAGCTAGAATTATCATGGTAGCTCTAACTGAAGCTTAGAAGGGAGATGATATTACACTGGGAGGCTTTCAGTTATAGAAGTATTTCTTGACTTCAACACTGGTCTCAAAACTTGTGAGTTCCACTGCAGTCTGAGGAAGGTAGGATGTCCTGAGTGCAACAGTGCTCCAACACAACAGCCACCGAACAGGGTGATGGACATCCTGTTGTACGTGGTTCAGAACTTTTCTAACCTCTGAACTGCAACCTGCTTCTTCTGCTTTGCCCATAAGCAGCACTTCCTCTTTTCCTCGTCCAAACTTTGCCCTGTCTGACCACAGATCCCCGCACAAGCTCCTGTCTAACTAATCATATTAGCCATATGCTGTTAGAATCAATCCTGAATTTTCATTAAAGCCTGTCATTATTTGGAAGAAATCATTAAATCTGTCACTCTTCTGTGGCATCCAGCTCCACTTTCTCCAAGCCCCATGTTCTGTTTCTTAAGGTACTTAAATTATCACTATAATTCAGATATCAAGATAGGCATGCATCAGAACCTAAGCATTTCCCCAAAGGCTTTGGCTGGACAGTCTTGATTGGTACTCACAGTCCAAGCAAAGCTGAAGTAATGAGTGTGTAGCCAGTGAGAGTATATTATAAGTACATCAAGAAATGGGATGTCAGTTATAATGTATGTGAGAAGGCTACACTGCAGGTGTTGTTTCCCAAATCTTGATGTCTAATTGAAGATCCCTTCTGACTATAGGTGTATTTTTTTTGTGTGTGTATGCAAGTGTGGGGAAGAAGCACTGGTGAGTACTAGGATATCTACAGCCCTCAAGGACATTTACTGTTAGTCAGATGAGCCACACCTACTGTGACCATCACTTTAAAAGAAAAATAAGAAGTAGTTTTAAAATGTTTTATTTATTTATTTAGTCATAGAATTAATGAGTTCTTATGTTTACCAGTCTCTGGTAAATGATTTCACAAGAAGAATTTCAAAGCAAAAAGTATAAGTAATAAATAAAAAATAAATAAATATAAACCATTCATTCCTGTACTGACTAATTTAATACTCATTAAATGCCATAGAAAATTTTTATCTTACTTATTAGATTGAAGACTTTTATTACAAATCCACAATGCAGTTGAGAACACACTTAATTCCAGGAATTCGGTGATATTGAAAGCTTGATCACAAATCTACTGAAGTTAATTAAGCTTTTTTTATCATCACTTAGAAATCAAAATAATTTTGTGAACTAATTTATTAGTTTATTCAAGAATAAAATTTGATACTTGTTTTATTAAAGTGAAGCTTTGAAATAAGTATCTATGTATTTAATTTCTGTTGCTTCACTTGCAATTAATGCAGATGCTTAAGACCGAATTTCTCATGAACGTAATTGCAGGACAATGCTTATTAGGTGGTCTCACAAAAGAATCCCTTCCCTGACATTTACCAAATTCTTTTTGTTACACTGTCCTTCATGAGTAAAGAGAATACCTCTCATGGTATTGTCCTGAATTAATATTAATGGGTGAAAAAGATAAAAAAACAAACAACAAATCCATACGAAACAAACCACCAAACCAAACACAATGCGTTACTGGGATGTGTTCTTCTCATTGGTTTCATATGTAACCCAAAGGGTTGCTGTTGATTTTTTTTTTCTTTGACTTGTTCTGTCTTTATTATGGAGGCAATAATTAGGCTCAGATGTGCAGCATCATGAGCATCAAAAATGCCCCCGAGTTGCCAAGTTCATATTTGCATTTTGCCTCCACAAAGGAATCAGATCAAGACATATTAACCTCTCCCACCTGCACGTTGTAAGAAAACCAAGCGTAGAGGTCAGCAGGGAACAAAAATGACCTCTTAACTGGAGACCTCTGTCCCTGACAATGTGTTAGGAAGACCATGGATGCTTCTGTTAGTATGCTTATGTTCAACTGAGTCTCTTCAACCTGAACTTTGAAGTACCAGTCCCACACATCTGCTGTTTTAGCAATTTTTATTACTTGAAGTTTTATTTCAATGTATCCTTGAAGTGGTTCATCTGTCTGTCCTGGTTACATGTTGCGTCTTCAAGTCCACAACACACCAGCTGCTGCAGAATACCGGTGTCTTCTATCCTAGATATGTGACCAACCCAGTGCAGCTGTTCTGTGATGATCATGGCTACAGTCCCTGGAACATAGCACTGCTCTCAAACTTTCTTACTGAAAATTTTATCCTGCCATCTGATGCACAATATGGTCCACAGATGGTGTAGATGACATTTGTCTAGGAGTCATATATGTCGTCACTAGTCCATGTCTTCAAACTATTCAGCAAATTGGATAACAGCGCTGCTTTACAGACTGTCAATGTGATCTACCATTTAACATTGTTATTTGACCTCAAAGTAGCTTGCATCCTGAACCTCGTGCAGTAAAAAAGTTGTAGCTTTTTTTTGGACTTTTTACAGGAAAAGGAAAAAAGTTGATGAATGTTTTCTTCTAAATATTATTGTTTTCTTGTAAAGACATTTTTGGGATTTTTTTTTTTTTTAGTCTTGTTTCCATTGTTTAAAATAGGAAGTATTCTACTTACCTACTTCACCTATCTGTTAAGAGACAGTACTTAACAGGTACAAAACACTTCTGTTTCTTATTTATTGCTATAAACTACTAATTGCCACACGTAAGGGCCAGGCTGATCACAGCAGGCAGCTGTGAGTTAAATGTCTTATGCATTTGAGTGTATAGATAAACAAGTAGGCTGATGCTGACAGAGGACATCTGCTTATATGTAACAAATGCTATATTTAACTAAGGTTACAGAGCTTATCTCTCATGTTCATATAGTTCAGGACAACAACAACAACAAAAAAGGAAAAACAAAAAATAAACAAAAATCCACCACATGCTAACTTACCAGATTTTCCCTCTTTTATCTATGGAGATAACTTAACATAAGGGGAGCATTCCATCTCAGCATCTGCCTTCCTTCTATTTCCTAGTCTTCAAGGAAAGGGCAACCAGTGAAAGTTCAAGATTGCATGAAACTAGGCTTCAAAACTTTTATTTCACTGTTACTGCCTGGCTTAGGTTGCAGATGTGGTAAGCCCTTTTCCAGCAAGATGGATTAAGAGCAGTTACTTCGGTAGTGAAAATCAATTCTGCAGTGAGCTTTTTTGTGGACTCACCACCCTGAAAAGAAAGGGAGAAAAAAGCCTGGAGACTCTGACCCTGTCTTTCTATAGCCTGCTGGAATGAAAAGTTGAATATTATTTATGGATGATGGAATGTGATCTTCACCTATTTTAATGGAAAAGCATGAGAGCTCCTGACTTCTAATTATGCTATACTGATCCATTACTGATATAGAAGGTACCTTTTTTTCCAGTCTATTGCAAAACACACAGCTCTAGGCTTTTAAAAGATTTTTTAAAATCTTTTTCTTCTTTTTTAATTCCAAAATTTCCATACGGAAAATTCCTTCTGGGTAGCTGTATTGTCATCTACTGGGCTATTATTTTTAATTTTTTTTTTTTTTATAAGCCATACAACTTAAGTGATAGCACTGTTAAATCACATGCTGCTTCCATAGTACTTTTTCTTCTGCTATATTTCCTATTTTAAGATTTCTTTCTTGAAAAAAAAAAATTCAGAATTACAAACTGAACATGTTTCCAATACACTTCCCAGGTGCTTAGCCTCAGTCACTACAGTTAATTTAGAACCCAGAAACACATATGAGTAATTCAGCTCCAATTATTCCTTATGATGTGTTTTGCCTATAACATACCTTATCTTTTATTCACTGAATCTCCTCCTCATTTCACTAAACTTATTAGCTCTCATTGAAGTTCTCATCTTTTGTATTATTCTCTGAGGATGTAAGCTTACAACTGTATGTATTTTATTAAATTGCTTTGACAAGTGTATGGGATCAATTAGGTTCCCACTGTTTTTCATACTTGGTTTTCCTTGAATATGACTATACCATAGTCTTAAGACTCTGCAAGTATTCCTCAGATGTGGGCCTCAGATTGCTTCCCATGTTGTCCAGATCATAATGCTAGAGCTAATAATGCTCAGTGTAAGCCAGTTTCCAGGCTGACAATGGATATTTTTCCACCCTATGAGGTTTTACCTCCTAAACATTACATTAACCACAATAGCCTTTAATCCTCATCCTAATGACGTCTGCTTAAAGGCTTCATAGAAAGTCCACAAAATACTGCCTTGAAACCCTGAAGGAAGTATATGCACTAGTTTGTCTTTATTATTTTATATTGAAAAAAAGAGGCTTATAAAAGGGGGAAGCAAGGACAGGCAGCCCGGGAAGAATACAGGCATGTTGTCCGGGAAGTTAGGGACCAGCTTAGGAAAGCTAAGGCCCACTTAGAATTAAATTTGGCTAGGGATGTGAAAGATAGCAGGAAGGGATTCTATAGGTACATTGCAAATAAAAGACAGAATTGAATCAACATGGGTCCCCTCTGGAAGCTCTCAGGAGAACTGGCTACCTTGGATTTGGAGAAGGCTGAGGTTCTTAATGACTTCTTTGCCCCAGCCTTCACTGGCAAACGCTCTGACAACACCACCCAAGTCTTGGAAGGCAGACACAGGGACAGTGAAAATGAAGACTCTCTGCCCACTGTAGGAGAGGATCTGGTTTGAGACCATCTTAATAACCTAAATGTGCACAAGCCCATGGGACCTGATGAAATCCATCCGTGGGTCCTGAAGGAGCTGGCAAATGAAGTTGCTAAGCCACTGTCCACCATACTTGAAAAATCATGGCAGTCAGGTGAAGTTACTGATGACTACAAAAAGGTGACTATAACCCCCATTTTCAAGAAGGGGAAAATGGATGACGCGGGGGATTACAGACCAGTCAGTCTCACCTCTGTGCCTGGCAAAATCTTGGAGCAGATTCTCCTGGAAGGCATGCTAAGGCACATGAAAACCAACAAGGTGCTTGGTGACAGCCAGCATGGCTTCACTAAGGGGAAATCCTGCCAGATAAATCTGGTGTCCTTCTATGATGGAGCTATGGAACAGATGGACAGGGGTAGAGCAGTTGATGGACTTGTGCAAAGCGTTCGACACTGTCCCACACAAAATCCTTGTCTCTCAATTGGAGGGACATCAATAGATAGGTAGACCACACGGTGGATAAAGAACTGGCTGAATGCCCACACACAAAGATTTGTGGCCTATAGCTCAGTGTCCAGCTGGAAACCAGTAATGAGTGGTGTCCCTCAGGAATCGGTGTTGGGGCCGATCTTGTTCAACATCTTTGTGGGTGACACGGACAGTGGGATTGAGTGCGCCCTCAGCAAGTCTGCCGATGACACCAAGCTGTGTGATTTGGTTGATATACTGGAGGGAAAGTATGCCATCCAGAGGGACTTTGACACGCTTGTAAGGTGGGCTAATGCCAGCCTCATGAATTTTAACCATGCCAAGTGCAAGGTCCTACACCTGAGTTGGAGCAATCCCAGGCACAGCTCCAGGCTGGGCAGAGAAGAGATTCAGAGCAGCCCTGCGGAGAAGGACTTGGGGATGTTGGTCAATGGAAAAATGAATATGATCCAGCAGTGTGCACTTGCAGCCCAGAAACCCAAGCGTATCCTGGGCTTCATCAAGAGGAGTGTGACCAGCAGGTCGAGGGAGGTGATCATGCCCCTCTACTCTGCTCTCATGAGACCTCACTTGGAGTATTGTGTGCAGTTCTGGTGTCCTCAAAATAAAAAGGACATGTAAGCGTTGTAACAAGTTCAGAGGAGGGCCACGAGGATGATCAGGGTGTTGGAGCACCTCCCGTATGAAGACAGTCTGAGAAAATTGGGGCTGTTCAGCCTGCAGAAGGCAGCCTTCCAATATCTGAAGGGGGCCTATAGGGATGCTGGGGAGGGACTCTTCATTAGGGACTGTAGTGATAGGACAAAGGGTAACGGATTCAAACTTAAGCAGGGGAAGTTTAGATTGGATCTGAGGAAGAAATTCTTTACTGCAAGGGTAGTGAGGCACTAGAACAGGTTTCCCAGGGAAGTTGTGAATGCTCCATTGCTGACGGCGTTCAAGGTGGGGTTGGTCATAGCCTTGGATGGCATGGTTTAGTGGGAGGTGTCCCTACCCATGCCTGGGGGGGTGGAACTCGGTGATCTTGAGGTCCTTTCTAACCCTAACAATTCTATGATTCTATGATTTTGTTTGCATGGCTAGAAACATTCAACTCACTTTGCACTCTCTGCAGAATTTAAATTGAGTAGACAGGAAAAAAGGAACAGTGCTTCCTAAAAAATAAAATAAGTCATTAACTGCTTACTCCAGCAGAGACTGCATTGACTTTCAGGATTTTTCTCCTTTTGTGACTACACAAACAAAATTAAGTTATATCCATTAAGTTCTATCCTCTGTATTCCACTCTCCATTAAATACTTCTGTTATACAGTGGTGAGTCTGTTTCTCCTAAGTAATGAATTAGAGTGTTTGTAAATAACGTTTCCCTTCCTCTCCCATCCATTCTCCTAGGAAAAAACAAGCAGTGAGTGAAAGGGCATCCAAATCCAATATTTCAAATTAATTGAAGCCCTTCTTCTAAATATTCATCAAGTCTGGCTTTCTCCTTAAGAATGTATTAATTTTAAACCTCTCTGCATATTCTTGTTTGGTTCATATTCTTCATTGTCCTCAGAGGATGTGCCAGAAACATACAGCATAAATAGGATGCACTACAGGGGGGAACTGGACTGTTAACTGCAGAGTATCACAAGTCATCTACATTACAGAATCACAGAATCACAGAATAGTAAGGGCTGGAAAGGACCTCAAGATCATCGAGTTCCAACCCCCCCGCAATGGGCAGGGACACCTCACACTAAACCATGCCATCCAAGGCTATGTCCAACCCCACCTTGAACGCCGCCAGCAATGAAGCATTCACAACTTCCCTGGGCAACCCATTCCAGGGCCCCACCACCCTCACAGTAAAGAATTTCTTCCTCAGATCCAATCTAAACTTCCCCTGGTTAAGTTTAAACCCATTCCCCCTTGTCCTCTCACCACAGTCCCTAATGAAGAGTCCCTCCCCAGCATCCCTATAGGCCCCCTTCAGATATTGGAAGGCTGCTATGAGGTCTCCACGCAGCCTTCTCTTCTCCAGGCTGAACAGCCCCAACTTTCTCAGCCTATCTTCATACGGGAGGTGCTCCAGTCCCCTGATCATCCTCGTGGCCCTCCTCTGGACTTGTTCTAACACTTCCATGTCCTTCTTATGTTGAGGACACCAGAACTGCACATACTCCAAGTGAGGTCTCATGAGAGCAGAGTAGAGGGGCAGGATCACCTCCCTCGACCTGCTGGTCACACTCCTTTTGATGCAGCCCAGAATACGGTTGGCCTTCTGGGCTGCAAGCACACACTGCCGGCTCATGTTCATTTTTTCATCAACCCACACCCCCAAGTCCTTCTCTGCAGGGCTGCTCTCAATCTCCTCCCCGCCCAACCTGTAGCTGTGCCTGGCATTGCTCCCACCCAGGTGGAGGACTTTGCATTTAGCATGGTTAAACTTCATCAGGTTGGCATCAGCCCACCTCACAAGCGTGTCAAGGTCCCTCTGGATGGCATTCCTTCCCTCCAATGTATCAACCGAACCACACAGCTTGGTGTCATCGGCAAACTTGCTGAGGGCGCACTCAATCCCACTGTCCATGTCACCCACAAAGATGTTGAACAAGACCGGTCCCAACACCGATCCCTGGGGGACACCACTCGTTACTGGTCTCCAGCTGGACACTGAGCCACTGAGCACTACTCTTTGTGTGCGGCCGTCCAGCCAGTTCTTTATCCACCGAGTGGTCCACCTATCAAATTGATGTCTCTCCAACTTAGAGAGAAGGATGTCATGGGAGACAGTGTCAAAGGCTTTACACAAGTCCAGGTAGATGACATCAACCGCTCTGCCCCTGTCCATCAGTTCCGTAGCCCTTTCATAGAAGATCACCAGATTGGTTAGGCAGGATTTCCCCTTAGTGAAGCCATGCTGGCTGTCACCAAGCACCTTGTTGGTTTTCATGCGCCTTAGCATGCCTTCCAGGATAATCCGCTCCAAGATTTTGCCAGGCACAGAAGTGAGACTGACTGGTCTGTAATTCCCTGGCTCATCCATTTTTCCCTTCTTAAAAATGGGGGTTATATTTCCCTTTTTCCAGTCATCGGGAACTTCACCTGACTGCCATGATTTTTCAAATATGATGGACAGTGGCTTAGCAACTTCATTTGCCAGCTCCTTCAGGACCCTTGGATGGATTTCATCCGGTCCCATTGACTTGTATACATTCAGGTTCCTAAGGTGGTCGCGAACAAGATCCTCCCCCACAGTGGGCCCAGGGTCCCCACCCTCACCGTCCCCACGTCTGCCTTCCAAGACTTGGGTGGTGTGGACAGAGCATTTGCCCGTAAAGACTGAGGCAAAGAAGTCATTAAGAACCTCAGCCTTCTCCAAATCCAGGGTAGCCAGTTCTCCCGATAGCTTCTGGAGAGGGCCCACGGTGTCCCTAACCTGTCTCTTATCAGCAATGTACCTATAAAATCCCTTCCTGTTATCCTTAACATCCCTAGCCAAGTTTAATTCTAAGTGGGCCTTAGCTTTCCTAACCTGGTCCCTAGCTTCCCGGACAACATCCCTGTATTCTCCCCCTGCCGCCTGACCTTGCTTCCCCCTTTTATAAGCCTCTTTTTTCCTTCAAATTTTGCTCAGCAGCTCCTTATCCATCCAAGGAGGTCTCCTGGCCCTCCTGCTAAACTTCCTTCTAGTTGGGATGCACCGCTCCTGATCTTGCAGCAGGTGATCCTTGAATATCAACCAACAGTCTTGGGCCCTCCTGCCCTCAAGGGCTGTATCCCATGGAACCTTACTGAGCAGGCTCCTGAAGAGGCATTGGTTTAACAAATACATTTCTGATGCTTGATCTGTGTAAAGAAAAAGCCAGAGCTTAACCACTTAATGTCATACCTGTGTAGATATAAGCGAAGGTCTAGCTGATACTGCTTTGGGGTATTATGACTGACTCCAAAATTCTTTAAGTGCTTTTTATTTTATACTTACGTTTTAGAGCAAGGATTAAGTTTTTAGGGGTAAAATTAAGCATAGGCATTCAGAAGTCACAGTCACCATAGTACTACTAACTCAGCCATCTTACACATTCCTATTTATTTCTACTTATCTCATGCATGTTACAATAATTCTATTATAGATGGCTTGTGCATGTTTTACAATTAATACAAACTTCAAATATCCAGCTCCATAGTTTATTTCTCCTCTGGAAACCAAGAAAAATTGTACTTGGAAAATTAAACAGTTCTTTCAGGAGGAAAGGAGGTACTGAAGCATAATCTTCCAGAGATTTGAATCTGTTTTCCCCTAAGCTTTCTTCTTCTATCTGCTATGACAGACCTATGGAGCAAAAGATAGCACATCTGGAACTGATTAACTGTGTGCTGATTAACTATGCAATAGACTTGATAGACGGGCTAGTTTTACGCTAAGTGAAGAGAGGTTGCTTGCCTCAGTGAGGCGAGGAGCACCTCTAGTTTAAATGACTTGAAATTCTGTTTACTTAGAGTTGCACATGTAATATATTTCATATATCTGAACAGACTGTTTTGAGTGGATTGAAGTTGGGCTTTTTTCCCCAATCATATAATCCTGAAATTAAGATTTTTCAAAGAAGACAGATACTCTTTTCATTTAAACAACGTTCAAGACTCAGGCAATTCAAATAAGAATTTCAAATGTCTCCTTGAGTCACTTTGCCATATTTTTCATTGCCTGAAGATGATGAAAATCCTGACTCATTTAAGTTTCATTTTAAGGCAGTTTTTAAAAGTTTGATGATATATTACTGTCTTTGCATGGTGTTTATAGGGGTTTAGTGGTATGATTTGTGTCTTGTTCAGTAAGTGCTGCATGTTTACTGACAATTTGGATAATCTTATAAAGCTCACCACCACCACCATCCCCATTTGCTGAATATTTCCCAGTAACTGAAGGTTTCTATAGGGCTTCTGCCATGGTAGTATATTAACCTTCATCCTGTCAGGACAGCATTTCCAAATAAATTCTCTTTTTTTTTTTTTTTTTTTTTTTTTTGCCATGGTAGGCTTTTCCAGATCATAGAATCATAGAATCATAGAATTGTTAGGGTTGGAAAGGACCTTAAGATCATCAAGTTCCAACCCCCCTGCCATGGGCAGGGGCATTTCACACTAAATCATGTCACTTCTATCCAACCTAGCCATGAACACCGCCAGGGATGGAGCATTCACAACCTCGATCATCTAGTTCCAACCCCCCTGCCATGGGCAGGGACACCTCCCACTGAAACATGCCATCCAAGGCTCTGTCCAACCCAACCTTCAGCACCGCCAGGGATGGAGCGTTCGCAACTTCCCTGGGAAACCCATTCCAGTGCCTCCCCACCCTTGCAGTAAAGAATTTCTTCCTCAGATCCAATCTAAACTTCCCCTGGTTAAGTTTGAACCCATCACCTCTTGTCCTCTCACCACAGTCCCTAATGAAGAGTCCCTCCCCAGCATCCCTATAGGCCCCCTTCAGATACTGGAAAGCTGCTATGAGGTCTCCACACAGCCTTCTCTTCTCCAGGCTGAACAGCCCCAACTTTCTCAGCCTATCTGTCTTCATACGGGAGGTGCTCCAGTCCCCTGATCATCCTCGTGGCCCTCCTCTGCACTTTTCTAACACTTCCATGTCCTTTTTATGTTGAGGATACCAAAACTGCACACAGTACTCCAAGTGAGGTCTCACGAGAGCAGAGTAGAGGGGCAGGATCACCTCCCTCGAACTGCTGGTAGTACTCTGTCTTGGTTTAAGCTGAAAATCATGCAGCCCACTCACTCACTTCACCCTCTTTCTTCCCCCCCACTCCGAGGGGGATGGGGGGGTGGGGGATGGGGAGAAGAATCGAAAGAATATGACTCCCACGGGTTGAGATAAGAGCAGTCCAGTAACTAAGGCACAACACAAATAACTAGTGCTACCACCAATAATAACAATAACCAGGGAAATACAAGGGAAGAGGATACAACCGCTCACCACTTGATGACCGAGCCGTGAACTGAATTCTTCTGGGTTCCTGCCCCCAGTTTTTACATCCTGGGCATGACGTGCTGTGATATGGAATACCTCTTTGGTCAGTTTGGATCAAGTATCCTGTTTCTGCTTCCTCCCGGCTTCCCTTCCTCACTGGCAGAGCATGAGACTCACAAAGCATTCTAAGCCGTAACTATAAACATTGGTTTTATCAGGGCTGTTCCCAGGCCGAAAGTTGAAAACACAGTACTGCGCCAGCTACTACGAAGGAGAAAAATGACTGCTGCTGCTGAACCCATGGCATGCTCCTTTTGATGCTGCCCAGGATATGGTTGGCTTTCTGAGCTGCAAGCACACACTGCCGGTTCATGTTCATTTCCTCACTGACCAACACCCCTAAGTCCTTCTCCGCAGGACTGCTCTGAATCTCTTCTCTGCCCAACTTGTACTTGTGCCTGGGAGATGGTTGTGGCTGGTTTTTTTTGTCTGTTTGTTTGTTTGTTTTTTTTCCCCCTTGTTTTACCTGTTTGTTTTGTTTGTTTGTTTTTGTTGCATTTGGGTTTTGGATTTTGATTTTATATTTTTTTAAAGTAGTGGATAATTTGTTAACACTTTCACCTCTGAAAAGCCTTTTGTTCTGCTTTTCACCTTCTGTTCCTTTGGAGAGAAGCAGATTCACACAAGCAAAAATTCTATAATTCAGTATTTAAATGCCTGTTTATTTTTTGTATGATGTAAATCCATTATTTTTTGTATGATTTTTGGGAGAAGGATCACAGGGAAGTTCTATTAGTTATAGAAATAGATAAGGTTGTCTTAGTGTGACTGTTACTTGCTCTGACTGATAGGAAACACATAATGCCTGTAGGTTTTTAATGTAAAAAAGGTACATTTAAGGAAATGCTGTTGCTGAAATAAACTTTTCAGATTCAAGAAAGGCATGACACATTTTATTTCTTGTAGGTCATGTTGCTATAGTGGTGGGGAAATGTTGATCCTTATCATTATCTCTACTGTTTCAACAAGAACTGAAGGTAATTTTTTGGGCCAGTTCTGTCAGGTGGTACACCCCCGAAACATTCCCCCTAAAGCAGCCCAGATAATCCAACCACCCCTCAGTTATGAAGGTGCATAATGAAAGGTTCTCTTTCAGGAGTACGTTTCAGTCTCCATGTTCTCTTTTCCTGTTCAGCAGGAATGGAGTTAAAACTAAAACATGTGTTCAGTCTTACATTGCTGAAAGAGGTGGAGGCCCAAGACAGTGCCTTGTTTGATGATCAGATGCTTTTCTTTCTTCTTGCTATTCCTTTTATGTATACATACAGATCAATAATATGCCCCAACACCAATATGCCTTACAGCTTTATATTTCAATGTTTAACACACTTTCTTGGGTGAAACTGAGACTTTGCTTCAGGTAAAAAACCAGTATATTCATTTTATGTCATAAAATGTTGCAATAGTCCTATAAGCCAGGATCTGAACCATACAATTTAGTGTGCACATGTATGATATAGGTATTAAGTTTAATTCTTTCCTCAGTGGATCATAACAAGGATTAAGACTCATTCAATTGAAACATATGGTCTTTACTACAGAAAAACAAAACAAAACAAAACCAACCAATCAACCAAACATAAAAAAAAAACCACCCAAACACAAACACACCACCAAAAGAGTAAATGTTAAGAATGCTGATTTCTAAGAACCTTAAAAATGCCAAAGCTCCAGAAGCGTTAGCAGACTACTCCAACTCCCTATGCCATCTTCAGTCAGAAGTCCTGTCTAAAAATTCTTCTGCTGAGAAAGGAGAGGGAAGCAGAGCTGTCAAGCAGTAAAGTCAAAATGTTCAGCTGTTTAGGAGGATTGCTGAGGCCTCAGCCAAACCCACTCCCCTTTTGCAAGCAGGCACCATCTTCTACAGGAGTTACTGCAGAAGCTGAAGAGCAAGTGTGAGCTGCAGTGGCAAGAGAGCTTTGTCTCCTTCACTGGTATATAAAACCACCTCCCCCTTATGCTTTTGTTCCACTTCTCACACAGAGCAGCATTCATATTCTGGGAATTGACAACTGAGCTTTATACACTATGTACATCTGACGAAGTCTGCATATTCACATGCCTTGATCATTAAACTTTCTTCAGTACTTCTATTTTATATGGCCCCTGAAATATCATATACCTCAGTTGCCATATAGCTCAGTTGCCTCAGGTTTGGGAGGTTATTTTTCCCAACATGTTATTTTCTATGAATGGAAAATATTTTTTCCTAGGGCTGGTTAGAAACTATTATTGGTAAACAGTGTTTGTGACCTAAACTGACACTACCAGCAGGAAATCACTGAGACAGAATAGCTGTCTCAGTGGGACACATGGTCTGGGGGGCAAACAGCAGTGTTGTAGCACACTGTCGTAGCTGAATGAGACTGTAGAGAGAATAAGGATATGTTATAATTTTTTTCTCTCTTCTGAGATTTCGTGTAAAAATTCGGTAACATAAAGTCGTGACCTAGCAGGGTAGAACAGGGAGTTTAGAACAGCTTTTTTAATAGCAAAGGGCTTTAATTTTAAATGAAGAGGCACTATGGTTTTCATTGGTAAGGCTAAAAGCAAGTATCAGCATTTCTACATTGCAGTAATCCTGACCATAACTTTGTTAGAAAAAGAAACTGTAAGACTGCTTGCAATGGCAATCATGCAGAGAGTCTCTGCAGGCAAACTTCTGGCCTTACTCCAGTCATTACACATTTGGAAAGAGCTTCACACAAAGGTATTTTGTGCATGAATCGTCCAGAGGAATAGGTTTCTGGACCAACTGGTGTGTAGCTAATTTTAAAAAGTCAGTTTACCATAACAATTATTTTATGGGCTGTAGAGCAGATCTCATTAAAGTGGGGAGAGAATAATAAATTAAAGGAGAACCAAACATTAATATGTCTAATACTTCCTCTTCTTAACAGGAACATTACAAATGGTAATGAAGACGCTGTTCATATTCATAGGGGATGGAAGCAAATATGGCAAAAATAGACAAGCGTTATATTCTCATACACAATTTGCTGATGTTATTTCTTCTTTACTTTTTTTCTAGAATACCACATAGCACCTTTTTTGTACTCAGAGACCCCTCCATTGTTATACTAATTATTTTGTCTAGGTTATTTTCTTATTATCACATTACTTTAAGCTTTTTAGAAATGACTATGTGTTAGTTAACTATAGCATTTCATTCTCATTACTCTCCATTATCTCATCTATCTTGTTTTTTTTTTGTTTTTTTTTTCCTGTAAGTCTGAAAACATGTAGGCTCATCTACTTGTACGTAACAAGTATATGTGTATGTATGCTGGTACACTCACAAGCTACTTAATCTTACTGGATAAAAAGGCATTAAAAAACCAAAATGACAGATATTTTTTCTGATGAATTCAAATGCATACTTCTCTCCAGGAAGTTTATAAAGTGGATCCAGCAACCAGAAACACTAGGTAAAAATTTGGGGTTCACTCTAGGAACACAATAAATCACTGTCTGCTTCAACTGAATCCTTAAGCTTTAGTTTTATATCCTTGTTTTCAGACGTAATATATTTTTGCAGATTTTTCTATATTGAAAACGCTGTTTTTTTTAATTATTAGAAAGTGTATTTTTTTCTTTGTTTTCAAGTGCTAAACTAATTCATTTAACTTTCACTTTAAAAAAAAGTGCATTTTTTACACCAATTGTGTATAAAAGACAGAGATCTTTTTCTAATGCTTTTCTAGTCAACTTTTATTCTTCTAACTTAAGCAGTAAGTATTAAAAACAACCATACTAATCAGTGGGAGTTTTCCCATTGACTTCAATGAAATCATGCTTAGATCTGAGCTGAGTAAGCTTGAAAAACTCATCCATTATTAAGCAATACTGAAAAACACCACAGGGGTGCCTACAAATCATCATTTGCCATACAAAAAAGGAAAAAATCCAACCCTTTTTAATAATGGTAATAATAGCTATTTCTTTCATCCTGCTTTATCAGTCAGGCTTGGATCTCTGTGAAGAGGAGGTTGGTTTCACCCTTCTCACTTGATGGATAGAGAGGTGGAGATACAGGGAGGGAACTGACTCATTCACCTCAGCATTTGTGCAGGTTTTCAATACTGATCTAAGACCCAATCACCAAACAAACAAACAAAAAAATCACTGTTTGGGAAAATAATAATGAGAACCATGAAACATTTGAAATGAGGTAAAATGATACCTTGAATTGATATAAGTGAAGCAGGTACTGTAATTAGAGTAAAATGACTTACAGTGCTGTGCTCCTGAGGCTGGACCCTCAGTAACAAAGGGCTCCTCTACCCTACCCTAGCTGCTATAGGACCTTGCAGTACTGGCTGAGGTGAGCAATTCTGACTCTTCATGAAGTACTGATAAATAAACCAAAAATGCTTAAGCAGACTTAGACTGGCTTTCCTGCTAGTGCAGATGTCTTTGGTGAACTCTGGGTTTGCCCATGCCTAAAAAGTAGAGAATTTAAAAATAAAGATGCCTCTTTAAGTTACAATAAAACAACACCATCATTGCTAGATTGAGAGCAGTGTTGGCTTTTCTACTTTGTAGTTATCCTGAAGACAGAATCATAGAATAGTTAGGGTTGGAAAGGACCTTAAGATCATCTAGTTCCAACCCCCTTGCCATGGGCAGGGACACCTCCCACGAAACCACTAAACCATAACTTTGTCAAGAAAAGAAACTGTAAATATATATTTTTGATGATTTCTTTTTGTGATATTTTTTATCTTCACTGTATTTTTATCTCTACCTGTAGATGCTAGTGTGTTAGCTGATGTTTTGTAGCATCTAGTACAAATTCTGGCAATGAAATAAGTATGAAATAGAAGCTGGACCTGAGCTTTAAACAGCCACGTTTAGGTATCTGTTTGTCTGTGGTATGCAGAATGAGTGTCAAAGCTTTTATTATTGCCAGTAGAACCTAGAAAGAAATTCAGCACAAGGCTTGATTCAATTACTTAAACATATATCTTTAGCACTAATTAAAGACTTCCAAAGATAATCAAGGCTGCGTTGGTCTGCGTATATGACAGAAGATCTAGAAGCTTGCACCGCCCTGAAATGTCAGATAGATGCTAGCCAGGGCATTCTTACAGCTCAAATGGCAATAGATATACATACACGGGCAGCCAAAAATGAGACAATTATTGAACATAATGTGAGCTTATAACTTCAATATGTAGATGTAGATACCTTCATTAAGGTTTATTGATTAAAAATTTAATTTTATCTCCTAGAGTGAATATACTACACAAGCTTGCAGAAATCAGATTGATGGAGAAGGTCAAGTAGTTTTCTATATTTATTTTTTGTATTTAAAATAAGATATTTAAGAATAAATCCAGCATATCTAATCCAGCCAGTCTACCTGAAAAGAATGCAGACAAGAATTCACAGTGCCATAGATCCAATGAGCTAACAGAGCTCAGTTCACTTCAAGAAATCAGCAGCTAATGTCATGCAAGTTGCCATATGCAGCCTACTTGGACTTTTAATGTCTTTTCCAGAGAGTATAATACTCCTGTAGATGTTATGCTGTATTTTTTCTCCCTATGGGGGTATCTCAAGTAACTTAGAGTATTTCAAAAAACAGTAGTTGTCCTCTGTGCCTAGGCATCTGAAATAAGCCCTTCATGTTCTAGCTGCAAGGAAAAATAAATAATATTGATGTCTGAGTTTCCTGAGAAATTATGCTAGAAGTAGCAGAAAAGGTAGCATGCTATAATAAACATAAGCATACATTTACCTACACTTTCCCTAGGAAGTGTTACTAAAAAAAAAAAAAGGAAAGAAGAGATGACAATATTAACCAGGAGAATTGTGCCTGACCAAAGGACATAGTGGAAATTTCAACAAGTTGGCTAGTTGATTATTCATAAATTACAAGCCAATTTATGTCTTATAACATATATGCTGGAATATTTTTAAGAAAAATAAAGACAAAGGCATCCATAAATGCTTGGGATCAGAAGAATACTTTGATGTATAATTAATATAATCTCTTTGTATTCCTATAGCATAATAAACACCTAAATCTAAGCTAAAAACTTCAATCATAGTTTATTGTCAATGGAGGGAAACAGACGCTTTCAGAAAGCCAGTAAATCAGTCTCTTTTAGACATCTGTAGTAAGAAGAGATTAATCTTTCTTTAGAACTGTTTCTCTCCACTGATTAAACCAACAACTTTGCTCTTCTTACTTTCATGAGGAAAAGCAGGTCTCAGACAACACTGTCATTTGATATCCTTTATTACATAGAGCTTCATCTATACAGTCCTGCAAAAACTACCTCTGTAGTATCTATTTTATATGTAGGAAAGAATAATTAAAAAACTTATGGCACTATAAGTTTAAATGACATGAGCATCCTGAGCATTACCAGACACGTTTTTATTCTCTGAGACTTGGCTGCATCAATGACAATATACGTAAGAATCTGAATGAATGTCAGTAGAATGATCCTCAACTGAGTAAAGCATAAGTAATAACTATAGGAAGAATAGGATGTTCATTATGGCTTCCAGTAAAGAAAAGGTGCTGACTGTTGAAGTCAAGGAAGGAAGAAGAAGTGAGATCTACTTTATATATTTGCAACTTTTCTCCTTTATCCTGTTGTACTAGTGTAAAGCAGTCACTGGCATTACTCAATGAAAAGAGATACATCTCTCAGAAAAAAACGTATAAGTGGCATTGTTCAGAAAAGCAGAGACCTGGAAAAGTATTAATTGTTTCATTGGGGAATCTGGACACTACAATAATAAAATAGTAGACTGTTTAGCTAACATACAAGCAGGAAGAAGGTAAAACTGTGCTTTAAAATTAGCTTGCAGGGACCAAAAAGGAAGGACTGGATTCTGTTCCTGACTCCCCCACAGCCTAAATATGTTATTAGCAGACAGTGGTTTGATTAACATAAATAGGCTTATAAGAATATGACCCTTAAACTGATTATTCTTAAAAGTCTATTCTGAGACTGAGCTAACATGTAAATACCCTGATATCATAACAAGGAAAGTAAAGTATTGTAAAAATTATAAACATGGTTTTGGTTTTATTTGGTTTATTTTTTGGAGTTAAGTTTTCTGTTGTGTTGGGTGTTGGGTTTTTTTTTTTTTTTTCACTAGACAGGAGATGGTCAAAAGAAGAAGCTACCAAGAAGAAAAAACTGCATGGTCTGAAAGTTAGATGAAGAGACATAACAGTTTCAAATGATAGAAAAAAAATCAATAATAGGTTACTAGCTGTCTTCACATTGGCTTGTGTAGTTGGGCAAGATTTCTGAAAAGAAGATTAATTTGAACTAAAATGACAAATCATATATGTAACTTAAAGATCAATAAGAAGAAAAAAAGGAAAAAAAAATGCAAGAGTGCTGAGTCAGTCTCTGCTTTCTCCTGATCAATTAAAAAAAAAAAAAACAAACAACATTATTTAGCGATATTATTGAATTATTTTGCAAATTTATCTGTCTTGTTCTGCTGAAGGAAGAATTTATTTGGTTATAAAAGGCAAAATATGAGCTTAGTTACACAGATTAAGCCGGAACATTTAATTCACCTAATAAAAATACAGTTATAGTCTATTTGGTTGTAGTGCTGGATACACAATGTACAGCTACCATTTCAAAATTGCACGCTATTATTCTTCAGCATTATTCCTTATGACAAATTACTCTGAACAAATGTTGGCACACGTTCAATGTCAAAAAGCATCCAAATATTATTATATATTTTTTCCTGTAGAGAAGGGAAAAGCTTATAATCCATATGGTAAAGGGTGAACTGGTTACAGATCTTACTGTAGCATGCTTCTTGAGCACTCACTTACTTAAATTGCAAGAAACAAATTAAGCTGAACTTACTTCCTCAATGTTGACTGTGTTTGCTGACCTCTGCTAAGGCCAGAAGGACTGCTGTGTGATACTGTCACTTCCTTCACAGTTATAACTTGGCACTGTGGCTACCGTCCCTTCAGCAGGGATCCCTTGATTTGGTGGAAGATCAGTAAGCATCACCTGTGTCTGGCATATTTATAAACTAACATATGTTGCTATGATTCTGAACCTTGACTGTGCAGGGTAATAGAAAGAAAAATAACAGAGATTATACATACCCACATGCATAGTTGGTTGTCTAATAGCCCACTATTAATTCTACTCCTTGATTAATTCATAACCCTTTGTTCAGAATCTTGTTCAAGCTTGATTTAAGCAAGCAGCTTGAAGATCTGCATTTAAGTTTTATGTCTTGTCTCATACTTGTTCTGATTTCCACTAACTTTCTTATGGAATAAATCTGCTGTCTGAAGCCATTCTAGACACTTAAAATATGTAACGCAAAGAAAAATATGAACCTTAAAATATTTACTGCACTTTTGTTACTTTTGTGCAGTTCTGTCATCTAATCTGATAAAACACAACATAGGAAAGGACAATGTATGCTTTTACTTGTCTATCACACTTCTGAATGTAACTTTTTAACCAAAATAAACTGATATATTTGGTTTATGACTGGCTTTTAATAAGAGCACAGTATTCACAATCGTCTTGTAATTTGCTTTTGTTTCATTTCATTGTATGTTTGCCCAGCATATTTAAAATATAACTCTTGCTACTTCTGTTGTGCATCAAAATATATCTTCTGCAACACTTATATAGGATAAGCATTACTTCTACTACTAATGGGTTCTTGCACCTGTAAAAGTCAGTAGAGGGGCAAAATTGCAAAATTAATGCTTCCATAGTATTTTTTTTCATTTGGGTCAGAAATTGCAAGAAATTGCAATTACATGTTAGATGCAATTTCATGATGGCAATATGACAGTATGGAACAGTATGTCACTGCATTGTTGTCTTATTAGTGCTTTTCTCGTCAGAAGTTTCCTAATGAATCCAGAAAAAAATACATTGATAAATATGTATGAGTATATATGTTTTCAACTTTACATCAAATCACGTTGGTTGAAATATCACTGTAATCAATAAAGTAGCCACCTACCTATTTTCACTTTTGCTTTGAAAAATGAAGGATTGTTAGAAATATATACTATACTTTAAATTGTAGAATTGCTTTTTCTACAGCATTACTATTTCTGCATCCAAACTGCCAAAGATCAGCTCTACAAGCCTCTTTGAGCTGCGGTTTTTTTTTTTTTTTCCTTCATTTATAAATAGAAAAGGGTGTGGGAAAATGCATTTCTATTCAAATGAATCTATTCCTACATAATAAAACAAATGCTGCAATGCGATCCCTTTCAGGCAAACAGTTCAGGAAAGCAACTGCAAGCTTTATCTTACTTCACTGTTACACTTTATTGCTGAAGTAAAACACTTCAGGGAAGTATTAAATATGCATGCTATTCTTTTTTTTCTAATTTTAGTGTGAGAATTACCCTCAGAACTGTGTTTATACTGTATGCAGAATATAGCAGATCTTTGGCAGTGTTAAGAAACCCATGAGGAGGTATCAAAGTTTATGCATCTTACTTCAAATTAAATTTCTGCATCAGCAGGGTGTTTTCCCCTTATCTTTTATAGAGGCAGAGATGGGTTGAGAAATGTGTTAGGTGCCTTGTGCTTCATTGTCATTTTTATCCTTTACTTTCTAAAACTGAAGAGACCCGTTAAAACAGTTCTTGAAAAGCTCTAAAATGTTATTTGGTATCATTTGTTTTTACAGTTCTGTGAGGTACTTTGCTTTTTCTGGCAGTCCTTACTTGGAATAATTTTTAGTATCTGCAACAAAAAAAAAAAAAAAAAAAGCCTTACAGAGTCACCTTTTGTGAGTTTTTAGGCTTTTATGTTAACTGAAATGTTCAGTCTGAAGTCCAATTTTGTAAAAATTTTATGTTTCATTAGGACTTGATTCTTTTTGTGAGGTTAATAATGCATGATAATTATATATTAACCATTTACTACATAACTTGAAATTGGCAGATGAAAACAATGCAATCTTATATAAAAAATAATCTAAAAATTACAATTAATGACTTAATTTGGGGAAGCATATAAGCACCTGCTTCAAATTGATTACTTAATTTGAGTACCATCAAAGTCAGTAGAAATTAAGTACATCCTTAGATTTAAACAAACATTAATATGCCTAGAAACAATGTCTGCAAATACATATTTGGAAGAATAGAGCATTAATATGCTCCTTTGATGACACTGTAAGACTGTAACCAAATGGGAACCAGTGAACTCCCTGTAACACAGCCTCAGCAGCTTATTTAGGAGACTTAGCTAGGTTATAGGATACTGATGATCAAACTTTCGGTTTTAGTCATGGGTAACCTTGAGAAAATAGATATTTAATTACTCAGGTAAGTGCTCTGTATTGTTAGGTTTTTATGATAATGCAACAAGAGATACCTGCATGAACCACAGAGTGCCTCATTTGGGCTTGCATGAATCACAGAGTGCCTCATTTGGGTTTAAGGTTCTGCTAACATCTGCATACATAAAAGCTAAATGATGAAACACCTAATGGTCATCTCTTCTTGAAGGTCTGATCCAAATTCTATTAGAAACATTGGAAAACCTCACACTCATTTCAGTCACCACAGGAGTCTGCTTTTACAGCTTTCACTCAGACAATACTCCTAGGGAGCTCAGTGTGAGTTGTGCATGCGCAAGACCTAGACAAAAAGAAAGTAATTTGAGCAACAGACTTAAAGTAGCTGAATGTATTTCCTGTTTGTTACACTAACATATAGCCTTTCACTAGGTGAGATTCCACATACACATCTTTTATCCAAACTGACAGCAAATCCATTTGAAAAAAACAATTCTGTTCCACTGTGTCTCTTCATGACGTGTACAATCAGATAAAGTTGGAATACGTGAGATAGACTCAGTATGAAACAGCTTAATCAAATATGTCAGCATCATATGTTTGCATTAACAATACTAATCTAACGTGCTTTTAGCACATCTGCCATTATCAATCCACTGCTAGACACAGGACTCCCTGTGTCTTGCATCTTCTGCCATATACAATCATAGAATCATAGAATAGTAAGGGTTGGAAAGGACCTCAAGATCTGGTTAGTCTGCATGCTGTTCTCAATGACCTACCAGGTTCTGTTTCTCTGCAATTTTGTTTAGTCTCTTCTGCTAGGATTACCAGGCTTTGGCAACCACTCCAGAATCACCTTTGTCAATCTACGATCTTTTCTTTTGATGACAGTCTGGTACATTTCTGTTGCTATCTGGATCTTCACATATGTCACTTCACATTACTATCCAATTCACTGCATTTGCTCCTTAAATATTACCATAATTCTTATTAATAATTTATTTAATTCTTTGTGGAGCAACATGTATTTTGTTTTGTTTTCTGTTGTGGAAATAACTAGATTGTGCATTATTAACAAGGAAATTGTACCAATTATATAAACTTTCTTCACGGTGGATAAATGTATTAATGTGCATACAGTCAGCAGAAGACTATGTACTGTTTAGATCTCATTTACAGATTCAAAAAAAGGTTTTTAGTAAGGTTCTTACACTTTTTGCTATAAGAATAAGATCTGCATTCAAATCCTTGTCATGCAGAAGAGGATATTTTCCAAATCCAAATTCCAAATTACATAATGCTAGCGTTAATGTCTGGTTAATGGCTAGCATTACGTTACATGTCCATTCTTACTTGATTGTTTTGTCTTATGTGTCTCCTTTTTGCTTTTTTCAGGTTTCAAGTGTATTCAATGAACGCTGTCTTTATTTGAACATCCTTGGGTGGCATGGTTTAGTGTGAGGTGTCCCTGCCCATGACAGGGGGGGTTGGAATTCGTTGCCTTAAAAGGGGAGGAAAACAAGCCCCTTGCTTTATTAGAGGAAGGACAAGGAATGGCTCCAATATGCAACTACTAGTCCGGCCACATTCACTATTTCAAAACTTACTGATCTGGATTCATTGATAGTACACCACACTGCCCAGTCCAATCAGCTGCAACTATCAATCCGGCGCGTTTGCTATTTTGAACCTTGCTGATCCGGATTCACCAATAGTGCACCACAACTCGAAATAGAATTGTGTTCAGTGAGAAAATTAGTTTATTGATGCAACAGATACAGGTCCTTATGGATTGCCGGTGATAAATACTGTCTGCAAAAGCATGTGCGAATAATACTTACATGAATACAAGTGCTTGATAAAGTTAACGCAGCCTGGCTCTAAAATATAAAGGTAACAGTGAAAAGTAACTCTATAGAGATTCTAAGTTTTCCCAGGGAAGCACTGGATACAGTGCAAGTCTTACCCACAGGCATCCCTATGGGGTGGAAGAGAAGTCCAGCCCATTGACCGGTCCCAGGAGTCCGTTGATGTTATCTCCCTCGACTTGTCCACGACGGTATCTTACCCAATATCCTCCTCTCTCTTGGGTCATTTTATACTATTCTTCACCTTCAAGGTGGAGCTTGAGTGACTGTAGTCATACATACCTTTATTGGTGCAAATCTCTCTCGCTTCTCTTTTAAAGCTATATGACTCAAAAAAATTCAGAGTGCATGCTCAGAGGGGGGTGATCTCATTTTGGAGGGGAGTCACATTGGAGATGGGAGTATATTTTGGCATGTAAATGTATTATAATGACATTAAAGTGAAGGAAAGTTCACACAGAGGATGTCATTCTGTCAAAAGATGACAGGCTGCTGGCTCAGGGTAGCTAGTATGCAGCTTATCAGTTTCTTGTACCACCTAGTTCCCATCTTTAGGACAGAGAGTAGCCGCAAGATCTCCACCCTGCTCCATCCTCTGTTCGTGTTGCCACAGGAACCACTGTGCAATGCACATTACTGGCATACCAGGTGTGGCTGCATCTCTCCCCGAGAGGCCCTGAAAGTCAGTTTTTCCCTTATGTGTGGACAATGCTGCATTTCAAATATCAGTTTAATTCCACATTTCCTAATTATTCCACAGAACTAGATGATCTTAAAGTCCTTTCCAAACTTAAGTATTCGATGATTCTATGATCAGAACTGTTTGAAAAAAGCAACTGCTTCAATGAAAATTCACAAGTTTACTGAATTTTTACTGAAAGTCTTTCTCTCTCTGTATAGAAAAGACAGACAAATAATTTGATTTTGCAAGCAGCGGTTGGAAGAGTGGACTCTTGAAAATTTATGACTGGCAGTAGTCTATGGAAAAAAAAATCATAAAAAGTGGGTTTTGTTCTCCACACCTTTGCAAAATATACAAGCAAAGCACAGCTACCAGCATAGTTCATTTAGCACCAATTACATACCCATTATCAAAAAGGCAATTGCTATGTTAAAATTATAATGCCTAGGTTTATGAGATTAAACATAGTAGAAGACTGGTGTCTGGTCTCACCAGATGAGGGGTCATGTCTTTATCAGAAATGTATAGATGAACTGGAAAGAATGAAACAACTGAAGTTGTCAGGGAATTAAGATGATTGGATTTAAGAGATTAAAAGAATATTGGCATTCACAGGTTTGCTAAGAGACAGCAAAAAAAACCTCAGGATAATCCCCTAGCTATTGCTCAAAGATGTACATACCAAAGACAGAAATGGAAAGGATCACAGAAAAATGTATATGTAACAGGATAACAATAAAATGAAATTAAAACAGTTAAAGCTGATATGAAGATCAGGAATTTCCAAGACTGAGATCTCATGTATTAGACTATAATTGTAGTGGGAAAAAGCTGCATCAGTGTATTTGTATGTAAATCAAACCGGACAAAGTATAACAATATCGGATATTTTGTGCAGACAAGAAAGGCAGCAAAAACCAGCCATTTGAAAAGAAAGCACTTCTAATCTCTTGATTTCATGACATAGATGATAGAGATGAAGGAAGAATGAATCCAGAACCAAGTCTATGTTAAGGCTAAATCAAGTAAGAAATATAAGGTGCTTAGATTGTCTTGCAATTCCATATAAGAGGATAAGGTTGTTCTTGCCATGGAGTTCAATCAACAATAATCTCCATTAACTGGAATCTAGTCTCCTCTAACTCTCTTTAGTGCCACACAGCATTTCAGTCTGCCTACTCTCTTGGACTGCTTTACCCTGAAATTCATTACTTTTCTCCTTAGCTAGAATACTCACTTGTCAATAACAGTTAATTTGTCATGCCTGCTAGAAAGTACCTGTTTTGAGTTAACAGGTACTTCTCTTTAGGTTGGAACTGGGGTGTGACTCAGGTGCATGATCCAAGTCCACTGAGAAACCCCAAAACATACACGCTATTTGCCACTGTCAAGTTTGTGTGCAAACATCATGCCTCATTTGATAGCTGTGATGTAGCTTAAACATGAAGAAGGAATTTGTAAACTAGTTATTTTGACCCTGGCAGATGCAAAGGCTTTGAACTTGCATTTCCTAGGACACTGCTGTGACAATCAGTAGGAAATCTTACATATTTTTGAAGCTAGAACACTGTGCTGTCATGGATGAGAGTGTAATGGAGTTAGGAGGAATGCAAACTAATCTTACAAAACAGTTAAGGCTCACATGTAGAGATAGGACTATATGTAGAGAGATTTTAAAAGCCATGGTAAGCTCAGATGCTATTTTCAACTTTTGTTTTTTTGGGTTGCTTTTTTTTTTTTTTTTATTAGACAGAAAAATCCCTTCTTAACTCTTATCCTCTGAAGGAGATGAGAAAAACTGATTTCAGTAGGTGAACATGGTGTGTATGCCTAGCATTTCTTACCAGTTCTTATGCAGAAATTAGAACCTGGCTCTGTAGGGAATTGATTACTCTTCATTTCACAGGCATCTAAACTTTTTTGTTGCAATAGTGGTTAAATTGTGTACCTAAATTAGAAGGTGTTCTACCTACAGTGGTATTTCATTAAGTGAAGGAACTGAGGTAAATAAACATGCACACATATTGAGTTAGTAAATATGTAATCATTTGCCTAAGATGAAAGTGTACTAATACATGACATTCATTGAGATATATTTACATATATCAGTACATGTCACTGAAGAAATTGAGAAAATGGTCAAATCTGGCTCATATTACAGTATGGAAGAACACTACATATGAAATTTGTCAGAAAGTCAAAAAGCAAATAAATTCACCTCCTTGAAGTAAGGAATAAGAATTTTGACTGTTCTAATAAAAAGGTACCTTAGAGATCAAAACAGAAGAGTAAAAATTATGGGATAAAAAAAAAATGCACTAGAGAAACAGAACCGAGTAAATATCAAACATAGCAATAATCAGAAATACTACAAGTAGAAATGGTGGAAGGTGGCAAAAAAAAATTCTAACAAAATCACACTAGCATAGCTTTCTGTTTATCCTTTGCTCTTTAAGTTATATGGTAGTCCTAGCACTGTACTTCATAAAACATCACTCCTCTAAACTGCAGTGCGTTTTGTCCTTGAATTCTTCTTCATGCATCTGTCATATTAGACAAAGTATCAGAAACTTCTTAGCAGGATGCATTCTTTATAAAAATACCTAACCTCTTTTGGAAAAGAGATATGAGTTTTCTGGGGTAAGAATGACAGAAATAAATGGAATTACGTAGTATTAATGGTGAATACTAATTGATTACTTGAGAAATTAAAAGTTGAACAATAGTTTTGGAAAGGATTGTCTCATTTCAGCTTCCTAAATCTATATTTAGACCCTTGTAATTTAGTACTCAGCACTTGGTTGTTCCTACTACTTCATAAAAACTTGTATAAAAACTGGAAGGTCATGCCAGTGACACAGTTTTGACTGGCCCCAAGGTGCTGATTATTTTGTAGGCTCTGTTTAATTCTCTCTTGTTTTCAAGAAAGCCATGTGTGCCTGCAAATGATGTGTAATGTTTGTTATTTCTGGATGAATGCACTTAATTATCTCTAAAAATCATTTAATCAACAGATGTCTCCTCCTCCTTCCTTTATATTAATCATTCTCCACATTTGTGAACCTTTTTTTTCTGAGTCCTTGTGTTCCTTTTTTTCTTATCTCTAAAGGATTTCTCCTCCAAGGCAAAGCTCTTTCTCAAAACCAAATATGTGTAGCTGCTTAAAGCACACCATAAAAGCTTTGCAAATATTCCCCAGTGCATGTTTGAATACATCCATGAGATCTGCCCAGACAGTTTAAAAGGAAAAAAGAGGGAAAAAAAAAAAAATAAAAGCACCCAATTTTAGTAATTGCTGCAGTGTGTTGTAACAACTAATGCTTCAAAATAGCCCACAAACTGTTAGTACTATGTTACTGGTAAGAGATCAAAAATGTTGAAGCTTCACAAATCAGAAGGTGTATAAAGAGGAAGTTACTCTTAAAGGTTAATAACTCAGCGAATAGCAGTTAAGTTTTCTGGTAAATCTTAATTACTATATGGGTAAAAAAAATCCATATTTTGAAGTAGGAAGAGAAACAGAAAGTATTGCTTCTGCAAGACGAATGAATGTTGGTATTGTGGAATCAACTTCAAACTTTTATATGATCAACTTTTTAAGTGCTCCTACTGCAATATTTAAATCTATTGTTATTATAGTATCTGTGAAATGAAGTACTATTAATAAAAAAAAGTGTGTTTTGTTTACATAGTGTGAAGCAAAACACTCTCAGCTAAAAATATGTCTTGTGCTTCAGAGAAGCACGGGGCTCTGACAAAATTACTTCTTTCATAAGAAATCCAAGAAAAAACATGCGTGGGACTGCTAAAAAGGATATAATTCTCCAATTTAAGAGAAATATTTTCATATTTTTGGCCAAATATAAAGCAAAAATGATGATTAAGTATGAAAGACAAAGCAATGACAGTTTTCAAAACTACATTTCTTTTTAGAATCTGTTTAGAAGCAGAATGCCACATAAGATTGTTGACACAGAAAACAGTCTAGTAAAGAAATACAGAAACAATGTTACAGAAATAGCAGTGTTTGACAGAAAATCTTAACAAGAGCCTTTCAGCCCCATGACCAAGAAAATTGTTCTACATTCTTTCTTTTCCCTTAGTATGCCATTTATCCTTTTCTATAAATTCATATAACAACCATATCCACTCATCTCAGTGAGAATTTCAGACAGCTTCTCACACAATTTATGGAGGCTTATTTTTCCTGCATCCTGCATCACAGCATATATTACAGAAGAGAATACTTTTCCATACCTATTCATTTTAGTATTAGTACTGCTTATCACTGTACCATTATTAACCATGGTGCCTAAAAACATTTGCCATGGATCAAGATTTTATTGGTTTTCACATGGTACCCAAAATGAGACAATTGTTCTTTCTTTAGAGAGCTGACATGAGTACAGAATATGGGGTCACAATGTTTGTTACAAGGTATGTACATCATATGCTAAAATACATTTGTACTCCGGTGTAGGTGGCTTTGTGGAGTTAGTCTCCCATCATAGTCAGTGAAAAGAAATAGGTACTCTTAAATTGCAGATCTAATTTAGAGATCTAAACCAAATAAAAGATATTGCAAAATATGCATGGCTATTTCCCTTTCTTAAATATAAAAGAATGGCAGGGACATGAGCTCAGACAGAGACTTCTGCAGTGTAGACGGTGTTGAGTTACATGAAGTAAATCCAAGTCATGGAAAGACTTAATGAGGGCAAGAAAAAATAGCATTATTTAGCATTACATAACTTAAATATTTTAATATTTTACATCATGATTTTAGTATAAAATATCTGTACCATAATCTAAACAGTAAATTCATTCCTAGACTACACTGTAAAATTTTGTTAGTAGACCCATTTTGGAGCAAAATCTTGGAGCTGTTAAAACCAGATATTTCATTCAAGTGATAGCATCTATTGAAACTGCACAAATTTGCTGATAGAAAAGGCCTTTTTTTGGCATATGTTTTTTGTACACATGGGTTCTGCTAACATGGCTATGGTTTTATTACTATCACGGCAGAAGACAGGCTGTAGAACATTCAAGCCTCTCAGGTAAGCAATTGCAGAAATTATTAAGGAAATCTAATTTGCATGGGCCCCAAGTTCCCTAAACATGGTCCCCCTGTTTAGAGTCCATTGGAAGATAGTCTAGTGCTAGTTAGCTTTAAAAACAAATGTTATGCCTCATGGAATAAAGGCAACTATCAAGGGCTGGATGCAACATATTTATTATGCATTGAAACATCAGTGTGACATGCTTATCCTCAAGGCATAGAAAAATAGCTTTCAATGATGAACTCTTTGTCTGGTAATATGCTTGGTAACAAAAATGTTACCTGGGGCAAAGTTTAAATTATTCTGTAGTAATAGGATTATTGCACATTTACCTGACTATTGAGACATTGGACAAATGATGTGATTATATGAGGTTTTTAGCCTTTTTATGGATCCTAGAGAGCATCGCACATAGGAAACTACTTACTGAACTGCTGAGCAACTATCTGTAACTATTAAAGGCTGAGAACATTACAGTTAGATTCTTGTCATCATCCGTTGGATTTTCACCATCTGAATATTATGTGTACAGCAATCTCATCTAATATTTTTCCGCAGTCAACAGAGGCATAATGGCATCTTTACATGCCAGAATACAGATCATTAGAATTGCAAAAAAGGTAGGTCATATATAAAGGAGAAAGTAGTAATCTTCTCGTAGTTGGTCTCCTAAGTACTGTATTTTGAGTGATCTTATTGTTTCTCACAATGTGAAAAAGGTTTGGGGCCTTCATCAAAAGATTTACCTTTAAAATGATCACAAGTCTTATTCCTCAGGTGCTTGTCTTGAGTGTAAGGTCACTAACAATCCTGAAAAAAACATTTATCTCTCTCTTATGTTGAGGTTGAAACACCAGCTGGAAGAAATTGGGGAAAAAGCTTGTCCTGGGTTCAGCAGTAGCAGTCATATTTTCTCCTTCTTAGTAGCTGGTGCAGTGCTGCGGTTTTGACTTTCAGCCTGGGAACAACGCTCATAACACCGATGTTTTTAATTGCTGCTGAGTAATGTTTAGTCTCACCAAGGACTTTCTGAGTCTCATGCTCTGCCAGGGAGGAGGGGAAGCTGGGAGGAAGCCAAAACAGGATACCTGACCCAAACTAGCCAAGGAGGTATTCCACACCACAGCACGTCATGTGCAGTATATAAACTGGGGGCAGTTACCCGGAAGGGTTAGATCACTGTTTGGTCACGCTGGGTATTGGTCGGCAGGTGGTGAGCAGTTGTACTCTCTTCCCTTGTTATTTCCCTTATAAATATTATTATTGGTAATAGCAGTAGTGGTTTTGTGTTATATGTTAGTTACTGGACTGTTCTTATCTCAATCCATGGGAGTTACATTCTTTCGAGTCTCCTCCCCAGTATTTATTTATTTGGTCATATTGCCCTTATGGAAAGAAATACTGGCGCCATAACCCAGTCAGATTTGAAGTATATTGTTGGAGAAGTTAAGAACAGGTGCCTCCTCAAGCTGCCCCTGCCAGGACCCTTCTGCCCAGCTGCTTGAGCCCAACCTGATACCTGGGGACCCAGGGTCCCTGCCTAGGCTGAGGGACAAGTCCAGAGGAGGGCCACAAGGATGATCAGGGGTCTGGAGCACCTCCTGTATGATGGCAGGCTGAGAAGCTTGGGACTGCTCAACTGTTGGAGTGTTTCTTGTTGAGAGTGAACATGTGAGCAATCCAGCCTCTGACTTAACCTCACTCGAGTAGTGAGCGGAGGGCTTCATAGGCTACTGAAATGGTTAACAAAGGATGCCTACGTGCCGACATGAAGAGGATGTTGCCTTGGGGAGGCACTGAGCAGGCTTACCACAAAGGCACTGAGCACCGCAATCAGGTTACCACAAAGGCACTGAGCACCCGCATTCAGGTTACCACAAAGGCACTGAGCAGGATGTCAGCGCCGGATCAGGTTACCACGGAGCAGGCCTTGCTTGCAAGGCAGGAGCCTGTTGCTATGGAGGTTTCATAAGTTAACCAATCAGATAACGACTGTTCCAGTACTTTGTAACTTTTCTATAAAAGGTGGTGCTTGCGTTTAATAAATTGTCAACGTTTGATCACATTGGTCGTTGCTGCGTTGTCCATGTTCTCCCGCCGCACTCAACCTGGAGAAGAGAAGGCTGCATGGAGATCTCATAGCAGCCTTCTGGTACCTGAAGGGGACTTGCAAGGGTGCCAGAAAGGGCACTAGATACCATTCATCAGTGACTGTAGTGATAGGACAAGAGGTAATGGGTCCAAACTGAAACGGGAGATTTAGGGTGAATATAAGGAAGAAATTCTTTACTGCGAGGGTAGGGAGACACTGAAACAGGCTGCCCTAGGATGCTGTAAATGCTGTATCCCTGCCAGTGTTCAAGGTCAGGTTGGAGCTAGATGATCTCAAGGTCCTTTCCAACCCTAAGATTCTACGATGCTATAACATGGCGCTTTCCCCTTTATGCTTGTGAAGATGCTGCAGTACCAAGACTGGGTGTGTACCCCAGACACACACACAAACACGTGTACACAAACACACAGAGAGAGGACACTGCCACAGCCATGACTGCGGTTACACAGTCAGCCATAGGCCAGGCGCTGCCTTCAGCAGTGCCCATATTCAATATTCACACCAGACTCAGCAGACAGACACATTCACTTCTTCTCTTGGGATGGCAGAGGCAGAAGGTCACTAGCACAGCTCACACACCACACTCCCCATGTTCACAGGCATGCTTCCATTTGTGGATACCTTGAGCACTGGCACAATACCCCTACCTTCTTGGCACCTCTGTCTGGATCCTGCCCCTTCTTACTCATCCCTTGACTGGTCCAGATCGGAGTTTGCCAGCAAATCAAACAGACAAGCATACTAATGAGCCCCTTTTTTGCACCTGACCAGCCTCTTTTATGCTTTTTCCTGTCTGCTCCTGCTTTGCTCCTTCCTTATCTCCCTCTCCTGCACCAGCTGGCATAGGCTTACTGATCCATACACCCCCGCCCCCAATGTCCCAGACACCCAAGTTTTCATCCTTATCAGATGCAAAGTCTTAGTTTGCCTACAGTTTCTTGGTGGCCCATCAGTTACTGTGATTGGCCAGATATGTTTTTTTTCTCTGTCTCCATTATGTTTGCAGGTTTGTGTCTGTGTACACTTTTTTTATGCTTTCCTCATTTTCCCTTGCAAACCACTAGATAATAATGAAACAATCTTAATGAAATAAACATTTTTACAATCCCCCATACCTTTATCAATTAGTTTGACTGACCAGGTTTGGTTCTGCTATGGACCCTCTTATCACTTGTCAGTGAGGTTTGTGCTCTATACATTCTTATTTATGGCTTCCTTTATTTACTATGCTGGGATGCATTGAAAAGGTTGTTGCCCAGCCACCCTTAAAAGAGTACACGCTCCTTCCATATGCATTTACGAACATCAGTATTATTCAGAGGAATATAGCAAGGGCTTGGTGCATGGATAATTACATGAGGCTGTCTTTGGTTTATAAGAAGCTGATAGCCAGAAATCCCTTGGATGTAAGCATCATGGGGGTGGGGCAGGGAAATGCCATAGAAACTTATAGGAAAGGTAGAGAGAAACATATTGCCGAGACCTGTAGTGACAGGATAAGGGGCAATGGTTTTAGACTGAAAGAGTGTACATTTAGATAGGATATTGTTCTGTGTTCAGCAGTAGCAGTCATTTTTCTCCTTCTTGGTAGCTGGTGCAGCGCTGTGTTTTTGATTTTGGGCCTGGGAACAACGCTGATAACACCAGTGTTTTCAGTTACTGCTTGGTAATGTTTTGGTCTGACCAAGGACTTTCTGAGTCTCATGCTCTGTCAGGGTGGAGGGTAAGCTGGAAGGAAGCAGAGACAGGACACCTGACCCAAACTGACCAAAGAGGTGATTCCATTCTGCAGCATGTCATGTGCAGGATGTAAAAATGGAGGGCAGAGACCCGGAGTGGTGGGTGTGCACTGTGTGGGGTGCACTGCTTGCTCAGGCTGGGGGTTGGTGGTGAGCGATTGTACTCTTTCCTTGTATTTGCCTTGCCATTATTATTATTGGTGGTAGCAGTAGTGGTTTGTGTTATACCTTACTTACTAAACTGTTCTTATCTCAACTTGCGGGAGTTGCATTCTTTTGATTCCCTTCCCCATCCCCTTGGGAGCTGGGGGGAAGAAAGAGGGAGGGAAGGAGTGAGCAAAATTGCGTGGCTGAGATGTTTAAACCACGACAGATATAAAGAAGGAATGTTTTGCCATGAGGGTGGTGAGGCACTGGGACAGGCTGCCCAGAGAAGGTGTGGATGCCCCGTCCCTGACAGTGTTCAAGGCCAGGTTGAATGAGGCTTTGAGCAACATAGTCTAACTTAGGTGTCCCTTCCCAATGAAGGGGCATTGGATTAGATGATCTCTAGGGGGCCCTTACAACCTAAATCTTTCTATGATTCTGTGAGTTTATGTCCTGGGTTCAGCAGTAGCAGTCATTTTTCTCCTTCTTAGTAGCTGTTATAGTGCTGCATTTTCGACTTTAATCTGAGAACAATGCTGATAACACTGATATTTTTAGCTGCTGCTAAGTAATGCTTACTCTGATCAAGGACTTTCTGAGTCTCATGCTCTGCCAATGACGATGGGCACAAGGAGCCGGGAGGAAGAAGAGACAGGACACCTGACCCAGACTAGCCAAAGAGGTATTCCATACCACAGCACATCATGCGCAGTATATAAACTGGGGGCAGTTTCCCGGAAGGGTTATATTGCTGCTTGGGTCAGGCTGGGTATTGGTCAGCAAGTGGTGAGTGGTTGTATTCTCTTCCTCTGTTACTTTCCCTTATTATTATTAGTATTGGTGGTAGCAGTAGTGGTTTGTGTTATACCTTACTTACTGGACTGTTCTTATCTCAACCCATGGGAGTTACATTCTTTCGATTCTCCTCCCCATCCCGCCAGGAGCAGGGGGAGGAAGGGAGGGAATGGGAGAGTTGCTGCGTGGTTCTGAGTTACCAGCTGGGCTTAAACCAGGACAGCAATATATTCCAAACGGAGCATTATAAAGAACCAGCAAATACATGAAAAGGCTTCAGATCAGAAATTTTAAGTACTTTTTTAAAATCATCTGTTTAGTTAATATATGAAGAGATATGAACTGCACAAAATTAGTTCTGAAGGTAACAATATCTTATTTAAACTCTGTGAAACTTTTTATTGCTATCTATACTGTTAGCAGTTGTGGGTTTCAAGCACTAGAAACCCTGTGTTTTGAGTTCATTCTTGTTTCCAAAATCCACAAATTTGCCCATGCAGTTATCATAGCACTGTTTTTATGGAATTGAAATAATCTCTGAACACCAGCTTTAGCTTCCTTTGCTAGGGCTTTGCCACTTTGAGCCTCCTAGCACTGTGGTCTGTTCATATTATCTAAGGACAGTAATTATTTAAATGTCTTTTTTGCCTAAGTTCCTACTCACCTTGTACTTATTTAACAAAGGTAAAAATAATTATGCTTGCTGAAAACTGATGGAGAATCCACCCCAGCTGCTTCCGTTTACACCCACATGATGCAAGTGAGTATAACACACAGTGTGCAAGACAATTGAATAAAACCGAAAATGCTGGCCCATCTTTCACAAAATTAATAATAAAGTGCCTTCTTCTCTATTTTCCTGCCTTCCAAAGCTGCACATATAAAGAGAAATGGAAGGAGGAATTTTATTCTGGGTTTTCTCTATTATTAATGTAGGGGGAAAAGAGAAATATAGTCTATGTCAGGCATACAAAATACCAACAAAAATTAAGTAGGTCTTATTCTGATTCAAATTGTGTACCGCCTTGAAAGAGGTTTGGTCCTCAACCTGACTCTTTTGTGTTCATTTTTGGAATGAAGAGCATTATGCCCAGTTGTGCAATAGAAACAATTTGTTCCAGGGTCCTTAGCCAGTAGTGTTCCAGAAACAAGACGAATGACAAAATAATTCTCCTAACACGCTTATCAGAACAGTGTGATACATGCCGAAGTGCAATAGTAGCAACAAAGCACTGATGATATTTCAAAAGCGCGACTTAATTAAGTTGTTCATGCAGTAAATACATCAGACTCCCAGGCATGTCCTACTGTGTTGAGGGACATTAGAGTTACATAGCAGACACTGGAAACAAGGACATGCTTCTGGCATAATAAAGAAACTTTGCGGTGGAGGGGGAGGGAAATATCCAAGCAAATGAGGAAACAAAAGGAACCTGTGACAGATAACATGGTAAAAGGTATGGGATCAACAGCTACTGTTATTTCTTTATATGTAAATTAAATTTATAAGGAAATCTTCTGCAGTAGAAATGAGTGGATTGAGGATTGTAAACCGAGAAATATACAGTGGCAAAATAAATAAAAATGTGAATGAAACTAAACTAAACCAAACCAAACCAAACCAAACAAAATGAAACTCAACTCAACTCAAGTCAACTAAACTAAAACCTTAATTTCCCATTATAAGGAAAAATTTTGTAGTTACAAACAACTGTTAGAATTAGGATGGACTAAATAGCTTTACTTTCTTGGCTACTACCAAACTGGGTTATTTCTCTGTTTTGATAGACCTATTCAAAAGGAAAAGGTATTTCAGACATTGTATTTACTACCCTTTTAAACTTTTAAATCATAAATCTAGTTATATGAGAGGGATGGGGAAAAGTTAATTTGTTTGATATTAGCACTTAATAACTTGTGTCAAATCATGGTACGAAATAGCACTTAATAGAAATACTAATGAGAATTCTACTTAAGTCTTTATTGCTCTTTGAAGGACTAAGAATGGTTTATCGGAAGAAAAAGTCCACCGTGTTTGCAAATACATTTCTCAGCTTCCTGGCTTATCTGAGTACAAAAACTGTAGCAGTTCTTTCCACAGCACTTTAAGCAGGGACTGGTATGTCTCACTGTTCTGCTACAGTGATGCTATAGACTGACATATTCCTGATCATGTTATTTAGGTAGAATATCCAGCATAGGTATGTCTATCTATGCCTTCCTCTGCTTGATTTCATAGGTTAGAAGACTGTGGACGAATATCTGTCATTGGTTTAGCCTTCTTCCAGCCTTTTTGCCTGAAGGGAATAAGAATCAGAAAAATTGGCTTTAGAAATCAGATCTTTTTATATGCGCTGCCTGATAGTTTAAAGCATTTGATTGCATGGAAATGTATCACCTAACAATTTCATGATTTATGTCCTTCATCTTACATTGTAATGGAAGTTATTAATGAACACCATAAATTTGTCAGGTATCAAGTAATCTTTTTTGTAAATCTACATTCCAGTTTACAATTGAATGCTCTTAATGACAGAATATTTTTTTTTAATCTGGGTATAGTTTTAGACATAAGCATTGTTTGCGTTTTCTTGACCTATGCTTGAAATCACATCAGTCTGTTTCCTCTACTGATAGCATTAAATTGTAAATCAAAACCTTTTCAGAAAACAGGATTAAGCAGAACTGAGAATGGCCTGAAGAGTCACTGTATATAGAAGGACATTAATATTTCACTTACCTCAGTCCCTCTGGAAGTGCTATCGATTTACTAATTGCTACTAGGAGCTGACAGTGAAACTGGATGGTAGTAGTAATGCAGAAAAGGAAAGACCATGGAATCACAGAATGTTTTGGGTCAGAAGGGACCTTAAAGATCATCTAGTTCCAACTCCCCTGCATTGAGTAAGGGCACCTTCCACTAGACCAGGTTGCTGGAAGCTCCCTCCATTCTGACTTTGAACACTGCCAGGGCCAGGCAGCCACAATTTCTCTGGGCAACTTGTTTCAATGTCTCACCACCCTCAAGGTAAATAATTTCTTCCAAATATCTAATCTAAATCTATCCTCTTGCAGTTTAAAGCCATTCCCCCTTGTCCTACCCCTTGACCTTGTAAGAAATCCCTCTCCAGATCTCTTGTAAGCCCCCTGTAGGGCCTAAAAAGCTGCTAAGGTCTCCCTGAAGCCTTCTCTTCTCCAGGCTGAGCAAACCCAACTCCCTCAGCCTGTCTTCATGGCCTTCCTCTGGACTCACCCAAGCAGGTCCACATCCTTCTTATGTTGGGGGTCTCAGAACTGAACAAAGTACTCCAGGTGGGAACTCCTGAGAGCAGAATAGAGGAGAAGAGCCACTTCCCTTGACCTGCTGGTCACGCTTTTTTTTAATTCATCCCAGGATACAGTTGGCTTTCTGGGCACCAAGCGCACACTGCCGGCTTATGTTCAGCTTATCACAGACCAACATTCCCAAGTCTTTCTCCTCAGGGTTGCTCAGGCTGGGGTGCTTTGTTTTGAGATAAACCTTATATTTTGAGAATCAAATTGCCATGTACAGTGTTTCTAGAAGTAATGAGTATACTGTATTGATGAAGCACCAAATGAAATCTTGTATTTCACAGAATCACAGAATCACAGAATAGTAAGGGCTGGAAAGGACCTCAAGATCATCGAGTTCCAACCCCCCCGCCATGGGCAGGGACACCTCCCACTAAACCATGCCATCCAAGGCTATGTCCAACCCCACCTTGAACGCCACCAGGGATGAAGCATTCACAACTTCCCTGGGCAACCCATTCCAGGGCCCCACCACCCTCACAGTAAAGAATTTCTTCCTCAGATCCAATCTAAACCTCCCCTGTTTAAGTTTAAACCCATTACCCCTTGTCCTCTCACCACAGTCCCTAATGAAGAGTCCTTCCCCAGCATCCCTATAGGCCCCCTTCAGGTATTGGAAGGCTGCTATGAGGTCTCCACGCAGCCTTCTCTTCTCCAGGCTGAACAGCCCCAACTTTCTCAGCCTATCTTCATACGAGAGGTGCTCCAGTCCCCTGATCATTTTCGTGGCCCTCCTCTGCACTTGTTCTAACACTTCCATGTCCTTTTTATGTTGAGGACACCAGAACTGCACACAATACTCCAAGTGAGGTCTCACGAGAGCAGAGTAGAGGGGCAGGATCACCTCCCTCGACCTGCTGGTCACACTCCTTTTGATGCAGCCCAGAATACGGTTGGCCTTCTGGGCTGCAAGCGCACACTGCCGGCTCATGTTCATTTTTTCATCAACCCACACCCCCAAGTCCTTCTCTGCAGGGCTGCTCTGAATCTCCTCCCCGCCCAATCTGTAGCTGTGCCTGGCATTGCTCCGACCCAGGTGGAGGACTTTGCATTTAGCATGGTTGAACTTCATCAGGTTGGCATCAGCCCACCTCACAAGTGTGTCAAGGTCCCTCTGGATGGCATTCCTTCCCTCCAATGTATCAACCGAACCACATTTATTTTGTTTTGTAGCATTGCTTTAGCAAGCAGATCCATGAGCCCTACAACCAGCAAAGAAAATAATCCTATGCATCTGGAGCACTGACCTAAGCATTTCCTTAGAATGAGAGATTTATAATATTACAATCAAAGTCTTTTAGGTACAGACCTTGTTGAAGAGGGACACACCCACAGACAGCTGAATATGTAGTATCTGTACACAAGTTACGCAAGCTGAATTATGATTTGGTAAGTTTCAGTATCCTAAAGATCCATCTGAAAAAAAAAAATCAGATTCTCTGGTACGACAGTCTTTACCAAATGCTAAAAAATGATTACATATTTTCAGGTTGCACAGTTTGGATGCTGAACAGCTAAACTACTAAACTTCCTTAAAAAATTGTATTTGAAAGTTTAAATCTTGAAAGTTCACATTTAAATTAAATTGTCTATGCAGAGATATAAGTGGTTTGTATTATTCTGGGGGTTTGTATGTGTACTACATCTTACCATACAGGCATATCATGGAAAGGCAGTGTTTTGGAAATAGTATCATCCTAAATCTCTAGGTCTTTGTAGTATGTTTAACAATACTGATATATGAAAGCATAACAAACAGCATTTCTAAGCTCAACACAATCTTTTATAACCACATTGTTTTATGCACTGCTTTGTGTCTGTTTGCATTAATTTTTGGTGCGTTTACCAGTCTTTTGTTTTCTATGACTAATTTAATCTCTCAACATTGAATTCTTAGGCCACTACTTTCTGATGAACTGCAGTGACTTTTCATCTGATAAGTTATATAGCAACTCCAGATAAAAACGTAATGCTACACTTGAACTTCTTTATAGCTCCTATCTTCTGTAGAAAGTCTGGAACAGCTTCATGGAGATCTCTGCAGGATGATTTCAGTTTTCGCTTTGAGGAACTTCAAAGTTTTTTCCTTCAAATAGGAAATTTCTGTATTTCTGTGAGACTTTCACCATGAGAGCAATGTGCCACAGTCGCACATGACAGAGAACACTATAATATGCTTACGTATGAGATATTATACTGCTGCTATTGAGGTTAATCCTTTGGTATTTTCAGATAACACTTAAAATATTTGACTGAACAACTAGTTCATGCTTCTTTTTACCTAGTGCTTCCAAATAAGCTTTCAAGGTCTGCATTAGTCTGAAATAGACTTAAAAGCACCTTTTAGATATAGAAAATAGAAAATCTTGGGTTTAATTTCTGCAAGATTTTTTTCCAGTAATTCATTTTGCAACTACTTTTTCTCCAAATATTTCGAACTACAAAACAGGTAAATTAATACCTGACTTGACAAATTCTCAAGATCAAGCTTTCATGTGCTATGCATCAAAATAAACCTACTTTTTAAGCAAGCTTTTGAAACATATAATTAATTGAATCACTAGCAGTTTCAAGTACATTTGCAAATGAAATTGCATCCCAATAAATAACATATTTCTGTTTCTAGTATAAGGCAGTACTGTTTGTACTGACTTGATGCTCAAAACTCTTCTGACTCAGTCTTGGCCAAGCTAGTTTTATCTTGTTGTGACAATTCCTTAGTGGTAAGAAAATCTCTGGTTCACTTATTTGCAATACAGTCATGGTCTACCAGACAGGCTACAAGGAATTGAGAGAAATGTCTGACATGCAGGGAAGATGGTATCTGAACCTCATGGTAGGCTATGGACAGTGAGTGGAGCAAGTGAAGATTGTGTTCAGCTCAGAATTGAAGAAGGGACATTCTGGGTTTCAGGTAAGAAGGATTGTTGCGTTAAAAGTAAGATGATTTGGCAGAAAATAAACCCCCTTGCATTCCAGCTGGTCCTCAGATATTAGAGAAGCTGGGTGCACCTGGGCTTAGATTCTGAGTGATTTCCAATTTACCACTATCAGTCCGGTCACCTTCGATATATTGCACAAGCACAATTCTGGATGCGTTTATAGCGCACTGCACCTTCAGCCTAATCACACTCATGAACTAACATGCCCACACTGAAGAATTTGGTCACGTTCAATGAGAAAACTATTACAATTTGCTAATAAACAGTGCCATTTATTGATGCAACAGATACAGATTCTTATGGATTGTTGATGATAAATACACTATCTGCAAAAGCACATGCAATGATAGGTCATACAAATGCACGATTAAATTATGAATAACACAGCCTGGCTTTAAAATATAAGAGTAATAGTGAAAGGTAACTCTATATAGAGATTCCTAATTCTCCCAGGGAATCACTTGATACAGTGCAAGTCTTACCAAAACACATCTCTATGGGGGGAAAGAAAGGTCCAGCCCATTGACCAGCCCTAGGCATCAAGGGTAAGCTGCTGATGGAATCTTCCTTGTCTCATCCACGATTGTGTCTTCCCTAATATTCCCGCTTCCTTGGGCCATTTTATACTGTTTTTCACTTTCAAGGTGGAGCTTGAGTGACTCTAGTCATACATACCTTCATTATTATTGGCATCAAATTCTCTCACTTTGCTTTTAAAGGTATATACCACAAAAAATTCAAACAGCATCCTCAAAGAGGGGTGGTCTTACTTTGGAAGAGGTTGCATTAAAGTTGGAGATGTAGTTTTATGTTTATAATGTATTAAAATGTGTTATAATGAAGTAAAGTTCATACAAAGGACAGCACTTTGTCAAAAGATGACAGACTGTTGGCTCAGGGTAGCAGTTATACAGCTTATCAGTTTCTAGTACTACCCAGTTCCTATCTCTACTGGGGTTAGGACAGAACGTGGCTGCAGAATCTCCACTCTGCTCCATCCTCCATCAGTGTTGCCACAGGAACCGCTGTGGAGTGCACATTCCTGGCATACCAGGTGTAGCTGCATCTTGCCCTGAAAGTCCATTTTTCCTTTATGTATGAACAATGCTACATTTTAAATATAAGTTTAATTTCTAATTATTCCACAAGGATGGTAAGGGAGAAGTGGCTCAAATGGTAACAGGATGAAACCAGTCTGAAGTAAGGACAGAAGCAATATACAAGTGGATATTCTTTCCATAAGAGGAAAAAGAGTTCAGTCAAGGCATGAAATAGGATTCTAGGTTTGTTAGTCCTAAAAATTCGCTTATAACAAGCAACATTAAACCAATAAGATGATAAAGCTCCTATAAAAATTTTGCTTTTTCTGAGGATTTTTTTTTTGATAACTGTATAAAATGATGAAGTGTGATACAGAAGTTGCATATGATGAATTTGTTCCTGCATAAATTCTGTGACAGTATATGAAAATTGATCAGTTCAGGATTGGATTGGAAATAGGTGTATATAACCAAGATGTAGAACATGCTTTCCTGAAAATTTCTCAGCTTTCTAGAAATGGGACTACTCAAACAATTCCAAGGCAACGAGCTCTAGGATACATGCAGCATCTGCTAACCAATAGTTGAACACTTCCTCAGAATACATAGAGATGGAGCTGACAAAGGCTGAAACAGAAGCTGAGACTTGTATACGCTTTGGTAAAAGCCTACTTTAGAGTTAAAAATGTCTACATTTACAGATAAATAACTTAATTAAGCCAGATGGCGCCTTTAATTTTTGATGCAGTATATTCAGTGCTCCCTTAAAGATTTTAAGACATGATGCTGCATACACACCAGACCAAGTTGATAAAAAAGCGGACTAACCACATAGATATGAGCAATAGAGGTGCATTTATATTTCTCAGGATAACAACAGTAGCGACACCTTTACAGGTTACAGTATGAGGTAACTACAGTGGTAGACACTAAGAGAAAACAGGTGGAATGAAAAAAGTCCTTCATAACTTCACAGTTTAAAAATTAAACCTCCAGTGTAAACTAGTTACCTAGATTCCTACTATATTCTGGGGTGCAAATTATGCCTTTAAATATAATCCTTTGGTGATAGACTTATCCTACTGGCTTAATACTTCCTGATATAAAACAAACAAACAAACAGGTAAGCAAAATCCCAAAACAAGCAACACAAAACCACAAAAAAACCCTTACCCAACAACCCTTCCCCCCACCTCCCTCCTCCCCCCCCAAAAAAAAAGAAAAAGAAATCACCAAAGAAACATGCAGAAAAACTACAAAAGAAACCAGAAACCCAGATGAATCACTGTCTGGAGGTGCTTATTTCTGTTCATCAAGTGCAGGGAGAGTCTGGATAACAGCTTCGGACCACAGGACTGACACTGAAGATAAGTTTTTTTGCATTAATTCTACTTGTATTTGTACACTGAAAAGATTATATCATTTTGAGTAGCTACATAGAATTGTTCTAAACAGAAGAGCAGGATTAATATTGGCAGAGGAACAATTGATTCCACCATATCAGCAGATATACAAAAGATTGATCACATCAGTGATTTATTGCCATACAGTCAAGTTTCACCTGTTAAAGGTTCATTCACTAGATCAGATCTTTCATTGAGACTGATGTGGAGAAGGACACATCAGCTGGCATGGGTTTTTTGGTGTGACACATATAGATACTTCAATATTTACTAAACACAGTAAATTTACAGTGGTATGCCTTTGCCTATCTTGGAGAGAAGAATGACAGATTCATGAGCGTTATCTGCTGCCAAGTTATTCCAGATTCAATCACAATGTAAACCTAAAGAATATAAAAGAGGTGGTATGCTGGATCTGGCTAGAAAAGAGTTCATTTTCTGCATCACAGCCCGTATGGTTCTGTATTTTGGAATTTTGACCAGAAAGGTGTTGATAACACATCAGTGTTTTGGCTGTTGTTGAACAATGCTTGCGCAGCATCAAGGTTTCTTTATTTTTTCACAATGCCCCACACTGCCAGTAGGGTGTAGTGAATAAATTACCTCTGCTTGCTTATGCAGCTTTTGCTCCACCTATTAAACTGTCATAGTCTCGATCAATAATGTTTCATACCTTGTGATTTCTCCCCATCCAACAGGAAAGGGGAATGAGCAAGCAGCTGTGTGGGTGCTTAGCTGCTAGCCAGGATACAACCCTGACCAGATGCATATAAAGAAAAGGAGACAATAAAACAGGTCTAATATTTTTTCAATATGAGGCTTCTTCACTTCCATGATTATTTTCATAAGCATACGCTTGTTTTATTCTTGATGGTATTGCAGTCATCCTTGCTCTCAGTATGTTTGGTAAATGAAAGCCTGTCTTTAGTTCAAACTGAGTTAGGCATTAACTGGACCAGGAGAAGTTAGCCATTTAAAACTAGCACGGGAGACAACAGGTAGCTCAAAAGTATGTGCAGTTCAAGGTAGCAAACAAGCACAAACATTTTGTAATGTAAATGAAAAGAATCCCTGTTGTTCAGGAAAGCCAGAAGTCATTTTGAACTAGTGTGTCAATTATCAGAGTGCTGACAGCAGCATGAAAAATAGTATTTAGAAAAGCGTTTCACCTGTTCCCTCTTGAGATGATCAGAAAGAACTCACTAGTGGAACTTTCCATGTAATGCAGTGAACATGTTGCTCCAATAGACTATGTTGAGATTTTAAGAGGATTTTCATCTAAAAAGAAAAGAAAAAGATGCTTGAGAGATTAATAGTATAAGTTTTTATTTTATTCAGTGTAACCATGCTATAATGCAAGGTTTATGTGACATACAGAGTTACAAACTGTGTGTTCTTTAATATAAGGAGAGTATGCTATAGTAGTTTTGCTGAAGGGATGGAAATATATACCATGGGTATGGCCAAACTACCATAGCCAGATGGTGCATGCTTCACTACAGTCAGTAACATTATTAAATGCTTCTTTAAAACCTGTGGGAATTTTAAACAAGTATGGTTATAGAACATAACAGAGATGAGTCAGCCGTATCAAAAGATGGGTCAATAACATGATGTAGAAGCATTTTTTCTTTAACTGATAGCTTGGATTCAAGGCCAGATCAAGGATAGAGTGTAAATGTTCCAAGGTTTTAGGAATTGTCACACAGCTTAGACACAGTGTCCAGAAACTTCACAAGCATTTCTCTTGTCTTGAAGCTATCAATATGCTGGATTAAAATTTTATTATTATGGATATTGGCACTGTGATTTTTACCTTTGTGGAAACAGAAGCTGAAAGGATACTCCAGTCAGCTTCGGATCTAATCCCAAATCATAAATTGAAGAAGGAGTTTCAGCTAAAGAAACCAAATGGGAATTTTATTTTGTATGTTTTAGGTCATGTTCTTGAAATTTTTATTTCCGTTAACTCCTTTACAGTGAAGTTATCTGGTTCAACAGTGGAGTAGAACAAACACTTTTATATCTGACTTACAGACTGTTAGCTCTTTTAATACACTTTCCTTAAAAAGTACAACTCTAAAAAGAAAAACATTTTGTGATTCAAATTTAAGGAAAGTCTTGTGCTTGTTCTTAAAACTTTGTTGTGACTTCGTGAATGTGGCAGAATTTATGTGGTACATCCATATATGGCTAGGACAGATCAAAATACTTCAAATACGCATTTAAAGATCTGTATGTGTTTAGACTACAGCTACATTAGCTTGCTCAAATGAAATATTGATGTAACTAGTCAGTGCACTGCAATAAAACCATCTGCACCACTGAAACCGCAAAACCCACGTTTTGAAGTACCAAATTTACTAGTAGTGCTTGTAGAAACACAGTCATTTTCTGTTAAGCTAAGTTTGATTACCACAGTGTTGTGCAATTTCTTCCGGGATTATTAGTGTTTCATTGATTTATTACATTAAGAGAAATAAAGATACAAAGATTTTTAGTTACTGAGATTGATACTTCAAAAATTCCACTCCAAAATCTTTGCAAGTACAGCCTTTAAGAAGAACATTCATTTTTAGGTATGATCTGTGACTGCATTCTCCAACACAAACTTCAGAAAACTACACTTTGGACTTACTCAAGTTATGGGTAACTGCATGAAATTTTATATTGTACAGAAGGTTAAACTAGATATTCTAATGGTCCTTTCTGGCATGATAATCAATTAATAGGTAGACCTTCTCTAAGGTTTGAATTTCATTTCGCATTACAAAACTACAGTCTGGAAAGACCCTGAAAAAACATTGATAGGAGTAAATAATATCTATTTTCCTAATTTTTAAGAAAACCTTTGGAACAGTACTTTTATTACTTGGTATTTAAGAAGATTTTTATGCTTCTAGCTAAATGATTCTAGGCTTTTTATACATTTTAAAGAAAGTTATTCTTTTTTTTTTCTCCCAAGAACATTTTATATCCATTCTCCAAATTTGGTTGGCAATTTTAGAAAGTGCAAGGGAGTCTAAGCCCTTTAATGATGCTGAAATTTTTGGTGTGATCTTTGAAAGAGGAAAATTAACAATAGAATGTGATGAATTTTACATAGTAATTACTCTGTGTGCTTTGACAGACAGATTTAGGTGAACAGACTGGGATTCAACTTGGGTAATAATAGCAGATAGTTATATGATTAGGATGTTAGCTACTCAGATCCCGTAATCCAGTTAGAAAATGTCACTAATATGTGAGAATTATACATGGGAGCTAAAAAGTCCAAATGTGTGAGTTACAAACTTATCCCATAAAAATGACATGGAACTGTTAGAACAAGTGCAGAGGAGAGCCACGAGGACGATCAGGGGACTGGAGCACCTGCCATATGAAGATAGGCTGAGAAAGTTGGGGTTATTGAGCCTGGAGAACAGAATGCTGTGTGGAGACCTCATAGCAGCCTTCCAGTATCTGAAGGGGGCCTATAGGGATGTTGGGTAGGGACTCTTCATTAGGGACTGTAGTGATAGGACAAGGGGTAATGAGTTCAAACTTAACTAGGGGAAGTTTAGATTGGATCTGAGGAAGAAATTCTTTACTGTAAGGGTGGTGAGGCCCTAGAATGTGTTGCCCAGGGAAGCTGTGAATGCTTCATCCCTGACGGTGTTCAAGGCTGTGTTGGACATAGCCTTGGATGGCATGGTTTAGTGGGAGGTGTACCTGCCCATGGCAGGGGGGTTGGAACTCGATGATCTTGAGGTCCTTTCCAACCCTAACTATTCTATGATTCTATGATTCTATGATTAAGTAAAAAAAAACCAACCAACCAACCAACCAAACAAAAAAAAACAAAAAAAAAAAAAAAAAAAAAAAAAAAACAACAAAAAAAAAAAAAAAAAAAAAAAAAAAACAAAGAAGAGTGTGAAGGGAAGGACTTTTTCTCTAAGTCAGAAAGGCATGGATTTGACAGATGGAGCGCTCAGTGGATAAGGAATTGTCTGGATGGTCGCAAGGTTCCGCTCCTGGATCAAGACAATCCCAAGACAAATACACACTGAGCAGAGACTGGATAGATAGCAGCCCTGAGGAGAATAACTTGAGGGTGGTGGTTAATGAGAAGCTCAACATGAGCTGGCAATGTACACTTGCAGCCCAGAAAGTCAACCGTATCCTAGGCTGCATCAAATGAAGTGTGACCAGCGGGTCAAGTGAGGTGATTCTTCCCCTCCACTCCACTCTCATGAGACTCCATCTGGAGTACTTTGTTCAGCTCTGGTGTCCCAAATATAAGAAGGATGTGGACCTGTTGGAGCGAGTCCAGAGGAGGACCATGAAGATGGCCAGACAGCTCAAGCATCTCTCTTGAGAGGACAGGCTGAGAGAGCCTCGAGAACAGAAGATCCCAGGGAGACCATAGAGTTACCTTCCAGTCCCTGAAGGGGGCTACAGGAAATCTGGAGAGGGACATTTTAAAAGGTCATGAAGGGATAGGACAAGAGGGAATGTCTTTAAACTGAAATACCATAGATTTAAGATTAGATGTAAGGTAGAAGTTCTTTACTCTGATGGTGGTAAGGAATTGGAACAGGTTGCCCACATCTCAGGAAGTATTCAAGCTCATGTTGGATGGTGTTTTGAGCAACCTGGTCTAGTGGAAGGTGCCACCGCCCATATGGTTGAACTAGATTATCTTTAAGGTCACTTCCAGCCTAAACCATTCTGCAGGTCTATGACTGGAGCAATATTAATGGAAGAAATAGCTGTTAGTCTGAGTCCACTTGAGGAAAAATCTCAAATTATTGCATGATATAGTAAGCCAATAATCCTATTTATAAACATTTGTCTACAATTTAGACAGTTGACACTGTAAAACAAAATGCATTTGAGTTTCTTAATACAATTCATATAGTACACTACAAGCCAGTGGATTTTTAAAAGTAAGTTGCAGACCTGGGTTTTTTTTTGCTGTTTTTCTCTTAGGAAACTAGTATATTGCAGACAGGAAGCAAGTAAGCTTTACTTTCAAGATTTTGCTTATTACATTTTTCTCTTCACATAATGGAGATATGAAAACTGGCATAGGAATGCTGTGGATGGCTGCAAAGCCAGTCCTTACTTCTCTGTGGGGAAACAAAAAGGGTCCTTGATCACTTTCAACAATACTTTCATTCTCCAAATTGGTTATTATGATAACTACTTAAATCAGTGATGCCACATGTCTCATAATTCTGAATATTTTATTGTCTGTAATATAGAAATAGTTTACTAAAGTAACATTTTAAAAATCTAATGCATTAAAAAAACCCAACAAAATATTTGTGGTTATGTCATTGGCTATTTGCATTTATAAAGCTTTGGTCTTTTGCTCCTTCCAAATAATCGAAAACCACTTCTGAAGCATATTTTATTTGTATTTTGCTTCAGCCATGCAAGTACATAGCCAAAGTACTAGGAACAGGGCAAACCTCTGTACAGGTTTGATTTCAAAGAAGTAGTGTAGGTTTCAAGTCATACTAAAAGTGTTGGTCACTGCAGACCTCCATGGTGAGAATGGGGAGATACAGTTTTGTCCTCTAATCTATAGCCATCAGGCTAGTTTTTCCTTCTGTGATCAGAATGTCCAACCTCACTAGTAGAAGAGGTTGGTGCGAGGAAGCTAAGTCATAATTCATAACCTAGCTTAGCTTGTCTTGAGGCAACGGCAATGTGTGAGGATGTTTCAGTCGCTATCTTTTGACAGTGATTCCTATTGAACTGCCCAGAATGGAAGGTTACCTGGAAGACAGAAGCCTCCATTCTTTACTCCTGGTGATGATTTCTAGTGAGGATCCCTAAATTAGGGGCAACACTTGCCTATTCCAACAGCCTATGAATTCCTAAGCATCAAGGCAACTCCAAACTGGGGATTTATAAGACTGAAGAAACAAGCTTATTATAATGCAATAAAAATTTTAAGAAATGTAGATGGCATGTGGGAGATAGGAAAAGATATGGCAGAAAGCTTGGTGTTACCAGAGTATTTTTTGCAGAGCAGCTATGTATAAGTGCCACGGCAGATTTTATGACATGTAACTTCATTTCTGGTTACAGAATACCAATTCCCTTTCCTAAGTCTCTCACTATTTTGCATGTCAACTGTATTCTTAGAACTGAAATTCAATCTTGGCAATTTATGGCATATTTCCAGCAACATCCTGTACATTCACTCACAGTACCTGACTTCTGTGCCACTAGAGTAAATATCTCAAATACATAAAATGTGAATGCATTTTAAGATTAATACTGCAGATTTGGATGACTTTGGTGAGTTAAATATAATAGACACTGACATCATCCATATTAACAGTTCCTCTGGAGCAGGTTTTTTTGTAAAACGTCAATGTGGATTAAGAATAATGTGGTTCGTACATGGAGCCTACTGAAATCAATGCTACACTGCCAGAATAGTACATGCATAATACAATTAATTATGAAAAAATTATGTAAATTCACAACAGCTACATTTTTAATATTAAGACTAAACTGCACACTAATTCATCAGAATATGCAACACTTTTTAAGGTTAAGCCACAAAGATTTTTAGATGCTTTTCACTCTTCAGTTGATGTTGACATCCTTAGTGCCACCACTGAGATGCTGTATGGACTGGTCAGTATCTACAACCTTCATTACCAAGTTGCTATCTACCATAACCCATATTTGCTACTGTCAGATGTCAGGTGTGTTGCCTGGCTTTAATCAAACCATGGCCATCAGACACTGTGCTAATTCACTATTCACATCACACCAGATCCCAATTCATATGGCTTATATTGAGAAATGTCCTCATACTATTTGGATACTCTCTTCAAAATAGCGTTGAAATCCTTGGTGATGCATGAATAGTTTGGATTGATTCCAATTGTAAGTTACTATATCCAAAACTTTTGACTGCTGGATAATTACGCTGTTTAAAGATGAAAGTCATCCTTAGAAGTCATCCTTGACATTCTCAAGACACGTTGAAAGAAGTAAAATATTTATTACAAAATCTTAAAGATAATGATGTGCAGCCAGGTGGCAGATATGATAGAAATAAATTTTAAAATACGCATAGTTTTCTCCAAATAAGATCTAATTCTAAAACTTTCTCTTCCCTTCTTTGTACATGATGGATTGCAGATGCTTACCCAAATGTACTCCGCAAACTCCCCTGGGTTGCAAGTACAGACTTTTGGTAAATTGGACTTCTATGCTGCAACCTTTTATTGAGGCTCTATTGATATCTTCCCCTTTAAAAAAAAAAATTGTCTTTTACTTATTTAGTACCTTCAATATCACCTCAGGTTGTGTACTGTCCTAACCACTTCAGAAATTCTAAGAGCTCTTTGGTAGACTGTCATATCTTAAATGACTCAGTTATTAGGAAATCATCCATTGAAAGATAAACACTTTCCTGTCTGGAGAAGCAATGAACTACCCTCATTACGAAGACTTTTAGTATACAGAATTCTGTGTGAATATGTGAATTGACAAGCATACTTAAATTAAATGTGGAAACGGATTTAATGCATGCGACTGATGCTAACTCCTGACCAAGCCCAGAGAAAAAGGCTTTGTCTACACTTCAAAATAAAAGAGGGTCAGGGAGCAATCTGTCTCTCAGAGCACACGTAGAAATTACTGACTTACATCAACAATGCTTAGAGCATATTGTCACAGAGCTAAGACAAACTGGATGCATTAGAGCTTATTAGATTCAGTCAGGGTCTCCTTTGGATCCTAGCTGAAACTCACACATCCATAAGACACTATTATGCACATAGCTTTTTTATGTGAAATACTTATAATAATGCAGTTCAATAAAGTGGTACTTTTATGATATGAAACTGAACTTATATGCTGCATGCAAAACCTCCTGAGATAATTTGGGAGAGTGTGTCACACTAAGGGAGCCAAACCCTATTCCAACCCCTGAAAATGATCCCTTGCAGTTGATATCCCCTGATCAGAACTTTAGCCACGTTTCTGGGAGCTCTTGTTGACAGGAGCAAAACTGTGCTCAGAAATTAACCCAGCTAATACTGGCTGAGTACTGTGGGTTATCAATGCTTGAAATTGCACCGTAACCTTCTCTAAAGTATAGGTGTAGCAAATAGCAGTAGATCATTTTTGGTTTACAATGAGTTTGCAGAAATCAGCCTTGATGGATATCAAATAATGATAATTATAAAATAATGGTGTCCCACCTATCTTTGCCGATGAACATGACTCCTTAGACAATAACACCTTCAGAACAAATTTATGCCAGATGTAGTTTCCTAATTTATGTAGATGTAACAGTGCAATACAGCCAGATGAGCTCTTTTCCAGTATTGACTATCTTAGGAATGTATGTTTAAACATTTCACTCTGAAGTCATTTACTGGGAAAAGCATTCACCTTCAGTTGAGTGTTTTTAACTATCCTAGGCTACATCAAGAGAAGTGTGACCAGCAGGGTGGAGGAGATGATCCTGCCCCTCTACTCTGCTCTCGTGAGACCTCACTTGGAGTATTGTGTGCAGTTCTGGTGTCCTCAACATAAAAAGGAAATGGAAGTGTTGTAACAAGTCCAGAGGAGGGCCATGAGGATGATCAGGGGACTGGAGCACCTCCCGTATGAAGATAGGCTGAGAAAGTTGGGGCTGTTCAGCCTGGAGAAGAGAAGGCTGCGTGGAGACCTCATAGCAGCCTTCCAGGGTCTGAAGGGTGCCTATAGGGGTGCTGGGGAGTGTCTCTTCATTTGGGACTGTAGTGATAGGACAAGGGGTGATGGGTTCAAACTTAGACATGGGAAGTTTAAATTGGATATGAGGAAGAAATTCTTAACTGTAAGGGTAGTGAGGCACTGGAATGGTTTGCCCAGGGGAAGTTTTGAATGCTGCATCGTTGGCGGTGTTCAAGGTGGAGTTGGACATAGCCTTGGATGGCATGGTTTAGTGGGAGGTGTCCCTGCCCATGGCAGGGGGTTTGGAACTAGATGATCTTAAGGTCCCTTTCCAACCCTTACTATTCTATGATTCTATGATTTTAGGAAGCACTCCACTGAGTGCTCTGTAGTAATTGTCTCCTTTTGACTGTTATTTGAAGTATGGCACATTAAAAACATAAATATCAACAGAATAGATTGTCTGTATTACAGGGCTGTCTTTTTTCCCATTTTAGGTTAGTGCTGTAGCCACTGAACTATAAAATAAAAGTGGGAATCAGTCCATGTAATACCATCTGCACTGGGACATACGTGTCTAGGTTTATCTAGCCTTGCAGTCATCTGCGGGACATCTAACATATATTAAGAAAGATTAGACTGAGTCATCCTTTGGTGGCCAAGCCTCGATATGCATAAAATGAAAGGAGGTAAGCAGCTGACTAAGATGCCCTGGATTTCACTTTGAGGGTCTACAAAATGCGCATGTTTTATTGAAAGCTTAGAAATTTACTTTAGGTGGTCTTAATTGCCTTGATGCTAAATTAGGTGCACTAGATTTCACTCTTATTATCTTGACTCTAGTGCTTCATTCTGATTGGAATCAAAACATGAAAGTGGTCTCTCTTTCTGCAAAATGACTATGAACTGACTCTTAATACTGAATTTAAATGTGCTAACATTATTCACAATAATTTTAAATAGCAAAATGGTACAAAAAAAGTAATTATCATAAATTAAAACATAAATTTTAAACAGCCAGCTCATAAAAAAATTCTAATCAGACATCTACTGACTCAAGATCTAATTCTGCTGACAATGAAGTCAGGTCATATATTATTTTAATTTCTTCTAGCTAGCTTGCTAGTTACTAGTTCTCATATATCACTGCAGCATCTAAGTGTCACTGAGGAAATAGTAACTACTGCTCTAACAACTGGCCAGTAATCCTTTTTTTCCCTTCTAGGTAGTTAGACCTAGGAACGTTTTTATTTATAGTGTTTTAAACCACACGTTATCTCTTTCTTTTGGTCTTCTATTTTAACTTCTCTTCCACTCCTCAGTGTTTCCATCTTCAGTGACATTTGGAGAAGTTTATATTCTAATTGAAAAGGTGTTAAATTTAGGTTTATTTTAGTCTGGTCAGATAAAGCTTTGGTCCTGTTGCTGAGAAAGTGTTGTACTATTGTGCTTTTTTAATTTATTTTCCACTGTAGCAACAGTTCTTACAGAAAATGACTATGTGCGAGTCATCATTGTGAAGATAGTCATACTCTATGAGAGATCTCAGCCATTAGAGATCAACAGAGATTAATTCTGAAGGTAGCTGATGTGGAATGACTGCTTCAGGAGTCATCACATTAAGCAGTGTTCTGGTGATTATTTTATATTTTTTTTTTAAATAAGGAGATTGTTTAATTTTTTTTTTGCCCTTTTTTTTTCTTTTTTTTTTTTTTTTTTTTTTTTTTTTATGCTGATACGACACAGCCAAATCTTAAGAAGAATCCAGAAGAATGACAAAATGTGATGATCTATCACTACTATGATGGAATGAAAGGGTATCTTTAATTAGCCACTACTGAAAAGAATTATTAGTTCTCAGTAAAGACTCATCTGGCAGTCTTGCCTGAAAGAAAATGAAAGAAAACTGGTAGCTCACCTAAAATCCACAAATTTAAGACATTTTATTAACAAATTAAAAAGGATGTAATTGTTGGAATATGGCACCGAAAACCTATGCCAAAAGAAACTGCAAAGAGAAAGGTACAACCAAAAAAAGCTTTTAGCTTATTTTAAGGATAATAAAACAAATACGCTGCTCAACCATGAAAAATACATAAATTTTATATGTACTAATTAAGACCAGTGACACCTCGAGTCTCCTGTTTATGTACATTCCACTATGCACAGTACAATTTAGATTCTCACAGCTGTTGCCAAAAGTCAGTCTTAGTCCATTATGTTAATTAATCTGTGCTCATTATCAGGATGGTAGTCTTTCTGTGAACAGAAAGTCAAAGGAGAAGATGTTTCATTAGTGAAGTTTTTAGATCCATTTTCAGTAAACTGAGACATTAAATATTTTCTACCCCTAGCGCAGTTCTTTGATCTGTAACAAAAACAATGGCATCTCTAAATACAACCTTGAAATAAATACTTGAGGGCTTGCAAATCTGGTGCATAACAGAAAATGTCATTCACACTAATCAGCTGCTTTCTTGCTTCTTAAAAAATTAAGGGGTGTTACCTAGAACATATGACTTTATGATGACCTAAATATTCTTCCAAGATTATGACAAAATGCCTCTTGTTAGAAAAGAAATATGTAATTACAGCAATTTATTAAAAAAACAAAACAAAAACAAACAAAAAAAAAATCAAAGCAAGTGGGGAAAAGAAATAGCTACGCAGGTATGGTCTGAAATGAATGTAATCTGTTGAAGAAAACCTGCACAACCTACCTGATATGGGATCTACAGTTGTGTTTCTTTCCCTTTCTCTCCCTCTTCCTCTCTCAGTGTATTTGTACAGATGCATAAGATATATAGCATGAAAATATATGTTGTGTTTAACTCTATTTTCTTATGGTTAATCTGTTATTTACCAGTATTCTATCAAAAAGTTAAGTACCTAAATGAAAACCACATTAAATCTGAATTCAAACTAGAAATGTTAGATAAAACCAAGGAGAACTTGTAACAGGAACATTTAGCAATCATAAACACATATCTTACAACTCCAGAAAATAAATTTCAAATGTTGTACTTGAAAAAAGCCATGCCAAAATCTGTAAACCTGTGTATATCTCCTACTAAAGGAACAAATGATGATTGCATCTCTTCAATAACTAAAAAGTTCTGAAAATTGCACACCAAAATATTTAAATTACCTGCCAGTTAAGAAAGGACTATGAAGAGAAAATCAAAGAGTTCAGCACAAAGAACTGCAAAAATCCAAGGTAAGAGGATGAAAACAAAGCCCTCATCAGCTCATTTATTTCCTATCTGCAGAGCAATGCATACAACCTTTAAGAAGTACTAATTTCTGTCCCACATATATCAATTCTCTCAGTGATCACATGATAAAAGTTTATAAATGGACTAGAAAGAATATAATTAGAATCTGGTCTATTTAAACTCAAATTGTTATGGCAGAAGAGCTTAATACTGCTCTCTTTAGGATTCCTTCTTGGGTTGGATTAAGTGATACTCTGAATGTCTTCATATATTTAATATGTCTTTTGGTCTGGAAGGATGAGTATTGCAATTGTAACAAAACCAGTCAATAATAATCTTCAAAAGGAGCTAGCAATGTATGTTACTGGGTAATACTGTGGAAACAAAGCTAAAGTAGATACCTAAGAAGTAACCAATATTTTTAAGAATGGGAGCAACTGATGTATATCAATCTGTTTTATTCTAATAATAGCTGTACTAGACATTATTATGAAATGTGTATAGTCATTTTATGAAATGTGTATAGACTGTTAGAGAGAGGTCAAATAGACACTTAGGAAAAATAATACTGCTGCTATGAATTACACTGTAAAGATGTCACATACATGGAAAAAAAAGTCAAATACATGAAAAAAATAAAAGAAAGAAAACTAAAAAGAAAATATTGAGTTATGGAAAGGTTTCCATAAAAGATAAAATTTTAAAAGTTATAGCAAAGACTGTTAGCACTGGATTCTGATGGTGGACATATCAAGTTGTGTGCCCACTGTGAGGTCATTAAAGTGACCAGATTTTAAACTGCCACACAACGTTTGAAGTCTCCAACATTCATCACATTTTCAAAGCAACTTGGATTAATAGTATGTTGCTTGAAGAGTAATGCATAATTCAAATGCTGTTGCTGACTTGGTCACTGATCAGGTCACAGATTTCTTCAGCTGAGGACATAAATAGTAGTACATCCCACTAAATATAATTTTGCCTCTAGTAATAGAAGGTCAGAGACTTTGTACTGACCCAAATGCAGGGTCTCAGCCCTTGTCTGAGCTTGTCCTGTCCTAGCTGGTTTTAGCTCATCAATACAGCCAGCGGACTTCAGAGAGCAATTAATCTCACCCTAAAGTAGTTATTTACATTTGACCAGCCGACTCTGGTTGCTTTAATTATATTATTACAGATTTCTCTCACATACTGTAGATGTGTCCCACTGCTCATTCTGATTTGGCTGCTTGCCTGTGCCAATTGTCCTAGTGACAGTGTAACACAGCTGGCATTGGGATACAGAGACCATCTAAACCCTTCCTAGACAGACCTTGAAGTTTCCTAACCAAAGAATGGGGAGAAATTGTAGGTAGCATGAATCTAGTCTGAGCTCAATCTACCCAAAAAGACAGTGTATACACATTGAGCCAGGTCTGGCAAATCTCAGGTTTTAGGCTTTCAGGATTTGTCAATTCAGATAACTGCAGATATGAATAGTAACACCTTCCAAAGCATAGAGCTTTAATTTATCTTCAAAAATATCTTTGAGATATGCTATAATCTTGCTATGAACATTCATCTTTCCAGTCTTGTGGTCTACAATTGTTTATGTTCTGAAAAACATAAAAGAATAATTTGTACTTTAATGTTTTTAAGTTTGTTATCCCAAAAAGAAGAAAATAAAAAGGTAAAAGCAAGAGAACCTAGACAAACTCAAAAATAAGCATAAAATATAAAACTCGATGTCAGCTATTTGGGTGGGTACAAATTTTGTAGACATATGTTTAGAAATTTATACATAAATTTTATATGTAAAAGTAACACTGCTGGATGTACCACTAACCATCCTGCATATTCAGGTATTTACTTGTTATGGTTGTTACAATTGTCTTTTTTGCAAACTATTATCCTGAATTCGCTAAAAATGAAGGACCAGATATTAATAAATAAGTCAATTATACATATGCACATGATTATTAATAAAATAAATGAGCTTAATTTTGCACAGCTAAAAAATGCACATATGTAAGAGCTCCATTGAACATTTTCAAAGGTATACTTTTACTGAATAAGAAGGATCTCTGCATGCATATATCAATGGGTCAGATCCTATAATTTGTCATACCTCTGCTGAAGTCACTGAAATATTTTTCACTGAATGAAAATTAAATTTGAAATATCTTTATGCTATGTTATAATATTCTTTGTTTGTTGTCGCAATCTTACTTAAATTTTTCTGTCTTATTTCTAATTAGAATCATAGAATCATAGAATAGTTAGGGTTGGAAAGGACCTTAAAATAATCTAGTTCCACCCCCCCTGCCATGGGCATGGTCACCTCCCACTAAACCATGCCATCCAAGGCTATGTCCAACCCCACCTTGAACGCCTTCAGTGATGGAGCATTCACAACTTCCCCAGGCAACCGCTCCAGTGCCTCACCAACCTTACAGGAAAGAGTTTCTTCCTTGTATCCAATCTAAACATCCCATGTCTAAGTTTGAACCCGCTACTCCTTGTCCTATCACTACAGTCCCAAATGAAGAGACCCTCCCCAGCATCCCTATAGGCACCCTTCAGACCCTGGAAGGCTGCTATGAGGTCTCCACGCAGCCTTCTCTTCTCCAGGCTGAACAGCCCCAACTTTCTCAGACTGTCTTCATACGGGAGGTGCTCCAGTCCCCTGATCATCCTCATGGCCCTCCTCTGGACTTGTTCCAGCGGTTCCATGTCTTTTTTTATGTTGAGGACACCAGAACTGTACACAATACTCCAAGTGAGGTCTCACAAGAGCAGAGTAGAGGGGCAGGATCATCTCCTTCACCCTGCTGGTCACACTCCTCTTGATGCAGCCCAGGATACGGTTGGCTTTCTGGGCTGCAAGCGCACTCTGCTGGCTCATGTTCATTTTTTCTTTGGCCAACACCGCCATGTCCTTCTCCGCAGGGCTGCTCTGAATCTCTTCTCTGCCCATAGAATTGTTTTGTGTGTGGTCTGAATTTTGTTGAACTATTTGCCATATGCTAACTTCCAACAGCAGCTATGCTTTTAAATCTACCCAATGAGTTTTACCTACCTGACTTCCATTAAAGTCAATGAGAAATGTGCTACTGAAATTCTGTTTGCCAGTTTGAAAATTTATGAACAAGAAAGAAAATAAAAAAGTTCAGTGGCTACAAAAAGAGCCTTTGTCTGCTGTTAAACTTGTTCAGTATTCAGTGGCTCAACTTGCTGAGCTGCAACCTGTGTGCTTCACTGGACACAGTAGTTTCATAATTGGCACTGCTGGTTACTTCTAAAACCATAATCCACCAGTTCGTGTGTCCTGTGACAATATGGAATGGGCCCCAATGTGTACAGTTGCTTTCAAATTAGGAAGGAAAATGCAAAGAAAGAGATGGATACATTATTAAAAACAACTCAAGAAAAAAGAAAAAAGAGGAAAAGAAACCTCCATTTGTGTTCTGAACATTGTTTTTGATCTCCACTCAAAAAAAAGTCCAAGGCTACTTTGTAGCATACAATGCATTTTTGTTTATTTGTCTTGAATCCAAGGAATGAAAAATTTAGAATAATAAAAAAAAATAAAAAAATGAACAAACAAAACCAAAACCAAGTAAAAAATATTTTTATATTTTTAATTGAATTATATAATCATCAAAAGAGATGGCATGCTTGTACTAGGCACCATATGACAGCATTGTTTGACAAAGAAAGTATTCAGTAAAGGATGTTCTCTATTGTATAATAATAAGAAATGAAAACAAAAGAATGCAAAGCTTGAAGCCTTTACAAAAGTTAAGTTAGGAACATTAGACGACAAAGCACTCATTCAGTATCTCAGCTGTGGCATCTGAGTAGTTTTTAAATGTTCTTTCCCCTGAAATTGAAATTGTGCTTGTTAATCACTAAATGGATGAATAATTCTAAACAAAAAATAAAATAAAAAAAAAACAAACAAATAAAAAAAAATAAAAAAAAAAACCAACAAAACACAAGCAAACAACCCCACCAAAATGCAAACGTTTCTGAATGCAGAATGTTTTGAGAAAATAAAATCTCAGATATTGACCAAATACTTTACTACTTTGGAGTAATCTCTAAGGTGTGCTTGTACTTCAGAGGTCTAGCTTGTGTACACCACATGCTTAGGGTCTTAATTTTGGTATAGTATGTTAAAATGTATTTGGGGGCTGGATATGTAAGGAAAAGGTGTGAAGAGACACAAGGGAGAAGGCAGGTGTGTGTTGTAACCTGCACATTTACAGCAAGATGGAAAGATATTGGGGTGAGACTTAGACAATATAATATCTTTACTTTGAGACATTAGCATACACATTCTCTCCTTATGATTTACATGCATCTTGTGGGTTGTAGTAAATAACTTTCTTGGCTACCTAGCTGTTTGGCACTTGTGAGCAATGACAACGCTTCTGTTTTGAGGTGTAAAAAAAGTCTGCTAAAAAGTCTGCTGATTTTCATTTTTCCTCCATCAACACTTGGCCCACCAACAAGTGTCTTGCTACTTCATTGACGTCACCCGTATTCTGCTAGTTTGCATTTTTAGTTAGGTAATTTTGTCAACCCACTAGTGGTGGTTTAGTTAACAATGTTAGCTGAACATTGAAGTTTTATTCATTTTGGCAAGTTTGCCCTGGGTCCATGATAGTGATAGGGCACTGACAGGCCTCACTGCCCCTTCTCACTCTCCCCTTGATCAGGATCCCATTTCAACCCCAGGGCCTGTCAGTCCCTGCCCCAATGATGCTACATCAGGGCCAGTTTCCAGCTGCTCACAGCTCTGTCCCAGTTGGCCATGGGCTCCATGAGCTGGCCCAGCCTTGGCCTGTAGCAATCCCCAGGGAGGTGCCCACTGTCTGGCATATGGGTCTGCCCCTGAGGCTCCCTGACTGCCCTGCTCTTGTCAACCCAGCCCACAGGGAACAGCTGGCCAGTGCAACTTCCTGGCAAAAGTCAGTCTCAAATTGTCCAGGGTCATGCATGGATTATCCTTGGATGCTATCCAGCAATGAACCACCCACAGTTTTAGAATATTTCATTTAATTTAAGAACTTACCCTGGTATGAATCATCCTCTGGGTGCACCTATGTAGACTAGCAAGGCTCTTAGCCAAAGTAGGTCAGTTATTAAGATATTGCCATAAAATTATTTTTCTTGTTTTCTTTGAAACCGTTATGGACATGGAAACTATGCTAAATATACCTATGACTTACATTATTAGATGTAATCTCAGTATCTGTATATCACACAGAAACTACTTCACAGAGCACCTATAGCTCCTCAGGAGCTGGAGTACATAAATATGAACAAAACTTGTCAAGGAATTAAGTTAAAGTCAAGAGAGTTTCCAATGGCACATATTTCCAGTAATAAATCACTCTTGCTCACTGGCTTCCCCAAAATCTTCAAGTTTGCAAGCAGTTAGAAGTAAAAATCATGTGCCACATGGTGACAAGAACTGAAGAGTCTGAAATCCTAATAATTACCACGGTCTTGGCTTCTTTGGCTGCTTGCTCAGTGGTACCAACTTCTGTGGAAAGTATTTTGAACACAAGTACATTTCTGTTGTTTGGTAGTTCAGAAGTATTCCACCTTTTCTTTTCTGAGTGTAAAATATGCAGTGATTCAGGGATCCTATGCAGTGCAGATACCACACAGCACATGTTCAAGTTGCCTGTTTCTGTGCTTTCAGCATCTCACATAAAACAGACAATAAAAAAACCTCAGCTATATCTATGAGATAATGTGAATAAACTCAATAGGCAGCACTTAGTAAAAATACATCCTTGGAAATATAATGCAATATGCTAAGGTAATTGCATAAATGTGAGTCACCTAATGCAACTATAATTTTATAACATGCCATTTCAAAGGCAAAAAATCTTCATGCATGATTAAATAACAAAGTTCGTCTGAGCATACTGAGGATTTTTAAAATTGCATCACTTCTTTTATTTCAGTTTCTTCTTCAGATATAAGATGAGCTTTATATAGCTTCATCTTCAGTTTTTAATTTTTCAGGTAATGCTAACATTCTCAAGGAAGAGATGGAACAGAACTGAGAACACTAATGCATAGAAATCTCTTTCCTTCTTCAAAGACTATGACTAATACACTTTTAGGTTTAGTGATGCAGCTTGCACTAACATAATTCCTCATTATTCATGACATTTTGTCCATTATAGCGTGAGATTCCTTGGAAGATAGAAATAATCATCCAAAAGTAGAGTCTAGCTAAATTGTCTATCCTCTGAGAAATTGAGTTGGCATAATAGATGAAACATCAGTTACAGCAATTGGTGGTACCTTCTGACAGAAGAAATGCATCTTTCATATCACAATACCAGAAACATCAGAAAAATTCACAGTCTTCTATACCTGCTTTCTCTACATGGGAAGTAAAGCTTGTTTGCAACAGAAATATATATATGTGTATATATATATGTATATATGTACAGATATATACATATATATAAATATATATATTTATATGTGTACACAAGTGCTTAAAATAATAATGCCTAAGAAGTAATTACGGGTCTACTGGCTGACAAAGAAGGGGAAGAGTGGATTTGGTAGGAGGCTTGCCAGGCTGGTCAAGGATGCTTTAAAGTAGATGTGTTGGGGGAGGGGGGCATCATTCCATCCCAACACACCCAGTCGGTTGGTAGCACCTATAGTAAACGTTCGGAGCAATGTAGGGATATTCCAGCTGCTCCAGCCAATGAGCCGGCTTCAATTGGATCTCGGCTCAAATGCCTCTACACAAATGCCCTTAGTATGGGGAACAAACAAGAGGAATTAGAGATGTGTGCACATCTACGGGGGTATGATATCATAGGCATCAAAGAAACATGGTGGGATGGCTCCTATGACTGGTGTGCTGGAATGGAAGGTTACCGGCTCTTTAGGAAAGACAGGCCCGGTAGGCGGGGAGGGGGAGTTGCTATTTATGTTAGGGAAAGACTAGAGAGTATGGAACTCTGTCTGGGGACAGGTGAGCAGTCGACAGAGAGTTTGTGGGTCAGGGTTAAAGGGAGAACAGCCATGGGTGATGTTATTGTGGGGATCTGTTACAGACCGCCTGACCAAGGGGACTTGCTGGGTGAAGCGCTCCATAGGCAGATAGGCGCAGCCTCACGCTCGCAGGCCCTTGTTCTCCTGGGAGACTTCAACCACCCTGATATCTGTTGGAGGGATGGTACGGCCCGGCACAAGCAATCCAGAAGGTTCCTCGATTGTGTGGAAGACAACTTCCTTCTGCAAGTAATAGAGGAACCGACAAGGAGAGGTGCCATGCTTGACCTCGTCCTCACCAACAGGGAAGGGCTGGTTGGGAATGTAACGCTCCAGGGCAGCCTTGATTGCAGCGATCATGAGATAGTTGAGTTTGAGATCCTCAGGACAGTGAGAAGAGCGTGCAGCAAGCTCACTGCCCTGGACTTCAAGAGAGCAGATTTTGGCCTCTTCAGGAACCTGCTCAGTAAGGTTCCATGGGATACAGCCCTAGAGGGCAGGGGGGCCCAAGACTGTTGGTTGATATTCAAGGATCACCTGCTGCAAGATCAGGAGCGATGCATCCCAACTAGAAGGAAGTTTAGCAGGAGGGCCAGGAGACCTCCTTGGATGGATAAGGAGCTGCTGAGCAAAATTCGAAGGAAAAAAGAGGCTTATAAAAGGTGGAAGCAAGGTCAGGTGGCCTGGGAAGAATACAGGGATGTTGTCCGGGAAGCTAGGGACCAGGTTAGGAAAGCTAAGGCCCACTTAGAATTAAACATGGCTAGGGATGTTAAGGATAACAGGAAGGGATTTTATAGGTACATTGCCAATAAAAGACAGGTTAGGGACACCGTGGGCCTTCTCCAGAAGCTATCGGGAGAACTGGCTAGCCTGGACGTAGAGAAGGCTGAGGTTCTTAATGCCTTCTTTGCCTCAATCTTCACCAGAAAATGCTCAGACCACACCACCCAAGTCTTGGAAGGCAGACGCGGGGACGGTGAGGGTGGGGACCCTGGGCCCACTGTGGGGGAGGATCTTGTTCGCGACCACCTTAGGAACCTGAATGTATACAAGTCCATGGGACCTGATGAAATCCATCCGCGGGTCCTGAAAGAGCTGGCAAATGAAGTTGCTAAGCCACTGTCCATCACATTTGAAAAATCGTGGCAGTCAGGTGAAGTTCCTGATGACTGGAAAAAGGGAAATATAACCCCCATTTTTAAGAAGGGGAAAAATGGATGAGCCGGGGAATTACAGACCAGTCAGTCTCACCTCTGTGCCTGGCAAAATCTTGGAGCAGATTCTCCTGGAAGGCATGCTAAGGCACATGAAAACCAGCAAGGTGCTTGGTGACAGCCAGCATGGCTTCACTAAGGGGAAATCCTGCCTGACCAATCTGGTGACCTTCTATGAAGGGGCTACGGAACTGATGGACAGGGGCAGAGCGGTTGATGTCATCTACCTGGACTTGTGTAAAGCCTTTGACACTGTCTCACATGACATCCTTGTCTCTGAGTTGGAGAGACATCAATTTGATAGGTGGAGCACTCGGTGGATAAAGAACTGGCTGGATGGCCGCACGCAAAGAGTTGTGCTCAGTGGCTCAGTGTCCAGCTGGAGACCAGTAACGAGTGGTGTCCCCCAGGGATCGGTGTTGGGACCGGTCTTGTTCAACATCTTTGTGGGTGACATGGACAGTGGGATTGAGGGCGCCCTCAGCAAGTTTGCCGATGACACCAAGCTGTGTGGTTCAGTTGATACATTGGAGGGAAGGAATGCCATCCAGAGGGACCTTGACACACTTGTGAGGTGGGCTGATGCCAACCTGATGAAATTTAACCATGCTAAGTGCAAAGTCCTCCACCTGGGTCGGAGCAATGCCAAGCACAGCTACAGATTGGGCGGGGAGGAGATTCAGAGCAGCCCTGTGGAGAAGGACTTGGGAGTGTGGGTTGATGAAAAAATGAACATGAGCCGGCAGTGTGCGCTTGCAGCCCAGAAGGCCAACCATATTCTGGGCTGCATCAAAAGGAGTGTGACCAGCAGGTCGAGGGAGGTGCTCCTGCCACTTTACTCTGCTCTCGTGAGACCTCACTTGGAGTATTGCGTGCAGTTCTGGTGTCCTCAACATAAAAAGGACATGGAACTGTTAGAACAAGTGCAGAGGAGGGCCACGAGGATGATGAGGGGACTGGAGCACCTCCCGTATGAAGATAGGCTGAGAAAATTGGGGCTGTTCAGCCTGGAGAAGAGAAGGCTGTGTGGAGACCTCATAGCAGCCTTCCAATACCTGAAGGGGGCCTATAGGGATGCTGGGGAAGGACTCTTTATTAGGGACTGTGGTGAGAGGACAAGGGGTAATGGGTTTAAACTTAAACAGGGGAGGTTTAGATTGGATCTGAGGAAGAAATTCTTTACTATGAGGGTGGTGGGGCCCTGGAATGGGTTTCCCAAGGAAGTTGTGAATGCTTCATCGCTGGCAGCGTTCAAGGTGGGGTTGGACATAGCCTTGGATGGCATGGTTTAGTGGGAGGTGTCCCTGCCCATGGCGGGGGGTTGGAACTCGATGATCTTGAGGTCCTTTCCAACCCTTACTATTCTATGATTCTATGATTCTATGACATTACATAAAAGTTACTTTTGTAGAATGTACAAGCTATTGCCTTATTTCTTGTTTTCACAGAGTAATTAGTGACTCTGTAAGGGTTTAGGAGATAAAATACTTGCACTAGGAATATATGTCTTTTAAGTTTCACTTTAGTATATTTTCTTATAATTACACTTTTAAAAAAATCGATTTTCCTTTGTCTGTTTTTTTAAATACACAAAATACTTCAACTGTATTCAGTTGTAACCTATGATAGCCCTATGACTGCTTAGTAATTTAAGTCCTAGGGCAGCTAAAAACAATGATAATTAAAATTATCAAGTAAGTAGCAGTGAAATTTAGACACCTGGGATTCCATAAAGAGGAAATCTGACATTTGAACTAAGGACTTCTAGGACAGCTGGAAAAAAAAAAAAAAAGAAGGACAAAAAAGCAGCCTAGGAAGTCAAGGAACTGATGAAAAGAAACCATGTAATGGACATTAGAAATGGACAATGAAAATAACAGAATTAGATAGGGGCGAAGTGCCAGAGTCAGAGCATTCATGTGAAGACATAGAAGACAAGATAAGACAATTTATAAAACAACTGATTGTGATAGCATTTGATAAATAAGACCTGATGAAAAAGAGAGATGTCCTACATTAAATGCAAATAAATTCTACTCCATGAAATTTAGACCTGAGATCTGCTTTCAGAAGAACTACAGCGAGAGAGGTGTGTATACATATATATGCATATAGCACAGAGGCAGGATTTGGCCCTTTTTCTTTATCATTTTAAGATGCTTGAAAATAAAAAGAGGTCAGAATAAAGAAGCTAGCTCGAGGATTATAGGCATAGTCTCCTTCCTCTATAGTCTGTTCTTACTTCCTTTAATCCATTTTGATTTCTGCTTCATTTGCTGTATCTGGAAAGGTTACAAGCTGGCATTCTCATAGGAACTAAACTCTGTTCTCAGAGCTGGAAAGGAAAGAGAGATGAGTGCTTAGATGAGTACTAATCAAAGGTGTAGATATAGTAGTAGTTTTCTTATGGAATGGTACCAAAGAATACTGAACTGAATCAGTTTTCTGTGTGCCTGTCTTGCATCAAATCATGGTGGAAGTCCAAACTGGTTATTCCTTTTTTTTTCCCAAAACAATATTTAAGAAGAATTTTTTGTCAAACTAGCACTTCTATTTGCAAGTATTATTCACATAGGGGAAAAAAAACAAAACAAAACAAAACAAAACAAAACAAAAAAAAAAAAAAAAAAAAAAAAACAAAAAACAAACAAACAAACAAACAAACAAAAAACCCCAAACAATTCACCTACAAAAATAAAGTATTACATATGACAGTCTTTTTTCTTTTGAGAGTGTTCAAGGGACTTGCATTTGTGAGTTTCTGTGGATTTAGACCTTTGCTTAGTTCATGAGTTGTAGAGTACTCTTATGCGAAATTGTGTTTTCTTCCCCAAAACAAAAGAATTTAATTACTCCAAGACATACATTCTGAACAGCAAGTGACAGCATGAAGATTCATCAACCAAATATCAGTTTCTATAAGAAATAAAAGCATATATTTAAATCTAAACTAAAAGCTAAACATCTTCCCCAAAAATTTAGAAAAACATGACATAAATATAGATCAGGGACAATGTGGGTCCTCTCTGGAAACTATCAGGCTACCTTAGATTTGGAGAAGGCTGAGGTTCTTAATGACTTCTTTGCCTCAGTCTTCACTGGTAAATGCTCTGACACCACCACCCAAGTCTTGGAAGGCAGATGCAGGCACTGTGAGAATGAAGACCTTATGGCCACTGTAGGAGAGGATCTGGTTCGAGACCATCTTAAGAACCTAAACCTGCACAAGCCCATGGGACCTGATGAAATCCTTCCTTGGGTCCTGAAGGACCAGGCGAATGAAATTGCTAAGCCACTGTTCGTCATATTTGAAAAATCATGGCAGTCAGGTGAAGTTCCAGGTGACTGGAAAAAGGGAAATATAACCCCCATTTTCAAGAAGGGGAAAATGGATGAGCCTGGGAACTACAGACCAGTCAGTCTCACCTCTGTGCCTGGCAAAATCTTGGAGCAGATTCTCATGGAAGGTATGCTAAGGCACATGAAAAACAGCAGGGTGACAGCCAGCATGGCTTCACTAAGGCGAAATCCTGCCTGACCAATTCTGTGACTGCCCTGGGTTCAGCAGTAGCAGCCATTTTTCTCCTTCTTGGTAGCTGGTGCAGAGCTGTGTTTTCGACTTTTGGCCTGGGAACAGTGCTGATAGCACCAGTGTTTTCAGTTACTGTTTGGTAATGTTTTGGTTTGACCAAGGACTTTCTGAATCTCATGCTCTGCCAGGGAGGAGGGGAAGCCGAGGGGAAGCCGAGAGGATGGAGAGACCGGACACTTGACCCAAACTGACCAAAGAGGTATTCTATGCCACAGCACATCATGCCCAGGATGGGAAAACGGAGGCAGAGACCTGGAGTGGTGGAGGTGCACTGCGTGATCGGGCTTGGGATTGGTGGTGAGCGATTGTGTTCTTTCATTGTATTTGCCTTGTCATTATTATTATTGGTGGTAGCAGTAGTGGTTTGTGTTATACCTTAGTTACTAAACTGTTCTTATCTCAACCTGTAGGAGTTGCATTCTTTTGATTCTCCTCCCCATCCCTCCGGGACTGGGGGGAGAAAAAGGGGGGAGTGAGTGAGTGAGAAATCTGCGTGGCTGAGAGGCTTAAACCACGACAGTTCTTTTTGGCGCCCAACGTGGGGCACGAAGGGTTGAGATAACTACAGGATTAATAGCCACTCACCACAATGATGATTTATTGGCTCTCAGAGTTGTTGCTTTTGATTCTCTTGAGTTCATGGTTTCAGGCTGTTGTACCTTACTTACAGCTGGTATTTGTTATCTTGGTGTTTTTCGGATATGGGTTTTGGGTTAAGGTTCTTGTTTCAGTGTACTTTATTGGAATGGCTTGTAATACGGGCGGGCTCCAGAAGCAGGGTGCGGCGGATGCAGACGTGTACTTGTACCTGGTCGCCCGACTGTTCTTCACCATCCTGGCCCTCGTCCTCATCCTCGCCTCCATCTTCGCAAGGTTGTGGGGAGCCAAGGGGGGGTGGCCCCTGGAGCCGCCGGTGGCCAAACTGGCCTGGGAGTGTGGCCCCAGGGACCAGGAGCCGAGCCCCACGGCTGCCGAGCAGCGGGAGGAGTCGGCAGAGGGGGTGAGCCCCGCTGGCGAGCCCAGCCCAGCAGCTGCCGAGCAGTGGGAGGGGAGACGGAGGAACCGAGCCCTGCAGCCGAGCCCAGCCCCGCGGTAGCGGAGATCATTCCCCAGCAGCCGCTCTCAGAGCCCCACGAGCTCGAGCCCCAGGAGGATGCAGGAGACCATGCAGCACTTCCCAGCAAGTCAGAGGAGGAAGATCTGGACTGGGACAAAGAGCAGCTGATGGTGAGAGAGCCAGCAAGCACAGCAGCTACACCAGCCTCAGTGACAAGTACAGCAGCCTCATTTGAGAGTTCTGACAGTTATGAATGGCCTTCAGGTATAACCTTGAGACCTGCCTGCTGATTCTGATGGGGATCACCATCTTGGCATGCATACAGAGTGTGTTTTACCCACAACCATTTCGTCTGGTCCTGATAGTTAAGCAGAGTGGGGGGGGGGGGCCTTGTCTGTGGTTAGACTACAATCCAGGATGATCAAGAGATTTTCCCTGAAGCTGGACAGTCAGGAATGGCAGGGTGTGTGGGACTATATGGGCGAGTATCTAGTGCACTGGGCTCCTCCAGTGCTTTGGAAGCGTTGGAGATGGAAGGCAGCTGTATGGAGTCCCCAGCAACAAGCTGCGGAAACTGCTAGAGGGGAGGGTGAATTATTTTGAGCCTGGTGGGCTCATGACACTTCAGGCCATCAGGGCAGAGATGCAGCATACAGATGGACTCATGATTGAGTGGTGGACTTAACAATGGATATTATTGCCCAGATTATTCACGAGTGTGAACACTGCACACAGCCTCTCCTGCTCTGAAAGACTGTTACAAAAGATGGAGCCCAATATCATGGACTGGATGGACTCAGCAGCTTTATAGGGATTAGTCCATGCACTAAGGGATGAACTCTCTCCCTGTGTGTGTGTGTGGATGTATGCATATACATGTGATGGTATATTGAAAATATGGGATCTAAGCATGACGTGAATGGTATGGAATAAGAGGTTGATACTGCCCTGGGTTCGGCAGTACCAATCATTTTTCTCCTTCTTGGTAGCTGGTGCAGCACTGTGCTTTTGACTTTTGGCCTGGGAACAGTGCTGATAACACCAGTGTTTTCAGTTACTGTTTGGTAATGTTTTGGTTTGACCAAGGACTTTGTGAGTCTCATGCTCTGCCAGGGAGGAGGGAAAGCCAGGAGGAAGGAGAAACAGGACACCTGACCCAAACTGACCAAAGAGGTATTCCATGACACGCACGTCATGCCCAGGATGGGAAAACGGAGGCAGAGACCTGGAGTGGTGGAGGTGCACTGCGTGGTCGGCTGGGTATCAGGTGGTGAGCGATTGTGTTCTTTCATTGTATTTGCCTTGTCATTATTATTACTGGTGGTAGCAGTAGTGGTTTGTGTTATACCTTAGTTACTAAACTGTTCTTATCTCAACCTGTAGGAGTTGCATTCTTTCGATTCTCCTCCCCATCCCCCTGGGACTGGGGGGAGAAAAAGGGGGGAGTGAGTGAGCGAGCGAGAAATCTGCGTGGCTGAGAGGCTTATGCCACAATAGTGACCTTCTATGATGGGGCTACTGAACGGATGGATAGGGGCAGAGCAATTGATGTCATCTACCTGGACTTGTGCAGAATATTCAACACTGTCCCACATGACGTCCTTGTTTCTCAATTGGAGAGACATCATTTTGGTAGGTGGACCACTCAGTGGATAAAGAACTGTCTGGATGGCCACATGCAAAGAATTGTGGTAAATGGCTCAATGTCCAGCTGAAGACCAGTAACAAGTGGTGTTCCTCAGGGGTCGGTGCTGGCACCGGTCTTGTTTAGCATCTTTGTCGGTGACATGTGTAAAGCCTTTGACACTGTCTCACATGACATCCTTCTCTCTAAGTTGGAGAGACATCAATTTGATAGGTGGACCACTCGGTGGATAAAGAACTGGCTGGATGGCCGCACGCAAAGAGTTGTGCTCAATGGCTCAATGTCCACCTGGAGACCAATAATGAGTGGTGTCCCCCAGGGATCGGTGTTGGGCTGGCCTTGTTCAACACCTTTGTGGGTGACATGGACAGCGGAATTGAGTGCGCCCTCAGCAAGTTTGCCGATGACACCAAGCTGTGTGGCTCGGTTGATACATTGGAGGGAAGGAATGACATCCAGAGGGACCTTGCACATTTGTGAGGTGGGCTGATGCTAACCTGATGAAGTTTAACCATGCCAAGTGCAAGGTCCTCCACCTGGGTTGGAGCAATCTCAAGCACAGCTGCAGGTTGGGCAGGGAAGAGATTCAGAGAAGCCCTGCAGGGAAGGACTTGGCGGTGATGGTCGATGAGAAAATGAACATGAGACAGCAGTGTGCACTTGCAGCCCAGAAAGCCAAGCGTATCTTGGGCTGCATCAAAAGGAGTGTGACCAGCAGGTCGAGGGAGGTGATCCTGCCACTTTACTCTGCTCTCGTGAGACCTCACTTGGAGTATTGCGTGCAGTTCTGGTGTCCTCAACATAAAAAGGACATGGAACTGTTAGAACAAGTGCAGAGGAGGGCCACGAGGACGATCAGGGGACTGGAGCACCTCCCATATGAAGATAAGCTGAGAAAATTGGGGCTGTTCAGCCTGGAGAAGAGAAGGCTGCATGGAGACCTCATAGCAGCCTTCCAATACCTGAAGGGGGCCTATAAGGATGCTGGGGAGGGACTCTTCGTTAGGGACTGTAGTGATAGGACAAGGGGTAATGGGTTCAAACTTAACCAGGGGAAGTTTAGATTGGATCTGAGGAAGAAATTCTTTACTGTAAGGGTGGTGAGGCCCTAGAATGTGTTGCCCAGGGAAGTTGTGAATGCTTCATCCCTGACGGCGTTCAAGGCTGTGTTGGGCATAGCCTTGGATGGCATGGTTTAGTGGGAGGTGTCCCTGCCCATGGCAGGAGGGTTGGAACTCGATGATCTTGAGGTCCTTTCCAACCCTAACTATTCTATGGTTCTATGATTCTATGGCATGGACAGTGGGATTGAGTGTGCTCTCCGTAAGTTTGCCGATGACACCAAGCTGTACGATTCGGTTGATACACGGAAGGGAAGGAATGCCATTCAGAGGGACCTTGACACAGCTGTGGGGTGGCTGATGATAACTTTATGAATTTTAACCATGGGAAGTGCAAGGTCCTACACCTGGGTCAGAGCATTGCCAGGCACAGCTACAGGTTGGACGGAGAAGAGATTCAGAGTAGCCCTGCGGAGAAAGACTTGGGCGTGTTGGTCAACAAGCAACTTAACATGAGCTGGCAGTGTGTGCTTGCAGCCCAGAAAGCCAACCATTATCCTACACTGCATCAAAACCAGCATGACCAGCAGGTGTAAGGAAGTGATCCTGCCCCTCTACTTTGCTCTCGTGAGACCTCACTTGGAGTATTATGTGCAGTTCTAGTGTCCCCAATGTAAAAAGGACATGGAACTGTTGGAACTAGTCCAGAGGATGGCCATGAGGATGATCAGGGGACTGGAGAACCTCCCCTATGAAGACAGGCTGAGAAAGTTGGGGCTGTTGAGCCTGTAGAAGAGAAGGTTGCATGGACACCTCATACAAGTCTTCCAATATCTGAAGGGGGCATGCAAGGATTCTGGAGGAGGACTATTCGTTAAGGATTGTAGCCATAGGACGAGGGGTAATGGGTTCCAACTTAAACAGGGGTTGTTTAGATTACATATAGGGAGGAAATTCTTTACTGTAAGGGTGGTGAGGCACTGGAATGGGTTGTCCAAGGAAGTTGTGAATGCTCCATCGCTGGCGGTGCTCCAGGCCAGGCTGGACAGATCCTTGGGTGACATGGTTTAGTGGGAGGCGTCCCTGCCCATGGCAGAGGGGTTGGAACTGGGTGATCGTGAGATCCTTTCCAACACTAATTATTCTGTGATTCTATGGTTCTATGATATCTTAGATCTGTTACAGAGTAATGATTGTTTAGGGAATACTATCTATATCCGACCTAATTACCTAATACTCTTTAGAGTGCTCTCTACTAGCTGAGTTTCCCAGGAAAGATTGGTTTTGCTTAGGTTTTATTGTGCTATTACAAGTTAGGAAAAATGAAGCCCATGAAGAAATGAATTCCGAAAATAAGCTAGCTTATACATAGGAGTATTGAAGCGGTATTAAGACAGGTACAACGTACAATGAACCTCTTAGGACCAGAGAAAGAAACGGGAAATTTTTATGAAGAAACTAGCAGGGCAAGTTAGGTTAGCAAGATTGTGCTTATAGATCATTTGATATCAACCTGTTTCAACCTCCCTGATATTAATTAGGAAATATGTGAGGCATGCTGTAAAGTAGAGACAAAGTTGAAAGATTTAGGATTTAGTAAATAATTGGTTTCCTAAACCACTGTTTTAACAGCTCAGTATGGAATAGTTTTTGCCTAATCTAGATTGAATTTAAGCCAATGACTAAGGCAACAGTGGTAAAGTATTGAAAGAATAGAAGACAATTCAACTGTCTACAGTACATTTACTGTGTTGAAATTTTTAAATAGTGTTATTGTATACGGAAACAGCAGGTACACAAGAAATTTTAAGAATGGAATTAGAAGGCAACTGCAGATAGCAAATGGAGGGGCAATAGATGCTATGACCAAAGTAAATCATAATATAATATGGATTGCTTGTTAATATGTTGAAACAAATAAAATATGATCATGATATTTTGTCCATCTGAGCATTAGATTCTTTGGAAGATAGAAATAATCATCCAAAAGTAGAGTCCAGCTAATTATCTATTTTCTGAGAAATTGAGTTGGCATAATAGATGAAACATCAGTTACAGCAATTGGTGGTATCTACTGGCAGAAGAAACGCATCTTTCAAATTACAGTACCAGAAATCTCAGAAATCTTCAGTCTTCCTTACCTGCATTCTCTAGATTGGAATAAAAGCTTGTTGAAAATTTTATATGTATACACATACAAAAATTCCATCTGTAAGCCATTGATTTAAAAGAGCTGTGACATATATAGAATTCTAAAATGTATTTGATGTACATGAAGTCTTAAATGGTATAGACAATGTCAACCTTAGTTACTGTGTTCAGTCTACCATGCCCAATAGTACAAGGAGGTACAAATGGATATGAAAGGAAGTGAGACTGTGCCATTGTTATCTAAAAGAAATGATTGGACCTGTTGTGTTATTTACACAATATGCTTCACATACTTCAGTATCATTAAGTGACACATAGTATTGTAAAAAAAAAAAAAAACAACAAAAAACTGAAAAAAAAAAAAAAAAACAACAAAAAAACCAAAACCCGACAAAAACCAAGCAAAACACAAACAAACCCTTACTAAATAGCTTCAGAACTGGTTTATGACCTTTCTAAAAGTGGTAAGGTAAAAGACCACAGAATCTTTAAAATCTTTACTAGGTCATGTTGACTGAAGAAAGTAAAATTCTAAAATTCTGCAAATTAATGACCATTGATATAAAGAATGTTTGTCTATATTTGCTAAAAATTTTACAGATATTTTGTTACTCAAGAAACACAGTTCCTTGCAGAAGACCAAATTAATGACTTGCTTGAGATACAATTCTATACATAAAGATTTGTCATTCTGTAGTTATGGCCTCTGGAGTCCTTTTCCTGACTGAGGTTTCATTCTGTATGTCTTAAGGAAGCGAAGTTAAAATATTTGCAAGACTGAAAAGAAAAAGTAATAGCTTTGAACAATTAGTAATATTTATGGAAATATTTTAGTACAGCAACTAAATTCTGCTATTGGTATTGGATAGCAGTAATAACATTTGCTGCAGGTATGAGATGATTGGGGGAAATATAAAAAAAGTATGTATTTTCATCATAAATACAAATGGCCCCCCAAAAAAAATGGTTCTATAGTTCTGGTATACACATACACTATTCCAAAAGAAGGATGGTCATACAGTCAAAGTGCTCTGATCTTTAAGATCCTTGGACTCAGTTCATGGCAGACACCACTTACATAATTTTATGCTTTATTTCTTTAACTGCAAATAAGATAATATTGATTCCCTATACTTTACCTACATTGTCTTTGTAAAAGTTAAGTTCTTCTGACTGAGATATTTCTCATCTTATAACTGTATTTATAGTTGCAACACAGTGAGAGCCTGAGTTTTGAAATCATCTCTGAATGCTACTATATCTAAAGATAACACAAAATATGTCTTTCAGAAAGTCATGTATTTAGAACATCAACCTAAACACTTTCTTTGATAAGTTAAGTAATTAATACTTCATATAATTCACTGAATAGTCATTAGAACAGGGACTAAAATTTGTCAAGCAGCAGCAACAGAAGGAGAGCTGCTCTGCAAAGACAAACCAGGAGGTGGAAGGTGACCTCAGAGTACAAAGAAGTAGTGACCTCATTGATGAGGGCACATTCCCAAAGTAACTGAAGGGTTATCAGCAAATTTAAGGTTACAATTTTGCTGAAACTTAAGGCTATGATATGGAAAAGTGTGTTGGATTTAATGATTTACATACCAGTTTGAGATAGCCAAGAAACAGGATTTGGCAACTAGACAGATTAAAACAAAACAGGGTTAGCATTTTGGCACTCATGCTCATACAGAGTCATTTACTGCCAAGAGCACACTTTCCACAGAATTTATAACACAAAATTACATTTTATCTGTCACTGGTGTACCTGTTTTAATACCAAGGCATCTGAATTGTGAATATTTTCAGGAGTATTTTAATGTGCATTTCAGTAAGGAAAAGCAGATTTTTTTTTATCTTGTATCTTTTTCTATGAAAAATCTTTTGAGAACTGTAATATATGCAAGATAGAATACCTTATCAAAACTGGAGATAAAGAGTGGAACCAAGTTTGTTCAAGAACAGCATCCCCCTCCAATAATAATAAATAGTAATAATAATAACAACAATAACAACTGCCTGAGAAATTTTTGCCATCAAAACCAAATCTAGGTCCTTCCGCTGTTCCAGAGAGGCTAACGGAAGGCACCCAGATTTAGACACAGTGAGGTCTTTCATCTGTTTCACATCCCAAGGTAGAATTCTAACCAGAAGTGAGTAAGGAAACCTTCTAAAGTATATAGACTTCTAAGAAAGTGAAAGCCTACTTTTCTTGAAAATCCTACTAATTCGTGTGCAGCTGTGCTCTATTCTTACTCTGGTGAATACAAATTATTCAGCCTTAAAAGAAATGTCAAAACTAGACTGTGTCGACCCGGTCTCTAACTGATTGGAAATGTATTTGTGCTGACATCACCTTTTAAGAGTATGAAAAGGAATTCATCTTTTAAATAGCATGTAGGACCTGCTATTGCTAAGTAATAAATTAAAAAAAAGGATTGAATGCTGATATAGAATGTATTTTTGGTATTGCTGCTTTGTCCTACTAGGTAGACATTTGCCTAGTAATGAAATAAAAAAAAACCAAAACCCAAACAAACAAAAACTCCACATCTCATCCCATTTATCAGTTGTTTGTAGGTTAATATTTACTAAAAAAATAATACAGAATTGAGTATTAATGATGAAGTCTGATACCATTTGCTTCAAAAGATTGCTTTCATATACATTTATTTTTTCAGAGCTACTAACTGAAAAAAAAAAAAAAATAGAAAATACAGTCAGGTAGTATAAGGCATTTTTCCTAGTAACATAAGTGCTACCCAGATGTTACCTATTCTTGTAACTTCAAGGAATGTTACTTTCTATCTCTTTATGCCTGTGGATATTTACATTATTTAATTATGCAAAGTTTTAAACCTCATGTCATACATTTTATTAACTTATTTTAAAAGGAAGACTACATGACATTCAATGATTTTATCTTTATAATACATGTCTTCTCCCTGTATATGTGTGAGTTTTTAAAAATAAAAATCTTTTAAAGAGAGAAATCAATCTGATGAGTCACAATACATTTTTGCCAAATTAAATAATTGCTAAAGCACGTGAGGCAAAAAACATTTCTAAACCACTGATTCTATATATTGTGGCAATTAACATTTCTGATACAGAAACAAATGGTTATGTCTGTGTTAAATTTAATGAAATTATCTATTGTTATTATTCATTAATGTTCTTGCCATTTTCCCAGAAGAAATATTTAGTAATCAAAGAAGGAGCATATGTTTGTGCAAATTATGTTTTCCCTTAAGATTTTGTAAGAAGCTCATGATAATAAGCAATTATATGGTATTTCTTTAGCTTAAACTTTTAGATTAATAACAGAAAGGTTTTGCACATAAACTTATTGCCAAGAACATACTTTAATATGAGAGGTTTACCCTCAATTAGGTTTTACTAAAGAGTCGTCTTTGTGATATTATGCATGCTTTGGATTATTACAAAGATAGTGTGTTCTCTTTACAGATATATTAATTTAAAATATATTCTGTTCAGCATACAGCTTTTAGCGAATAATTAATCTGATAAATCTTTTTTTTTCTGATTGGTTTGAGCTTAGCTTTTGATGATCAAGATGACAGGATATACAATATCATCATGCAAACACTGTAACCAACAGGTAAGCCCTGTGCTGCACACTGAAGAAATCTACCTTTTGTAGTTTTATATTATTGCTTGTAGATGCCAGCTAAACCTTGTTTAATGTCTTTTCTCACAAATAATTTGCATGTTTGAATGGTTCCATGCCTTTAGGTTGAGAGAGAGAAAAAAAAGGTCTAACTACAAATTCCAGTCATCTGCATTTTTATTTGACATTATCAAAATGTACCACAGAGGCAATATGCCATGTTATGTGATAATATAAAATGACAAATTCTGTATAAATACATGAACAGCAAATCTTTTGTCTGCTATTAGTAAAATAAGTAGCAGAGGTGTAAATGTCTTAGTTTACAAAGGGACTAGATGCTGCAGCTAAAGACAAGTGAAACTTTCTAAAAAGTATCTTTTAAATGACTGTGCTCATAAGGTAACATGGGAGAATTAGAATGTGAATGTTCTTTACAATAAAACAGATGGTGTCACCATTTAAGCAGTTGTGTTTTTTTTTGATAACTGTAGGTTCATTCACGTAGACTGAGCATTTCCACTTGAGTAAGTGGTACAAAACAAAGGAGATTTCTGGTGTGCCTGGAGCACAAAAGAAAGCTTTCCAGTGACAGGGTCTACTTTACCAGATACTAGATCACTATGAGAATAAACTTACCACTGCAAGCTGATCACTGGTGAATTCTCAAGAGAACACTGATAGATGTGAATGAGCTTTTCCAGCTGTCTTCTGAAGACAGATGCACTCTGTAGCAATTTTTGTGATGCAGAGAAACAAATGAAGTATCACAGTACAGAATGCAGTGGGATATGACCTGTAGTCTCATAAAGGTTGGAGTAAGAATGGGAAGGGTTGCAGTAACAGAGGTACCAGTAGGAAATGAAGATATTCCCCAGGATAAGGCAGTACAAGAACTCAGAGAAAGGAGATCTTCACCCAGGAAATTTTCCACAGATAGTTACAGATCTGGTGCTGAAGTGTCAATGTCACTACCAATACAGAACAGTCACTGAAGGAAAAATGGAGTGATTAGTCACTTGATATTCTGTGTAAATGAATGATCATTGTGATCAGGTATGACCAAGCATCAACATGAGTTCTGCAAAAATATTCTTAGACTTTGACATAGCTTGATCAATCTCTTCTAAAACACTGTCTGTGTGAATTAGCTTCACTTTAGGTTCTGGCTTGGCTCCTTTTTATCAGCGCTTTTGCACTACTGCATTATTATTCATTTGTTTGTTTGTTTGTTTTACACAGAGCCTCAGATATTCAAGAGATTAACTAAAGAGAAAATTATATGAGCTTTCTTTACAAGGCTAGTGTGTCAAATGAACTTTCCTGTGGTGGTGGGGGGCTAAGTGACAAAGTTTGAATATGAATTACAGAACTTATTTCAGTATGGTAGCACTATGTACTAAATTAAAATTTGACACTGAAAGACAGAAAACAAAGCTTGGATGACAAATACCATATGCTGACAACTTCTTTACCTATAAAATGTGTTGAAAATTCTCCACAAAAAAAAAAAAAAAGGAAATGTCTGCAAGTCCTTCTAGGCTATGAAAAATAGAAAATAGAATCATAGAATAGTTAGGGTTGGAAAGGTCCTCAAGATCATGAAGTTCCAACACCCCTACCAAGGGCAGGGACACCTCCCACTAAACCATGCCACCCAAGGCTCTGTCCAACCTGGACTTGAACACCACCAGGGATGGAGCATTCACAGCTTCCTTGGACAACCCATTCCAGTGCCTCACCACCCTTACAGTAAAGAATTTCTTCCTCATGTCCAATCTAAACTTCCCCTGTTTAAGTTGGAACCCATTACCCCTTGTCCTATGGCTACAATCCTTAACGAATAGTCCTCCTCCAGCGTCCTTGTATGCCCCCTTCTGATACTGGAAGACTTGTATGAGGTGTCCATGCAACCTTCTCTTCTACAGGCTCAACAAGCCCAACTTTCTCAGCTTATCTTCATACAGGAGGTACTCCAGTCCCCTGATCATCCTCATGGCCCTCCTCTGGATTTGTCCCAACAGTTCCATGTCCCTTTTAAGTTGAGGACACTAGAACTGCACACAATACTCCAAGTGAGGTCTCGCGAGAGCAAAGTAGAGGGGCAGGATCAATTACTTACACCTGCTGGTCACGTTCCTCTTGATGCATCCCAGGATACCGTTGGCTTTCTGGGCTGTGAGTGCTTGCTACCAGCTCATGTTAAGTTTCTCATTAATCAACATCCCCAAGTCCTTCTCCGCAGGGCTGCTCTGAATCTCTTCTCTGCCCAACCTGGAGCTGCGCCTGGCATTGCTCCCACCCAGGTGTAGGACCTTCCACTTGGCACGGTTAAACTTCATAAGGTTGGCATCAGACCACCTCACAAGTATGTCAAGGTCCCTCTGGATGGCATTCCTTCTCTCCAGCATGTCAACCGAACCACACAGCTTGGAGTCATTGGCAAACTTGCTGAGGGTGCACTCAATCCCACTGTCCACGTCACCGACAAAGATGTTGAACAAGACCAGTCCCACCACCGATCTTTGAGGGACACCACTCATTACTGGTCTCCAGCTGGACACTGAGCCACTGAGCACTACTCTTTGTGTGCGGCCATCCAGCCAGTTCTTTATCCACTGAGTCCACCTATCAAAATGATGTCTCTCCAATTTGGAGACTACGATGCCATGTGAGACAGTGTTGAACACTACACAAGTCCAGGTAGATGACATCAACCGCTCTACCCCTGTCCATCAGTTCCATAGCCCCATCATAGAAGGCCATCAAATTGGTCAGGCAGGATTTCCCCTTAGGGAAGCCACGCTGGTTGTCACAAACCACCCTGTTGTTTTTCATGTGCCTTAACATGCCTTCCAGGAGAATCTGCTCCGAGATTTTGGCTGGCACAGAAGTGAGACTGACTGGTTAAGGATTTTTTTTTTTTTTTTAAGTGCTGTTCCTCATTTAAGCAGCCACTAGAACTGAAAATCTCTATGCAAACTCTGTCATAAGATTAATTCATATTTTAGATTTAAAAGCCAAATTTATGGCTTTTTAATTCTGTTAGTAATGCTGAGAATAGTTCAAGTATTTTGTATATTTTTTTTCTTATTGTCTTAACAAGTTCCTGATTATAAATACTGATATTAAATTTGGGGTTTCGACAGCCTTAATTTACTGTTACATTGCTCTCAGAAGGAGATGTTGCTACGCTCTTTTAGACAATGGTGTTTTTTCATCCTTTTCATTTTGCACACTACTATTCTTCATTTTATCCTGTGCAGGCAGATGAAGCCATATGGGTAGCTACCAAGCTTAAACTGATATACTAGCATATGCTCCAAATGCTATGTGAGCTTAAGCTGAAGTTGTAAGCAAGAAGAATTTTCTGTGCTGCATGTAAGTATCCTGTAATTTGAATTGATATCAGGAGATGTTCTGAATTTTGGAGTCAACAAAGGTTACATATTGTAGCAATAAAACTCATTTCTTACTGTCCTTTGAGAGACTAAACTATAACATAAAAGTATTAGGGTCAAGTTTTTTCTCCAGGCTTTGCCGATACGCTCATATTTCTCACTTGTGCAAGCTCAGTACATATGAGAACTACTCCTTTTCTAAAGATCCTTTCTACTTCCCTGATACCTGTTTAGGGTTTAATACCACCTGCTAATAGCAAATGGAAGCTTAAAGGCAAGAATGTTGAACAGTTAAAATATTTTACACTGTAATTTTCAATTTTACACCTCAAACTAGTGTAATCTTTAAATAAATTATCCCCAGCTTTATATTTGAAGTCTTCATGTCATTGAATTAAGATGAGTACTGCTTGAATATTGTGCATTCATATGTAATTTAAAAAAAAAAAAAAAAAAAACAAACAATAAAACCAAGCTCTCAAAACATTCCTTAAATTGAAGGGGACAGTGGAGTTAGAAGTCCAAGTCTTAAAACTACTAGCTAAAGTTAATAACTCTTCAAAATGGAATCACTGCTTTGGATCTTGTCTTGAAACCATTGCTGTAACAAGGTTGATATTATTCTTTTTTTAGAAACCTATGTGAGAAATAAAGAGAAAACACATTATTCCCTGGGGTCCAAGTCTTTTGCCTGAAGCATTAGCAGAAGTATTCAAGTAATACTAATAATGGATAACTAAAAATCCCATAATCATCATCAATTGTAAAGGATCACACCCTGTTGTATTAGGAATAAAGGCTGAAATACACAAAATTAGGATCTGGATAATTCTAAAAAACCACATGACATTCAGTAAATTGGTTAAAGTTGATTTGTAAATAAGCTTAATAAATCACTTTTTTTTTCATGGTGCCGTCTTAACTCCCTCTTTCTCATGGCTTAGATGGCTTATCACATAAGTTTACAGAATTGTCAGAATAAAGCAAAAATCCTCTTATAGCAGAGAAGTAAGAGAACTTACAGCTGGACTGATTTGTTCTTCAGACTGGCTATCACCTGTACCAGAAATATGTTGGCATTGGTCCCTACACAGCAATGTATTTCAGTCAGTGTTTTACTTACAAACAATGCTATCCTGTGTGATTGTCAGCAGTCATGGTTTTTAGCAGGTCCTGCATTGATACGTAAGGGAGAATAGTGATCATCTGAATGTGTCATTGTCTTTTCCACCTGCTGTCTGGTCATCTAGAATGTAAATTGAAAGAGCAGATGTGAAATTTGGGAATGTCTAGTGTACTAAATATTAAGTATGCTCTGCTTTGGCACTGTTTATGTAGAAGCCTACAGTTTTCCTGGCCTCTGTTTCTCATTTGCCTATTACATGACTTCCCCTTGTACAAACAGATATTTTATCATGTGCGTGCTCTTTCAAGTGAGATAAATGGCAAAATCTGGAAATAAAATTTATAGAAAGCAAAGTTTCCTGCCTGAGTGTATTATTAATATAACCTGAAAAAGGCCATAGAGAAAATAAAACAGACCCTGTAAACTGCCTTCTATGCTTGGCACTAAAGGCAAGAAAGAGCTGAGGAAAACTGCTGCAGAAGCACAGACACTGCTTCCATCTTCTGCTGTTCACTTTTATCAGAGAAAAAAGGAGTTTGGAACAAAAAGACCTTAAAAAAAAAAAATTGTTTCTGCAAGAAATGAGCAGTTTTCTCTCTCCGGAATTTACCAGATTTTGGGAGGAGGAGGATCTTGTATTATAGCAATCTTAAGGTATAAGAAAATTTCTCTCCAGGATTGTAAGCAATACAGAGCAGAGGTGAAGACCTGAGGCAAAAAACATTTCAAGTGGGATATACAAAGAGCAGATAAATGTGTAGAACTGAATGTCAGAAAACAAAATTGCAAGAATGATGTATTGATTTTGGTATTTGTGTGGAAAATACTAGAGAAAGGACTGAGCTTCTTAAGGAAAAGATGGTATGAAGATAGAGCCTCCACATTTTTTTATATCTCTTCAAACGCTGCTGATACATAATCATTTCGTGAGCATAGCTGCAGACTAAATTTGTCTTATATATTATGCTATTTGTGCGTGTGCATGTTGCTAGCACCTTTCCAGACTTTTTCCTTTTTTCTGGATAATACTGACGTCAATTCTACTTTGAGAATTTAAAAAGTACTTGCTTGTAAAATCTGCAACAATTTACCTACATAAAAGGTTTGAAAGAATAGAAGAGTGAGATAGTACTTTAAGGAAAGGGAAAGGGGAGAGGAAGATTAAGATAACATATTGAGATAAATACAGACTTCTAATTTACATTCTTCTTTACAAATCTATGCAACTATTTAAGCCCATGTTATTAATTTGCTGTTTCTACCCTAAAAGCTAAATCAAATGACAACACTCACTTTCAAAAGTTTCATTGACCACAGATTCTACAGATGCTTTGCCAAGTGGCTTTTCTGTAGACCGTCTTAATAAAGTGGGAGTTGCAAAGCCTCAAAGATATTCTGTCTACTAAATGCATGACATGATTTCTGTTTGCCAAGCCTTAGCAAGCTTTGTGATTAGTTTGGTGGTAAGGGTAAATAAATTTCAATCTTTCATCTTTTTGAATGTGTATACAGAAAACAGATGGAGCAGTAGTCAGGATTCTGAGGTGGAGATGGAAATGAAGGTACAGTAGAGATGTTGAAATGTTCAATGGTAACGTAGCTGGATAAAAGGATCAGCTGGACCTCAGTGCTTAGGGTACATAGGTGAGTGCAAAGAAGATCCTGAGGTGAAAGTAGCAAAAGGAGAGACAACACTAGGACAACAGAAGCAGAGATTACTTGAGAACTCTATAAAACCTGAGACTCAGTGAAAGGAGAGGAAGCAGTTGAAAAGAAGAGGCATTTCAATTGCCATAACTGACTAAGGTGGAAACTCTATTGCTCGCCACAGATGCTTGTTGAATGGAAGATCTCTAGCGTTAAGATGATTTGGAAATCCATGACTATCACTTCCTCTATCATTTACTATTATCAAGACATCAGACAGATGGGCTACAAATTAAATGGAATCTTCATTACATGGTCTGCTTCTTGTTTGTATCAGCTATTTAGCCATTGAGCTGCTTTGCTTAGTGTCATTTCTCTTTCCCAACTCAATGGTATTTACTTGTAAAATGACATTTACTTATAAAGTGACACTCTTCTTCACCCTCAAGTGACATTTCCATGGCACACTGTGTAAATGTTTGGCAAAGATTTGCTGGATCGATTAGAAGAAACAAAGGAAAAACACACAACAGATGTTGATTTTCTTGTTGCTGTGACTATTGTTTTAAAAGACTGACACAGAATATTTAGGCTTTTCTGTCTTCTTGGCAGAAGTATTTAAAAGCTTGCCCAATGGCAGCATGTATGCTTTCACCTTCATTAGACTATTTTTGCAGACTTCTAATGAAGAAGGCTGCATGTCATCTTTCACAAGATAAGCTGTTCTGAAAATCGAAACCACTACAGGACAGTCACTCACTAGCTATGGAATTGAGTGTACTAGCTTGCATGTATAAAGCTGACCTTACAGCTGTCTTTTCTCTATCATCATAGTGGTGAAAGAGCCATTTCCCCAATTGGTTCCTTTATTTAACTATTGCATTCATTTTTAAGAAAAATTAGATTCGAGGCAACTCCTGGAACTGGTGGAATACTCTCATTTTGAAGTATCACTTTTCCATTCCTCTGGTAGTGAAAATTTTCTGAAGAAATGGATGCATGAATGAAGAAATGCATTTATTATATCAGGTGATCTTCAGGAACTGTTTGACACGTGTTCTTTAGATTTGTGCATTTTTGTATTAATTGAAGAAACAAGAAAGATTTCAGCTGGTCTTGGCAAAAAGTCAGTCATTGAAGACACCTTGCTTTTGGCTGAATCTTTAGTTTAATAAATTTGGCACTCCTAGATCTAATGTTTAAGCTCAATTTTTAAGAAAACAGTAGATATGTACCAAGTTTCCTCATCTTTTTAAATAAAATTAAAAATCCATGGGAATAAAAGTGCTTAAATGTTTTTGCTAAACAAAGAAATCAGTCATCCAAAATGAGAGATTCCATTTAACCGTTTAACCACAGTCATCTAGAGCCATTTTATATGCCTAAAATTATGGGGGACACCTGCACAGGATTTACAATACAAAGCACAGACCCTTGTGAGATAGCCAAAGGCTCTGGAGCAGCAATTGGATGCCAACAGGAATGCTGTCAGGTATCTCAAATGGCACTGAACTCTTTAAGTTCAAGATGCTTGATTTCTTTTTTTCCTTGGGAGTTTTTTTTTTTTTTTTTTTTTTTTTGTTTGTGACAGCGAAATTAATTCCTAGTTTTCTACTTCAGATCAAATATAGGATCAGATTTGCAGCTGCACTGAGAGTTCTTTTTCCTCAGTTTTCTCAGTTTCTTCTTTGTAATGAAGAATTTCTAATCAGATCCTTTAAGCATTCAAAAATCACTAGTTAGGCAAAAATCACTACTTAGGCCCCTCAGAAAAGATAAGCCAACTAGATGCCAAACTATACAGGCAGATTTAAATTAGTAAGGTCCCAAATTTATCCCACCTAATTAAATTCAGTTAGTGCCTTACTTCAGAGGTTAACTGATCCACAGTTTTGAGTCTAACCCTAATTTAGTTGGGGACTGTCTAGTGTCTCATGTGACATAGAAGTGTATGTCATGGTAGTGCTCAGTCTAAAGACATGCAACTAAATATATCCAGAGAGTAAAAAATCACTAAGATCTGCCTTGTCTCTTGAAAGGAAATCAATCTTGCCTTACTTTAAATGGAGCTTCCAGGATGTATAATTCTTAGTTCACTGTATGCAGACGGAACGAATCTAGCTTTTATTGTAGTTTTCAGACCACTGCTTTCATACACCCTTAGGTAGAGGCTACATTCAACAAGTAAGCAGTTGCATGTGGCTTATTTCATTTTCTTGTGGTCAGGTATGGTCCAGGTATGGTCAGGCCCTTCTATCAAACATAATGATAATTAAATTGGAGAAAAAACAACCTCTCAGACATAAGGCGAAGATGAGTTGACTAATTGCTACTGAAGGATGTCCATCCACCAGCAGCTGGCAGTCTGGGGAAAATCTTAAATGAGAGCATCAGAGATGAGAGCAGATATGCTCACTCATTTGAAGATGCCAACATAAGTTCTGAAAATATTTCCAGGTGGTTTCCTCTGCTCACCAGTATCATGTCAGTTGGGTCTGAGCTATGTTTCAGGCAGATTTCTTTCATTCATGAACTAACCTTGATTAAATGACATTTCAGATACTGAATCGTTATAAAATATCCTTTTATTCTGTTATTCTTCTTACCAAATCTTTATGCAATACATGCCTTCTTATGAAACTTTATTTAATATCTGCAATGCACTGAAATCTTTAATAATCTGGCTCTTGTCATACGGTTTAGTTAAGTTTCCTGAGTTTCTTAAATTGCGATTATGGGTAAGGGTACTTGATTTTTTTTTCTTTCACATACTTGGATGGATGCCTTAATTTTAGATTTTATGAAGTGTGGATCCTTCTTGTCTTAACCTCATGAAGGCGCTGAAACTCCTTTTTAATGATGGAAAAATAAGTAAAAGGATGAAATTACAACTAAGACCAAGTGCTGAATTGCTACAATCCTGTGAGTATGATTACCTCTGAATTATTTTCTATGTTGGCTATGAATTCATGAAATGCAAAGCAGAAGTGAACAAACAATTTAAATTACGAAAATGTTAAGAGTTTGAAACTACACACAGCCGGCTGGACAATGCTGAATATATCGTAAAAGGAATTGCAGCCCACACACTAGCATGCATTCACATTCCTATCGGCATCAAATTATACTTTATATTATTTTTACCCTATGTGTTATATATATATATATTAAAATATTTTTATAGTAAGTGAATACACAGACTTTCCATGCCCATTTATGTTAATGATATGAATATCTTTAAAATGTTAAAGCCATAAGTTGACGGCATGTATCAAATAGATTTCCTCTGAGGAGCTGTGTGCATTATTACAATATTATTTAATTAGGTCTACCTCTAAGAAATATCCTGTGTTTCATCTTGCACTGCCATTGAATTCCCTAAATGCATTGTATGTATTTGTACAAGTAGTAATAATCTCTGTATTATCTTTCAGGAAACAACTTTAGCTAAAAATAAATTGCATAGCATTGTAAATCTATTTATGGGGATGAAATATGTATTATTTAAGGTTATATGAAATATCAAAGAGTGGTAGTTATAATAATGAAATACAGAAATAGGATACCATATGTTCTGGTACAGCAAGCAATGAGTGTAATCTAAAGCAAATAAAGAAAGAAACACTCAGAAATGGAAACTCTATCTTCTCTAGTCCTTAGCTTCCCAAAAAGCTTGTAAGACAAATAGTGAGCAGAGGCTTCAGTTAGTTGGTGAACTACATTCCGTAAACTGATATGGAAAAATACACCATTTCTTAAAAGCCCATCGAGATAAGAATTATAGAATCCTAGAATCATAGAATAGTTAGGGTTGGAAAGGACATTAAGATCATCCAGTTCCAGCCCTCCTGCCATGTGCAGGGACACCTCACACTAAAACATGCCACCCAAGGCTCTGTCCAACACAGCATTGTGCACCACCGGGGATGAAGCATTCACAACTTCCTTGGGCAACCCATTACACTGCTTCACCACCCTCACAGTAAAGAATTTCCTCATTATATCATAGAATCATAGAATCATAGAATAGTTAGGGTTGGAAAGGACCTTAAGATCATCTAGTTCCAACCCCCCTGCCACGAGCAGGGACACCTCACACTGAGCCATGCAACCCAAGGCTCTGTCCAACCCCAACTTGAACGCCAACAGGGATGGAGCATTCACAACTTCCCTGGGCAACCCATTCCAGGGCCTCACCACCCTTACAGTTAAGAATTTCTTCCTCAGATCCAATCTAAACTTCCCCTGTTGAAGTTGGAACTCATTACCCCTTGTCCTCTCACCACAGTCCCTCATGAAGAGTCCATCCCCAGCATCCCTATAGGCCCCCTTCAGGTGCTGGAAGGCTATTATGAAGTCTCCACGCAGCCTTCTCTTCTCCAGGCTGAACAGTCCCAATTTTATCAGCCTATCTTCATATGGGAGGTGCTCCAGTCCCCTGATCATCCTCGTGGCCCTCCTCTGGACTTCTTCCAACAGTTCCATGTCCCTTTTAAGTTGAGGACACCAGAACTGCACACAATACTCCAAGTGAGGTCTTGCGAGAGCAGAGTAGAGGGGCAGGATCACTTCCTTAAACCTGCTGGTCACACTCCTTTTGATGCAGCCCAGGATACGCTTGGCTTTCTGGGCTGTGAGTGCATACTACCAGCTCATGTTCATTTTCTCATCGACTAAATCCCCCAAGTCCTTCTCCACAGGGCTGCTCTGAATCTCTTCTCTGCCCAACCTGGAGCCATGCCTGGAGTTGCTCTGACCCAGGTGTAGGACCTTCCACTTGGCATGATTAAAGTTCATAAAGTTGGTGTTAGCCCACCTCACAAGCATGTCAAGGTCCCTCTGGATGGTATTCCTTTCCTCCAACATATCAACCGAACCACACAGCTTGGTGTCATCGGCAAACTTGCTGAGGGTGCACTCAATCCCACTGTCCATGTCACCAACAAAGATGTTGAACAAGACCAGCCACAACACCAATCCCTGAGTGACACCACTCGCTACTGATCTCCAGCTGGATATTGAGCCATTGACCTCAACTCTTTGCATGTGGACATCCAGCCAGTTCTTTATCCACCGAGTGCTCCACCTATCAAAATGATGTCTCTCCAATTTTGAGACAAGGATGTTGCGTGGGACAGTGTCAAACGCTTTGCACAAGTCCAGGATATCAACTGCTCTGCCCATGTCCATCAGTTCCATAGCCCCTTCATAGAAGGCCACCAGATTGGTCAGGTAGGATTTCCCCTTAGTGAAGCCATGCTGGCTGTCACCAAGCACCTTGTTGTTTTTCATATTCCTTAGCATACCTTCTAGGAGAATCTGCTCCAAGATTCTGGCTGGCACAGAGGTGAGACTGACTGGTCTGTAGTTCCCCGGATCATCCATTTTCCCCTTCTTGAAAATGGGGGCTATATTTCCCTTTTTCCCATCATCTGGAACTTCACCTGACTGCCATGATTTCTCAAATATGATGGACAGTGTCTTAGCAACTTCATTTGCCAGCTCTTTCAGGACCCGTGGATGGATTTCATCAGGTCCCATGGACTTGTGTATAATTAGGTTCCTAAGATGGTCCCGAACCAGATCTTCTCTTACAGTGGGCCCAGGGTCTTCATTATCACAGTGTCTACAGCTGCCTAAAAAGACTTGGGTTGTGGTGTCAGAGCGTTTGCCAGTGAAGGCTGAGTCAAAGAAGTCACTAAGAACCTCAGCCTTCTCCAAATCCAGGGTAGCTAGTTCTCCCAAGAGCTTCTGGAGAGGGCTTACGTTGTCCCTAGCCTGTCTTTTATTTGATACATACCTATAGAATCCTGTTGTCTTTCACATCACTAGCCAAGTTTAATTCTAACTGGGCCTCACCTTTTCTAACCTGGTCCCTAGCCTCCTGGACTACATCCCTGTATCCTTCCCAGGACGCCTGTTCTTGCTTCCACCTTTTATAAGCCTCTTGTTTCCTTCGAATTTTGCTCAGCAGCTCCTTATCCATCCAAGGAGGTCTTCTGGCCCTCCTGCTAAACTTCCTTCTAGTAAGGATGCAACACTCCTGAGCTTGTAGCAGGTGATCCTTGAATATCAACCAACAGTCTTGAGCCCCCCTGCCCTCCAGGGCTGTATCTCATGGAATCTTACTACGCAGGTTGTTGAAGAAGCCAAAGTCTGCTCTTTTGAAGTCCAGGGCAGTGAGCCTGCTGTGCGCTCTTCTCACGTCCTGAGGACGACCATCTCATGATCGCTGCAATCAAGGGTGCCCTGGAGTGTCACATTTCCAACCAGCCCTTCCTTCTTGGTGAGCACGAGGTCAAGCATGGCACCTCTCCTTGTCGGCTCCTCTATTACTTTTAGAAGGAAGTTGTCTCCTACACAATTGAGGAACCTCATGGATTGCTTGTGCCGGGCCGTACCGTCCCTCCAACAGATATCAGGGTGGTTGACGCCCCCCATGAGAACAAGGGCCTGAGAGCCTGAGGCTGTTCCTATTTGTCTATAGAGTGCTTCATCCACAGAGTCCTCTTGATCAGGCAGTCTGTAACAGATCCCCACAATAATGTCTCCCATCACTGTTCTCCCTTTAAACGTGACTCACAAATTCTCATAAGAGATTTAAGGTTATGAAAAGGTTTTCACAAGACTCTCAGGCAGATGCAGAATAACACACCATACCACCAGCCGACTAATATTGAACTACAGTAGGTACACATCTCACCTATTAGAATAAAAAGCTTATTTTTGATTGTCCTTTTTCCTTGTGTTGTTAGGTCAAGGCCTTCCTTTTTCTGTTTTCTTCATCTTCTCTTGTCTTTGATCCTTATCCTTAATAGGCTGCTACTTATCATGCAAAACCAATTTCATTTCTCCATTCAGGGTTCCTGTCCTGCCTGCCTCAGTATTGATCCTTATTTCTGCTGTCTTATGGTTTCGACATCTGTCACCTCACCTGCTCTTTCTTTTCCCCCCCTGTTATTTTTTTGTGTGATCTTTGAACAGGCTTACTTTGGTCTATATTAGCACTGTGTTAGACTGAGTACAAATCACACTGAATTATTATAGGGACAGCTATTCTTCCTAGGGCTTTCTTTGGCCTCTTTCCAGCAGGTTATTTTGGGGTCTACGTGAAGGCAAACCAGAAGCTGCAGTGGCAATCAGTATGCATCCCACTGTGGAGAACTGTGAGAATGAAATTACAGAAGTTGCAGAAGAATGTCTGCATGACATTTAGACAATATCTGTAAGAAACAAGTGATTGGATAGCTGGACAGGCAGGTGGCCCGTGAAAAAACTTTCTGTTCTGAAATGGTCTGAAACTGAAAGGAGAAAAACATTGCAATAAAGTGTATGTTCCAACTATTTCCCACCTACATTGGGAGACCAGATGCACAAATGTAAATAGCTACAGTGTAGGAGCCCTTATAGAAGACGCATGTCTGAGCTCCCACTTTAATCAGCCAATACACCCAACAGAGATTAAAGAGCAATTTCATCTAAATGCAGACACCAAAGTTTCCATTCAGTTGCTTTAATTTAATTGTCTACTGCCCGTTGAGAAGTCCTAGGGTATTTCTCAATGTCTTTAGTTGCTGGTTCATAAGGGTGCAGCTCTCTTACATGTCCTGTGTCAAATATAATGACCCTGTATGAACATCTTGCTACCTTAGCATGTATCAAAGAGCACTCCATGCTCATGTTTAGACATCTGAATCAATCAATATGTCTCAATATTTTATACAGTTTAAAGGTAATGTAGTAAAAATGCAAAATTATAAAGACACGTGTGACGGTCAGGAGACCCTCTTTGTGTGTGTCTGACAAGAAAGGAGAGAAGGAGCTGAAGGAGGTTGAGCACCTGTCGGTGGTGAGCAGCGTGTTGTTGGTCAGCGGCAGAGCAGGAATTGGCTCCACGAAGGTGAGGGATGGTTTTCCTGTGGTGTCTGCCCTGAGGCCGTGAAGACCAACGGCCCGGCAACAAAGAGTCCTGGCAGCAACTGGTCCAGAGACAGCGGCACAGACACCGCGCTAAGCCTCGAGGCGCAGAGTAGCCGGGCCTGGGGTGCACCACAAAACCTGCCCTGCCTGGATCGTTCCAGAGCAGCTCACAGCACGTGTGCAGGCATGTGAATGAGTCTGTCCCTGTGGGACAGTTCCAAGGGACCCTGACCAGATGGAAAGAGCAACAGCCGAGCTGTAGCTGCATGGTGTGAGCTCAGCACGTCGCGATCTGTCAGGCTGCAGAAAGAAGGGCTGCAAGAAGGTCTGTGCACTGAGAAGACGCCATTGGATCCACGGGGTGGTGAGCCTGTTTTTTTGTTTTCATGCTTTTGTTTTTCCCTTTTTGCTTTTTTAACTTCCTCTCTTATATGAGAATTTAATAAAATTATGATTGTTTTGTGTTTCAACCCCTGAAGGGCCTGTAGTGTTTCCCACGAACAATGCAGTGTGGTAAAATATCAGGTCTCCCTTCACCTACTGGGCGAGACGAGATGGAAAACTTCTGTGCCTCTGTCATTACTGGAGTAAAATTGGTACAGAGATTCACAAGTCTGACCAGGGATCCTTTTGTTTACAAAAGATTAGGTAAATTCAAATGGGGTTTGTAATCTAGATGATATACTTGAGTAAATATAAGTAAAAAAAATGCTCCAACAGAGTGGAATACTTGATAAAGCACAGTGGCGCACAGTCAGCATGACTACATACGCACCCAGCATACACTTAAGCATTTTATTGAAGAGTAAACAGAACCTTGCAAGAAAACTGATTGCTTTCCATGTAAGAATGAGAATCAGTGTGTCTCTGGCACAGCTCTGATGATCTGTTTTTACCAAAATAACTGTATATTTAGAAACAGGAAAGGACTTGTCAGAATAAGAGATATTTGGAAGAAGATAGTATTGTTAACAAATCTGTTTGATTTTTAGTGCTATGAGGCCGTTAAAATTGGGGTTGTCACAAAAAGGGGACATTTGTTTAAAAATTCACACAACACTTTAAATGAGTTATAATCAACAGAACAGGCTGAGTTTTTTCATCTTTGAAAAACATTCTTGGAGACATTCAAGGCCAGGCCGGATGTGTTTCTGGGCCACATGACCTAGATGAAGATGTCCCTGCTCATTGCAGGGTGGTCGGACTAGATGACCTTTGAAGGTCCCTTCAAGCCCAAACTATTCACTGGTTCAGATTTCAGGTGTCCATAGTCAATAGTAGGCTGCTTCTGCAAAGGCAATTACAACCAGTTAACAGGTGACAAATCACCTAGCACTAACAAAAGCTGCTGAGCCATGTTCTCTTTTATGATTTACTCCTTCACAGGTTTCCAGATGTAGCTAAGGGTTAAAGCTAAATTGAGTCGCAAATAATGTATACTACGATATTCTGTGCATTTTTTTCTGTTTTGAGTTATATCTCTCTCCGTTGCTGCAGTTAAAATTTAACCACAGAGCTTTACAAGGCTTATCTTCTTGTTGTGGTTTAAACTCAGCGTAAATCTGCCACACAATTTGCTCACTCACTCTCCCCCTTTTCTCCCCCCCATTGCTGGGGGGATTGGGAGGAGAATCGAAAGAATGTAACTCCCATGGGTTGAGGTAAGAACAGTCTAGTAACTAAGGTATAACACAAACCACTACTGCTACTACCAGTAATAATAATAATAATAAGGGAAACAACAAGGGAAGAGAATACAACTGCTCACCACCCACTGACTAATACCCAGCCTTGCCCAGCAGTGATCTAACCCTTCCAGGTCCCTGCCCCCAGTTTTTAAATCCTGGGCATGACATGCTGTGGTATGGAATACCTCTTTGGCTAGTTTGGGTCAGGTGTCCTCTCTCTGCTTCTTCCTGACTTCCCCTCCTTCCTTGCAGAGCATGAGACTCAGAAAGTCTTTGGTCAGACTAAGCATTACTGAGCAGTAACTAAAAACATCACTGTTATCAGCGCTGTTCCCAGGCTGAAAAACACAGTGCTGCACCAGCTACTAAGAAGGAGAAAAAATGACAGCTCTTGCAGAACCCAGGAAAGTTTTTTATCCCTTTCTTCCACCCAACTTCCATCATTTCTAAATAACATAAAGATCCTGGCATGTGCCATCTTTGAGAAGTCAGAATGATTATTTCTAGAGTGCTGTCAGGTTAGATAAGCTTTTCATCCTGTGTTAAAGCCTGACTTTGAGTGTTTTAATTCTAGCACAACCTTCCATAGTCTGACAGCATGACACTAGGAATCTACTGGTACCTGGAGGAAGTACATCTGGAAATTGAATGATTAATTGGACTTTTGGAGTGTGCTTTCCTCAGCAATTTTCAAAAATTATTAACACATTTAATGTTAAATAATGGTATAAGGTTTCATGGCATTAAAACATTTCCATGTACGTGATACAAGATATATGCATATGTGTGTGTATATATTTATATATGCGTAAGCACGCCATAGCTGGGGAGTGAATCATATGAAAAGAAAACTTCAGAGAAAAGAACATAGAGACAAAAATTAAACCAGCTAGTGCTTTCTGGATTTGAGTGCAGTGACAGGTGAAACAGCAATTTTTCTTTGTATTGTGTTTGGTCGTAAATGTTTGTGAAACAAGATAAAAACTAAAATACATTTAGAAAAAAATCCAGTTGATTTCACCCATCTATCCCTCTTGCTACAAAAGAGATTGGAATGGGGTTTGTGTGTATTGGGACAATGATGCATGTATATATGTAACCTTGAAAGAAAGCACTGCCTACCTATTGGAATTCTTTATGCTGAAACCATTTAAAAATAAATCATCCCTTCCTTCTTCCATACCCACCCACCTGTTTTACCTGTCTCGACCTTTACAAATTCCTCATTCCCTGATGGGCAGTGAGATATACCTCGGCACATTTCCATCTAGTAGTGTGCAACAGAGAATTCTCTAGGGGTCTTTAATCAATTGCCGTGTCAGATAGAAGTTTCAATTAATGCAATTACTTTTATATAGGTAAAGGTGCCCTGTCTAGGAATATAGGACAGAATTCTCACATATAATGAGATTGAAATTCCAGAAGTTATTTTATGTTTCCAATTATAGTGACTTACTTGCAGTTCCTAGTTTCTTGCAGTCCAGGACTGCTTTATGAATGTTACTGGCAAAATGCAAGGCCACATCTAGCAGCTATTTTGCAAGTACAGCGTTTCTGCTGGTCAATATCCATATACGAGAGCAGAGAATCACACATACATTTAAAATATTTTAAGTATTTTGTTCCAATGTCATAGAATCACAGAATCATAGAAAGTGTTGGAAAGGACCTTGAGATCACCTAGTTCCAACACCCCTGCCATGGGCAGGGACACCCCCCACTAAACCATGCCATCCAAGGCTATGTCCAACCCTGCCTTGAACACTGCCAGGGATGAAGCATTCACAACTTCCCTGGGAAACCCATTCCAGGGCCTCACCACCCTTACAGTTAAGAATTTCTTCCTCAGATCCAATCTAAACTTCCATTGTTCAAGTTAGAACCTGTTGCCCCTTGTCCTCTCACTACAGTCCTTATGAAGAGACCTTTCCCAGCATCCCTATAGGCCCCCTTCAGGTATTGGAAGGCTGATATGAGGTCTCCGCTCAGCCTTCTCTTCTGCAGGCTGAACAGCCTCAATTTTCTCAGGGTATCTTCATATGGCATGTGCTCCAGTCCCCTGATCATCCTCGTGGCCTTCCTCTGCACTTGTTCTAACAGTTCTATGTCCTTTTTATGTTGAGGACACCAGAACTGCACACAACACTCCAAGTGAGGTCTCACGAGAGCAGAGTAGAGGGGCAGGAGCACCTCCCTCGACCTGCTGGTCACTCTCCTTTTGATGAAGCCCAGGATACGCTTGGCTTTCTGGGCTGCAAGCGCACACTGCCGGCTCATGTTCATTTTCTCATCGACTAAATCCCCCAAGTCCTTCTCCGCAGGGCTGCTCTGAATCTCTTCCCTGCCCAACCTGTAGCTGTGCCTGGCATTGCTCTGACCCAGGTGGAGAACCTTGCACTTGGCATGGTTAAACTTCATCAGGTTGGCATCAGCCCACCTCACAAGCGTGTCTAGGTCCCTCTGGATAGCATTCCTTCCCTCCAATGTATCAACCGAAACTACACAGTTTTGTGTCGTTGGCAAACTTGCTGAGGGCACCCTCAATCCCATTGTCCATGTCACCCACGAAGATGTTGAACAGGATCGGTCCCAACACCGATCCCTGGGGGACACCACTCGTTACTGGTCTCCAGCTGAACACTGAGCCACTGAACACTCCTCTTTACGTGTGGACATCCAGCCAGTTCTTTATCCACCGAGTGCTCCACCTATCAAATTGATGTCTCTCCAACTTAGAGAGAAGGATGTCATGCGAGACAGTGTCAAAAGCTTGACATAAGTCCAGGTAGATGACATCAACTGCTCTACCCCTGTCCATCAGTTCCGTAGCCCCATCATAGAAGGCCACCAGATTGGTCAGGCAGGATTTCCCCTTAGTGAAGCCATGCTGGCTGTCCCCAAGCACCTTGTTGTTTGTCATGTGCCTCAGCATGCCTTCCAGGAGAATCCGCTCCAAGATTTTGCCAGGCAGAGGTGAGACTGACTGGTCTGTAATTCCCCGGCTCATCCATTTTACCCTTCTTAAAAATAGGGGTTATATTTCCCTTTTTCCCATCATCTGGAACTTCACCTGACTGCCATGATTTCTCAAATATGATGGACAGTGGCTTAGCAACTTCATTTGCCAGCTCCTTCAGGACCCGTGGATGGATTTCATCAGGTCCCATGGACTTGTATACATTCAGTTTCCTAAGATGGTCCCGAACCAGATCTTCTCTTACAGTGGGCCCAGCGTCTTCGTTCTCACTGTCCCTGCATCTGCCTTCCAATACTTGGGTGGTGTGGTCAGAGCATTTGCCGGTGAAGACTGAGGCAAAGAAGTCATTAAGAACCTCAGCCTTCTCTACGTCCAGGCTAGCCAGTTCTCCCGATAGCTTCTGGAGAGGGCCCGCGGTGTCCCTAACCTGTCTCTTATTGGCAATGTACCTATAAAATCCCTTCTTGTTATCCTTAACATCCCTAGCCAAGTTTAATTCTAAGTGGGCCTTATCTTTCCTAACCTGGTCCCTAGCTTCCCGGACAAGATCTCTTTATTCTTCCCAGGCCGCCTGACCTTGCTTCCACTTTTTATAAGCCTCTTTTTTCCTTTGAATTTTCCTCAGCAGGTCTTTATCCATCCAAGAAGGTCTTCTGGCCCTCCTGCTAAACTTCCTTCTAGTTAGGATGCATCGCTCCTGAGCCTGCAGCAGGTGATCCTTGAATATCAACCAACAGTCTTGGGCCCCCCTGCCCTCTAGGGCTGTATCCCATGGAACCTTACTGAGCAGGTTCCTGAAGAGGCCAAAGTCTGCTCTCTTGAAGTCCAGGGCAGTGAGCTTGCTGCATGCCCTTCTCACTGTCCTGAGGATCTCAAATTCGACCATCTCATGATCGCTACAATCAAGGCTGCCCTGGAGCGTCACATTTCCAACCAGCCCTTCCTTCTTGGTGAGGACAAGGTCAAGCATGGCACCTCTCTTTGTTGGCTCCTCTATTACTTGTAGAAGGAAGTTTTCTTCCACACAATCGAGGAACCTTCTGGATTGCTTGTGCCGGGCCGTACCATCCCTCCAACAGATATCAGGGTGGTTGAAGTCTCCCAGGAGAACAAGGGCCTGCGAGCGTGAGGCTGCGCCTATCTGCCAATGGAGCACTTCGTCCAGCAAGTCCCCTTGGTCAGGCGGTCTGTAACAGATCCCCACAATAATGTCACCCATCGCTGTTCTCCCTTTAACCCTGACCCACAAACTCTCTGTCAACAGCTCACCTGTCCCCAGAGTTCCATACTCTCCAGGCTATCCCCAACATAAATAGCAACTCCCCCTCCCCGCCTACCGGGCCTGTCTTTCCTAAAGAGCCGGTAACCTTCCATTCCAGCACACCAGTCATAGGTGCCATCCCACCATGTTTCTTTGATGCCTATGATATCATACCCCCGTAGACGTGCACACATCTCTAATTCCTCTTGTTTGTTCCCCATACTACGGGCATTTGTGTAGCGGCATTTGAGGCGAGGTCCAATTGAAGCCGGCTCATTGGCTGGAGCAGCTAGAATATCCCTACATTGCTCCGAATGTTTACTATAGGTGCTACCAACCGACTGGGTGTGTTGGGATGGAATGCTGCCCCCCTCCCCCTGCTCTTTTTAATTTGCAACCCATTATATGTTGTTATTATATTTTACATAGGATCATAGAATATTTAGGGCTGGAAAGGACCTTAAGATCTTCTAGTTCCAACAGCATGTTGGAAACCTTCTACTAAACTGAAGGATAAAACCCGTAATTTGAAAAAAGTATGCAAAATTTTTTGTTCCCTTGTCATAGGATATTAATGATGGTTATTTAAAGATTTTTAAAAGAAATTCTGCATGACTGATACTGCAAGCTATGGCATTTATTACATGGAAATTGTCCTGGTAGTTAGTTATTTTTCATTTAAATTACTGTATATAACTTACATTCCTGGGTAATAAAAAGAGCAAATGAGTATGTCTTCTAGTAAAGATCAATGGCTTTGTCTAATAAGGATGTGAGAATTTGGAAAATTGGTTCCTGAAGTATGCAACTCTTTGTTCTGTGCAGGACTTGCATCTCTGATTTAGGTGCCTAAACACCTACACAGAATATGAGGAGAGCCAGGTACCATAAGATGGGATCAGGAAAACAACATTCAGGAAAGAAAAGACAGAGGCAGAGGTGTATCTCATCCTAAGCTGTAGCCAATAGGACTGTCACTTGGAATTGACAGTCCGGAGCTGTTTTGGTGAAAGTAAACCAAAAAGCAATTCTCTGTCTCTGAGAGAATATAACCTCATAAATTACGCTCCCTGAGAAAATGTCCTAACTTGACTACAACATGCACTGAAATAATCTTTTGGTCCAACCTTGCTGTGCAATTTTTAAGTTCTGTATGACACTTGGCTTTGATCTATTTAGACTTGCAAGTCTGAGATGTATACAGAGGTGCAGCTTTCATAATGAGGTGAGCAGAACTGGTAAAATGGAAGTACTAATACAAGTTAAACGACTTCGACTTGGAAGGACAGATGCTCAGAAACTGACAAGGTTAGCCTGTGATGTCTAAATTCTGAATTCCCAATCCAAGAATCTGTGGTTGCCTGTTGGCTCTAACATATTTTCTCTTTATACCTGTAATGGATACCACTGTCTTGGAATATTACATTTCAATAAAAATAATAAAATTATATCTTAAAGTACTGTGTACATTAGAAACTAGTTGCATCTCTTCAGGATATCACTAACCACAGTAATTACCATTGCAGGATATATATTGCCAGTTTGCTGTTTGTATAATAAAGTTTAGTCTCCTCAAATTCCATTTGTCTGTAATCATGATCTGATATTTGTAGTATTTTAAGGTAAGTCAACTTTTTTCATGGTGTTCAAACATTTAGCGGGAAAACTCCTTGGACCTCAATATCTTCAATTTTGAGACCAGTTTCTAATGAGAGTTTTTCAGTTTGACCTTTTTAGGCAATTGTATTCATGATCTCATCTGTGACCTTCAAACATTCTGGAAGGAGATACTGAGGAGATATCATTTCTACTTTTAACATTATATACATTGCCTGTTTCTCTAAATGGAAGTAAGGAGGGCAAGAAAGGATTTGTGTCAGTAGAGTATTTGTTACTCTTATCAGATACCTTTCCCCCTCTCCCCAGCAATAATTGTTTCTAAAGGACCATTTTTCTAATCTGTGTCTCATATCCTTCATCTGGGTATGATTGCATGAGGATCTTGTCAGAGAATATTAGAAAGGATGGACAAACCAAAATGATTGGCAACAATGACCTTTCAGTAGTGATTGACATGCAGAGCTGGATTTAACCAGACACTGGCAAGACTGGGCTGCAGGAAGTTCTGTGGGTTATTGCAGCTCGTGCTTATCAATGGCTATTGCATTAGCTGTGAACGTTAATTAGGTTAAGCAAACACTAGAAAGACTGCAGGAAAAGCATGAATAGAATGATTATGGGTAACTTCCCACAGAAAGTCTGATGAAAAACTTTTAAAGCAAACAAATCGTAGAATCATAGAATGGTTAGGATTGGAAAAGACCTTAAGATCATATAGTTCCAACCCCCCTGCCATGGGCAGGGACGCCTCACCCCAGACCATGCTGCCCAAGGCTCTGTCCAACCTGCTCTTGAGCACTGACAGGGATGGAGCATTTGCCACTTTTTTGGGCAACCTGTTCTAGTACCTCACTATCATCACAGTAAAAACTTCTTCGTTATATCTAACTTGAACTTTCCCAATTTAAGTTCAAACTTATTACCCTTTGTCCTATCGCTCCAGTCCCTGATGAAGAGACCCTCTCCAGCATCCTTGTTAGGCCCCCTTCAGATACCGGAAATGCTAATCCTTAGCTAGGAAACAGGAGACCAGGAAATGGAAGGAAAATTATCCTGGAAATAGAACAACATTCCCTGCTTTCATTTTGTCTAGTAAAGGTGTGAACATGAATGCATTATACCATGTTGGTATAGCATACATTTACTATCATTGACCTTAGACCTAAGATGCCTGTCTAGCTGATATTTTGTAAATTCACTCACATCAAAGATATGAAGTAGTCTTGATGTGGTGGGAAAAAACCCATTGAACTCAGTGTGATATTTGAGAACAGCAAGACCTTGTTACTTCAAGGACCATGATGGTAAAGAGTTAAGAGTGTCAACTGTGTTATCTCTGGGCTTATAAATGCACTTCAAACAAATATCTATACATGTAACAAAGAGCAGTAGAGTACCCTGTATTTTTGAGCATCTTTGTAATTTATGAAACAAGAATGGCATGAACTATGTATTCAAGGTGAGAAACACAAACATTCTGATAACTGATGACTTTATTGGTCTCTTCACAGAGTAAAATTTATGCTTTTTAAAAAATTACATATGCTTATTGCCTCTAATATCATAAATATCAGTAAGCAGGCTTTGAAAATTAATTGCTGACTTAAATAATTCTTATATATGATTTGACCTCAGATGTTAAGGAGATAAAAGCAACTAGTTCCTTAATTGTAGGTTTTTTTCAAAATTAAGAAATATAATGACTATTGGCAGTAACGCTTTTTCTAGATCTAGGTATTGTCTTGTTCCCAGTAAGACAGATTGGAAAAGCAATGTTACATCTTCATTATCTTCAGTAGTGAAAGAATAATCAATTGCATTTATTGACTGAAAGGTCTTCAAACCCCTAACATGTTCATGGAATTTGGAATGAGTTTGAAGGGTATCAGGTTTGCTACTTACATGATTAAAGGTTCATAGTATCCTTGATTAGGCAGAAGCATTAGTGCTGAAAGTCTGAAGATCCATTCTGTGAGATAGTAGGCAGCTCTTATAAGATGTTTGAGTAATATCTTTATCTTTCAAATTTGAAAAGTTGCCATCTGGAGCTATATTCCCACTTTTTTGCTGAGTAGCACTCTCTTGGCTGAGAAGCAGAGTCATATGTTCTTCCTGGGACAGCTTATTTATCTACTCCTGAGCTTTTCCTCACCAAGCAATTTTCACTGCTAGTCAATCTTCCAAGAATGTGGATTTGCAGAGGCATATCTCCACAGAAATTGGGAGGATTTTCATGTGGAATGGTCTGGGTGTATTGCCTCTGCATAGAAAGTTAATCCGCCATCTTTTCTTTTTCAGAGTTTTTGGTTGTTATTTCATATATACTGATAGGAAAAATAAACTGAAGGAGATGGGAGCCATAGTCCGTTGTGGAAACTGATGCAGTGCAACGGGATTTGAGATAGACTGCACATGCAGCACAAGCAGTCACTGTGTTCTAGCTGTCTGTGTGTGTGACATTGCTGAAATATATACTTCCAAAAAAAAAAAAAAAAAGCCAACAAAAAAACAGACGATTTTCCAGAGGCAACATACTGGCAAAACACTAATTTTTCAGGCCAACAGATATAGTATATGAATTGCAAATCAGAGAAGCACAGCATGGCATATCTAATTAGCATTCACTATTAGAGTGCAGTCCAAGATAAAGTACTAAACTATCTTTAATCTCAGAGGGCTTTTGGAGTTTATACTGTGTTTGTGGTTTTCATCTCATTTTTCTTGAATCAGGCCATACTATTTTCTTGTTGGATACAATTAAGTCTGGAGATAAGAAAATCATTGCTGTATTCCTGGCATTAGTAAAGTTGCATACATCTGGCAATATGGGGTAGTAGATATTTTCGAAGCAAAAAAAGAATCTTTGCTGTGTTTGTGCTAGAAAAGATGTTTAGCCTACGGCTATTTCATAGCAATATTAGTGTCGAAGATATGAGAGCACTGGAATGCTTGTGGACTTTTGTTGTTGGTTTTGCATGGAAAAATCAGCAGAAAGGAAATCTGTAGAGTCCTTCAATCCAAACATTCATTGCATTTTAGTAATAATATCAAGCATAATCTATTGTACATTACTACAGATAAATGCCTTTAAACTTACTTTCCACCAACACTCTTTTTTTGTTTGGCCTCTTTTGTCTAAGTAGCAGTGATGCAGTGGAATCCAAAGGAGCGCAAGCTCAACCGATATCTATCTCAATTGATTAACTGTCTGGAAGATTTGATTTTCAGAATAGATACTCAAGAGAGCTCCAATTCATTAGTGGTTGTCCACATGTGATTAGAAACTGTGGGAGGGATAACCATCTCTTTTGATTGATCCAATTTCATATTCCATGTGGTCATTAAGTGTGTTAATGGTAACTTAGCACCTGCATTAAGTAACCAACTTAACAACATCCTATAAATGACTTTAAGTCAGCAGGTGCCAAATTTGCAGGAAAAAAAAATGACATGATTGCTGCTTTAATATTACTGCAGGAGTGATATGAAGTAATAAAATGTTGCAATTGTTTAATCCATCACAATCAAGCAGTCATCATTTGACGATAACATGATTGTTATATTATTACAATCCTTTGTTACTGATTGCCCCTTCTTCACTCAAGGGTATCATTCCTGTTTTATGTTAATAACTACATTTTCATTTATACCGCTTTGTAAGGAAGTGAGACTTCCCACTTTTCTTCACTATAATGAGATTGCAGATAGCAGGCTGTTTTAGTTATAGGTGTGCCAGAAATGCTCTCAGATTTTCTTACTCTTGTGCCATATTTATATGGACATTTTGCCTGAGAACTATTTCTGTAAATTACATGAAAGGATGTTCTCACTCTGAGATGATAGTTCTGATGTTTTCTGGTTCCAGTAAGATTGGCAGTACTTTAAAAATAAATGCTGAATGCCACACAAGATAGATTTTTTTTTTTTTTTTTGGAGGGATTATACTGAATTTTTTATTGTTATGTTTGTTTGTTTTTAATGAGGGGAATCAGAGTTAGATTTTGAGTTTAGAAAGTTTATCCAAAATTTTCCGCCTTTCTTCCCCCCAGTATGCAGGTGCAAGATGACTGCTACCTAAATTTTGGGGCATGGCTAATTTCCATAAATACAAATTCTAGAATTGTATCTCTTCACATGCAAAACCTGCCCCATTCTGAGCAGCCATATGCCTAAACCTTGTTGGTTTCCAGAAATGAACCAGAGGGATGTCTATGCTCCCTGAAGGGTTCAGTTTGTGAAGCGCTTTGTGCATGCATTTAGCATGCATCGCTTGGACTAGGTTGTCATACAAAATGAAGTTACTCTAGGCTTTGTTACTACACAACAGAGTAATTGGTAATAATTTCCCATTATATCCGTAGAATCAGTTTTGGGAGAGAAGGGTGAATGGCCTGTTTTAAACTGAATGCCCCATACAGTTAAGACAGAAGGGAATACTAGGATGAGAACTATTCCTTGGAATTGGTTAGTGCTTAAAAGAATTTAAGTAAGAGAATGTGAAAGATACAGGTAAGGGGAAGAAAGTAATAGAGATGGTGAGAAGGAAAGAGAAGGGTTTAGGGTGAATGGCTGGCAGGGTAACAAGCATCTTCCTCTCAGAAAAATGGATGAATGTTATGGAAGATCAGCCTGATTGGTTTCTGGGTATAGCTGTAATATACAAATAAAGAACTTGAAAACAAGTGTTCTTCAGAAAAGAAAAGAAGGGATAATTTGAAACAAAGATGTACAAATGCAGAAGTATATTTCTTCTTTGCATTAACAAGTTAAAACTTTAACAGTTGCACACTGCACATATGTTGTGCCACTAAGTGTAAAATGCTAGACACTAGATACTATCCTAGATGGTTCCTTAAAACACTGGAACAGATTGGGTCAAAAGGGATCCATTGTAATGTACAGGAACAAAAGCATATCTGAGAAAATTATTGGGATGCCTGGTCGCTATCAATCACTATTTCCTAGATGAATATGGAGCTCTACTGACAACGCATCTCTTTTCTTCCTTTCCTGGAAAGCAGCAAGCACTTCTTTTGGTTGTGATTTTTTTACTATCCTGCTGGAGTGGTGGAGAAGAACCTTTTTTTCCTACAGCTGAACTCTGTGCTTATCTGAGAAGTGCCATCTGGGATGCAGTGTTACTGACACTTAAAGGAGAACAAGGCTGTCTCCCTCAGAGTGGAGGAAGTTTGCTCTTTGGGTGTTGAGCTCAATCCAGAAGCTCCTTGTTCTTTAGAGGAATCATGTTTCCTATGACACATCCTTTGCTTACTAATTTCTCAGCACCCAGAATTCTTTAGGTAATTGGCTTTAAAAAGAATAATTAATAAAAATTTGATTCTCATAAATATTTTCATATAGATTTATATGTACAGGTTTATATAATGATATGAAATTTGTATAACCGGTTCAGCTGAACTAACAGATTGTCATGACTGACATGATGGTGTGTAATCAGCAAGTTGTTGCATCAAAGCCCAAAGTTCAAATTTAATATGCAAGGCAAATATAGCACTCTTTATGCTTATGCTTGATGCCACACTATTTTTCTCTTGGGAACTGACAATATGAATACTGTTCGTTCAGAAAAGTGTAAAATATGATTCTATTAATATTACCTCACACAGTAAGTTTATATAATCCTTATATTCCCATCTGTGTCACATCTTGATGCAGAACAGAAATGTTGCAAGACATTCTTCAACTATGTAGTTAAAGGAAAAAGTATTGGTGCCATCTGTAAAAATCACACTGTAATGAAATTATGTGTTTTGTGTATTTCTGCTTTTTGAAAAAAATCCAAGAAATAGAAACCGTAAGTCTAGAGAAAATACAAGAAACCATACGAGAAGAACAAGATCATGAATTTTGGTCACAGTGATTGGGCCAATAGGCAGGTATTTGGTTTCAGCCTAGTAATGGGAGAGGAAAGAGGATGATACAGGTACAGGCCTAAAAGTTTTCATAAGACTCGGAGAACAGTTAAGTAAAACCCCCTAAAATATGTTGGCTTGGTTTTTTGTTTGCTTGTTTTTGTGTTGCTTTGTTTGTTTTGGTTTTTTTTTTTTTTTTCTGGCTTCCTTTTCCGATTTTCTGATTGTTGTGCAAATTTACAGAAGCTGAATTGTAGAAATAATTAATAATTATCCTGCCCAAGCCTTTAGGAAAACATAAATCTGTTGAAACTTTTCATTAGTGCTTCTCTGCTTGTCTCTTTAGTACTCAATGAGTTTCCCATGGGAGGAAATAGTCATTAATAAGTGACTAATGAATATATGGGTCATAAATATAAATTGTGAAGATTCTGTAGACAACTATTAGGTACAAAGTGAAGCATTTAATTCTTCATTAACTCCTCAGAGTGAACATTCTATTGTCTTGCCAAATGTTGGTTTTATTAGCAAATTTAATGCTTATAGTAGAACATCAAAGCATACAAAAACAGTCAGATAAAAGCCTGCGTAAATAGTTCTTAGAGAATTCCAGCCAGATTCTCAGTTAGTGTAAACTGATTTTCCTCTAACAGAGTCATTGATAAAATGCCTGTTCACAGCAGCTGAGGGCTTGGCTTTTGGTATCATAGAGGTTGTATCTGTTTTGAGGTCCTACTTGACATTGCTTTTGCTAATTGTTACAAACCTGGTGTATTGATATCCTGCTGTGAACAATTCACACTGAGATTTTTTTATTTGAGTGCAAAATAGGAAATGTAGTCTACAATGAGAGAGCCTAGAAATGCACAACTATAATTAGAGATATACAATGGATGAATAATTGGGAATGTATAGTGACTTCAGCTGATGTAGAAAACCACATTCTGACTATCTTCCCTTCAAAAAGCATTGCTTTATTCTAAGTGATGGAAAATGCCTGATACATGAAAACTGATGAAGACAACTGTCTTTGTACTGTATACTTATGATAAACTTCCATAAGTCACCATTTAAATATCTACGTAGTTAATAATTCATTAAATATTTACCACGAACAGTGGTGAAAGTAGGAAATTGTTTTATTTTACCATGAACAGTGGTGAAAGCAGGAAATTGTTTTATTTTACCTGATTGCAGGACTTTGACTCAGCTGAAATGCTCCACAGGAGAGAGAAGAGCTCCCTAGGGGCAAACAGTGGTTGGGAAATACAACAAGCATGTATGCATTTGTCAGAACATATGGAGAAACCAAAATTCAGGTGTTCTATAGGAGTAGAATGCAGTAGAAGTCTAATATGTCTAAAATTTCCCTCCAGCGGAGCAACTTGCTTGACTGGCTTCTGGACTCAGACAGGATTCTGAAATCAAGTGAACTCCAGGTTCCCTGAAGGACTCAGTCTTAGGGGTTGAGTGCTTTGCCTGAATTCTGCTTGAGTTAGCCTATTTCGTTAAAAACTTCTTATTTAGTCAACATTTGTAGGAGTGATTAAAATTTAATTTTTTTCTTGCATTCATATGGAAGCAGTTCTACTGTGAGTAAGTACTTACACATTGGGTGGGTCTTCATTGGGATTCTGTGCCAAGTTAGGAAAGCAGGGTCAGCTAACGGGGCAGTTCAGGTTCTTCAGGGCTTTATGCAGAAGGGACTTGGAAACCTCCACAGGCTCTCTGGTCAAACAACTCCACTGGTTGACTGCTTACCTTGTCATGAGGAAATTATTACTTCTAGCAAATCCAGTCCTGTCTTGGCTTAGCTTGTGTCCACTGCATTTTGCATTCTAGTTATATGATGTATTGATGCGTGCATGTTTGGAGTGGTTTTCTTTTAAGTAGTTTCACGTTTCTTTCAGAGTGCTGTCAAATAGATAATGGAATTTGTAGACCTGAAAGGCAGCACCAGTTTCCTTATCAGAGCACAAAGCAATAATAAATTTCATATGCTGGCTCTGTCAAAAACAAAGCTATAGTCTTCTCATAAATGCAAATGCACATAGACATCTCAGTGCCTTTACAATGGCCATTCCTAATGGCTGCCTTTACATATCATGTTACCTTTTTGTTCCCCCTCATCATTTTTCACCAGAATGCCTGATTCCTTTCCTTAAAACCTTATTTATTTAACTATTTTTATACAGGGTTTTGCATTCTCTGGTTATGTAGTTGTTGTCTTACTCTCTAACCTGTTAGGAATTTAATGAAATACAGAAGACTCCTGTCTTCAAGCTTTTATATTCACAGTGGAATATACAGATTGGAAAACATAAACTACAAATAAGCATTAGTGCCCTGAAAGTTAAAATGAAATTCTAGTTCCCACCTTCTCTCTAGACTTGCTATGCCAGAAGTCGAGATTCTTGTTAGACCAAGTAACCTCCACTTCTGCAGATGCAGTTCTGCAATGTCGTTTGATTGTGCTATGTTTGTTAGTGTTCTGCTTACCTGAGAATTATTTTTGTCTTTGCCTTTGTTTTTTTTAACGTATTTCTGTTGTCTTTTCTGTTGTTTTATAAGAGTACGTACAATTTACTGGGACTTCTAACTGAAGTGAAAGACACTTGTTTGCACTTTAAACAGCTTTCAGTGAATTCGTCATGTACTGGTAGTAGTAGAACCATATTTTAGTTATTAGCCCTGTGGAATAAACCTATGGTTAATACCTTATTTATACAAACTGAAGACTTCTGTATCTATGCTTGGCGACCTTGAAACTGCATTGTGTTCAGTGCCCTTTTTATAATCTTAATTACCAGAGAATACAAAGCTTTAAAGAAAGACTAACATTTCACTTTAACATCAACAGTAATCTATTATAAAGCCAGCTAAGCCAGTCCTCAAATACAAAGAAATATTATTACATGTGCAGATAGCTGTCAAGGGGCCATGAGTCAGTGGCTTACAGTTATCAAAAGTAACAAGGTTGTTCAGAATTTCCTCCAACAAAGCCAGCCACCTTACAAAGGGATTAAGCTCTCTTTGATTAGAACAACTGGAACACATCCTGCCCTTTTAATTAGCATTCCCTTTTGCTTGGTTTAGGCTTGTAATTTGACACTCTTAGTAGCCAATGCAATAACTGACTTGCACTTTTGGCCTATCTATGACTATTATAACAGTATATTATTAGTGTGCACTAGCTAAAATGTGAGCCACCTTGGAGATCATTTTCAAAAACTTGAAAATCCCAAGGGCATAACATTAACAGACACAGCATAATAATATAAGAATTCTGTGTGTGACAGCAGACTCCATGAGACTTCAGGCACAGTATATTGCCCTGAGGCATCATCTTTCTACCTTCTATCCTAGACAGCCAAAAAGGTTTTATGTCAGCTTTATTGGTATTTCAGAGGTTTACATTTTAATTTTGAACTTAAGGCAATTCAGTCACAGTTACTTCTGTTTGCACTGGTGAAGAAATGAGTGAAAAACGTTCAAAAATGAAGTGTTGATATGAAGACAGCTTGGTGTGGAAACTTGTCATGTTGAAAAGAAAGAGAAAAGGGTATTTTATTGGAACACAAGTGCTGGTCTCTTAATTTTGTCCTCACCTTTTCCCTGGTTTGCTTGGTATTTGATAAAGAGTAAGGAAACTACAGGTGATCAGTGTGCTCTCCAAACTTTAGTTATGTGAAAGTCTGAGTACAGCCACACTGAATAATTGCAGAGTGAAATTTTTAGTATAGTTAGCATTTTGCAAGGTACCTACTTTCTCCGGTAACTTCTGTTGACATGGATTTAAAACCAACCCCACTGTATGCTGCTGCTCTTTGCCTCAGATCAACTGCTTAAATGTGCACTTGAGAATGTCCTGCTCTCCCCCACATCCTATCCTTCCCTACTTTCTTCTGTCCTTCCTTCTATACAATATTAAGTGGAAAAAAACCAAACCAGTTTGGTGGTGGTGTTGACAGTCTAGCTGAGGCTGTCTCCTGTTTCAAGAGCAGCTGCTCATCTCCTACTCTCCACCCACCAGACATTACCCCACCTTCAGATCTGCCCTGTGATCTGCTTGTGTAATCACTCCCTAACTCAGCTAAATCAAAATTATCTTGTAGAGAAGTTCTAACTTTTAGAGAGCTTGAGCCAACCAAGCTCCCGAAATAAAGCACTCACCATTACATAAACTTACTAATGCAATTTATTTTGAAAAAGGGGTAATAAAATTGAATAAAATATTCAAATTTTTTTTATTTTCTGCATTTATTCTTAAAGAAGAAAAGTAGCATAGGATCTGACTTATTATGTAATCATTTGCTAAAGCATGAAAAACTAATTTGAAAATATGGAAATTTTTAAAAAAATAAAATACTTAAAACATTTGATTTCTGTAGATCAACAGGCATTGGGTTTAATGTGTTGACTCCTAAAGCTATTACTGTGTCTCCTGTCAGTTCTTTGTTGTCCTGCAGTGGAGGATTGAACTAGAAAATACAGGCCATATTTTTATAGATCTTTAGACCTTCACTTTCAATACACCAAGATTCTGGGCTCACTAGAAGTGCATGAAGAAATTTGGTTACCACCCCTCTCAAATTCTGTAAATTGGTGCTGTTTTGTATGGGCAGCAGACCTGATTATTTGATGTCGCATAACAGTATTAGATTTAACTGACTGCTGGAATGACATAGAGTAGCCAGGGTTTTGTCCATTGGACTTTTACTTTCAGTGTTTCTATTAGGTGATTGGACTGCCTACAGGCAGGAAGCAGTATAAATTACTGGAAAAATCAGTAGCTGAAACAGCTCTTCTCTTACTGCAGCTCTTGCCTGTTCCCACAGCCCATATTTTTGTGTGACGCAGTCTATTCTGCCTGACTGAAATATTCAAAGTTTGGTTGCTTGAAGTTTGGTTTTCAGATTTCTACAATGTCCTAAACCATTTTATAAGCTAAACTGTCCATACTGAAGTCTATATTCTAACAGACAAATCTGATCCATTTTCAGGACTAAAAAAAATTCAATGTGGAGAATATTTCTGGAGATGAAAATGTCTTTTGAATTAATAGCCTTTAGAGAGTTGATCAGTGTAGCTTTTTGATTTAAGAAGAATTTCTGTTTTCATGAAAGAATTTTGTTTCAGATTGTCAAAAGTAAGATTTCTTACGATGATGTATAAAATACCTGAACAAAGAGTTTTCTCCTGGATGTGTATGTTTGAAGAATGGCAGGCATGTTTGGTTTAGGCATAATAATTTAAGTAATGTACTTCACTGTGGTCTTTATGTAACTTAATTTCCTCTTTTCTTTCCAGGTTTACTTTTGTTTTTTAATGTGTCTTGGGATGTAAAAATTCAAAAATGATAAACCACTCTATTGCAGGTAAGACTATTTCCAAAAGCTTTCTTGAAAGACAAGACAGAATGAAGTTAAGTGAAGGAAATTTTCTTTTTTTTTTTTTTTTTTTTTTTTTTTATAGAGAGACTGTTAAGACATTTAATGCTCTATGAAATAATATATTTTATATTGTGGTTCTGTAATATACTCGTGACATAGAATTCATAGAATCATAGAATTATAGAACAGTTAGGGTTGGAAAGGACCTCAAAATCATCGAGTTCCAACCCCCCTGCCATGGGCAGGGACACCTCCCACTAAACCATGCCATCCAAGGCTATGTCCAACCCCACCTTAAATGCCGCCAGGGATGAAGCATTCACAACTTCCCTGGGAAACCCATTCCAGTGCCTCACCAACCTTACAGTAAAGAATTTCTTCCTCAGATCCAATCTAAACTTCCCCTGTTTAAGCTTGAACCCGTTACGTCTTGTCGTCTCACTACAGTCCTTATGAAGAGACCCTCCCCAGCATCCCTATAGGCCCCCTTCAGGTATTGGAAGGCTGCTATGAGGTCTCCACTCAGCCTTCTCTTCTCCAGGCTGAACAGCCCCAATTTTCTCAGCCTATCTTCATATGGCAGGTGCTCCAGTCCCCTGATCGTCCTCGTGGCCCTCCTCTGCACTTGTTCTAACAGTTCCATGTCCTTTTTATGTTGAGGACACCAGAACTGCACACAATACTCCAAGCGAGGTCTCAGAAGAGCAGAGGAGAGGGGCAGGATCACCTCCCTCGACCTGCTGGTCACACTCCTTTTGATGCAGCCAAGGATACGCTTGGTTTTCTGGGCTGCAAGCGCACACTGCCGGCTCATGTTCATTTTCTCATCGACCATCACCGCCAAGTCCTTCCCTGCAGGGCTGCTCTGAATCTCTTCCCTGCCCAACCTGTAGCTGTGCCTGGCATTGCTCCGACCCAGGTGGAGAACCTTGCACTTGGCATGGTTAAACTTCATCAGGTTGGCATCAGCCCACCTCACAAGCGTGTCTAGGTCCCTCTGGATAGCATTCCTTCCCTCCAATGTATCAACCGAACCACACAGCTTTGTGTCGTCTGCAAACTTACTGAGGGCGCACTCAATCCCATTGTCCATGTCACCCACGAAGATGTTGAACAAGACCGGCCCCAACACCGATCCCTGGGGGACACCACTCATTACTGGTCTCCAGGTGGACATTGAGCCATTGAGCACTCCTCTTTATGTGTGGCCATCCAGCCTGTTCTTTATCCACCGAGTGGTCCACCTATCAAATTGATGTCTCTCCAACTTAGAGAGAAGGATGTCATGCAAGACAGTGTCAAAAGCTTGAAATAAGTCCAGGTAGATGACATCAACTGCTCTGCCCCTGTCCATCAGTTCCATGGCCCCTTCATAGAAGTAATTAAAGTAATTCAGTAGAAGATATAAAGTAACCATCTTATTTCAAGGATATTATATCGAAACAATATGGATAAGTTGTAGTATTAAATATAAAGCTAATAATAGGTTACATAATTTTGAATCTAGGAAAAAAGCAAACAAAAAATACACATAGATGTCTCCAGAATGTGAAGAGAGGCAAAAAATACAGCATATGGGCGTATTTTGTGTAGTTTCTTAGACGTTTAAGTTCTTTCATGCAACAGAATTCTGCATATTGAAATACTGTGAAAAAAATTGTTTTATTTCTCTTATGTGTGCCATGAACACATAATGAAGAACTAATTACATGAAAAGGGAGGGTGCACTTACAATTTTTGGGTACAATGAGAATAAAGCTTTGATTCTACCTGCAAATTTGTACACATCAGAGTAGAAAAAAAAAAAAAAAAAAAAAAAGGTGGAGTATCATCTAGCAAAGAAATTACCTGGGAATAATTCAGCTGCTAGGATATTTTGCTTCTGTCCCACACAACCACGTGCGCATGTACAGGCACAGGCCATGTTTGCACAAACACACACACATATTTGTGTTTGTGATGACGCACATGCAGAGTGAAAAACATAAGGACACTTTTCACTACAGGTGGGAATCTTTGTGTATCTTGCCAGATATCTGCTTGTGCTCTGCTGTTCTCGGAAACATACGCTACAAAACTCTGGAGTGTGTGCATATGAAGGAAACCGAGAGATATAAAAGAAAAAGGCTGGCATTAGAGCCATGTCTCATGACTGCTAAATAAAGGAGAAGGGAAAGCCATTTAATGACAGAAAAATATGTCCCTGCTTAAGCACAGTTTACACAAACAACACTTTTTTTTTTAGTGCAATTCCTAACATGATGGATTTTTAATGTACTTGTTCGTTGATGTACTTATTTATTGTACATTGCATGTACAATAAATAATGCTAATTAAATTATGCCTGATCAAATTAATTTGATCTGGGAGGGAGGGAACCGAAATTACTTTCTTGGAAGTGCTATAAAAGCTCTGCAGAATAAAAAAAAAAAAAAAAAAAAAAAAAAAAATACAAACAAAAAAAAAAACACGAAAAAACAAACAAAAAAAAAAAAAACAACAAAAAAAAGAAAACAACCCACAAACAAAACCCCAAACAAACAAACAAAAAAAAAACAACAACAAATCAAATAAATCAAAACCCCAAAAGAATCCCTTCCCCCCCTTTTTATTTAGTCAGAATAGAGAAGGCCTTTCTTATTACTAAGTTCAAAGCCAAGTTTATCACAGAAGATGATTCCTTCTACTTGTTTTAGAAGGTATTGATACTGATAAAGGATGTGAATAAGAAATCAATATTTCAAAAGGATTCCTCATCACCAAATAGTCTGGAAATGACTTTAATAACAATATAGAGGCAAACTGGAAAATACATACTACAATAATGAGACTGTTGAAGGGCCCTGTAAGTTACTGAGAATTTCAGCTATGGTTAGCTTAGTATGAATATTTAAAGATGTACAAACATGCTTCGATTACTTTGCAAAGTGTATTTATTAGCCTGTCATCAAACAAGGCCTCCTTCATGAAAATAGATACAACTGTTTCTTTACATTGTCTTCCTTTATCTGATACTTATCTTGCTGATATTCCATAGGTACTAAGAAGAGATATTGTATCTATCATATTGTAAATTGTAACTTTCACAGTTTGTACTTCAGTATGCCAATGCATAAAAAACCAAAAAAAAAACAAAAAAACAAACAAAAAACCCCGCAAAAAACCAAGCAAACAAAACTTAAGAAAAGACTATTTTTAAGTACCTAGAAAATGCCATCTGAGCATAACAGCAGACTTTTCGTGATAATTGTTCACCACAAAATTCAGAGATCTAATTTTTGCAAACTCTAGTCAGTTCAAATAATTCTGCTGTTGATGAGAGAAATTCAGCCATCTAATGATTACATTATTCTTCCTGTTACATAGTTTTAGTGATAAGTTGTGCAGAAAGCTGTGTAAGTGTAGCAGAGTGGCGGATTCCTTGAGCTAATATTTGTCAAAATAAAAAAATAAAAAAAAAAGAGGAATGCTTTGCAAACAAATCTCATACAAACTCTTTTTTGAAACCTCAAATGCATACTAAGAGAATTTATTCCACTTACGTAAAGCACTCCTGCTAGTTATAAATTTTATAAGAATCTGAACTGCCCGGATACTACTTCAGGAAATACTCCTGTGATACTGGTTGTCTGGCAATAAAAGAGAACTATGAAGCTCCTGAGCTGACGTTTTGCCTGATCATAGGCATTTGAAGTTCTGCCTAATCATACTTATTCACAGATCAAGTCCATAGTTTGTGAGCTGTGTCATGATATGCCCCTGGATACTATCCATTCAGACTAGCCATCTTTGTGTGCTGTAGGTCTTTTTATCCTCAGTACATCTAGCAACCTTAAGAAAATCGTGAATATATATGGCAATGAGGCATCTAGTGCATTGGAAAAATCTTTCCACTAAGGAGTGGGAAAGGGAAAGAAACTGGGAAACATTTCTGGGTTCCCTAATCTAGATGCAGTGCCATTTAATTTTAGGCCTACAGTTTACCTTAAGGCAGAGTTGATAACAGTGCTACTCCAAATTGAGCACTTTGGTATTACATTGAATATACATTGAATTCTTATTGAATATACATTTTGTCTGCCACTGACTGTAGAGATGCATTATACAGAGCTGGAAAATTTGGCCCAGCAGGCAATTGCATTTGGGCAACATTCTTACAAATCTGTATTTTTCAGCACTTAGCTAAACTGAAAATTCTCTATATATCATTACTTGTTGTATTATTTAGATGACATTTTTTAATTATTGTTATTTTCCATCAAGCAACTGATGACACCAGTTGGATTCCTCCTAGTCTTTTGTGTATTTGCATGTTGTGCTTAAGGCCCCTAATTCTCATGGTGTCTCTCCACTGGATTCACTACTCTAGATGCATTCTCACAATTGCCAGATACAGAAGAATAATCACTTCTGTTGAGTAGCTGGCTAGTCTAACACCTGCTAGTTTGTTGTTTCATCTTTGTTACAACAGCACACTTCCCTCATGTTCTACTTATTGTCCACCAGAATGTGTAAATTTGTTTTTTAGGCAGATGGTGTCTAACTTGCATTGCTTCATCAAGTTATTCCATCCCAGGTGCAGGACTTTGCATTTGTATTTCTTGAACTTCATAAGGTTTCTTTTCACATCCTTTTCACGATATCTTCAATCTGTTGAGGACCCCCTGATTACCAGCCTTAATCTGTAGGATATTAACAGCTAGCAATGTGGTATTATTTGTGTAGTCAGATTGGATTTTTTCGGGGGGGGGGAGGATTAATAGTTATGACACAAGACCTTCAGAAAAGTATGTGCCCGCTGGCACCAGTAGAAGTGCATCAGAGTGAGTTCCCTATGTCACCCAGACACTTGTGTGTAAGCACCTGAAGTGAGTAACTATAGTAAAGTAGTCCCCATGCACATGTTTATGTGAGCTGTCCAGGCTGGCAGTGTAGTCCGTGGGGATCTGGAAATTTGTTCACTTGCCACATACAGGTGTTTAGTGTCAGATGAGATCTTTAAGGATGTCCAAGGTGTCTGTGTGGAGCGAGCACATACAATAGCAGATACAACCTTCATGCAAGACCTGTGTAGTCCCCTACTGGCACTTGAGGTCTCACAGGACATGATAAAGCACTTCAAATGGGTTGTGTGTGTACTTTGGAAAAAGGAATCGAGTCTGTATTAAACTGGAGCAGAGAAATTCAAAGGAATTGCTCAGTTCAACCTTTAGGAGACGGATAAATTTAGTCAGTTGAAGAGCTTTCTAGCCTGCACAGGCTTAATTCAATTGCTAATTTATAGGCTCCTGGTACCATTTGAGATATGCTAGGATATCCAATGCATATATAAAGAAGTGACGTATGGGACATAAAGCAGACCTATGTCTTCTTGTAGTGGCAGCTGGAGGATTTGCAAATGGCATGAGATGAACATATCTAAAAAATTGTTTGAGTCCGTGACTGTATTAACTGTAAATTTAACCAGCTGACTTAAATGTAGGCACCTACTGCAATTTCCCTTGCCCTAGAGTATATAAGCCATCTCACAGGTATTGTACTTAGGCCACAATGCTTTCAGGAGACCTATATAGTTTTGAAACAGAAACTGAAGGACAGACAAAAAGAAGTCCAACACTGAAAATGGCACTGGTATTCTGTGTTTAGGCAGCTGAACTAAACCCTGCTTTATGTGTGTGAATCTGAATTCCACTTCCATATAAGATAATGAAGTATACAGGAAAGAAAATATTAATTAGAGAACAACCCAAGTAAATACAATATTGCGGTGGTTTTTCACTAATAAATGCATAATTATGCATTGTGAGCATTATATAACACAGAACAAACACTGCTTTATGTTTAGCAGTATCAGGCAAGAAAAATAGAGAAAAAAATTGACCATTTAAAAGTCAAAATAATATAGCAGTATTTAAGCAAATTTTTTTTCCCCATATGAAATTTCAGAGCAATAAGAAGCAAATATTTTTTTCACCTGGCTTATTGTGCACTAAAATGGTAAAGACTTTTCTGAAATTATATCCCTAACAGAGATACAAGGTGTGGTTTACAAGAGTATTAATCTTCCATCTGCTACATATGCGAGCATCTCTGCCTTCACATTTCTGCTGAAAATGATCCTAAACTCTTATGAAAACAGCTAAGATGGTGGGTTAGACACACTGGGAGAAGAAAAAAAATATTCTCTTTACAGATAAATGCTGTTAAAAGTTCATTACTTGAATGCATGTACCTTCAGGGGGTCACTGCTGAAATCAGGTAACATATTAAAAGGTAGTATAAAATAATCTAGTTCTGAATCTATACATTATAGCAAGTATTGTAATGCTGCCACTGATAAGTCACCTGTAATTAAGTCTGCAACAATTTTACAATAATAGAAAATAAATAATTATGATATTAAATAGTAGTATGCATGTCCAGAACCACAGAATAATTGATTATCAGATCTGAAATCAAATTTAGTCACCTACAAGCAACATTCTAGAGAACTTTCCCGTCTTATAACTTAGTGAAATGTTTGTTACCACTACTCTTTTTGTCTGTGTAGTGCCAATTAATTTCACTTGTACCTCTGTCTCATTCTTGAACTTTTTCCTACTTCAGTTTTCTCATGCTCATGGAAGAAAAAGTTTGTATTATTGACTAAAACAAAAGAAATTATCACTTTCTGGTTTTATGTACTTCTTGAAAGTGTACCTTCAGATTTATTGCCATCCCATCAGAGGTGGGAATAATCCTGATTGCGACTGAAGGTTACGATACACTAATGTGATGTTCAAATATCATACACAAATCATAGCTTCAATTTATTCTCTGGCTAGCTGGTTGGATTTCTTACCATCATTCTCCCATCCAAGGCATATATTCTTATTTGGTATTTTCATAATCCATGTTCATTAGGCTCATTGCTTTCATATAGTTGTTGTCCAGTTTACTAACAGTAAAATACTCTCCTATTTATTTGGTTAGGAATGATAATGAAATAGTTTTGATTCGCAAATGTTACTGTGGTTCTTTTTTTGCTTGTTTTTTTTTTTTTTTTTTTTTTTTTTTCTAATAAGAAAGGGGGCAATAAGAACTTTAGGGAAAAAAAGATAAGGTTTTCAGTTATCATGTTTAAATAATACATCAAAAATAACGGAGGATGTGTGACAAAAAGGAAACATGATGGTTAATTAATCTTGTGTATGACACAATTTTGTATATGACACAAGGAAGGAACAACAAGATGCTCAATAATTCTGAAAGAAAAGATAATTTTAAGTTTTATCTTTTGAGGCAGGCGTGTGTAGACAGAGTTGAGCAGCAAAAGAAAGTACAGCTTAGATTGCTGCTTTATATTTCTGTGTGTGTGTATCTGACATTGTGTTCTTCAATTGACATCTCTGAGGTTGTTTGAAGGAGGTACACTTTAAAAATATGTAGAGGTAGGTTTTATTTTAATTGACTATTCAGAGACTTGAGTGAAAGTCAAAGTTAAAAGCTAATGGAATTCTGAGAAAATTTTATTACAGAAGAGAATTTTTGAGAACATTATTCTTGCATTTTCTAGTGAATGTGGTCTGTGAAATAAAGTTAGTACTGAAAATTATCATTCTGTAAGCTTGCATTCAGTCATCTGGACATCTTGCATATCAGATTTTTTATGTAATACAAGTATGAAGTTCAAAGAGCTGCCACAGTATCTTCTAGCATTTGATGTACTTCTTACTCCTAGGCCAGTATTTTAACTTGTATATCTTTCTTTGAGGAATGTTTCTTGTAGCATTTCCCACACACCTTTACCCATCCCCCGTTTTCTTTTCCCCAAGCAGAGCAATCAGTTTTGTTTTAGATTTGCTTAGGGTCCAAATGCATCTTACAAGGTAACATCCTCTTTTACTTTATTTTGCCTTGTTCTGTTAGCTGCCTGTTCAAAGGGAATTTGTATTTCTGCTTACGTAGTTTGTCCTATGTTTTTCTGCAGGGAAGATGATAGGATTATTATACCATAATTTTATGTATAAAGTCTCAATAAGCTGTAAATGTGACTGCAGCCTATGAATCAAATTCAAAAATTTTATTGGTCTTTTGATGATTTAAAGTCTAACAGGTGTAATCCATTGAAGACCAGCTACCACAAGACAAGCGCTCACATAAGGTCTAATTGACATATAAAAGCCAGTGCATGTATAAATACCACATTCAATTATAGCATGAAGTACAATATCCTTATCTATGAGATACAATGCTACAGTTTAAAGAAGTCAAAATATAATGATGATCTATTGTTGATATCAGAATTCTTTATATAAATTAATCTGAAATACTTGTGCAGACATCCAGGCAGAAGGCCAACTCAGTCCGTTTCCCTAGAATATTAGATCAATTAGTAGTTACATTTCAAGGCATAGTAAACCAAGAATGGGTCTGGAAGATAACATTGTAAACTTCATAAATTCTCTGCATTTCAGAGATTTTCATAAATTGTTCAGTTTTGAACCTTCATATATTTCTCCTGTGAATACCTCCTAAATATTTTATTACCCTGAAGAAATATTAATACTGTGCTTTCATGTTATTCATCCATCTATGAGGCAACCTATCTGAAAGAGGAACAAATTAATTCTTAGGAATACTGAATATTCATTGAAGCATATATTAACTGGAGTCAATAGGATATTATTTAGTATGCTGGAAAAACTGTGAGATGGCTTCACACTCCACTCATTTAGATAAGTAGGAGTTCTGCAGTTTGTACAGAAACTTTTACAGACCTGCGTGAGAGTCATCACTTATTTTTGTTTAATTTCAGTGGATAATTATTCTATATGTTTTTTTAAATAATAAACACCGGCTGCAATTGTAGTTTAAAAATAAGTGCCTCAGTATCTAGAATTTCAACATGCCAATGATGCCTGCAACAAGTGTGTTTCCAAACTTCTGTTTAAGACAGGACATTGTGACGTGCTTGTCCAGTAATGTAGGACTCTCCCTTTGTTATCTAGGAAAATGTCAAGTTTTCCTTTCAAACCGTGAGTAATAATCGGATACCCAAGTTCAGGGACTGCATTTTCAAGCCATCATATTTTAGTGCAAGCTACTGACAAGCTGAAATATGAAAAACATGAGAGACACTATCAACAAAAAGTGAATCCAAAGGACCTTTAAAAGTAACCTTAAACTGAGTGACTGATTGTAAGCTTATGCTATTGAAACTGCTCACAGCTATCTCTTAAAAGATGTCTGTAGGCTTCACATACATTTCATGACAGCCTAAATAAAGCAGTCTCACCCAATTTTTGCAGTACCAGACTCGCCAAGGCACCCAGATGATCTGTGCAATCACATGGATTTATGATCTAGGAAAAGTAGAAATCTATGAGGGGAGAGTAATAAAGAGAGAAGCACTGAAAGAACTACCAGTTTCACACAGAAAATAAGAATCAGTTTGTGATAAGTACTTTCAGTTCAGATATGTTCATACTTTCGGAACTGTTTCTTTTATAGTGAGCATCTTATTAGGCTTCTTAAACCAGTTATAAAATAGATGCTCTTTCCCCATTAGATGACAAGATCAGCCTAATAGGAGGATTTTTATCCTGGCTTTTAGTGACTTAAGGATATTGTGGCAGTTTGCTTTAGTTCACCATGCAGTGTAAATTCCCTGGCTAAACGGCACATCAAAGAACTACAGTACTGTCCAAAATGCTGTGAGCTGCAATCTGACTTCAAGGGACATGAAAGGAAAAGGAAGGAAAAAGCAAAGAAGTAAAGAATGGGACAAATTGGTTAAGGTTATAGCATAGTGGAGAAGCCCACTGATATAATGGAAAAAGCAACCAACAAAGGCATACTATAACTCTCCAATAGGAGTTTTCATTCCCATGGGAGAAAAATAAACTGTAACAGTGGTATTGGAGAGGCCAAGTCATGAAGGAACTTTGGCTAGAACACTTCCCTGGAAGACAGGACTATTTGGTATAAATATTTTTTCTGAATCTGCAAGCACATTGATATGAACTTCAGAAAACCCAGGAAAAAAATAACAATTATGCTGCAGAATACTTCATAATCTACGATAAAGAAGCTTGTCCTTTTCCAGTGTGGGCATTTTAAGACAGGAAATTATGTTTTTCACAAACAAATTTAACAGTCTAAAGTATTTAGTTTGCACTAGTTGTATTGGTCATTCTTTTGCAGGTAGTAAAATGTGGCCATTTTGCGGGTGTGATGGGTAAAACTATCTTGTAACGCTGTCTATTTTTAAAGTGATTATTTTTGTCTAGGCTTTTCAGGTTTACATGACTGGAGTCAGACTGAATTTCAGCCTGAAGGATTATTTTAAATTCTTAGTTTCAAGAAGGGGAAAAAAAAAAAAAAGTATAAATGCTTGATTTTATGATTCGGTTCAAACCAGTTTTATTTTCTTGATTTTCATAGTTTAAATACAAAATGTTGTGGATTACAAGGGAGTGTTCGCGTGTTAAAAGGCTGGCAAAAATGTGTTACTGTTTAAGAGTAGTGACCCCATGATGATGATGATGATGATGGTGGTGGCAGTAGTGATGATAACCTTTCTTGCCCAGAGTATTTAAAATTCTGTGACACAGAAGAACGTGTTGAGAAACCGCGTATACTCTAGGACAGTGAGCCAGCTGGTATCTTGTAGCTTTTCATGGTCTGATGAAAACTTCTAGTACTCTGCAGAATTACTGTAGGGCTTCAGCCATACCGACAATTTGGAGTTGAACTATGTTTCTGCTGCATGCTGGTGTGGAATCTCTTATTGGAAATGCTACAGCTAATGTCACATGCTGGATTCTAGCATGCCCCCAAATTTTGGTATACAATAAAAATGTGCAGTTTAAAAAAAATTACATGGGAATAAACTGTGTACTAAGGCAAAAAAAAGGAAAGCATATTTCTAGCTTGCAGGTATATTGAAACAGAAACTTAATAACTTCAAATAAGATCTAGAACATTTTGCAGGAATTGCAAGTAAAACATGCATAATTGAGTTGTGTCCCATAGGGAGCCATTCACCTCAAAGCTACTACTTGAAAAGATGAAATAATTGCTAGAAAACTATGGTAACATTGTTGACACTGCTAAACTTAGGAAAAAGGGAAAAGAAATTATAAGGTGAACAGGAAAGGAAAAGAAAAAATCAAAAAAGGAAATGAAAGGAAAAGAAAGGAAAAGAACGGAAGCAAAAACCCCTGAGTCTCTGTGAAAAGTTTCTGACTCATATGATAAGAGAAACCTGCTATTTTGCTGGGGAAATCCAGTCTCTAAATTAATTTAGATAAATTTGTTTTGGTTTGGATGCTTTCTTCCCTATACAGGTCCAATCATCTTGAAACTGCAAAACTGCAAAACTCACAGACATTGTTATCTGAAAAAAAAAGCATGAAATTTGTTTATTGGCACTTCCCTACTTTCAACAGATATCTGCGATACCAGCATTATTATCTGTTTACATTGATTTTTTGTTTCAAATTATGACAAAGCTTCAGGGTGGACTGAGGCACTATATTCCTGTGTTAGGCAGTCAGTCTGTCATAGTTCTTTGTTTCCATTTGCTAGATTTATTTAAATGATAGGATGGTGTCCCAGGATACACAATTCATTCTAGTGATCTGTATCAGAACAGTCAAAAACAGTCAGGAAGGATGTTAATGACATTATTGAGAGTCCACGGCAAGGTACTGGCAGAGGTACCTGCAAAGTGACCTCTGTGGGGAGTGGCTGGGCTGCCCTGTGCCGGACATGGAAGATTCCAGCTAGTTCCAGCTGACCCACCACAGGGGATGGCTGAGTCCCGCAGGCAAGGAGGTAGCACTTCAGGGAAAACATAGTTAAGAGAGATCAGAAATACTGCACAGGCAGGCAGAAGTGAGGGAAAAAGTGAGAAACTCCTGCAGACACCAAGGTGAGAGAAGAGTGTGTGAGGGGGAGTAGGTGCTCCAGGAAGTGGAGCAGAGGTTCCTTGCAGCCCAGGAAGGCCATGGTGGAGCAGACACCTATGCTATATCTCATGAGGGACCCATGCTGCAGCAGATGAATATGTCCTGAAAAAGGCTGCAGCCCATGGGAAGACCCACACTGAAGCATGAAAAAGGTATGAGAAGGAAGAAACAGTGGAGAGAAACTGTAATGCACAACCCTCCCTTCACCCCCTGCCTTGTGCCTCTCAGAGGGAGGCAAAGGATTCAGGAATAAGGAGTGAAGCTGAACCTGGGAAGGTGCGCATATGGGAGAATACGTTCTAGTTTTTGTCTTTATCTGTCACCATCCTACTCAGTTTTAAATTAGCAATAAATTAAATTAATATTCCCGAAATCAGGTCTGTTTTGCCTGCTACAGAAAATGGCAAGCAATCTCCTTCTTTATCTCAACCTATAAGCTTTTTCTTCATATTTTCTCACCTTGCCATGTTGAGGAGGTAGTGAGTGAGAGAGCAGCTGGATGGGCATCTGGTAGCTGTCCATCGTCACCCCACCACCAAAATAAAGCAGGGTGGACTACTGCTGAACCCAGGACATCAGTAGTCCAGAACATCAATTCTCACACCGACCTACTTTAAAGTAATGATGTAATCAAAGACAGAAGGTAGAAGAACATGTCGGTCGCTTTCCTAAGGTCTGAAGAGAAAAAGCTGTCAGTGCGAACTCAAAGCTAACTTGTAGATAAGTATTTTTTTGGAAGCTACAGTTGTATCTTGTAAAAGGGAACAAAATTTCTTTTTGTGGATTAAGAATAGTTATGGTCATTTTGTCTGACCTCTTGCATAACATAGGCCTTAGGATTTCATTCAGTGTTTTCTGCAGTTAGTCTTTAGCCTGATTCATGTCTACTATTGACCATTAGTGTTTATAGGGTAACTTGTATTTTAGAAATAAATATTAGCTGATGAGATTTAAAGCTTCTGGAAATTGTTCCTTGAAGCTTCACTTATAGTCCCTTTTTATTATTCTTAGATGTTTAGTTCTTTGATGTCACACAGATACCTGCCTATTTGTTGCTACTGACCTCTTGTAGTCTCTTGGTAATGTTGTTGTTTTGTTCCTACCAATTCAGATACTGGTGCCTGATATAGCCTACCACTTAAAATGCCAGCATATAAAAATGCCAGCACTGACTACATTACTGTGGGATTTGAAGGACTGGCGTAATATTTAGCTACTAAAACTTATTATTTTAAAAGAGTATCTCATATAATAGAGCATGGTAAGAGTGGGTAACATTTTCTAAAAGACCAAATACAGGGATGTTGTCCGGGAAGCTAGGGACCAGGTTAGGAAAGCTAAGGCCCACTTTGAATTAAACTTGGCTAGGGATGTTAAAGATAACAGGAAGGGATTTTATAGGTACATTGCCAATAAAAGACAGGTTAGGGACACCGTGGGCCCTCTCCAGAAGCTATCGGGAGAACTGGCTACTCTGGATTTGGAGAAGGCTGAGGTTCTTAATGACTTCTTTGCCTCAGTCTTTACCGGCAAATGCTCTGACCACACCACCCAAGTATTGGAAGGCAGACGCGGGGACGGTGAGGGTGGGGACCCTGGGCCCACTGTGGGGGAGGATCTTGTTCGGGACCATCTTAGGAACCTGAATGTACACAAGTCCATGGGGCCGGATGAAATCCATCCGCGGGTCCTGAAGGAGCTGGCAAATGAAGTTGCTAAGCCACTGTCCATCATATTTGAAAAATCGTGGCAGTCAGGTGAAGTTCCTGATGACTGGAAAAAGGGAAATATAACCCCCATTTTTAAGAAGGGGGAAATGGATGAGCCAGGGAATTACAGACCAGTCAGTCTCACCTCTGTGCCTGGCAAAATCTTGGAGCGGATTCTCCTGGAAGGCATGCTGAGGCACATGACTACCAACAAGGTGCTTGGAGACAGCCAGCATGGCTTCACTAAGAAGTAATCCTGCCTGACCAATCTGGTGACCTTCTATGATGGGCTACGGAACTGATGGACAGCGGCAGACCAGTTGATGTCATCTACCTGGACTTATGTAAAACCTTTGACACTGTCTCACATGACATCCTTCTCTCTAAGTTGAAGAAACATCAATTTGATAGGTGGAGCACTCGGTGGATAAAGAACTGTCTGGATGGCCGCACGCAAAGAGTAGTGCTCAGTGGCTCAGTGTCCACCTGGAGACCAGTAACGAGTGGTGTCCCCCAGGGATCGGTGTTGGGACCGGTCTTGTTCAACATCTTTGTGGGTGACATGGACAGTGGGATTGAGGGCGCCCTCAGCAAGTTTGCCGATGACACCAAGCTGTGTGGTTCAGTTGATACATTGGAGGGAAGGAATGGCATCCAGAGGGACCTTGACACACTTGTGAGGTGGGCTGATGCCAACCTAATGAAGTTTAACCATGCTAAGTGCAAAGTCCTACACCTGGGTCGGAGCAATGCTAGGCACAGCTCCAGGTCGGGCAGGGAAGAGATTCAGAGCAGCCCTGCTGAGAAGGACTTGGCGGTGTGGGTTGATGAAAAATGAACATGATCCGGCAGTGTGCGCTTGCAGCCCAGAAAACCAAGCGTATCCTGGGCTGCATCAAAAGGAGTGTGACCAGCAGGTCGAGGGAGGTGCTCCTGCCCCTTTACTCTGCTCTCGTGAGACCTCACTTGGAGTATTGTGTGCAGTTCTGGTGTCCTCAACATAAAAAGGACATGGAACAGTTAGAACAAGTGCAGAGGAGGGCCATGAGGAAGATCAGGGGACTGGAGCACCTCCCGTATGAAGATAAGCTGAGAAAATTGGGGCTGTTGAGCCTGGAGAAGAGAAGGCTGTGTGGAGACCTCATAGCAGCCTTCCAATACCTGAAGGGGGCCTATAGGGATGCTGGGGAGGGACTCTTCATTAGGGACTGTGGTGAGAGGACAAGGGGTAATGGGTTCAAACTTAAACAGGGGAAGTTTAGATTGGATCTGAGGAAGAAATTCTTTACTGTGAGGGTGGTGAGGTCCTGGAATGGGTTGCCCAGGGAGGTTGTGGATGCTTCATCCCTGGCTGAGTTCAAGGTGGGGTTGGACATAGCCTTGGATGGCATGGTTTAGTGGGGGGTGTCCCTGCCCATGGCAGGGGGGTTGGAACTCGATGATCTTGAGGTCCTTTCCAACCCTATTCTATGATTCTATAAATACATAAGAGTGCCGATCCACTGCTGTTGGAAGAAAATTTGCCAAGTTAGTGAATACACTAAATTGCTGATCCTATGAAGATAAGCTGTCCGCAACTGCAGGCTGCATAAGCCTTCATGTAATAAAAGCAGAAGCACATTGTTTTCATACTGTTCTAGAATTCTTGACCTTGGCATATTGTGTTTTCCTCCGTTGTGTAAAGAACTTTTAATGGACACAGCAGGAGAATAAAGGATTAGCAAATGAAAACACGATCCGCAGGCTTAGTAGAAGAATCTGAGTAGCCATGAAAGTTGCTCTGTGCATGCCCATACAGACACAGAAAAGGCAGCTGGTGGTAAATTCATTGAAAAAACAGTTAAGAATAAAACTCAAAGCCCCCTTGGTTAATTGCTCATATTGCCTGCTTTCGCAGTTGGCATTTTCTCTGATGAAAATTAAGTACTCTTTCTCAATGTAGACTTTTAGGACAATAAAATCTTCATCTGTTTGCAAACCTAGTAAACCACTTCCAGAAATGTGACAACTAGACTGTTCTTAACTTTCAGGTGTAACACAAGAGAACAACAGTAACAGTTGCCATCAGCTTTAAAACTTTAGGTAAATGTATAAATTTCAACAGTTAATGAGGATCAGTGTCTATGTGCAGTGACACCTACAAGGTGCAAAATAAAGTTACTATATGATAGGATGAAAATCCTAAATTGCTTTATTGCTCTCCACTGAGCAATCTGCAGTTATTTATTTAGTGAAAAGTTATTTCACACATTCTGTAATGAGAGCAGCTGTAGTTCTTTAAAGACAAAATTGATGAGTGGACCAAAACTCAAACCAAAACTATTTCCTCAATTAATTAGCCTGATTGGTGAGTAACAGCAGCCCTTACATGGTATGCAGCTGGTGAATAACATATTCCAAGTGCTTCTTTTTCTCCACTGACTAATTGAATCTTTGAATGACACAGTCAGATTTCTTAGTCTGCATTGTTGATTTCAACAGCTGGATAAGATGAATCCCCTGGCCATACTGATCCACAAATTCTTGAAAGGCTTTAATAACAATTTGGTTGTACAGGTGGTATAGAAAACAGCTTGAGAATGTGATAGCGATTAATAGATTTTATTCTAATTAATAGAGAAGAACTGATTGGGAATATCAATCCCTGTAGGAGGTGGGATCTAACTAGGGAACTATGAAATGGTTACATAAATAGCCTTCAGAATAGGAAAGACAAGATGCAATAGAATTGAAACAGGAAGGTAGACTGAAGAGAAATAGGAATTTGCGTAAAAACTTCCCAGAAGTTATGTCACTTTGTGGAGAATAATTTAAAGTGTTATGGGTAATAAACATGGCTAAAGTGCATGCTTTGTACTGATCTTGAACAAAAAGAAAAAAGCATTTAAAAAATGGAACCTGTCTTTTTGATACAAAAATGAGCATGAAAACACAGAACAAAAAAGTAGAAATGAAATAAAAGACTGACTGCTAACTATAGTGAGGTAGCAACTGTTCTCTGGTTTCCACTAGCTAGCTGTCCAAATGAGCAGTATGCTCTGGATCTAATATGGACTCTGTTGCAGTGAGAAATTGAGGCTCTATCTACACCAGCAGAGTAAACCTGACCAGAAACTTGTCCTGACACTAATGACTACAAACACCACACAGTTTATATGTGTCTTGCAAACTGAACTTCCAAAGCTGTGGCTGTGGGCAAATTCTTTACCAGAGAGGGCCCTAACAAAGCTGTAACTCCCCAGCTGTGATCAGGAACAACCAATGCTAGCTGGAATATGCCACATCCCTGCTTAGGAGACTCTCTGGCAGTTTGTGAGTGCAGAGAATTGTGTAACTGTGCTTGAGACTGTTGCTATGAATCTATAGTCATAATCTGAATATGTGCACTGTTGGGTGCAGTGTATGGCATGAAGATACGTAGTGGATATGGACCGTGTAAAGCTTGCTGCACTAGTTTGCAACTGAGGGGTTACAACACTTTTGTGTCATAACTGATACCCCTTAGTTTGCAAACTAAGTCTGATACAGTTCTGTGCAGATTATTGAATTTTGCCTTTGTATTGCATTGCTCAGTAGGGGATTTAGCAAGCCAAATCAGTGCCAAACTTCATGTAAACAATTATTAGTATGAACAGTAGGTGTTCCTTGCCATTTAGTACCAGAGACGTGGCTGGAATGTTGTAGAGGCTTCTGTATATCTAAAAAAAAAGGAATCTGTCATCAAGTGGCTAATGCATTTTTTCAATAATGTCAGCACAAGGTCAGATCTCATTGTTGAATGAAAAAGAACAAATTAGAGAGGGCTTTACCAAATTAGAGGCTTTCAGATTGTCTGAGACTGATGAATATACTATCTGGAGGAAAGTGGTCTCATCTTCAAAAGTGAAAAGTAGACAATTATAGATCTGCCACCTTAACGTTGACATGCAAGACAAATAAATATTTGAAGTTGCCTACTGTCATGGGGTCAGCAGTAGCAGTCATTTTTCTACATCTTGGTAGCTGATGCAGCACTGTGTTTTCGACATTTGGCCTGGGAACAGTTCTGAAAACACCAGTGTTTTCAGTTACTTCTTGGTAATGTTTTGGCTTGACCAAGGACTTTCTGGGCCTTGTGCTCTGCCAGGGAGGAGGGGAAGCCAGGAGGAAGTAGAAACAGGACACCTGACCCAAACTGACCAAAGAGGTATTCCATGCCACAGCGCGTTATGGCCAGGATGCAAAAACAGAGGGCAGAGACCCAGAAGGGTTTGGGGGCTGGCTGCTGGGGGTGCACTGTGTGGTCGGGCTTGGTATTGGGTGGTGAGCGATTGTATTCTCTTCCCTTGTATTTCCCTTGCCATTATTTTTATTGGTGGCAGCAGAAGTGGTTTTGTGTTATACATAGAATCATAGAATAGAATCATAGAAGAGTTAGGGTTGGAAAGGACCTTAAGATTATATAGTTTCAAACTCCATGCCATGGGCAGGGACACCTCCCACTAAACCATGCCATCCAAGGCTATGTCCAACCCCACCTTGAACTCAGCCAGGGATGAAGCATTCACAACTTCCCTGGGAAACCCATTCCAGGGCCCCACCACCCTCACAGTAAAGAATTTCTTCCTCAGATCCAATCTAAACTTCCCCTGTTTAAGTTTGAACCCTTTACCCCTTGTTCTCTCACCACAGTCCCTAATGAAGAGTCCCTCCCCAGCATCCCTATAGGCCCCCTTCAGGTATTGGAAGGCTGCTATGAGGTCTCCACACAGCCTTCTCTTCTCCAGGCTCAACAGCCCCAATTTTCTCAGCCTATCTTCATATGGCAGGTGCTCCAGTCCCCTGATCGTCCTCGTGGCCCTCCTCTGCACTTGTTCTAACAGTTCCATGTCCTTTTTATGTTGAGGACACCAGAACTGCACACAATACTCCAAGTGAGGTCCCACGAGAGCAGAGTAAAGGGGCAGGAGCACCTCCCGCCCCCTACTGGTCACACTCCTTTTGATGCAGCCCAGGATACGCTTGGCTTTCTGGGCTGCAAGCGCACACTGCCGGCTCATGTTCATTTTCTCATCGACCATCACCGCCAAGTCCTTCCCTGCAGGGCTGCTCTGAATCTCTTCCCTGCCCAACCTGTAGCTGTGCCTAGCATTGCTCCGACCCAGGTGGAGGACCTTGCAGTTGGCATGGTTAAACTTCATCAGGTTGGCATCAGCCCACCTCACAAGCATGTCTAGGTCCCTCTGGATGGCATTCCTTCCCTCCAATGTATCAACCTAACCACACAGCTTTGTGTCGTCGGCAAACTTGCTGAGGACACCCTCAATCCCACTGTCCATGTCACCCACGAAGATGTTGAACAAGACCGGTCCCAACACCGATCCCTGGGGGACACCACTCGTTACTGGTCTCCAGGTGGACATTGAGCCACTGAACACTCCTCTTTACATGTGGACATCCAGCCAGTTCTTTATCCACTGAGTGGTCCACCTATCAAATTGATGTCTCTCCAACTTAGAGAGAAGAATGTCATGTGAGACAGTGTCAAAGGTTTTACATAAGTCCAGGTAGATGACATCAACTGCTCTACCCCTGTCCATCAGTTCCTTAGCCCCTTCATAGAAGGCCACCAGATTGGTCAGGCAGGATTTCCCCTTTGTGAAGCCATGCTGGCTGTCCCCAAGCACCCTGTTGGTAGTCATGTGCCTCAGCATGCCTTCCAGGAGAATCCGCTCCAAGATTTTGCCAGGCACAGAGGTGAGACTGACTGGTCTGTAATTCCACGGCTCATCCATTTTCCCCTTCTTAAAAATGGGGGTTATATTTCCCTTTTTCCAGTCATCAGGAACTTGACCTGACTGCCATGATTTCTCAAATATGATGGACAGTGGCTTAGCAACTTCATTTGCCAGCTCCTTCAGGACCCGCAGATGGATTTCATCAGATCCGACTTGTGTACATTCAGATTCCTAAGATGGTCTTGAACCAGACCCTCTTCTACAGTGGGCCCAGGGTCTTCGTTCTCACCGTCCCTGCATCTGCCTTCCAGTACTTGGGTGGTGTGGTCAGAGCATTTGCTGGCGAAGACTGAGGCAACAAAGTCATTAAGAACCTCAGCCTTCTCTATGTCCAGGGTATCCAGTTCTCCCGATAGCTTCTGGAGAGGACCCACATTGTCCCTAACCTGTCTTTTATTTGCAATGTACCTATAAAATCCCTTCCTGTTATCCTTAACATCCCTAGCCAAATTTAATTCACAACTTCCCTGGACAACCCATTCCAGTGCCTCACCACCCTTACAGCAAAGAATTTCTTCCTGAGATCCAATCTAAACTTTCCCTGTTCAAGTTTGAACCCATTACCCCTTGTCCTATCACTACAGTCCCTCATGAAGAGTCCCTCCCCAGCATCCTTATAGGCCCCTTCAGATATTGGAAGGCTGCTATGAGGTCTCCACTCAGCCTTCTCTTCTGCAGGCTGAACAGCCCCAACTTTCTCATCCTAATGTTGAAAACTAGCTTTATGTCTGTACTCTGCATGGCAAGGAGTTGATCTCCCTTATGTAGACTGAGGGAGACTCAGGTAGATGTTTTGTACCATGGCATGTTATTGGATAATATTGAATATTGATGCTAAAATTCTAAAATTTTACACACTTTATTATGAAACTGTTTTGTTGTGGTGATTTATTTTTGTTTGTTTGTTTTTTCTTTTTGGTAGGGGGAGGTGGTGGTGGTTTTGTTAGTTTGTTTTTTTCTCAGCATGTGATTAACCAGATATTTCTAGGAAAATGGAGTTGACATTTTCTAGTCAGCAGTACTTTCTGGTGCTATTTTTAAAGTAACTTCCAAGTCTTTATTTTTTTTTTTTTTTTCCTTAAAAGGCTCATTGTAAGTTGCTTTGAATACCTACACTCCTAAATTGTTTTCCATCATTTTTAGGACTTTATATATATCTGCCAACTCACGAGCTCATGACTGCAAGATATATTTTGCTAGAGCTGTTAAAATCAGAAATAAAGCTTTTTTGACAGGATTTCTCATGCAAAAAGTGAAGCGTGGCTACCTTCTGGCTCAGTAAACTTCTTTATCCCATGAGCACCTCCCGTATTAAGATAGGCTGAGAAAACTGGGGCTGTTCAGCCTGGAGAAGAGAAGGCTGCATGGAGACCTCATAGCAGCCTTCCAATATCTGAAGGCGGCCTATAGGGATACTGGGGAGGGACTCTTCATGAGGGACTGTAGTGAGAGGACAAGGGGTAACAGGTTCAAACTTGAACAGGGGAAGTTCAGATTGGACATGAGAAGACATTCTTTACTGTAAGGGTGGTGAGGCACTGGAATGGGTTGCCCAGGGAAGTCGTGAATTCTCCATCACTGGCACTGCTCAAGGTGGGGTTGGACATAGCCTTGGATGGCATGGTTTAGTGTGAGGCGTCCCCGCCTATGGCATGGGGGTTGGAACTTGATGATCTTAAGGTCCTTTCCAACCCTAACTATTCTATGATTCTACGATTCTATGTTGTCTTCAGTCTTTACAGTTCTTCGGCCTGTGCCTCTAGTGGAGTTTCACTGCCCACACATTTGATAGCTCTACAATATTTCATGCCAGAGAAGAAGTAAAAAAAAAAAAAAAAGCTTTCTGCCCTACTTTTATGTTCTACTATTGTCACTAACTCTTGCAAAACAAGCATCTTACAGTCTGCACATAGGTCTTTTAAAGGAAAAAATCTGAGCTAACCTTTAAATACTTTAGGTAGTTGCTGCCTTCTGCTCCAGTGATGCATGCTGAAGGAAACTTCCTTACAAACTGTCCTTGAAAGTTTCACAAGAAAATGTGTCTCTTAAAAAGCCAAAATAAAGACGTACAAATACTGGAAACATTCTATTCTTGAAAATATTATGAAATCTTCTGCACAGATGGACTGAGAGTTTAATTACAGCAACCTCTGAGTGTTGCAGACATCGCTGTTCTCTCAGAGTTGGAGAAACAGCAACAAAAATATCCATCAGGGGCTAGTTTGACAGATCTATATCGGTTATGATTGCAACCAGATGCTGTTTCATTTGTCACCCAAACATCCAAAAATGTTGCAATATCCTTATTACTATAGGGATATCTAATTTTAGGTACCTAAAGGGACATTTCAAATACAGCAGCAAAAAAAGTTAATATACAAAGGCCTAATTAATGATGTAGTTAGCTTACAATGATACTCTGAATACTTGCTTTTTGTGACACGTGTGGAAACATACACACTACTGAATTCTCACTTGAGAATCCTCACTGTTGAGATGCTTCATCTCAACTGAAGTGTTCTTCCACAGTACTGTTCTAGTTAATAGTCTATGGTCATGTATACAGAGCTGCAGTATATTGCCACATTTTTTTCTGATGAAGGGTCAAATGCTCTGTCAAAAGTGGAATAAATCTTATTGTGGTGAATATGAATATAAATGAGGTAAAATTCCTTTTGCTATTTTCCTATCACATACAAAACTGCCTATGTTTGCAATTAAAAAAGAAAATATAAAAAAAATGGATACTAATGACATGGTTCATAAAGGGAAATATCTTTCTGAAAACAATAGGTGGTGAATAATACCTAGGTAGGCAGCACTGTGCCACAGTGGAGCAAAATAATAACTGTTGTGAAGAAAAGCACTCGGTAAAATAAATATCATCCTACTGAGTTCATGGAATAGTGCATGCCTAATGTCACAGCAGGTGGCATTTTAATTGTCCTCAAAATAATATGCAACACACTATCTTTTGGCTTAATCATATGACTGTACTTATTTGTAGGTCCTGCTTATAAATATGTGGGTCCTACTTGTATTACAAGAAACAATGGGGATTTGTACCTCCTTTCAGCTTCTACTGTATCTTACAATAATTAGGAAGTATTTAAATGGGTGCATGCAGACAGGCTGAATTTATTCCATTAGTGCTTAGAGGTGGCTGGATGTGAGACAGCTATAGTGTGGAAGCCAGTAATTCTGATATGGCACCATGCATGATCTAGCATACCCTATGTACAGTATAACAGAAATATTGACCTGCCACTGGCATTTATTCACAGGGTGACTTAGAATCGGGATGAAATGCTCAGTTTCTGAGGAAAATATGAAGACAGTTGTATTTCCAGAATGCTGACAAAAATTCATATTACATTGATTAGTTTATGCTATTCATAACAAGATAAACTGAGAAGGAAGACAAACTTCCCACTGTAGATTCTGCTCTAACTCTTGGCAAATTTCTCAATCTAGAAAAAACACTGAAATTTGCATGTAAATCTTGACAATATGACAAAAACAAGTCTGAATGAGTTACTGAACAGAAGTGAGGTTGAATAAGTGCTTCATGTTCAGCATGTAAGCTTACGCAAGGACCCTTTCCTGCGCTTCCCAGTCACTTTATCTTTAAACGTAGATGCTCTGTACAGTTTATGATTTTTTTTGTGACTTTCATTTTTCTGTCCCATTGAAAAGGATACTAGTGGAAGGATTTGACATAATTATTACATCTCCCTTGTGTTTTATGGAGAGGACTTAAATAGCCAGGTGCTTCTTGTAACCACTTTAATCATTCATTTCTAAAAAGGCAATTATAAATTCCCTATCCATGGTAAACACTTAACCTCTCGTGTCAGAGTGGCCTATCTTGTTTTCCTAAAGAGATTTTAACTGTGAAGTGCAGATGGATTGAATTAAGTGTTTCAGCTCCCTGGAAATTATATGAGCATTCTACCATCATCAGTGTAATCAGAAACCTATTTGCACTCTTCTGCCTTAAATAACTTCAGTCCAGGATGTATATAGGGACGGGAAGAATTGCTTTGACAGATTTCACTACCAACTGTTCCTCAAATGTTACAGAGTGACATTGCTAGTGAATAGAAGGTGCTGACTATTATCTGTGGTTAATAACATCACTCACTAGCACCCATTCAGCTGCCAGTTAGCACAAAGCCATATCTACATGACTTTTAAAGGGTCTGCATTAATACACCCAGCCAATCAATGATTTATGCCCCTTTCACAAGGACACTGGTCTGTTGCCATAGCTAGATGCTGTCAACAGAAAATGACACAGGAGTTACAAAAGGTAAAACGGTGTCAATTTAATCAGAGAGCAGACAAAAGGCAGACAATGCTGCACTGGAAAGGAGTATACCAAGGAGACTCAGAGGTTGGCGCAAACCGCTTTCGGCAGGTCCCAGTGAAACCAGATTGAAATTCAGTGATAGAAAATCCAGAAATGTGACACAGAGGATGAGAGCTGTTGTTTCCATTCAATTAAAATCAGTGACTGCTGCTGGCATAAAATAAATTTGACAAAATACCAAGAGAATCTGTATTGTAGGTCAAACTATTTTCCTTCTAAACTGAAAGAAAATAACAGTGGCAAATGAGTTAGTGAAACTGTTGTCTAAATTACACAAAATAATGATAAAAAAGTCCTCCTGCAATTTTCTGTTCACTGTGAAGTTAAACAAAACTCTACTAATTGAGATGATTATACTGTAAAAATTAAGCAATTTCAAATGTTTACACACTTATGAAAATGGGCTGTAAGAAGTTTAAGATTCTTCCTTTTGGAATTCATACTGTGCTGTACACGTAATTTCTCAAAAACTTGTTTATTTTCAAGGATTTATAGGAAAGCAACTTTGTATCAGTTCATGTTTGTGTGGAAAATTGAATATATGGGTTGTTATCTGGCCACATAGGGCTCTACATCTTGTCTTGTTATGCATTTGTTTAATGTTGGTGTCCTGTGCTGTCAGCATACTGCAATCTGACTACATGTCAGCTCTAAGTGTGCAGCTCTCTTCTTCCTCTCTGTGATCTTTCTTGTAAAGAAATCTTGGTTCTTAGTCAGGAGCAGATCCAAATAGTGTCTGATCTGGTCTGCCTGGGTTAGGAGAACAAATCTCACATGTTAAGAGAATGAATCTCACATATCCTGTAGCCTAGATGTGGGTTTACAAACATCTAGTCTCAAGAGTTTTGCGTCTAATGTTGAGTACCAAGAATTCTTACATTTATTTTCTAGCTGATCTAAATCTAAAGGCCTATTTAATCTTCTGAAGCTGTGGAACAGTTAGAGATGATGTGTGTCTTTCCACTGAGCCTAGACAAGAAATGGAAAGCTTAGTTTTCTGATAATAGGTAGGATAGCTTTTGTCCTTCATGTGTGTACATAAAAAACATTTCGGTGACCAATTGTAAATATAATTGTTAGGGTTCAGAAAACTCCCCAAATTCTTCTGAGTTCTATGTAAAGTAAAATAATGAGAAGAGATTAGAAAAAAGAAATCTTTATTTGGTTGTAAATATGCACTTTAAAAATTAAGATTGCAAGCTGCTCAAGTTGATATAAAAATTCATGATCAGGTGAACAAGCTGTTTGTCAATTATTGGTAATATATGAAAGCTCGTATTAATGAACTCTGACTAATCTCTCTGTTAGACTTTCCTGGTCTCTTTTGCTTATTAGCTGTTGAGGTATAGCAAGGATTTTTTAGTATTTGTGAAGAGTTTTATCTATGTATAGTTTTTCTTGACCTACATAGAATGACTAGAATGGCATCGAGGACCTCTCTGGTCACCTGCTTATTATTTCTGCATGTAAGCTACTTCAAAATAAATGAAAGCATCTGTAATCAAAATGACTTTGCAAGATGGAAAGTGACGAGGGCAGGTGCTGGTCTGATACTAGATCTGCACACAAGGTGTCCTACTGTGAAAACAGCTGGACTGTGATTTATGTATGAGGATTCATTAAAAATAACAAAAAATATTATGCCCTGGGTTCAGCAGTAGCAGTCATTTTTCTCCTTCTTGGTAGCTGGTGCAACGTTGTGTTTTTGATTTTGGGCCTGGGAACAGCGCTGATAACACCAGCGTTTTCAGTTACTGCTTGGTAATGTTTTGGTTTTGACCGAGGACTTTCTGAGTTTCATGCTCTGCCAGGGAGGAGGAGAAGCCGGGAGGAAGGAGCGACAGCACACCTGACCCAAACTGACCAAACAGGTATTCCATACCACAGCACGTCATGTCCAGGATGTAAAAACAGAGGGCAGAGACCTGGAAGGCTGGGGGCGTACTGTGGGGGGTGCACTGCGTGGTCGGGCTTGATATTGGGTGGTGAGCAATTGTATTCTTTTCCTTTGTATTTTCTCTTGTCAATGTTATTATTGGTAGTAGCAGTAGTGATTTGTGTTATACCTTACTTACTAAACTGTTCTTGTCTCAACCTGTGGGAGTTGCATTCTTTCTATTCTCCTTCCCATCCCTCCAGGAGAGGAGGGAAGAAAGAGGGGGAAGTGAGTGAGAGAGCGGCTGCATGAGTTTATAGAGGCTTAAACCACGACATATTAGCATAAACTTGCATGGACAATTAATCTGGTGGGAAGCCACCTAAACTTAGATCCAGTGTAAGACAGACTGCTGCTTTTCTGAAAGAGTATGGGTTACTCTCGTTGATGAGGGAGTAATATGTGTTGTAAGCAGACACAAGTAGGTAGAGAGTGACACAAGTTGAAGATATAACTGCCTAAACCTAATGAGTTGTTCAAAACAGGTCACTTATCTTTGGCATTATCTATCCTAACATCAGGTACCTGAAGTTACCATAAACTAGGTGCCTATATGTCCTATAAAACAGATGACAAAAAAGTATCTCTGGGAGGACAAATGCATGCCATGCTAAAAGTTTGGATGGGATCATTTGTGCCTTGGAAGCACTTGTTTTTCTCTACTGACAGACTTTTTTTTTTTTTTTTTTTTTTTTTTTTAGCCTAAGCTCCTTATTTTCAGGATCTTTAAAGTTAGATAGCATGAAATGGATGCCTAATTTAGTTATCATCATTTCTGAACAGCATCAAGGTTGATGGGAAGGTGTGTTCTTTGAAAAGCTGCTTCAGTGATGTTTAACGCTGTAACATACCAGAAAATACATTTGGAAATTAGAGTCATGCTGATGAAAACATCACTGAGAGTAAGAAAAAGGAAATTTGTAGAAAAATTTTCCGTCTTCCAGTGTACAATCATTTGATTTCATATGTGACAGAAATTTTTTACGTTATCTATTTTAAGTAGTATCTTTTCTGTGGAGTGTCTTTCAAACTGATTTGGGTAATATTACTTTCACTAGATCTGAGAAGCAAGAAAAAATCTTCAGTATTGATTTTTAATGCAAATTGATTTACATAAATAGGGAATTAATTTTACTATGTAATAATACACATGATAAACAAATGCATTGTGGTTTTAGTAGCTTATATGTAGCATATAGAATTAAAAATTTTGCGCTCTATTTTAGTCTTTCTCACCAGTAATTGTCTTTTAATATATCTCTGCCTGTAGGTTATTCACGGAGAAGGAAACAAGATTTTACATGGCATTTGACATTACAGTACGCTTACTGGCCCAGAATGTTTGATGCAGAACTAGGCTTTTGCAGTTGCTTGCATTTTTTCTTTCTTTTCTAGAGATTATTTCATTTTACATTACACTGTACAAACAGCAACTACTAATGAAGTATAAATTTACATTATATAATTTATATTTATTTTTATGTTCTCTGTATTTTTATATCTAATATAAATTTGTATTATAATGGGCATAAAAAGCTAGAGTAGACATGACACATTTCTTTACTAGAACACATGATTTCCAATATATCTGACTTTTTATTGGACTATGTCTAGTGATTATTTTTAAATAGACAATTGATATTTGATTTTTAAATCACACAATAACAAGTCGATATTAATACGGGTATACCACTGGAACAGTAGAGGCTGAATAAATTTATGAACCTCCAGGGCACTGCTCAGCCATGTAACCCATGTTATAGATCCCTTTTTATAAGGAATGATGGGAAGTGTTCTGTTTTTCTGAAGAAAAGCATTACTGGGGTATAGACAGACATTTCATCCAAAATAAATGCAATGAAGCTGTCTAAACAATTAGGGAACATTTTTTATTTGTGCCTGAGAAATAACAACTAGACCCCTTTGGAAAAAAGCACAGTGCTAATAGTTTCAGTATAATAAAAATGTTGGAGCTAGAGTTATGAGAAATGAGTTTCCAGAGACTTAATACCTAACTTTCTGAATTTGGAATTGAGTGGAGTCACTGAAAATGTGATACAACAACCACCAGATTCAAAGCTTGAGTCAGTCTGATTTCTATTTATCTATATTACAAAGTGACTAGCATTCGAATTTTTTTAAATGTGTGAGACATTTTATTCATAACTGCAAGCAGAATTCTTTAACATTAATAAGGATAAAATAGAAAAAAAGTCACAAATATTTAAAAAAAAATAAGTATAAATGGCAGTGATGTACAAAACAGTAAATATCTTAAAAATTGCACAAATCTCCCTCTAATTATTTTGTGATGGCTTTTATTGGGTTTTTTTGAGGGGTGCACGCGTGTGTGTATGTGTGAATGGATCCCAAACGTATCAACTGTGAGCACTGTTCTGGTTTTGTCATGAGTCTGCATTCAAGACTTTGTTCAGACAGCATTTTTTCCACTCTGGTGTCAGAAGTTTAAGATATGTCAAGTTGAGTATATCCTGAAAATTGCTACTTCTCTTCTTGAATTTTTAAGGGACTCCAGATGATTAGTTCATTCGGGTATCTCCCTAGCAGTTGTTTGAAGTTATTAAGGTTAATCCCATCCTATTGTCGTGGTTTAAACCCCTCAAACTCACGCAGCTGCTCTCTCACTCACTCCTCACTCTTTCTTCCCTCCGCTCCTGGGGGGATGGGAAGGAGAATCGAAAGAATGCAACTCCCACAGGTTGAGATAAGAACAGTTTAGTAACTAAACTGTAACATAAATCACTACTGCTACCACCAATAATAATAATAAGAGAAAATACAAGGGAAAAGAATACAATTGCTCACCACCCAATATCAAGCCCGACCATGCAGTGCACCCCCACCACCGTGCACCCTCACCACCCTTCCAGGTCTCTCCTCTCTGTTTCTACATCCAGGACATGACGTGCTGTGGTATGGAATACCTCTTTGGTTAGTCTGGGTCAGGTGTCCTGTCTCTCCTTCCTCTTGGCTTCCCCTCCTCCCTAGCAGAGCATGAGACTCACAAAGTCCTTGGCCAGTCTAAACATTGCCAAGCAGAAACTGAAAACACTGGTGTTATCAGCACTGTTCCCAGACCCAAAATCAAAAACGCAGCACTGCACCAGCTACCAAGAAGGAGAAAAAACAACTGCCGCTGCTGAACCCAGGACACCTATGCATATGTTTGAGAAGTTACACTTGGTTTCAATGTATATGTCAGCAAAATTTTGCATAGGGAGCTCCAGTAGAGTCACAGAAATTCTGTAACTGACTTCTAGACTTCTTTATACTATATCATTCTTGTTTTATTTGTGCTATGATGAAATCCATAGGATGGCATTTGTTATATTTTTAAAGCGTTAACTATATTTTTTTTTTTTTAATATAGCTTGGACATTCAACACTTTAAGAGAAAACATTCTGATCTAGTTACCGATATGATCCTTTCATAGAATTTTTGTTGACTCTAGGATTTTTGACCAGAAAAGTATATTGTTATGTCAGAAAAAGACATTTCAAAACCAATAATAGATGACATATTTTGACTATTTTCAGAAGCAAATCTTCCCATTATTGATGTAGTAAAAGGTTTTCACTTTGAATGGATTTGTTTCTCAGTTTCACTGCCACCTTACAGGGAAAGAGAATAATATGCAGACATGCTTAATTGATAAAGCATCAAACTTAAAAGTACAAGAGGACTAGGACAACCCAGCCACTTACTACAAACCACTTCTCTGTGGCTATGCTAGTTTGTGCTCATTCATGAATCTGCAGAACTAAAGAGACAAACGAGAGTTCAGGAGGTGTTTCTGATAGTTGTGTAGCTCAGATACACAGTGCTGGTATCCCCAGTTATGTCTAAGCCTATTCTATAGCTATTTTGCAATTCTAGTATTAAACTTTATAAATTACAATTTTATGTAACTTCATTCAGTGAAAAAAGTCATTTAACTAGACTCAGTTGTAAGTAACTTTATATTTGATCAAAGAGGGGTGTAATTTAGTACAGGACTGCAACTGAATATCCAGGCTAGATAAAACTCTGAGTAACAAATTGATCTCATAACTGATCCTGGTTTTAGCCAGAGACTGTTGAGGTCTCTCCAGCATGAACTATAATACTATCCTATTGACTTCTCATCATTGCAGTACATTTTTATTCCTCCTTGTTCCAAGATTTACGTAGGATTTCTAGAGTTCAAAAGTATTTTTTTCTCTGTACACTTTTTCATGGCACATACACCCTGTTCTGCCTCTGCAAGGTAAACTGTATCAGACATATAAATAGAATCATCACTGACATGCACAAATCTACAACCCTGAACTATATTTTCAACATGACAAACAATCAGGTAATTTCCTTCTCAGGAAACTATCCTGTATTCTATTCTTGCATTTACTTTTCTGCACCTTTGAGAACTCCTGTACAGTAGTTGCCTCAGGGAAGGTAAGAGTTTGAGAATGTTATAGCAAAAGTGAAGGAGAATTACAGAGAAGTGTAAGTTAAGAATTATTCCACAATATACCTAGAAATCTTTACAAGAAAGAAAATGTAAAAATTCAAGGAAATAAAAAAGGTCAAACTGAGGGCTTTGTGAGGATTCTTTACTCATACAAGGGAGAAAAAGGTCCTGAAACAATGTGGAGGACAACAGCAGTGCTTTAGAGAGGCAAAAAGAATATTGTTGTAGACAACCTAAGCATTTCTAATTCTAGAGAATCTCTGTGTGGAAACAGGAGCTGAGCTGAACCCAGAGAGACAGAAGGGCATAACTCAGTTTGGATGGAAGAAAAGAGCTAATTAAACCACATAACTTTATGTTGACTTTAAAAACATTATTTAATTGTTTCTGCTGTGTTGATATTCTCTTTATTTGTGATTATAATGTCTAAAAAGAGGAAAAGAAGTTTTAAACTGGTGGCAGTGTGTTCAATGCAAAAGAAACAATTCGGCCAGTTAAGGGGTTTTCAGATACCAGGGCTGGCTTTGGGTCATTCATTTATTTGAGTGGATTGCCTGCATACCTTCCACTTGTACTGCTGATCCAAAATGAGTGAATGAATTTTTCTTTAGTAAATGCAGCAAGCGCATCTTTATACTGGCTCCCTGATACTGCAGAATATTGCACTTTGCCACTGAATTTTTTCCCCACTGGGATCAGGGTGATACCATTTTTGAACTGTTGACTGACATCTAATGCAATTTATGAGAAGCAGTTGACTTCTGTTCTTTGTGATGATGACGTACAAAAATTACTTGAGTCAGGATCTAGTACTGCCATATATTCTTACCCTTCTCCTTGAAGATGACAGAAAATCTGGTGATTTTTACACCCAGCTTTTTTTTTACAGAAATATTGTAATTAGCTTCTATTTTTCCAAGTACATGAAGCAGCAGATTATCTCCCTAAAACAAAGTTTTAACAGGATCTCAGACTTGAAAGAGATTATCAGGTCACTTGATCACATATAGCTGGGGCCTCCCATCAAGCTATCTAGCATTTTACAGACACAGAAAGGGGAAAAAAGGCACTTTCCCCAGGATGTTTAGTCTGTTTTCAGATACCAGATGCTAACAAAGAGCTTTTAGACTCTATGCATCTATTTTAAGACTGTAGTCATCCCAAGCTATTTATACAGTCATTGGAAAACTGTAGCATATTCTTACAAGGGATTTTGGCCACCACTGACTGTCATTTCTGACATATTTTCCCTCTTTCTTTAGGGCAAAAGCATGACTTAGGCTCTAATTTGAAATATTTATCCAGTTACACAGAAGGAGTTTGGGTACAGATGTGAAGTCTCTTCTGCAAAAGCCAACTATCAAGAGGAAATATTATAGAGCAAATTTTGTCTTACTTCTTCTAAATTCCTCTTATATAGTCATTAGAATGGTTTATACTTTAACAGCCTCTTTGTCCTGAGATATTCCTGTAAGCAGGTTACAACTTCTGTCGCAGCTTGTTGCTTTGTACTAAATTTGTGTCAATAAATGTAATTTAAAGGCACATTCAGAGACAGAACTTTATCATCTCTGGACTCCCTGAGGAACATTTCTGTCTTTGATACTATCAAACTGTGGATTCATACCATTCTTTCCATGTTCCCACGCCAAGTCCCTCTCCCAGTTTCCCTATGCCTTTGATCTAGAAGTGCAGATGTAGATTAGTTTATAGGCTTCTCCTGAGCTCTGTCTTCAAATGAAAATATATTGGATTTGCATGGTGTCCTGGGTTCAGCAGTAGCAGTCATTTTTCTCCTTATTAGTAGCTGGGGCAGTGCTGTGCTTTTGACTTTCAGCCTGGGAGCAGTGCTGATAACACCGGTGTTTTCAGTTGCTGCTCAGTAACATTTAGTCTGACCAAGGACTTTGTGAGTCTCATGCTCTGCCAAGGGAGGAGGGGAAGTCGGGAGGAAGCAAAAACAGGACACCTGACCCAAACTAACCAAAGAGGTATTCCATACCACAGCACATCATTCCCAGCATATAAAAAGTGGGGGCAGGAACCTGGGAGGCTTTGATCACTGCTGGGGTAGGGCTGGCTATCGGTCGAGGGGTGGTGAGCAGTTGTATTTCTTTCCCTTGTTACTTCTCTTATCATTGTTATTATTGGTGGTAGCAGCAGTGGTTTGTGTTATACCTTAGTTACTAAACTGTTCTTATCTCAACCTGTGAGAGCTACAATCATTCGATTCTCCTCCCCATCCCTCTGGGAAGGGGGTGGGGGGGGGAGTAAAAGAGACACTGCTTGTTTTTTCTGATTTACGGTTGGGCTTAAACCATAACAGTCCTTTTTAGGTGCAGAGGGTGGGGCACGAAAGGTTGAGATAACAGCAGATCTGACTGGAGTGTGATAAGCACTCATTGTTTTGGATTAATAGTCACTTGTCACAATGTTGATTTATTGGCTCTTAAAGTTGTTGCTCTTAATCACAGAGTTTCAGCATGTCATAACTTACTTACAGCGGGTATTTGCTGTGTTAGTGTTTATTGTCTGGGGCCTTGGGCTGATGTTCTTGTTTCATTGTACGTTATGGTAATGACTTGTAATACAATAGAATCATTGATCATGGCCTTCTATGAAGGGGCTAAGGAACTGATGGACAGGGGCAGAGCAGTTGATGTCATCTACCTGGACTTGTGTAAAGTCTTTGACACTGTCTCACATGACATCCTTCTCTCTAAGTTGGAGAGACATCAATTTGATAGGTGGACCACTCGGTGGATAAAGAACTGTCTGGATGGCCGCACGCAAAGAGTAGCGCTCAGTGGCTCAATGTCTAGCTGGAGACCAGTAACGAGTGGTGTCCCCCAGGGATCAGTGTTGGGACCGGTCTTGTTCAACATCTTTGTGGGTGACATGGCCAGTGGGATTGAGTGCGCCCTCAGCAAGTTTGCCGATGACACCAAGCTGTGTGGTTCAGTTGATACATTGGAGGGAAGGAATGCCATCCAGAGGGACCTCGACACACTTGTGAGGTGGGATGATGCCAACCTGATGAAGTTTAACCATGCTAAGTGGAAGGTCCTCCACCTGGGTGGGAGCAATGCCAGGCACAGCTACAGGTTGGGCGGGGAGGAGATTCAGAGCAGCCCTGCTGAGAAGGACTTGGGGGTGTGGGTTGATGAAAAAATGAACATGAGCTGGCAGTGTGCACTTGCAGCCCAGAAAGCCAACCGTATCCTTGGCTGCATCAAAAGGAGTGTGACCAGCAGGTCGAGGGAGGTGATCCTGCCCCTTTACTCTGCTCTCATGAGACCTCACTTGGAGTATTGTGTGCAGTTCTGGTGTCCTCAACATAAAAAGGACATGGAACAGTTAGAAAAAGTGCAGAGGAGGGCCACGAGGATGATCAGGGGACTGGAGCACCTGCCATATGAAGATAGGCTGAGAAAATTGGGGCTGTTCAGCCTGCAGAAGAGAAGGCTGCGTGGAGACTTCATAGCAGCCTTCCAATACCTGAAGGGGGCCTATAGGGATGCTGGGAAAGGACTCTTCATTAAGGACTATAGTGGTAGGACAAGGGGTAATGGGTTTAAACTTAAACAGGGGAAATTTAGATTGGATCTGAGGAAGAAATTCTTTACTGTGAGGGTGGTGAGGCCCTGGAATGGGCTGCCCAGGGAAGTTGTGAATGCTCCATCGCTGACGGCATTCAAGGTGGGGTTGGACATAGCCTTGGATGGCATGGTTTAGTGGGAGGTGTCCCTGCCCATGGCAGGGGGGTTGGAACTCAGTGATCTTGAGGTCCTTTCCAACCTTAACTGTTCTATGATTCTATGATTCTATGAAACTGATCTGGCTTGCGTAGCCAGTGTGGTCAGCAACTCTATACTCTGGGAGGGATATAATAGAAGTGTATAGCAATTACACATCTTTTTTCCCCTCCTGGGGTGGTCAGCCTGTGAGGGAGACATTCCCAGACACCCTAGTGAAAGTACAGCAGCTACTCAAGCTCTGAACGCAGCAGACAGCGCAGCTACTCCAGATCCAAGCACAGCAGCTACACCAGCCCCAGTGACAAGTATAGCAGCGTCATTTGAGAGTTCTGAAGGTTTTGAATGGCCTTTGGGTAACCTTGAGACCTTCCTGCTGATTGTGATGGGGATCACAATGTTGGCATTCATACAGAGCGTGTTTTACCCATTACCATTTCATCTGATCCCGTGAGTTAAGAAGAGTCGTGTTTGGGTCAGATGATGATATAGGAGGATCAAGAGATTTTCCCGGAGGCTGGACAGTCATGAGTGGCAGGGTGTGTGGGACAGTATAGGTGAGTATCTAGTCCATTGGGCTCCTCCAGTGCTTTGGAAGCGTTGCAGATGGAAGGCAGCTGTATGGAGTCCACAACAAGCTGCAGAAACTGCTGAAGGGCAGGGTGAATTATTTCGAGCCTGGTAGGCCCATGACACTTCAGGCTGTCAGGGTAGAGATGCAACATACAGATGAGCTCGTGATAGAGGGGTGGACATAGCAATGGACACTATTGACCAGGTTATTCACAAGTGTGAACACTGCACACAGCCTCCACTGCTCTGAAAGACAAGACATGGAGCCCTACGTCATGGACCAAATGGACTCATCAGCTTTATAGGGATTGGTCCCTGCACCAAAGAATGATCTCTCTCTCTCCTTGTGTGTATATATACATATATATATATGAGACAAAAGTGATAGTATGTTGAAAAATGTGAGATCTGAGCATTATGTGAATGGTATGGATTAAGGGGTAGATACTGTCCTGGGTTCAGCAGTAGCAGTCATTTTTCTCCTTCTTGGTAGCTGGTGCAGTGCTGTGTTTTTGACTCTCAGCCTGAGAATAGCGCTGACAACGCTGACGTTTTTAGTTGCTGCTCAGTAATGCTTAGTCTAACCAAAGACTTTCTGATTCTCATGCTCTGCCAGGAAGGAGGGGAAGTCGGGAGGAAGGCGAGACAGGACACCTGACCCTAACTAGTCAAAGTGGTATTCCATACCATGGCACATCATTCCCAGTATATAAAAACTGGGAGCAGTTACCCAGAAGGGTTAGATCACTGCTTGGCCAGGCTGGCTATCGGTTTGCGGGTGGTGAGTGGTTTTATTTCCTTCCCTTGTTACTTCCTTTATCATTATTATTATTGGTGGTAGCAGTAGTGGTTTGCATTATACCTTAGTTACTGGACTGTTCTTATTTCAACCTGTGGGAGTTACATTCTTTCAGTTCTCCTCCCTATCCCTCCGGGAGCAGGGGAGAGGAAGGGGGGGAGTGAGAGACTGCATGGTTTTTCTGAGTTACGGCTGGGCTTAAACCATGACACATGGCAAGGTCCACCACTGGCCAAGGCCACGTCCAAGTCTATCAGCAACTCTAGTAGTGCCTCTGCAATAATGTATTTAAGAAGGGGAAAAGGTTACTGCACAGGAACAATTGCAGCTGGAGAGAGGACTGAGAATATGTGACAGAAACAGCTTCGTAGATACCAGGGTCATTGGAGGAGCAGAAGATGCTATAGGTGCCAGAGCATATTCACCTGCTACCCGTGGTGCCAACCATGGTGAGGCAGCTGTGCCCCTGTAGCCCATGGAGGTTTACGGTGCAGCAGACACCCGCCTGCAGCCAGTGGAAGACATCACACTGGAGCAGAGGATGCCCAAAGGAGTCTGTGACCCTGTGGGAAGTCTGCACTGGAGCAGGCTCCTGGCAGGACCTGTGGCTCCATGGAGTGAGGAGCCCACGCTGGATCAGGTTTGCTGCAGGACTTGGGACTGTGCAGGGGACCCACAATGGAGCAGTCTTTTCCTGAGGGACTGCACCCATGGAAGGGACCCACACTGGAGGAGTTAATGAAGAACTTCAGCCTGCAGGAAGGATTCATGTTGGAGAAGTTCATGAAGGACTGCCTCCCGTGGGATGGTCCCACACTGGAGAAGAGTATAAGGAGTCTTTCTGAGAAGAGGAAGGAGTGGCAGAATAACTACTTCCTTAAGCTTTCTTCCACCTTCCATTTTTATTTGTAATGTACTAAGTGTATGAAACTCTTTCTGTATGATGGAAATTGTTATTTGTGAGGAAGCCACTCTTGGATAGATGGACAAACAGCACAGGCACTTAAAGAAAATGCTTTGAAGAATCATATCTACTATAGAGGAAGCAATTTTAAGCCCTGTTGAAGAAAGCACTGTTCTGTGCTTAAGGTTGTTGTATATTGAATGAAGCATTGAAAGAACTCTGAGAGATCCTTCTCATTTCCCACTACCACGCATGCATCGTCAGAATCAGTCAAGCTAAGAAAATACAGGGATAATGAGAAACTAAGTATCTGTTTACATTCCCAAATGGCTGTATTTGTTCAGATGTGATAGTTCCTCTGTATCTTTGGAGGTTAAAAGGGGGATTTCACCTGATGTCCTGGATGGAGGATTAGTGACCCGGAAGAAAGGAAAAATAAGAAAGATAGCAAAATAACCTTCCTTCCCAGAGGGACAAAAAGTATAAAATTGGATTTTTTTTTCTAAAGCTCTCCATTCAAAACAAGAAAAAAACCCCAAGAAACCAAGAACAACAGCAACAACAACAAAACCCCAAAACCCAAAAAATCCAAAACCAAAAAACAAATACCGAAGCCCAACAAAGAACAAAACACAAAAGAAAAACAAAACAAACAAAAACCTGATATATCTAAGAAGTTGTCAGCACATGTCATGGGTTCAGCAGCAGCAGTCATTTTTCTCCTTCTCGGTAGCTGGTGCAGTGCTGTGTTTTTGATTTTGGGTCTGGGAACAGTGCTGATAACACCAGTGTTTTCAGTTACTGCTTGGTGATGTTTAGGCTGGCCAAGGACTTTGTGAGTCTCATGCTCTGCTAGGGAGGAGGGGAAGCCGAGAGGAAGGAGAGATAGGACACCTGACCCAGACTAACCAAAGAGGTTATTCCATACCACAGCAAGTCATGTCCAGGATGTAAAGACAGAGAGGAGAGACCCGGAAGGGTGGTGAGGGTGCACTGTGGGGGGGACTGGTGGGGGTGCACTGCGTGGTCGGGCTTGATATTGGATGGTGAGAAACTGTATTCTTTTCCCTTGTATTTTCTCTTGTCATTGTTATTATTGGTGGTAGCAGTAATGATTTATGTTACAGTTTAGTTACTAAACTGTTCTTATCTCAACCTGTGGGAGTTGCATTCTTTCGATTCTCCTTCCTATCCCCCCAGGAGCGGAGGGAAGAAAGAGTGAGGAGTGAGTGAGAGAGCGGCTGTGTGAGTTTATAGACTTAAACCACGACAGCACATAACATAGATTCTGTCCTGTCAATGTACATTTTTTTTCCTGGACAGATAAATAAACTGGCAGGTACTTACAAACTTCTGTGTGCACAGATAAAACAAGTGCTTGCTATTCTAAAGGAATAAAGGGGTTGGAGCTTTTTCAGAGTTAGGGAGTATCTTATTTCTATTTTAAAGTTAGAAGCATTCTTTAAATAAAAAAAAAAAAAAAAAAAAAAAAACCAAAAAAAAAAAAAACAAACCACCAAAAAAAAAGTTAAACCAGGTCAGAATTTAATGTTTGTTTTTTTTTTTAAATAAAAATGTAATCAGAATATCCTGATAGGTTATTTGAGTACTCTTGCATTCACAGGCAATTCCTCCAACTACTAATCAAATATATGGAGAACTATCACCTGAACTTGAATGAATACAATTACATATTTTAAATAAATATGTAAATACCTCCTGTATTTATTCCAGTATGCGTTATTTGTTGTGATCTTTCTAAATGCTGAGTTAAAAGCTTCCGCTGCTTATGTTGTTTTTACAAAACCATTTGTTAACCACTTCATCTCATATTAGTGATTATCATTGAAGACTGTGCTGAAACTTACTGACATAATTTGTGAATAAGAGTAGAGAAGCAAGAAGAATTTGTACTTGTTCTTATCTAATGTCAGCATTAGGTGGAGGTAGGTAAACAAAATTTATATATTAGAACATAATACTCAGAACACCTAAGTTGGCATATAACTGCTTCAGTTAGATAACAGAGATGCACATACTATGTCAGGCACATAGTGCAGAGGGACAGCTTTTATTCTTTCAATGGCCAGTCATCTTCTGCTATGTGGTCCAGATCAATGCCTTGCTTGGCTTTTAAAACAGCTGAACTCCTCAGTTTTCAGAAGTCTTTAATTTCATCATTGTTTTTTCAACTTACTGAAAAAAGGGGATGGTGACACATGTCTATTCTATACAGGTGTACAGGAGCTATTACAGTATGCATTTGTTATAAAGCGTTGCTAATTGAAACATAAAGGGCAGATAAGGAACATCAAAAGCGCCTTTCTAGTGACTAAATCCGTGGTATTCAGAGTACAAACACAGTGCTAGTGGTTCCTTTAAGAAATCTGACTTTCTAGTTCAGTTAAACATCAAACACCCCTACACATGCAAAGTGCCTTTATAATAAACAAAATATTCCATTCAGTTTTATGTGTTCTGCATGTTATGGAAACTTCCTGTAAATGCTTGGGTGATGCCTTGTGGAAGACTGAAAAATTTTGCAAATAATATGAAGTATTTTTTTTCCATTCTCATTATGAGATGCGTTATCTAAGACAACAGCTGTTGCATCTCATTATGAGTCTCTCTCTAAAGGTAATAACCCTTTATTTATGCATGATACCTATTCTGAGTCATGATATATGCCACCATTCCTTCTATTATTTAAGGTCAAGAAGGGTCTATTAATGACAGCATTTCCATTCTTGTCGCTGTAGTTCCAAAATTCCTTGTGTTGGGGTTTTTGGCTGAGTGTCCTGGGTTCAGCAGTAGCAGTCATTTTTCTCCTTCTTGGTAGCTGGTGCAGCGCTGTGTTTTTGATTTTCAGCCTGGGAACAGTGCTGATAACACTAGTGTTTTCAGTTACTGCTTGGTAATGTTTTGGTCTGGCCAAGGATTTTGTGAGTCTCATGCTCTGCCATGGAGGGGAGAAAGCTGGGAGGAAGAAGAGACAGGACACCTGACCCAGGCTAACCAAAGAGGTTATTCCATGCCACAGCACGTCATGTCCAGGATGTAAAAAGGGAGGGCAGAGACCCAGAAGGGTGGGGGTGCACTGTGGGGGGTGCACGGCTTGGTCGGGTTGGGATTGATGGTGAGCTATTGTATTCTTTCCTTGTATTTTCTCTTGTCATTGTTGTTAGCAGTGGTGGTAGCAGCAGTGGTTTGTGTTATTCCTTAGTTACTGAACTGTTCTTATCTCAACCTGTGCGAGTTGCATTCTTTTGATTCTCCTCCCCATCCCTCCGGGATTGGGGGAAGAAAGAGTGGGGAGTAAGTGAGAAAGCGACTGCGTGAGTTTATAGAGGCTTAAACCACGACACTGGGGTAGAGACCATTTTCTTCCTAGTAGCTGATGCAGTGCTATGTTTTGGCTCCAGTCTTCCAACAATGCTGATAACATGTCGATGTTTTAGTTGTTGCTCAGTAGCACTTACTCTGACCAAAGACTTTTCAGTCTCTCCTGTTCTGCCAGTGAGGAAGGGCACAAGAAGCTGGGAGAAAGCAGAGAAAGAACACCTAACCCAAACTAGTCAAACGGGTATTCCATGCACAGCACGTCATGCCCAGTACGGAAACTGGGGGAGTTTATTGGGAACACTGTTCAGGGACAGACTGGGCCTTGGTTAGTGAGTGGTAAACAATTGTATTGTGCATCAGTTGGGTTTCTTGAGTTTTATTTCTCTCACTCTTTTCCTATAATTATTATTTGTACTATATTTGACTTTATTTCAGTTATTAAACTGTTCTTATCTCAACTTGTGGGTTTTAACCTCATTCTAGTTCTCCTCTCCATCTTATCAGGGAGGAGGGAGTGAGTAAATGGCTGTATATGGTACTTAGCTGCCAGTTGGGGCTGAACCACAACAAGCACATAATTTTTTTCAGAGTTAAATTCTTTCCAATCACATTCAAACAGCCCACTCGCACTCCCACAAGCCTTCGCCCTTTCTTTCCATCAGTTAACTGCCATCTAAGAGAAGTATAATTAACAGAGAGATATGAAGACAATATACAGCATGGAGAATAAAATGCTCAAGCATAAACAGGAATTGTGCCATATCTGATATTTAGCCCACATATATAGAGATTGTATTATTGGATTAGCTGCGCTGTGGAATAATAAACCTGTTTCATAACATGGGGTGAGTGGGATAAGAAACTATCATTGTTGTAGTCTTCTAGGGATGCCTTAGCTTAGGTAAATTGCTTTAGGACTGACAGGGTATTGTGGTTTAAACCCAGTCAGCAACAAAGTACCATGCTGCAACTCTCTCACTCTCCCCTCGCCCGTGGGATGAAAGGAAGAGAAAGGAGAATTTAAAATGAAAGCAATATTTTTTTCTTTCTAGCCAGAAAAGAGGAGCATTCAGTTGAAACAGAATTCTATATGTTGTCTGTTTTCCTCTAAGCATCCTTTACCAGATACTATCAGAAGTAAAATTTGAGTTGGACTGCAGTTTACAGCTGCAGTATGGATGCTCAAGTTTTCTTGTCTGGGTTTTAGACAGGAGAAGGCCAGGTTCTATGAAGATTTTATGTGGAATCTAAGTACAATAATATGTTGTTTGCAAAATGCAAATGAACTACATACCTGGTTTTTGGTCTCTTCCACTCCTCCCCTGTGCTCATTCCCAATCAGTGAAAAAAAAGGAAGGAAAGAGAGAAGAAAGGCATTGACAGTGGCTTCATGATTAAGGCCAGTTTTGAACTTAAAGCAGGAATTTAACCATTATGTTTGAAGTACACCATATACTCCCCTAAATGACACTGTTTACAACCAGCATTTGTTATTTGAGATTTTGAATATGGATATCATTTTCTTAAAATTGATGAATAAATCTGTTTCTTAGTATATGAAGTAATTTGAAAGCAATTTTTTAAGTTTTTTACTTTCTATCATAATTTTTCACAGGTCTTCTAAATAATAGTTTTTCAGACCTGCTGCTTGGCAAGATTTCATTGCACATTGGTCAAAGGCAAGACCTGTGTTCTGAATACTTTAGGATTTTTTCACTCTTACTTTTAGACATAAATGATATCAGTGACATGGAAGACTTTTTTTTTTTTCAAAATGGCACTTACTTAACTTAACCAAGTAGAATATTTCAATAGAACCCTTCACCTAATTAATTGGTTTCTTGGTTCAGGTTATTGTAGATAATACAGTGGAACACACAAGCATTTTCATGTGAGTTTTCAGAGTACTGTAGTTAGAAGCATTAACTCTTCTATCTGGGGTTATCAGTGGCCATGTTCTGTTCAGTTCTGTAGAGATTAACTCTCTGTTGAGTGATACTGCAGAGTAACTTTCCAGAATCGATAAGGATACCCGATGTCATTCCCATTTTTGACTGTAGGTACACTCTTTAGGTCTTTGGCACACTGAGAATTTAGTAAACTTGAAAAAAAGTGTTTTTTGGAAGTCTTGTAGGGTGTCATTTCAATATATCATTAGGTTTCAACACCTTTTCAACACTGTTATCATCCATGATGATGATGCTACTCATTTTCATATCAAAAGTGTTAATTAAAATTATAACACTTGGCGGAAAGGTTTAATATTATAAAATATTATTAATATTTTCTTCATTACATCTGAACCAATCTCAGATTGATTACTCTTCCTTTTTTTCTTGTATGTCTACAAATTAATCTTTCAAGTCAATTTAGTGCATTTATTCATAAAAAGCTTTCAGCTAAATATTCTAATAAAATTATTGAGTTGTACATTTTTTTGTAATTTGACAAAACGAGGTATTTTTTAATGATGCTTATATATTATCATTTTTATTTCTAGCTTTGCATTAGTTTTCTACATCTATGTGATTTAGAGATGCTTTGTAATAGGCTGGAAATCCTCTATAGTTAACAGTAATACTGTTTCAGGTAATGTAGTTAATATTGGTAGCTATAATGAATTAAGCAACTTTCCTGGATAAAGGATTGGTTGAATTAAAGACCAAGGAATCTGCTTCAACAGTGTGAAGCCTGGTTAAAATATAGGCATTCCTGTAACACTTAAAAGACACTACCAAATCTAGCCTTCATCAAGAAACTGGGGAAAATCATTGTCTCTCTAAAGTGTAAATATGCACATATATATACATGCGTGTCATGCATATAACGTTTTCACTTGTAAGCATAGTTTCCATATAAAACAAGAAAAAAAAAATAACAGACTCCAGAACAGGAAAGGAAGGGAATAATGCACTGAATTTTGAATATCCAAAATTAATAAGCAAAGCCAATATATGTGTGCATGTCTGTGTATGTTTCCAAGTGAGACTCATCTTTAGCACTGTCATAGCACAGTCAGGTTCCATACAGAGAGTGAGAATGCAGTGATGCAAATTTCTTTTCATAGCTGGTTTTGACTTTCTCCTTCAGTTGTTTGTTCATTGTACATACAAACATAAGAAAGCATAGAGCTTAAAAAAGACTTTTTTAGATGTCCAGCAGAACTATTGCTTGTATTTCATAGGAACATTGCCACCCAACTCAGTTAAGGAGATTTTACCTTCTAGTGCTTACTAAATTTTCTTAGCAGGTTGTTATGTTCTTCAGGCTCAGCAACAGCCAGCTCTTCACTTCCATAAAAAAACATCTAAGCTCCACAAAGGATCCATTGTCCATAGAATCCTAAATACAGTCCTTACACAGAGGAAGCACTCTCATCACACACTGCCTGACAAGAACATTATAGGAACACCATCTGTTCCTCTGGCAGAGGTGGTTCATATCTTTAGCATAGTCCTATAGAACTGTGATAATTGAGGTCTCCCAGCCTGGTCACAGTTGGTGTCGTTCTTCTACAGTTTGTTAGCCAGTGGAAATAATACAGCAGCATTGCACCAAAAGTCAAATTGTAACAAAATGAACGGAAGTATCACTCAGGAAATGTGTTTGATGTTTTGTTCATCTACTCATTTCTTCTTACTTGTTAATAATTGCTGTCAGAGATTTATTTCACCTTCCTTCTAACCTTTTTCTACTTTAGCTTGTTAAGACTTTTTTCTTTTTTTTACAAAATATGCTGGTTTGTGGAGGTCAGAAGTTTCATGGAAAGCACTAGTTATGATAAAACTTTCCAGGCTTCAGGGTGAAATTATTAATTATAGAAGACCACTCCACAGAATAGCCACAGGCTTAGAGTTTCAGTTAATCATCTCAATAGTGAGACAATTTAAATGTCTATGCTGTTATTTAAAGCGAGAATTAAGTTTGGCTCTTCCTGAAGTCAAACAAGTACCCTACATGCCTCCTTGTCTCTGAGGAAACGTTTGCTTTATGATTGATTTCTGTTTAATGCTTGTAGAAAATGAAAGTAAATTTCAACCACTTGGCATTATATATGTGAAACAGAATTCTTTTTTTACCAGACACTGATAAAATTTCCTTATTTTCTTCCTACAGCCACAACCTACTGTGATGTTATGGCATTCTGACAGCTCAAAACCTTACATGTTCTTCTTTACCCTACAATAATTCAAATAACATTGTTCTTGTATTGGGATCTAGCGCAGTCCATAGTTCTTTTCTGCTTATATAAATATTCACAAAGACTCTTTTCCTTTGAATCTAGATAGAAAGTGATATTCACAGCATTCTCACAGTACAATAGAAAAACAGAAATGAAGAGAATGCTTGACTTAAGCACATGAAATACCAGATTCTGTCTAAACATACCTAGGAATAAATCCTGTGGTTCAGCTGACAGTCATATTTCATCTTCCTTTTCCTCAAATGAAGGGAAGCTGTACAGGTTGGGCAAGTAAGAGAGAAAGAAGGTTTATTTCTTTTGCAGAAATGTACTACCATTGGGCAAACAGCATCCCTGATAGTCACTAGCTGCTACTCCACAGATCTCCCATGGTTTGTGTATTATATCTGCCAGCTTCTTATACCTTGGCTATGTCAGAGGAACTCGACTCTTTAAGCTTCTGTTCAGGCCACTGCCTTCAGTTTTGTATGCTTATTTCTTTTTGACCAAGATGTCATATAAATATAAGCATGGAATAGAATTATTTATTACCACAGGTAACTAGATTGTGTAAATTTTTCATGTACCACTCAAAAAAGCTATTTCATTCTGAAAATGTTACCATGACGCAAAGTTACAGTAAGCAGAGGATGGTTATTGCATATTTTGATTATTTTTTAAGTGCACTTAATAATTCTACTGGTAATTATGCAATCATATAGTCACAATAACATACTTTGAAACTACCTTTGATATTTACATGTAAATTTTTCAAGTCAGTAATTGAAACCAAAATTATTAGTTAGCATTTGAAAGTTAAGTAAACAAACATGCCTTCATATTTAAATACTAGTAGCAATTTCCATGGCATCTGAGCATTCAGGAAGGCTTCAGTTCTTAAAATGAGTTCCCAGTGCCGAAAGGAAAGTGCAATTTATAGCTGCTGGAACATAAAGCATCTGCTATGTTCTTTTTCCCCATTAGTTCTTTCTTTCTATCATACAAAGCAGGGTTTTAAACATCATTCTTGCCTATCTTTGTGGTTCAGAAAACTATACTTAGGAATTGCTTAGTTTTGTCTTTCTCTTGCTTTACAAAGAGGACTCCACAGAATTTCTTTTTGAAATACCTTTTAAGCCACAGAATATAAATTTCCTGTTTTGCCTGGGAAACCACTTTAGGTAAACCAGAAAGCTACACTTAGTTTGGTATAAATATGTTGACATGGAGAATTACACTTGTGTAAGTTCAGAGTTTTAAGAATGCTGGCATATATTACGCTGGTGCAGCTGGTAAAATTTCTGCAGACATGGATTGCTATGGCTCGTAATGGGCATCTCTGTATTATGAAGCTTTCTGGTAGGCCCTTCGCCAGAAGAACATGGAATAACAGTTACGGACTCAGTAGGCAGTTGCTAAGGAATTTTCTTCAGAGAGTTTGTGAACTGATAATGGATCCTTCATAGGCTACAGACAAATGCAAAGGGATCATTATTTAGAGGAGAACTGGGGCAAAAGCTTCAAGTATCTGTCTTTAAAAAAGCATCAAGATCAAATGAATCATCAATTCATCAGTCAATACAGCTCCAGACAGAACACTGTGAATCTAGTAGGTGCCATAGAATCATAGAACAGTTAGGGGTGGAAAAGACCCTAGTTCCTGGCCTACACCAGGTAGCTTAAGGCTCTGTCCACCCTGGCCTTGAACACTACCAGGAATCGAGCATTCACAACTTCCTTGGGCAGCTTGTTCCTCAGTGCCTCACCACTCTCACAGTATGGAATTTGTTCATTATATCTAACCTTAATCTCCTCTGTTTAAGTTTAAACCCATTACTCCTTGTCCTGACACTGCAGTCTCTGACAAAGAGTCCCTTTCTGACATTCCTGTAGTCAGCCATCAGAATTTATTTTTGTTTACAATCTCAGGTGCTTTTCTCAGGATACACTTTACTTGTTGGACTGTTAGCACCCAGTGTCCTTTAAAATGCTCTGAAGCATACCTCCTGTAACCCCCTATATTATTTGCCGTCCTGTTTGGATGTCCTAATTACTCCAGGGCTTTTCATGCTTGATTTCAGGAGAGGATTAAGACTGGTGGAATATGGTAACATCTACCCACCAGTGGTAAAGTAAAGGTGGGTATAATTTCACATACACCATGGTCCTCACTCTTCCCTGCTGTGTGAGTACATCTGAAAGCACTATTTTATGGAAGTACACAGATAGATGCAAGTTTCTGTACACTGTGATGAGCCTGTATGCTGGGCAGTTGTGGCTATAGGCCTTCTAAAATGAAGGTGGTTCCTAGGCAACTGGGGTGGAGCATAAGTAGAGCAAGTGTACCTACACTCTCTTCATTTTTATAAATAAGAGAGTTCTAATTACAAGTTCAACTATTTATGAAAAAAAAAGAGGTTTGCAAAGAAAGCATGAACTGAGACATTCTCAGCAAGTTCTTTTAAAAATGGAGAATGAATCCATAAAAGGTATAATGCTGAATCCCTTTAAACACGTGCTTTAATTGATGTAGATAGCGTTGAAACCATTGGGAGGTTTCATAAATACATTATATATACATATATACATAATATACAATTAACATACTAAGAGTTATTAGTTTTACTTAATCTTTTTGATGGCTGCATCGCGTCAAATGATTTATATCTGCTGTTTCAGGATATGCTCATGATACCAAATAATAAAAAGAAACTTCAAGAAAACATTAAAATGCTGTAAAAGTATTTAAAGCCACTGTGTTTGCCTTGGTCCGTTTTGGTTTTTTTCCCCACCTTTTTTAAAAATTTGTATGTTCAGTCATTAGTTTCGATATGAATATTTTTTACTCTTCTTGCAAAGCAGTCTGTGTTGGAGTGTGTGTAGTGCGTCTTTGTGTGTCAGAGAGGAGTAGAGGAAAGGAATATGAATAACCTTTAAACACATTACTTTTGTGAAAATTAGCAAAATAATGCATTTTTTTGGTGACCAAGCTGACAGCTGTATGTAACATCATGGTACTCACCAGAGATGCATAATTTTTTAAAAATTCTCTCACTAATAATTTTTTTGTATTCCATCTTTTTAGTATATTAGAATCATAAAGTCCAGAACTAGTTGTCTAGTCTGTAATTAATTATGCCCATAAAGACCCCTATGGGAAAGTCAACCCTGATGAAGTATTTTCAGACTGTTAGCTATAATAAATCTAATATATATAATTGAATTCAGTATTTTTATATATATATATACCATTATAGGCTTGGAGTTTTGAACTCCTTTCAAAAAATTGCTACTTTTTTATCAGTTAAGTAAAAATAGCACTGTGCACTTTATGGTGAATTTGAAAAATACACAGAGATTCTGTAAACTTACTTTTATCATAGCTGCCAAGATGTTGTCCTGGTAGACATAGGTCTGTAGCAGAATATTAGTCACATAGCTTAGGGACAAATTATAAAAGTACTCAAAACCACTAATGGTTGCCTTGTCCTGTTTTTTCTAAATATCACAAATAATTTTTTGGGTGAGGATAAACTTCCACTCCACTGCCAAGAACAGATTGAGTCTCTCAATATTTTATTGAATGAATTAATTGACAGATAGTAACAATATTGTCAGAGGAGGAAACTAGGAAGAATCTTTGGTTATATAGCAATTGTACTGTAATACAACTGCAACGTCTAGAAGGGTCCAGCTAAATTAGGTGTCCTGGGTTCAGTTGTAACAGTTATTTTTCTCCTTCCTAGTAGCTGCTGCAGTGCTGTATTTTGGCTTTAATCTGAAAACAATGCTGATAACGAACCCATGTTTTAGTTGTTGCCAAGTAATACTGACCCCAGTCATGCTCTGCCAGTGAGAAGGGGCATGAGAAGCTGGGAGAAAGCAGAGAAAGGACACCTAGCCCAAACTAGCCAAAGGGGTATTCCATACCACAGCACATTACGCCCAGTATATAAACTGAGAGGAGTTACCTGGAAGTCCCAGATCACTGCTCGGGTTGATCTGGGTATCGGTCAGCAGGTGGTTAGCAATTGTATTGTGCATCACTTGTTTTTATTGTTTTGTTTTTGTTTTTTTTTCCCTTTCCCCTTTTAGTTTTATATTCTCTCCCATTGGTCTTTCCTTTATCATTATTATTATTACTGGTAGTAATAGTAGTTTTGTATTGTATTTTAGTCTTGGACTGTTCTTGTCTCTACCCATGGGATTTACATTCTTTCGATTCTCCTCCCCATCCCACCCAGAGGAAGGTGGGAACAGGAGAGTGAGTGATCAGCTGCGTGGTTCTGAGTTCCCGGCTAAGCTTAAGCCACAACGTTAGGTTAGAGTTAAATTCAGAGCTCTTGACAAAGTAGTAATAGACAATTTCTACAGAGCTTGCAGTCTAGATTGCTCCACAGGTCTCTTTTAAACAACAAGGCATACAAAGTTATTAGTTTCTTTCTCCATACACACCGAAGTATATGATGTGCTTGCCAATATATATGCATAAGAATATAAACATTAGAAGAAACCAGAAAGCCTATAAGAAATATTTTTATGGTTAGTGGAGGCTTTCATCTAAATAAAAGTACATGTTTCTGGAATTTCTTGAGGCCTGATTCACCCTTTTGGAGATTTATATCTGTTTAAATAGACTAAATAGGGTGATTTCAATTGCACATATTTGTTACCTAAGATTAAATGAGATCAGTTAAGGTCAACAAATAAACCTGAAGATACGAATCACCAGCTGTACACAGCGTATATGTACATCTAGAATGAACTTTGTCTTCGTGGGTTTTTAAAAAACTTACTTCAAAATACATATTATAAGTTATTTGTCCTTGTTTTGTGAAAGTTAACACTCCTCAGCTTTCATGAGAACTGCCCTGGGCATTGGTTTGCAGCAGTTTGCTTTGTGTTTTGTTTAGCTTAAGTAAGTTTGACAGCTCAGGATGTTTTGTTCTTTGTAAAGCATAGCACATGATGTAGTTTTATATAAATGATTGTTAGTAAAAATTATATGGCTGTATTTTCTATCACTGTTAATATTTACCAAGGGTGAAACTCTTTCCCTGTTCCTTAGAGAGTCTGAGTGGTAGGCTTTTGTATAAAGCACATCATGTGAGTATACATATGATATATTATTAATAGATAATTCAGATATTTTGAATTTTCAATAAATCAAAGTAATACATTTACCTTCATTAATATCTAATCCTAATGTTCAGGTAGGTTCAGCGTTCTTAGGAAATTAGGTTGTTTATTCTCTAGTGCAGCATTAGAGTGTCAGGAAGAACTATTGTCCTTGGTTGTCCCTTCAGTCTTGAAAGTCTGTAGCTGTGAACACAGATGAGCAGGCTGAGTGTGTACAAGGGCATAAAGACTTGTTACAAAAAATGACGTATAAATAAATTGGTAACAGAAACATGAGAGTCCTTGAGAACAGTAGAGAAATCATAACAGGAGTAGTGTTGTACTTAACAATATTTGTTTCCCATGCCTTGGGCAGAATAATTTTGCTGCTGATGTGCTCAGTGAGAGGCACAATATGATCTTTTCAAGATCTTTCACTTGTAATATAAGGCTTCTGGTGGTTTTCCAACCAAAACTACCCAAATACAGCAAATAATGATACAGTAATAATTTCATTTTAAAATTAATACTCTGCCTGCTTTCATGGCAGTACACTGTAAACTGTTAGTATGCATCTGTTGTCTTGTTTTTAACTATCAGGGCTTTTTAAAAAATGCTTTGGAAGCAGTCTATATATATATATATATAATATATATTTGACCTGAGCAACTAGTCAAAGTTCAGGATTCAGTGCATTGTTTCCAGAAGGAGAAGAAATTTATTAAATCAAATCATGAGTTTCTCATGCAAATTTGATTGTTTGTAAAACAGCTGCAAAAGGGTTTTTTATCCCTGGACACAAAATGACTCAAACAACAAAGAACTTAGCTTCTATTTCCTCTGTCTTTTCTACAGGTCAATATTGAGTTCTGCAAAAGTCTCCCTCTGCCTCAATTTTGGCTGCTACTGCCTGGTTTCTGCACTTATCCATCATTATTTTCCATTCCATCATTGTGTCTTTGCTGACACTTCTACTCATGTACTTTCAGGTAAACTCAGGGATGCTCTCATTCCATTTTGGTCACACTTTTAAGCAGATTTCAAGTACCTTTGCTGACCACGGATTTTTGCCTGCTGTGAACACTTGAGTTTCAGAAAGGTTATTGTTTCTATAGTATTAAATGAATGGCATTGATTATAACCACTGCTTTCAACAGTATTTTCTTTGTCACAAAGAGAGCTTTTTTCACATTTCTACAACTTAGTTACCAACTGCAGCTGGGCTTACTAGCATGTGACTGGGACAGATAATCAAGGGGGCTACATAAGGCAGATTCAAAGCATTAGCTCAGTCATTATAAAGCTTCTTGGAAGAAACGGCCTGTTTCACTTAGCACTTTTCCAAAAAATACCTTGGCACTGTTCCTAACAAAGTGCCTTTCAGGTACTGTTAATACTGAAAATATGTGGATGTGGTTACTCGCTAGAAGAGGCAAATGGAAGGAGAGCCAAATCTGATCATGCAATCTGGACCATGTTACTTAGTGAAAAATTATCTCCATTCTGTTTTGTCTTATTTAGACATGAAGGTGTGAATATATAGTTATATATAGCTCTTATAAATAACTCAGTACTGATCACAATATTATGGTGTTTGGGATCCATTTGAGCATGCTGAAGGTTAGTAGTGAGACAAAGTTTTTAGATTTTAGAAGAGCAAACTTCAGCTTTCTCAGAGCTCCATGGGAGGGATCCCATGGGAAGCTTCTGTAGAGGGTAAAGGAGCTAGTGAGTGCTGAGACATTTTCAAGAGTGCTGTCCTGGAAGCACAAAACCTGTTCATCCTCTTTAAAGGCAAGGGAAGTAGGCAGAGCAAGAGAGCTCCTTGGCTTAACTGCAAGCTTCTGAGTCTGCTCAAAATCAAAAGAGGAAATGGAAGAGTGCCTATTGAGAACTACCAAGGGCATTGCCAGGGTGTGCAGAGACACTGTCAGAAAAGCAAAAGCTCAGCTCAAATTGATGTTGTCCAGAGATGTGGAAAACTGCAAGCATGGGATCTTCAAGTATGTAAACAACAAGGAGACGCAGAAGGAAAATACTATTCCACTGTTAAACAAAAGAAGGGAATTAGTTACAAGCAACACTGAAAAAGCAGATATTCTCAACACTTTCTTCACCTCTGTCTTTTACCAGCATTGTTGAGCAGCAGGCCTGGTCCATCTTGTGTTTTTCTCGAGCAAGGTTAGACCAGATGGTCCTTGAGGTCCCTTCCAACATGGTATTCTGTGACTCTATGACTAGAAATGGCAGTCTATATCTGTAAGATGTAGTGTTGTTCTCAACTTCTTTTCTGTTGGTTTACCTACAGAATACGAAACTTCACCTCTGTTCTCTGTATCTTTTTCCACCCCACATGCAAATGGTACCTATACTCAGAGTTGTTCTAAGTGGTATGAAGGTGGTGAAAGTGGGAAGGAAGTGGTTATGTCTGAAATGCTTTTGAACTGAAACCTGTCATCCTGTGTATTGTTCATTCCAGTACTCAGATTTAGCCCTTATGGGACTGTGGGACAGCCTAACACAAATATTTCATGTGATGATCCTCTTTATCACAGTACCTGTTACAGTCTTGTTTATACTGTGAGCACTAAGATTAGCTAATCGATCACCACATATTTTGATGTGTCTGAAGTGGCCAATCTCAAGTTGACTAGCTAGCTGTCTGTGGGGGCATCCCTCTGCAGCATAATTGTCTACATGACAGACAGCATCTTAGGCAGTCTCAGCCTGGGCTATCAATGTGAAATTGTAAATATAGATGTACTATAAAGACAACGGGGATATGTATTTCTGGTTTAGACCCTTTCTTATGTCTGTAACTTGGTAATGCTGAGGTAACTAGTGCTTCATTTCCTCCTAGTATATCTGCACAACAAATGGTCCCATTACTTACATTCCACTCTGTGTTTGGTGGCAGCAATCACCTAATCAAATAAAATTGATTATACTTCATTGAAAAGTCATTGTGACATGTCTTGTGAAGGAGTCTGTAGAAGTATAATAGATAAAGGACCTTCTGTAATGAGAAATTAGACACCTCATATTTAGACATTTCAGGCAGTGTTGAGTTCAGCTCATCAAACTAGGCATCTGTTGCCATTCAAGACACTATTAGTGCAGCTCTTCTGTTCCTCAGATATAGAAAATAGGTTTTCAGCTGGTAATGTTTTGTGTCTAGCAGCTCCAGGAAGATGACTCAGACATCTTTGGGTACTGTAAATGTACAGAAATAAATTACTAGAGTTCCTAAATTTAGATGAAGTGAGTGTTATTCATGATTGTTTTCAACTGTCCATTGATTTAGCTTGGTTTGGTTTTGTTTTAAATGAATGATCTCCCCAAGACTTCTTTGTTCTCTTTTTTAATGCTGCATGTTTATGGATTTTCATTGACGTTGTCTGTATATTTTCTTAAGCTAAATAAACAATAGAAGTATTTTATAAAATAGTGTAAAGAGCAGGCATTTGTGAAAATTAGAAATGTACCAGTATGTTAAGCAGCAGACAACTAGAGAAAAATAGTAAATGTACATCCAATAAATTGGGTGAGTTTCTAATTCAACTTTAAAGGAATCTATTCTGGCTGCAAAGAAATTCTGTCATAGAAAGGATCAGCAAGTGAACGATCAGCAAGGTATACCTGATCCAGAATATGTAACTAACACAAGCTTACCACTTACCAATATGCTAAATTCTGAACCTTAATACTAGGTGAGCTTGCCTTGTTCTGTGCATGCTTCTACAAAAACAGTAAAAGATAGGGGAACAAAAGTATCATTTTTTTTCTTAGGTTAGTTGCATTCTCTTGTGATTCTATGGAGTGATAGAAGTTTCATATGAAGATCAATGACACTGAAAACTGGTTTATAACTCAGTTTGACAGCTAGTATGGTCTCTGAATTCCTGTACTGTAATCTATCCTATCTTCCTTAGTTAGCAAACATTATCCCAATCATGCCTATGACAAATATAAGCAGAACAGATGCTTCTCATAGCCAACAACTAGTTTCCAACAGCAAATTTATAAATATGAAAACACTGATTGCCAATTCAAAGTGCATCACATCGATGGTTAAAAGAGAAAAGAGAAATATGTTTGTTAGACTATAGTGTGGTCGCATCAAAGCCAAAGTCTTTATTGGTATTTCTTGGGAAATGGGATTACAGCGATAGGGCCAGGTAAAGATTAATCTAAAAAATGGAAGAAATGCTGACAGAATCCATTCAGATAGAATTTTGGTTCCAGTTTTCTCTGATGGAGAAAGATGTATTAAATGGAACAGTTACAGTAGATGTAGAGTTATAAATTAATACCTACTGAACAGAATATAGCTGTAATCTCCACAGAAGTTAATCACAAACAATTTAGCAAATCTATCAAGTTAGACATATGGGGGAAAAAAAAAAGTAAAAAATGCATTCCTGCTGCTGTGAATGTTATCCTTTGGGTATTGGCAGTAGTGCATTCAGAAAGAGCAAAAGTATTTCCCGTGAAACTGTAAGAACAGTTTTACCAGATGTATAACCCATTATCATGGTATTGAATGTGTTTAATAGTGAATGTCTAGCAAACTGAGAAGAATATAGCATTCTATATAGATTCTTTTAACAGTTTACTTTTCGATGTGATACCAGTGTGGCCACAAACACTCTACATAGAGGCTGTTCATGGTTCTTGTTCTGAATTAGAAAAGTGAATGTTTCTTTGTTAGCTGAAGCAATTGTAAAAAGACTATAAACCTATAAAGGTTTAATGAGAAAAGAGAGGGAAATGCCAATATGCCAAATTTATCACAGATGCCAACTATTAATTTTTTATTTCTACGGGAATTGACTGTATTGGTCTTTGGTTTCCCAGTCAGCCTCTGTGAACAGAAAAGAAAACAGATTGTTGTTTTTAACTTGAAAGCTTTATTAACTGAATGAACAGCATAGCTTTCTTTACTTTACATTACCACAGGGTGCTCAGACGCATGAAGTAATGAATTAACCTGTTGATTGTCACCACTGGCTTTAAGCTTGGAATGAGAAACATGAGTTTGAACATTCTCATGTTAAGAAGGATATTGGGGCTATATCTTCCAGTTTCTGAATGAGTAAAATTTGATATTTAAGAAGAATAACTATATCTTTATTTTTTCAATCCTCACACATTTTTTCAGTAACAGTAACAATGGTTGCTGAATGCTTTGACCTGATTTGAGTGTTTTAGCAGTACTGAAGAATATATCCTGTTCCAACTGAGGTCTTGAGCAAAACATGACTACGCAGATTACTAATGGGGCTGAGTATCAAACAAGTGTACAGTAACTCAGCCATGCCAGGATGGCAGCAGTCTGGCCATCCATGGCAGTAGCATGTTATGCATCTTGGGAATTTTCCTAGGGCAATCTTACGTGTTAGAAATCTCTTCTCAGGACTATTGAGGATTATAGACTTGAACTTTGGTACTTGCACTACTCCTAAGAGCCACATTTGGTGTCCAGTAGGCTCACATCTGTGAACCAAAGCTTAGATTAGAATTTTTGTCTGCTTTCGTGTCTCTTAACTTCAGGTCACTCCTTTTATAATTTTTGGTTGCAGATACTCTGGAAGCGTAGAATTTTCAGAGACTATTGTATAATTGTTCTTTATGACATACATATTTTTATTTGCTTCCAATTATATTTCTTCCTAAATAGTTCAGACAAAGTATATTTTCAGGAATAAAGTCACTGATGGGGCAATTAATACAAGGTCCCAAGTCTGGATTAGCAAAATTTATCTCTTTGAAGTTTTACAGCCAGTGGGAATGTTTTATCCTTTATAATGATCAGGAACATTGGTAACACAAAGAACCCGAAATGACATGAACAGGCAGCACTGACTTGTAGACAGGAGAGATCACACTTAATTCAAGAAACTATGCAGGGCTCTGACCAAGATGACAAACTGTGTTACCCCCATCTATACTGATTGACTAAAACTTAATTTATAAAGTAGACATTGTTTACTGTGCGCAGAGTGCTTGGTGTAAGTCTTCATAAATCAAGCACCGCGATGATTGTAACTTTAAGCTATTTATACATTTTGACACTCAATTTAATCAGTATCCATTGGTTCAGAGTTATATAATTTGTTCATTAGTTAGTATTTCACCCCTGATTGGTTAAAAAGTCCCTCTTGCCTTTCATGCTAATCAGACATGCATGTTTAGTCTTTGTTGGTTAAAAAGTCCGTCTTGCCTTTCATGCTAATCAGACATGCATGTTTAGTCTTTGTTTTCCTTTGAGTCAGTGGGTTTCTTTGTGTCCATAGACCATGAGTCCATGGTCGTGCTGCTCCCTGCCAGAATTACCTTCTACTAAGCATTTTCTTTTGGGTAGTCATCCAAGGCTTGGGGCCTGAGAGCACACATAAATATGACATGTTATTAATAGACAATTAATATTATCTATTATTATAGATATCAGTTATCAGTTGTGACTCAGAAAACCACCATGGATGATCTTTGTTCAGAGAAGTCTATCTTGCTTATCTAGCTGAACTACTGATTGGATTAGCATTGTTTCATAAGATATGGTGGCCCTCTATGATGGGGCTACGGAACTGATGGACAGGGGTACAGCAGTTAGATTGGACATGAGGAAGAAATTCTTTACTGTAATGGTGGTGAGGCACTGGAATGGGTTGCCCAGGGAAGTTGTGAATGCTCTATCCCTGGCGGTGTTCAAGGTGGGGTTAGACATAGCTTTGGATGTCATGACTTAGTGGGAGGTGTCCCTGCCCGTGGGAGGTGTCCCTCCCCATGGCAGGGGGGTTGGAACAAGATGATTTTAAGGTCCTTTCCAACCCTAGCTATTCTATGATTCTAAGATGCTGCAAACATCAATATGAATGTTTACATTCAGTTTTGTTGTTACTGTTTGTTACATTAAGTTCTGTTTACATTAAATTGGCACAGATTCACTTGAACCCTTTCCATGGTTTCATTTGTACTGACTTCAATAATAATAGTGTAAAAGCCTAGATAGAAAGAATAATTTCATCTCAGATGATGAAAAGCAATATTTTAAAGATTTCAATCAGGATTATATATGGTCCTCGGATCATTTTTTCTGCTTCTGCATGGGGAAATGATCTTAGTTTTTGTGTTATCTCAAATTATTTATGTATTACCTAGCATAAGAAAATGCTGCAGTCAGATTGGAGTACTGGGTTTTATTGCAGTGCACAAGTAATTACAACATTTAGAAGTGAAATTGTAAAAATTCCTTTTACTGGTTTGCCTGATGTTCTGGTGCAGTAATGAGCCATACCGCAGCAGAAAATTTTACAGTTGCTGAATTGCCAGAGCTGTGCATCTCTGTAGTGACAGTTAAATGTTATGAGTCTGATCACTTGGGATCATTCAAGGTCTGAAGCATGGAAATGCTAACTACACTACTTTGCTAAATTTCAGCTTGAACAGATAATTCAACGTGCCCTGTGTTAAACCATGATCTCCCCTAAGGAGATCATCTGGGAATAATTAGCTGATCTAAAGCTGAAATGATCTCTTCTGTACCGAAGTGCCAGTATCTTAGAACGTGGATCCTCCTGGAGGTTAACACAACAAAGAAAAGTTAAGAATGCAGGACAGATTCCTAGCCTAATAACAGAGGGTGCTGAGGGACAAAGTTGCGCAAAGATGATTATGAGGACATACTCATGGCTGTTCTATGTAATTGTATGCTTCTATGGAAATCAGTTCTTCATTTCCCTATTTCTATGTTGCTTCTCCTGTTGCCGTTCTTTTTTTTTTTTTTTGGGGGGGGAGGGTGTCTCCCTTTTTTTTTTTTTCCTGAATAGTGAAGTGTTGCTTAGCAGTTCAACCCCTTTTTGCTGTACAAGGAATTACATGCAGATCTCCCACTCATAGTGGTAGGATTATTCCTGAGAAATGGGGCTTAGTGGATAAGCTTGTCAGGAGAAAAAAATAGTACACAAAGTGAGGATGGTTCAAGGATCTGTGACATAACTGGTCTTTTTTGTCATCAATGTGGAACTAGAATATTTTCCCTAACTACTGAGCAAGGCCAATTATGTGAATATGTTATTGATAGAGATCTTTTTAAAAACAAAACAAAATGAGAAAACATGCATTTTGTAGCATTAATTAGAGTTCCCTGTCCTCTCTTTAAGGTTAGAATGTGCAGTTTATTTTAAATACAACTTAAGGAATATATTTTGCAAGAGACACAAAGGAGCAATGCCATTCAGTCTTTAAGAGTGTTTTGAAATTGTTAAACTTCCATGTACAAAAAAGGATCCTGGCTCACAGAGCAAAGTTTTATTCCTATCAAGAAATACTTATTTGGACAACGTGAACTATTAATTTTATTATTCAGTAACACCGATAATACAGATTTAAAGCAAAGTAGAAACACAATTATTTACTATTGTCACTTAGATTACTTTCCTTCCAAAACACAGAAGAGTAAACATATCAATTGCAGCTGGAAACACCTCTGTGCTTCACCAAGGACAAGTTCACAAATTAAATTTTAGCTATTAATTTAAATATTAATTTAACATGCTTTATTAAAAAAATCCAACCAAGCAGTTAAAAAGAATGCAATTAATATTCCTTATTATAAAATGCTTTAATAGTTTTTGTAAGAAAAAGTATTTTCATATCAAAATATCGGTAGTTATGTGGAAGGAATATATACTTATTTTTCTGAAATCAGTGTGTTTGAGGCATTTTACATAAAATATTTAGGGTTTTTTTTCCTTTTTTTTTTTTTTTAATCTTTGTATATTTCAGGAAGAAAAATACATTATTTACTTACCAGAACTGTGAGTATAATAAAATGTGAAGATATTGTAGTGCTGGCTGTCAAAATTTTGGTCTGTTTTTCACAGTTGCTTTGAAAAATCGTTATATTTGTGATTCTGAAAGTAGTTTGAACTTGTAAATAGATGTCTAAATAAGGATTTAGAAGACCTACATTATGTTTCCAGATCTGCAGTGAACAATGTGTGTTCCTACCAGCTGTCCTTTTACGTCATATTTCTTTCTATTTCTCTGTCTCTTTTTTTTTCAGAGAATTTATATTTGGATACCATTTTAAATATGATTTGGTGACCAGAACAATCTATTTCAACAAAATCTAAAGAAAATAAAAGCTTCATTTCAATTTTCCCTTCTTTCTTGAATTCAACTGGAAACAATTGGTTAATGGGGTGCGGTTTTGTGAATTAGTACGACAAATCTTTTGTTTCATACTTTTCCGTAATTGAACCTTTTGAAAACTGTTCATGGAGGCTTCATTGAAAATTCACTGCACAGAGACTTTAACATACTTTCCATCTTTGGTTCGTTAAGGCATGTTAAGGATTCTATATCTTATCATTAGACTAACCCTGATATACCCATGTATTGCTTAGCGTAACAATAGTAGCTTTTTAGTTTTATGAGCTTACTGGTTATTTTTGTAACCTTTGTAATGGTGGGAAACCTGTAGTAGTGTGTTTGGTTGGTAGAAATAATCCAAGTGTTTTCTTTGGTTGTACTTAGTGCTACATATCTCTGGCTGTCCTACAGTACTGGGACCTGAAGGATAGCCAAGATCTTCCCCTGCTTGCCTTCTTTTCAGTTACAGTAGGTGGAGACCTGGTGGAAATTGGGATCTGCTTTAGAGCCTGGAGTTACACAGAGATTAGCACTTTTTTTCCAAGCAAAACAGGCAAACCTTTTAATGTACCAGTTCTAACAGCTTCTGCCATACAAGATGCAATGTGCTGATCATAACCACGTAAAGGTACCCTGGAAAATGTCGTTCTGTTAGGAAAACAGTCACATTTTTCCCATTACAGCCAACACACATGCTTAAAGTCTTTTAAGATAAAAAGAGAGGCACAATGTAACTCCCTAATACCATACTGAATTCTTTTCACTAGGATGGCTGAGTAGTTCAAAACAGCAGTTACCTTGAAAATAAATGACTGTGCTGAAAGAAGAGTTAATTAATTCAGATAAACTAAATAAACTCTGTAAACTGACTAATGTAGCAGAAATTACTGGTTGCTGATACTGCTGTTTTAATTATTAAGTCCACATTAATTAATTTCAAAGCTACCTTTTTTGGCCAACACCCAGAGTATAAGAGATGGCAAGAGCCAAATTTTGATTAGTAGGACTTTTGCAAACACTGAAACTGAAGCTTCATATAGCCAGATGTGATGAACGTTAAAAGAAAGTAACAGTTTCAATTAACAACATAGGATCCAAATAACTGAGTGGTACTTGCTTGACCACAAACTGAGAAACAGAATTTGGTTTTGGCAACCTGTTTCTTTCACAGAAGGAGCTAGGCTTTTTGTTAATTGTCAATATGGTTCTGAATATAAAGGGAATTTAGTACCTCTTTGAGAGCTGCAGTAGAACAAGTGATCATGGCTACCCATGACTTTGCACAGCTACTGGACACAGTGAGATTCAGCCATGATCCACTGTGAGATCTGAACCTCATTGACCCTGAGTTTTGCATGCTCTGAGTTTTATATTCCTCAGCCTATCCATTTTGCTGCTAGTGGATTTTTTAACTATTGTTTTATTTTTAAAACATTGAAAGATTCTGGATTTCATCCAGAATTATTTCTCAATAGGTAGATTTTGCAGTTCTTTCATTAGATCTGTTGAAGCAGTTACTTATGGTCTCAAATGCCTACTAAAGAATGGATACCTACCAACATTATGTGTTCAAGTCACATTTGGTAGTTAGTGCTGATGGTTCTTGTACATCAGGACATAAGTAGCAGAAAACGTATTTCTACCATATTTTATTCCTTAACACTTACCATGTGTGAAGGACCATTTCAGATATTGCAATGATTGAAGTACGTATTTCATACTTCTGTTTGGGAATGTTCAGAAGGGATTTTACTATCTATGCATTACTCTAAAAAGACAGAAAGGAAAGTATTGTATATTTCAGCCTGTCTGTCACAGTGATCAGTTCCATAAATTACTAAAGAAAGATACAGCCAGCAAATTTACATCTGCTGCATCACACAGCAGACAGCAGTAACACCAATACAGTAACTAAAAGACACAGTGCCACAAGGATTTTGTTCTCTAATCCCTCATCATTTTGTTTCATTCTTAAAATGAAAACACGTGTAGCAATAATTTCTTCTGACAAGCTGAAAGGCATCAAACAGGGAACAACTTTAATAAAACACTTTAATTACCATCTTTAGTGTACCTTCACTGTATATCAGCACCTCTTGAGAACATCTTAATGAAACTTGCTTTTTCTTGTTTTCACTTGAATCAAATTTAAATTTTTTTGAGAACTCTACATACAACTTTGAGGAACAGGAAAGATTGTCTTTGAGAAAACTACAGACAAAATAGCTGTAACGAAAACTCTTATCAACACTTAATATCATGTACTTGAATTAGGAGCATTTAAGGGCAGAACTAAGTTTAACAGAAACTTTTGAAAGCAAGTTTTTCTGCAGTGAGTTTACTTTATCAGTCTATTTCTTCTGAGACTGCCTACTACAAAATTTGTAGGCCAAATCCCTGCCTAATTAAAAAAAAAAAACAACACAAAAAGAACCCCCCCCAAAAAAACTTTGCCATATTAAAAGCAGTTTCTCATTAAAAAATCTCAGTTAAATGACATCCTTAACACCGTTACTTGCCCCATAAGTATTTAAAAAATACCACTGTGTACCTTGAAAGAAAGAAGTTACCCTTTCTGCAGTGTCTCCCAGTGATCAGTTTGGCAGTTGTCAGCTCAGCATGCTGGCAGCTGGGATCCTTCTTCAGAGTGCTCTGTATTTTCACTGTATTGCACTGGGAGCACAGGGATGTTGCTCCAGTGGGTGGATTCCCCTCTGGGAGTGAGGCATTGCAGGGCTCAGTGTTACAATACTCATGTCATTTTGCAGGGCTCAATGTTACAATACTCATATCATTTTGCAGGTCTAGCACTGTGATCATGCTTGAGAAATTAATATTAGTAGTCACACTACAAGAGCCTCACACAACATTAGTATTGCCATTGCAGCCTAAGAACCGTATGCTTAGTTTCAGCTCAGAAAGAATGCTTAATGCCATGCTGTTCAAATCCTCTGAATGTAAAGGTTTTACAATGGGAATGTTGGCACACTCTTAACCATGACAGCGCAGGCATCCTGCTGCATGAGCTACTAAGGCTGATGGAGGAAGCAGTTTAAAAGTCTACATATTGCCTGGCATTTCCCAAATGCAGCAGTGCGGGTTTACCTCAGCTGGCTGCCACATGACCACCCAGCTGCTCTCTCAGTCCGCCTCCTCAACAGAAGAAGGGGACAAAATAAGACAAAAAGTCATGATTGAGATAGAGACATGGAGATTGCTTGCCAGTTACCATCACAGGCAAAGCAGACTTGACTTGGGGAAAATAATTTAATTTATTGCCAGTTAATAGAATTGTGGGAAACAAAGTATCCCAACCCAAAACACTAAAATGCTTTTCTCCCGCCCTTCTTCCCAGGCTCAACTTCACTCTTTTATTCTCAAATCCTTTACTTCCCTTTCTTGAGCTGTGTAGGGTAATGGGGGTTGTGGCCAATCCATAACTATTTCTGTCTGACATGCTTTCTTCCTCACACTATTTCCCTGCACCAACGTGGGTCTTTCCCATGGTCTGCAGTGTGTATATTTGCTCTACCATAGTCACTGCACGGGCTGTAGGAGAATGGTTTGCATTGGAAAGGACCTTTAAATGTCAGCTAGTTCCAACACACTTGTTGTAAGCAGAAACATCTTTCTCTAGATCAGGTTGCTGGATGCTCCTCCAGGCTGACCTTGAACACTTCCAGGGATGATGCACCCACAGTTCCTCTGAACAGCCTGTTGCAGTGTCTCACCCCCTGCCTGGGGTTCACATTGACTTACTTCACAGGCCTGTTAAGGTCCCTCTGAATTGGCATCCGTTCCCTCAAGTCTTTCAACTGCACCACTCAGCTTGATGTCATCCAGAAAGTTCTGAAGGGCGCACTCAATCCCACTGTCTATGTAATTATAAAGATACTGAGGACATTATAAAGATATTAAAGGATACCACTTGTTACTGATTTTCATTTGGATGTAGAGCCACTGACTGCAACTCTGGATGTGATCACCCAGCCAATTTCTTATCCTTCAAATGGTCTGTCCATCAGACTCGTAACTCACCAACTTTGCCACAAGGATTTTGCTTGGGACTTTATCTAATGTCTTACAGAACTCCAGGTAGATGACGTCAATTGATCTTCCTTCATCCACCAGTACAGTCACAGCATTGTAGGAAGCCATCAAGATTAGAGATTAGTCAGGCACAGTTTGTCCTTTGTGAAGCCATGTTGGCTGTCTCACACTTTTGCACAGTGTTTTCTGCCTTTTCTTAACTGTTTTCCAGAAGCCACATCATCTTGGCTGAAGGGCTCAGCTGCGTCCATTGGAGGTATCTCCAACTTACTGTATCCAGCAATGGGGGGCTCCTGTCTTTCCTCACAGAAGCCACCCCTGTAGCACTCTGCTACTAGTACCCAGGCACAGACACCCAATACGGTGATATTCCTGGTTGTTTTAAAGTACTCAAGTGTGACAACTAGACCAGTCATAAATGTACTAAAAATGTTTTATGATCATTTGTATTATTTCTCTGCTTTTCCCACTTCAACTACTTAGTATTTTGCTTTGATATAATGAGCACCAGGTGTTTTTTTTTTTCCCTCCTTCTATCTGTGGTTTTGCTGTCCTCCTGAAAGTTTTTCCAGTATGCATTATTGTCGTATAAGTCTTTAAAATTATAACATGTTAGAATTTTAAACATAGTTTTTAAAATAAAATGGCTCTTTTGAACAAGATTAAATTTTAGTTGTGAAAATAATTTATTTTGGAAAGTTGTTGTCATAAAAATATTTTTGTTGCTACTAAAATCACCCCATTTTTTTTCCTTTAATTCAAGCAAAACATTTAGTTCAACTGGGAAAATTCTGTTTCTGTAATAGCAAAATCAAATTATAATAAACTTTAAAAAAAAACAAAAAGTATAAAAGCTTCTTTTTGAAAATTTTGTCACAGTACATATTGGCAACATAAATAAAAAACTCCATAGTTATATTTCTGTTGGCAGACATTTGTTTTGTGCCAAAAATGCATTTAAAAGAAACCTGTTGTGTATCACTCTTCTAAGCTTTAGACAGCGATCTTTTCTGTCCTTGAAAGGCTTGCTCTTGAAATGCAGGAGCTACCCTGTGACTTTAATAAATGTCCCTCATCTAAAAACCTTGGAGTCACATGAATCCAGAAGAACTATAAACCTGACCCTAAGAAATGTTTCCTGGAATTCCCCAGTACCATGTGGGTATAGCTGTCATCCTCATTTCCAAGGGTGCAGCATGTGTTCTAACCCACAGAGCTCTAGCTTAGAAAAAAGTGTCATAGGCAGCTTATCTGCTACTTGATTTTTCTTCTGCTTACCCTTCAGTATTAGTGCAGTGGAAATAAGAGAAGTTGCACTTCTAAAATTTTTCCCCCTTCCTATATGTTTTAATCTATACTTGACTGTATACAGGAATAGGCTCTTTTTCTAGGTACTGGAACATAGCAACTTGCAATTTCCTAGAGGGAAATTCTGAACAGCTGAGTTTCTGCTGTTTGCTTCCTGGTACAAGAAAAGACATTTGTAGATCAAGCAAGCAGCAGATGGAGAACAATTGGAGTATATAATTATTCGGCCTGGGCTCCCTCTAAATGAGTAGGCTGAACTCTATCTGTTTGGCTGGGAAGACAGAGGAATAGAGTGGCACATGGTAGATAAACCTTCCAAAGATTTCTTTAAAATAAATCTAGGCAAATATGTAAAATAACTTCATCAGTTATAAGTGTCTCTTTTTTTGTGAACTCCAAAATCTGGCAAGTCACTGTCAGTCTGCTTTTGAAGTTTGAGATTAATACACAGCCTACCCAAACACTTCTGTATTAATAAACTACATTGATTTCAGTATGTTACCTGAGGACTCCATCTGGTGATTCTCCTTTACTTTGCCAGATTTTTAAAAGCTGCAGCCTTACTGTGATCTATTGCCAAAATATAAAATCCACCCTGGCAAAGTATTAACACACTGTGAGTCTTGCTCTGTGGAAGTGAATAATTGAATTGTGTGACTTTTTGAAACTGCCCTCATAGGAGCATTACATTTTGTAAGCTGACAGCTAACAGTAAGATTGCATGCCAAAATAAGTGTCTAGAGAGCTATGCTATTTTCATTAATTATTCAAGATTAAATGGACATATGAAAGGAAAACGCATAGGACATCGGAACAGCAGTAAGAAAGTATTATGACAAAAAAGAATATAATCAGAAGAATTAGAATACCAATAAATGTGAAATCAGAAACAAATAGAGGACAGTAAAACATGCCAGAAGGCAAGTGGGAAGTATCGTACCTTCTTAGCATCACTAAATTGCTGTCTGAAACTACATATTCAAATCATAAATTACTTACATTTTCCCTAAAAAAGGTTTCATAGCAAAGAAAGACTAACACGACAGGGAAAAATGGATGAAGCATTTGCTACTGCTAAGAAAAATAGAAATTAGAATTACAGCTACATGCAATAAAATTTACTTTTGTTTAGAAAATTTATGCTGAAAACAGAAATTAATGACTGAAGAAAATGTTAGGAGTTATTGAAGTTTTTGTTGTGCTAAAATCCAGGAAAAATTGTGACTAAAGCTAGCTATTTCAAGTGAAAGAAACTAGGAATATTAAGAGAAGTTAAGCAAGAATGAAACTGTGCTTGAAATGCTACGTACTTTGTCCCATTTTTTTGTTTCTTTCTTCCACCTTGTCTGAAGTTCTAAAAGTTCATTCTTTGCTATGAAACTGTGACAAGAAAAATCTTAAACCTTACTGCTTCCCTAACTCATGTTACTCACAGGTTTAAAAACTGAATCTCAGTGAGAATTCAGGTTAAAAAAATTACATGCAAGACAAATACGTATGCAAGGTAAACACACCTTACATGCAATTAAACCTTTTATGTTTTGCTCTCTTGACTAAAATAAAGTTGATAAAAAATATTTTAGAATATGCAACATCGCAAACATATGCAAAAATGCCAGAGGTGCATTGGTTTTCAAAGTAATTCAGGAAATTTAAATCAAGCTAAATCTTACACATGCATTCTAGAAAAAGTTTCACTGTAACTCCACATAGAATGACTAAGCAAAATTAGATTACTAACTCCTAAATTATGAGTAAAATATACTTACAAATAGCATTTATTTAGCATAATACGTACTCATTTGACAACATTCTTAGGATCTCACTAATTGTGCACATCCTCATTCTTAGGGGTGAAAAATAGATTTTATACCCACAGTTTATTTAAAGCCTGTGGCTTTTAGATAACAAAAATCTATCTTTTAAAAATCTTTCCTGAAAAATGAATCTCTTTTTGTGGTGTTGGGAGTTCACATACACCAGGAGGTGGGCTATAACCACAGTGAATTAAACTTTTGTTCACTTTTGTACTTCATTTTAGAGATCCAGAGGCACCCATCTGTCGGCCTGACCCAGGCTCAAGGGAGGTGTGCTGCCTTCCAGGGGCTCGGATCAAGGATGTTCCAGAGAAATTGCCTGCTCTAGTCGGTTCCACTGACTATTACCCACTTCTAGTGATCCATGTGGGTGCAATTGATACAGATAGCAGTAGCCCGGAGAACATAAAGACGGACTACAGAGCTCTGGGAGAGGTGGTTAGCAGCTCTGGAGCTCAGATTGCATTTTCATCAATTCTCCAGGATACAGGGCAGGACCTTAAAAAGGCTGGGAGGATTGGGCAGGTTAATAAATGGTTAGAAGGGTGGTGCCGTAATCAGGGGTTTTGGTACCTTGAACACAGGACACAATTTAGTAGGCCAGGTCTACTGAGGGTTGGTGGAGCTGGTCTGACGAAGGAAGGAAAGAGTGGATTTGGTAGGAGGCTTGCCAGACTGGTCAAGGATTGTCGTGGTTTAAGCCCCTCACGCAGTTGCTCTCTCACTCCTCCCTCTTCCTTCCCCCCGGCTCCCGAGGGGATGGGGAAGAGAATCAAAAGAATGCAACTCCCACAGGTTGAGATCAGAACAGTTTAGTAACTAAGGTATAACACAAACCACTACTGCTACCACCAGTAATAATGACAAGGCAAATACAAGGAAAGAGAATACAACCGCTCACCCTATATACCCAGCCCGACCAAGCAGTGCACCCCCCATCCTTCCAGGTCTCTGCCCCCGTTTTTACATCCTGGGCATGACGTGCTGTGGTATGGAATACCTCTCTTTCGTCAGTTTGGGTCAGGTGCCCTGTCTCTGCTTCCTGCTGGCTTCCCCTCCTCCCTGGCAGAGCATGAAACTCAGAAAGACCTTGGTCAGACCAAAACATTCTAAGCCGTAACTATAAACATCGGTGTTATCAGCGCTGTTCCCAGGCCGAAAGTCGAAAACACAGCACTGTACCAGCTACTACGAAGGAGAAAAATGACTGCTGCTGCTGAACCCATGACAAGGGTGTTTTAAACTAGATGTGTTGAAGGAAGGGGGCATCATTCCATCCCAATGCACCCAGTCACTTGCCAGCACCTACAGTAAAAGTTCGGAGCAATGTAGAGATACTCCAGCTGCTCCAGCCAATGAGCCGGCTTCAATTGGAGCTCGCCTCAGATGCCTCTATACAAATGCCCATAGCATGCGGAACAAACAAGAGGAATTAGAGATGTGTGCACGTTTACAGGGTATGATGTCATAAGCATCACAGAAACATGGTGGGATGGCTCCTACGTCTGGTGTGTTGGAATGGAAGGTTACAGGCTCTTTAGTAAAGACAGGTCTGGCAGGTGGGGAGGGGGAGTTGCTATTTATGTTAGAGATAGGCTGGAGAGTATGGAACTCTGTCTGGGGACAGGTGAGCAGTCAACAGAGAGTTTGTGGTCAGGGTTAAAGGGAGACAAGCGATGGGAGACATTGTTGTGGGGATCTGTTACAGACCGCCTGACCAAGAGGACTCTGTGGATGAAGTGCTCTATAGACAGACAGCTGCAGCCTCATGCTCTCAGGCCCTTGTTCTCATGGGAGACTTCAACCACCCTGATATGTGCTGGAGGGATGGCATGGCCCAGCACAAGCAATCCAGGAAGTTCCTCGATTGCATGGAAGACAACTTCCTTCTGTAAGTAATAGAGGAGCTGACAAGGAGAGGTGCCATGCTTGACCTCGTCCTCACCAACAGGGAAGGGCTGGTTGGGAATGTAACTCTCCAGGGCAGCCTTGATTGCGGCGATCATGAGATGGTCGAGTTCGAGATCCTCAGGACAGTGAGAAGAGTGTGCAGCAAGCTCACTGCCCTGGACTTCAAGAGAGCAGACTTTGGCCTCTTCAGGAATCTGCGTAGTAAGATTTCATGGGATATAGCCCTTGTAATAAATGTAACTATCAATTTGCTGATAAAGATGATGACTGTGTTTACTGATTGAGTAACGCTGAAACGCAAGGCTTGAACAATCCTAAAACAAGTGATAGCTTGTTAATGTCAGACTGCATAAATGCTTGGTCAATCCTAAAACAAGTAGTAGTTTGTAAATGTCAAACCACAATATCCCGCACACTGTTAAAGAGTAGAAGACACCCAGGAGGACTGGTAAGAACCACTCAAGAAGAGATGAACAACAAGAAGAAAGAGAATGAGCATGCGCCAAGTCAGCGAGGTAGAAAGTACATAGTCAGAAGTCTGTACAAAGGTGACCGAAGAAGACAACTTGCTTCATCAGGAGACCCCTGCCCGAGACCACCAGGAGTCAGTGAGCATGTGGGACAATATTGTGAAACTAATTAACATGAGAGACGGAAGACAATTTACATATTGTGAAAACACAATGAATATGCATACCTTGATTGTTTAAAAGAAGGATTGGTGTGTGTCTGAGGTGTGCGTGTTGGTGGAGCGGAGACTCCCCGCGCACGCAGTGCTGCTTTGCTTACTACCTCTCATTAATTAGGCAATAAATTCCTCTTGCTACTATAATTTGACTTTGGTCGTTTATAACACCCTGGAGGGCAGGGGGGCCAAAGACTCTTGGTTGATATTCAAGGATCACCTGCTGCAAGCTCAGGAGCAATACATTCCTACTAGAAGGAAGTTTAGCAGGAGGGCCAGGAGACCTCCTTGGATGGACAAGGACCTGCTGAGAAAAAATTCGAAGGAAAAAGAGGCTTATAAAAGGTGGAAGCAAGGACAGGCAACTTGGGAAGAATACAGAGATGTTGTCAGGGAAGCTAGGGAGCAGGTTAGGAAAGCTGAGGCCCACTTTGAATTAAAATTAGCTAGGGATGTTAAGGATAACAGGAAGGGATTCTATAGCTATACTGCAAATGAAAGAAAGGCTGCGGAAAATGCGGGCCCTCTCCAGAAGCTCTCAGGGGAACTGGCTACCCTGGGTTTGGAGAAGGCTGAGATTCTTAATGACTTCTTTGCCTCAGTCTTCACCGGCAAATGCTCTGACCACACCACCCAAGTCTTGGAAGGCAGATGCAGGGACAGTGAAAATGAAGACCCTCTGCCCACTGTAGGAGAGGATCTAGTTCGAGACCATGTTAGGAACCTGAACGTACACAAGTCCATGGGATCTGATGAAATCCATCCTGGGTCCTGAAGGAGCTGACAAATGAAGTTGCTAAGCCACTGTCCATCATATTTGAAAAGTCATGGCAGTCAGGTGAAGTTCCCGATGATAGGGAAAAGAGAAATATAACCCCCATTTTCAAGAATGGGGAAATGGTTCAGCCAGGGAACTACAGACCAGCCAGCCTCACCTCTGTGCCTGAAAAATCTTGGAGCGGATTCTCCTGGAAGGCATGCTGAGGCACATGACAACCAACAAGGTGCTTGGGGACAGCCAGCATGGCTTCACTAAGGGGAAATCCTGCCTGACCAATCTGGTGACCTTCTAAGAAGGGGCTACGGAACTGATGGAGAGGTGCAGAGCAATTGATGTCATCTACCTGGACTTGTGCAAAGTGTTTGACACTGTCTCACACAACATCCTTGTCTCTAAGTTGGAGAGACATCAATTTGATAGGTGGACCATTTGGTGGATAATGAACAGGCTGGATGTTTGCAAGCAGAGAGTAGTGCTCAATGGCTCAATGTCCAGCTGGAGACCAGTAGCATTGTGTCCCTCAGGGATTGGTGTTGGGACAGGTCTTGTTCAACATCTTTGTTGGTGACGTGGACAGTGAGATTGAGTGCACCCTCAGCAAGTTTGCTGATGACACCAAGCTGTGTAGTTCGGTTGATACATTGGAGGGAAGGAATGTTATCCAGAGGAACCTTGACACGCTTGTGAAGTGGGCTGATGCCAACCTGGTGAAATTTAACCATGCCAAGTGGAAGGTCCTACACCTGGGTCAGAGTAATGTCAGGCACAACTACAAGTTGGGCACAGAAGAGATCCAGAACAGCCCTGTGGAGAAGGACTTGGCGGTGTTAGTCAATAGAAAATGAACATGAGCCGGCAGTGTGCACTTGCAGCCCAGAAAGCCAACCGTATCATTGGCTGCATCAAGAGGCGCATGACCAGCAGGTTGAAGGAGGTGATCCTGCCCCTCTCCTCTGCTCTTGTGAGACCTCGCTTGGAGTTTTGTGTGCAGTTCTGGTGTCCTCAACATAAAAAGGACATGTAGCTGTTGGAACAAGTCCAGAGGTGGGCCAGGAGGATGATCAGGGGACTGGAGCACCTCCTGTATGAAGATAGGCTGAGAAAGTCAGGGCTTTTGAACCTGCAGAAGAGAAGGCTGCATGGAGACCTCATAGCAGCCTTCCAGTACCTGAAGGGGGCCTATAGGGACGCTGGGGAGGGACTCTTCATTAGGGACTGTGGTGAGAGGACAAAGGGTAACGAGTTCAAACTTAAACAGGGGAAGTTTAGATTGGGTATGTGGAAGGAATTCTTTACTGTGAGGGTGGTGAGGTACCGGAATGGGTTGCCCAGGAAAGTTGTGAATGCTCCATCTCTGGTGGTATTCAAGGTGGGGTTAGACAGAGCCTTGGGTGGCATGGTTTAGTGGGAGGTGTCCCTGCCCATGGCAGGAGGGTTGGAACTAGGTGATTTTAAGGTCCTTTCCAACCCTAACTATTCTATGATTCTATGATTCTATCCTATTTTACACAGTTTAATTATAGAATCATAGAGTGTTTAAGGTTGGAAAGGAACTGAAGATCATCTAGTTCCATGCCCCTCACACTAGAGCATGTCATCCAAGGCTCTGTTCAACCTGGCCTTGAACACAGTCCGTAGGGAGGAAGCATTTACCACTTCTTCGAGCAACCTGTTCCAGTGCATCATCACCCTAACATTAAAGTATTTCTCCTTATATCTAACCTGAACTTCACCTGTTTAAGTTTAAACCCATTAACCCTTGTCCTATCACTACAGTTCCTGATGAAGAGTCCCTCTCCAGCATCCTTGTAGGCCCTCTTCAGATACTGGAAGGCTGCTGTGAGGTCTCCACACAGCCTTTTCTTCGCCAGGCTGAACAGCCCCATCTTTTCTCAGCCTGTGTTCAGCTTCAACTGAAAAACTAAGCAAGAATACACATGCAAATAGCAAATCTGTACTTCACTGAAAAGCAGCAAAACTGTGATTTAGATTATTTTGTGTTTTCTTTCTGCAAGGACGAATGGGTATTATTTTCTTTCAGCCAAGCTGTCATGAGCACATATGCACAGCATTGCACACAGGCGTGTTTACGCATACACAACTGCACATGCAGACACGAGTTGGGGCAAGCTCTGAACAAGAATAACAGACGTTAATACACTATTTTTCTAAGTCAAAATGCTGACTTTTTTAAGTATCCTGAACAAAGTGATTACATGTAGTATATAGTTAATAGTCTTTACTACCATCAGCACAACTAGGATTTGTATCCCATGTGCATTAATCAGAGTTACCAGTGTGTAAGAATTTTTCTACGAGAATTAAAATCAAATTAATTGGATTTTATATATTAAATACACTGTGGAGTATGTAGGACATATGTAGCAGAAATACACTATTTTTAGAATATTTAGTAGACAAAGGGAGAGAAGCTCATAAACTTGAGAAGTTAATCTCAAATAATTGCCTATCCATGGTTTACAACTAAGTGTGAGAATTTTAGCCTGATTATTGGATTCTATCTAACTTAAGTAAAGGAATGTCTGACAATGAAAGAAAAACCACTGTCTTTTCTAGCCAGAATCATTCATCATATACATAGATGTAGTATGTACTAAGTTACTGTAGTTGTACTAACAGGAAGATGCAATCCTTTTGACCTGCCACAGAGAGTGCACTTTCTTTGTTTTTACCATCACAATGTTATGGTTATTTTTGCATATAACAGTGATTGCATTGCTCCGAGCATCGTCCTCTGCTATTTTGCTGCTTTCATTATTTTATTGGTTTTGGTTTTGTTGTTTTTTTTTTAAGGGGAAGAAGAAGGGATTGGTGGTGTACAATTTGTGTGTATGTTTATAATTCTGAAAAGTATGATTCATCATTGAACGAAACACAGAAAACTGAAGTCATTTTGAATTTTGTGCTACTAATGCCAGAGTTTAAACTAGCTCATAGCTCATGGCAGCAGAAGAAACAGGATTTAGAGGAGAGCTGTTGCATGCCAGTCAAATATGTAGAGAAAGAAAATGTGATCAATGTCAGTCATGAATCTGGCTGATGACTGTTACTCAAACATTCGTCTGTTAAAAATGGACGCTATAAATTAAGCAGTAGCCATTGTGAAGTGGCTGTGCTAAGCAGTTCCCATGTCCTCAAAACCACTCATCCACATTTTTACACACGCCTTGTGTCTATACCTGTTACTGATAGTCACAATAAAAAGTTAATATGAACAAAGTGATCAGTATTTGCAGATGAAAATGAAATGTATCTAATGACTGTGATTAATGATTCTACAGGTGATGAGACTCGTGGATCTACATCCTGTGCTGTGGAGATGAAAGAGTACTGTTGTTCGATTGTACCATAGCATGTTTATATTTATTCTGTTTTTAAATCACTGACATACCAGTCATCCCTACTTCAACTGCACTAATACCCTGAAATTGGGAAAGAATGTATAGTAAAACACAGAAGTAACACTGCCATATTTCTTCTTGTTTCTACGGTTATAGCTAAAGAAGGCAAGATTTTGATGTCTGTTCACTGTGGAGGTTAAAACTAGTGAAAGACAAGCAGAATCTGATAATTTGTCACACTAGGTAAAAAAGAACAGAGATTCCTCTGTCAGTCAGAGAGTTCTTCCTTTTATTTATACAGAATTTCAGAACATGTGGTTTTCTCTTGGAGGAGTCTGTATATACGGATAATGTAAAAGCTTTAGGACAAGGAAAAAGTTGTTTTGCTTGAAGATGCATGAAGGTAACTTTACAGGCGTACTAGTTAAGAAAATAAACAAACAAACAAGCAATGATTGCTATTGATTTTTACTACGAATCATCTTCTTTAGTGATAGAACTATCCAGACACACTTTTTCCTGCACCACAGTCCATATATAAGCTTGCTTTGATTCTTATTCTGCATTTTTTTTTTCCCACTGATATTCTTCACTTGTATACCATATTTCTTTAGTTTTCTTTTGCTGTTCCATGCACTGCTCTTGAGAGGACTGTTTCAATAGTCTGAAGATGCCATACTGGACCTCTAGTTTGAATAGCTTGGATTATGGAATAGAGAATATTTACATAAGTACCATGCTCAGGAGAGAATGCAAGTGTCTTGGAGGACAGTAATAGAATTCAAAATACTTTTGACAGATTGGAAGTAGGTTTGAAATAATAGCATGTGATTCAATAGGGACAACTGCAAGACACTTGCTTAGGCAGAAATAACACATTTCATACATACAAATTAGGGAACAACTGTCTAAGTAAAAGTTCTGCAGGTCTACAAGTTAGAGAGCGCCCCAAGATAAGCATGAATTAGCAGCACCACGGTATTGGTAAAAAAAAAGAAAAAAGAAAAAGATTATTATGCTAAAACATTCCTTGTGGCCTACAAGGTGCATGCAGTCATCCTTTTATTCAATTCAGCATTCATAAATAGACTTGCATACTACGTGAAGTTTTTTCCTACTAGTGTTCATAATAAGTGCCAAGTGGTGACAGTGCCAACTGGAGTGGAAATCTGGAAGATCTTGAGATTATAACCTTCAGGAAAAGCTAGAATAAAGAAAACATCTAGGAAGTACATGATAGTAGATTTCAGGAAAATAAAAAGAGTATTTCAAAGAAAGGGATAATAGGCTCTCTGTAGCAGAAAAGATGTAATGGTCTTCAATTGCAAGAAAAAATAATTCATTGTCTAGTATAAGTTGATACTAGAAAATACTTTTGGATGGAAAAGGTAATGAAGAACTGGAAAGTTTACTCAATAAACCTGTCAACCTTCTGTCATCAAAGGCACTTTCAAGCATATGAGACAAAGGTCTGTCAAGAATGCATTAGCTTTCCAAATTCTTTTTCATACTTAACATAGTGTAAGGAATTTGAACTGATTTAAAATGCAAACACTTTATTCTTCATTCTTCTCCACGTTTTCCTCTTTCCAGTCTTCGATGTTTTTGAGATACTTCTTGTTATTTTTTAAATACCTGACAATGTTTCAGCACTAAGAACACATAAATTGAGGTTATATTCTTACCCCCTTTTTTTCTTTTTTACATATTTTGTTTTATTTTTCTTTTTCTTGTTTTGTTGTGGGTTTTTTTTTTCTTCTTTCCAGAACACAGTGTAAATCCCTGCATAGCTGGAGCCGTATTGCATATTTACACTCAGTGTCATATCAGTACGGATTCTAAAGCTGTACAGTACAAAACTTCTATGAACTTTAATTCTCACCTCACCAGGTGTTATCTTCAGCCTTCTCTGTGTTTCTCTACAGTACTCAGAAAAGAGAAATTATATCTGTAATACAGCTCAAAAGTTATCCTGGATAAAACAGACAACATCTGAATATCTTCAAGGATGGTGATGCTGCAACCTCACTAGGCAACCTGTACTAATCCTAAGTCACTGTGGGGAGCTGAAATTAGATGATCTTTAAAGTTCCTTCCAAACCAAGCCATTCTATGACTCTACAATTTTATAGATTCACATTCACACTCTTCATACATCCTCTTATTCACCTTCCTACCACTATCTTTTGTATCACCTCCATTTGTTGTAATCGTGCATACTGAGATTTGTATGAACTGACATAATTAAATTGCACTGTGAATTCACAAGGTGCTGCAGGAAGTTTATATTTACTGAAATTGTGTAGAACTGACAAACCAAACAGGAATGAAACAGGAAACAAAACATGCAAATGATAATGAGTTATGTTTCAAAACAGATTTGAAACACAACCAAAACTGGTAAACTCTGGTTCTCTCCCTTGTTTTTTTTTTTCTTTTTCTCAAGAAAAGTAAAATCAACCAACTTTCCCTTTTCCATAATATAAATATTAAGCACAATCTTGTAAGCAAAATTTTTAATAGCAAAAAGTGTAACTTTTTGCATTTAAATGGAAGGTATAAATGTAAGTTAAAATATATTCTTGACTCCATGTCTTATTTACATACTAAACATAGTGCTTAAAGTTGAATTTGTAAATCAACAGAAGGAGAAAGGAAAGCAGCTGCAGTTTGTTGATCTTCCATGTATTCTATAAAATACATCAGTCTGATGATACTTCTGGTGAAGGCTCGAGGTGTGAAGTCTGGATATATGTTCTCTAATTACCAACTGATGCACTAATTTCTATAACAGAAGTAGGTAGTTGGTTAATATTTATGATAGTAGATTTAGTAGCTTTTCACATGAGAAAAAACCTGCTGAAAAAGTAGATAAAAATTTGTGAAAAATCATTTGTGCTTCTATGAAGTTTTTAAAAATATTTAAATATATTGTTAAAGGAGAATATTGCAGAAGAGTTTTAGCAGCATATCTGCAGGGAAGTGTGTATGTTCATGCATGTGTGGAGTCATGTTAATGTAAGTGAAGAAAAAATAATCAGGTAAACAGGTTATGCTTCATTAATAATTGTCAAGTAAAGTAGAAAAAAAAAGAAAAGTGAAAAGTCAGTATCGGAAGGGGGGCTATAGGGATGCTGGGAATGGACTATTCATGAGGGACTGTAGTGAGAAGACAAGGGGTAATGGGTTCAAACTTAAACAGGGGAAGTTTTGATTGGATATGAAGAAGAAATTCTTTACTATTAGGGTGGTGAGGCCCTGGAATGGGTTGCCCAGGGAAGTTGTGAATGCTCCATCCCTGGCAGTGTTCAAGGCCAGTTTGAACAGAGTCTCGGGTGGCATGGTTTAGTGGGAGGTGTCCCTGCCCATGGCAGAGGGGTTGGAACTAGATGATCTTAAGCTCCCTTTCCAACCCTCATTATTCTATGATTCTGTGATTTTATAAGTCAGACATTTCCATTACTGAATTCATCTTGATCTCTGAAATAGAACAACTCACAGAATCTCAGAATGGTTGAGGTTGGAAGAGTCCTCTGAACTCTGGATTTAGCTCAATCAGGAACACCGACAGGCAGTTGCCCAGGACCATGTCCAGATAGCATCTGAGGAACCCCGGGGATGGTGATGGCACAATCTCTCTAGGCAACATGTACCAATGCTTGATCACTATCACTATGAAAAAGGTTTCTTCCTGTTCAGTGTGAACCTCCCATATTTTGATTTATGCTTACTGCTTTAGGTCGTGTCACTGGACGCCTCATGAGAGACTCTGTCTTCCTTACAAATTCCCTTCAGATATCTCTACACGTTATGCCTTCTGTTCTCTAGCTGAACAGCCTCGGGTCTCTCAGCCTTTCCTCCTATAGGTGAGGCTCCAGCCCCTTCGTCAGGCCCTTTGCTGGATTTTCTCCAGTAGTTCCAGTACTCTTACAGCCTAGAACTGGGCACAGTACTCCAGGGATATCTTCAGCAGTGTTGAGGAGAGGGGAAGAATCATAGAATCATAGAATAGTTAGGGTTGGAAAGGACCTTAAGATCATCTAGTTCCAACCTCTTTGCCATGGGCAGGGCACCTCCCACTAAACCATGCCACCCAAGGCTCTGTCCAACCTGGCCTTGAACACTGCCAGTGATGGAGCATTCACAACTTCCCTGGGCAACACATTCGGGGCCTCACTACCCTCACAGTAAAGAATTTCTTCCTCATATCCAATTTAAACTTCCTCTGTTTAAGTTTGAATCCATTACCCCTTGTTCTCTCACTACAGTCCCTCATGAAGAGTCCATCCCCAGCATCCCTATAGGCCCCCTTCAGATATTGGAAGGCTGCTGTGCGGTCTCCACACAGCCTTCTCTTCTTCAGGCTGAACAGCACCAATTTTCTCAGCCTACCTTCATATCTCCCTTTGCCTGCTCTCAGTACTACCCCTTATGCAGCCCAGAATACTGGTGACTGCCTTTGCCACAAGGGCACAGTGTTAGCTCGCACTCAGCTTGCTGTCTGCCTTTTGCCACTGCCCAAGTCCACTTTGCAGATCTTCCCCCAGTAAGTACTGGTGCATCATGTTATTCCTTCACAGGTGCAGGACTTTGCACTTTCCTTTGCTGAATTTCACGATAAAAAGCAAGGAAAGCTCAAACGAGCTGTAGGAGAGGGGGAGTAAGGGTTTCCGCAGGGGTCACTTTATGGGCTGAAATGTGAGGAGTTCTGGGTGCTGAGGGAATAATCCTTAATAAAATTGCTAGTGATCTGGTTTTGGTGGGTTTGGTGGCATGAGGGTAAAGCTCCTTTGTGAAGTTTCTTTACTCAAAATTTCTTGGCAACTTGTGTATGTGTGTAAACTGAGGGTGTGACCATCCCAACTAAAAGCCAGATAATTTCTATGGGCTGCAAAATGTATAAACAAAACACTGAGGTGTTATTTCCTTACAGTTGTGTCAGGCAGATGAAGCAGGAAGAATGAAACCTGATAACTTTTTTACCTCTTTCAGGTCTGATTTAAATCCCTCCCCAAACCTGGCTGTAACCCTAATATTGTTGCTCATATTTTATTTTTTATATTGTCTGTTGGCTTTACCATTTTTCTCTCCCTCTCAGCCCCCCATAAACCTATGACTTAACTAGGGTTTTTTTTTTCAGAAGTGCATTAGTGACAAGGCAAACCTCAATCTAGAAGATGAAGTCATTAGACAGATACAGATGCTTACATGTATTTTAGGCACTGAGTTTCAACATCCAGGTGTCATTTAAATTTATAACATTTTACCTCTGCTTCTGAATTCTGCAAATTGATCTATGCTTCTCACCTAAAGCTTTATGTTGGTGAAACATCATGGATGTTTTTGCATCAGTTGCTGAGCATGCATATAGAAGCTTACCATCAGTTCTTTAGCGCTGTTTCCCCCTTTTCCTCCTAGCTACTAGGCATGCTTGAAGCTTGCTTGAAATACTTTCTCTTCTCTTTTCCCCTTTGAAAAGCAGAACTAGTTAGTTAAGGACTTTTCTGTGCTGCTGGCACTACCTGCTATTATTCCGCAGCTGAATAGCTGTAACACACAGAGAATAAATTTTCTTGAAATATTGAAGTGTTTAAGCCCTTTTTTGTCACTTTGGAAATGCTCTAACTGGAAAATAGGATATTTATGAATATGTATGAGTCTCCATTACTCTAATTTAAGTTAATTCAGGAAAAGCAGATGGTTTCTTCACCTGTGCATCACAAGCAATCTGATTGTGCGCTTGTTCCTTGCACCGACATCCAGACTTCAAGAGTACTCTCATGGCCTAATTTCTAGATCAAAGTCAGGCTTGGGTGCTGAGGCATTTACCTGGCCAAAACTGGGATGTGACACTTTGAGACACAAATGTAACTATGTGCCTGGAGACTTCTGAAAGTAAGCAATGAAGTACCTACAGAATTTAGGCACAGAATTGCCAGTTGATAGTGGGTTTTCAGTGACTGGGATGACTCACATTACTCACTATTACACCTCATTCAGCTAAGTCCACTTATGGTCTAGCCTAGATGTATAACTCCATTTCAACAAAGCCTAAATAAGAATAGTTTCATAAACTGTAATGAAGAAAATGATACATGATTCTCTTGTAAATACTAGCAATGAGCACACCTGGGTGGTCATACTGTTTTTTGTAGATCCCATTTTCAGCAACCAAATTCTTCACAAGGAATGTAAATTCTAACAAGCATCAGGCATCCTGTTAGGTACATCATACAAGATGAACTGTAATCCCACCCTTTTGAGTCTATTCCCCAGCCTGAAGCCCTGACAGTTATCTGTACTGAAACTGTTTTTTCTGGCACTACGCGTATTCCTGAAGTATTTACCCTGATTAGTGTGTTTGATAATTCTTTAATGCTCTATGAGTGCATTTTTTCTGCTCTAGAAAATTTTAATTTTACAGAACAATACAAATAAAAAGTAGATATTTCAGAAGTGTAAATATATTAGTTATACCAAAAGTTGTCAGGAGGATCATGATCGAAGTCTTCCTACACAGTGCTGAATTTAACTCCAGTTCAATTTTTGTGAATAATGGTTGTTGGGATATTAAGCACAGGTCCTAACTAATTTACCACTAAGTTTTTATAGGTCAATCAAAAGTCATGAGATGTCAAAGACATTGCAACCGAAAAGTAATTCTGAAGTTAAGTAACTGCTTAAAAATCTGGGTAAAGTATCCCTAAATTTATTTTTTCAGGCTTTTCAGGTATTTGCAGTACTTTTCCACTCAGTCATGTCAATTTACATAGATACCTCTATGTATGATAACATATTCTATCTCTGTTAGCATAAATGTGACTTGTTTGTTCTCCTCAAAACTAACAATTTCATTAACATAAGCCATAATTATACCAGCAAAATAGGCTGGATTGCGCATTAATTTTGTACATACAGCTGTACATTTGTAAACTTTAATTATTAATTTCCTACATGTACAAATCAATGTTAGAATCCTTGCAAACATCAATTTTATGATAAGCCCTTTCAACATGGGGATGAAGTAGATGAAAACTTATGCCCTTTTTTAGTAGAAGACAGGCAGACTTTAATTTTCATGGGAAGTATTGGAGTATCAGGTTTAGATATTTTTGATTAAATGCTACCAACCTTGTAAACTATGTTGTTAGCAAAATGAGTAGAGGGATACCGACATTACTTGAACATTCCAGTTCATGACAAAGGTCACATAAATCATAGAATCATAGAATAGTTAGGGTTGGAAAGGATGTTAAGTTCATCACGTTCCAACCCCCCTGCCATGGGTAGGGACACCTCACAATAAGTCATGCCAACCAAGGCTGTATCCAACCTAGCCTTGAACATTGACAGCGATGGAGCATTCACAACTTCCCTGGGCAACCCATTCCAGGGCCTCACCACCCTTACAGTAAAGAATTTCTTCCTCAGATCCAATCTAAACTTCCCCTGTTTGAGTTTGAACCCGTTACCCTTGTCCTCTCACTACAGTCCCTCATGAGGAGTCCCTCCCCAGCATCCCTATAGGCCCTCTTCAGATATTGGAAGGCTGCTGTGAGGTCTCCATTCAGCCCTCTCTTCTGCAGGCTGAACAGCCCCAACTTTCTCAGCCCATCTTCATACAGGAGGTGCTCCAGTCCCCTGATCAACCTCTTGGCCCTCCTCGGGACTTGTTCCAACAGTTCCATGTCCTTTTTATATTGAGGACTGTGGGTGTAAACGTGAAAGATTTCTGAGTTGGACTAGCTCCTGGGAAAGCTTTGAGACAGCTGAGGAATGTTGATGGGAAAGTTTTGGGAGTATTGTGGGCAAGATAAGAAGGAAGAGAGAAGCGAGAAGCAAGCAGCCAATCAAGGCAACCAGTGAGCAAGATATCCACCAATGAAGAAGTGAAGAGACCCACGTGGGGGGTGTTAGTGAACCAATTGTATTAACTGCTCGTACATGCGGGTACTTCAGAAAGCCTATATCAACCCTGGACCATCAGATAATAAACGATTTCGTTTCATCACCAGAAACAGGGTCTGTGCCTTACGTCTCCACAGAGGACCCCAGAACTGCACACAGTACTCCAAGTGAAGTCTCACAAGAGCAGAGGAGAGGGGCAGGATCACATCCTTCTACCTGCTGATCATGCTCTTATTGATGCAGCCCAGGATACAGTTAGCTTTCTGGGCTGCAAGCACACACTGCCAGCTCATGTTAAGTTTTTCATTGACCAGCACCCCCAAGTCCTTCTCTGCAGGGCTGTTATGAATCTCTTCCCTGCCCAACCTGTAGCTGTACCTGGGATTGCTCTGACCCAAGTGGAGGACCTTCCACTTGGCAAGGTTAAACTTCACCAGGTGGGCATCAGCCCACCTCACAAGCATGTCTAGGTCCCTCGGGATGCCATTCCTTCTCTCCAACGTATCAACCGAACCATACAGCTTGGTGTCATCAGCAAACTTGCTGAGCGCGAACTCAATCCCACTGTTCATGTCACTGATAAAGATCTTGGACAAGACCAGTACCAACACCGATCCCTGAGGGACATCACTTGTTACTGGTCTCTATCTGGATATTGACCCACTGAGCACAACTCTTTGCATGCGGCTATGCAGCCAGTTCTTTATCCACTGAGTGATCCATCTATCAAACTGATATCTCTCCAACTTAGAGACAAGGGTGTTGTGTGAGACAGTATCAAACACTTTGCACAAGTCCAGGTAGATGACATCAATTGCTCTGCCCATGTCCATCAGTTCTGCAGCCCCATCATAGAAGGCCACCAGATTGGTCAGGAATGATTTCCCCTTAGTGAAGCCATGCTGGCTGTCACCAACCACCTTGTTGTTTTTCAAGTACTTTAGCATGCCTTCCAAGAGAATCTGCTTCAAGATTTTGGCAGGCACAGAGGTGAGGCTGGCTGGTCTGTAGTTACCTGGGTCATACATTTTCCCCTTCTTGAAAATGGGGGTTATATTTCTCTTTTTCCAGGCGTTGGCAACTTTACCTAACTGCCATGACTTTTCAATGTGATGGACAGTGGCTTAGCAACTTCATTTGTCAGCTCCTTCAGGTCCCGTGGATGGATTTCATCAGGTCCCATGGACTTGTGTACGTTCAGGTTCCTAAGATGGCCTCGAATAAGATCCTCCCCCACAGTGGGCCCAGGGTCTTCATTCTCACTGTCACTGCGTCTGCCTTCCAAGACTTGTGTGCTGTGGTCTGACCATTTGCCAATGAAGACTGAGGCAAAGAAGTCATTAAGAACCTCAGCCTTCTCCAAATCCAAGGTAGCCAGTTCTCGTGAGAGCTTTTGGAGAGGACCCACATTGTCCCTAGTCTGTCTTTTATTGGCAATGTACCTATAGAATCCCTTCTTCTTATCCTTAACATCCCTAACCATGTTTAATTCTAAGTGGACCTTAGCTTTCTTAACCTGGTCCCTAGCTTCCCTGACGACATCCCTGTATTCTTTCCAGGCCGCCTGTCCTTGCTTCCACCTTTTATAAGCCTCTTTTTTCTTCGAATTTTTTCTCAGCAGGTCCTTGTCCATCCAAGGAGGTCTCCTGGCCCTCCTGCAGCACTTCTTTCTAGTAGGGATGGAACACTCCTGAGCTTGCAGATTATTTTTTCATGCTTTAATGTCACAACTGTGTTTTTTAGAGGAAAGCTTACAGCTGAGTTGGGTAGGGATTTTTTCTTTTGTTTTTCTTCCAGTATACATAAGCTTGTCAGATCTTTCACATAACTATAAGATGAAAACTTCTAATTTTTGTACTTACATCTGCAAGCTAGCACCAAATGGGAATTTAATCCAAATTATTAGTCTATAGACATAGATACAGATATGTTTTTGACCTTGAAAAGCAGCTACAAAGTATAACCTCTCCACTCCCCACTATGATACAGAAGGTGCAATTTATCTGGATATACACATCCAAAAATGAAGCCAGATACCTCTTCCAAAACAGGCATCATTCAGATAATCCATCATAATGTATTTCTTTCCTGATGCAGTTCAGTTTTGCGATGAAGCAAGGGAGCTTTTTTACAGGAGTCGTGGTTGAAAGGCAAAGAGGAAAAAGGACTGAAGAGATACTAGTGCAGGCTGCCTATATGCTTCTTTCATCATCTCAAATGGTCAGGCTTGAGGACACAAAGACTTTCTTCCCACAGGTAGATGCTGTAAATAGCAATCAAATACCTGAGAACATGTTCATTTATTTACTTATTTTTCATATTATGCATTTTGCTTGTTTGTATTTCTTAAAAAATGTTGCTACATTTTCATTAAGCTGTATAGAACAGACATTTAGAATGACTGAATGTGTGAACTGATCAGGTTCTGGGTGTGTTTTTCGCAGTGCGAAAATGAGCTCTGTTTCAATTTTACAATTTGGGTGAGTTTGTGCGCTACAGTTGTAGTCTTCCTTGGAGATAAATCCACTGAGAAACACTACACAGAGAATGCAGAAGATACATCTGCAGTGGGGTCCTTGTAGAAAGGATAAAACACAGAGCTCTATGTACTTCTTTCCTGCATCTGTGATGTAGCTGGTTAAGGTAATAAATCAGTTTGAGTACTTGCATAAGCTGAATCAAGAGCTCTTACCCTGCTGTCCTCAGAAAAGAGCAGGTGTGGATTTTAAGAGTCAAAACAAAACTAATACCCTTTTTGACCATTGCTGTTCACTGAAAGGTCTCCTGTTCAAATGGTAAAGGTGAAGTGCATCCAGGGTGAAGATAAAATCTTTGACCTGTTTTCCCAGAATGAAAATAAAATACAAATATGTGAAGAAACCAGCAATAAGATCAGATCAATGTAAACAAAAAAAAAAAAAAAAAAAAAAAGAGAGGATCTGCTTTGTGCTTTCATTAGTTAAAACCTTATAGCACATCAAAAGTACACTGAAATCAGAGCATATCAGCACAGTCCATTTGTGTCAATAAAGCTGTCTGAATTTTTGTCGTGGTTTAAACTCCTCAAACTCACACAGCCGCTCTCTCACTCACTCCCCACTCTTTCTTCCCTCCGCTCCTGGAGGGATGGGAAGGAGAATCAGAAGAATGCAACTCCCACAGGTTGAGATAAGAACAGTTTAGTAACTAAAGTGCAACACAAACCACTACTGCTACCACCAATAATAATAATGACAAGAGAAAATACAAGGGAAAAGAATACAATTTCTCACCACCCAATATCAAGCCCGACTACGCAGTGCACGCCCACCAGTGCACCCCCCACCGTGCACCCTCACCACCCTTCCGGGCCTCTGCTCTCCGTCTTTACATCCTGGACATGGCGTGTTGTGGTATGGAATAACCTCTTTGGTCAGTTTGGGTCAGGTGTCCTGTCTCTGCTTCCCCCCGGCTTCCCCCCCTCCCTGGCAGAGCATGAGACTCAGAAGGTCCTTGGTCAGACCAGAACATTCTAAGCCGTAACTATAAACATTGGTGTTATCAGCGCTGTCCCCAGACCGAAAGTCGAAAACACAGCACTGCACCAGCTACTATGAAGGAGGAAAAATTGACTGCTGCTGCTGAACCCATGACAAATTTCATGCTGAAAATCATTTTAGATTAATTCATTTAGTTTTGAAAGATTTATTCAAAAAGTCAATTAACAGTAAGTGAATAATGACTTGGAACCCTCTCTGTTCTCAATGTCTCCATCCGTTGATGTGTGAATATACTTTCACACAATGCCAGGATGGCCTTATGATTAGGCCACACATTGGAAATACAGGCACAGTTCTCTTAGGAGAACTGTTTGTCACAAACTGGTATAAAACTATAGTAGTTATAATGAAGCTGGTGATGTCTTCCTCCAGGCTCTTACAACTCTGCAACCTTGTGGCATAGATAACAATTAGTACACATGTGACCTAGTAATGGTTAGCTCAAGATAATAATGGAATTGTATCCATATACCATATCCATGTATCCAGTAAGCACTCAGCTGAGTCTACTTTATGTATTATGTGCAGTACAAAGCATTATTATCAAACTGAACCAAACAAGAAAGAGAGGAGAACAAGCACCTAATTTTTGGATCATGGTGGAATTTGGAAGATAATCTATTTAGCATTTTACAAATATTTGGCGTACCCACATGCCATTCATTGCAAATAAGTGTGTGGCAACATTGTCAAGTTTTTTAGGATTTCAGGTTGGGTTTTCTGTGCTTGTAGTGTCATTTAGACAACAGATGTGAGATAAATGCTTTCTTTTGTCCTGGCTGTTGAACTTTATTGAGAAAGAAAAACAGAAGTTGCGAATTTAGAAGGACAGAAGCTAATTCTGGTGGGCATTAATTGCAAATGCATGTCAGTTGTTACACTGTGAATGATACTTTGCTCTTCGAGCTAATTATAAAGTGAGCAACTGCAGATGAGATTTTTTCAACCTTTATGCTAATGTATCTGAACATTTCTAGTCCTTTTGTGCTGGACCAGGACTCTGACCTCTCTGTGCCTTCAGTCAGTTTTACAAGCAACTGATGAGATGTCAGTCTTTGTCAACCTAGAAGTAAGCTGGTTCTTGACACTGGGATTTTCTCATTGATTAAATTGTCATGGTGTATTCACAGCCTAAATGCTGTCTTCTGGCCACTGTCCTTTTCTTGTGTGGAAAATGACCTTTGTGAATAATTACATGCCCCAGATGTGTCAAAATGAGGAGGAAGCAGCAGTTCAAAGCAATAACACTGTAGGAACTATTTGTCCCTTGACTCTTGTAAATTCTATGGGGGAGAAAAAAAAAAAAAAAAAAAAGTAAAAATCTCAAAGTACCTGAAATGTTTTTACCAGTGTATCACTGGAAGGTAATTTAAGGCACATTTAGGAAATTTTACTTGTACTTTCTATTATGCTTTAGAATATTTTTACTGATTGACTTGTATTATTTGTAAAGGTAAGTCTAGGCAATCTTTAAAGCCAGAGGTCCTGTCACTGAAGGAGTAGGTCTGTTTTTTAACTACCTTTAAGCAATTTTAGTACTACTATATTTTCTATTAATATGGAAACATCCCTAGAAGTCATTATGATGGGTGGGAATTTTTGGAGTATAGTGTTTTGGCTGCAGTCTAGCATGCTCCAGTATATCATATGTGCTGTACAACTTAAATGGGATGCCACTCAAATGATACAAAAGTTTTTCCTCTACCTTGCTGAATTGTCTGAAGACAGAAGTGAGCAAAGCCTACAACTAATAATATTTCTCTGAAATGGTTCATCTGATTCAGTTAAAGGCTTTCCTTGCAACTTTGTTGACTTAACAGAAACTCATCAAAACCAAAGCAGATGGGTAGGTTGGAAGGCTTGCATGAATGCCTGTTTTTCTGTCAACTTGCATACCAGTCAGATAACTGACACGTGGCTTCCTTGGCTCCCTGAAATCCCACCTGTTTGGGTGTGGGCTGCCCAAGTGCCTGGGAGCTCTGGCTAACGTACAGTACGACTGGCAGGATACAGGAATGCCATGGCTCTATGGATAGCTTAGGCTGCATGGTTTCCTGGTAAGACTGTTTCTTGGCTGACTATTTCTCTGGATCTCTGCCCAGAAAACAGGCATGGTCCCAGTTCCCCAAGCAAGTTGGGCAGACCTAAATTGCTGGCTTGCGAATGATAGAAAATATGCACTTTGCCTTCTCCGAAACAAGTTTTTCTCAGAATGGTGTATTTGCTGTAAATCCACCCTTTGCATTCCTCATTCTAATTTGTAATGAAAAAATACCCCAAATTCTAAAATTTGTTCAAGATGAAAACTCCAATTTCAGATTCAAATGTCATCTCAAAGAATAAAGTAATTGACTGCAAGAGGCAAAAGTTAGAATCAAACAAGTCACCAAATACAGCTGAAAATTGAAGGCATTTTTATTGAGGGATGGAAATCACAATCCTACATATGTGAAGGAAAAAGAGAGGTAAACTAGCTGTAAGTGCAGGGTCCCATGGTAACTGTGTACTGACAGTTGATAGGTCTTACATGTAACGGCATCTCCAGAAGATGATATGACCAATCCTCATAATCATTCTTAGAACAGAATTTTGTGTGCAGCTGTGAAGCAGAGCTATATTAACTGGGTACGAGCTCCATTTCCTAAAGTCTATACCACTTCATGTCTCATATGCCTTTCTTTGTCTTATAACCAAGCAATATATGAGATCCAGTTGCCTCAGCCTAGCGTTGCAGGGCTGTATTGGGGGTTCTGCAGCTGTTTTGTACACTTGTGTTTTGCTCTTCCTGTCTTTCAATAGATAACAGATTCTTACTTACAAGTATTGCTAAGATCCTGTTAAAAGAATATTGCTCACAACAATTCAAATAGAATTTTAAGCCGTCATCTGCGCATGAATAGAAAAAATTTTTTTCATCTTTTGTGTGGAACAGACCACTAACTCCTCAATTTTTTATGTCTCTACATGGATATGGATACTGGTTTGTGTATGTATGCATAGAGTTAATAAAGAAATACATATTATGTTAACAGAAGCAGACTGATAAGTTTTTAAAACATCTATGAACAATTTCTTCATATGCACATTGCGCCTTTGGTTGCACATATCACAGACACACATACACATGCCACTGTCATATGGATCAAACACCAATAAAGTAATTCTGTCTGATCTTTCATAAATCTTAGGTCAGTCTCAATATTTACTTCTCAGAGAATAATGTAGGTCACAGAACATCTTAAGAATTTACCATATTCAGAATCCAAGACAGAAAGCAACCCTCCAGCTTATTTTGAAGTAATATCAGCTTGCAAGATACATGGCAAAACTAACAACAATGTGCAGAACATGTCCCTAAAACCTAATATTTATTTGAATAATTTAAAAGAAAGACAGGAATATGCCATGAAATAACTGAATGCCAAAAGGTATTACAATATGTCTTTATTTTTTAATCAGATCTTCTGGTTGATAGCTAAATTTGCAAATTAATGTACTTCTCATAAATAAAAGTTCTGGGGATAAAAACCCAAAACAATTAAAGTTGAGGTATTGCCTCATTGAATTTTCAGTCCATGATCCAGAATAAGGAAATGTGTTCAGTCAGTTAATCACTAATAACATGTATGCTACTATGTTAGAACGAACTCTGAATTTTACTAGGGTCCCAGGTATTCTGCATTGTCTGTCTAGCATACAGATTAATTCATGCAGTTTTCATTGTGTGAAATGGAGGAGTTACATTGATGAGGTAACTAACTCTTCACAGGCATATAGTTTTCTGATGCAGACCTGGCTCCAGGGACGACAACGCAACGTACACTGTTTCCAGATTTGACTAGCCGCTGGGCCCTCTCCAGAAGCTATCGGGAGAACTGGCTACCCTGGATTTGGAGAAGGCTGAGGTTCTTAATGACTTCTTTGCCTCAGTCTTTACTGGCAAATGCTCTGACCACACCACCCAAGTCTTGGAAGGCAGACGCGGGGATGGTGAGGGTGCGGACCCTGGGCCCACTGTGGGGGAGGATCTTGTTCGGGACCACCTTAGGAACCTGAATGTATAAAAGTCCATGAGATCGGATGAAATCCATCTGCGGGTCCTGAAGGAGCTGACAAATGAAGTTGCTAAGCCACTGTCCATCATATTTGAAAAATCATGGCAGTCAGGTGAAGTTCCCGATGACTGGAAAAAGGGAAATATAACCCCCATTTTTAAGAAGGGGGAAATGGATGAGCCAGGGAATTACAGACCAGTCAGTCTCACCTCTGTGCCTGGCAAAATCTTGGAGCGGATTCTCCTGGAAGGCATGCTAAGGCACATGAAAACCAACAAGGTGCTTGGGGACAGCCAGCATGGCTTCACTAAGGGGAAATCCTGCCTGACCAATCTGGTGACCTTCTATGAAGGGGCTAAGGAACTGATGGACAGCGGCAGAGCAGCTGATGTCATCTACCTGGACTTGTGTAAAGCCTTTGACACTGTCTCCCATGACATCCTTCTCTCTAAGTTGGAGAGACATCAATTTGATAGGTGGCCCACTCGGTGGATAAAGAACTGTCTGGATGGCCGCACGCAAAGAGTAGTGCTCAGTGGCTCAGTGTCCAGCTGGAGACCAGTAACGAGTGGTGTCCCCCAGGGATCGGTGTTGGGACCGGTCTTATTCAACATCTTTGTGAGTATATGGACAGTGGGATTGAGTGCACCCTCAGCAAGTTTGCCGATGACACCAAGCTGTGTGGTTTCGTTGATATGTTGGAGGGAAGGAATGGCATCCAGAGGGACCTTGACACGCTTGTGAGGTGGGCTGATGCCAACCTGATGAAGTTTAACCATGCTAAGTGGAAGGTCCTCCACCTGGGTCAGAGCAATGCCAGGCACAGCTACAGGTTGGGCGGGGAGGAGATTCAGAGCAGCCCTGTGGAGAAGGACTTGGGGGTGTGGGTTGATGAAAAAATGAACATGAGCCGGCAGTGTGCGCTTGCAGCCCAGAAGGCCAAGCGTATCCTGGGCTGCATCAAAAGGAGTGTGACCAGCAGGTCGAGGGAAGTGTTCCTGCCCCTCTCCTCTGCTCTCGTGAGACCTCACTTGGAGTATTGTGTGCAGTTCTGGTGTCCTCAACATAAAAAGGACATGGAACTGTTAGAACAAGTGCAGAGGAGGGCCACGAGGATGATCAGGGGACTGGAGCACCTCTCGTATGAAGATAGGCTGAGAAAATTGGGGCTGTTCAGCCTGGAGAAGAGAAGGCTGCATGGAGACCTCATAGCAGCCTTCCAATACCTGAAGGGGGCCTATACGGATGCTGGGGAGGGACTCTTCATTAGGGACTGTGGTGAGAGGACAAGGGGTAATGGGTTTAAACTTAAACAGGGGAAGTTTAGATTGGATCTGAGGAAGAAATTCTTTACTGTGAGGGTAGTGAGGCCCTGGAATGGGTTGCCCAAGGAAGTTGTGAATGCTTCATCCCTTGTGGCGTTCAAGTTGGGGTTGGACATAGCCTTGGATGGCATGGTTTAGTGGGGGGTGTCCCTGCCCATGGCAGGGGGGTTGGAACTCGATGATCTTGAGGTCCTTTCCAACCCGTACTATTCTATGATTCTATGATTCTATGCCCTTCTAACCTTAACAAATACTCAGGGCAGGGGAGGGGAGTGGGACTCAGCATTACCTCTTCCAAGGCTGCCATCAGCTTAAGGCTTCAGACCCTGCTGAATGGGTAAAGATAGTGAAAAGTTTTTCTTGACTAGCTTGTATCAGGGACTAAAGCTCAAAAATTAGTTGAACTGAAGGACAGGACAGTGAAACACTAGTTTTGGGAGCAGATGCATCAGGATTATTGACAAAGAGAAAAGGGGCAGGACTGTGAGCCAGTAGATGCAATTACTGTCTGTATCCTCATGTACCTGAAGATCTTGAGTTGCCTGCCTCCACATTAAGCACCCCTAAGGACAAGCAGGGCCTGGCTGGGTGTGTATCCTACTACTTAGGTTACCAAAAGCACAGTAAGTATCAGGAATTTATTTGTAAGTTACATGCATTTCCTGGAAGTTTTTGTTTAGTCTTAAAAAACTGATTTTTTGGTAAAAGTGCTATTTTCTTTCCTGCGTTTCTGAATATTGCTGGTTTGGACGCACTTTTCCTGTGTGTGCAACTTCTCTGTGTGATAACCGGTTGAATATTGTAGAAGAAGAATACTAGACGTATTATTGCAGTCATCACTGGAATATGGATCTAAATGAACAATGTGTAGATGAAATAAACTGAGCAGCAATTCTAGAATGTCTTTATCTGTGGAAAAGTACCAGCACTGAGTAGGTAGCCTTCATGAAAATAAATGGTTGCCCCTGTCAGTTATGTCTGAGGCCACAACATGAAAGGTAACAGTCTTTGTCATTTAGTGGCCTGTGGTGGACAGGCAGGAAAGGGTACTACATCTGTGAGGACAGAGAGAAAATAATCATGGATGTGCATACAGATCTAGGTGGTTTAATTCTACGTATGTAATATTGTGATAGAGAAGTCTGATCCATATCCGGCTCCCAAGGTCTGGGTCAAGCACAGCTGCCTTAATTTGAGATTGCCTGACTCCCTCCTATTAAGGGGTTATTCTGTGGTCCTCTCCAGTCCAAACCTACAGTAAGAACAACAAAGAGCAACCACTGCTCTGCAGTGATTGCAATATGAATACTGGATGGATCTGGGCATGCCTTTCAGGAAGCAGACAAATCCAAGAAAGATTCGTGGTGTTGAAACATGCAGAGTGATGTGGTGATGTTTGTGCAGTAATGGCAGTCTGTCCAGTGTGCAGGATGGAAGCAGCTCCCTACTCCAAAATGTCTCGACACTCTGGAATATTGGATGCACATATGCTTTGTTGAAGTGAGTGTTTGCCCAGGAAACTGTGTGTTGAGCACAGCTGCCTGAGATGGTAAAGATGTAGCTAAAGTAATTTAGGAAAAAAGTCAGAAGAAGAAGGGTCACAGAATCATAGAATGTTTTGGGTTGGAAGGGGCCTTAAAGATAATCCAGTTCCAACCCCCTTGCAAAGGGCAGGGACACCTTTCACAAGATCAATTTGCTCAAAGCCCCATTCAGTCTGGCCTTTAACGCTACCAGGGATGGGGCATCCACAGCTTCTCTAAGCAGAGTTCTCTGCTAGCAGAATGTCCAGCAAGGCTAACTTGGGTGACCTGTCCATTCAGGCCATTCTGTTCATGCTGATCTAGTCTGACCAGCTCTTCCCGGAGAGTATTGTCATGATGTTGATAAATCTGCAAAAAGTAGCATTAGTATCATGGTAACTCTCTACTCCTGACATGATGTGACATAGAATTCGGTCAACTATCCACATAAATGTGAATTGCAGCAGAACACGAAGTCTATGTTACCAGAATGAGTAGCTCAACGCACCTTGTACATTGACAAGATTAGTCCCCCAAGCAACATTTTCACTAATCAGGGATGCACCAAAGAAATAGAACATTTACAGAGTAGACATTCTTGCCCCCTTATGCAGGATATGACTAGATTATGTTTATTACATGTTTACTCATATTTACCTGGCACAAATCATAAAATCAAAGCCTTGTCAGAAAAAACGATGAAACTAAAATGCTGAGAAATAAGGATGAACTTATGCATGTGATGTAACTGGGGGAATAAAAGAGTGAAAAACCCAGCTTGCTTGAAAGTAATAGCCATCTAACATAGATACTGTGAATTAAAAATACATTTACTGGAATTATTTGAGGCTATATGTAAAGGTCAAATTAAGTCTAACCTTATGAAGCTTTCTGTATTCCAGTTGTATTCAGATCTGTAGCAAATACAGTATTTGTCCAGCTTTGAATGCAGATCGCATATTATGGTTGAAGCAATATTAAGTGAAATGTTACTTTGACAATCAAAAAAGATCTGTAAATATTACTTTCTATGGGTTGCATGCAATATGGATATAACACATGCTAGTCTATTTATCAATTGGACATCAGAATACTAGGGTCAGCTAATATTTTTTGAGCAGAAAATGATGTTGCACAGCTCAAATTCTAGCTTCAGCTCTATGCTTGCAATTCACCTATTCACAAGAAATGTAAAATTATTAAATTTTCTTTTTGAACCCTCAGAAAATTAAATGGAACTTTCATAACAATAGTTTGTTGCTAATAGTCATTTATTGAAGTCTTAAAAGACTTATAGCTTTTCTTACTGATTATGTGCGTATGCTGCAAATAAACTATTTACACATGAAACCCTTCAGTTACATTTGATGGCCTTCTTCCAGAAAAAAATATGTGTATTGGAGTATTGTGACAGAGGAAGACAAAAATACTTGTATTCTCATTTGCACTGCTGCAATTTGGCAACAGCTCTAGCATTCATGCTTTTAAAATTATATGCAAGTAATTAATTGTTTCCTCTTCCTGTGCATTTTAATATATTCCAAATGTTCTAATTCATCTACATGCCTATCAATAAATATTTCACAAAATGTAAATGCTTCATTAGGAAGTCTGTGCTTTTACTACATCTCTACTTCAAGTGTAGAAGAGCTGAACTGTTTGGGTGACATCCAGATACAACAACCTACAGATTTGGTAGGTTACTGTATTTCATAGAGGCTGAGAACAGTAGTTCTTGCTTTCAAAGGAGATTGTTTCTTAATCTTCCGTTAGTATCTTAACTGGCATTTATTTTATTATTTCATCATTCCCTAAATGACACTATTTTCCTCCATTCCTTCCCATATCTCTGAATCCTGTAATAAATGAAATAAACCATATTCTTTAGAATTTACATTTACAGGAATATGCTTTCATACTGGAATATTTCAAGAGCAGTGTTTCTTTTTTGATTCTTATTTGCATTGTACCAGAACCAGTTAAAATCTCATCTTTGTCAAGATTCAGATATATCTTGATTATAATATTTTGCTTCATAATTCATTTGTTTTCCTTCTCAGAAGGTCACAAACAAGCTGGAGGTAAGAAACTCACATTTCATGGCTACTTCCTAGAGGCATAATGAACTTACTGTAATCTCTCTTGTCATACCAACATAAGAGAGAAAACAAAATAAGAGAGAAAACAAAATTGAAAAAAGACAGTTTCATAATGGAGAAGGGAGTAGATGTAGTACATAGATGGGAAACTGGTTTTTATTCTGAGGGTCAAATTTGGTTTCAAAACACATTTGTTGGTCTACATAATAATAAATGACACTAAACCAAACTACCAACCAATCAAAAAAACCCAACTGAAACAACAACTGTAATAAATATAATCCAAAATCGTAGAGATGTGAATTTAATGCAAGAGTTGCTAATGTGATTAAATTTATTAAGTTTTTAGACTGCATGTAGCATATGGAATACAAGTTGCCAAATAGATGAATAGATTCCTTATGAGGAAGTCTGTCTTGACTTATGGGACTTCTGCTTTGCAGTGACTATTGTTCCTGGAGGAAGTTTAGCATATAGTGTAGATTTTTTTTGTTTCCTTCACAGAGGACATTGTTCCTCTCTGAGCAATGACAGTCTTTAAAATCACCCTCATAATGGGAAGAGAGTTAGAAGGATTGAGATTCGGTGGTGTGGTAGACTTCAGATCACAAGTTCAGTCACAACAAATGGCTTAAGTCCCTTCCTTGCATTACCTTTGAGGTTTCTTGCATATGGGGCTATGCCATGTGACAACTCTCACTTTGTGATGTGCGTTTCCTGTTCTTATCAGCATGCTGACAGTTATCATTGCTGAAAATCATGTAGGGCAGTATCTGTGAATAAGAAACTAGCTGACATTATATTAACCAAAGAACAGAAAGTGTTCTCTCACTATAAAGGAAAAGCAGAAGCATTTAGCTGAATTGACAGCTACATTTTGCATCCAATTTTACTACTTGAAGAGACTCTTTTCAATCATGTATTTTTAATAAAGTATATTAAGAAATTAAGATAAGTATTGAAAAGCCATATGGGTAGAGAAAGCAACTGTTCACAAATGAGCAGAATGAAGATATTCTAAAATAAGAAAAATTAGTACTAGCTGATATTCAAAATGTGAATGCCATGTTTTATTCACAGATTCAAAGACAGCGGAATTCTTCAGTGGCTTAACAGTGAGCCCCTCTGGCTTCCAGCTGTGCCAGTTAAAACAGAAGCAGCAAGCATCCTTTTATGACTAGCAGGTATTGGCACAAAAAGTAAAACCAGCTGATTTAAGGCTCTGCTGGATATTCAACAATGCACATCATAACTGTAAGGATATATAACATCCTAGAGGCAAGATGTTCAGAACAACTTAGTGCAACTCATAAAACATAAATGGATAGCATATCTGGAAGGCATGCTCCTGTAAAATGCAATGCAGGAGGATATTTATTGATCCCTAATTTGGTTTGGGCATCATAATTATTTCAGTGTTGTATCACCCTATTTCATTTTTGGTGAATGTGCTATAGCCTGAACCTTATTTTTGCTGAGGTTCTGTTACTCTGCTGTGTCCATAAAAATGGACATTCAAGCGAGTGTGGATGCAATTCACTGTGGAAGAGCATTACAACCTCAAATGCAGAAACACAGAGCAGTAGTGATGTCATTCATTTTTTTTTTTTTGAAGGACAAACATACTGACACATAAAAGAAGAGATTAAATTTGTCTGCTTCCTACCAGAGAAGAGAAATCATACTGAAATGGACTATGTTCATTCACAGTTGAGAAATGATTTGGAGTTTCAGTACCTGATAAACAAGAGTAACTGATCTTATGCTATCTGATGTTTCTCACAATTTGTCATTTGGTTCATTCATGGCCATCTCATTTTGTACTGTTCCTGAACTAAAAACATTAATATAACTTTAAGTTGATATTCAGGGTATCTACTGTAGCATTGTAAAATACCCAGAAAAAGTAAATACCTCATTTCTGTCGTAGCATGCATCAAAACAATGTAATTAATGTTGTTATTCAATACTTAATAGAAGCACAGTGTTTAAAGGATAATTCATAAGAATGGAAAACTAATTAAACTTCCATTCTGACTCACCAAGGATAACAGTTCATACCTATTTTTATAGAACAAGATTAGTAAAAACCCACCCAAATTCAAAGTAAAAGTCTTTTAAAAAAGTTTGGTTAACAATCCCATTCGATTAAACAATGAGTGAACAATTTTGTAACATTGAATTGAAAATCGTCAGCAAAACTCATTTTGTCTCTACAGTATTTTCACCCATAATTTTAAAATCAGTCAAAACCTTCCACTTATGACACGATTTGTTAAAATTATACCTCTACATTTTGAATGTAAAGTGAAAAGGCACTATTCTAAAATGTTTTAATGCAATATTATCTAATGTTATTCAATATTCCTCTACCTTGCTGTCTTTCTTTATTGTTCTCATGAATATCTGAGAATATGGAAGCTATCTTTTGCAAATTTTGGACACTGAAATTCAATATCACACCTGAGGATTAACCTCAGAAAAGTTAAGTTACATATTAAGAAGTGCATGCATTTCAGAAAAGTTTAGAAACCTCAAAAGTGCACACTTTCAAAGATGATTTGAACTTTGTTATTTATATCTTTACAGGTTAATTCTTAGAAGATACATGAAAAATATTCCTGGTTATGTCAAGTTGCGCTATTAGCGCACTTTATAAACACCTTACAACACTTTGAGGGCCTGCGGCTATCTAAAACTAAAGCAGAACATCTAGATAATTAATAAACCATCAAAATAGTCAAAATGCTCTGCTCTAGCTTAATGGTAGATAATGGAAAGAAAGGTTGATGAATGGATGATATGAAATTAATATGAATTAACTTCATGATGCTGAAAAGCAGCTTGATTATTAAGTCTGTTCAGAAGCTATGTAATGAAGATTAATAAAAAGCAAAGTCTTGAGTCCAGCTAAAAGTTTGAAATAGAAAGCAACATTTGACAGACAAATAATTAAAGATATAATAATCCATTCGTACCAAGAAAACAATGTGTTTAATATCTTGTTTCATTATCATTTAAAAATTGTTTTATGTCTTTCTGCCTATTATTACAATGATGGACATTTTTTGCAAGGCTCACTGGTATGAGAAATGAAATGAAGTCCACCTGTCCCCTTTCTTTTGTTCTTTTTGTTTCTGCAATGATCCTGACTAATAGAGATCTGCAGGAAAATTGTTACTGCTTTGTACAGTGACTAGAGCTCTTTTTCTTTCTGATACCTGTTTTAGATGTGATGGTTAGTGTTAATGTAGGCATGGGTAGATCACATAACCTGTGGACATAAATCTGAAGACCTCTGATGATACAGTTAAAATGTATGAGCTTGCTACTAAACAGAAGGAGCTAGCTTAAAATGTCAAGGATTTGGCAGACTGGCAGGAAATAAATCTTTATATTGTGATGCCTTTTAAAACAGCTAGAGGGTGAGAGAAACTATTCCAACTGACTTTCATAGAAACTCAGGAGAATAAATTAGGGCAATTTTTGCTTTCATTTGCACCAACATAAATCTGGAGTGACTCCACTGAAACAGATAGCTAGTCCTGAACATACCCAAATGTAATTTATTCCTTTTATTATTATCATTAGAAAATAAGTAATAATAATTGTTTTAAGTTATAATTTTGTGGCGTAATGAATTTTGCGCAGGGCTTCTCCTCGGACTAGAATTTATTGATAACCTGCATTTAGCTATTATAATAGATGATGTGCCCTTTCAAATTCCTTTATTTCATCTGACCACTTCTCCTTCAACCCTACAGCTAATTCTTCTGTGATCTCAAGTAGGGTTTTACTCTTAGAGAGCGACACTGAGGCACCAGCTGACATATCCCCTTCTCCCAGACTGGGCTACAAGGCAATCTCCATAAATAAGTCTGTATGTGTATCTGACTTAAGGGTATGATTCAGACCCATGTTGTTGCTGTTCAGGTTGTACAGTGTTCACTATCCAGTTTGCACAATGCATAAGAGACATGACACCTGCTCAAAGCAGTTTACAATCTAAAATTAGACATGCTACAGTTAGTAACAAGTAATGATTTTTGTTGCAGTGCAAAAGTTGGTGGGCTTGTAAAAGAAAAAAAGGGAAAAAGAAGTTATTAGAATAAGTTTGCATGAATTTTCAACTTCCAGTCCAATGGTAGTTATAGGCATTGTATTAGCTGGTCAAAAGGCTTCCAATAGCTAAGGTAATTTATCTGGACTAGAGATTGTGGATGCAAATTAAAGAGCATAAAAGGATACCGGAGCAAGAAGCACAACTTATCAGCACCAATAGATCATTTTAATTACTGTAGAGGATATGATATAGCTTTAACTGTCTTAGCTGCATAGTATAGGATGACGGCTAATTTAGGAAGTCAGTGAAATATCTGGAAAGACTTTCTAAGGCAGTACCCTGCAATAAACAAGACACAATTAAAGCAGGGGTCATTGGAAATTTTTCATTTGATTCTTCATAAAAAAATACACTCTGGCATGTTCCAAATTCGTTGCATTTGGGATGTGAAGTGGCATGCTAGAGACAGAATATCAGAGAAAGATAGACAGAAGATCTGTATTTTTTGTGTTTACTTTGAAATTGAAACTGAATAATTACATTGATGCTAGAAATAAGCTTAACTGGCTGGTATTTGAAGAATGTTTTGGAAATGTAAACAATGGTGTGTTTGTGCACAAGGGAGTATTACTATCATGTGCTCCGTTCAGCAATGATCTACTTGGTTCTTCAGTCAGTTAACAGAAGTCTAAAAAAGGGATGCAAGCAATATATCTTAAGTGACCCATGTGGTATACTCATCCTAGTTCTGATTGGCTTCTATGTTGACTTCTGCACGTCAGATAGCATGAAGTCTATTCAGTTCATGTGCCAACAAACTGAACATGTGAAAGGACTGAGGATCATCACCGCAAGAGGATAAATTGGCAGTATGCTTCTTCCTCCACTTCAGATTCTCCAACAGTCTAGTCTCTCTGTTATGATGATTCTTCGCTGTGGAAGTTTAACTCTGTGATGAAGCCAAACTGTAAATGCCCAGTTCAATTCAGTTTCAGGGTATTTTGGAACAGTGGAGAGCAACACAATGTTCTGGTAACCCTGGACTAGTATTGTTTACTCAATTCATCCAAAGTAATATTTTATAAGCCTGATTTCTATTTTTTTTTATTATTTTTTAATTGAATTAATCCTTACTTTCCTATAGACTTTAAAATCTAGATAGTAATCAAAGGGACTTTATAACACTCAAATAAAACTTTTTTTTTTTTTTCCCAAAAGGAATAGAGCTATGAAAAGGTAATAACCTCCCTCTCTCTAGGCAGTGGAGGTACTGTAGAAATTCATGGCACAGTGAGTGAAGCAGGTACTGGTAAAAAGGACTGAAAGGCTTTGAGACATGAGGAGATACAATTTTGTCTTCTAAATAATTTCTGCGTTCCTCTTTTGGGTCAGACATGCCGATCTCTCTGCTTCCTTGCTACTGTTTCCCCAATTAGTGACTGCATGTGCAACTTGGAGATAAGTCTAATTTAAACTCATAAAAACTTTATCTTCTGAAATATCTGATCTTCATTTGAGTTTAAGGTAACACATAAATAGCTTTAACCAGTCCCTCGTTAGCTGTACAGCTACTTACTTATTTATTCCTCTTTTCATTTCTGCTGCACTGCTTTTTGTAAGATTTGATTTTAAACTACTAACTAGAACAAACAATTATGCAAATGAAAAATTAGATCCTTCAACACTTCAGAGAACTGTTGCACATTTAATTGCTACAAGGAACCAAAAGAGTAAGTTAATTCCAGAATAATTCAACATCTGCTAACAATTTTAAAGAAGATATTGAATTTATTGTAGATCTGTAAATATTGTGCAACTTGGCAGGCGGCATTTTTATGGAACAGAGAATAAAATAGAAAAAAAAAAAAAAAACAACAAAAACAAGCAAACAAGCAAAAAAAAAAAAAACCCCACAAAGATGAACCTAATCTTCCTGGGTAAGAGACATTGCTGTAGCATATATATGTACAAAATATTATAACCTTTTATGCTTGGGAAGGTTTTTTTCATTGCTGTTGATAACACTTTTTAAGGATTTTATTACAACTTCGGAGCTTATTTCATTTGATGTTACATATGGAATTGTCTGTGCTAAATTTGCTGTCTTAGTGATTCAGGTATCACATTTCTGACATATTGTAGAAAACATCAGGCAGTTTATTTCCATGGGACATTTTAAAGGGTGTTACAGTCACAGCAGAGCCTGAGGAAAGAGATCTCATGGAAGGCTGCTGACCTCTACCAAGTTCAGCTTATGCTGTAAAGAATGAACTGAAATTTTGCTTGGAAGTGTCATCTGAGCTGACACAATTGTCAGATGACAGGAAGCTGCATATTGTGTATACGTAGCTGAGAGACATATCTGCAGGGCAGGATCATTTGAGATCACAGATGGTAATTCCTGAAATAGTTCATCTATAAGGATGAGGTTTTTGTTTAGATTTTCAGTTTGCTATCATCTTAAGGCTATAAGGGTTGAGCCAAATAGTCTTTGAAGTCTGAAATCAAAATTAAAAGCTTTCAAATACAAAAAAAAATATTTAAAATCTTTTTTATAGCTGATCCGGTAAAATATTAAAAATGTGATCACTTTTGTAAAACACGTTGAGGCTGGATTGTTTTTCACAGAATCATAGAATAGTTAGGTTTGGAAAGGACCTTAAGATCATCTAGTTCCAACCTCCCTGCCATGGGCAGGGACACCGCACACTAAACTGTGTCACCCATTACAACCATTACTTTTTCCCAGTAAAAGGATATAGCTGGTGACCATGGACAGATGTCTTCCATTTTCTGTGAATATAAATGATTTTCTAATATTATACCTGTCTATGCAAATGGCTATCACTGAGTCATAGAAAAAATGGACTTTAAAAATAGGCAAAGAAATCGGTGGCCTACAGCAAGGAAAAAAAATGGGTAAGGGGTGCCTATGATTGTGCTGCTCATTTGCCTTTTCCTGAATTTGTTTGCATTATGCAAAAGGAGAAAGAGGATGAAGACACAGTGGCTGAGAACAGTTGCTGGCAGCTTGCAGCTCTTTATTAATCTCAAGAGAAGTCAGTGAAGCACCAGTGGGGAACCAGAAGGAGCAGTGAGTTATAAAGAAAATGGCAGCTTAAATTTATAAATTGCTGGGGATTTTTCCTCCATTTAACTTTCCCTTGTACTCTTGGTGTCACCTACAGAAAAGTAACTTGAAAACAAATCTCTATGGCAATCTTACTAAATCAAAGTGCAGATTAATTCTTAGGGAAGTCTTCAAAATGAAAAACTTAAAAAAAGCACCAAGGATTTTAGCTCAAAGTCAGTTTTTGTTAGCATTTGACAATGATGAAGACTTTAATATACTCATATATGGTCAAGAACACATAAAAGATTGATTCAATCACATATCACAATTTGGATTCTTTTCTTTTTTTTAAACTTATTAGCCAGCTAGCTAAATAAATATTGGCCAGGTCTTTGGCTCTACCCTGTTAGAATACAAGACTAATTAGGTTGCATGCAGTAGGGTTCCTAAAAGATTAACTTCTTTAACTATGTTTCTGTTCAGTTTCATTTTATTTTCTCATTATGCACTGGGAACATTTTTCTGTGGCACTCTGAAGTCTCTCAAAAACAAATTTTTAACAAAGGCACTGTCATTTCAGTGCAAAACAGAAATTCCCAAGTGATATTCCCTTTATTCTTTGAAATATGTTATATCTATTTAGAAAAGAACTCTGCTTATACCTGTTTACTAAAATGTGAGATGATGAGATATTTTCCAGTTTATATATCAAAATCTACTGACAAAAAGGTCTTCAGTGTGCAAATGCTGATTGCCTTTGGAGTTAGGTTCTGAACTGAAAAGAAATTCCATTAAGGATAACATATATCTTGCAGAAAATAGTGAACTTCACCCATTTATAACTATCAACATTGTAATTTAGAGTAATCAATGTCCCACAAAAATGTGAGAAGAAATTCCATATTTCTTGTTGCTAAATATTTAATTTATAATGAAAATAGTACTGGTTAAACAAAACAAAGTGACCATCCAAGTTAAAGACCTGTCCAGCTGCGGAGTAGTGTTTCGACTTAAATATTATACAAGTAATGATGCTACTAATGATCTATTGTGGGTGGAATAGTATCAGAGGTGGCTTATTTGTACTGACTTTCTAGCATTCTGTGCCAATGAAGAGTTCCCTGAATAAGCACAATTCTAACGGCAAAGCTCTACTGTGGACATATATTGCTGTAGGTATAAGCATTTATGTGTATTTATACTGCAATAGAAATTTAAATAGGAAAGGTGAGCAATCCAGTTAGTTACAGCTTTTTTAGTATGAGCTGCTCTGTCCTGATACCTCCGATGGAAACAGCAATGCTGGCAGAAAGCTGATATGAAGGCCTAGTCTTCAGTATATTTATCTAAATTCCAGCTTTTGTCACATACAATTTTAGACTAATGCTGATGGTTTTGGTTTTTACAGAAGTTTGGTGGTATATTGTAACATTGCAGCATTTTGAAACTGATCTCGCATGTAATTCCAGTTGACATCCCTCACCACTGCAGGATTCTTTCTGTCACAAGGGAAAATGGTTAGCAACTTTTAACCTTGGTGCTAACTTTTGCAACCATACTGAATACGCAGAATCAAAATGTAAAGCCTTTCGCTGATATTTGTTTTGCACAGTGATTTAAATATAAATCACCCATACCAGACTCGTAATATAGAAGACACATCTACAACATAGATTTTCATAAAAAACCCTGAATAGCCATACACATATATACAGATACACATGTTTCTAGAGCAGCTTGTCTTTGCAAAGCAAATCTGATGTAAAAAACAGAAATCTTTAGAGAGAGTGCTGTTGTTTAAACCCAGCTGTAACTCAGAAAAAGCACACAGTCTCTGGAGTCTCCCCTCCCCTTCCTCCCCTCCACTCCCAGAGGGATGGGGAGGAGAATCGAAAGAATGCAACTCCCACGGGTTGAGATAAGAACAGTCCAGTAATAGGTATAACACAAATCACTACTGCTACAACCAGTTATAATAATGATAAAGGAAATAACAAGGGAAGAGAATACAACCGCTCATCACCTGCCGACCAAGCCGTGAACTAACTCTTCTGGGTTCCTGCCCCAAGTTTTTACATCCTGGGCATGATGTGCTGTGGCATGGAATGCCTCTTTGGCTAGCTTGGGTCAGGTGTCCTGTCTCTGCTTCCTTCCGGCTTTCCCTTCTCCCTGGCAGAGCATGAGTCTCAGAAAGTCCTTGGTTAGACTAAACATTTGAGTAGTAACTGAAAACACCCTTATTATCAGTGCTGTTCCCAGGCCAAAAGTCAAAAACACCGCACTACACCACCTACCAAGAAGAAGAAAAATGACTGCTACTGCTGAACCCAGGACAGAGAACCAAAGTATAACACAGAATTGTCAAATTAGATCAGTGTCAGGAATTTATTTTTCCCTATATTCAAACACAGTTTAAGTGCATAATTTTTGTAGATTATCAAACATAGTTTTAAATCGCATAATGAACCCTACTGAAAAATTGTTGCAAATTCCTTCAAATGTTATTCTTATAGAAGACCAGGATTTGCAGATCAAAACATGCAAAATTATGTTTATGAATATGTGTGATGGATCTGGTATATATTTCATTATTATGGTTACTAAAAGTATGCATAGCCAAATCGATTCCTTTTAGTCATTATAGTGTTATTTTCATGTTGTGTTACTTTGGTATTTGAAAAAAAGTCGCCAGCTTTCCATTATTTAGCTGTATTTAACTAAGTTAACAAAAATGAAAGTCAAAGCTTGTAGCATAGCAGCTTTTATCTAACAATTTTGTATCTGGAAAACTGTTTTCTGTGAAACAATAACAACAAACCCTTTATACGTTGACTAAAGAACATTTTTTACCATGAATAACTTCAATTCTACTGAGGATCACCAGATTTTTAAAAAATACTGTATTAGTTTTTTTACACATTTTCTGAATACTTCTTGCTACAAAAGATGGTAAAATATTCATCTTACATCCTGGTTAAGAATAATTTCCTAAACTCAAAAAACATACTTTCATATTTCAAAAATCTACAGTGTTTTTTGCCTCCTTGTAGTGTATAACTTTCATAAATAAATATTGAGCAAATAACCTATCATCTTTCTTAAAAAATTTAAAATATTGTTTAAAATTGCTTTCTATAAAATCTACTATTATGTATAATCTTAAGATCTGTAAAAACTTTCAGATAATGTATATTGGAGGCTATAGTCTGATAAAAAGAGAAAGAATTTGTCTCTTATCATACTTTTATCTGAACACTGAATTGGGATAAAACCGCAAATAACCCCTGGCAATACAGGGTGCCGTTGTAGATTCCCATTGTATCACAAAGATGTGGGTTATGTTTTGCATAAGAATTACTTGAGGCCTTTTTCTCATCTGGAAATCGAAATATGATTGTTAGTATAGTGGTCATACATAGGCAGTGTCAAGCTTTCTGGGTCTTTTTTGTTTCCCTCAGAATAAATTTTGTCCTGTGTCTGTGAGTGTATATCTCAACTAACATATTTCAGATCTTGTGTATTTACGGATAATACTGTAGAGCCCTCTTTCTCTCAGACTTAGCAGACTGGACATGCTTTGACATGATCCTGAGCAAGAATAAAACATCAGCTGGGTCTTAGAAGACAGTTGCAAGTAAGTGTGGCATTGTTCCAAGTGTCATGTCCTTTCATCCTCCTCCTTTTCTTAGCTAAACACCTCTCATAGCCTTAAGGTGATTGAGTGGGTGTGAGCTTGCAGGAGCCGTCACATTAAGGAAGAGAGGGTGATGGACTTGTGGCTGTATAGGGACAGTGAGGGTGAATTGGTGCCATTCTGTATTCTCTTTTATCTGCTCCCCACTCTCCAAGCTGTTTGCTGGAGCTCTTGCAATGACAAGGCCAAGACAGACTTCCAGTTTCAGGTGAAGAAAATATTTATTTTTTATACAGCAAAATTGCTGAACAAACGTAGTCTTTTCTGGTGAGTTGGGGTAGATCTGATTAACATTGTAGACATTATTTTTTTTTCCCTGTTCGTTTATAATTCCTGGGCTTGCCAGTTTGGAAAACGATGGGCTTGCAAGTTTGAAAAACGATGGACTTGAAGCTTCTGTGAACCTCCAACCATTTAAGTTAAAGACCTGTCAAGCTGAGGAGTAGTGTTTGGACTTCAATCTTATTCAAGTAATGATACCACTAATGATTCATTGTGGGTGGAATATCATCATAAAATCAATCAAGACCGTCTATCTAGTTCATCTATAGATCCTTAAAATGTCTATGTTTAGAAAAGATGTTTCTCCTGACTCAGGGAGAGATGCTGCTATTCAGGTACGTATTCTTCTTAGCGTCTAATTTTTTCCAGACTTTTGAAGAGAATGGATTTAGAAGAAAAGCAGAGATATTGCAGCTGCTGCTTTGCGTTGTTTTGGGTGTTTGATATGCTGTTTTGCTTGTTTCGTTTGCTTTTATTCCCATGCAGTTATACAGAATGCAGGTAACTGAAGCTTTCAATTATTTTGTTTCCATGGTCTAATGTTTTAAATGGCCTGTATTGGCCAGTGCTTTATCGTTTGTATTCTGTGTCCTATGCTTGGAAGAGTTCAGCAACTTGTCAGTGAGGTAGTTCCCTTTGGACAGTATTACCTGAAGGAGCAGATGTAGAGGAATAGTCAGAATTTCCTTGAGATTGAAGATTCTGTCCTAGCCCTCCAGATATGCTCTGCAAGAAAAAGAAGAACAGGAGCTCAGGAATGAAATAGCCCATCAACTAAGTGTGGTTTATAACCTCTTCTTAGAGGCAACTTCGTCCCACGTGCCTGAAAGTTAGATAATATGATTGATGACTGTTACACAGTGTGTTCATAGAGAGATCTGGGAAAACACAAACGCGGACAGTGGAGAGCTGCATCCGATGAATTAGCAGAAAGAATAATAAAAGATAAAATCAGTATATGGCTGGGTAATTATGATGTACTGAGGAAAAAAATACCCAACAATCCCACAACTTTGTTACAGAGAAATCATGACTTACAATGTTTTAGAACTCTTTGAGACAATCGTGCTGGTAAAGATCTGGGTTGATATAATCATAGATTCCACTTCACATAGAGATTAAACATAACTTCTTACCAAATGTCCTTTAAGATACTAAGCAAGTAAGGAGCAAAATATGATATGATGGTCAGGAGACCCTTCTTGTGCGTGTGTCACAATAAGTCAAAAGGAGAGAAGTAGCTGAGGGAGGCTGAGGGCCTGTCGGTGGTGAGCAGTGTGTTGTTGGGCAGGGGCAGAGCAAGGATTGGCTCAACAAAGGTAGGGGATGGTTTTCCTGTAATGTTTGCCTGAGGTCAAAAAGATCAATGGCACCAGCAAGAACAGCCTCAGGAACAACGGACCAGGAGACAGAAGCACAGATCCTGTGGCTGCCAGCACTGCGCTGCACCTCAGGGCACAGAGTGACAGGGCCTAGGGCTCACCACAGACCCTGCCCCACCTGGAACATTCCAGAGCAGCACATGGTGCGTGTGCAGATGCGGGAATGAGTCTGCGCCTGCGGGAGGGCTCCGAGAGACTGAGCAGATGGAAAGAGTAATGGCCGTGCTGGAGCTGTGTGATGGGATCTTGGCACAGCGGGATCATGGACTGAAAGGGCTGCAACCGCTGAAAGGGGTTCAGCTGACTGACCAAGAACATGTCGCTGGATCCGCAGAGTGCTGAACTGTTTCTGTGTTTTCTTTCCTTTCTCCTCCTCTTTCGGATTTTTTCGAAGAATAAGAACTTGCCAAGACTTAGTTTCTCCTGTCACAGTTTTATGGAAGTTTGCAATAAAATTAATGTTTGTTTGGTGTTTCAGCCTCTGGAGTGCCTGTGGTGTCTCCAGCAAATCGCACATTGTGGTTAAAGATCAGCTCCCCCCCTCATCTGCTGGGGCAGATGTGTCCTTGAATGGAAAAAGGGAAGAGGGTGGGAATAGGAAAGAAAAGGGAGGCAGTGCAAGGCAACTTGCATTTTTTTCAGGGGTTGACTCTGATAGAATGTTTCAGGAGTTGTGCTAGATGAAGTACTTCTGTACATTTTCTTATAAAGTATAGAAAACTGCATGAGAAGTGAGGTGTTCAGAGCTGCTTACATCAGTGCATTAGTGTATTAAAGAGGAGGGCTGGCTGAGGAAAACTGCACAAGGCTGAGTTACAGGGCAGTGGAATTGGTGTAGTTAAGGGCAAAATCATGAGCACAGGAAGTCCTCAGCTCATACTTACTCATGGATTTTGAGGTCATGAAAAGTACCTAGGATGAGAGATTTTGTTTATTTTAGATAGCTCCACGGAAATAGCTTACCTGAAGTGACTAGTGATATGGGAGGGGGAAAGTAAATGCTAGACATTAAAACAAAACAAAACAAAACCCAACACCATAATAGCAAACGCCCTTCCCTCAAAACATAGACAAAAACCCTTAAGCCAGACCCTTGAGAATCATACCACTTCACAAGTCCGTCTTAGGCGTGCATGTTGAATATTGTGTGCATTCCTGGTATCTTGAATAGGGTATAGTAGAACAGGAAAAAGTTCAGAGAAGACAACATACTGTTGGAGTCTGAGAAAGAGTTGTCTTTTGCATCCAGTCAGTCTCACCTCTGTGCCTGGCAAAATCTTGGAGAGGATTCTCCTGGAAGGCATGCTAAGGCACATGAAAACCAACAAGGTGCTTGGGGACAGCCAGCATGGCTTCACTAAGGAGAAATCCTGCCTGACCAATCTGGAGACCTTCTATGAAGGGGCTACGGAACTGATGGACAGCGGCAGAGCAGTTGATGTCATCTACCTGGACTTGTGTAAAGCCTTTGACACTGTCTCCCATGACATCCTTCTCTCTAAGTTGGAGAGACATCAGTTTGATAGGTGGACCACTCGGTGGATAAAGAACTGGCTGGATGGCCACACGCAAAGAGTAGTGCTCAGTGGCTCAATGTCTAGCTGGAGACCAGTAACGAGTGGTGTCCCCAAGGAATCGGTGTTGGTACTGGTCTTGTTCAACATCTTTGTGGGTGACATGGACAGTGGGATTGAGTGCGCCCTCAGCAAGTTTGCCGATGACACCAAGCTGTGTGGTTCGGTTGATAAATTGGAGGGAAGGAATGGCATCCAGAGGGACCTTGACACGCTTGTGAGGTGGGCTGATGCCAACCTGATGAAGTTTAACCATGTTAAGTGCAAAGTCCTACACCTGGGTCAGAGCAATGCCAGGTGCAGCTACAGGTTGGGCGGGGAGGAGATTCAGAGCAGCCCTGTGGAGAAGGACTTGGGGGTGTGGGTTGATGAAAAAATGAACATGAGCTGGCAGTGTGTGCTTGCAGCCCAGAAAGCCAACTGTATCCTGGGCTGCATCAAAAGGAGTGTGACCAGCAGGTCGAGGGAGGTGCTCCTGCCCCTTTACTCTGCTCTCGTGAGACCTCACTTGGAGTATTGTGTGCAGTTCTGGTGTCCTCAACATAAAAAGGACATGGAACTGTTAGAACAAGTACAGAGGAGGGCCACGAAGATGATCAGGGGACTGGAGCACCTCTCGTATGAAGATAGGCTGAGAAAGTTGGGGCTGTTCAGCCTGGAGAAGAGAAGGCTGCGTGGAGACCTCATAGCAGCCTTCCAATACCTGAAGGGGGCCTATAGGGATGCTGGGGAGGGACTCTTCATTAGGGACTGTGGTGAGACGACAAGGGGTAATGGGTTTAAACTTAAGCAGGGGAGGTTTAGATTGGATCTGAGGAAGAAATTCTTTACTGTGAGGGTGGTGGGGCCCTGGAGTGGGTTGCCCAGGGAGGTTGTGGATGCTTCATCCCTGGCGGCGTTCAAGGTGGGGTTGGACATAGCCTTGGATGGCATGGTTTAGTGGGAGGTGTCCCTGCCCATGGCAGGGGGGTTGGAACTCGATGATCTTGAGGTCCTTTCCAACCCTTACTATTCTATGATTCTATGATTTTTACTACGATTTTTTTTAGCTATATTTAGAGAAAGGTATGAACAGCATGGATCTTCGGCCTCCTCTACTCTGTTTATTCTCAAATAATAATAAAAATATGGATGGTGACAATTTATCAGTGTTACTGTCATTGTTTTCTAATGTTCTCCTGCATTTTGTTTTCTCTTCCCTTATGATACTTATGCTGCAGTCTCTCCTGGAAAGCTTTGGTTTACTTGATGTTTTAAAAAAGGTGATTAAGTTTAGGATGAAATCTCAAAAGAAGTCAACAATGGGAATGTTGGAATCAAAGAAGACATAAGTGCAAGAATCCTAATAATAAGAAGTAGGTAGAAAAATATAGAACAAATTATTGATTAACCTTTGTATGATATCTACCTAAGAATCACAGAAAAATTTCAAGTTGAAAAAAAAAAAAAGTTTATTGAAGGTTATACTCAATTCTGAAAATCCAGATGGTACAGCTGAGGTGTTGTTTTTACTTATCACAAACTGTCTAATGAATTACTTATTTTCACTTGGATCACAGTAAACTCTAGTATCATCAAATCAGTTCTTATTAGCTACCGCAAAATATACAGGACGTGTTAACTGCTATGTCCAGGAGGGACATGAATAAATGAAAGCCTGAAGTTTCTGAGGACAGTTTCACTGCACAGATTGAATGTAGCAAAAGGATTATGCACAGTAAAATGGAACTGCAGTAAAAATGAGTAAAAATCCATCACCCTATAATGTAGGCTTCCAAAATAATCGTTGTTAAAAAACATCAGTTAAAGGGAATATTTAAGAGACCATTAAAAATAAATATTTTTAAGAGAAACTGCTGATCTTTACAATAAAAATATGTTGAAGTTTGTAGAGTATATATTTTAATTATATTTTTTTATAACCCACATGAATTTTAGTAAACAAAATAATCCAGATTCTTCAAAACAACATCAGGATGCTATCAGGCTATTAGAATGGTAACTCACCAACTCCAAACTTTTCCCTTTTCTGCAGAAGCTTCATTTAAGTTTCTTATATATGATAATTTCAGTAGTTTTGTGCAATTGATGATCATCACTAGCTTCGAGATATCCATTCATTATCTAAGCAGTTTCAGTGGGTAACTGACTTGTTTTAAACAGCTGAACTGTGGCAGAGACTGGTATTTTGTGTTTTTACAAGCACAACTGAGTTTTTTTCGTAATATCATCTAACATTAACAGCAATCCGAAATTACAAAATATGAAATACTGATTATTTATCCTCCCATATAAACAGTGTATGAATGGTTCCTCAAACTGGATAAAAGTAGAGTATGTGTTTATTATTGCTCAAGACTCTTTGTTTTCTTCTGGCTGACATATAGCCATCTTCCAGTTCTCTTAATTTTCAGTGCTGGTGGGACATAGTCACTGAAGGTGACACGTGGTGTGTGTCGCAATTATACCTTTGAGATCTAACAGATGTTCCAGTAACAGTCTTTCCTACCTTTTGAGTTTATTCCCTGATTCTTCAATTTAGTTTTGAAAGAGGCTTCTGAATATGCTTAGGTGTCTAATGCCCACCACTGTCACAGATGCTGGGTGCCTAAATACTCTCAGAAATCTGGCCTTATTCAATGTAATATAAATGTAATTCAAATTTCAACAAATAATTCTACTCCAATGACAATGAAAAGAGGAAATGATTGTTTAGTTTGAAAGGAATGCTAATTTATCTACACAGTAATGACTGCATAGCCAGAAATGCCAAAATGCCAGAACTTGATCCAGGCTTTTAAGAGAGGTTAGTTTCCATAAAATCAGCATCAAATAGGAGGGAGGAATGTGCTTTAGCAGACCAAGCATTACACTAGTGCCCAGATTGAACTGGTTCCAAATTCATCTATTCTGTCTGTTTTGTCCCAGGTATCTAAGAGCATGCATATGACCACTGAACAATCCTCCCCCGTCCTGAAAAAAATTAAACGTGTCAGTGAAAAATTGTATGAATTAGTATCTGTTGGCCGAGTAAGAACAGTTATTAACTAAGACTTAACCTGTCAAAACTTACTTTACATTAGTATCTTAGCAGCAAAATTTTAAATGGGGAAATCTTTAAAGTAATGAAAAACTGTGGCAGTAAGAAAGAGCCATCTGTGAATAAAATGCTCAACTTTTTATCAGCAAGTGCTATATAATCACATATTTTAAGAAAAATGTACTACAAAAAGCCACTCAGGTACAGCAGCTGAACAGTGAGCACTACTGAAACTGGATGTCAAGAGCAGAGAATGGCATATGTGAAATATGAAAATTTTGGGACCTAGAGGCAAGGTCAAATTGTCTATAATGTCTCTAATCACAGAAGCTCTCAGCTTGCAGCCTCTGAGCAGTGAAATCTTCCATGTCATATTTCTTACCAGATCCTCTATTTCCCACTTTGTCTGCAAGATAACCTCTGGTGATTGTGGTATGTTATTTTGAGATGAGCACTGTCAATAGTATGCACTGGCTGTAAGCATCTGTGCTGCTCATCTCAATTCACTACAAACTGCTTTCTTCAAGCTCTTAATTCAAACTCTGCTGTTGATTCTCTCATATAACGTATACTATTTATGGGAAAAAATGAATACCCAGCTCAGCAAAACAAAGTATCTAATCAGCAGCCAGTTTTACAGGTATAAAAGCAGGTGGTTTTCTGTCATACATGCATATTTTGCAATTATACTAGATTTCAGTCATTGTTAACACTTCACATTACTGTTTTGATTCTCCATTTCAATCATAGAATCATAGAATCATAGAATAGTTAGGGTTGGAAAGGACCTCAAGATCATCGAGTTCCAAACCCCCTGCCATGTGCAAGGACACCTCCCAATAAACCATGCCATCCAAGGCTATGTCCAACCCCACCTTGAACATCAACAGCGATGGAGCATTCACAGTTTCCCTGGGCAACCCATTCCAGTGCCTCACCAACCTTACAGTAAAGAATTTCTTCCTCAGATCCAATCTAAACTTCCCCTGTTTAAGTTTAAACCCGTTACCGCTTGTCCTCTCACTACAGTCCCTAATGAAGAGTCCCTCCTCAGCATCCCTATAGGCCCCCTTCAGGTATTGGAAGGCTGCTATGAGGACTCCAAGCAGCTTTCTCCTCTGCAGGCTGAACAGCCCCAATTTTCTCAGCCTATCTTCATACGAGAGGTGCTCCAGCCCCCTGATCATCCTTGTGGCCCTCCTCTGGACTTGTTCCAACAATTCCATGTCCTTTTTATATTGAGGACACCAGAACTGCACACAATACTCCAAGTGAGGTCTCACGAGAGCAGAGTAGAGGGGCAGGATCACCTCCCTCGACCTGCTGGTCACGCTCATTCTGATGCAGCCAAGGATATGTTTGGCCTTCTGGGCTGCAAGCACACACTGCCAGCTCATGTTCATTTTTTCATCGACCAACACCCCCAAGTCCTTCTCCGCAGGACTGCTCTGAGTCTCTTCCCTGCCCAACCTGTAGCTGCACCTGGGATTCCTCCCACCCAGGTGTAGGACCTTGCACTTAGCATGGTTAAATTCACCAGGTTGGCATCAGCCCACCTCACAAACGTGTCAAGGTCCCTCTGGATGGCATTTCTTCCCTCCAATGTATCAACCAAACCACAGAGCTTTCATTTCTTTAAGCTATCTTTGACAAAGAAGACACAAAATAGATTACTGCAACCTTACTTCCCCACATTGAGTGAAAAACTTACCTGGTTTTGTCTGCAAATTGTAACAGTTCACATAAATATTTTTAATTTATTTACATCATTTTAGATTTGATTTTATATTATGGCAACAATTACGAAGAATGGCATTGTTGTGTGTAGTGAGTACAATATTTTACCTACCTAGCTGTGCAAGTGATTAGGTAGTCTCTTTATACACCAGGTGATAAAAGCACACAAACAAATCTGGTTTGGCAAATTTTTAAAAATATAGTCTATAATCACAGGGTCCTTACTCCACTATGCGTGTTATATGCCTGTCAGTAACTGTTCTCTGTTGAGTATATGTGTAAGTGTAAAGTACATATTCATTAGCATTCTGCCATATGTCCTGTGGACAACTATCCAGACATGATTTCTGCATAAGATTCCTTCAGTTTTTCATTATTAGGAAGAACCACCCATGACCATCTGTCACCCTCTGTACCCTCGTCCTATAGTCCAAAGCAGGACTTGGATCTCCATCAAGTCAAAATTCAATCAGCATTTCCTCGTCTTGCCATGCCAATAAAGCTATTAGTGCTAAAGGTAAATTAACAAAATGTTTTTCCTCTGACTCATAACTAATATGACAATTTAGACACAAGATATCTAAGTCTTCCTGAGTGGGCTATAAGGGACACTGAATTAAAATTTTCCCTTAAAGAACTTCACTCTGGGGGATTAGATCCAATAAAATACGTATGTTTCCTTCCCGCTATCACACATCATGTATTTTATGGTATAAAAGGAAGTTTTCAGCTCTTCTTCAGGTTTTTTGGTTTGGTTTGGTTTGGTTTTGTTTCTTTTTTTTGTTTTTTTTTTTTTTTTTTTTTTTCTTTTCTGGGGGAGCAGGTCTTTTGTTAGTTTTTAATGAAGTAATTGTGACTGCTTATTGGCAAAGGTCCATTGTATTAGGTTAAGAAATCTGCCAACCAATCTTCTCAGTGAACTTAAGTACTGCACTTTCCTGCTGTATTCGGTTTGTACGGCAAGATTTTGGTACTGGGAGGGGTACAGGGGTGGCTTCTGAGAGAAACTGGTAGAAGGAGTGCCTGATAGAGCCAATGCCAGCCAACTCCAAGGTGACCTACTGCTGGCCAAGTGTAAGGCTATTAGCAATGGTGGTAATGCTTCTAGGGTAACATATTTAAGAAGGGGGGAAAAAAAGTCTGCTATGCAGATTCCCTTACAGCCTGCGGTGCAGACCACAGTGAGGCAGGGTCTTCTCCTGCAGCCCACTGAGTTCTACAGTGGAGCAGTTACCCACCTGTAGCCCGTGAATTTGGAACAACTGGATGCCTAGAAGAGGCTGTGACCCCATGCTCCTCCTCCCACCCAGGAGCAGGTTTGCTGGCAGAATTGTGGCCATGAAGGTGACTCATGCTGGAGCAGTCTGTTCCTGAAGGACTGCACTCTGTGGAAGGGAGGGGTAGGGGAAGGTGTTTTAAGTTCTGGTTTTATTTCTCATTACCCTAGTCTGATTTGATTGGTAATCAATCAAACTGAATTCCCAGAGTTGAGTGTGTTTTGCCTGCGAAAGTAACTGGTGTGATATCTCCTGTCCTGGGTTCAGCAGTAGCAGTCATTTTTTCTCCTTCTTAGTAGCTGGTGCAGTGCTGTGTTTTTGACTTTTGATCAGGGAACAGTGCTGATAACACCAATGGTTTTAGTTACTGCTCAAATGTTTAGTCAGACTATGGACTTTCTGAGTCTCATGCTCTGCCAGGGAGGAGGAGAAGCTGGGAGGAAGCAGAGACAGGACACCTGAACCAAGCTATGCAAAGAGGTATTCCATGCCACAGCGCATCATGCCCAGGATGTAAAAACTTGGGGCAGGAACCCAGAAGAGTTAGTTCACGGCTCAGTCAGCAGGTGATGAGCAATTTTATTCTCTTCCCTTGTTACTTCCCTTGTCACTTCCCTTGTCATTATAATTATCGGTGGTAGCAGCAGTGATTTGTGTTATACCTTAGTTACTGGACTGTTCTTATCTCAGCCCGTGGGAGTTACATTCTTTCGATTTTCCTCCCCATCCCTCTGGGAGCCGGGGGGGGGGGGGGGGGGGGTAGGGGAGACTCCAGAGACTGTGAGGTTTTTCTGAGTTACAGCTGGGCTTAAACCATGACAGTTCTTTCTGGTGCCCAATGTGGGGCACAAAGGGTTGAGACAACAACAGGATTAATAGTCACTCATCACAATGCTGATTTATTGGCTCCAAAGTTGTTGCTCTTGATCTCACAGGTTCAGCATGGGGCACCTTACTTATAGTCAGTATTTGCTGTCTTTGTGTTTATCAGACGGGGGGTTTGGGCTAAGGTTCTTGTCTCATTGCACTTTATGGTAATGACTTGTAATACAATAGAATCATTGATCATGAAACTGGTCTGGCTTGTGTTCCCAGTGTGGTTAGCACCTCTATAGATCTATCCTATGGCTTGCAGTCTGGGGTTTCGGACACAGTCCATTTGACTCCACGCCTGAAAGAGCCACGGGGGGGGGGGTGTGTGATGTCCAATATGTCTAAAATTATTCATGAGCAGTAACTGAGATCACGTTTTAAAAAGTTAGCTTCATGTCAGAGGTTTATTTCCTTTTCAGACCTCTTCAGTAAACAGTTTCTGCCTCTGTAACATACTTTTCATATATTCTTCATGTTGACAGTATGTCTTTGCAGAATGATACTTTGTAATTATTATTTGCAATAATGCAACAATAATGGGCATACAAGGATGCTGAGAAGGGACTCTTCATTAGGGACTGTAGCAATACGACAAGGGGTAATGGATTCAAACATAAATAGGGGAAGTTTAGGTTAGATATAAAGAAGAAGTTCTTTACTGTGAGGGTGGTGAGGCACTGGAACAGGTTGCCCAAGGAAGCTGTGAATGTTGCACACCTGGCAGTGTTCAAGGCCAGGTTGGATGGAGTCTTGGGTGGCATGGTTCATTGGGAGGTGTCCCTGCCCATGGCAAGGGGTGTTGGAGCTGGATGATCTTAAGGTCCGCACACAGCAGATCCCACACTATGCCCCCTTCTACACATAGGGTGACCCAGGGTCACACTAACATGACAGCTAATGCTTTCTGCACAGAGGAACTTCTCAGACCCATAAAGAGGTACAAAGAAAATGTCATTAATGCTTCTGTCAATGGAGAATCTCTTTCTCTCTGGCCAGAAGATTAGTCAGGGACTCCTAGGTAACTTAATTCCTCCTCTGAGTGAGCTGTATGTGATGTACAGTATGTAAATTAAATATGTTTTGTAGTCATGAATGTCAAACTGGTTTCGGAGGAAATGTTCCTTTTGATGTGTTTAAAAGCCCGCTACCCCCACACAGGACTGTGCCATTAAATGGCTGTTTGTGAAAACTCTCTCAGTGGGAGATACAGTCCTTCTGAATAATAGCCTGAGTATATGGGTGTCCAGCATAAAATGTTCATGATAGAAAAACAGAGGATTGTGGAAAATTAAGAATTTTTTAAAATGCAATCTTTATAAATTCATGAGATCACTTGTGAAACAAGCCTTCATCACCTCAGACATGGTACCTGTCAGAAAGGGAAAGGAAGCTCTAGGTATATGGTATTCAGACGCATACCCAGAGAGAAACATCGGATTCTACAACTTCTGTTTGATTTTGACAAATCTCACAGAAATAAGAAAACGAGGATTTCACCTTTGTAAAAGGAAGGCAGATCTTGTGATGCAGCAACATACTTTCAACTAAATTAAAAATTAGGCTTTGGTGTGGTTTGGGTTTTTTTTTGTTTGTTTGTTTTTTTTTTTTTTAATTGTGTATTAAAAACATATTATTAGTGATAGCAGCTTAGCTATGGGACATTCTGGCTTGTAGAAAAAATACAGTAGTACAGCTGAAAGGGAGAAACATTAAACATATATTTGAGAGGGAAACAAGTAGCCTACAGAAGATAAAGTCTGAATAAGTTAAATAGAGGAAGAGAAAATAGAACTGTTTTTCTTATAAAAACATAAAATGCAATAACAGATACCTATGAGAGCCAAGAGAGAAGGAATGTAAGGAATGTAACACTCTTTTTTTTTTTTTTTGTAACACTTGTGGTAGGGCCAAGCCACTCAGAAAATTTTCAGTCCTCTCTGATAACAAAGTATAATAAGACAAGGAGCTAAAATAGAGACAGGAAGACCGTGATATGTAAATGTGCAGAAGTACAGTAACGTTTTTGCATAAGATACAGAGACTTTTTCGTATGAAGAAATCTCAGTCCAAACGAGACAAAAGAAGATTCTTTGTTAATGTTTTGAGCACTGCAAATTGACTGTCCATACTAAGTTATGTTTACAGATGTTTTGTTTTTATAGAGAAAAATATAATAAAATTAATGAAAAACATTATATTTTAAATGCATATTTCTTTGTTCTGAATAAATCAATTTAAAAGTAAGTAGAGAGCTTCCAGGAAAAAAAAAAAAAAAAAAGGCATTTTAAAAACCTATAATTTCTTTATTGAAGTACGCTTAGAATCATGAGACAACCTAAGACCAGAAGGACTCTCTGGGCAACTGCAGACGGTTTTTATCACATACTTTCTTATTATATAAACTTACACACCTACTATGTTACTTCTAAGTGATCTAAATAATTAACCTGAGATAATTATTATCTAGATAATAGATTGAAGTAATTATAGCAACATTATTTATGTACAAACTCATTCTTTTAGGAGTTGAATGCTTTCTAATTGTCTCATAATCCCCATAATACCCATGTATTAATGAATGAACATTGTATTTAAATGCAAAGATGCTCTCCCTATGAGCTGTTCTTATTGATGCGATAATACTGGTGAACACTCAGTTGTGGGATAAAGCTGTAAAACTAACATTGTCTCTAGGATTTCTGGAGGCATTCTATTAAATAATATTGAGAAAAACTGTAGCTTTGGAGATCACTGGGATGGCTCAGATATATAGAATCATAGGATCATAGAATAGTTAGGATTGGAAAGGGCGTTAAGATCATCTACTTCCAACCCCCCTGCCATGGGCAGGGACACCTCCCAATAAACCATGCATCCAAGTCCCTGTCCAACCTCTCCTTAAACACTGCCAGGGATGGAGCATTCACAGCATCCCTGGGCAACCCATTCCAGGGCCTCACCACCCTTACAGTAAAGAATTTCTTCCTCAGATCCAATCTAAACTTCCCCTGTTAGAGTTTCAACCCGTTACCCCTTGTCCTATCACTACAGTCCCTAATGAAGAGACCCTACCCAGCATCCATATAAGCCCCCTTCAGATATTGGAAGGCTGCTATGAGGTCTCCACACAGCCTTCTCTTCTCCAGGCTGAACAGCCCCAACTTTCTCAACCTATCTTCATACGAGAGGTGCTCCAGTCCCCTGATCATCTTCGTGGCCCTCCTCTGGACTTGTTCCAACAGTTCCATGTCCTTTTTATGTTGAGGACACCAGAACTGCACACAATACTCCAAGTGAGGTCTCACGAGAGCAGAGTAGAGGGGCAGGATCACTTCCTTATATCTGCTGGTCAAGCTCTTTTTGATGACGCCAAGGATACGTTTGGCTTTCTGGGCTGCAAGCGCACACTGCCGGATCATGTTCATTTTTTCATCGACCAACACCACCAAGCCCTTCTCTGCAGGGCTACTCTCAATCTCTTCTCTGCCCAACCTGTAGCTGCGCCTGGGATTGCTGCGACCCAGGTGGAGGACCTTGCACTTGCCATGGTTCAACTTCATCAGGTTGGCATCAGCCCACCTCACAAGCGTGTCAAGGTCCCTCTGGATAGCATTCCTTCCCTCCAATGTATCAACTGAACCACACAGCTTGGTGTCATCGGCAAACTTGCTGAGAGCGCACTCAATCCCAATGTCCATGTCACCAACAAAGATGTTGAACAAGACCGGTCCCAACACCGATCCCTGGGGGACACCACTCGTTACTGGTCTCTAGCTGGATATTGAGCCATTGACCACAACTCTTTGTGTGTGGCCATCCAGCCAGTTCTTTATCCACCGAGTGGTCCACCTATCAAACTGATGTCTCTCCAACTTAGAGACAAGTACGGGGGATTAGGAACAACGCAATACTGATCAATGTTATCAAACACTGAACAATTTATTGTGTGCAATCGTGCCTTTTATAGGAAAGTTTCAGAACAGTAGAACATACGATAACACTTGATTGGTTAACTTCACTTAGCCGAGTGCTAGCAACAGTTTAATGATTGGTTAACTATTACAGCATATGTTTCAAGGTTACAGTTATCAGTTCCCTCCTGCACATCTCTCTCAGTAGCTTTCCGTGCTAAACTTTCTCAAGGCTTCTGCACGTACATGAACTTTAGTAACCCCCAGGCGAGGCCTCAGTGCCTGTGGGTCACTACCCCACAATTGTCAAGCAGTTGTCTGGATTGCTCACATGCCCGTTCACAGCCAAATAGCTCTCCACAGACAAGGGTGTTGTGTGAGACAGTGTGAAATGCTTTGGCCAAATCCAGGTAGATGACATCGATTGCTCTGTCCATGTCCATCAGTTCCGTAGCCCCTTTATAAAAGGACACCAGATTGGTTAGGCAGGATTTCCCCTTAGTGATGCCATGCTGGCTGTCACCAACCACCTTGCTGTTTTTCGTATACCTCAGCATGCCTTCCAGGAGAATCCGCTTCAAGATTTTGCCAGGCACAGAGGTGAGGCTGGCTGTTCTGTAATTCCCGGGGTCATCCATTTTCTTTTTTCTTGAAAATGGGGGTTATATTTCCCTTTTTCCAGTCTTTGGGAGCTTCGCCTTACTGCCATGACTTTTCAAATATGATGGACAGTGGCTTAGCAACTTCATTTGCCAGCTCCTTCAGGACCCTTGGATGGATTTCATCCGGTCCCATGGACTTGTATACGTTCAGGTTCCTAAGGTGGTCTCGAACCAGATCCTCTCCTACAGTTGGCCCAGGGTCTTCATTCTCACTGTCCCTGCGTCTGCCTTCCAAGACTTGGGTGCTCTGGTCCGAGCATTTGCTAATGAAGACTGAGGCAAAGAAGTCATTAAGAACCTCAGCCTTCCCAAAATCCAGGATAGCCAGTTCTCCCCATAACTTCTGGAGAGGACCCATATTGTCTCTAGTCTGTCTTTTATTTACAAAGTACCTATAGAATCCCTTCCTGTTATCCTTAACATCCCTAACCATGTTTAATTCTAAGTGGGCCTTAGCTTCCTTAACCTGGTCCCTAGCTTCCCGGAATTGTCTGGAATGTTGATTCCTGTGTTCTTCCCAGGCTTCCTGTCCTTGCTTCCATCTTTTATAAGCCTCTTTTTCCTTCGAGGTTTCCTCAGCAGCTCCTTATCCATTCAAGGAGGTCTCCTGGTCCTCCTGTTGCACTTCCTTCTAGTACGGATTTATCGCTCCTGAGCTTGCAGCAGGTGATCCTTGAATATCAACCAAGAGTACTGGGTCCCCCTGCCCTGTAGGGCTGTATCCCATGGAACCTTACTGAGCAGGGTCCTGAAGGGGCCAAAGTCGGCTCTCTTGAAGTCCAAGGCAGTGAGCTTGCTGCATGCTCTTTTCAGTGTCCTGACAATCTTGAATTTTTACCATCTCATGAGTTGTTCCCTGTCTTGTGTGTTAATAACGCTGTTGTATTTTGCCATGCTTGAGCATAATGGGGAAATGAGTATCACGGCAGACAAAAGTACCCACTGTTTTTTATGTCACAGCTCTGAGCAATACTTACTTGATGTTTGAGTGAATACAGTGAAGATACCATTAAAGAGATAGAAATGTATCCTCTTACGATAAGAACAGGGGTTTTCATGACAGAAAATGTACATGAGCCAGCAGTGTGCACTTGCAGCCCAGTAACCAACTGTATCCTTTGCTTCATCAAAAGGAGTATGACCAGTAGGTCGAAGGAGGTGATCCTGCCCCTCTACTGTGCTCTCATGAGGCCTCACTTGGAGTATTGTGTGCAGTTCGGGTGTCCTCAACATAAAAAGGATATGGAACTGTTGGAACAAGTAAAGAGGAGAGACACAAGGATGATCAGGGGACTGGAGCACCTCTATGAAGATAGATAGGCTGAGAAAGTTGGGGCTGTTCAGCCTGGAGAAGAGAAGGCTGCGTGGAGACCTCATAGCAGCCTTCCAGTATCTGAAGGGAGGTATAAGGATGCTGGGTAGGGACTCTTCATTAGGGACTGTAGTGATAGGACAAGGGGTAACGGGTTCAAACTTAAAGAGGGGAAGTTTAGATTGGATCTGAGGAAGAAATTCTTTACTGTAAGGGTGGTGAGGCCCTGGAATGGCTGCCCAGGGAAGTTGTGAATGCTCCATCACTGGTGGTGTTCAAGGTCAGGTTGGACAGAGCCTTGGGTGACAAGGCTTAGTGTGAGGTGTCCTTGCCCATGGCAGGGGGTTGGAACTCGATGATCTTAACGTCCTTTCCAGCCCTATGTATTCTATGATTCTATGGTTCTAACTCACTGTTTGACAAGGCTAAGCTGATTGAAAATTTGAAGCCTCAGTGAAGTAGGATATTAAATATGAAGCAAGTATTTGCAGGCAGGCTTTGACATAGCAAAAGGTAGAGTGGTAAATTTGCTGAAAAGAAAAGTAAAAATTGAATCATAGAATAGAAATGGAATTACTAAAGGACATGTCTGTAAACTTGAAATGAGAAATATCTTTTGTTGTCTCTATGCTCTGCAAAGTTAGTTGTTATAAGTACATGTGTTTTTCTTTGAAGCCTCAGGTGATTATACTGTTACATGTTTAATGCACACATTTGAAGGCCTTCCATTATGGGTTACAGGGAGAGTTGAGTAACTTAGTGGCAAATCTGAAAAGTGGACCCAATGAAAAATCTTTACTGTTATAAAACCAAAAAGTCTTGTAATTCGAATGAGAACAACTGTGATTCTGCAGATTACACAGTGTTCAGCTTGTGAGCAGCTGCTGCTATGTAAGCTTCACAATTTTTTTTTATTTTTTTTTTTAAATTTGTGGCAAGTCTCTCAAGGTAATGTCTTGATTTCCTTATTTCTTTAAACACTATTGCAGTAGGATTGAACATTTATATTATCCAACCAACTTCTCCCTTCTACGATATATAACTGCTGAATGATGAGTTTCAAGCTCTTGTTGCCTGGTCAAAAATGCTCCTAAGTTCTGTCACAGTCAATTGGAATCCCACATTTTCAAATGTCAGTAGAAGCTGGGGCAGTGTAAAGCATTATCCTGGAAAAGGAAAACTTGAAAAGTATCTTTTTATGTAAATCTGCATACTGTAGGTGAATTTGAGCATTTGTCAGAAGAAATACATAACAGTTCATATTTATGTAAACAATTTCTGGAATTCCATTCATTCTCATACAAACCACATAGCACAAGCTGCTAAACATTGTTGCATTGTTTGAAGACTTGAAGATGATAGATGTTTGCACTGATTGAAAGACTTAATCACGGCTAGCTGTCACATGTTAAGAGCTGTGAAATGATGCATTATTGTCACCTGTTTTTATGACTTCCCTTTTTAAAGAAAAAAAAAGTACAGAGTATACCTAGTGCAAAGGAAATTTCCCAAGGCAACAGAACCCAATTTCCAGTGTTTGCATACTAAAGGACAACATTTAGTCTTCAGATGAACACTTGTGAGGCTTGTATTAAAGCCTAAGGGCCAGCTCAGATTCCTGATTATAAATAGTTGAAGGGATACATGTCTATACATTTGTAGAGAATATTACTGTTTTGTCTAGAGACCTTAATGAAAGCCACTTGTAAATTGAAATATTCACACACATATGTAGACACAACCCCACAGATCCTGATGAGTTTAAATATTAGCTATTAGCCTGCAGTCAGTGTTCCAAGTGGAAAATAAATATTGGAAACAGAGCTCACTTTTGCAGTACTTGCTCTTGCATTTGTGTTTGAATTTCATTAATATGCTGCTTCTGTCTCTTTACTTGCCCTGTTCATTTTGTTTTCAGTCTGTGTGAAGCCTTCTTTTCTGGTGGCCCACTTCCAAGTTCATTCCACTGTAGTCCTCTCATGACTTCCTTTGTCCCAAACCCTCAGGTTCAAGGTTTACATTGCTTTTCGCTCATTCGGAATACCCTTCCTAAATTTCAGAAAGAAAACATTAACTGAAAATAGAGAGAACAGGAACTCAGTCTGCTCTACGTGAATAGCAATAAAAAGTGAAGTTTCTTTACTTAAAATGTGCCAGGCCTTGTGAGGTTGGAAGGAAACAAGGAAAGTGATCAAGAATACAAATACTCTGATGCACTCATAATTGCATCAGTTAAAATTGTTCAGTATGCTGAAGCCTAGAATGAAAAAATCAGCTACATGCTCATACTAATACATCCGAAAATACATTTTAATGAAAAGGGGATCTAAAATGAGACACTCTTGATGAAATACTGAAAATCAATTATTTTCTAGCAGGGAACCACCACATGTCATAAGGGTGTTGGGGTAGTGTGGGTGGCCACAAGAGCAGAACTACACTATTCAGTAACATATAATACAGACCTTGCTGCAACACACACCCCCTACATAACACTTATCAGTCAAGGCCCCTGCCCCTCCAGTCCAGTTTAGACCAACACAATTAACTCATCCTAGTAGGACACTCACTCTCTTGAGCAGATGTGTCCTTGTTCTGAGTGGCATCATCATGGTTTCTACACGTAGCAGTTTCATCTCATCTCAGACTTTTCTGCTGTCTGACAACCATGTGTGTATTCATCTGATCAAGTAGCTATTCTTTTAATTTCTGTTTTCTAAATTAGTTTAAACCTTGAAGGCCCTACTAAACATACAGCTGTGGGTCCATCTCTTTGGCCAGTCACTGATTACTAAAGTATTTCCTAACATGTTCTGGTCTCCTGCCCCAAATATGTGATGTCAGAGTGAGTTTAGAAAGAGCTATACATCAAAGTTTCTCAGCCAGGAAAATGTAACAAAAGTCCCACTTACCTGAGCAATCTTTTTGGAAAGGCTTTATGCCGTGATGCCATACCATTCATCAGCCGCTTCCCTCATATTTCCAGTAGGTTCACTTAGGTGCTCACCTTCAGAATATTTTATTTGTGCACCTCCCTAGAAACAAGAAGAGGCCAGTGGAATGCACAGTGACATTAAACAGCGTTAACATACACACACTGTTTCCAGAGCTTGACTTCAGTTACTGGGCTGACTGATAGCTGCAGGGAAGATTTTGTCTTTACTTTCCTACTAAGTTGAATAATGGTATGTGTGCTCTGGTGTTCTGAGTTCCAGCATTCAAGTCACACATTTATCAAGAGTATGTGTAGGATACATTCAGTTATTTTATGTGAAAATAACATATCAGGAGAAAAGCAAATAAGGGAATTACCATATGTGCAGTTTTGTGCTTATATGGATGACACTCCCAGGTACCATATCCAGACGTGGCCAGAAAATGCAAAAGAAACCCTGCAAGAAAGTGTGCAAGAGGCTTTGTAGAACAGTATATACAGGAAAAGCAGTCTCACATTTGTGAGAAAGGATGCTTCCTGCTGACATTTTTATGCTTCATATTAACTTATATGATATAAAGTCAAAGCAATAAAGAAAATCGAACTTTCAAAAATATAAAATGCCTCTATAATATTTTTATCCTAATAAATAAATAAATAAATAACCAAACTTTCATACTCATTAACGTTGATGTACCTCAGTTTTAAAAAATAACAAGCAACAGTGAATGACAAACTTATGCTGGCATCTTGAAAAATACTTGACTTTGTGAAAACTCCCAGAATTAAAATAAACGGATTTATGTTATCCAAGAGGAGACTGTGAGAAACAATGTTGAAACCAGAAAATGTTGCATAATAAATTATAAAAATATGACACCAGGCTTGAACTTGAGCAGTTGTTTACCATGGACTCCTCAATGTGCTTCATTTGTGATATCATCTTTACAAATTGCCCTCATTTTATCTCAGAAATAATCTTGGACCCGAGAAATACTAATTGGTGATCAGTCTAAGTAACCAGGAGTCCACAGAATTCTGTATTCCTGCCCACTTTCCTGTTTTTAAACATATGCAACAGAAAATATGGCTCTCATTATCCAATTGGTCACATTCTTCTAGTGGGTCTCTTTTATTTTACTATTTTGCAAGTTTCTTTCATGTGATACCACTTGGCACTGATGCCAGTAAAACAGACACAGCTTAATTCCCCAGGGTATTGATGACTAAACTACTTGGATTGAATGGCTAGCATTTGGTGCAATGCATAACTGTGATGGGTTATGTCTGTAAAAGAGTAGGATCTTGGTAGGCAAGTGGACTCACAAGATGTACAGAAGCAGAATGAGATCCAAACTTGAGGTCAAAAACCCAAGGAGATTTTCATAAGGACCCAGAATAAAAGGCTTCACAGCGTTGATCTCAATCCAGGAAACTGAAAATTTTTGAACAAGGGAAAAATAATGGACCTTCAAGAAACTTGTAGGAAGAAAATAATCTTTTAATGTTTTACTTAATAATATAGAACCCATGCTGGCAGATCTTAGTCCTCTGAATTTTAAAGCAGTCTTATTTTAGTTTCTGTTCTAATGCAGACCAAAAAAACTTTTATCATGTCTACCTGAAAGAGGGGGGAAAACGTGTAAGTTAAAAGCTGTACCTAGCTCAGGCTCCTGCTGTAACCATCTTAAATAGATTGGTAGGAAAATACTCAAATTTTAAGGAAACTTAGAATTGCGGTAGCTTTAGGAGTTAGATAAAAAATAGCATAGTTAAAACTTGCTTTTAAGCAAACAGGTTCCAGTGAAATAAAACTCATTACCCAAAGTTGTAGCAGCCTAAGAAAATGGAAGACTTCTAAGTAGAAAGTTCATATTGTTATATTTAAAGGTACATGGTTGGGCCAGCTTGGTTTTTGTCAGCCAAATGATCTCTGCTCTCTGCTCCTCTTTCTCGTCTAAGGTTACAAAAAGCCCTAGTTTCCCTGACTAGTTAGAGAGATGCTTGGGTAAGGATAAGATGACCTTACTGATGGGCTCAAAAGTTAGCTATTCCAGGTTCAGAGGAAATAACAAAATGGTTTCTGGTACCATTTTTTTTTTTTTTGGAATAATTAATTAGGAGAAAAACTTCATTAAATGTATAAAAAGTATTAATTAAATTATATTTATATCTGAACATTAGTTTTTATAAATAAACATAGTTCAGGCTCTATACCCGCTAAAAAATCTGGAGATAGAGCTGGGGATACCATTATAACTTCACAACACAATGAAAAAAAAGCTTAACAATAAGCAATATGTGCTGTCATTTACTCATTAGCAGAGATCTGGAAAAATACGCACATTTTTACAAGGGGGTGTCACTGCCATTTTTCAAGCTGTATTGCACTGAATAATACAAAGTGAAAAGGAAAAGAAATTATTCCCCTCTGTGATCCCCATAGTCAGCAGGTATTTTGTTGATCTAGTATCATTCAGACAAAAAAGATGTTGGATTTTACATGAACATGTGCCCAAAGGCCTTTAATCTGTCATAGTCATTAATGCTGATGGCTTTTTCACTGACCTGCTAGAATCCTTTAACTCTTTCTAGGCAATGTTTTGTGACATATCCTTCTTTCCAATTAAATCTCATGATCACCTGGTTGAGCGAATATTCTCAGGAGCAAAGGCAAAAAGTGTTCTCCATTGTCTTTTAAATTACAGATCATGACCATGGTCACATGACAATTAGCAAAATACTGGGTGGAATACATTTTGTAATTTAGCTTCCTACTGACCTTTTTCTGAAAGGAGCCAGTGATGTGTAGGTTAGTATGGCACTAAATATACCAGGAGAACTAGAAAAAAAAACTTAATGTTGCAATTTATACTTGTAAAGATTTACAAAAATAGTTATATGATGGAAATATAATTTTGTACTTCTGATTCATCTTAATGTGTTTTAATGGCAGGCATGTTCATTTAGCAGTCAGAGAATTATTTTTTCTTGCAGCATATGTACAAAGCTATAAATAAATTACATATCTTTTAGGATGTTTATGTTGACAGGAAATCTCTGGAATATGAAAATAACGACATTTTTACTGTTTGTTAAATGGCCAAAATTCACTGAAACTAAACACTGAGGAAGAGATTTTTACATGTGTTTATTGTACAAGCTTTGAGGCTTCCAGTAAGAAAAACTCCTTGTAGGTTCATGTGAAAATTTCTCCACACGGTGTAAACAGACTAGTCATTGAATGACTTATTTTGACCACTATTTTCAGCAACTTCAAACTGATATGCAGACAAAGCTTCTGAAAGGTTCAGTGGTAGATATTATGGAGACAGATGGGATTTGCAGGCAGCCTGCACTCCAGATAACCTTACAGCAATGGCACTGAGAGTCATGAAGTTACTGAGTTTGTACAGCCATTGAACTGGACATACAGCTGTCATCTAGCATCATTCTGAGCCAAAGTACTCAGAAATTTAAACCATTTTTATTCCCAAGGTTAGGTATAACTTTCTGATGGTTCTGGAGATGGCAGCTCTCAATCTTGTAGGTTTTGTACCAGAATGGTGTACTAGAACAGAGATGTACAAATAAACCTTTTCCTTCCACAACTATGCAGTAAAAAGGGAAATAAGACATACACAAGCTTGTATGGGTTTCCTTCCTCTTTTATTTTCATTATCATTGCGAGTATGTAGAGACAAATATTAGTAGGGGAATAAAGGTGCTCTGCCAGTTGCCATTTTCACAGCTATATGGGTGACCTTTCTGTTTCTTAAGTTGGTATTTTCAGATCACCTTGCCCCATGTTGTCTCATCAAAGTCAGAATGAAGCTGAAAATACAAGATCCACACAGCCAGATTATAAATCTAGGCAGAAGAATGTCCTGTTAAAGGCCAGTGTTTTAAGCTCTGTCCTGTCCTCATGTCTGCCAACTTCAACAGGGCGAGAGCCAGACAGCTGACTACTGAATGGCAAACCTCCACACAGAAGACAAGAAAATTTATTGAGAAGAATAAGGAAAGTGCAAAAGTCAAAATATGAGAAGAGAATCATTTTTAATTGTTAGTATATTGTGTACTAAACTATATTATGTTGTGTGCTTAGGAGAGAGGGAAGGTCATGGCTTAGGGTAGCATTAGATTTGACCCAGTCATTCATTGGTGCCCTGTAGAAATCCTTTCTTCTCTAATGGATCCTGCTTTCTCCAAGAGGCCCATGCACAAGTGCAAGTGCCTACAAAATACAATACAGTAGAAGATGAAACTCAGTAGTACAGACATTTAAATCTGTTTCTCTTTCCCTAGTTAATGATTTAGGGAAAGCTGTGACACAGCTCTTTATTCACTAATTCCTCATTAAGGACTGTACCATGACATTTTGTCTCAAATAAAGCGTCTGCTTCATGCTCAGTAGTAGTGAGGCTATCATGGTACAAGTATCATTGCTCCTGAAGCTTCTGTTGCCCTGCTAGCCTTAGGTATTTGGCACAACAGGATCACAGACAGAAAGCAAACAAAATCAAACAACAAAGAAAATAGGCAAAGCCAGGCCAGACTGCTTGCAGGATGATCAGTAGAAAAGCCAATCTTATCACATCACAGTGACAGGGAAAAAGGAGAAAGGGATTTAGTCCCACTTATGTTGAAATTAGGCTATCAATTCTGGTGATGGGAGGTCTACCCAGCCTTCTCTGTTTAAGTGGTTGTCAAGCATAGTATGAAACACATATATGCACAGCTAGATGACCCTGCTGGAGCTTCTGAACATTATCTCAGCATGATGTACAAATGCTTCTTCGCTCTGTTAATCTAAATCTCTGCAAAGTATGAGAAAAGTAATGTTCCATATACCATGGTAATAGACATATGATATGAATCTTGCCTTCAACCTGCTGTATGAAATATTTAAATGTTATCTTGGGCATTTCGCAAGTCTTATGAAAGATGATGAAGAATAAAAGGGATCTGCATGAGGTTTTGTATATCCACTGAATTTGGAAATGGAAAAGAGCAGTCTGACAGCTATCCTTTGCAAAATTACCAGAAGAGTGTTCTAGATTCTTTGGATTAGTGGCAGACTGTTCTCTGATTTGAGCCTTTCACTTAATCAATAAGCAGAAGCAATGCAGCACATCGGTGTGTCTACCCCAGGAGTGAGTTTTAGCTGCCACTGCATTATAAATCATTAATAAATACTAAATTCGTAATGACCCTTTCATTAAACTCACTGAATAGGTTATAATATATTTAATGGCCCATACCTACACTTTTTTTTTCTTTGTAGATTAATGACACTTACAGTTGGAGACTTGTTATTTAAATATTTCCGCAGTTTTCTGTGTGAGTGGATTGCATTGCTTTTCACCTTGTTGTATATTCATGGCTTTGGGTAGTAGCTTTTTGCAGGTTTTCTTTTTAAAGGATAAAAACTCACCCTCCCCATCATTATTTGTCTTTTGATTTCTCGTGGAAGGAAGACAAAAAAAGGCTTTCAAGCACTCTCCTGCCCTCCTCTGAACATAAAAACAACAAAGAACAAGATGAAAATACACCATCTTCCTTTCCCCAATATTAGCCTTCCTTTCCTTCAGTAAACCTTAGTGGTTTGAACTAACATTAAAAGGAATTTGTTTTTCTTACTCTTTAAGCTTTACCTATTAAGTGAGAGTTCTGCAGATCACACAGCTACAAGTCAGTTGCAGAATATATGTTGCAGTAACTAGAATTAATCTCTTGACCTTCAGCTCTCCTCTCCTGTGATGTGCACAGATAATTTCTCTTACCATGAAGCAGTTTTTGCCAACAAAGAATGTCGTTTTACTGGTATTTCTCAGTGAATAACTAGCTAGAAGTCTTCAGATTTCAAGTTTTAACATTTTTCATCTTAGGCTATTTTAGCTGTATTTAGTGAAATTACTGATGTGTATTTCTACTATGTACCTACCTGTTAAATGGCAAAAATGCCAAGTTGGCTTGGGAGAATGAATTGGAGTATTTATATTTAAAAAAACCCTAACAAAACAAAATGAAAACCCCTAATGAATTGTAGTACTTACCCATTACTTCTCCTAAAGGGTATTTGCAAGTGGCTGCACATTTTTCTCAATGATTTTGTTTAAAAGTATGCCCATGAATTTGCAGAGGATAGGTGGAAATGAAGCTGTAACTGTCAACAAGAAACAATTGCAATCCGAAAAAAATAGTAAAAGAGAAGAAATTATGTGACTGGTTCTACTAGGAATCGTTATGCAATATTCTGAGATCCAGCTAAAAACAATAAAGCTTGACAGTACTCTGAGCCTTATACAATTCAACCAGAATATTTCGGGAGAAGAAGTCAGAATGTTTCCTGAAATGGAAGCATCAGTATAGTGAATAAACAGATGCAAAGAAAAGCTATTTTCTTGTTGATAGCATTAGAATGAAGAATTAACATCTTTACAGTGTAAATTAAGACTTAAGACCTATGCCAAACTTTTATAACAAAGACAACAGTAGATTAAGGTACATTGTGTAATTTCAAAAATATTTCTCAGCTGAGTGAGAAGTAAAGTAGTACAAACCAAATAATAGAATAAAATATTTTTTAGGATAAGTTTCTGGCCAATTCAGTAAACAGCTACTTTTCTCAAATATTTAAAAATTTGTGTAAGAAATACCATAAATACTAGCTGCTCTGTGACCACAGGACCAAAAAATTAAAAAGGCCGAGTCACAGAACTGATTAATTGATTGATCTGAATTTTAAATCTTCAGTGTGAATGAGACTGTAGCCATTTTAGGGATTTCTCAAATACAGAATTGAAAATGGACATTTAACTCTAAAATGTTTTGGGCCTCATCTGTCAAAAGGACTTGTATTTAAGCGATATTTGAATACAATGTGAGCACCTTAGTCTGAGATAATGATCCTGCAAACACACTGAGCTGCAGCTAAACGTAAATATTTATAAATGTTATATTTTTTTAATTGCTGTTTGCATGAAGACTTGAAATTCTACATCTGTTATGTTCCAAGAGCTCTCCTCTATCTCAATAGGACTGAGCAATCCTTAGCTCATACCTGTCTGTAGATATCAGGTATCCTTCTACTTGAAGAGTCTGAGAATGCTACTCTGTCAGATTTGTTAACGGAAGTTCTGTCATCTACCCAGAAGACTGTAAGCCTTAAGTAAAGGATTTGTGCATGGCATATAACAAAAGGATAGAACAAAAGTAAAACCGAAAATGTTCTTTTTGTTCCTTTCCTAATCCGAAGGTGGTTGCATTCAGTGTGCTGCCTGCTTTGTGGTAACCTGATCTAGCTGCATGGAATGCAGAATGACCTAATAAGAAGCTTTGTATTCATTACTAGGTATCTTGCTTTTTGTCACTCAGGTTTCATGTTGATACAGTTTACATGCAGAGAGGGCTGTAACAAGAAATTTGCAAAGTGTGTGTAATGAAAAAATGAAATTTAATTTTATGGTCTAGGGTCAGTGCTTCATTTAGTTTGAAGCCATACAGCTGTCCTCATGTCACTGGAAATGCAACAAATTAATGTATTCATTACATGGATCTGAGAGCAGCCAACACACACCTGATTTGCTTTACTCCAAAAAAAGAGTAAACCAGGAGGACCTCTTTATTACAAAAAAACTCCAGGTATGGGTTCTTTTCCATATATGACCCAGATAAATTATGTAGGTTTCCCTATAGATTCTGATGTCCATTCTCTGGAGTAGAGAAGCAAAATAACTTCTGTTTATTACTTGGATGTTTGACTCCTACATAAGATCCTGATGGTTCAGATTTTTGAAGTTAGTGTAGAGGTATTTATGCTAAAAAAACCTACACATTCTGATAAATAGAAACAGCCTTCACTATCTTGTTGGTTTTTTTTCCCTAGCATAGGATTTTTCAAGAGATTTTTTTCCGAAACCTAAAGTTGTACGTCAGGCTACAAAAAAGATAAATCTTTGACTTCAGGGTTTTCTAGAAGGTGATGAAGCTTTTGGAGGTAGAGAATATTGGAAATAATTTAAATTGTTTAACCAATCTAACTTGTATAAAACTTCCAGGGAGCTTTCTGTGCATTTCTTTTTATTTCAGTACCTCAGATGAAAGTGTATAAAGATACTCATTTTCACTTTTTCTTTTTTACAAAACATTTTAGAAAAGCAATAAGAATTACTGTGTGAAAGTCTCCTGCCTCTGACAGTGTCTTGCCAAAGCAGATGGACATATGAATCCTTGGGGGGGGTAGGGTATATGTTTTACTTTTTGCAGTGACATATCTTACTTGTGAAAATAACTATAAACAAAAAAATCCTCAGACTGTGCTGGCACCACAGGACACAGATTGCACCTTTGTAAAACTGCCATGCATTCTTTTGATTCCTGGCTGTACAATTACAAAATTTTCTGAAGTGGTATATGTGTGCATGTGCTGGAAAAGTGCATGTACTTTAAAGAAACTGAGTATTCCATTGCAGGCAAATCCTGGAAGGTCTTTGGGCCCTTCATTATATGACACACTTCTGCTTCATAAGGCCTTAAATACTGCACAGAAAGAATACTGTTCTTGTAGAATGGTTGGAACTAGTGGAATGGTTTCCTAATCTAGTTAACAGGTCCTGACGATTTTCCATGTCAACTGTCTTGCGTTAATTCTTCAAGTACATGCTCTTAGCTCAAGAGAATGAGAAGTAACCTAACTTCAGCCTCTGATAAACTGCATGAACTGGCTTACTGCTGTCATGTATTCTGTAACAATGCATCTCAATGATTTCAGTTATTCTTAGTAATGTATTGTAACTTAGTAAGCTTCTGTAGCTTGTGAAAGTTGTGAAAGTGATTTTTAAGGTATCTATTTTTGAGTGATGTCCCCATAGGTCACAGGAGACTGTTTTGCAGGCATTGTATTGTCTGGGGCAAAAAACATGCCTGTAAAGTGTTACAGTAGCTTCACTTTGTTTCTCTCAAGGAAAACTGATGGTTGCTTCTTATGCTAAAACCACTGAATGCACAGGGGAAATGAAACTTGCCTGGGGAGGTGGTCTCTCATGAAACAAAGGTAATGTGGGCCTAGATACATATATACAGTAGCAAATTGAGCCACTTGGTGTTCTCAAGGTAGCACAGCAAATGTGACCAAGAGATCTGAAGGGCAAGAAAAATTATTTTTACAAATTCTGTTAGGATTCTTCCTGTCCTGTAAGAACAAGAACAGAAGAAAACAAAAAGTCTCATACTGGAACATATATTTCTATTCCTAGGAAGCTGAAAGGGATAATCAGCTGGACCAATAAGACTTGACTAACTTACTTGGAGAGCTAATGGTATGTTTTTTCTTGAATGACAAATAATAAGAGCTCTTTGAACTTAAAGCTATATTGAGACCTTGATAAGAAAAACCCCACTAAACTTAAACATGTCAGCCATTATAGCAATTGTAAGAAAAAAAGAGACCATAGAATCATAGAATAGGTAGGGTTGGAAAGGATCAGTATTTCCCTATTGGACTTCTTGTTTATGAGTTACAATAATGAAAAGCAGTTTCAACTAGATTTGACTAAAGTTCCAATAATAACAATTTTGCAGCCTGAAACAGTTAAAGGATCAGTAACTCATTTGTTTTCTCTGAGGGGGGGAAATTGTAGTGTATCATTAAAGCAGCATATACTTCCCCAGCTCTAAATTGGCTATTGAAATGATGTCTTTTTCTCTGAGCTCTCAAGATAGTCTCATGGGGTTTTACTCTACACTTCTCTTTCAGTAATTTTCTACTCTGCTCAGTCCTTTAGATTTTATCTGGCCTTCTGGGTCTTGCGTGAAACAAGGTGCTCTGAAATTTGAGATAGAGAATCCACCTTTTTCAATCCTCTCTTAAAGAAAAGTTATAGCATCTGAAAGCATGTAGACTTTGGACCCAGGTATTACCACCAGTTTGTAGTAATTTAAAGACAGATAGATTAGACAAGCTGTTCACATATGACAAATTCGAAGTGTTAGACTTGTTGTTAATGTACAGACGACTTTGCTGTTAATGTACAGATGACTCTGTGATATAGAATACTTGCTGTAGACATGACGGATGCCAAGTATGACAGCAAGATCCATGACATCTTTGACATGCCTTAAGCTGGAGGTGCTACCTCTTCTTTCCCATAAATCTGTTTCTGTTTAAGAATCATGGGAATAGACACAACTGTCCTGAGACACTGTGCTCTAGAATAAATTGTCCTGTGGCAGCAAAGTTTTTCTTTCATATCACCTTCTATCATTGTATTGCTGAATGTGAATTCTATGTTGCATTTATAAATTCTGACCATACCAAAGTTGTTTTTTTTTTTTTTAATAGCATTGTGTTATTATTGGTTAATCTGGATTTTAATCTTCTGTCAGATATTAACAGCTAATGACAAACCCAGTTTCAGAAGGTGCTTTCAATCCGGTTTAGGTGTCAGACATCTGAATTGGGCTCTTCTTTATTTTCAGACTTTCTTTCAACATTAATTTATTTGCAACATGCGCTGTGACTTGTAGATAACTGGGCTCTAAAAAATTTTATCAGTTACATTTTTGGAGACCGGGGGGGGAGGTGAAATCTCATGATACTTGTCCAAATTCTTGGAAATGTTATTTTCTGTCTAATTAGTGTATAGAAGCTTTATGCTTTATCCTTTATTTTCATCCTTCTATAAAGTTTATCTTTTCAATAATTTTTTTTGTCGTGGTTGAGATGGACAAATGGCACAAACATGCTTCTTTGGTGATTGAGTATAAGTTCTGCTTTACTGTTACAAACCCTTGCTTATATACAGTTTTTAGCATACGTGTGTCCTTTTGCCATTGGTTACATCGGTTAGCAACAATACATTATTGGATAACCTTTTGCTGCATTACTAAATTCTGTTACCTTGCGAAGCTCTTGTTCTGCAGTTAGTTACTTTCCTTGACTTGTTTCTCCTCTGGATGCCTTCTGCTCCTTCGTTCTTCAAGGATAAGCTTTAATATCTTCAAGGCCAAGTTCTGACTTCATACCCTCAGTCACGTTATCCCCCAGGTTTTTTTACTGCTCATACATACTGACCATGGGAGCAGTTTCATCACTAAATGTTCTAAGCATTTCTAAGCACTGTATGTCAGTGTATAACATGTCTGGATTTTCTTCATAACATTAAGTTTAGATAACACTCTGACCTGTGTGACAGCATGCAGTTTTTGGGTGATAAATTTTTATTTGTTCTAAAGCCTATGATGACTCCAGAGACTGTAAGTTACTTGCAAGATGAAGTTGTGGTAAGATTGTACTTGTTAGTTTCATGCTCTTGAGGTAATATAAAGGAAATATTGAACAAGCAAAATCATGTGTTGCCATTATATTACAGAATAAATGGCCAAAGCTTGTTCTGAATATAGAACATGAATAATTTTGGGACATGAAAAAGGTATGCCTGTGTTTTCTGTTCAGGACTTGTTTTCACAAGATGAAGCATTTAACATCTGTAATTCATTTTCCTACCAAGCCAAGATAATTATGAATATGAGAGCAAATAAGTGTAGATTTTGCTTTGTGAAAATGCTTTCCTGTTTTTTATTAAGAAAGAATCCTAAATGTGTATCCTGTTTTTTTGTTGTAGACAAATACAAAATATTTTTAGTGTAAAGTTAATCTGTTTGATCTGTTTAGAAAGACAGGTTTCATAAAGGAGTAGTGTTTACTTGACCTATCTTTGGTAGTTACAGCTGTCCATCTGCTTTCATTGTTTTCTGTAACAGGGCAACTTCTATTTGCTTCTTTTAAATTCAGATCAAAGTTTCAAAATAATGAGTCCCTAACTCTGAAACTACAGCTTGCCTTATTGCCTCACATTATTATAAATGCTTCCAAAATTGTTTTCTCATTTTGTGTTCTTATACGAAAACACTATCTTCCCAAACCTTCACTTCCATTAAAAGTACAGTATTGCCCCAAATCTAGTAAGAATCTGATAACTGAATTTTTTTTTATAAACTAACTCCTGGCTACTAAAACTAATATCTCTTCACATGTGTTGTGTAAACTCAGATTCTGACCAAAAAAAAAAACAAAACCAAACCTGAAACCAAAAAAGACCATCACCCACAATTTGCTATTCTTCCTTCACAATCACTCCACAAATCCTTTTGAAGGGACAAAAAATGGCTGTTTTAATACTCTTCAGTCATCCCTCTATGCATGCAGATATTAAGTTTCATTGGACTCCTTAACTGGAGTTCATAGCATTCGGCACCTTTTTTTCTGTATTTGCCTCTACCCTTCTCATTTTAACTTCACTTCTGGTGTTACACAATGTTTTGACTGAATGAAAAAGGAGAACTCAAAGCCAGGGGGTGTACTATGCTGAGTGTTTGGTGTAGCAGAATGTAAAGTAGCAAATATTAAAGAAAAACATTTGAGAAGAAAGGCATAGATGCATAGATGCAAAGAAGGAAATAGCTGTATTTCTCTTCCTGGGTCCATATGTTCTAATTCTAAGAAGGAAAACTATTTGATCTTAAGCAGCATGTTCTGTGAAATGCAGTATTATGTCCAGACCTCTAAAAGACTTTAAAAATTTGTCCTTTTTGAATCACACAGTATGATAGGAGAGGATGCCAGCAAAATGATCTATGTCACATCAGTCAAGCTGCCCTCCTAGCTTAGGTAAATAGATGCAAGTATAGGTAAGCTTCAGTACACAGCACTGTACAGTATATCCATAGGCTACACATTCCAGATTAGGTATCTTTGTATATCAAAACTATTATCTAGTGGTATTATCAGGAATAGAGGAAGAGATGAGAATAGAAACACAGATAGAAGAAATTCTGGCTTAACTAAATTAAATGAGAAATACACATTTAATTCATCTTTCCGTCTATTTTGCTACTAGAAACTGCATTGTAACTCAAACACAGGTCTGCAAGTTATGTATGTTCTGTATGTAATTCCATACCCAGATTTAAAAACAGATACTGTCAGGCAGCATTTATCCTCCCTTTAAAAATATTCTTTAGTGAGCACTGGAGCCTGCAAAATAATGTTTTTTTCTTAATTTCTTAAACCTGTAGTATTTTTTCTTAAGCATTGTGCAATTTTCATCACAGATTTAATTTATATTACGAAGTCTATCATTTCATTTTTGTTTCAATTAAATGATTTTAATAAATGTCTTAAAAAATCAGATTTGTGCTTGCCATTTTCTAATCAGGTCTACATAACTGCAGATCCCTCTGTCAAAATTGTTAGAAGGGGATAACCCAAACATACTATGTTTTTGTTTGGGTTGCTGTGTAAGATGTCAGAAGCTGATGATTTGCTCTGCATGGTGGCAGAGCTATGGGAAGAGGTGGAAGGGCTAAGGAGCGTAAGGGAATCTGAGGAGGAGATTGATTGATGGACCTGCACTCTACCATCCCTGACAGAATCAAGCCAGCCACCTGAAACAAAAGAACTTCAGGCAGATAGAAGGGACCTAGGAGACAGGGGAGGTTGGAAATGGGCTACTTCTTGGAGTAGACCATGTATTACTCCCCAGCTCATGTCACCTTCCCAAGTAGCCCTTTACAATACTACAGGATCGGGAAAGTAAGGAAGATGATGATAAGGGATCATCCAGGTTAGAAGAGTTCCCACAGGAAAGTTGGAGAACACCTTGTTTTATGACCAGCTGTACTATAAAGAAAAAGAGAAGAGTGCTTGTGATTGGTGACTCTACCCTAGGGGAAGCAGAGAGCCCCATGTCTGCCTGACCAGACTCACAGGGGAGTCTGCTGCCTCCCTGGGGCCTGGGTAAGGGACTCAACCAGAGAACTAACTCATCTGGTACAGCTCTGCAACTACTATCCTTTAGTAGTCTTCCAGGTGGGCAATGAGTAAATCTCTTCAAGAAGCCTGAAGGAACTCAGGAAGGACTTCAGGGCCTTGGGGTGTCTGGTTCAAGGTTTGGGAGCACAAGTAGTTTTCTTGATCCTCCTGCCAGTCACAATCAATGACAATGGTTACACCAGAAAAATCTCAGTAATTTAGTGCTGCTATTGGGGTCCAGATCCATAGTGCAAAACAAACAAGGAAAAAAAGAATGAAACTGCATAAATCTCTTCTTGACACAAGGTTGCTTTCCATTTGGATAAAATGCAAACTAATCGCAGAAAGCAGCGGAACAGCAAAAGGTCTTTTTTTACATTTTAATTTCTTAAGGTATAAAAATGAATCAAAAATATGCTAAGGAAGTAAAGAACTTTCAATTTCATCATAGAAGTATTGTCTAGTATATTCTAGTTACTTTTTCTTGCCTTCGAATTTTCCTGTATATCCAGGAAAATTATTTCAAATAAGCTATTTCTATCAACATTCTATAAGAAGAAATGCCTCTTCTGCCACTCTAACACAACCACAGCCTGATAAAAGTTCCAGTAGCACAAATTGTAATTCTGTTTACTTCAGATAATTTACATGCATTTAAAATCAAATGCAACTTGCACTTTAATTAAAGCCCTTTCCAAGTTCAAACGTATCAGCACTCCCTAAGAGCTGTTCACCTTTCACAATCAATTCACAAGATTGGGTCCTAAGAATAATAAAATAACAGAAAGACACTGAAAAAAAGAAAGGAGAAACACTAAGCATTCCTGGAGGTGTATTATGAACATTTGTATAATAATTGTTTGTATAAAGAACATGTTTTATTACCATTTGTTAAACTAGCACACTGTTTCTGTGAACATGTGATGCTTTGTGTAATAGCATAATAAAATTGCAACTGGATAGATATGTGATGAAATGAGTATTGCTTCAGTGGTGCATGTCAACTTACAGAATGCTAATGTCAGCTGAAGTAACATTTTTTGGTTCAGCGATTTAGACTATCAGCATCCTGGAAGTCATCTCGATGAGAATGCTTTTGTCTGTTTCAGTGTTTAAAATATCATGGGTTAAGGAAATATTTACATGTATGCTAAGTATTGGATATGAGGGATAAGATTGGATAAGAAATCCTGAACATTTTTCATTCATTTTCTATGTCCTTTATTGCAGAAGTTATGAATCTCAGAAGGCAAATTCAATAAGATTTAAATTATTAGATGTTTAACAAGCCTCAGAAACTTACATGCTTAAAAAAACCCAACATGCCAGAAATACCTGTTTGGATTTTTAGGAATATCCTGTAAAGTTAGAGACTCTTGGCTCAAGTAATAAAGAGTAATTATCATTTACACTGTGAACACAGACAGAATGGGGGAGAATTAGGCACCTGATTTTATTATGTGTGCAAGGTGAAGTTTTCCAAAACATGTGCAGATATAAATACCTGTCACAGTTTTATAAAGGTAAAAAAAAAAAATATTTTTTTGTGAGATCTCAAATTCAGCAGCTCTAAGCAATGTCATAGTCTAACACAGCTGAAATCTAATACTGGGGTTTGGGTAAAATAAGTAGAATAATTGAAATTAATTTCCAACTTAAAATTCCTGCATATGTATGTTGATTTCCCCTTTTAAATTTTCTTAAAAGTCAGGAATTTCTCACAATACCCTGAAGGCCATAAAGGTTGAATATAAATTTTTAAAGATGTTTAGTTACTGTGTATCTCAGCCAATGCCCTTATCCTCTTTGTTTCTGCATTTTTCACCTACAAAATGATGAAGATACATTTCTCATTTCACAGGCATGTAATGAAAGTAATATGGCATGATGTTTGAAATCTTTGGAGGGGTGAGGGTCAGACTAAAAGGAATTCCAATATTAATGGAACAAATTTACTTTGCTGGGCAAACAGGCTGTGATTATTTCTAATTTCAGCTGGAAACCTACTCCTGAATTATTCTGGCTTGTTTGAAAAGAATAATTTACAGTTCAAACAGGAGTTGCATTTGCTCTCTGTTTTGTTATATGGTGATTCCTGTGTTTTAAAATGCAGCTATGATTAAGAAAATATTGCATATTGTTTGGTTTGGGTTTTCTTTTTTAAGTCAATTATTTTAAGAAGTTATAGGTTTTTGTCTTTTTTTCCTGTTTTCCTTTTTCTTTACCGCTTTCACCCCCTTCCCCTCTTTCTTCCTCTTTGCCCTCCTTTCCCCCTTTTTTTGCCCCCTTTCTCCACCTTTCCCCCTTTTCTCCCCCCTCCCCCATTTTCTCCCACTTTCATTTTCCTCATTTTCTTCTGTATTCCTACAGGCATTATGCTCTTTGAATATGATCAAAGACAGTGTGGGGGAACATGGGAAAATAGTTAGGTGACAGACACTGTAAATTAGGAAGGTTCAGTCTTTGACTCTGTTGTGGGTTCAGCAGTAGCAGCCATTTTTTCTTCTTCTTAGTAGCTGGTGTAGTGCTGTGTTTTTAACTTTTGGCCTGGGAACAGCACTGATAACGCCGATGTTTTTAGCTACTGCTCAAATGTTTAGTCTGACCAAGGACTTTCTGAGCCTCATGCTCTGCCAGGAAGTAGGGGAAGCAGGGAGGAAGCATAGACAGGACACCTGACTCAAACTAACCAAAGAGGTATTCCATGCCACAGCACATCATGGCCAGGGTATAAATTCTTGGGGCAGTTACCCGGAAGAGCTAGTTCACTGCTCGGCTGGGCTTGGTATCGGTCGGTGGGTGGTGAGCCGTTGTATTCTCTTCTCTTGTTGTTTCCCTTGTCATTATTATTATTGGTGGTAGCAGTAGTGTTTTGTGTTATACCTTAGGTACTGGACTGTTCTTATCTCAACCCGTGGGAGTTACATTCTTTCTATTCTCCTCCTCATACCTCAGGAGCGGGGGGGGGGGGGGGGGGGGGGGGGGGGGTTGGGGGGGAGGTAATGAATTGTGTGGCTGATTTACAGCTGGGCTTAAACCATGACACCCTTGCACATTTTTACTTTGCTCTTATCAATTGTCAACCCTAGAAACATGTGCTCGTCTAAATATAAAAACATGCATAACAATAACAAGTCAATTTTCAGCAATGGGTATGCCATTGTATGTCCCCTGGTTTTTAATTGTCACCCAAGTATAGATACATGGGCTGCTCAGTCAAGCATTTTTTTGTCATGATTATTTATTTCTGTAAAAAGTTTTAAAACTTTTTTCTAATATTACTTATTTCATGCAGACATTTTTTCTGAGCCCTATTAAGAAGAAAAGTAATGATATTCATTACAGTGATTCCCTAAACCTTTAACAGCTTCTCGAACTAATGCAGTACCTGTAAACATAAACCAGAAGATCAGTGGTATTTTCTTCAAAGTTAAGTGAGCTTTAAAGTAATGTTTCTAGAGTCAGAAGCAAAAAATGCCCCAAAACTCAGTTTTATAAAACTAGCAGCATTTTATAATTTTCTGCTGATTTTTTTGGTTGTTTCGTGTTTTCTGGGGGAGAGGTTGTTTGTTTGTTTTTCAGTAGTACTTCCTTACAAGTTTTAGAGGTATTTCTCCTCCACTACCCTCTTCGTTCTTTACTTTAAAATAGACCCTCATATCCATTAGAGACTAATGTATACCTATCTCAGATGCAAATTGCCCCTTGGAATGAGATATGTAAGCTTTCAATCCCTTCTTGCTGTATAAAGGTAATTTAGAAGTCAAACAAAACAACTTGGCATGCTATATACTGCTATTGTTTTCAATATATGACTCCAGAGAAATCATGGAAATTGCATATTTATTATTTAGACCACATTTTGCACATACTGTTGACACTGTTCTTGAATCATGGCTGTAACTTAAAATTACTTCATTTAAAATTACAGACCTGATTAACAATAGGTTGGTACAGCAGGCAAAAATACTGAAGATGTGGCATTTATTGACCATAAAACTTTCCATTTATTTTGGAATAAAAGAAACAGGAAGAAAGTAATTGATTGATTTTTTCTGTAGGCTACTTCACTACTGAACATCTGAAATTTATGATGAGTGTGAAAAAAAAAGATGAAAGTGCTATCACTGTCCAATTTTCACTGCCACATTAGCAAGAAACTTGCTAACCAGTAGCAGGAAATTGAATAACTTCTTTCCATGCAGAAACACATTTTCTTTGTATTCCAGTAGATACGTAGCAATCAAGCCACCTTGCGTAGGATTTGCGTGGCAAGGTTTTCGTAACAGACGTGGATACAGGGGTGGCTTTTGTGAGAAGCTGCCAGAAGTTTCCCCTGCATCCAACAGAGCCAATGCCGGCTGACTCCAAGAAGGACCTACTGCTGGTCAAAGCCGAGACCATCAGGGATGGTGGTAGTGGCTCTGGGAAAATATATTTAAGAGGGGGGCAAAAACCCTGCTATGCAACTTCAACTGGAGAGACGACTGGGTATATGTGAGAGAAATAGCACTACAGTCACCAAGATCACTTGAAGGATGGGGAGGAGATGAGCAGAGCTTCCCCTGCAGCCTGTAGTTCAGACTGCGGTGAGGCAGACTGCCACCCTGTAGCCCATGGAGGTTTGTGGTGGGGCAGACACCCACCTGAAGCCCATGGGGAGACCCCATTGTGGAGCAGGTGGATGCCCGAAGGAGGCTGTGACCCCAAGGGAAGCCTGCTCTGGAGCAGGCTCCTGGCAGGTTTTGGTTTGTCTCATTATCCTACTTTGATCTGATCTGTAATATACAAAAATAATATCCTCAATGCAAGTATGGTTTGCCTGTGATGGTAATTGTTGTATGATCTCCCCCCGTTCTTATGTCGACCCACAAGGCCTTCCTTACATTTTCACTCTCATGTCCAGTTGAGGAAGGGGATTCATAAGGCAGCTTTGGTAGGCACCTGGTGTACAGTTAGGGTCAATCACACACCTTAACTTTTACATAAGCTGAAAATTATGATTTTTTTAAGGCTTTTGTTCTAAAGCTTGTTTTCAAGCTTCTGAATAATTTCTGTATGCATTCCTTTAACTTCCTTTAATGTTTCAGCTTTTTCTTGGAAGTGGACACTGGAATAGGAGAAAATACACAAATAGCAGTTTTATATACCTACAAGCAGACATGTAGTCTGGGATTCATTAAACAATACTCTAGAAGTAAAAAATAACAACCATATCAGTTGTTCTTTTTCAGCTACTTTTCAGAACCGAGAAGTTGCATCTAGAAAACACTTCATTTGTCCTATGTTCAACAGCTAAACCAGATGTGAGAAGAATTGCCTTCTTGGAGGTCCAGTGACTAGAAAAGGACACATCTAGCTTTCAGATGGTCAGATAAGGAATTTGAATCTCACATTGAGATCTTTCTCCTGAAAAGTTAGGTGCTACAAGTTTCACAAAGTTGGAGCAGCCAGGCTATTTTAATCAACTGGGAGGGAAAAGGCAATTAGCTGGGTATCTTCATTTTTGCTAAAATTCACATAAAGGTATTTATGGAAGCATGTATGAATTTATTATTATTTTTTTTATTTATTTAGTTCATGACATCTTTTTCCATTGGAGCATAAATTGATGGATTGATGATGATGATGCAATGTCAGATAGATACTATCTGACTTGAAAGTAGCAATATAAATATTAGAAAGATCCAACATAAACATGCTTGAATATATGCAAACACATTCACACATTTAGCTAGAGCTGTCATGCACTTGGAGCTTCCTGTATTAATTTATTATGTGTATTCTATGTTTTATGTCTAAGTTCTATCTTCAGCATGATAGACCTAGATATTACAGTTGACTTTTAAAGCAAACTCTCAATTTTCTGCTTAGAGCATCTTTGTTAATAGAATTGCCTCAGACATTTTGCTCCTTTTTACCTGATGCCCAAATGCGTACTGTTTTTTACCTCCAATAACATCTTTTGTTTAATAAACCCAAGCAGGTTTCATACTATTTTTTTAGAGGAAATTTTCAACCTATTCTTTGAGCATTTCATATAAATTCACATGTATGAGCTATACTACAAGTAAAAGCCAAGCAGATGTTGAGTTGAATGACAAATCTGTTGGCTTGAGAAGAAATTATATGTATGCCAAATTGGATTTGCCCTTTATTTTTCTCAGGAGACTGAATCTTATAACTGAAGCAGGCACAACATAACAATTACAATAATTGCTTTTAAGTCATCAGTTCCACTGCAAATAAATATTTTAATGATATTATTTTTTGTAATTTATTAAATTGCATTAAAGAACATTTAACTTACAGATTAACTGTACTTCAAGATACACAACTGGGCTTATAAAAATTACTATTGGATGGATTTAATGGCATATTAAGAGTCAGCATAAAGTACAGGATTGGTTGATCTCATCAGGCAAATCTATTTTTTTAAGCAATATAGTAACAAAAATTAGTTTATGACTGCAAACCTAAACATTTAACTATTATTAAAGAAATGGCTCAGACTATTTCTAAATAGCAACAAGTACTAAATCCACTATAACTTCTAAACAACAAAGACAAATATTTTACACTAGAAGGAACTGAGCAGCCAGCTTGGAAGAGAAAATCCCCAACATTCATATCATAAAAGGGTTTTGTCTTGCGGAGGGACAAGTAAGAATAGTATTTACTCAGGTGTACTGAAAAAGATCTTGTTACAGAGATGATAATACATACTAAACATATAATAATGAAATATTTTGCACTTAAATAACACTTAATAAGAAAGGAGTTGTACAGAAATTCATAATACAGGAGCAAAGACACACTGAAATTGAAAAGCAACTAATTTAAAATTGATGAAAGAGAATACATCTTTACACAATACATAATTAACTTTCAGTTTTCATTGCCACAAGATATCCCTGAGACAAGAGCTTATTTAGACTGATAAAAGGATTAGACACTTCTGTAGATAAAGAAAAGGCTCATAGTCATATTGGAGAAGGAAAAAAAAAAAAAAAAGAAAAAAGAAAAAAAGATAATCTAATCATTAGCTGGAAGAACATATAAAATTTCTGCATTTTGCAAGTCATTTCGTTAACAGTTTTTTCCTGAGTTTTTTGTAACTTTAATCAGAAACATGAATTCTTCAAGGATGGGTGTCCCTGAATCTGCTTTTCCATTCTCCTTCTTGCTGGGAGACTCAAAACGTTGGTGTTAGTGGCTGCTTTCTCCTCCTCAGTCTTGGGTCAGATTAGGTTCCTTCTATATATTTTCTCAGTGGAGTCTGCTTCCATGTTCCTTGTTTTCCTGCTACTCAGTTTTACTATTTTCTGTTATCTTTGTTTTACTGAGCAATATACACTTACACGCCTTCAGTGATGCTTGACCACCACAATTTCTGTTCGCAATCTGTAATCTCTGGTATCATTTGTACATTTGCATTATTCCACTACACAATTTATTCTAAAGGCACAGGTAATTCAATTCTGTTAGTAGTACAATATATATAGCTGCTCCCTACCAATTAAATTAAAGCTTGACTTAAAGTAATTTAAACAATGTTTTCCTGTTACTTGACCGCTGTTATGCCACTTAAACCCCTCATTTCTAGAGAAATCTAGTAAATCCCCAAGACCTTTCCTAAGTCAATTCTATTTCACTGTTGGAGCAGTAGAAGGTCTGTTACTTTTCATTAACAAAGGCAAAAATCGTGTTTACTGGGAAACTGAATACTAGCATCAGGATTTTAAATGTATCTTCTTCCCATTTATGGTTAAGTAACATTTCTTCTTTTGCATTTTTCTTCTCGTGAGGATTCACTGCAGTTATCTCAGTACTGTGGTGCTGAAGCAAGAATTAACTCACAGAATAAGCACAGAAACAGAATAGTTTGGTTTGGTAAGGATCTCTTGAGGTCATCTCATCCAACCTACTGCTGAAAGATCATGTTACAAAAAGGTCTTGTCTAGCTGAACTTTGAAGGTCTCTAACAATGGAGATTTCATTGTCCTGGGAAACCTGCTTCTTTACTTTGCTACTGTCTCTCTTAAGACTATCTGAAAGGGGCCTACAAGGGTGCTGAAGAGTGTCTTTTCATCAGGGACTATAGCGATGGGACAAGGGGTAATGGGCTTAAACTTAAACAGGGGAAGTTCAGGTTAGATGTAAGAAAGAAGTTCTTTACTGCGAGGGTGGTGAGGTGCTGGAACAGGTTGCCCGAAGAAGTGGAAGATGCTCCATCCTTGGCAGCGTTCAAGGTTGGAGAGAGCCTTGGGCACGATCGTCTAGTGTGAGGTGCCCTTGCTCATGGCAGAGGGGTCAGAAGTAGATGATCTTCAGGTCCTTTCTAGCCCTAACTGATCTATGATTCTATAATTCTGTTAATGGTAAGAATTCTTGATGCTGCAGTTTGTGTAGCACTAATTGTTATCCTTTTGCTTTTCGCTTCAGTCGAGTGCAACTTCTCTGTAATTATCTTCCAGGTCACTGAAGAAAACCACTGTCTCCAACCTTAACCAAATCAACTTCCTTTTGCCTTCTCCTACCCGTCTTCTCCCACACGGCTTGGCGAGGTGCTGAAGAACACACAGCTAAGTTGTTGCAAATGTTTGCATCTCTTGTTTCAAAATGTGACAGTATTTCTAAATTAGATACAAATAGTTCTTCTTGTACCCAAATGGCACATGAAATGGAGGTACTGAACTGCTGAAGAAACTGGCTGAGTATGGATAGCAAAATAATAGAGAGATGCTAAGACTAATTTTAAATGAGTTACCTAATTGAACTTTATGTTGCTGATGTTAGACTGTAGCTATTGCCTGACCTCTTAAAGCTGTCTCTGAATCTTCATCCTGTGCTGAAATGTGCAATACAGTTGTACCTTAAGTGATGTTTGGGAGTATTCTAGTCGACATTATACACCAGTTGACCTTAAAATTCCATGTCATTCTTTCTGTTGAAAACTAGGAGATTAACTTTTCAAAGACCAGCACAGAGCCCTACAACTGAAGAAATAATAGAAATTCATCCTAAAAGTAGAGCTGTTCAAAATCACAGCAAAAGCAGAGCAAGCAGATAAAGGGAAATATAAAAGACCAGAGTTGCAAACACAATCAAGCTAGGTGTCTTTTAAGAAATGAGTCTGAAAGTGACCTTGTTTCATTATCAGAGACTGAAGTTCACATTCCATGAATAACAGCAATCTTGGATGTAAAATGAAGTAAAATAATTGAGCTGCGCAAACAAACCAGTCTAAGAGCTGTATAGAAATCAATAGACAGTATTTGTGTATTCTTAAGATTAAAAATGAATAAATAAATAAATAAGATTGCATGAAAAGCCAAATCCTTACACTTCGTTTAGTAATAGTGTTTGAACAGAGTCAAACATAACATTAAAAAAAAAAAAAAAAAAGCAAAGTCACTTGTTATGCAAAATGTTTTATACAACAGAAAATAACATTCAAAATTCTAAAGAAAAAAACTTAATGCTCTTAAAGGTAACTTTAAAAAGCAAATTTACTGAATTATTTTTAACAAATTTATGAAGGAAAACATGAAACAGTTAATCAGCTCTTTGTCAATTGCTCTCTTTTTCTGTTAGTAGTATAATAGAAAAAAAAAAATCTCATTCTTTTCCCTGGTAACAGGTCTATTTTGTTTTACAGTTACAGGATCAGATGGCAAATGGCTGTCTGTGGAGAACAATTCATAATGGTAAATCCTACTGGATTTTTGTCCCATAACGTGATGTACTCCCATCAATGGCATAAAATGCTTCATGAAAATACCTCATCAAAACAAAGGAGAGTATTTTTCTGAAAATTGTCAGTTTACTTATGACATAACAATCCTCATCTTCAAGTGAGATATATAAAAATAATTCAAGAGCTGTGTTTTGGAAATGAAATTATTAATTCTGCTTTATATTAAAAATCGCAGACTTGGAAGAAGCAGTCTTTTTATGGATTGCTATAATTTTTTGTGCTGTCCCTTCCTGGTATCCAAGTGCTAATGACTCATTCTTCTGTTCCGCAGGACTAACTATCCCTTCCTTTTAAATGTTCTGACACAGTAACATCATCACATTGTAAAGTAACTGTGTTTAATGCACTTTAGGTTAATTTTCCTGTCTTTTCTCTTGCTTGAAAGTTTTTCTTTTGCATCTCTACTTGTTGGTGTAACACCCTTTCTTTATGAACTTTGTTTCTCATTTCTCTGAGGCTTAGAAGCTGATTGATCTAGAATCTATGATCGGAGATCTAGATGGTAACGGACTGACACTTTAGCAGTGACTTTCTCTTTCCAATGACTAAATTTCTAAAAGCAATTCTTTAATTTTAAACAGAAATATTATGTGAAAAGGATGAGGCCCGAGTTAGCTGTCTGGTTATGTTTTACAGTTATAATAATTCCCCTCTTTTTCAATTAAAGGCTATTTACCCTCAAAGCAGAGTACTGAAGTTGTTCCATTGAGCTCAGCATCTGGGGGAGACCACTCTAAACACAATTCAACGCTCTATAAAGGGATATGATTCATCACACTGACATTTCATGTAAAGGGAAAGAAATAAACATGCTTCTCTTTCTCCCAACTTACAAAACCTGACTGTGATGAGGATGTCAGATCTGGTGAGAGCATAGCCTAAGTGGCACTATACTGTGAGAAAAGTAGCCCTGACAAGTTTTGTACCAGAAAGTTATACGCCAGATCTAACTCATGAAGGAGACTGAGGAGAATCATGATTCACTGAAACTGGAAAATATGATTCCAGATCTGTTTCCGAGTTGCTGTGCTGATTTAGGCAAACCATACTTTCTCTCATATATTCATTTGTCTATTAGTAATAAAGGGATTAGCCTTAATAGGCAGGATTTTTGCTAGTGTGACCTTCAAAAATATAATGCATTACTGCTTAGTAACTTTAAATTCTTTATTCCTTTTTCCTATTGTTTTCATGACTTTTTGCACTACTGCTTTGTATTAAGGCCATTCCAGTAAGTCTTGTAGGTCAACATCTAAGATTCTTTTTTCTGCATGCTTGAAACAACAGCTGGACCATGTGTGTTTTATCTTTCTATTAATATACTTTTTTTTTCATATTTTTTCCCCTTACTGCAAATAGAGAACCCAGCCCATCATTACTTGATTCAGAACAAGGGAAACCCATAAGCTACTCAGTTCTTACTTGATTATGTGTTGTGGTTTGATAGAGATAGCACTGTTCATTCAGTCTACTGATGCTAGGCCTTTCCACTTTCAGTTCCAGCTCAGATGTTGCAAATTTCATATTCATACTTACATACTTCCCTGTTCTTTTTAATAGCATTGTTGCCTTTGTCCCAGATGGAATGTTTTCTCAGTGCGGTTTTGTTTGGTTGGTTTGGTTTGGGTTTTCTTATGTTTTAGTGTACTGCTAAAATATTCTATTTCACTGTTTTTAAATGCATTTTTCCTGAACTAGTACGATAGCTCTTGTATCGTATTTGGTTGTTACTATAATATCCATTGTCTTTAGTTTCAAAACCAGTGTGTCTTATTTTTGTCTCAAAACTACATCCTGTAACCTTGCTTCTTAAAGGAACTGCCACCTTCTGTTCTTTTTGTGCTTGAAAAACAAGCCTTGTTTTTCTTGCTAGTGCAAAGCCCACACTGAGTCATGCCTGTTGTCAGTATTTGCTATGTATGTCAAATGCATTTTGTCCCTTATGACATATTCTTTTGGTTTGCAGATGATCCTGTCTTGTGTTTGCTCTCACAGTTACCTGTATATCATCCCTATTTGTCTTAGAGCTCTGGTCTTTCTTTGTTGCAGAGTTTCTTGTTGTGAGCAATCCAGCCTCTGACAGCCTCACTCGAGTAGTGAGCTGAGGGCTTCACAGGCTACTGAAAGGGTCAACACAGGATGCCTACGTGCCGACATGAAGAGGACGTTGCCTTGGGGAGGCACTGAGCAGGCTTACCACAAAGGCACTGAGCACCGCAATCAGGCACTGAGCACCTGCATTCAGGTTTCCACAAAGGCACTGAGCACCCGATTCAGGTTGCCACAAAGGCACTGAACAGGATGTCGGCGTCAGATCAGGTTACCACGGAGCAGGCCTTGCTTGCAAGGCCTGGGCCTGTTGCTATGGACGTTTCACAAGTTAACCAATCAGATAAGGACTGTTCCAGTACTTTGTAACTTTTCTATAAAAAGCTGGTGCTTGCGTTTAATAAATTGTCAACGTTCGATCACATTGGTCGTTGCTGCGTTGTCCATGTTCTCCCGCCGCATTTCTTTACTTTTTTTTTTTTATCATAGGTTTTCATCACTGGCTTTCTATATCAGGAATTCCTATAGAATCTATTATGCTATGATGTGCTGTGTTGATTCTAGTTAGATCTATCATGTTACCATTTTCTCCTTACATTGCAGAAAATACTGCAGTGTCTTACCAGCATGTCTAGCAAAAAGACTGTAGCTGCTCATGGAACGGAAATGCCCCAAAGTACCACAGTATTTGTGAATTTTCAGGTTTCACATTGAATTTAAGGCCTTCCATTCCTTCTCTGAGGCTAAAATATCAATTCTTCTCACAAGTGTATGTCTTTATTTTGTGATAAATCTTAGGGATTTATTGTCTTTTTAAAATACTTCTGGTTGTTCTTCTATATAATTCCTTGTATGCTGGAAGTTGCAAGATCAGTTTTCAAGGAAAAGGCAAACTGCATTATTTCTTTTATTCTTTCTGTAGCAAGTATCTTAAGCACACCATCCATCTTTCAAGGCTTTTGTATTATCACAGAGATGGTGAAAAAGAAATTTGCATATATACTCCAGTATGCAAATGATATATTTAATCTTAATTACAGTTCAGTAGAAATACGTGTAAAATTACCAATAAACATATCTGGTTAAGAACTTTATCTTATTCAGTTTATTTTGCAACTGTTGAAAACATGAAAAATTTGTTCTGAAAAGCTCTGAACCAGTATTTCTACCTCAGCAGTGTGATACCTGTGTATTGTTAATAAATAGAAGGTATGTCTTTTGTATGCAACATGAAACACTGTATGTCTTTTGTATGCAATATGAAACACTATGAGAAAGAGGTTTGATGTAGCTATGTCAGCTTGTTTGCATCCTGTGGGGATGAAGTGAGGAACAAAGGTAAGGAGCATCTGCCATTTAGCATGTCAAGCTTGCAAGGGCCAGTGGAGCTGACAGACATTGAAGAAAGCATATTTTGCTATTTAGAAAGATTAGACTACTCATTTCCCTTGCATTTGTAACTCTCACAAGACATGCATAAGCTGCAGTCTTACTAAATATTTCTGAAGTTGCTAGTGCACACAGTAAAACAGCTAAGCTGAAAGTGATTTTTTTTTGTGAATTTAGTGTTTGAGGTGAAATCAATGACAGTACTCCTCTTAACTGTCATGACAAATAAATCATAGTCCAACATTTGACAGAACAAGAAGAATGGGTGGTGTAATTTTCTCTCTGAAGATAGTCACAAGGGAATGAACAGTGACTTAAAAGTCAGTTATGTGGCTCTAAATGACTAAATGCTAACGGCAGACAGCAGATGTCTTGCTACGATAACGATAATGTCTATTAAAAAATAGGATTATAGAATTCAAAGATGGACTGCAGTACGTGTTTCCAAACCTATAAATACTTGGAGAAATCAGTGAATGCTATGGCAGGTGTGAAAAAGAAAAAAAAAAAAAAAACAAAGAAGAAGAAAGAAGAAGAAACGTGTCTGGTAAGAAAATAACCTTAATAAGTAAGTCACTGTCCTTCATGTCTGTAGGTCTCTGGTTGTTATTTTACAACAAAACTAAGCCAGTACTGAACTATTGACAAAGATACAAACTAGAGCATGAAAGAAATGAAAGTAAATTTTTAAAATATTTTTTACTTTTTAATTAAAAATATAACAAATATCATACTTTCAGTTTATATCACATTACTTTTAAAAGACTGTTTCATTTCTGTGGGTGTAATGATTTTGCATTCTTTCTTCCAGTGCAGAGAAAATACATCTAATAAAATGAAACCCCTCACTTCAAAAATTTGCATGTACAGAACTTCAATGTACATGAAGAACACAGCTTATGCATTATGAAAATTGTCAACAAAATGCTACTATTAGCAACTAGATACCAATTCAATGCCACAGATACGTCCATCTTGTTGGTGCAAAAAATCCTTAAGTCTTTCACGTGGCTCTTGTTTTCCAAACTTTTGTCGTAACAGGTAAAACTTACATTTTTTTCATTAATTTAACATAAAGTCATTACAGTTTAATCCCCGTCAACATAAAAATGATACTTTCTAACTGCAACTTATTAGCTTCAAGTCTTATCGGTTCACTTTCCTGAAATTACAGAACCAAGATGGATAAAGATAGCAAAATGCTCTATAGCTGTTATCTGACGAGTAACAGGAAAGTAATGGGAAATGCTGAGGTGTTTTATACAGATCATAGGAACAATCTATTAAATAAGAAAAAACAAGGAAAAAACTTTCCATTGCAGAATGGAAATAAAAGTGAGAAGCTGATTGCTTCCAGGATACTTTAGGGCTAGTGTTCTTTAATGTTTTTATAAATCATCTGGAGACAGGAATTGAATGTAAATTAAGTTTGCTGATGATACTAAGCCAGGAGGAGCTGAGGACTCCCATGAGGATAGAAAGGTCTTACAGGGAGATCTGCATAGACCAGTGAAGTGGGCAGTCACCAACCTAATGAAATTTAGCAAGAGCAAGTGCCAGATTCTGAAGTTGAGACAGGGTAATCCTGGTTCTACATATGAATTGGGGGACAAGAAGCTGGTAAGCAACCCTGCAGCAAGAGCTCAGGGGATTTGGGTTGATGTCAAATTGAATAAAGGTCAACAGTGTGCCCTGGATTTTGGAATTCTGTTCAACATAAAGCTCTAATTTTCAAAGTAACCATAATTAAACTTCACAGAACCATAAAAGTTAATACATAGTGCACTCTGGATCAGCAAGAAAGGTAAACTTCCTTGACAATGAACTCCATTATTGTAGTTAAAAAACATTTAGGTGTGGGTCTGCAAAGGGTCTTCAGCAACATGTACTAACAAAAGACATTCCTCTTTGAATGGCACTGATGATAAAACTTCCTAACTTCTGTGCTTTAACACAGGCAGAATCTCACTCTGAAAGCTTTCTATGATTTTTACCTCTTTTCAGGTAAGGCCATCTGGGCCCTTACCTTCTGACCACTGTGATTTTAAAAATCGGATTCATATATGTGCCTAGATTAAATGGCCTAACTCTCACTTCATAAGGTTTAATAAATTCTACAGGCCTGTTTTATCTACCTTGCTTCACAAACACAAAATATCTAAGCTCTGTGTTTTTTTATCTCCCAGCTTCATCAAGTCACTGTTTATCTTTTGCTCTCAGAGTATTACTTCTGCTACTTATATCAGATAGGCCCATTTCCTTTACTTTGTGACCTGCAGTTTCCTTCTTTTGTATTTAAAACTGTGCTTTCTAGCATTTAGCTCTCATTATTCTTTCATCCTTACTCAGTCAGCTCCTCACTTTGTTTCAGGTCAGGTCATGTGCTGGGGGCACCATGATGATAGTTTGCAGCTTGCTGCTTGGTGATTGCTGTTGTCCAGCGAAGCAGGAAACCTGAGATGGTTTTAGACCCCAAAAGTAGTGCTATCTATTTCAAACTTCTGGGCAATAGCCAAGTGTAACAGCACTAGTCTTCAAGCATGTACTAATTACATGTATTGGAATAACAGGGATTATACAAACATTTAATATTATTTTTGGTTTCATAAATAGAAAAAAAATATTCCACAAAATGTATGAGTATGTTTTTTAAAAAAACACAGAATAAGTCATATACTTGTATAAAGCAAATCATATACTTGTATAAAGCAAATAATATGCTTTAATGCCTAGGGTCTGCAAAGGCTGTGCTGTAGAAATATTGAAGAGACATGAAAATGAGGGTTTTGAATAAAACATCAAAACAGTGGTGACAGGATGAATGTGTCATTTTATGTACTTGATTCAATGTCTTTTATAGAACCAAATGTCTTTTATAAGATGCAGAAGATATAACATGATTAATTATTTTCTCAGCTAAAGATCCTTTCAGAATTACATGGGGTGCTACCATAATATTTAACAGAGGAGAGAACGTACTTTTTTTTTTTTTTTTTTTTTTTTTTTTTTTTTTTGTGGGGAGAGCTAGACTTTTCCCAGCATTTCTCATGGCTCTATTCCTTTCTGAATTTTTCAGATTTCAGTTGCAACAGTTTTCAGAGGGTTCGTATTTATTTTGTCTTCCATGTTGATTCTCCTTCTTACTCCCCTCTATATTTCTCTGTGAGTCAAACCTGTCAACTTCAACTTGATTTTGATTTTGGGTGATAATCCACTCCTTCTGACATAATTAAATCTATGGGAACTTCTACCATAGAGCTGAAAATCCATTAACCTTTTTTTTTTTTTAGTCATTTTAAAAGCCCTCAGGGACCACATAATAAATACAGCATTATTACATCAAATAAAAACGACTGGAGGAAACTTTTCTCCTGAAGGAGAAAGGAAAGAGGGAGAGAGAGTTGTGCATATCCATGTATATGTTTGTATGCTGGTAATAAAGTACTGAAGGCAGTATTTTGCCCTGCCTTAACAGCAGCTCTTTTTGTGACCTCAGTTTTAAAACTTAATGATTAACCTTGTGTCTGCAGCAGCTGTGGAACAAATTGCAAATAATTTAAATACCTAACACCTGATTTTAGAGGCTTCAGGGATGCATCAAATGGCAACATGTAGCTCTGTCAGGGGCCTGATGAGTGATCTGAAGTAAATTGCTTTGCCACTCTGGGTCTGCTTTTCTTTATTTTTAAAACACAATTCAGGATTCCTCTGTCCTTCACAATGTTCTCTGAGCTCTGAGCAGCTTTTACTAACTGCAAAAGAAGAAAACCATTTAAATGGCAAGCAACTTGAAGGCTGCTGGACAAGTTCCATGTGCTTTTTTTATTTTTTTATTTTTTTTTTTTTGCATTTTTTTTTTTTTTTTATTTTTAAATTTTAGGAACAGATAATCATCTGATAAATGTGAGTTGCAGCATAGCCACAGAAGGAACTGGGGTGTGATTGTGTTCATTCATTTCATTACTGGTATTATGTTTATTTGATGAAGTTTAATTAATTCATGGTATTCATGATCACAATTTAAAACTTCAAGTAAGTGCCTAAGAATAAGTTTATCACTAAAGTAAACAATTCAGAACACAGGACTGAAAGCTTGCCATCTACTAATGAAGCTCAGGCTTACTTCTGCATAACTTCATAAAGAAAATTTACATTTCTCTCTGAAGTAGAGTATAGGGATGGAGTTAGTGTCAGGAATGTATTTCTACATTAATATAGCACTGACTTAATCTGTGTTCTTTTCATTATTAATAGTTACCTCTGCAGTCAAGACATTTTCAAGTTAAAAAGATATAGTATCTTGAAGAAAGGGAAGTGATTTGGCAGTAAGTCCTGTGTACTTCATAATGTATTTATTTGTGTGCAGACTGTGTATTTGAGTATTTATTGACCATACAATACTATTTAAAACATGTCATATCTGGACTGCCTTGAAAATACTTTCTTCAAGTGTTTCATATATTGCCTGTGAAATTTATCAAATGTATCAAACCATGCAAGGACTGCAGCAAGGGAAAACAAAATTGCTTTCTGTTGGTGCTACTTTCAGTGTTTGTGCTGTTACCTCTGTCACAGAGCATATAGCACTGTACAGTTAAGTGAGACTTTGACTACATGTACCCACTGTGTAACTTACTAGATAGTTTTGGTATGTACTGGGAAAACAGAAGGAAGACCCAAAGGGAAAGCTTACTGACTGATGACCTCTGGACTAGACATGCCATATTACTTCTGTGAAATTGTCACCCTAAAGCTGGTATTTGGTCCTGCCAGAAAGTGGATCACGTTTCCACACTAGAGCAAAAGAAACTTTGTAGATGGACTATTGTGTCTGCTCCAGCGTATTGGCTTCTATCCTGTTACATCTATAAAACTGTTTTGTTGACTGGGAAATGCTGGATAGATACGCATATTACTTCCCCAGTGAAAACAAAAGCCATGAAGTTCATAAGCTTCGTAAGTTGAGTATAAATGAGCCACTGTTGCCTTTTGCTGAAGAATTCAGTGGAGAATATGAGTCATGTCATTAGGAAATTAAGTTATTTTTCATTGCTTAAATCCACTTCTAGAAATTCCTACTACTATTTCAGAGACCCTAGGGTACCCTGCATGGCTTCTCACTGGCGTTTCAGAAAGGTCCAGTTCTGTATTAAGTCTAATGCTTTATCTGTGAGTCTTGGCAGACATCCGAGACACACTAGAGTCTCGCATAAGTTGAGATATCTGTATTCGCATAACTGAACAGCTCCCAATGATATCTTTACAGCTACTTAGTTAACCAAATGTCGATGTCTATTCTAGGATAAGCAGAACAGTTCTATGTGCCTGGATTTTGTCACTCTCGGATGCTTTGTGCCATTTTTAGATGACCAGTGTATCTATGTGGAACTGGTAGATATGACATAAGGTATGACTTGAGCTCTTCTAGTATGATAGCTGGAGGTCAGATTAGATTATTTAAGATGTCTCAAATGGCACTAGATGCCTACATTCATGCAACCAAATAAATCTGCTAGTTCCCAATGTGTACCAAAATTATCACTGTATGTGATTCTTCTGGATCGCTGTTTCCCTAAGAAAGGAATATTCTCAGGTACCTGATTTTGGCAGTAGGTCTAATAAAAAAAAAATATTGTGAAAGAAAAATTCCCTACCACTAGGCTAGATGGAGTAAGAAACTGCACAATAATTTGTGCTGGAAATTACAGTACTCTTTAAAACAAAGAGATAAAACAACAAAAAAACAACAAAATGAGTAACAATTACTAGTAATAATAAACATTCAGTGGAAGAAATTACTTAAAAATGTAGTAAATTCTCCAGCACCTGATGCTTTTACAGAAAGACCATTCTTCTGAAAGATAGATATGTATCTAATCATATTTAGCTGAAGTAAAAGATGGAAATAATGTAAAGAGTTCCATGACCTTTGCATTGGCAAGTCTAGATTAGGTAATTATAAGTGAGTCCTCCTACCCATAAAATCTCTCTGTTAATCTACTGGATAGAAAGTTACACTGTAGAAGCCTGTGTCTTTAATAGAAATTTTAATCACTGTAAAATTGTATTGTTACCCTAGGGAAAGAACAGTCTTTTTCCAGAGGGAAGTCTTGCAGTGGGAAGTGGTCTTTCACTACCTAGTGAAGATGCATATTTTTTTTTTTTTTTTTTTTTGCAAAGAACAGGTCAGTCTGGATTGCATTGTGGTGATATTTATCCTTAAAGGGCCAGCATAACTTTAGTTTCAAAATGTCTTACTGTTTGAAAATAATTTAAAAGATTCAATGGCTGGAATGCTTATAATTTCTTTTAAACGTAGACAATTTTCTGTGTCTTAGTGTGAGAATCTGATTAAGTAATAGATTACTGAGTGGCAGGAAGTTTGCCTTGGATGAAAATACAAAACGGCAGACTGTGAGCTAGTTGAAGGACTATATTAATGCCTAGCTTGATTCATCCATTTTGAATTTTAAGTACTTAAAATGTCTTTCTCTTCTATTACTATTTGTGCAAGGAAAAAACAAAAATACTTTGTTAAATTATTACCTTCTTTCAACCCAAAAAAAAGGGCTTTCAGTCATTTACAGCCTTGATAGAAGTGCTGAAGGAAGTGTCTCTGAGGCTGAAGGAAGCTATACTGCTGAAAGTGAAATACCAAGTTGATCAATTTAAATGCAAGATTTACTTGAAGTGCACTTTCTACATTTAATACCAATCTGTCATTTTAACATACAACCTTAAATTAAGAGTACCCCAAACAGAAACAACTGTCTCTCATTCACCAACAGAACAGAACAGAACAGAACAGAACAGAACAGAACAGAACAGAACAGAATAGAACAGAACAGAACAGAACAGAATAGAATAGAATAGAATAGAACAGAATAGAATAGAATAGAATAGAATAATTGGGGTCGGAAAGGACCTTAAGGTCATCTAGTTCAAACCCCCCTGCCATGGGCAGGGACCCCACACACTGAACCATGCCATCCAAGGCTATGTCCAAACCAGCCTTGAACACTGCCAGGGATGGAGCATTCACAACTTCCCTGGGCAACCCATTCCAGTGCCTCACCGCCATTACAGTAAAGAATTTCTTCCTCAGATCCAATCTAAACTTCCCCTAAGTATGACCCCGTTACCCGTTGGCCTATCACTACAATCCCTAATGAAGAGTCCCTCCCCAGCATCCCTATAGGCCCCCTTCAGGTATTGGAAGGCTGCTATGAGGTCTCCACACAGCCTTCCCTTCTCCAGGCTGAACAGCCCCAATTTTCTCAGCCTATCTTCATATGGCAGGTGCTCCAGTCCCCTGATCATCCTCGTGGCCCTCCTCTGCACTTGTTCTAACACTTCCATGTCCTTTTTATGTTGAGGACACCAGAACTGCACACAATACTCCAACTGAGGTCTCACAAGTGCAGAGTAGAGGGGCAGGATCACCTCCCTTGACCAAGATATCCCACAGTATTTTCCAAGTTACCTCAACTGAGTCATTTCAGTCTTCAACTGAGAAGGAAAACAGTAGTGTTTATTACTGCAATGAGTTTCTTCAACAGAGATTATCAAACTTGGGCCAAGTGTTTTCATTCTCAGCCAATATTTCACCACAGTCACACATTAAAGTCTTCCTCAGCGCTAGTTTCTTGTACTTTGAAACAAGCCAAGGCTAGCTGTGAATTTGGAATGATGTCACACAGCAGTACTATGTTGTCTATTGAGAAGTTGTGCTTGCAGCATTCCTGTACAATTGTGAGATATGGATCATCTTCTGTTATCATGCCAGCATATTTGATCAACCCCAGCAATTGTATGATTCTGTGATTCTCTGATTTCTATCTACTGGTTTTACTCTGCTCAGAAGATTTAATATCATAACCAAATGCAGCTAATAACCACCATAAATTCTGTTAATGTTTATCACTACCTTCTGGACTGACTCAAGTTTGTCCATGTCTTTTTGTACTGTGTGACTAAAATTGGGTGAAGTATTTGTGGTCAATGTCTCAAGGTCCAGCTGGAGACCAGTAACGAGTGGTGTCCCCCAGGGATCTGAGTTAGGACTGGTCTTGTTCAACATCTTTGTCAGCGACATGGACAGTGGGATTGAGTGCACCCTCAGAAAGTTTGTCGATGACACCAAGCTGTGTGGTTCGGTTGATAAATTGGAGGGAAGGAATGCCATCCAGAGGGACCTTGACACGCTTGTGAGGTGGGCTGATGCCAACCTGGTGAATTTAACCATTCCAAGTGCAAGGTCCTATACCTGGGTCGGAGCAATGCCAGGCACAGCTACAGGTTGGGCAGGGAAGAGGTTCAGAGCAGCCGTGCGGAGAAGGACTCGGGGGTGTTGGTCGATGAAAAAATGAACATGAGCCAGCAGTGTGCGCTTGCAGCCCAGAAAACCAACTATATCCTTGGCTGCATCAAAAGGAGAGTTACCAGCAGGTCGAGGGAGGTGATTCTGCCCTCTACTCTGCACTTGTGAGACCTCAGTTGGAGTATTGTGTGCAGTTCTGGTGTCCTCAACATAAAAAGGACATGGAAGTGTTAGAACAAGTGCAGAGGAGGGCCACGAGGATGATCAGGGGACTGGAGCACCTGCCATATGAAGATAGGCTGAGAAAATTGGGGCTGTTCAGCCTGGAGAAGGGAAGGCTGTGTGGAGACCTCATAGCAGCCTTCCAATACCTGAAGGGGGCCTATAGGGATGCTGGGGAGGGACTCTTCATTAGGGATTGTAGTGATAGGCCAACGGGTAACGGGGTCATACTTAGGGGAAGTTTAGATTGGATCTGAGGAAGAAATTCTTTACTGTAATGGCGGTGAGGCACTGGAATGGGTTGCCCAGGGAAGTTGTGAATGCTCCATCCCTGGCAGTGTTCAAGGCTGGTTTGGACATAGCCTTGGATGGCATGGTTCAGTGTGTGGGGTCCCTGCCCATGGCAGGGGGGTTTGAACTAGATGACCTTAAGGTCCTTTCCAACCCTAACTATTCTATGATTCTGTGTTTCCTGATTCAGATTAACGAATGCTGAGGAGAAAAATTACTACCATCTATCTACTGCTTACATTTATGTTGATGGAGCGCAGCAAGATGTTAGGATTCGTTGCTGCCAGGACAGGAAGAACCCTAAAATGACCTCTAAACTTTTTCCAGTACATCTATGATTGAATGAGGCAGTCAACAGCCTGTACCAATATGGGGCTGGTATGTGCAGAGGCAAAAGTTTGCATTTCATTACCATGTAGTTCCCGTTGTCCCATTCCACCAACCTGTTTAGGTCCCTCTGGATGACAGCTGTGCCCTCATGCATAATGACTGCACATAAGTATACACACACATAAACCCACAGTTTGGAGTCATCCACAAAATTGGTTGGGATGTGGTTTGTTTCCTTGCCCTCCAGATCATTGGAAATGGTATTAAACAGGCTAGGACCCAAGACAGACTCATGAGGAATCCTAGTTATAAATGACCTCTAAGCAGAGTACAATCATTCTTTTATCGAAGATCTGAATCACCTTTTGTTCTTGTCTCTTCACAGATTGTGGAAAGTCCTACTGATAGCAAGGTTCATATAGTGAGTGCTGCAATTATATAATGAACTTTGTATAAGATGAATTCTGGCAAATGTGAACTTTTTTTTTTTTTTTTTTTTTAAATTGCCTTTGGGATTTTAGGTATGCGGGGTGTATATTCTCACTGTTTCAAAATATTTCCTCAGGGAAGAAGAAGATAAAATAATTCCCAAACCAGTCAGGAGTTGGCTATCTGTCTTTCTTGTGGATTTGGTATCCTCAATTCACAATTGATAGGAAAGCAGAGTTCAGAATGAAGTTATCACAAATTCTTTCATTTTTTGCATTTATTTTCACTTGCTGCCAAAAATGAATACATTTATGGCAAACTGTCTTTGCCAAAATGCTGAACACATGTATATCCACTCCTACACTTCCCACATTGACAGCTAAGGTGCCATCTTGTTACAAGTTTTTAGTGACTGTCTTTATAATAATTGATTTCTTCAAATCCATGTTTTATCTCATGCTTAGTTATTTCTTGCCTTTGCGGAATAACATACTGAATTATTTGAGGTAAGGTTTACATAAATAACTAAGTAGTAAATTAATAGTCAAATGTAGCAACTGATGGACAGTTTTGATGGTGGATATGGAAGGAACATAAGAATGTCTTAGCAAAGCTGGGGACAAACTCTGCTGACAAAATTATTCACAAAGTTAGGAGTGGTAGCATCTGCAGTGAATTTTATATTTATATATAAATTATATATATATATTTATATATATTATATATATAAATAAATATATATATTTATTTTATTTATATATACAGCATACTTATCATCAAGGAAAAAAGGGAAGAAACACTAATGTATCAATATAAATGTGTGATGCACCCACCCTGAGGAAACTACAATTAGCTTTTGGGTCTCAGTTTCATAAAAGTAGAACTAAAGGAGTTAACGAGATGAGTAACAAACTTGCTACTGAAAAGAGTAAAGCAGATTCCACTCTAGAAATAATTAACGAGCTGACTTTTCAACCAGATTAGATGATTTTTCAGCAAGAGGTGAGAGTTTTGCTTTAAAGTCCATGAAATTATTAGTGGCATGAAAAAAAAGAGTGGAGAATATTCGAGTTTCTCATAAGACAAAAAAAAAAATAACAAACAAAAGCAACTTAAGTTCAAAGAAGGCAGGACAGTATTTGAATAAAACAACACACAATTATAGAGCAAAGTTAAGCTATGAAACTCACTGAGAAAAATGTTTTGGAAATGAAAAGCTTACATGTATTCAAAAAGCAAATGCAAAACACAAGGTGTTGTGGGTCAAAATATTAGTCTCCATTAAGAATAAGCAAATCACCTTTGTCTTGGGATGTCTTTGAGCTGCTGATCACTAAGAGGAAAATCAAGGACATATATGACTAGTTTCTTACACTTTTTCTACTACATCTGAATACATTTGGCTACTGAATAAGAGGATAGCAAATGAAATGGACCTCTGATACGACTGTTCTCATAGTAGTCTTGACAGTCCATCATACTTTTACGCTGTTCCTGTTCTTCATTATTGAATTGCATGGATTAATTTAGTCATTGCCAAAATTTGATATGCCTCAGTCAGGGAATCTGATAAGCTGCAAAAATGCGAGCTTCGAGTTCCGCTTGTGTAGAAAACCTTTGTATTTCCTTATGGCCTTTGTATTTCCTTATGGCCTTTGTATTTTTGTGGAATAGATTTCATTATCTTCCTGAGTGTACATTAAGCTAGGTTCTGTAAAAATCCGGAGTGCTCAGTGGTGGGAAAAAGATGCTGTTATGGGATTTAAGATGTCCTAGGATTAAAACTAATGCCACAGACATAAATTCTTTGTGTTGGATTTTTGCAGGTTGCTTTTTGGAGGGGTTGGTGTTGTTTGATTTTGGAGGGGAGGGAGAGAGTTCGTTTTCAGTTTGTTTGGTTTTGTTTTTTTTTCATTTTGTGTTTTGGTTTTGTTTTTTTGTGTGTTTGTTATTTCCTAAGGACAAATTAAATATTCACCTTTAATTCTGTTAGATGTTTAGACTCTCTGTCCTTTCTAGGTGTACATATTCTGCTAAGTTTTTTGAGACCATTACAAAAATTCGTCCTCACTCTTAAAATCTGCCAACTAATAACACTGAGCATTAACCTTTTAGTAAGGCAAGGCTAGCTTGTACTGAATAATTAAATTATTTCTATTAAGATGTTACAATTAAATAAGAATCTGTTGTAAGCTGCAGTCTGTGTCATCCTGTTCTGCTCTTGAAGACCAGAACTCCACATTCCAAAGTAAAACATGATGTTTTTTCTCTGCAGGTATTTGCTAGAGCGTTCCAAAGGGACAGCTGTTTTCTGTGCTCTTGATGGTACTGATGAGATCTGATTTTTTTCAGTTGTTTTCCATACGTTTAATTAATAGGGATGTAGAAAAGAAATATGTAATGAGATACAAGAAATATATAATGATAGACAATATTGTAATGTGTGAGCCATGAAAGTGCTAATGAGAAACTTTTAGTTTCCTGTTTGTTACTGTATGCTATGGGTCAAGACTACCCAAAACTCCTCTGGGTGTTCAGTGTACTTTGGATACCAGTGCATGCAGGAACACAGTACTTCAGCTATATTATGCTTAAAGAGACATGCTGACTCTTTGCTTACAAAGCCAGTCGGTTAAAAATTTCTAAAGAAAGCTGTTCTAATTCTGCATATATGCCATGAATGAGGTACGCAATTACTGACAGGCAGGAGGAAGGGCCAGCAGTGGAAGCTAAAAGGAACATTAACTTCTGTCCCCATTAATGCGTGATATGTATTCTCTGTCATATGATGGACACTCTATGCTTCTCCACAGTGTTCATACCTCCCTAATTGGTACTGCACTTGAACCGAACCCTGCAGTGAACAAGCCCCTGAAGTAAAGATCTGTAATACTCAGAGTAAGTTATAAAATAGAACATTTGTTGCACTAAGAATTCCAATACTTTCTGAGGTTTTGATTCTGTAGTAAAAAAAAAAAAAAGTAAAATGTAACAGGAGTTTATTATAACATTGAATTAAACGCATCGTGTTGTCTTTATTTCTTGTATATGTGTGCATATGCACTTGAGAACACATTAAAATTGCATTTATCATTGTGTTAATATTTTACTGAACTCAAATGGAAGATTTTAATCTGGTCCAAATGAAATTATGATATTTTTCCTAGAAAATATTTTGAATTTAACAAAACTCTTGCTGTTAGGAAACTGTTCCGTCCTTAGTTTTTTTGAAAGAGCACCACTTCTTTCCGCATGGCCATTAATCAGACCAGACTTCAGCACCTCTTTTTATTATTGGACTGACTAAGAGGATATAGTCCAAGTAGTGAAGCAGCAGTAAATTTGCAGCAATATTAATATGCTCTAGCTCCATCTAGCTTTACTTTCAGGGTAACTCATATCGGACAAAAGTTCTGTGAAAATGGGGAGGCAGTTGTTTGGTCTGACCTGATCATAGAACAATATCAGAAGTAAACCTTGTGGTCACAGTTAAACTTGAGAAAGAAGGTAGAGCTTTTCTGCACTCCTATACAGGTTAGGCTCAGTTTTTTTGGTGCAGGTTTTTGTCTACCTTTCAGTAGAATAGAAAAATGAAAAATGTAGATTCTTTCACATCTTACATTACTGGTATTTCTTTTTGAACTATTATATTTTAAATTTCTTATAAGCATTCTGATAGTAATACAAAGGCTCTAGCACTATTGTTTTGAAATTCAGATATAAATAACTAAATGTTATTTTACTTTATCATGCATTTTATAATCCAAGGAAAAAAGTCCTTATCTTTACTTCTGTAATCAATATAACTGATTTCGGTGGGGCTAGTCATGAGAGTATGCTAATAGTTGCCAAGAAAAAAATACTTTTTAAAGTAAAAATACTATGTCATCCCTAAATGGCTGAGAACAATATCAGAAAGGCAAGGAAGCAACCCAACTGAGATCACACAGGATTAAGATTTGCCATAACATGCACTGTCCCGAGCAGCCCAGTCTCCTCCTCTTCAGTGGAGCACCTTCCTGCCATTTTGTTGGTAGAGTGGAAGTTGTGACACTGCTCAAACAATGACTCTGCTAAAAAGAAATAGTGAACTTTTTGTTGGGAGGAGGAGCTAGAGTGATTGACAAGGAACCTGAGCAGGTTAGAACTCCTGATTTTGGTATTGTCATATAAAGGCCTTTTAATATCAGATCATAGTCTGGTTTTTTTCTTGTTTTCTTCTTAGATTACTACCATAACATTCCAACTTTACAAACCACAGTTTGCCAGCAATAAAATATGAGACCTTAGAGAATTCTGTAGGTAACTGTGATCCTTCCCCCTCTATGTTTGTGCTTTCTACATCAATCATCCTTAACACTGTTAACAGTAGTCTATTTCCTAGATATAAATTTGCTCTCTTACTCCCATAGGAAATAGATAACCTCAGGTATAGGCCAGTCATTTGTCTGCTGCACTTAATACAACAGAATCTGCAGAGTCCTTGTAAGAAGCCAAGTCACCGAGACCAGTCTTTCCTTTCATGACTTGTCCTTTTTCAGTATATTTAGAGATTCTGAATTGACCTTTGCTTTTGCTTGAATTTAATTTTACATGAAGGATAAAACTGACTTCAGTGGAATTCAAACCCTGGCGAAGTGTGCTGATGAAAGATGCCTGGCAAGTTTTCCTTTTTTCAGGATGCTCTGAAAAAGAAACAAAACCACTGAAATAAGCATAAAATAGTTTTCTGAATCCTTCCACTAACTTGACAATGGGAGCACTGAGCACGTTACTGTGTTTACAGTTACATTATAAGAATCCTTAAAGCCTTCAACATCTTGGTGGAAGTATGTGGTTTTAACTTTGAAATGCTTTCATTCTTTTGGAATTTCAAAGGAAATAAAAGTCAGTGATAACACTGACATATCCCACAAAACTGAGTTAGAAACGTTTTTTTTCAGTCTCTGCTCTAAGACTGAGCAACCTCTGTATTTATTTCAATTTCATTTAACATATTTATAATATAAAATATACATTTACTGACTTACCTGTAAGTTCTTCTCAGATATAAACTAAAAATATGCCATTACAAATGTATTCCTTTATGTCATCAAAATACAAATATGGTTTATACCAAAACTATAAACTAAGTAACAAGTCTAGGGGTGTGTGGTGTTTTTCTTAAGGCTCTGAATTCCAGTCATGTTAATGAAGCATACTTCTAAGACAAACATACTAAGACTCAGTATAATAGCAATAAAATGTTCTCGGACCAGGAAAAGAAACAAAACCACACACACACACATAGGTATGTATTTATAATTTATGTTCCCAATGTTGTAACTGATTCTGTCTCCTGTCCCTTCCTCCAGGGGTTTTCCCTTAACTTCTGAAAGTTAACAGTTGACAATGCATTAATTTCTGCACGCATAATCATTGCTTCATGACAGAATTCAGAATGAGTTGTAGAGATATTTTAGTTAGTTAATTCAAAAGCAAAACAAGCTGTGAACTGACATAAAGCACACTTTCTGCAGTCAAAAAGAAGTGATCAAATTTGCAGTAGGATTTAGAGATTTATGTTTAAATAATCCATATTTCAATCCTGTAGTTTTGTTTTTAAAGAAAATCCAGCATCTAAATTACAGATAGAAAAAATTAAAAAAAAAAAAAAAAGTACGGTGATGATACCTAATAGATTTCTACTACATTCAAACCCAGTTCAGTCAGGACATACATCAAAGTAATTCACATCAGATGCTGGCTCAGTATTGCTGAGCTGTTTCTCTAAAGAAAGAAAGCTCTAATTGAAACTCTAATGCAAATTAATCTGGAAAAAAAATAGTATTATGGTGTAATTTAAATCTTTGTGACATAATGGACTGGTCTCTGTTCCTTCATATTCCAGATGTGTACCTCACTATGATCTAGGAAAAAAGATAAATTTGTAGCTACTTTTTTCCCTTCTAGCAATGGTGTTCATATTTTTTTAATTGATGTCTCTTTCTTATGATTATGTCTATACAATCACATCTTTCACATAAGTGGACTACTACACTTCTGCCTCCTGAACACAAGCTGTGCTTCACTGGTTGTTATTGTTGTAAGTCTAAAGCAGAACACTCAAAAACAGTTCAGCTGACAAAACTCTGCTGCGCTGAAGCTGTAGGCCACCATCTGCATTTCTCTCATGAACTTGTTTTTAACTAATATATTGTATAACTGAACAATTCTACCCTCCACTTGGGGAGCTTATTCTCTTTTCCTTCATAATTTCCAAACAGCTAGGTTTTTTAACGTTATTATCTCCACAAGGCTGCAAATTCTACAGAGCTGCAGGTGACTTTTAACAGAAGTGAGGAATGGATACAATGGATGATTTAAAGCAAGATAGACCCCAACAGAAAGGAAAAGTTGCCTGCAGAGTGAATGTATCCGAATTCTAATGATGCTTGTCCTGCTCTGTTTTGAAAGATGTAGTTATTATCATGTACTTAATCTAATTTACCATTCTGAACTCACTGCCAGATTTCCAGATCACCAAAATTATAATCTTAACATCTGCCCTTTTCTTCCTTTATATTGCTGCAGATAGGATTAGAGTTTTTATCGGTAGAGATCTTTGTTTTTTCTCTGCTTCTAACAGGTTGGTAAGCAGTTTCACATCATGTTTCAAATTTGCATTTGATGCCAAGTCGCTTTCTACAGATTATCTCAGCTGGAATGCCAGAGGGCCGGGGAGGAGGGGAACGGCTTTACAGTTATGTCCTGCAAAGGAAATTGTCTGTTATTCAAAAGCAGTATGTGGTGTTCAGTTCTCAGAACTGCTTACAGAACTGTGCTTTTTCTCTTACCCTCTGACCTTGAAAATACCAAAGGAAATGGAAAGCTGAGAAGTTAGCATATAAGAAAGAGTATAATTCAAGTACAGAGATTTTAAATGTAACTGTGATTTGAGTATGGGCTTATTTTGGATCTAGGTTTTTTATTTCAAAATGTAAACTCTCTTCAACCAGTCACAATCCTTGAGTTGGCTCCAGTCTGAAAATTACAAAAATTTCAATACTGGTATTCCACAAAATGCCATGAGCAATGTTTATGAGCTGGACTTTTACCCCCGTAAACTTTCATATAATACAAAAAGTCACTCCCTAAAACTAGACCTGTTCAAAATCCTTACGTCTATTATACTGAGAGGTTAAGGAAGAGTTTGTATCTTACATTATTTTTCAGATATGGCTAGAAAGCAGCTCTCTTTCTAGCCATGCTGAATAAGTTTCCAAATAAAGAGAGTTTAATCTCCAATGTTGTTATGGGAATGAAGGACAGTAACAGTACTCGCGGAAACAGGCCTGTGGCAGTTTTGATGCTGATCAGACCAGTGCATGGTGACTGCCTTGTTCTGTTCCACAATGCATTTTATCCAAGAAGATCAAATATGACATCAATTGTCCATCCACTGTCTTCCAGATACTTTTGTATATACTGTAGAAAGCTGTGAAATAAAGAAGCACTTAAGGCACTGACACCTTTTTGCTACTGGTGAAGCATACATGGAATGGGTTTTAGAGGTGCCACTTGGGTTAGGGTGGTTTTGAAATCTGCTCCAAACAGGAAACTTGAATTAATGAGCTAATCTCTTTCTCATCATTAAAGATTAAAACAATGCTCTGAACTCTAAAAGAAAAAAAGTTGCCACAGTGCCCCTTGAAATCCTTCTCCTGTGAAAGGTCCAGACTGGTGGATTTGTTCCAGTGTACTGATGCTTCTTCCTTGTCTATGTGGATAGGTTTCTGTATGAAAAAGAAGGGAAAGAAGAATAATTTGGAAGAAAGTGCGTATTAATATGCGCTCAGATTATAATGTGCATAAAACGTAGGTAGGGAAGAACCTACCTCTGGGAGTCATAAAGTATTCCTCGATGGTGGTTTTTGCTTATATTGTTATGCCAGATGTAAATGTTAAATTCAGAACTGACTGGCTAAAGGAAAGAAGTGTAGAAGGACTGTAATAATGTTTTGAGGAAGATTTGTGCTCTAGAGAAGATGTATGGTTGAAATTCATACATATTTAAATATTTAAAGGTTAAATGCAGGATAGCCACATTGGATAAAGAAACATGTTTCACCGTGGCCTCTGTGGGTTTGTACGTGTAGGCCCCACTCTTTTAGATATTGAACTGCTTGTTTTACATGAAACTAACAGGACTACAGAAAAATGTGGGTAATCAACCCTCTATGTAGCTATGTGAAGGCGTTGAAGCATCATCCATAAATTATATTTGGTTTCATTATCTTTTCTAGCTACTTTCTTGAGGGAAAAAAATGAATCAGCACTGCACTGTGAATTTAGAACTTGGGAATAATTACAATTTGAGGGAAAGTTTTCCTTGTTCAAATGTTGTCCTGGTTCCTGCTTGGATAGAGTTAATTTTACATTCTTTGGTTCTCCTCCCCATCCTGCTTGGGGTGGGGAAAAATGCAAAGGTGGGTGAGTGAACTGCTTCATGGTATTTAGTTGCCATCTGGGCTTCAACCATGACAAATGTGAAGCTGGTATTTTCAAGTAGATGGAGGTACTTTGACTTTCAGAGAGGAATTCACTTGCCTGCTCACACATATCTAGTTCGATTTGCTGTATCTTAGGAGTCAATTTACCTTTCACAGAAAGAGTAGGAGATTTGCAGCTATCTAGTGTGGTAGTTGGAGAGCAATGGGGATACTCATGGGTGCCAAAAATGTCTCTGGATAGCAATGTTCTGGCATCTATATCCCTTCTGTCAGGTCCAGAGAGAGCCAAAGGACTGTTGGGCTAAAGGTCATAGACTGAAACTTACTTGGGAAGTCTATAATGAATAATAAATTGTCTCAATGTAGTGCTCAAAAAGGTAGGAAAGAGACAACATCATGCAAAAAGGTTGTGATTTTTTTTTGCCTCTTCATGCAGGCTGTACAAAAATATGAATTTTTAGGCCACACATTAACACACACTCTCCAAAAATAAGAAACAAAAACAATGCCATAAATGTGGAAAGAAATGAACTCCCAGGATGCATTAGTATCTCAGACTGCAAGTTCAGCATAATTATATGTAAAAGAGAATGTTGGTTTTTAATGCAGTTGCATTCAATTATTCTGGTGGTTAGCTACACACATTTTCCTGTTACTTCCATAGGACTTGTCCACTTAATGGTATTGCCTTGTTCATTTAATTCATGATCCTACATTTTGCATTGCATAGCTGCCTGGGACAGAGGACTTAAAGGTTTTTTGAAAAGCCTGAGGAGGAAGACTGTGGGAAGTCAGGTTAAACCTCTTGAAATAAAATAACTGCCTTAGCAATATAAGGAAACCAACATCTGTGAGAAAGTTTGAAGCGTAAAATGTATTACACGTATGACTTCAATCAACACCAACAAATGGTGTCTCACCAGGTATTAAAATTCTCCTGTGACTATCAGATCAAGGCATTGGTGTCCACATCTTTTTTTACTTGAATTAACATCAAATCATTCTTCCTAAGGGTGATTCTGTAATTTATTTATTTATTAAGAGCTTCATGCAAATATATTTTCTACAAAACAAAAACTTGCTCAAATATTTTAAGGAAGTGTTGGATTTGCATCACTGAGCAAATTGGAATATTCAAGCTTTGTAACAAATTGGAAATAAAGTGAATTTTCATTCTTATCAGGAAGCTGTACTGTTCTGTCTTAGTGCTCCAGACTTGGTGGTTAATCATAGAAAACTGAATATGAGAAGAAAATGTAACTTATGAAAGTGATCAAACCCAAGATCATTAATTCCTAATAAAAAATGTCAAAAAAATATAACCTTTGAGGAAAAGGATGGAATTTCAGAAAAAGCTTCATAGTTCATGACAACGTAACAGTGTAACCAGAAATGACAACAAGAGGGAACTCTTTGAATTCTGTTTATTCTACCACCAGTTTTAATCATAACTCATACAAAAAGCCTGTTCATTCATTCTGATAATATTTGGGCATCTACTTATGCCAACAATAATACTGAAATTAAATTGATAAGCATGATTTGTATCAGAATGCAGTGTTTAAAACTGAGAAAATACTATTAAAAGTATGTAAATTAATTTGAAAATAAAATAAATCTTATGCAATGGTTTTATTCTCACTATTCATCTCCAAGAACATCTGACTGAACAAATCCGTAACTACAGTATATATTACAAACGGAAATCAAGCCATAGTTATCTGTGCAAATATGTACTCTCACAGATATTCATAAAGATCAGCATGTAATACAAAGTGCATCAGCAATTCTAAAAACTGGGCATGTTTAGGCCTCAGCAAACAGTCAACAAATATAACAGCACCTGACAATATTGAGCATTTGTGCATTACATTCAAAAAAATGTTTATACAACTGGTAATTATTGAGCTTAACAATGATACAACAGAGTACATAATGGCAGATTCAAGTGTATAAAGGTGTTCTGAGGTCTTAATTTCCCTCTTTAATCAGCTTTAGCTTGATAAATAATCATTACAGAGACACAGCCATAAAACTTTTAATAAAAAATTAGGCCCAGTTTTCACTTAAGTGCACACATTTTTTTCTGCCTCCAGCAGAACAGTGGACATTAAGCTGTATTTCTGACTAGCCCATTTACACTTACTCCCTTTCAACTATTTCTCTTATTGAATGCACATTTCTTGTGCTATTCAAATTTACCTTTTGTTTCAGTAAGTAACCAAAGACTTTTTGTTTCTCACTAAGAAACTATCTCTGCAGATCTTCCATATATATAAGGAGATTGATGTGTATAAATGTACGCATATATAATGAAACAATACACTCTCGACTGTTTATATTGTGGCATAAAGACTCACAGAGTGTTTGTTAAAAAAAAAAAAAAAGGAAAAAAAATAAAGGGTACCTTATGTAGCATTATGGTCTCATTGGGAATCAGTCATCAGTGAGACAACGAGCAGCTGTCTGGATAGCTACCACAGTTTGTGTTGTATAATTTGGATGTCAGGCCCTGAACTTTTGGCAAATCTTCATAATCCAGCAGGCTCATGATCCTAGATGCTCACTCCAGTGTATGCATGACTGATTTCTATTTTCTTGCACTGCGTACAAACACCTGCTATCTTATCTACATACCAAAAGCAGTCCTACGTGACCATTTCTGCATCTGCAGAAATAATTTCTTCTGGTTATTCAGAATTCACCACATATAGTTTAATAAATTTGGGACTAGGAACTGACATGGGGAGTTCTTGGGATAAAGGTGGTAGGTACAGTAGTATGAGTCAAGAGCCAACGCTCCTGTCTGGAATTGATCCGCTGCCTCAGATCTATCCGTTACTCAATCCACACACAGACTAGCTGCATAGCTGCTTGGGATCCCCTAAGGAATTGGGCTAAATGCACTTGGTTTGCACAGACACAGGTACACAGCTGCTATAATGTTAGGACAAATATTAATTTAATTTTTCTAACACAGATATAACTTAAATTTCATAGACCTTGTCTTAATGTAGTCCATGTAGTTTAAGATGTATGAACCAGGGAAGGGCTGGTTGGGAATGTGATGCTCCAGGGCAGCCTTGATTGCAGCGATCATGAGATGGTCGAGTTTGAGATCCTCAGGACAGTGAGAAGAGTGTGCAGCAAGCTCACTGCCCTGGACTTCAAGAGAGCAGACCTTGGCCTCTTCAGGAACCTGCTCAGTAAGGTTCCATGGGATACAGCCCTTGAGGGCAGGGGGGCCCAAGACTGTTGGTTGATATTCAAGGATCACCTGCTGCAAGCTCAGGAGCGATGCATCCCAACTAGAAGGAAGTTCAGCAGGAGGGCCAGGAGACCTCCTTGGATGGATAAGGAGCTGCTGAGCAAAATTCGAAGGAAACAAGAGTCTTATAAAAGGTGGAAGCAAGGTCAGGAGGCTTAGGAAGAATACAGGGATGTTGTCCGGGAAGCTAGGGACCAGATTAGGAAAGCTAAGGCCCACTTAGAATTCAACTTGGCTAGGGATGTTAAGGATAACAGGAAGGGATTTTATAGGTACATTGCCAATAAAAGACAGGTTAGGGACACCGTGAGCCCCCTCCGGAAGCTATCGGGAGAACTGGCTACCCTGGATTTGGAGAAGGCTGAGGTTCTGAATGACTTCTTTGCCTCAGTCTTTACTGGCAAATGCTCTGACCACACCACCCAAGTCTTGGAAAGCAGACGCGGGGACAGTGAGGGTGGGGACCCTGGGCCCACTGTGGGGGAGGATCTTGTTCGGGACCACCTTAGGAACCTGAATGTATACAAGTCAATGGGACCGGATGAAATCCATCCGCGGGTCCTGAAGGAGCTGGCAAATGAAGTTGCTAAGACACTGTCCATCATATTTGAAAAACCATGGCAGTCAGGTGAAGTTCCCGATGACTGGAAAAAGAGAAATATAGCCCCCATTTTTAAGAAGGGGGAAAAGGATGACCCGGGGAATTACAGACCAGTCAGCCTCACCTCTGTGCCTGGCAAAATCTTGGAGCGGATTCTCCTGGAAGGCATGCTGAGGCACATGAAAACCAACAAGGTGCTTGGGGACAGCCAGCATGGCTTCACTAAGGGGAAATCCTGCCTGACCAATCTAGTGACTTTCTATGAAGGGGCTACGGAACTGATGGACAGCGGCAGACCAGTTGATGTCATCTACCTGGACTTGTGCAAAGTGTTTGACACTATCTCACACAACATCCTTCTGTCCAAGTTGGAGAGACATCAATTTGATAGGTGGCCCACTCGGTGGATAAAGAACTGTCTGGATGGCCGCACGCAAAGAGTAGTGCTCAGTGGCTCAGTGTCCAGCTGGAGACCAGTAACGAGTGGTGTCCCCCAGGGATCGGTGTTGGGACCGGTCTTGTTCAACATCTTTGTGGGTGACATGGACAGTGGGATTGAGTGTGCCCTCAGCAAGTTTGCCGATGACACCAAGCTGTGTGGCTCGGTTGATACATTGGAGGGAAGGAATGCCATCCAGAGGGACCTTGACACGCTTATGAGGTGGGCTGATGCCAACCTTATGAAGTTTAACCATGCTAAGTGCAAAGTCCTCCACCTGGGTGGGAGCAATGCCAGGCACAGCTACAGATTGGGCGGGGAGGAGATTCAGAGCAGCCCTGTGGAGAAGGACTTGGGGGTGTGGGTTGATGAAAAAATGAACATGTGGCGGCAGTGTGTTCTTGCAGCCCAGAAGGCCAACCGTATCCTTGGCTGCATCAAAGGGAGTGTGACCAGCAGGTCGAAGGAGGTGCTCCTGCCCCTTTACTCTGCTCTCGTGAGACCTCACTTGGAGTGTTGTGTGCAGTTCTGGTGTCTTCAACATAAAAAGGACATGGAAGTGTTAGAACAAGTGCAGAGGAGGGCCACAAGGACGATCAGGGGACTGGAGCACCTCCCGTATGAAGATAGGCTGAGAAAGTTGGGGCTGTTCAACCTGGAGAAGAGAAGGCTGCTTGGAGACCTCATAGCAGCCTTCCAATATCTGAAGGGCACCTATAGGGATACTGGGGAGGTACTCTTCATGAGGGACTGTTGTGAGAGGACTAGGGGTAATGGGTTTAAACTTAAACAGGGGAAGTTTAGATTGGATCTGAGGAAGAAATTCTTTACTGTGAGGGTGGTGACGCCCTGGAATGGGTTGCCCAGGGAGGTTGTGAATGCTTCATCGCTGGTGGCGTTCAAGGTGGGGTTGGACATAGCCTTGGATGGCATGGTTTAGTGGGAGGTGTCCCTGCCCATGGCAGGGGGGTTGGAACTCGATGATCTTGAGGTCCTTTCCAATCCTTACTATTCTATGATTCTATGATTCTATGAAAAAAGTTGTTAGAATGAACAGAAATCTTGCATTGTTATCAATGGCAAAGTAAGAGCCAGTACTTAATGCAATTAAAATTATTTTGAAGTGAATAAAGAGGATCCTTCAGGGACTCAATCCGTATCATCCCTATATTGCTGATTGTGATTCTGGCAGGTTTTAAGAGACATGTCTTACCTCTTGACTTCTCTAATATTGCTATACTTTGAAGCTCTCTAGAAAACAGTCATACATTATTTAACACAGATTAATATTTTAAATATTACTCAAAGTAGCTGCATAATGTGGTGATAGTAACAGATGCTATTATTCTTGTACAGTCAGGAGAAAAAAACCATGCAAGTATGTAGAGACACTGCAAATTTAAACTTCTCTACAGATCTTTATTTTTTAGTGAGGGTCTCTTTCCATGGCCTTAATAGAGATTTGAACACAGGTTTAATTGAGATGTTAGAATGTAATTTGCATACCAATAGAATGCAAACCATATGAATTGCTTTGCTGTAAATGTTTTAAGATTCCCTGACAAGTGAAGTAAATTCTATTATCATATTAATAGGTAGGTGATAAGGTTGGAAACAGAGAAGAGGTTTTATTCAGCTCTATGTTAGTTTTAGAAGAAACAAATTGTCAAATCACATAGAAATACGGTGTTGCTTTTTATATATGTAGGAAATACCTTGAATGTTGCCAAGTTTGCATAATATGTACCCTATTATTTGCAAGCTAGGTATTACAGATTCTTTTGCATCTAAAAGTTGCTTTGTTGTAGCAATATTTAAGAAAATTATTGACTGTATTTGTAGGACAAAATGCAACAATTTGTAGTGTTATTAAAAAAAAAGCAAATGTAGGTAAGGAGGAAAATTTTTGTAATCAAGTCAGTTCCCTGCAGCAGCAAGCATCATTGCATGCTTCATATTGAAACAGTAATTGTGTTTTTCCTTCTTGCCTTTACTGAAAGAGTTTCCCAGAACTTTGCATCTCTAAAGCTCCCACTTTAAAATCTGAATTTATGCTTTTTACACCGGTTTCTCCTTGTGTCACCATTGTTCTTAGGAGTAGCTTTCCCCCACCATATATTTCATCCCATGAATTGTTATAAGCAATAATCTTATTCATCTCAATCTTTGTTCTGTCTAAGTCAAAGGCTTACTGCTTTCTCTCCTAAAATAGATTAATTTACTAGCCCACTTCACTTCCAGTTTATTTTCATTGTATACAAGTAAGCAGAGAATGTAACTTCCTGAGACTTAACTCTCACCAGCAAATGCTAAAATGGCTTAAGTACTCTCTAAGTTAGTGGAACTATCTCACTATTTGTCTCAGGTTTCTCTTGTTTAGTGGATGCATCACATATAGGATTTCCCATTGTACAATAATCCCTTATGGTGGCTGCCTGTATTTAGTTTTTATTGTTGATTTTTTTTTTTCCTAGTTTACAACTGAAGTTCCTGGGACCTTGCATTTTGTACAACTTCAATATCATTTCTATTATCCAAGTGTTTAAGGTCATAAATTTCTTTCTGTGGAAAACCCCAGATGTTACTAGACAAATTTTATCAGCAAATACTCAAGTACAAGGTACCCGAAATACATTGAGATGAAGAAAGACGTCTTATATTCAAATCCAAGAATTTACCATTAGTTTAATTAAAACCTTAGCAGTTTAATTAAAAAATTATTAGTCAAGTTACAAGTATTCTAATGATTCTACTCCAAATTACCCAATTACTACATCTAATTTACAATAATGCTATACAGAGACTTTGCGGCATTTGCACCTTCCTTTGGTGTTACTCTGACCACTGAACTGCCTGTGTGATCTGATTATTTATAGAGAGAAAACAGGTGAAGTTACAGTGTCTTCACTATCCCAAGTTCTTTTCTGAGAGCAGTGTGCTGTTGACATTGATGGCTTCTTCAGACTCAAGCAAGGTCAGTTGGAGGTTATTTCTATGCTTGTGTGGCGGTTTAAGCTCAGTCAGCCAGGCAGCCTCTCTTTCACTCCCCCCCCTCCCCCCCTTCCTTCTTCCGCTCCCAGAGGAATGGGGAGCAGAATCGAAAGAATGTAACTCCCACGAGCTGACATAAGAACAGTCCAGTAACTAAGGTATAACACAAGCCACTGCTGTTACCAACAATAATAATGATTAGGGAAATTACAAGGGAAGAGAATGCAACGGCTCACCACCCACTGGCTGATACCCAGCCCAATCAAGCAGTGATCTTGCCCTTCTGGGTAACTGCCACCAGTTCATATACTGGGCATGATGCGCTGTGGTATGGAATCCCTCTTTGTTTACTTTGCGTCAGGTGTCCTGTCTCTGCTTCCTCCCTGCTTCCCCTCCTCCTGGTAGAGCATGAGACTTAGAAAGTCCTTGGTCAGACTAAACATTACTGAGCAGCAACTAAAACCATCGGTGTTATCAGTGCTGTTCCCAGGCCGAAAGTCTAAAACACAACACTGCGCCAGCTACTAAGACTGAGAAAAATGACTGCTACTGCTGAACCCAGGACAGCTTGTTTAAAATGGTCTGCTTGCTTGCTCTTTCTACATGGTTTTTGAAATTGTCTTAATTTTATATTTATACATATATATATGAAAAATATATATATTGTTCTGTGTTTTCTTTGTTATTATTAAAACCAGTTTTACCCAGCACAAAAACCTTCAGTGTTCAGTAGTTGACGATCTGTGATTTGTGCACTTTGCGCCTTTGTTCTTTTCTTACACTTATGGTTTTGGGGGGCCTTGTGTGTTTCACAGGCCTGCTTTGCATCACACCATCCTTTGCAACATATCATAATATTGGAAGGAATTCAATAAATTTGTCTGAACAGAATGTGGGGTGCTTTTTTGTCATGATGGAAGCTGCCAGCTGGATAGCGTTACAGAGGGAGGCAGCAGCTCAGCTCAGAAAAGAAAAAGACCGATTGGAAAAAAATCACTGTGACAGTCACAAGGTCTCCTCTTGTTCTCAGTTAAGAAGGGAAAAAAAGAAATTACTTCTTTTTCTAACAAGGCTAGAATATTCTTATTAAATAAAGATGTTAATGTCATGGGTCCAATCTCAGCTGATTAATTTTCAACATATATTTTATTCATCTATATCCCTTTTGACCTGTTGCCTCAAAGCATACGTCACCAGTGACTGTCAGCTCTTCTTTTTGCAGTGTATCTCATATATGGCCATAAAATAGCGGAATTAATGTTGTGCTGAAATAAAGTTGTTTCCCATGTGTTTTTTGACTTGTCTTGGGGATTAAAATATATACATTATGATATTTAGTAACATTTTTATATGTAGCTATGCAAGCACATGGTATTTTTAATCTATGCCTTCATTGTTTTGATTTTTTCATATCACTTCTATCATTGGTTTTCACAGTCTTTTTGTTCTTTGCACTGGGCATCTAAGGAGCTTTCTGTACCTTAGATTTATTGCTTGCTTGCCACTCCTCTTGATTTATGTATAGCAAATGAAGTCAGCAAATGGCAATAAGTAACCTTTCTCAGAATTACCAGATTACATTGAAGCAGATTAGATTAATATAGACATTTCATACATTTCTTGTCACTAAAAGGCTCTTTATCAGAACTAAATGAGTCTGTTGTTTATATGGAATAATCCTATAGCAATCTTAAAAAAATATATGGCAGTACATTAGTGAATAATTATCTAAAATTACCTGGATTGATTATAAGAATGACAATTAAATTTTATTTAATGGACTAGAGAGTAATAGAGGGCAAAAATGCAACTGCCACTTAGGGCTTTTATATGACAAAGAGCAGGCAGGAACGATTCTCATATTGAAAGTAAATGGGAACTGGTAGCATAAAATTGTTTATACCTTTGAAAATCTTGTACATATAATAGTTTGCCTCCAGTGATCAATCTTCACACTAGTTTTAGTGTAAAGGAACTGTTTTTATCTTAATGAAATATGGATATAATACCTTGCCTTGGTGATTCCTTGCATGTTGACAATCTTGACTAATGTTCCTCAATCTTTCTCATCCATTATTACGAGATATAATACAAATTCTTCAGAGATATTACAGAATCAGATAGAGGGAACATAATGCTCTGTTGTCTCCTGCAGTTTTTTATTTCTGAGGAAACTAAGTGTATGCACCAGCAGATGAAGATAATATATATTTTTCTTCCAATTCACACTTATCTTCTGTAGATGCAAATAATCACTCTTTGCTAGACAATGAGGAATTAGGAACATGAGATTATAAGACTACATTTAATGGATGAAAAATGGTTTAAAAAGTTTGATGTGTTTCACAGATAAGTTTGAATTTTGCCACTGTCTTCAAACAAAATCACATACTGAATAAATTCCTGGTCACAAGTCTGGAAACATGGAAACGAAAGGCCTTTTTCCCCTTCTACTGTGTGTAGTGAAAATGTTATAGTGGGAAAAAGTAGTTGAAAGATGAGGCATTGATTACTGATATATCTGCTGGTTCCTAACATGCAAAGTAAGCTGCTCAAGAACAGTCCATCCATACAAACCTTGTTATTTAGCATATATTGTATTGCTGTACTAATATCAAACTCATGATGGGGAGGGAAACACACTCATGCATAGCACAATTCCAGCTGCCTGGCATGAGTCAAATACTGAACTTATTCCTTATCCTTCTATAAAAAAAACAAGAAAACAAAAATATGTTGTTCTTAGCACTTGTTCATCCAATAGTTTCGTGATGGCCATGACATGCTCACTTCATTGTTACATCCAGGGACCTGAGACTACCTTTCCAAAACTACTGAGATTAATTAATTATTAGTCTGAAGGTTATTCAGGAGAGCAGTATCCTCTCAATTCCTTCTGGCTAAGCTGCTCCACTGTGCATAAAATAATTAAATATTAATGTGGCTTATGAGCTTATAAGCCTGATTTTATAATTTGGTGGTAAATATACTTTTCTAAAATGGAAGAAATTTATAACTTCTTTTAATTCTGATGAGATTTTTATTTATTGCTTTTAATTATTTCAGTGGAGGGGAGGAAAAAAAATGCTTTGATTTTAAGGCATCTGCATCAGAGACTTTGGTTCTGCGGTTCATCATATCTGCCAGCTTAATGTGGCATCTTTTATTTCCCCAGAACATCTAAAATGGTACTAGCCTCCAAAGTTAAGGCACATGAATGAAGCCTCTATGCCACAGCCAGCCAAGCATCCTGATTTATTTGTCTCAATACAAAACATGCTTAGTCTGCTAAACAGTTTTCATTAACCATATTGCCCTATGTGCTTTGTTTGATTGCACTTCTGTAAGTTTCAAGCACTAATTAAAATGACGTAGTGTATCAGAGACAACTCCTTGGCACTGAGAGATATGATGCAGGCTCTGTAGAATTCTTTGATGTTTGTATTCAGTTTACATGACAAGATTTTTGTAGTGGGATGATTACAGGAGTGGCTTTTGGGAGTGGGAAGCTACCTGCCATATCCAGCACCTAGAAATTGATATTTATGCAGTCCATCTGTAAAAGTGTTTAACTGTGGCAAATCTGTTTCATTTTTATAGAATCACAAAATAGTCACAGTTGGAATGGACATGAAGATCATCTAGATTTAACCACCCTGCCATGGGCAGGGACTCTTCACAATAAACCATGCCACTCAAGGCTCTATCCAGCCTGGCCTTGAACAGCGCCAGGGACAGAGTATTCACAACTTCCCTGGGCAGCCATTCCAGTGCCTCACCAGCCTTACAGTAAAGAACTTCCTCCTTATATCCAATCTAAACTTCTCCTGTTTAAGTTTGAACCCGTTACCCCTTGTCCTATCACTACAGTTCCTAATGAAGAGTCCCTCCACAGCATCCCTATAGGCCCCTTCAGATATTGGAAGGCTGCTATGAGGTCTCCACTCAGACTTCTCTTCTCCAGGCTCAACAGCCCAAAGTTTCTCAGCCTATCTGTCTTCATGTGGGAGGTGCTCCAACACCCTGATCATCCTCATGGTCCTCCTCTGGACCTGTTCCAACAGTTCTATGACTTTTTTATGTTGAGGACACCAGAACTGTATACAGTACTCCAAGTGAGGTTTCCTCAGGGCAGGACAGAGGGGCAGGATCACCTCCTTCGACCTGCTGCTCACACTTCTTTTGATGCAGCACAGGATACACTTACTTTTCTGTGCTGCGAACGCACACTTCCGGCTCATGTTAAGCAATTAAGTGATTTTTTCTTCAGTGTTAAGTGATTTTTACTTATGTTTGTATGGCAGAATCGTAGTTTGTATTTAACAGGAGAGACAAACATCTGTTTTGTGCAGAATGAGAAACTTAATACACTAATGTGGTGATGTTGTACAGAGAACTGCAGGTCTGTTATGATAGAAACACTGAAAAACAGGAATAAAAAATGCTGTAAGGAGCAGTAGAGGCAAGAGATGATAATGCCAGAGGCACAGGCTAGCGTTCAAGACACCATTCCTTGAAATAGCTCACAGATAGCCGGTTCCATTTTCTCATACCTAGAATTTGATGAAACACATTTCAAGGATAATCAATAGAACAAAGAACTGATATATGTTACTAAACTTTTTCTGAAGATTAATATAAATTCCTTATTTATCTTTCTTTCTTTGTTATACAACAATTGAATCTGAAGTAATAATAAATATTTGGATGAACTATCAAGATTTCAATTCATGCACAAAATACTTTCTTGGCTTTTTTTTTTTTTTCCTGTTTGTCTACAAGGTTTTCAGTGTAAGCAGTTTGTAAGTAAAATAAAACTAGTGGTAACAAATGGACTATTAACTTGAGCTAAAAAGCCCAGAAAAACATATTAGGATATTACAAATGGCTTTAAATGTTCATATTTGTCAGAAAAAGGGTCAAGACCCTTTTTAATGTACTATAACCTCACCTCTAGATAGATAGCTAAAGCATGCACTGTTTTCTGATACTCACAATGACTCATGTTATGTTATCGTTGTATTGTGGTGAGCACTCGCCTTATGACAAGGGCCTGGTCTGGGACCTCCGCTCTGTCTACCCTGGCGGTGGGCAATGTAGGCACCCAGAGAGAGTCAATGAGAGGGGAGGCTGCCATGCGGAGCTCGGAGTGTACAGAGTGTCGTGTTGGTCTCTTGAGGACAGGGTGCACGATGGGCAGGGCTGCACTCGGTGCTCCCTGGTGGAAGCCCTCCCACAGCAGGTGGCTGAGACGTAAGATGCTGTCAACAGGCTAAAAGATGTCAGGGAAGCTGAGAGGAAAAAAGACTAATTGGTGTAGGCCCAAACTGTGCAGGGGCCTCAAGCATCTACTGTTGCTTATGGAGGGAATAAGGAAGCCGCTAACCCAGGAAGCTGGGAAATAGTAACAAAACAAAAAAAAAAAAAAAAACAACCAAAAAACAACAAAACAAGGAGGAAGAGGACAATTAAAAGCAAGGGACTTCCTCCTACATCTGTTGTCCCCACCCAGAACCGCTTTGCTGTCCTGCAGGGTGTAGGTAGCTAGGGCTTGGCGGTCAGAAGATGTCGCGCTGTAACGGAAAGACAGAGCCCCTCTCCAGGTAGCTAATAGTGTTTAGCTTGTGACGTAAGTAGACGGAAGTGACGTTGTAAACCTAAGCTATATAATGTTGTGTCACTCTGCAATAAACGCCATTTGTCGTCCACCACATTGGTGTTTGCGTGCTGATGGACCTCGCGATCACGCGTACCTGATTGCCTGTGCCGTCCCTGAACCAGGCCACCACGCCTCCTAGAGGCAACAAATGGTGCCGAAACCCGGGAAAATCGCCTGGACGGGTGAACGGCTGCCGGAGCGGTGGGACCAGCCCAGCGGGGAGGATGCTCCCAGACCTGCAAGGACGATGGAGGTCCTTGTGAAGGTTGTATTAGAATTATATAAGCAGTGGGGTATTGATTGTAAACCTAAAGATTTTATTCTCGCCGTTGCGAGACTTTTGCAGATTGAGGTCATTGACCAGGCGGTGGATATTCTCCACCCGGAAGTGTGGGCTAAATGCACCACAGCATTAGCCGAGGAGACGATGTCCTCGGGTTCTGGGAAAAATCTTAAGTCGTAGGGGAAAGTTAAACAAGCTCTGCAAAAGGCCATGCAGGAGCAGGACACCTGGAAGGCGGTGAGGGACTGTTTGCTGGTTACCCCGAAATTGGGAGTCGGGGCAGCCACGCAGACTCCGCATCCACCAGATGATGGCGCCTCTGCTGAGTCTAAGAACTTGCGGGAGGGCGATATGCCCCCCAACTCCCAGAACCCCGACCAGCTTATGGAGGGACAAAACCAAGCAGAATCCTTCTGGGGCGGGCTAGCTGAGGAGGCCAGGAGTGCCGCGGAGAAACCAGAGTCCAAAGCCGCCTGGGTTAGACCACCGCCCTCTGTGCCCCAAGATGGAGCCGAGAGGCAAGGGGAGGGGTGGGGCAAAGATGCCTCGTGCGGGAACAAGGAGGAAGTGCTAGCACTAATAAGCACGCATAACCAGGAAGGGGAAGGAAGCGCGAGAGAGGGGCGGAACAACCATCTGGAAAAATGCCCTTGTAAGGCGCATGCCCCCCCACTGAAAGGCGGGGCGCGTCGAGAAGGGGGAAAGGCCCGCCTGCGAGGGGGGTGGGCGGGGTCGGAGTGAAGAAAAAGCATGGCCCCCTTGCGGAGCCTGCAAGGGAAGTGGGCAGAGCCAGAGTCCGAGAAGTAGGTGGGGCCGGAGCCCAATCAAAAAGTTTCAAGACCCGGATGAAGTCATGATAACGACTCATGCAGCTAGAGATGTTATTCATACAACTTCCAGAACTATTGTCAAACCATCACCATGGTCCACGATAAGACAAAATGAAAGTGACAGCTTTACGCAATTTGTAGAAGTTTATTAAACCAGATCTTCAGAATAAAACTAATGAAAATTGTGAGGTTTTGTCCATAGGACCACATCATCGGACATCCCCGCAACCTGTACACTCCGATACCAAGCGTCCCATCCACTCCACAGCTGAGCATTTGGTCCAAGCCTGAGAATTCTACACCAGCAGAATACAGACAGTGGCAAATTAGCATCCGTGGGAGGGGGCGGTAATGCCTTTGTGTGATTCTTATTCTGGGGAGTAGGATGATTTGTACATAAAATTCATTGATTAAGTGTAAGTATTCTATGGAAACACAGGGTGTTAATCCTGTTTTGGAACATACCCACTTGGCGTTCTTAGCAGGAACTAACCAACCACTTGTTTGTGGTATTTTTTCGTTTGTACAAAGATGTTTTTTCCCTTCTGGGATCTGTCCTATGCATCTCCCTTTCCCTGTCACTTGACTGAGGGAGATCCCTTGAGTATTATTTTGCCAATTGCATTCCGTCGGATTGTTCCCTATAGTATGGTCAGGCAGACTATCAACCGCAATTGCTTTGTAACAGGGTGGCATAACACTATAACAAAGCCAATAGTGCTTAGCCAAATTTGGGTGAGCTTGTTTCAATAATTGAAAAGTGGCTTTGAGAATGTACCCATTTAGTGTCACCTTTTAGTATTTATTGTAAAGACAAAATAAGGCAAGTATATTGTGTTTTTACAGTCTTGTTGTGATATTTATATACTAAAAGCTAAATACATATAAGTATGTTTATGTTTTTGACTGGCCCTTGTAAAACTTTCATAGATGCAGGCCATTCCTTCCAATGCAGGCTGGCCACCTGCATTGGAACGAGTGTGCATTTCCGCTCGTTTAGAAGCCCAAGCCTCATGCAATGTGAGGGAGGCAGAGCCCGGGCCTGCCTCCTTACATTGCGATGACGCTGTTTGGAGCATGGTTTAGATTTTACAGGGTCATCATACCTCATTTTTGTGTTTTATATTTTGTGGGGAACCTCTTTATAGCATCTCACTTATAGCGCCTTATGTTTTCTATTCAAGGTTTCTTACATATGTTTTCTAAGACTGTTACAAAGTGTATTCCAGTTTGTCATACATATTTTTTAAGATTGTTATACAATATACATTAAGAATAACAAAATTTATTCTTAGATTAATATATCTTAGCTAATTCACTTAAGCATAGAGAGGGGGGAAATGTAGGTAGCTAGGGCTTGGCGGTCGGAAGATGTCGTGCTGTAACGGAAAGACAGAGCCCCTCTCCAGGTAGCTAATAGTGTTTAGCTTGTGACGTAAGCAGACGGAAGTGACGTTGTAAACCTAAGCTATATAATGTTGTGTCACTCTGCAATAAACGCCATTTGTCGTCCACCACATTGGTGTTTGCGTGCTGATGGACCTCGCGATCACGCGTACCTGATTGCCTGTGCTGTCCCCGAACCAGGCCACCGCGCCTCCTAGAGGCAACAGCAGGGGGCTGATGAGGAAAAACACTCCCACCAGGAACAACCAGATGATTCAGTGGCAAAGAAGATCTCTACTGGTGCTGCCAGGAGAAAGCGGCGGGTTGTAGTAGTAAAGAACTCTACTTTGAAAGGCACAGAGGCACCCATCTGTTGGCCTGACACAGGCTCAAGGGAGGTGTGTTGCCTTCCAGGGGCTCAGATCAGGGATGCTGCAGAGAGGCTGCCTCGTCCAGTCAGTCCCACTGACTATTACCCACTTCTAGTGATCCATGTGGGTGCTACTGATATAGATAGCAGTAGCCCGGAGAATATAAAGAAGGACTACAGAGCCCTGGGAGAAGTGGTAAGGGGCTCTGGAGCTCAGATTGTCCTTTCATAAATTCTCCAGGATAAAGGGGAAGACCTTAAAAAGGCTAGGAGGGTTGACCAGGTTAATAAATGGTTAGAAGGGTGGTGCCATAGTCAGAGGTTTGGGTACCTAGAACATGGGACTCAATTTAGCAGGCCAGGTCTACTGGGGGCTGGTGGAGCTGGCCTAACAAAGAAAGGGAAGAGTGGATTTGGTAGGAGGCTTGCCAGAGTGGTCAAGGATGCTTTAAAATGGATGTCTTGGGCGGGGGGGTGAGGGGCATAATTCCATCCCAACACACACAGTCAGTTGCCAGCACCTATAAAAAATGCATGTAGCATGTAGCTCCAGCACTCCACCCAATGAGCTGGCTTCAGCTGGAGTTCAGCTCAGATCCCTCTATACAAACACCCATAGTATGGAAAACAAACAAGAGGAATTAGAGATGTGTGCACGTCTATGGGGATATGATACAATAAGCATCACAAAAGCATGGTGGGATAGCTCCTGTGACTGGAGTGTTTGGATGGAAAGTTACAGGCTCTTTAGAAAAAGCAGGCCCAGTAGACAGGGAGGGGGAGTTGCTATTTGTGTTAGGGATAGGCTGGAGAGTATGGAACTCTGTCTGGGGACAGGTGAGCAGTCGACAGGGAGTTTGTGGGTCAGGGTTAAAGGGAAAACAGCGATGGGAGACATGATTGTGGGGATCTGTTACAGACCACTTGACCAAGAGGACTGTGGATGGAGCACTCTATACACAGATAAGAACAACCTCACGTTCACAGGCCCTTGTTCCCATGGGGAACTTCAACCGCCCTGATATCTGTTGGAGGGATGGTACAGCCCAGCACAAGCAATCCAGGAAGTTCCTCGATTGTGTGGGAGACAACTTCCTTCTAAAAGTAATAGAGGAGCCGACAAGGAGAGGTGCCATGCTTGGCCTCATGCTCACCAACAGGGGAGGGCTGGTTGGAAATGTGATGCTCCAGGGCAGCCTTGATTGCAGCGATCATGAGATGGTCGAGTTTGAGATCCTCAGGACAGTGAGAAGAGCATGCAGCAAGCTCACTGCCCTGGACTTCAAGAGAGCAGACTTTGGCCTCTTCAAGAGCCTGCTCAGTAAGGTTCCATGGGATATAGCCCTAGAGGGCAGGGGGGCCCAAGGCTGTTGGTTGATATTCAAGGATCCCCTGCTGCAAGCTCAGGAGCAATACATCCCTACTAGAAGCAAGTGCAGCAGGAGGGCCAGGAGACGTCCTTGGATGGACAAATAGCTGCTGTGGAAACTAGGAAAAAAGAGGCTTATAAAAGGTGGAAGCAAGGACAGGCAGCCTGGGAAGAACACAAGGATGCTGTCCAGGAAGCTAGGGACAAGGTTAGGAAAGCTAAGGCCCACTTAGAATTAAACTTGGCTAGGGATGTGGAAGGGATTCTGTAGGTACATTGCAAATAAAAGGCAGACTAGGGACAATGTAACCCCCCTCCGGAAGCTCTCAGGAGAACTGGCTACCCTGGATTTGGAGAAGGCTGAGGTTCTTAATGACTTTTTTGGCTCAGTATTCACTGGCAAATGCCCTGACCGCACCACCCAAGTCTTGGAAGGCAGATTTTCCTGGAAGGAATGCCAAGGCACATGAAGAACAACAAGGTGCTTGGTGACAGCCAGCATGGCTTCACTAACAGGAAATCCTGCCTGACCAATTTGGTGGCCTTCTATGATGGAGCTACTGAACTGATGGACACGGGTAAAGCAGGTGATGTCATCTACCTGGACTTGTGCAAAGAGTTCAACACTGTCCCACAATAGATCCTTGTCTCTAAATTGAAGAGACATTAATTTGATAGGTGGACCTCTTGGTGGATAAAGAACTGGCTGGATGTCCGCATACAAAGAGTTGTGGTCCAGTAACGAGTGGTGTCCCTCAGGGATCGGTGTTGGGACCAGTCTTGTTCAATGTCTTTGTCGGTGACATGGACAGTGAGATTGACTGCGAGTTTGCAGATGACACTAAGCTGTGTGGTTCGGTCAATACATTGGCGGGAAGGAATGCCATCCAGAGGGACCTTGACACGTTTGTGAGGTGGGCTGATGCCAACCTGCTGAAGTTTAACCATGACAAGTTGTCCTGGGTTCAGCAGCAGCAACCATTTTTTCTCCTTCATAGTAGCTGGTGCAGTGCTGTGTTTTTGATTTTGGGCCTGGGAACAGTGCTGATAACACCAGTGTTTTCAGTTACTGCTTGGTGATGTTTAGGCTGGCCAAGGACTTTGTGAGTCTCATGCTCTGCTAGGGAGGAGGGGAAGCTGGGAGGAAGGAGAGACAGGACACCTGACCCAAACTGACCAAAGAGGTTATTCCATACCACAGCACGTCATGTCCAGGATGTAAAAACGGAGAGTAGAGACCCGGAAGGGTGGTGGGGGTGCACGGTGGGGTGTGAACCATGGGGGGTGCGTGGCTTGGTCGGGCTGGATGGTGAGCTATTGTACTCTTTCCTTGTATTTCTCTTGTCATTATTATTATTGGTGGTAGCAATAGTGATTTGTGTTATACCTTAGTTACTAAACTGTTCTTATCTCAACCTGTGGGAGTTGTATTCTTTTGATTCTCCTCCCTGTTCCCCTGGGACTGAGGGAAGAAAGAGTGGGGAGTGAGTGAGAGAGCTACTGCATGGGTTTATAGACTTAAACCACAACACAAGTGCAAGGTCCTACACCTGGGTTGGAGCAATCCAGGCGCAGCTACAGGTTGGGCAGAGAAGAGATTCAGAGCAGAACTGCACAGAATGACTTGGGGATGTTGGTCGATGAGAAACTTAACATGAGCCGGCAGTGTGCTTGCAGCCCAGAAAGCTAAGCGTATCCTGGGCTGCATCAAAAGGAACGTGACTAGCAGGTCGAAGGAGGTGATCCTGCCCCTCGACTCTGCTCTCTGGAAACCTCTCTTGGAGTATTGTGTGCAGTTCTGGTGTCCTCAACATAAAAAGGACATGGAACTGTTGGAACAAGGCCAGAGGAGGGCCACGAGGATGATCAGGGGACTGGAGCACCTCCCGTACGAAGGTCGGCTGAGGAAGTTGGGGCTTTTCAGCCTGCAGAAGAGAAGGCTGTGTGGAGACCTCATAGCAGCCTTCCAGTATCTGAAGGGGGTCTACAGGGATGCTGGGTAGGGACTCTTCATTAGAGACTGTAGTGATAGGACGAGGGGTAACAGGTTCATACTTAGACAGGGGAAGTTTAGATTGGATATGCGGAAGAAATTCTTTACTGTAAGGGTGGTGAGGCACTGGAATGGCTGCCCAGGGAAGTTGTGAATGCTCCATCGCTGACTATGCTCAAGGTGGGGTTGGACATAGCCTTGGATGGCATGGTTTAGTGTGAGATGTCCTCATCTATGGCAGGGGGGTTGGAACTAGATGATCTTATGTTCCTTTCCAACCCTAACTATTCCATGATTCTGTGATTCTATGTTCCATATCATGAAAAAGAGCTATAGTAACACTAGTTTTAAACAGTGCTAGTTTATTTATACTGTTTTCTTTTATATAAAGTAGTTCAAACTACTAAAGCCCCTAGAAACATAATTTCCATTTGCATGATTTGGAGAAAACATGTCCATTATGGAAACCAGTGAACAATTTTTTGTTAAATAAATTGATCCCCACGGTATCCCTGTAAATTGACTAACACTAAATATATGTTCCAATTGATTAGATTTTCAGATGCAGGCACTTGGCAGTGGTGGAAAACTGCACACATCAGGGAAGGTGCCTATAGAAGTGGCATTCATAAATTCATGCATATATATGGATATATATGTTGCATAGAAGTTTTGTTTCTTCTTTCTCCCCTCCTTCCACCTTCTGCCATCTATAATCTGCTCTGCAAGTCAGTACCTGAGTCAAACAGCAAAGACATGTTAGTGGATCCAGTAGACTTAGTGGACCTACCAGTTTTTCAAATCTTAAAGTTTCAGCTGCAGGCTGTGTTTTCATTCTGACTGTGACAGGAGATTTTGAAGTGGACACAACATACTTCCCTGATACAACTAACTTAAAAAAAAAAAAAAAAGCCTGTCCTGCAGAAGCTAACAATGTGTTCCCTTTCTCGCAGATGGAAATGATTATGTGAGTCAGAAGCTCACTTTTTTCAGGATTGACTAATTCCAAGGATCTACAAATAAAAGTCTTTCAAAGGTTTTAAGAAAGTCTCAGAGTTTTGTATCTTCAGATGTGAAAACTATTTGATAAGAAAAAGAAAAATCCCCAAAACTCCTTCAAATTCTCTTCCTCAAGGGAGCTGCACGCATTCATTCATTCATTTTCTTTTAAAATTAGTAAGGTTTTTCTTTTAAAAAAACAAAACAAGAATAACACCCCAAAAGTGAATAAACTTCAAAAGAATTGGAAATCAACAAGGAATGAAGTACGCTATATGTAAATAACCCACTCAAAGGTTTATATGAATATCTCCCAGTCTACATGTAAAATAGTAGGCATTGGGTTTAGCAATGCTTTTTTTTGAAAGAAGATGGCTAAAAAACACCTCTCCCATCTCAATATTTTCACATGTAGTAAAGCATCTATGTAGTTCTATTAAAGTGAGCAGGTGGAAAACCTAGTGCACATTGTGTACAGTACCCTTTTGCTATTAAGCCTGAAGAGAGGTGCTTACTTATAATACTTTGTGCACTATTTATGGGGTCATAAAACCCAACACAATAATAATGATTAATTTTTAACTGAATAAAACTATTCAGTACAACTATCTGATGTTCATCTGTATAGAAAAGTACCACTATCTAATGTGGAACATATTACAATAATAGTGTTTAATTGAAAATGTCTTTATTGGGAAGCAAACCTTGGAAATATTTCTGGGGTATTTTCATGCAGGAAATTCTTTGTCTCCTTCAAAATGGAAATGAAGCACAATTGAAGAATATCAGTCCATTTTTGAGAGTTACAGAGTGCCATGAGAAGAAAAACTGAGAAGCCTATAAGATTGCCATGATGTATAAGTGTGTGAAGTATTTCTTGTTTTGTGCTTTAAGCATTTGATTGTCCTTCAAAGTCATATTGTGTGCCTTTTTCTGTCCTTTCTGCTTTTTTAATTATATGATTTTGGACTGCTTTTTCATTATTATTACAATTGTTTTTAGTATTGATAACAAATTAAAATATAATTTAGTTTTGAAAACTGATATGTTCATTTTGCAGTGCTTCTTGAGGTATTTTGAGGACATAGTAATACTGGAAATTTCAACATATGTGCTTCACTAAGGGTTAATTTTCCTCATCATTAGCCTTTTGGCACACTAGTGTTCAGTTATGCCTCACACAGAGAAGTGAAAAGTTTATCTTTAAAAAACATAAATCATACTGGTTTTCTACTTTAACTTTGAGAGGTTTTACATAGAGATTATCATGGCTTAACACAAAAGCATCCTCTCTTTTCATGTGCAATCAGTTTAATTATGATGAATAAAGTTAGCACAGTTGGGGTCTGAAGTCAAATACGAAACATATCTACTTGCATGCTCTTACTGAAGAGCCCCATTTGCTCACGGCCTCATGAATGTTTGCCACTTAACCATCTTATGAGTCATTACGCTCATGCATCTGTAACTGACATCTGTTCAGATTGACAGGTTATTTATGAGCCTACACAAGGTTCAAAGCAGATATGTGCAATTCTTTTTAATTGTACCTAATTCTAGAAAGAAATTTTAGAAAAGAAATCTTTCATTGTTCAAGTGGGACATACACAGAATTGAATTCTGTCCCAGGAAGATTCTGAGGTGAAAGTATGGCATTTTTACACCTAGAAAAGCTATGCAAGGCTATTTTTAGTTCCTTTTATAGCTCCCTCTGAGTCTTGTATGGCTTGGCTGAAGATAACTAAGGGAGCCTGGATTTTCAAGTGGAAGGATACAGAATTAGTCTCCATACTGGTTTTTAATTCTCTAACATAATTATTATGATTCAACATTTGAATTGTGGTAATGTGTAGAGTCCCCAGTCAGAGATTAGGCTAGTCATGCTGAACACATTCGAAGAAAAGATGGTCTTGCTTCCCCAATGGATAGAAAATATTTTGTTCTTATTTAAGATGACCAACATAAATATTTTTTTAATTTAGCAGTGTGTTAATAAAGCTGTCACTCAGATTCATAGAGATCATTTTATGGTATCTAATTGAGGAATGCAGCTTGCAGCTAAAGATGGGAAGTTGCATTTTGTTACTTTTCATTTTCCCTCTGGCCTGTCTTCTCTGCTGTGGTGCATTTCATCACATTATGAACAAAGCAATAGAGAATCAGGCCTAAGAATTCATGTTACTTCTCCAAATCTGTTGTTATGCACTTATTGTGCAGCCAGCTTTAGATATTGCTCTTAAGTCAGGGAAAAATTTCCCTTCAGATGTGGGAGAGGATTAGATGTCAGGAAAAACATGTTTCTTGTGCCACATAAATGTACAGAAAAGTTTGGATTACAATACATAATACAAAGCAGAGAGGAAATATACTTGAGTGCTTTTTTAATCTCTAGTACATGCATTTACCCACCTGGAAAGAGATTGAGCAGGCATATGCACAAGAAGAGTGGAAATACACAGGTAGTCATTGTGGCACTGTGCAATTATGGTGCTGTAGCGGGTTGACCTGGGCCATATGCCAGACACCAGCCCAGTTGCTCTCTCACTCTTCCTCAGCATGACAAGGGGAGAAAATAAGATAAAAAAGTCCTGTGGGTCGAGATAAAGACAGGGAGATCACTTAAGATTGTTATGGCTGGCAAAACAAATTTGACATGGAGAAAAATTGATTTAGTTTATTGACAATTACAATAGATTTAGGTGGTAAGAAACAAAAATTAAACCATTTTCTTCCCACATTCCTTTATTCTCAGTCTCAGCTTCTTACCCACTTCGTACCCCATCAGGTCTATAGGGCTCAACTTCATTTCTCCTGCAGTGGAAGGAGATGGGGAATAGGGAATGCCATGAATTCGTAACAGGTCAGTCTGTTTCTCCTTCTTCCTCACACTGTTTCCATGCTCCAGTGTTAGTTGTCTCCATGTGCTGCAGGATAAGTGTCCTCCAGGGTGGAGTCTCCTCAGGATCTCTTCAGGGGTCCTTCAACAACTGAAGGACAAGTATCTACTTTGATGTGGTCCTCCATGGGCTGCAGGGGAGCAATCTGCTTCACCATGGTCTTCTCTATGGGCTGCAGGGAAATTTATGCTCTGGCACCTGTGGTACCTCATCTGTTTCCTTCTCCACTGACCTTTCTGCCTCTGACTTTCACCATCCTACTTCCCTTTTTCATGGAGGGGTCTTCAGTGTCTCTTTGTTTCAGAATGGAGAGCAAAGAAATTCAGATTCTCAACAAGGATGGAGTATCTGTGCGCAATATTAGGGAATGAAATATGATAGGGAGCTTTCTTGAGCACTGAATTCTGACTCGTATTGGTTGTAGCAGCAAGCTGTTGATGCCTATTTGGAAGACATATCTGAGGGGCAAAATGTTTCACAGCAGTCTGAGTAGTGTGTTAAAAAAAAGTGAGAAATAACCCCACAAACATCAAGGTCAATGAAGGAGGAGAGGAGGTGCTCCCCTTCAGGCCTGGGGAAGAGACCATGGTGGAAAGTATGTGCTCGATTTAATTTTTCTTTTTTCTTTTTTTTAAAGTAGTGATGCATTTGTATTGAATAGAGGCACACTAATTTTAACTGAAAAAGAAATCCTTATCTGAGGATAAATCGAGTTCTGACAACTTGAAGTAGCTAATGATCTGCCCCACGGAATGTACTTCAGCAGCTTTGTAGTCATTATCTAACACAAAGCTGAAGTCAGTACAAAAGTTCCAACTGTCACAGAGGGCTTTGGGCCAGATCCTTTTAACTGGAAGTGCATTTAGAACTTCCTATTGCACAAACAGAATAACATAAACATCATCTGTCTTATTTACGATGTAGTGATACAATAATATTATAGCAATATGCTTGCTGCTATGAGAAAGTACCAATTATATTGGTCATTTTCACGGCGATTTTACCTTTACTTTCTTTTCACTTGTTTCATCAAAGTTCTTCTGATTTCCTTTTTGTATGATAACTTGATTTTTTTTTTTTCCCCAAGATTTCACTTTTTTGTCCCCTGTCCTCTTGCTGTGGCTCAACTTGCAACACTAATGATTTTACTTCTTCATTCAGTTAGTGCTCCCTTACCTCTGTTTTTTTCCAGCAGACATCAGAATTTCTTTCCTTCTTCTCAACACATGGTACTTATCCTTTGATCCTTTCACTACAAATATCTTGACTGCCTTTCTAGTTTTCTACTTTTTTCTGCTTCTTCACTTGTGTTTGCACTTGTATCACACCTCTTTTTACTTGTTCCATCTCATAGTTCTGTCTTCTCATTTTCTTTCTCTTTTTAATCATTCATAAGGTAAAGCTAAAGTGCATTGGATTTTAGGAGGCTTTTTGCAGCCGTCTGCTTTTCTGACAATTAATATGAAACTCTTTCCATCAACTTTCTCAGTTTTGTTTTTTTTTTCATCTCTGAATTTAGTCTATGTGTGGAATGGATAAAAATTTATTTAGGCCTCCATCTCCCTTTTTCATAACAAAAAAGGAGGGAGGAAAGAGGTGAGTAATGCTAAGGCTGAATCTCTTTGAGATCTTCATACTCAGTTTCTGTATAAGGATGCAGTTTATTAACCCTACAGAACCTAGGGATCCATAATGAAAGAAAACTAAACCTCTTTTTTTCCCAGTATAAAACTCCTTCTTCTCATAGTGTTTTGCAAGGAGAATACACTCAATAAGGTATACAACTGTTCTTGTGTTCTATTGTTCACCTTCATCAGGTGCTAACTAATTATTTTTCTGTGGATGTGGGAAAATAAGGAATCAGTAATATTGCTCAGGGAGCAGTTCTGGAGGGTGAACATTTTTTTCTACATGCATGCATGCCTTTAAGAGGGTCAAATGGAGAGAAATCCACAGTGGAGAGCAGGAAGAAAGGCAAAGGTAAGACTTACCTGAAGCTGTTCACTAATACATAGGTTGCAGCATAGTCCCTACACCAATTTACCAATTATCTTTACTGCGCTTCAAACCCCTCATATCAACTACAGTTAAGTATATACTGTCCAAATTGGACACAGGAATGGGGTTTTACAACTTGAAGTTGTTAAGGAGCCTTATGGATTGTGCTTCAGCAGCTATATAAAATTGTAGAAGATACAAAGAAAGAGGTAGAAAAGCTAGACTTACAAAATATAAACACTTCATTTCAATCAATATATATTGATATATGTTTTATATAACACAGAAATTTTATGGAAACTTTCTTATGATTAATTAAAAGCTTTTTATTTACTTGTTATTGCTTTAATTTCTTTATGGAAATGTCTGATTTTCAATTAAAATAGTAATTGTTAACAATTGTATACTAGAACTAGGTGAATCGAGCTATCAAGTCAGACTGAAGGGAAATGTTACGCCAGACATGGTCTTGGGAAACACATCAGGAACTGGATATCCATCTGTTCCTGATAAACAGAGGATATTTTCTCTCTTGCCTTGATGATTCTGCAGTTGTTTGCTTTAAAAGAATGCAAAAGCTATAAAATACATAACAAAGCTTTATGTCTTTCTAATTATCACATTTATAGGAATGCATATTAATTGCACATAGAATCATAGAATTATAGAAGAGTTAGGGTTGGAAAGGACCTTAAGATCATCTAGTTCCAATCCCCCTGCCATGGGCAGGGACATCTCACACTAAACCATGCCATCCAAGGCTATGTCCAACCTGGCCTTGAACACCGTCAGCGATGGAGCATTCACAACTTCCCTGGGCAACCCATTCCAGTGCCTCACCAGCCTTACAGTAAAGAACTTCCTCCTTATATCCAGTCTAAACTGCCCCTGCTTAAGTTTGAACCAATTACCCCTTGTCCTATCACTACAGTCCCTCATGAAGAGTCCCTCCCCAGCATCCCTATAGGCCCCCTTCAGATATTGGAAGGCTGCTATGAGGTCTCCAAGCAACCTTCTCTTCTGCAGGCTGAACAGCCCCAACTTTCTCAGCCTATCTTCATACGGGAGGTGCTCCAGTCCCCTGATCATCCTCATGGCCCTCCTCTGGCCTTGTTCCAACAGTTCCATGTCCTTTTTATGTTGAGGACACCAGAACTGCACACAATACTCCAAGAGAGGTTTCCAGAGAGCAGAGTCGAGGGGCAGAATCACCTCCTTTGACCTGCTGGTAACTCTTCTTTTGATGCAGCCCAGCAACTAACACCACAAAACTAACCCAAAAACCCCAAAGGGCTGTGAGCTGCATTCTTCTCTGTCTTTGTCCTGAACACTTCAATGTCACAGTACTAAGCATGAAGAAAACCCTATTAAATCAAAAAAACAGTATTTTGAATGAGATTTATGTATTCTTTGCCTAAATTAGATTGAATTAAGCTGTCCATAGTATTAGAAAGACTGTATTAATTGACTCTTTTTCATATTTTTCATATAGAAGAAATAGTGAAATCATAAGTTTCATAACCACTCACAGAAGCTACAAGTGGCCAAATTGGTTGTTTGGTAAGCAAATGTGGTAGATCCCCCATGTTACAGCTGCATAAACATAGTAATAGCAATAATGTTATGATATTAAAAAGCAGCAGGGGTTGATTCCCATAAACTTTCCCTGTGTTCTAGTGAACTTGACTCCTAATTTTCTTGTGCTTTACTGCGGGGTTATTTGTCCTTGAAAGCATTCTGTCTGAATATAAAGGAAGCTTAAGTCTTTATTTAGCCAAAACTAGAGTTGAAACTTGTCCAAAATAAGTGTTTCTTGCAGCATACTTGAGGAAAAATTTCCTTACTTGCAATACTCTTTTGCCGCTGGCATATTCTTGTGAGTGTTGTGGAAGAAAACCAGCTTATAGATCACACAGGAACCCCAAAACCTACAATTCCTTACAGACTCCTCTACTACACCGGAATAAAAGGATTTGGGAATACTCTCATTTGGAATTGACCTAGCAGATACTCCAATCACCCTGCCTTACCACCATGCGCTAGTTCCCACATGCTGTCATTCACAGCATCTCTCTTAAAAGTCTCTGATATAGGCAATATACTCTGCTTCTCACCTATTCAGTTTTGAAACTGCCTGATGAGAATGAGCACTGAGTACAAAGTTGCAAAGTGATCCAGGTCCACCCAGCAGTTGCCTGTATCATAATCCAGTTTATCACAATTACTTTTCCTGGTTATATTTTTTCAGGTAGAGAACTTCTGATTTCAGTAGCTCTTTTCAGAATTATTTCTGGGAATAAAACTTCATACTTTTTTATATTTTTTTGATATTAGAAGTATTTGTTTTCATCCTGTTATATTTTGAAAATAAAAATCAAGCTGGTCAAATAAATAGGTATTTTCTAGAAAAAAAAAGTGCTGGTGGCTTGGTTTGATTCAGAAACTTGATTTCCTTGTTGAAAATTAATTCAAAAGCTTAAACAATATGCTCTTAAATGTACTATTATTTTATCACCAATTTAGTACCTAATTTCCTTTAATATCTTGACATGTTTTCTTAAACATTTTAAATTACCATTGATTTGACTGTTTTATTTTGAATATTACCACATGCAACTTTCTGCATCACTCCAGAAATGCCTAGTGTCATTTTTGGGTAACTGCTTAACCACAGTACTTTGCTTTTGCTGTGTGAGGTTCCTTAGCTTCATACATGTTCTAACTATTTTGTAGAGGAAAATAAACAGACTGAATCCTGGTCTAACTGATTGTAGAAAAAAACAAAATGCTGTTCTTGTCACAACCAGTTTCTCAATAACAAAAGACAACACCCTTCTACAAGTTAGTCTGGAGACAAAGCTATACCCAAAATCTTGGTACAGGCCAAAGGGAAAGTGCATCTCAGAGCCATGAGTTTTTGTAGCCTTCTTAGTGTTTAACCAGTATAATATCTGAAATTGTCTAATTAATACAGGAAGAGCCTTATATGTTTTATGCAACTTAATTATTCATAGTGATTACCCTTTTTTCTTTGTTATGCTTACCCTTTCAGTCTCACTCTGGATCCTAAAGCTAGCCCTCCATCCTGCCTCAAGCAGGATGTAGATATGTGGGTAATGACAAATTTACAATAGCTTGAAGTCTCCCTGAGAAGAATATGGTATTCACAGTGCCAGGAAAGGGTTTGCTTCTTCTTTCTCTGTGGTAGCCCTGGCTTGAACTTATTGTCACATTTTTTCTTATCACACTCTCAGTCCTTCTAGGGCACTCCTGGATGAAGTTTAGAAGCTATTCACTCAGCAGCCTCTCCCAGCCTCAGCTGACAGGAGAGAGTCTTAGGGTTTGCACAGTGGCCACTTTTATGTGTGAGATTAGTGGTGTTCTCAGGGCTTCAGCTGCAGAGCCAAGCAATAGTCACTTGATCAACAGGAAGCTTTTAAAATAAGCTAAAATTAGCTCATATCAAGCCAGAGCCAGACAAGTCTTGACCTCTTGTAATGCCACATCAATATAAAGCCTACATCCTTGTAGTAAAGGCAAAGATCATGTTTATTGGACTGTACTGATAGTCCTGAGGACTTCACAGCTATTGAAGTACTTTGCTTCAGTTTTTACTGCTAAGGCCAATCTTCAAGAATCCCAGACCCTGGAGGCAAGAAAGTCTAGAGAAAGGAAAACCTTCCCTTCATTGAGGATGATCAGGTTAGAGATCATTTGGGCAAACCTGTGGGCCCCAATTTTTGCTGAGGGAGTTGGCAGATGTTATTCCTAAGCCATTCTCCATGATCTTTGAGAGGTCATGGAGAGCAGGATATGTGACTGAGGGACTGGAGGAAAGCTAATATCACTCCAGTCTTCAAAAAGGGCAAGAAGGACTCAAACATACAAAAATAAACAATTAAATGAATGTTTTGACATAGAAAATATGGCTTCCTGGAACAATACCTTAAGAATGACTTTTGAGCTCAATCAAAGGAATTCAGTTTTTTAGTTCAAACTAGTATTTGACCAGGACCAGGAGGCAATGATGGACATAAGTTATTTCGTCCCCGTAGTGAACATAGGCCAGAAACAGGGCAAATAATCTCCCCAGAATCCATGTTAAATTATGCCATAGTTCTTTCCCAGCTTCTGGACACAGCTAAGATGCTCCAAGTCTTTTTTGCAATGACTGTTCTTTATATGAGGCAGGCTAAGAATGGATGGTGACAGCAGGAAGACTGGGAGCAAGTCCTTATTTTGTGTGTTCATTTTTTAAAGAAGCTTTTTAGGTATTTCAGATGCAAGGGAAGTCAATCAAACCTGATTCAAGCTTTTTGTCTTAAAATTTAAAGAAAAATGTAAATGGCTGAAGGGTTGTCATGGAGAAAGTGAGTAATAAAATGAGTAGGTTGTACAGAAAGATGGTTTTCCTCTTAGATAATCTGTTATGGTAGTCCAAGTTAAATTACCCATCCCGTTCACTCTGAGGCAATAGTATGATGATTGTAGACTGCCTGGTGTTGTTTATTGATTGCCTTTGGCCATTATCCAGCGTTTTGACAGAGTGATGCAATGCCTGGGGGCTGTTTGCCTTATGAATGTCAGTATTCAGCTAGAAAAGTCTTTGCTGATCAGACCTTAAGATACCCTGCAACCTTTGGTAACAAATAATCTTGCCTGTTAAGCTTTCCTAGTACATGTTCTGACTGCTCCAGATTGGTTTCAAGGACTAGTTTTATCCAAGAAGTAATAGTCTCTTAAGTTATTTGCTGTACTCCATAACACATTCTTCAGCATCTGTTACCTTACCACATTATTAAAGTAGGCTATTGTACATTACCCTTGCTTAAATAAATATACCACATTACAGAAAAATCTGCACTTAGATTAAAACAGTAAAGCTATGTTTGCTATAGAATTGCAAAATATAGTCTTAAAGTGTTGTGTGGAAAAAAGCATCCACACAGTGGGGTTACTCTAGGGATGAATGCAAGTCTTTCCTTACATGATCATCATGATCATGTAAATGCAATGAAGGCACTGTTGAGGGACCTCATTAAGAGTGATATTTTTTCTTTCAGCATTACTGTGAGGAACTTTAAAACTACATTACAAAATTGAGACTCAACCCTTTCACACACTTTGTGGGTTAAAGCAATCCAATAAGTGGGAACAGCTGTGACTTTAATCACATAAGAAATAAACCCTTCCATTATGCCCTGCTGAATGCAGAGACAGAATGCAATAACTAAACACCAAAAGGCAGGAGGCAATCAGTGGTGTATTTATCTCCTTTTATTGCTACATGGTATGCTAATTTCTGTTAAAGTAATGCTCTTTTTAAAAAAATCTATTATTGACTTAGATAAGATTCATCAGCAAAATTATAGAGAGTATTTTTAAGGCATATAAAGGTTAAAGTCTTATTCTTCAACAGACTTTAAGAACTTATCTTGCCTTTAAACACTTTATACATTAATTTCATAATTTTCCATACCCACATTTGCATTTTGTCATTTACAATGCATGAGCAAGAAAATCAGTTGGAAGTACAGTATGTTCTGTTGTTTTCTTACTCTACAAGCCTTGAGTAAGAAAATAAACCTTTCCTTCATAAAGTTATCAAAAAGGAAATATAACATTTACCTGTACCAGGCTCAAGTACATAAGTATTTTATTTTTTACAGGTATGAAAGATCAGCCTTTCTACATTTAGTGAGTCTTTTTTGATAAGTAAGGGTTGTAAATTAAGGCACTTAGCCTTAATGATAGGATTGTCCTGTGAAGTGGGGAAAAAATTAAAAATTACTTTCTTTTAAAGTGCGAAGAAACATGGCATAATGTAAGTTGAGGGTTTTTGGATGGTAGAAAATGAAAGAAGGAAATACTACATGCCAGGAAGAAACTATGTATTTTATAATTAACCCCACAATGCTTAGTAATTTGTATTGCTTTTTTTTCTCTAGTGCAGATCTCTAAAATGCTTTGCTTCTGTAATTGCACATGTGCCAAGTTCTAAAAATGAGGAAACAAAAGCATAGAGACACATGCAGTGGCATTAATCCCAACTAACTTTAGATTGCTCTATGTGGACTAGTTATATTGGTGTTTTGATATGGACAGTTTCTCCTCATGTCTTAAGTGCAGCACTAATTTTAAAGTTTATAATCTTATTCTAAAACATTTGAAGACATCTTAATTAGGTCAGGCAAATTGATTTCTAAAGCAGTTATTTGTCTTCATGTATGGAAATTAAACCCATGGAATCTAACTCAGGTAAATCACACCCTATGATTTTTATCAGCAGCAGAAAGTAAGTCTCTGGCAATGCTAGGAAGAGACTAACTAGTCCTTTATGTCCTGATGCAAAATTTAAAGTAGGTTATTGTACTGGAGAGTGAGATTTGAATGATGAGAGATTACATAAAAGTGTCAAATATCTCAGAGCTTTCACGTGAATTAAGCCTGTTCTGTTACCCAGCCAAATTCAAATTTTAAAGCTAGATGCTGGAAAAAGGAATATCTCATGAAACCCCTTTTGCCTGAGAAATGCCATTTTATGGTTTTAATGAGTTTTACACCTTGCAAATTAATTGACAGTGCCTATTTCAAATGAATTAACAATAAAAGCTTGAAGTGAGTTTGCTACATAGGAATAGCAATGGCTAGAAATAATGAAGAGATCTATCAGCTTAAAAAAGTTCATGATATTTTCTCAAGCTTGAGAGACTTTTGGCAAACGAGAAAGTTTCTCATAGGTGATGGGTCTGTAGGACAGACTCTGGGCAGCTGTTCCAGGAGAAGTCAGTCAACACGGCTGAGGTTGTGAAAGTATGGGAGGACCAGTTCTGACAAGGGTGGGCTGAATAATAGGTGTTTCAAGAAACAAATGCTACTGATATCTGAAAATATGTGGAGAGGCCCATAATGGGAACACAGATGATTGGGTGAGATTCATTTAATTTGTTTTCAAACACTTGCAGTATATCTGTTTGCTGCCGAGCAAGATTTCTTTCATGTGTGCTGATCAGCCACAGATACTTTTAGGGAATATTTAATGATTCTTTACCTTTTTGTTATTTATATTATTGTTATTATTTATATTAATATTCTATTAATATTTCATTTTATAGGGACTATTTTACCTGATCTACATTAGAATGAACTGAATTGTTCCCTGGAGTATCATTAACTCTAAAGAGAGGCTGGTAAGAATAATTTGAGTATAGATGATCTTGTTATGAATTTAATTTGGCAACATGGATCCAAGCCATCAGTTTCCTCGTTTGATAAGGTGTGAGTAAAGAATTTTCATGACCATGACAAGGCCAAGAAGACACCTCTAAAGTAAATTATACCCATCATGGTTGAACAAGTCGTGCGCATCAAAGGGTATGACATCCTACCAAAATCCTTATAGAGTACATAAAATTCACATAGCAGCCTGACTATCTCCTTGTAGCATTCTTCTACTGTTTTCAAAAGCTTGAGGTGTACAGGTATCATCTGCCTTCGGCTCTCGTTTCTTCCTTTCAATAACTTTTGCCTATTCAAGTAGCATATATAGCTGTCCTTCCAAATCCTTGGATATTTGGCCTGCTTGGAGATTTGTATCTCCTTACTTTACATTTGACTTTCCATGTCCTTCTGAGTTGTGCTAGCAGACAAATTACTTGCTTCAGTATTAACTATTATATTATTATTAATTAAATATATCAAAGTGCTTAGCTCCCTTGTGTCCATACAGTTTCAGATCATTCATGTACAGTACCTATATAATTGTCAATTTTCCATTCCTGATAGCAAATGTCCATAGTCTTTTCATTGTTATTTTTTTTTACAGAAAGTGAATAGTAATTGTATGAATAGAAACTGTATGTTTTTCTAAACTCTATTAATAAATATTTTCAAGAAGACTGATTACTTTTCATGATTTTGCTGTTGTTGAAGAAATACTTTGTTAAATGTATGGAAATAAGAAATCCATGAAGGATTTCTAGAGTAAACTTTATCAAGTTAGTAATTTATAAATTAATAAGTTTGTGGTTATTTTTTGTGTTTGTGTCAAATGACATCCTTTTTTTTCTGCATGCCAGGTATCTACAGCTTTCAGATCATTTGCAGTTCGCTAAGGAAATTTAGCAGTTAGAAGGAGTACTCTATTTTGTATTTTTAAGTAAATAAAATACAGGTTCTGTAAATGTTTTTTGTATTTCTCGGTGATGGAAAACTTGAATGGAAGACAGTTATTTCTCAGTTTACATAAACACACATTTACAGTAGCAGCTTATGCCTCAGTCTACGCATGAATATCATGAGAAATTTTGCCTGCTTTTCCACAGTGCCGTGTCCTTCCACCAGATTCTTGGAACTAACATATAGGGTCATGACAAAGCAATGCTGCAGCACCAGGGATGTGAGCTCTAAATGATGCTTAGAGAAGCAGGAGACAGCAGCAATGTGATACAATGTAGGTGAGATGTCCTCTTTCTTGTAAATTTCTTCAGTAAATTTGAAGTAACACAAGATCTTTGAGTACACACTCTAGCTCAAAGGTAAATTGAGTTAGAAGATGAAGGACTACCTTTATATTGAAGAAGATATTTGAAATAGAAAAACCTCTGACCTTTCTATTCTTTAGTCTCTCCAGCCTCGTAGTAAAAAAAGATGACTTCCAAATGACATGACTGATCCTTAGCATTTTAAAGTCAGCATGTCTCTACTAATTCAAATTTAGATGTACTAAAGATGAGATTTTTCAGATATTAAAAGTTTCATCCTCAAAACATGTAAAATGTGGTTGTGGGAACTGCAAGCTGTCCTGTTCCCACTTTGTGGATAATTAAAGAAGGAGAATAATAATTGCTGGTAGTGCACCTGGGTCTTGAACAATACAGGGAAGTGTTTGGGTGCGAGGTCAGGCTGAGAAGCAGCCTGGGGAGTGACTGTTTATAGAATGGAATTTATAATGACTGAAAACAGTCACTGGGAATGATGCAGTTGCTGTTTGGCTTCATGCTTAGACCCATATCTGTATGCTATACATTACCGTGCTTGAGCAAGTAAAGTAGAACTAGTTGTGAAAGCAATGCGTGTGTGTTTAGCCTCTTTCATTACAGATGCCGCAGAAGCCATACTAGGAAAGGTAAACACGACAACTATTCAGCTTATCATCTTTACTATTAATATCTCTGCAGAAGTTCAGTCAAAAGACTATTAGTTTTCCAAAGAGTTTTCCTCATTGCTAAAAAGCCTCTGTATGAAACGCATGAAAGAAACTGTTAATGGTACTATGACAGCATCTTTGGGCTCTCAGCCAGATGCCATATTCAGCTGGCAAAACTAACTCTGATCTTTCTTCTGTGTAGACAGAATTGTGAACTACGAAGGATCAGATGAGAGTTTGTGGTATATTGTCAATAAGCCATATTTTTTCTTGATACAAAAAGGATGTATGAACTTCAGAAGTGTATCAGTATCGGAGTATCATCTCTATACTTCAAGTATACAGACTGATGCTGTTAAAGAATAAAGAATGAATCAGTACATGTTTCCAAGCTCATTTTCTTGATGGAAATAGGAAAACAGCTGTGTGGATGTTATTATTCTCTGTCCTGGCATGTTAAAGTAGTGGGATAGATCAGCTATAAATAATCTTGCCAAACATGGATATCTGTAACATAGATATCTAGAGCAAGGCTAAGCCTTTTAAGGCTACCTTCAAGATTGATGGAGAGAAATAGGTACCCTTAGAGGCACGTTCACATATTCTAATTTAGAACACCACTCAGGCTTTCTTCTTCTCCAAAAATACCTTTCTCTCCACTGATTATAAAAAGAAATAGTACTTAGAAATATGTAATGAGATACTTTCCTACAACCTAGCTGCATTGCTTCACTAGACTTAGTTATGAAAGCAAATAGATATGAAGGTTAAATTTCTTCTAACAAAATTTTATGCAGAAGTTTGAGATTGGAAAAACTCTGAAACGTAAGCAAGATTAATAACAAAAAATTATTTGCTGTTGAATTATATTCTTTATTGTGCATCAATTAACTTCTTTTAGATTAAATGAATTATAGTATTTCAAATTAACTCAAGTGCTAAAGATAAATAAAATCTTAAAATATTAATTTGTTTAGGAATTTGTGTCTGCTTTTGTTTTTTTGGGTGTTTTTTGATGTATTTTCTTTTAAAGGACATAATGTTCTAAATCTTGAGTATACAGATTTTCCTTCAGGCTAAAGAAATTCATAGTCCATGGAGGAAGTTCTACTTTACTGCCACCAACTAAAGAGTGAAAAGGAAAATGCAAGCCATCATTAGAACTCATTGGTTAGAAGCCAATTCAGTACATTTAATTTTAGGTAATATTTAAAGAAAAAATTATTATTGCTAATTGAGTTATATATAAAAGAAATCACATACTACACTTCAAAGTAACCAAACAGCTTACTTTCCAATCAAAATAATTAAAACACAGCATTAGACCCACTCTTCAGCCAGAATAAATTTTATTATCTCTGTGGCAGTCTAGGAAGCTAGCTGAAGGCCTAGTCTAATCCTATTAATATTCATGATTTACATCCCTGTTTTCTCTTATAAAATTATTTATAATCTTTTTAAATTCCTGGTTCTCCTGAGTCTCTTAAGATAGTAAGTAATCTCTCTGAAGCTTACTGAGCAAATACTTCTCAGTTTCAGCTGATGGGTTTCTTTATTTTTCCTACAACTAACTGGATCAGAATTTTTTTCATATTTGTCATTTCATTGGAGCAAGGTGGTGTTATTTTTTCCCCTCTTTTATTGCTTTGGTATTTGATGCAATATCAGAAGTTTTCCATAAATTTAAAAATAGCTACCTATTTTCGAAAGTACTTACTCTAGGTTTCAATTAATAAAAATACATTCCTAGTTACTGTTCTGATGCAGTCAATGCAAAAGAAATTTTTTTTCTTTGACTTCGCAATTCATATAGAGCAAAGCTGTGAAATTCCTGTAGAGAGGAAGTGATAGGCTTGCCTCTGAAGAGTAACATGCATCTAGCAGCATCTCTCTGTCTGTTAGCTGGTTTAACCATATATGTGTAACTGTGTATGTCTGTGATCCTTCTGTGTGTATGTGTTCATTTCCATAATCATCCTGTCCTTTCCCATGACCAGATTTGACTCATCTCAGTAGACTTATATAGCAGAAGAAGATGCCATCTAAAGTGAGTAATATTCTCAGAAGTTGTCCCTGAACGTTCAGCTGCAACTGAGCTCCAAGTACGTTACTCATGTTAACAGGGCTTCGTCTGTAATGAACTACTGCTTTACTTCAGTACAGTGTCAGAATTCATATCATCTGAGTCATTGCAATTCTGGATGGATGGTGATTCTTGGTATTCAGTGAATAAAGATCTAACTTTTTTTAGAAAAGTAAGATCCCAAATATATGATGTTTTAGAGAAAGGTTGGGATTCTTTCTTCTGTAAAACATTCTTTGTTGTAGCTGGAATTAAAGAAAATGTTTATTGAGCTCCAGACATATGGCACAGATTAGAAAACTTCTAGGATGGAGCTCTGATTGGTGGGTTAATTCTAACACAATAGATTAATCAATGTAAACCACATAGCTCAGTTGAAACTGCTGTTCCAAATTGCCTATTTCATCCTCTTCCAGCAGAGAAAATGCCAGCCTTTCTCTCTGAAGTAAAATCTTCTTGTTATAACAATGAAGGAACTCCAGAGTTACTGTTATTGTGAAACATCTGGTAACTACAAGATGTAGCTCCTGTGAGATAATCACATCCCTGTAAAATTAGAAGAACTTACTGAACTTTGTAGTATTTCAAGTTTTGTAATACCCCTGAGCATGGTTGGCTCATAGTTCCGTAATCACTTTACCTCTGCACCAGAAATGAAACCACAGATGTTACACTTTGCTGTAATGGCCACTGCTTAACATAAATAAATGATCAAAATAACAGTGTTGTTCATATATAAAATATATACACCATAATAAATACCGTGGGATTGAAAGTTGCTGGGAACACACTAAAATAGGTGCACAAGGCCTCATTATGGACAGCATTAAAAATAGATCAGAAGATAGAAAAGTGAAAAATGAAAACAACAGCTCTTCATTTCCACTGCAGTACTTTTATTGTGAAATTTGCATCATTTTTTTCCCCTGTTAGAACATTTTCTTTCCAAAATAGTAGCGTAGTCTGGAACAACTTTGCTGGAGTCTTTTTCTTCTGCAATTTAGGAAAGAAAAAAGAAAATTAAAAAAATTAAATTTTGTGTTTTGCTAACACAATTAAAAGAAACATGAGCCTCTAAGTAAAGCATAGGTCACCTAAGTAAAATTAATCCCCAGAGATAATGAGAACTTTGTACCTTCAACTTTTCTTGAGCTTTTGAAATTATTTTTTCAAATATCTGTAAATTAAAAGGGAAGTTTTACAGAGAAAAACAGGTCCTCAGAGTGAAATAGCTCGTGAAGTAGATACAATAGCCACTGTTGCTCTCTGAGCACCACTTACTTTATCATCTGATCTAGACAAATCTTAGAAAAATTACTCAGTCAGAGAATATAGTTCTGGTGTTACAAACAGATATAATAAATACCTTATTAGAAAAATGTATTTTTAGATAGTTTCCACTTGGTATAAACAACGAGGAATTTGGAATCAGTTAAAAAAACGATGACTGCAAATGAAGTAAAAATGATATAAATGACACTTCTTGATATTGTACAGGAATGACTGGTAATCCTAAGGTACAGCAGAAATATTCTTGGCAGGTAATGTGATATATTTTAAGGGCAGTTTCCTCAGGGGTAGTTCTGCACCATCACTTACTGCTTCTAATGCATATTTCAGGAAACAGAATTTATCAAAAGGAGTTACATTTTAGTCTTACAAAAAACACCATATTGAATCATAAGAGAATAGAATCAAATACTGTTTAAGCAGTGTTGGTAGAAATGGTACATTCTCATGTTAAAAAACAGCTAACAATTGTCCCTTGAGATACGACCTCACTTGCGTGTGTTGATTTTCTGTGTCCTGCAGCTTGCAGGGACATTTCCACCTCTTAAAATGCTATAGTTTTGATTTTTATATCGTTCAACAACCATTCCACATTCACTAACAGGTAACCTATGGTGACTCAGGCCTTCTAGCACAATGATAATTCATTCAGTATTGTACAGCCAATCAAATATTAGCAACAGCACTGTATTTGTATTATAATAACAAGAGTGGTTTATTGGTTGCAGAGTTTTTTTGTTTGGATTTTTTTTAAAATGTAATTACTCTATTTTTTTGTATCTTTGCTCTGAACTTCTAATTGTATGTCAGAGTATAGTTTACATAGGTCTAAATACTAGACGCCGTGTTTATAGCTGATTGAGTAAGGTCTTACGCTAGGGACACTGGGGCCCATCTCCACTATACTTTTACCAAGCATTGCTGTGGTAAGATCTTCCTGAGTTTTCTACTTACACTAAGCAGAGGCAGTGACTGTGTACACAGGATGAGGAAATACACTTTGGAAACAAAATAAACTGGGCCTTTACAGTAGCTCTCAGTGAGGGGGAGATTCCCACCAGCTGAGAAGCTTTGGACCTGCAATTGCAATTTCTGATTTGAACCTCTAGGAAAACAAACAAACAAACCAACTTGAAAGACACAAAAGAGCCAAAATAACTGGAAAAACAAGCAAACAAACAAAACCCACACAAACTTTCTGTGTTGTCTTGGTAGAGCCATTTCTAAAGCCCTATTGCACATATAGCGCACAGTAGTGAAATTCGGCACACAAGAAAATTACCTGTATTATCTCTACCTACCTTTCACTCCTACTTGGTAAAGTGGTATCTATTTGCAGTAATGTGAAGGGAGGGCTTCTGTGAGCATGACTTTTAAAAGATCAAAAGTTCTCCTGTGTCTGTAAAGCCTGTTACTGCACGGTACTGAATCCAGCAGAAGGTAACCTAATAAAGCAAGAACTTTATACTCCTTTAACAAGGCACTTTTTTTTAATTTTCATTTGCAAGAATGATGTATATAGGTGAGCAAAGGAGATTTGTCTGGTGAGCTTAATGGGCAATATGTTACTTTTTTGCAGTAGTACTTCTGTACCATATGGCACATGCAAGTGCTAGAGTCTCTTCAGGTGGAGGTGTTTTTTGATAGTTCCATGTATCAGAACAGTCAGAAACTCTCAAGCATTTTTTGATCTGCAGTAAATATAGCCAGTGACACTGTTCTACTATTTTTTATTAAGATGCTATGATGTTAATGGGATATAAATTTAATCTGTGTAAGTCTGTGGTAAATGCCTTCAGAAACTGTAATAGACAAGCATACACATTCCAAGCAGGCAGGCACATGGCAGCATAATGAGCACCTGGCAAAAAGCAGTGTGCTCTGCTTGTCCTGAGATTCTAGCACCTGGTAGAGTTAGTGTAGCTACATAGAGACAGTTCCTGTTCAAGAATGCAAGCACCCAGTTTTCCAGCTGTGGGTTGTGTGTATGGATATTCCTAGAGGTGGAAAATCATTGCGAACAGGAGTGTAATAGGTGTGACCAGATTAATGAACTGCTCTGGTTGATGCCTGAGCTGCAGGAAGAGGTTGCAGACTTAGGGCTGTTCAAGAGTTTGAAAGGGAGTTTGATCAATGGAGCTGTACCACGCCATCTATGATGTATGGAAGCCAACTTAGCATGATCACTACAGAGGTTGGCCCTGGATCTGGTTTGTGCCAGAAGGAAGGAAACATAACATGACAAGGGATAAGGAGGGGTGGAAAAAGGCTGTAGCATGGACTGGTAATAGAAACCCCTTCTCTAAGATAGCCTTACAAAACAGGTATGAGGCCCTAGGTACAGTAGATTAAACACATATGAGGCAGAGGAGCAGAGGAACCTGTGCAAACAGCCTTGCAAACGTCAGAAAGACCAACCCCTCACAACAAAACCTGCATTAAAACCAGTGCCAAGAAGAAACAATGGTGAGTTATCGTCTTCGGTGATTCTCTCCTGTGTGGAAAAGAAGCACCCCTTTGCAGACTGGACCCTCTTTTCAGGAAAGTTTCCTGCCTCCCTGGGGCCCAAATTAGGAATAGCACCACAAGACTGAAAAACCTAGTACAACCTTCAGACTAATGTCAAATCCTGCTCTTTTATGTGAGTGCTAATGATGCAGCAACAAAAAGTAGTCCAACTGTGAGATGAGCTGGCTCACTGTGCCTTGGGTGAAGAACTGGCTGAACAACAGGGCTCAGAGGGTTGTAGTGAATGGGGGTACATCTGTCTGGTGATCAGTCACAAGTGGTGTTCCTCAGAGTTCCATTCTGGGGACAGTTCTGTTCAATATATTTATCAATTGTCTGGGCACAGGAGTTGAATGCAGCATTAGCAAGTTTGCTGATGATACCAAACTGGGGGGTGATGTTGACTCTCTTGAGGGACAAAATACTTTGCTGAGGGATCTAGATAGACTGAAACATTACGCTATGATTAATGGGATGAAATTTAACAAATGCAAATGCTGGATTCTGCATCTAGGGTGGAGTAATGCTGAGCACACATATAAGTTGGTGTCATCTGCATACTTTCTGAGGATGCACTGGATCTGACTTTCTATGCCACTGAAGAAGATACTAAACAGTATTGGTCCCAATACAGTGTCCCTAAGGGACACCATTTGTCACTGATCTTCCTCTGAACATCGAGTGTTTGACTACTGTCCTCTGTATGTGACCATCCAACCATTTCCTCATCCACTGTCCACCGTCCAACAGTCCATTAAAAAAATCTTTATTTCTCCAGTTTAAAGAGAAGGATGTTGTGTGGGACTGTGTCAAAAGCCCTACAGAAGTCTGAAGAAGACTTAGCACTTAGGAAGCATTTCTTTACTGAGAGGATGGTCAAAGGAAGATCAGGTTTGAGACCAAGGAAACTGAAGGTGTACAAGTCCATGGGACCTGACCAGATGCATCCATGGGTCCTGAGGGAACTGGTGGTTGTAGTTGTCAAACCCTTATCTATCATATTTGAGAAGTCGTGGATGTTTGATCAAGTTCCTGCTGACTGGTAAAGGGGTAATATAATCCCCATTTTTAAAAATGGAAGAAAGGGAGACCTGGGGAACTACAGGCCAGTCAGTCTCACCTTGGTGCCTGCCAAGATCATGGAGCAGATCCTCCTGGACTCTGTGATAAGGCACCTGGACAAAAAGGGGGACATGGACAATCACTGTTTTTATTTTGATCACACAGAGTTACCTGTTGTAGTATGACTTAATAAAGACTAAAAGAATAAAACAGCCATATAAGCCAAACAGACCTTTTCCTAACCTCAGTGTACTCTGACCCCACTGGCAGCTTTTTTAATTCTGAGCATTTCCTAACTATAGCATTAGCTTTTATTCTAGGGAATAATATATTAAACAGAAAAGAATTATAGAAAAATTTCTGTACTTCAGCTTTGACAGTAAATCTTTGTGTAGTTCTGGGCAAATTAGTTGATGTTCCTATTTTAGTTACTTGCAAGAGTACAATGAAGACTTAAGAACACTGAGTGCAAATGCTAATAGTGCCCAGAGGTCTTGTAGTTATTGTACATGAACAGGCTTTCATTTAATTTGTTGATTTCATGAAGGTATTAATACTCAGACATGTTGAACATTGACTTTCAGAGCATTTAGAGCTTTATTACAAGGGTAAACTCCAACAAGGCAGAATTTTACAGGCAAGCCTGAGAGCTGCCTTTTCACAGATTTGGTATCAGACCTGTCCAGCCTGGTGTTCATGTTCTACACCCTTTGATCTGCTCATGCACGAAATGTCAGAAAGAATAAAAGCTTGGTTATTTTAAGTCTAATGTATTAGATTTGTTGCTGATAAGTGGCCTTTTACATGTGGACATACACTGGTCAGGATTTCCTAGTATCTTATGATTTGGATTTTGCTATCTGGAAGTTAATGGTGAAGCTAAAAATGAGTATTTTGTAAGCAAGTAACAACTCATCATCAGCTCTCAACAGAAAAGCACATAAGCAGGTTACACTGAAACATAAATATGAAGGCTCAAAAGATCCGTTGAACCCTATTCTGATCTGAAGAATGAAAATACTGGATTTCTTAATGATAATTTCTTTTTCTTTAAAATCCATATAAACAGAAAGAATACAGATTCCACACTGAATATAGGTAAAAAAACTCACAAATAAATCTGAGGAATCTGTATGTATGATTTTATCAGATATTTTGCTCATCTCAGCATTTTTCTATTACAGTTACCAAACCTTATCATATTCAATGAATCTTAATTTTATCTAATACTTAAAAAAGATTAATATATTAGTGATTTTCATAACACATAAATGGAGAGAAGCACTAATATGATACAGCAGTATTTGTTAGAAAGTGTAAGTGTAAGACTCAGTTCTGCTTTTTCAGAGAAAAATCAGTGCTGTCTGCTCTTTTTTTTAACATTGCTTACAGGGAAGCCCCCGTTATTGAGCGACCCTAAAATTACCACCAGTACTTTAAATGGACAGCTGCTTCTTCAGTGAAGATAAGAGACTGAAAATGTCTAGCTATTTCAGAAATTAGGAAAACAGTAACTTTTTTTTTTTTTTTTTTTTTTTTTTTCTATTGGGCAGTGAGTTCAGGACATCTGAAAGGTCCAAAGTATGATTTCCTGTAATACATGTACATTTTCAGCCTTTTTTTTAAATTAAACACATTAGTAAGTGATGTACCAGCATAAGTCCAAGACAGGTAGACCCACAATATATATAGAACGAAAAATAAACTTTGCTTTATAGACTACAAAACTGAGTACCTTTACCAGAACTCGATTCTTTTATAAAACAGCTCAAGCTTGATTTTCTGAGCCACAGCTTTCATCATAGCTACATAATACTTGTTAAAGCTGGGAGAAGAAACGGATGTAATATTCTTCTGTGTGTACTTACTAGAATCAGGAAATGAAATCTTCAGGTCCATTCCTCTGCTACAGAGGGTTCCATTTTTTTATCTTGAAGTGTTATCGAGTGTGCCAATTACTTCTAGATGCCGCACCGGAAAAACAGTTTTCCTTCTGGTGCATGACAGATGCATTGGGTACCCATAGGAATCCTAGGAGACACTAGATATTTATGCAGTGTTGTCCAAATAACACTTTTGATCCACCGCTTTTGACCTTCTTCCTGGTTGAAAGATGTAAATAGGATAAGAATTGATACAACACAGAATCAACAAAGTAAAAGATGAGGATAGATGCACAGACATAGAATATGTGTGGGTCATTGACCTTAAGACTGCTGCTCTGACTCAGTAGGTAGACCATACAAATAATCCACATGCCTCTAAGTCTGATACAACACCTCAAAGGTGCAGGTAACTTCCTTCCTTCCAAGACCTTTATTAATGCTTTTTTATTTTCCATGGATCAGTACAACAAGTTTGGTTTTTGAGCCAATTTTTTTTCTGCTTAAATACCTTTCTTCTGTTATTTCTGCCTTAATGTGTGAGAGGCACACACTCTGCATAGGCAGTGTTTTCAACCCCATTCTGAATGTGGGAGCTATGGGGGTAAAAAAAAGAAGGCATGACATGCACTTATTCCTTTCGTGGTGGTTGCTGCTGAAGGAAGAGGAGAAAGGAAGTAGGATGGGAAGGGGAACTTGAGGGATGTCAGTTCAGACAAAGAATCATAGAATCATAGAATAGTAAGGGTTGAAAAGGACCTCAAGATCATCGAGTTCCAACCCCCCTGCCATGGACAGGGACACCCCCCACTAAACCATGCCATCCAAAGCTATGTCCAACCCCACCTTGAACGCCGCCAGGGATGAAGCATTCACAACCTCCCTGGGCAACCCATTCCAGGGCCCCACCACCCTCACAGTAAAGAATTTCTTCCTCAGATCCAATCTAAACCTCCCCTGTTTAAGTTTAAACCCATTACCCCTTGTCGTCTCACCACAGTCCCTAATGAAGAGTCCCTCCCCAGTATCCCTATAGGTGCCCTTCAGATATTGGAAGGCTGCTATGAGGTCTCCACACAGCCTTCTCTTCTCCAGGATGAACAGCCCCAATTTTCAAAGCCTATCTTCATACGAGAGGTGCTCCAGTCCCCTGATCATCCTCGTGGCCCTCCTCTGCACTTGTTCTAACAGTTTCATGTCCTTTTTATGTTGAGGACACCAGAACTGCACACAATACTCCAAGTGAGGTCTCACGAGAGCAGAGTAAAGGGGCAGGAGCACCTCCCTCGACCTGCTGGTAACGCTCCTTTTGATGCAGCCCAGGATACGGTTGGCCTTCTGGGCTGCAAGTGCACACTGCCGGCTCATGTTCATTTTTTCATCAACCCACACCCCCAAGTCCTTCTCTGCAGGGCTGCTTTGAATCTCCTCCCCGCCCAATCTGTAGCTCTGCCTGGCATTGCTCCGACCCAGGTGGAGGACTTTGCACTTAGCATGGTTAAACTTCATTAGGTTGACATCAGCCCACCTCACAAGAAGCTAAAACCCCATTAGTTCCTTTGGTATCACCCTCTGCAAAGTCCTGGATATCTTCTGCTTCTCCTACATGGGATGCAGGCTCATTCTTCTCAAAAGCAGAAGGTACAGAAACGCCCATAGAGGGCTGTATCCTCCTTGGCAACATTTTCTTACATGAGGTACTTCAGTTATGCGTAAAAAGAAAATAAGTTTGGAGGAAGAAAATAACATGAGGGAGAAAATATAAAATGGAAGTTTATAGGAAAATGTAGATGAATGGAGACTAGGAGACATGCAAAACCCCAGCAGAAAAGGTGATAGAGGAAAGAAGTTGAAAACTAAAACAAGAAAACCCAAAAAACTGCTGGGTAAAAAACTTAGGAGCATCAGCTTCACAAGTAGCAGCTGATGTGTGAAATAATTATTTTTATGAATGAAGTGAGATGGTCAGAGTTTTAAAAGGATTTGGCATAATTCTTTTGAAAATCTGTTCCTTCATTATGTTTTCACTTCATTAAGTGAAAAATCTGGTCTTTCAGATACTTTTATCTTAATATAAGGGCTGGACATGAAAACCTGTTCTGTTTTGGTTTTCAGATCTATTTTTACACAGTGGAATAAAATTTATACATTTTTTTTCTGGCACTAACAGTTATTAAACCTACTACAGTATTATTTTTTCCTTCTCCATTTAATCCTTCTCTACTATTTCATAAAAAAATGACTGAACAGGAAAATCTCAGAACTTCTCCCTTCTCATTATTTTATGGCTACAAAAATTTATTCAGAACTTAGGCACGTTCTTAATTTTTTTGCTTCTGTTATAAATGTAACTATCAATTTGCTGATAAAGATGATGATTGTTTGTGCTTGTTGATTAACGCTGATATGAGATGCTTGAACAATCCTAAAACAAGTGATAGTTTGTAAATGTCAAACCTCATAGATGCTTGATCAATCCTGAAACAAGCAGTAGTTTGTAAATGTCAAACCACAATATCCCTCACATTGTTAAAGAATAGAAGACATCCGGGAGGACTGGTAAGAACCAGTCAAGAAGAGATGAACAAAAAGAAGAAAGAGAATGAGCATGCGCCAAGTCAGCCAGGTGGAAAGTACACAGTCAGAAGTCTGTACAAAGGTGACCGAAGAAGACGACTTACTTCATCAAGAGACCACTGCTCGAGACCACCAGGAGGCAGTGCGCATGTGGGACAATATTGCAAAACTAATTAACATGAGAGACAGGAGACAATTTACATATTGTGAAACCACAATGAATATGTATACCTTGATTGTTTAAAAGAATGATTGGTATGTGCCTGAGGTGTGCGTGTTGGTGGAGCAGAGACTCCCCGCTCACCCAGCGCTGCTTTGCTTACTACCTCTCATTAATTAGGCAATAAATTACTCTTGCTACTATAATTTGACTTTGGTCGTTTATAACACTTCTTACACTGAAATTTTAGCCATATTTCAGTAATAACTGGAGTTTAAAAATAGAAACATTTAAAAATAGAAAAAATGAAAATAGATTGCATCAGAGGGGGTGTCCTGGGTGCAGCAGTAGCAGTAATTTTTCTCCTTCTCAGTAGCTGGTGCTGTGGTTCTCAGTGCCGTGTTTTAGACTTTAGTCTGGGAACAGCACTGATAACATCAATGTTTTTAGTTATTGCTCAGTAATGTTTACTCTGACCAAGGCCTTTGTGAGTCTCATGCTTTGCCAGGGAGGATGGGAAACTGGGAGGAAGCAGAGACAGAACACCTGATCCAAACTAGCCAAAGGAGTATTCCATACCACAACACATAATGCCCAGTGTATAAACTGAGGGCAGTTACCTGGAAGGCCCAGATTGCTGCCCAGGTCATGCTGGGCAGTAAAAAAACAAAACACAAACCCAGAAAAGAAGCTGTGGCCAGAAAAGCAAAGTAAAATAGACACTTCAGGCATGTTCACAATTCTGCCTCTTTTTTATCTTTTTTCTGTCCCTTTTTTTTTTTTAATCTAATTATCCAAATCCTACTTGGAAACTTAAAATAATTTTCAGATAATGACTATGACTGTCTCGAGAGGGAACGCCTGCAGTGCCTGATCGGGGGGAGGCTCGAAGTCTACGAGCTTCACCTCAGAGCAGCAACTTGCACCAAGGGAGCCTCAAGTCCCCGACAAGGCCTGCCTGGAGCCTGCAGCACAGCGAACGCGAGCAGCTGACTCAGCGGAGGCGGTGCCAGGAGGACCGGTGGCAGACCTGACTTGTTCAAAACCTGCCCCATGGAGCGCGAGCGACTCAGAGCGCGAACAGGGGGGGTTCGAGGCAATTTGCACGGGCAGGCGAGTGGGGTGGTGAGCGGGATGGTGGGCACTCGCCGTACAAGCAAGGCTCGGTCTGGGAGCTCTGCTCTGGCTGCCCTGACGGTGGCCAGTGTAAGCACCCAGATGGAGCCGATGGGAAGGGAGGCTGCAGTGCAGAGCTCGGAGTGTAGAGAGCACCTGCACTGCTGTCCTGAGGGAAGGGTGAGAAATGGGCAGGGCTGCACTCTGTGCTCCCTGGTGGAGGTCCTCCTGCAGAAGGTGGCTGAGCTGCAGGAAGCTGTTACCAGACTGAAAGGTGCCAAGAAAGCTGAGGGGAAGCAGCACTGCTTGCTCCGGGACCAGACTGTTCCGGGACCTCGAGCATCTGCTGTTACTCGTGCAGGAAAGGACGCTGCTAACCCGGGAAGCTGGGAAACGGTAACAGAAAAAAACAACAAAAAAAGGAGGAAGAGGACAATTAAAAGCAAGGGGCTTCCTCCTACATCTGTTGTCCCCACCCGGAACCTCTTTGCTGTCCTGCAGGGGGCTGATGAGCAACAGCGCTCCCACCAGGCGCAACCAGCTGAACAACAGCACTCCCACCAGGTGCAACCAGCTGAGCAACAGCGCTCCCACCAGGCGCAACCAGCTGATGCACTGGTAAAGAAGATCACTACTGGTGCTGCCAGGAAAAAACGGCGGGTTGTAGTAGTAGGGGACTCTACGCTGAAAGGAACAGAGGCACCCATCTGCCGGCCTGACCCAGGCTCAAGGGAGGTGTGTTGCCTACCAGTGGCTCGGATCAGGGATGTGGCCGAGAAGCTGCCTGCTCTAGTTGGTCCCACTGACTATTACCCACTCCTAGTAATCTATGTGGGTGCTACTGACATAGAAAGCAGTAGCCCGGAGACCATAAAGAAGGACTACAGAGCTCTAGGAGAGGTGGTTAGGGGCTCTGGAGCTCAGATTGTCTTTTCGGCAATTCTCCAGGATACAGGGCAGGACCTTGAAAAGGCTAGGAGGATCGGGCAGGTTAATAAATGGTTAGAAGGGTGGTGCCATAGTAAGGGGTTTGGGTACCTTGAACATGGGACTCAATATAGTAGGCCAGGTCTACTGGGGGCTGGTGGAACTGGTCTGACAAAGAAGGGGAAGAGTGGATTTGGTAGGATACTTGTCAGAGCTAGATGTGTTGGGGGAGGGGGGCATCATTCCATCCCAACACACCCAGTCGGTTGCTAGCACCTATAGTAAACGTTCGGAGCAATGTAGAGATATTCCAGCTGCTCCAGCCAATGAGCCGGCTTCAATTGGATCTCGCCTCAAATGCCTCTACACAAATGCCCGTAGTATGGGGAACAAACAAGAGGAATTAGAGATGTGTGCACGCCTACCGGGGTATGATATCATAGGCATCACAGAAACATGGTGGGATGGCTCCTATGACTGGTGTGTTGGAATGGAAGGTTACCGGCCCTTTAGGAAAGACAGGCCCGGCAGACGGGGAGGGGGAGTTGCTATTTATGTTAGGGATAGGCTAGAGAGTATGGAACTCTGTCCGGGGACAGGTGAGCAGTCGACAGAGTGTTTGTGGGTCAGGGTTAAAGGGAGAGCAGCGATGGGTGACATTATTGTGGGGATCTGTTACAGACCGCCTGACCAAGGGGACTTGCTGGACGAAGCGCTCCATAGGCAGATAGGAGCAGCCTCACGCTCGCAGGCCCTTGTTCTCATGGGAGACTTCAACCACCCTGATATCTGTTGGAGGGATGGTACGGCCCGGCACAAGCAATCCAGAAGATTCCTCGATTGTGTGGAAGACAACTTCCTTCTGCAAGTAATAGAGGAGCCGACAAGGAGAGGTGCCATGCTTGACCTCGTCCTCACCAACAGGGAAGGGCTGGTTGGGAATGTGACGCTCCAGGGCAGCCTTGATTGCAGCGATCATGAGATGGTCGAGTTTGAGATCCTCAGGACAGTGAGAAGAGCGTGCAGCAAGCTCACTGCCCTGGACTTCAAGAGAGCAGACTTTCACCTCTTCAAGAACCTGCTCAGTAAGGTTCCATGGGATACAGCCCTAGAGGGCAGTGGGGCCCAAGACTGTGGGTTGATATTCAAGGATCACCTGCTGCAAGCTCAGGAGCGATGCATCCCGATTAGAAGGAAGTTTAGCAGGAGGGCCAGGAGGCCTCCTTGGTTGGATGAGGAGCTGCTGAGGAAAATTCAAAGGAAAACAGAGGTTTATAAAAGGTGGAAGCAAGGACAGGCAGCCTGGGAAGAATACAGGGATGTTGTCCGGGAAGCTAGGGACCAGGTTAGGAAAGCTAAGGCCCACTTAGAATTAAACTTGACTAGGGATGTTAAGGATAACAGGAAGGCATTTTATAGGTACATTGCAAATAAAAGACATGTTAGGGACAACATGAGTCCTCTCCAGAATTTATCGGGAGAACAAGCTATCCTGGATTTGGAGAAGGCTGAGCTTCTTAATGACTTCTTTGCCTCAGTCTTCACCAGCAAATGCTTTGATCACACCACCCAAGTCTTGGAAAGCAGATGCAGGGACAGTGAGAATGAAGACCCTGGGCCCACTGTAGGAGAGGATCTTGTTCGGGACCACCTTAGGAACCTGAATGTATACAAGTCCATGGGACCGGATGAAATCCATCCGCGGGTCCTGAAGGAGCTGGCAAATGAAGTTGCTAAGCCACTGTCCATCATATTTGAGAAATCATGGCAGTCAGGTGAAGTTCCTGACGACTGGATAAAGGGAAATATAACCCCCATTTTTAAGAAGGGGAAAATGGATGACCCGGGGAATTACAGACCAGTCAGCCTCACGTCTGTGCCTGGCAAAATCTTGGAGCGGATTCTCCTGGAAGGCATGCTGAGGCACATGAAAACCAAGAAGGTGCTTGGTGATAGCCAGCACGGCTTCACTAAGGGGAAGTCATTCCTGACCAATGTGGTGACCTTCTATGAAGGGGCTACGGAACTGATGGACAGGGGCAGAGCAGTTGATGTCATTTACCTGGACTTGTGTAAAGCCTTTGACACTGTCTCACATGACATCCTTCTCTCTAAGTTGAAGAGACATCAATTTGATAGGTGGCCCACTCAGTGGATAAAGAACTGGCTGGATGGCCGCACGCAAAGTGTAGTGCTCAGTGGCTCAGTGTCCAGCTGGAGGCCAGTAACGACTGGTGTCCCTCAGGGATCGGTGTTGGGACCGGTCTTGTTCAACATCTTTGTGGGTAACATGGACAGTGGGATTGAGTGCGCCCTCAGCAAGTTTGCCAATGACACCAAGCTGTGTGGTTCGGTTGATACATTGGAGGGAAGGAATGCCATCCAGAGGGACCTTGACACGCTTGTGAGGTTGGCTGATGCCAACCTGATGAAGTTTAACTATGCCAAGTGCAAGGTCCTCCACCTGGGTCAGAGCAATCCCAGGTGCAGCTACAGGCTGGGCAGGGAAGAAATTCAGAGCAGCCCTGTGGAGAAGGACTTGGGGGTGTTGGTTGATGAAAAAATGAACATGAGCCAGCAGTGTGCGCTTGCAGCCCAGAAAGCCAAGCGTATCCTGGGATGCATCAAAAGGAGCATGACCAGCAGGGGGAGGGTGGTGCTCCTGCCCCTCTACTCTGCTCTCGTGAGACCTCACTTGGAGTATTGTGTGCAGTTCTGGTGTCTTCAACATAAAAAGGACCTAGAACTGTTGGGACAAGTGCAGAGGAGGGCCACGAGGACGATCAGGGGACTGGAGCACCTCTCATATGAAGATAGGCTGAGAAAGTTGGGGATGTTCAACCCGGAGAAGAGAAGGCTGCGTGGAGACCTCATAGCAGCCTTCCAATATCTGAAGGGGGCCTATAGGGATGTTGGGGAGGGACTCTTCATGAGGGACTGTGGTGAGAGGACAAGTGGTAGTGGGTTCAAACTGAAACAGAGGAAGTTTAGATTGGATCTGAGGAAGAAATTCTTTACTGTAAGGGTCGTGAGGCCCTGGAATGGCTTGCCCAGAGAAGTTGTGAATGCTTCATCCCTGGCTGCGTTCAAGGTGGGGTTGGACATAGCCTTGGATGGCATGGTTTAGTGGGAGGTGTCTCTGCCCATGGCAGGGGGGTTGGAACTAGATGATCTTAAGTTCCTTTCCAACCCTAACTATTCTATGATTCTATGATTCATCTTATCCAAGCTCTGTTCTCACAATCTTTTAGTCATAAAAATTTCTATGGGTATCAGAGAAAGATAGTGACTTCTGAAAAGTAATTAACTCTGTTTTAATGTAGATACTGCAAGATAATTTCTGGAGATTTCTGTATCCAGTATTTGCATAGGGGTCTGAAGCCAAACATCCAGCTATAATGATCTAGTGGTATTTGTGATATCCCACAGTATTTCAGCTGTCTTCACAGAACTGAAGAACATGAAATAAGGTTCGTGGCTGTCATGCCCTTCTGAAGGAATAACTGGATGGTAGATGGGATACCCTAAATTGCCTCAACTAACACTGTGCACCTATCTGTTGGATAATAAGAGAATCTAAGGAGCATGGATAACTACTTCAGATTAGATGCTAACTATGCAGAGGTGGGATTAAACTGTCCAGATTCATTCATTTTCATTTGGGCATCCTCAGTGATACTTTAACATGTGAACTGAATGTCTAAATTGCCATTATAGTCAATAGAAATCTAAGATTCAGTTCACTGATGCCAGTTAGGACCTTTAGAATATCTCACATGACTTCTAGTTTTTACACCAGGAAGATTTAGGTCCCCAAAAGGTTTTCTGTGTCATATTTCTCAGATCCATATAGATATGTCTACATTCTAGAGCATCTCAGTAACACTTCACACTATTTGTGGGCAACCTAGTTTCGTCCTACATTGCCATCAACTAAAATGAAAATTTATAACCCCTGCTTATATATACCTGTAGACACCAAATCTAGATACCATAATCTGGAGCTGAATACTGACCTGAATGTATAAATTTAAATATTGTTAATTTCATTCCATGTCTCAGCTTGTATGTCATAACCTTTTTCAGGCTACAGAATGCTGTCATTCCAAATTATGTCACATCCTCTGTCAAACCACTTTTCAGCGTAATTTCTGAGAAAACTTTGATGACAACCTTTGATCAGTTGTTTTTCCTATGGATTTAACTGCAGTATTCTTTTTTGCCTCATTTTCCATAAGAAGACAGTGGCCTAGTTACTTGTCTGTATCCCATTGGTAAACATCATAATAAAGACACATCTGCAGAGATTGTAATGGTTTATTATAAGCTCTACAATGTGGATTACATGCACTCCAGTAAGACCCAAATTATTTACATAATATCTTTAAAGCCTTACTTTATTGGTAATTGATGTGAAGTTTAAAGAATGCTGAAGGCTCTGCACATATGCATAGTGTTCTCAGCCATTTTATCCACTGGTGGGTTAGGCAAGGAAAAGTGAGCCATGACTAACAGTAAGGAGGGCAGGGCAGTCCCCTTACGGACTGACTTGCAGCACCCAACCAAGAAGAAGAGAGCAAGGCTGGTGCTGGTAACTGGAGCTGGCCAAGAGTCCCACCATCACTAGATAAGGTGATGGTGATGAGGAAGCTCAGGCCCAGCAAGGCGCAAGCACTAGCAGAGCATAGCAAGGAGCCAGGGTAAGGGCCTGAGCTTAAAAAAAAAGTCACTTGGGGAAAGTCCTAGGTATTGCTTCTCATGGCTTATTTCCCAGCAGTGTGGTTCAGCTGCACCACTTCAGAGCTGACCTTGAACACAGGTAAGCAAAGCCCTGGCAAGGAGAATCCGTTGCAGAGCAGGATCACAGGTAAAGACTGTTACAGTATGGTCAGGCAGTCACAGCCTGTTGGTGCATTCAGGACTCTGGTATCATCGCCGTATACATATTCATAGAAGAGTTGAGGACTTTGTAGAACAAAATACCATTATTTCAGATCTGATTTCCATAGAATAAATAAATATTTGTTATCAATGAATATGTATGCAAATGTATACGTGTTTTTATGAAATTAAAGAGCTCAGAAGATTTTTATTCTAATATTGAGACAAAAAAATTATAATTGAACAAATTGTTATATGCGAAGAATCAGTTCAATTTTTAAATTTCATCCTTTGTTGCACATGATTACATCAATGGTACAAACAGATTACATTTTTCTCTAATGCCATAATGGTGGGATAAAGCTAAGGACACGCCAGCTACAGGGGAGAGCTGAAGGGTGCCTGTCATAGTGGGTCTCTCTACAAGGGCATGTAGTGTTAGGGCAAGGGGCAATGGATTTAAAGTTAAACAGGGGAAGTTCAGGTTAGATATAAGGAAGAAGTTCTTTACTTTGACAGTGGTGAGGCACTGGAACAAGCTGCCCAAGGAAGCTCTGAATGCCCCATCCCTGGCAGTATTCAAGGCCAGGTTGGACAGGGCCTTGAGCAAACGTACAGGGGGATTAGAACTAGATAATCTTAAGGTCCTTTCCAATCCTAACCATTCTGTGATTCTATGATAGATAATTACTATTCAAAGATACCAATAGAATGTTAATCTGACTTCTCTACTATGACTCTTGAGTCTCTATTAAGAGTTGATACAGATTTTCTTGTAGCAGCAGTTCTAGAAATTTAAATAATTATACAGCATATTATTAAAACTCTATTCTGAAAACCAGAACAAGTTATGTCACATGGGAGCTTTCTGATATAAAGCCCTCACTTTCCTCTTTCACAGTGTCAATGCTCTTTTACATTTTAGAAGTATCTGTGTTTTTCCAAGTTTGTAGTCCTGCCTTAACTGGAGGAAATTCACCTCTTTTCTAACATGGATGTAAGATAAATGGTATCATGCTTCTTTCTGGAAACATTTACATTCAGGACTACAAAGTACCCTGGCACACCTTTTAACACATTCACAAATGAGAGAAATGAGAGAAAAAGATAGAAAATTCCTTAGAGTGTTGAACTGTTGGGAAGTAGAGGTTTTGGTTAGGTTTGTTTTGTTTTGTTTTTGGTAAAACATACCAACAAAGCTACATTGCAATAAAGTAATATATACAGTTGTTTGCTTTAAACCAGAATAAATCACCACCTCCACCAGCGCCTGGTGAACAAATTTGCTGTTACGTTGTGTAATATTGTCCTGGGTTCAGCAGTAGCAGTCATTTTTTCTTTTTCCCATCTTGGTAGCTGCTGCAGCACTGTGTTCTTGATTTTGGGCCTGGGAACAGCGCTGATAACACCAGTGTTTTCAGTTACTGCTTGGTGATGTTTAGGCTGGCCAAGGACTTTGTGAGTCTCATGCTCTGCCAGGGAGCAGGGGAAGCCAGGGGGAAGGAGAGACAGGACACCTGACCCAGACTAACCAAAGAGATGATTCCATACCACAGCACGTGATGTCCAGGATGTAGGGACGGAGAGCAGAGACCCGGAAGGGTGGTGAGGGTGCACGGTGGAGGATGCACTGTGAGGGTGCACTGTGGGGGGGTGCACTGCTTGATACTGGGTGGTGAGCAATTGTACCCTTCCCTTGTATTTGCCTTGTCATTATTGTTACTGGTGGGGGTGCACTGGGTGGTCGGGCTTGATATTTGATGGTGAGCTATTGTATTCTCCTTTTCCTTGTATCTGCCTTGTCATTATTATTATTGGTGGTAGCAGTAGTGGTTTGTGTTATACCTTAGTTACTAAACTGTTCTTATCTCAACCTGTGGGAGTTGTATTCTTTCAATTCTCCTTCCCATCCCTCCAGGAGCGGAGGGAAGAAAGAGTGGGGAGTGAGTGAGAGAGCGACTGTATGGGTTTATAGACTTAAACCACGACAGTTCTTTTTGGCGCCCAACGTGGGGCTCGAAGGGTTGAGATAACGACAGGATTAATAGCCACTCGTCACAATGCTGATTTATTGGCTCTCAAAGTTGTTGCTCTGGTTTTCATGGTTTCAGTCTGTTCTACCTTACTTACAGCCAGTATTTGTTATCTTAGCACTCAGATATGAGTTTTGGGCTAAGGTTCTTGTTTCAGTGTGCTTTATAGGAAGGGCTTGTGACACGGGTGGGCTCCAGAAGCAGGGAGGGGCGGACGGGGACATGGACGTGGACGTGGACGTGGACTTGTACCTGGCAGGTCGGCTGCTCTTTACTGTCCAGGCCCTCATTTTCGCCTCCGTCTTTGAGGGGCTGTGCGGAGCGGAGGAGGGGCGGCCCCGGGAGCCGCCGACGGCCGAAACGGCCCGGGAGACCGGCGCGGGGGATCAAGAGGCCGGGAAGGGGGAAACGGCAGAGAAGCCGAGCCACACGGCCAAGCCCAGCCCCGCGGCAGCAGAGAGCATCCCCCGGCAGCCGCCCGCAGAGCTCCACGAGCCCGAGCACCAGGAGGACGCAGGAGACGACGCAGCACTTCCCAGCAAGGCAGAGGAGGAAGATCTGGACTCAGACAAAGAGCAGCTGGTGGTGAGAGAGCCGGCAAGCACAGCAGCTACACCAGCCCCAGCGACGAGTACAGCAGCCTCATTTGAGAGTTCTGAAGGGTTTGAATGGCCTTTGGGTACCCTTGAGACCTGCCTGCTGATTCTGGTGGGGATCACCATGTTGGCATGCATACAGAGTGTGTTTTACCCACAACCATTTTCTCTGGTCCTGAGAGTTAACCAGAGTGGGGTGTGGGCGTTGCCTGTGGCTAGACTGCGATGCAGGGTGACCAAGAGATTTTCCTCAAGGACGGACAGTCACGAGTGGCAGGGTGTGTGGGACAGTATGGGTGAGTATCTAGTTCACTGGTCCCCTCCAGTGCTTTGGAAGCATTGGAGATGGAAGGCAGCTGTATGGAGTCCCCAGCGACAAGCTGCAGAAACTGCTGGAGGGGAGAGTGAATTATTTTGAGCCTGGTGGGCCTACGACACATTAGGCCATCAGGGCAGAGATGCAACATACAGATGGACTCATGATCGAGGGGTGGACTTAGCAATGGACACTATTGCCCAGGTTATTCACAAGTGTGAACACTGCACACAGTCTCCTGCTCTGAAAGACTGTTATAAAAGATGGAGCCTGACATTAAGGACTGGATGGACCCAGCAGCTTTGTAGGGATTGGTCCATGCACTGAGGGATGATCTCTCTCCCTCTGGGCATGTGTCTGGATGTATATATATATATACATATGATGGTATATTGAAAATGTGGGATCTGAGCGTGACGTGAATGGTATGGAATAAGGGGTGGAATGTCCTGGGTTCAGCAGTAGCAGTCATTTTTTCTTTTTCCCATCTTGGTAGCTGCTGCAGCACTGTGTTCTTGATTTTGGGCCTGGGAACAGCGCTGATAACACCAGTGTTTTCAGTTACTGCTTGGTGATGTTTAGGCTGGCCAAGGACTTTGTGAGTCTCATGCTCTGCCAGGGAGCAGGGGAAGCCAGGGGGAAGGAGAGACAGGACACCTGACCCAGACTAACCAAAGAGATGATTCCATACCACAGCACGTGATGTCCAGGATGTAGGGACGGAGAGCAGAGACCCGGAAGGGTGGTGAGGGTGCACGGTGGAGGATGCACTGTGGGGGTGCACTGTGGGGGGGTGCACTGCTTGATACTGGGTGGTGAGCAATTGTACCCTTCCCTTGTATTTGCCTTGTCATTATTGTTACTGGTGGGGGTGCACTGGGTGGTCGGGCTTGATATTTGATGGTGAGCTATTGTATTCTCCTTTTCCTTGTATCTGCCTTGTCATTATTATTACTGGTGGTAGCAGTAGTGGTTTGTGTTATACCTTAGTTACTAAACTGTTCTTATCTCAACCTGTGGGAGTTGTATTCTTTCAATTCTCCTTCCCATCCCTCCAGGAGCGGGGGGAAGAAAGAGTGGGGAGTGAGTGAGAGAGCGACTGTATGGGTTTATAGACTTAAACCACGACAAATATCATTATAGTTTTCATTGTTCTCTGCTCACATGCCGTTACATTCCTAACCCCACTTCAATATTATATAAGGCCAAAATTTCCACTAACTTGGACAGAGAAAATGTCAGGTCTCTGCACATGCCTTGTGTGGCTAAGATGAAAAACACTGTGTTGGAATCTTCTGTGAGTGATGATGGAGATGATTCTTTTGATCTTGCAGAGTCCTTTAAACATCAGTATCACGTAAGTTGAGCAGTATTCTCATTTCACCAAGGCACAGAAAAAGATAAATATTATAAAGGAAGTGACCAGTAACAATTTACTGTACATAATTCCTAACACATTTCACAATCTTAACCTTGAGGCATGACACCTGATGCAGTGTCAGACGCCGCAGTAAGAAAAAGAATCCTTCACAGAAAGCCTCAGGCTACTTACTAGTAATTGGTCTCATGAACATTCAGAAATTGATGAAATCATTCTGCCCATTCATATTTGAAATGACTATGTCAACAAGCATATAGGCCTACTAGACAGCATACTGCAATATCAGGCGTTCCATTTATTTTTGGCAAATCGTCTACATAATCTAAAATGCTATGCTCAGAATCTTATTCATAGGCAAAGAAGCAGCACAGCTTACATGTACCTATAACCAAAAATGTATTGTCAATATAAGTGAAATCATAAGAACTTCATAATAATTAGTCCAGGTCATATTGCTACAGAAAAAAGAAAGAGCAGCGATGCAGTTAGAATTGTTATATACAAACATTATTTTCTACCCCACTTTCCCAGTGTTACGCTCTCCATTCTACTCACAGAGTCGTAAGATTGATGGTTGGATTGGCAGTAGTGTGGTGTTACGAAGAGTCATCAGCACCTGAAGTCTTTTGACAGCTGAAATATGATAGTTGTGTTAGTGGTTTCTTCTTCCTCACTTTGGGCTCCATTTGGGGCAATTTAAAATGTTTGCTAATACATTTTACACCTTTCTTCATTGGTCTGCATGTCCGTGTTACATATGGTGCACTATATGTGGTACCTTTTGCATACTTGGCTTTGTTCTTTTTGAGCCCCAAAGACGAGCTTTGTCCAGCTCCGGGTTTGTATTTCAGTAACTGACCACGGATGAGTTGTTTATAGCTGTGGGGTCTCCAATGCCAACCATGTGCCAATCTCATGCCTTATCCCCTGCGCACATATACGAGGACATGCCCCCATTCTCCTTTACACTGCTTTTCAAGGCCTCTGCTGTCGTACCAGGCTTGTACTTCCCTACGTTACATCATTATGTTGGAATCATGAATATCTCATTCTTCACAGAATTATTGGCTTCTACTGAGATACATATATATATACATATATATATAAAACCATATATATATATATGTATATATACATACAAAATCTACTGGTTTATATCATACAAAATAATACCAATTTTTTACCATACAAATATAATGATCTTTTTTTTCTAACATACATTTTTATTGACTTATATTGGGGTTTTTTAAATATTATAATTACAAAAACATTGAAGAGAGATTCTCTGTCAATTTTGTCAGTCCTTTGAATTATGCTGTTCACTTTAAGTGTATCAGTCTTCTAGTATCTTTTTTGTTATTAATTTATTAACTTCTGAATGCTTGATTACTGTTGACAGACTAATAAGTTTCCCCTTTCTTCTTTCTATATATATAAATTTAAAAATAAAATGCAAATAAATTGTGGTGCAAATAGATTCTTCTCAAGTGTATGGTCAACAGATTCCTTTATTTACCATGAAGTACCTATGTACTTCTATACCTGGTGTGGGCACCCCCATCATTATCCCTTGAACTGTGATCTAATGGACTGTTATTCAGATTCATTAATCAATATTGTTCAGGTAGCTGAAGAAATTGCCTCGTCAAAGGCCTTTCTTGCCTGCCACTTTACGCTTCTCACAGATTTTCATTTTTATGCTATTGTTTATGGAGCAGAACAAGTACACATATATTTAAATAGCATATAGTGTGCTAAAATTTAGATGAAATTGGAAACAAGGAACATTAATAATCCAAATTTAAAATTGTTGCAAACTGGGAGCAGACATTATTTTATTCATGTTTTCTTGATAAAAGGAAATAGTGCCGTAGAGGATCTTGGAACACACTGTTGGGCATAAGAACTTTTTCAATCTTATAAACTAAATTTGCCTAACATGTCACATCTTTTAGTCTTCTTTATCTGCAAAAATAGCCATGATTTCAAATAACATATTAATCATAGAATCATAGAATAGTTAGGGTTGGAAAGGACCTTAAGATCATCTAGCTCCAACCCCCCTGCCATGGGCAGGGACACCTCCCACTAAACCATGCCAGCCAAGGCTATGTTCAACCCGGCCTTGAACACCGCCAGCGATGGACCATCCACAACTTTCCTGGGCAACCTCTGAGTCAGCTGCTCGCATTCGCTGAGCTGTAGGCTCCTTGGCAGTCCCTGTTGAGGACTTGAGGCTCCCTTGGTGCCTGTTTCGGCTCCGAGGTGAAGCTCCTGGACGCCGAGCCTCCCCCCGATCAGGCGCTGCAGGCATCCCCTCTCGAGACAGTATTAAGCTGATATATTCTTAGCTGTATAAGCTTCTATCACAGAGAGAAAAGCTTGAGTGTGCTACCACTTGCAGACAAACTGATCAATTTGTTTACTTTCTAAATAATTCATGTGCCTGTGTCTGTGCATGGTACGGTTGAAAGCACTTTTATTTCTCATTACCAGGTAAAGTATAACTTCAAAGAAAAAATATTTGGCATTATCATTCCATTATCTTTCTTAAAATGCGCTCACTTTTATGTTAAGATGCCTCACTCATAACACAAGAAATAAACGAAATTATTTCCCACTCATTTGTTGTATAATCCAGACTATCTTTTAGATGCTGATGATTTAGCTACATGGATTTTCTTCCTCAGAACTTCATGAAACCCAGCTGGTTGTATTACTCTACAGGTGATGACAGTGCAGGTTTTCTTTTTGCACCTTATTGATAAGATAATGTTTTATAGAACAGAACTAGGTAGAATATTTAAAAAAACCTTTTTAATATTTTTTCCTTTGCAGATCTAAACCAGGCATCCAAGACATGTTAATTTGGAAATATATAAGAAAGTTATCCGAGTATTGCTAAATTAAAGGTTATAAGAAGCTGAAATAAACCCCCATATTTTTTGCACTTTTGTTTAACCACCAAATTTTAAACAAAAGCCTGATGGAATCAATCATCTGTTGCATTCTCTTACATAGTCAATGGAGAAGAATTAGCAACTCTAAGATCTGATGCAGATTACAGGTGAGCAGAACTGTCTTTTGAAAGATTCCTGCTCTCCTTTGGCATAATAAATCTCATAGCAGCTTTTCTGATGCAGAATCATTGGTAAGACCAATTTGGAGCAAAGATGGCAAGTAACATATTAAAAAATAGTTTTATTACTTTTAAGGTTGCTGTGAAGCACAATTGTCAGATCAACAGATGATAGAACATAGATGGTCAGAACATGAAGTAATAAGTATTCTTTGGCTAAATATTTGTGTGCTTACTCCTATACTTTGATGAAGATAGGCAGTGTTACTATAATACACTAACTCTGTAAGACTTAAGACATCAAAAATATTTTGTACTACAATGAAAATAGACACATCCTCCAAAATGTAAATTTACTTTAAGAATGAAACTCCTAATTATCAAGTTATGCAGTAGACTATTCTTGTCAAAAGCTTATAACACCCTTTCATATTAAATATTTGTAGCTGTTAAATACATCATTTATCTGCTATGTATAGGGTTATAGCATATGGTAACTTACTCAGACTTTTCTGTCAAAAAATCCAAAGATGACAAAAGTTAGAAGATAAATCAAAAGATGATAAATACCAGAAAATAAGGTACTGCTTTTTTTCTGACTGGAGTCTTATGAACTGGCTGAGAAGGCCAAATCAAGCACATGTGAGGTACAGATTTTATTATAAGGCAATGTAGAATTATAGAATCATAGAATAGTCACAGTTGGAAAGGGCCTTAAGATCATCTAGTTCCACCCCCCCTGCCATGGGCAGGGACACTTCCCACTAAACCATGCCACCCAAGGCTCTGTCCAGCCTGGCCTTGAACACCGCCAGCGAAGGAGCATTCACAACTTTCCTGAGCAACCCATTTCAGTGCCTCACCACCCTTACAGTAAAGAATTTCTTCCTTGTATCCAATCTAATCTTCCCCTGTTTAAGTTTGAACCCGTTATTCCTTGTCCTCTCACTACAGTCCCTCATGAAGAGTCCCTCCCCAGCATCCCTATAGGCCCCCTTCAGATACTGGAAGGCTGCTATGAGGTCTCCAGGTAGCCTTCTCTTCTGCAGGCTGAACAGCCCCAACTTTCTCAGCTTATGTAGTTCTGTTATCCACAGAAGCTTCATGAACTATTTATTCTGGGGCATATAATGCAAAGTAAATTTTCTCCTTAGGAGTTTTTGAAATAAAATATGTTTTAAAACCTCTGTAATCAAGACTAAAAGTGCCATAATAAAATTATACAATTTTTTAAAACTTTAATACATTACAGTACTGTTTTGATGCATTAGGCTATCTTGCATTGTGCTTAAGCCACTTCTTTTTAACTGGTTGGAGTTGTTGATGTCATTTTCTAAATGGCAGGAACTAGGAATAAGTACTGCTCTTGTTTAACTGTTTTTCTTCATGATAATGGGCAGAGATTCAAAGTGACTGTTACTTGTATTCAGCAACGTCTGCTTTCAATTTCATCCCTTGCAGGAAAATAAATCCAATATTTAGACTGTTGTACTCCTCTTGTGATTGCCATTTGCTCTGGGGACCAGAAGGGGAGTTTGTCATTTCCTTTCTGATTAGTGTTAACTATTATCTGCCATTAAGTTCCTTCTGTTATAATATTTGCAGGTAGAAATGAAACAGTAAGTAAGTACTGCATTCAAGAGGAAATTCTGGGCAAATCTGACTGTCTGCTTGCTCATAAACCCCATATCTTTGGTGAGAAAAACTCCACGAATTAGCTTCAGTCATTTAAAATTTAAATGTGTAGATTTGACCTGCTCACTCTAGATGTCTTTATATTCAGTCAGAAGGAACCACTACAGGACCTCCTCTCACTTAAGAAATGTGAGTCCATTTGCTACAGAGCCTTCAGGGGCTATAAAGCTAAGTTAGATCTATAACTTTTAGGCATCTAAATCAGGTCCAGTTCTGTTTTATTCATGTTGGCAAATTATTTCTTTCACCTAAAAACAGTGACTATGAAACATAAAGGTACGATTCCATTAACTAGGTATCCCCCACAGAGTTCGGCCACTCTTCCAGCAATGTATGGGTCTCTAATAAATAATGTGTGATTTCAGCAGATCAGAATGGTCACAGTAAGACAACTGAGGGGGTGGTACATGCCATCCAGCCTAATATATATCATCTTCCCATGTAGGTATGAAGTGAACATCTGGAATACTAATGGTGTAAAAGAAAACTTATTGGGTATCTTCTTTCTCTGAGATACTTTAATTATAACAGTTATCCTTTTAATCAACAGGTATTTTTCTTGATGTCTTTTAAACTGCAAAATTATTCCTGTAAAACTAGAGATCTTAACCCACAGCCATTTTCACACAGTTTCAGGAGCAGTGGCTGCCAGGAACTAAAGATTATTTTGTTTGCCATAGGCATTTGATAGAAGTGTTCATCTAATGTTTTTGTTGTTGATTGAAGTTAGGGAAATCAAAGCTGAATAATAAAATATTTTCTCACTTTGTCTGCGTGTGTACAAGACCATTATTTTCCTTGTGCAATTTATGGCATGAGTGTCAGGCACTGTGCTGAGATATGGATTTCACCACTGCAGGGTAAAGCTGGCTGAACAATCATCTAACCAGTAGACTTTTACACACATACTGTCACCACCACAAGTTAAACAAAAATGCTCAAAAAATGACTTGATAGACTAGATGGAGCATATGGAAGTGTCTAGCATTTCCTTACAAAATTAGATGCTATAGAATTAAAAAAAATAATATAGTTAAGAGAAATTAATTAGAAAGCATATAGTAAATATTTAGGCCAAATGTGCTAAACTTTTACAGAGGTGCTCCTTTGTAGGAATTAAATTAGCTCCCATTCACTGTATTTTTAATTTCTGGGACTCAGGAGTGAATACAGTGCAATGAAGTAAATTCATTCCCAGAACTGACTTCTTTGTTAGAGTTTTGGTTCAAAACAAGCATGAATTTGGAGTGAATCTGAGGCAGGAGAACATGGACAACGCAGCAACGACCAATGTGATCAAACGTTGACAATTTATTAAACGCAAGCACCACCTTTTATAGAAAAGTTACAAAGTACTGGAACAGTCGTTATCTGATTGGTTGACTCATGAAACATCCATAGTAACAGGCTCCTGCCTTGCAAGCAAGGCCTGCTCAGTGGTAACCTGATCCCGCGCCAACATCCTGCTCAGTGCCTCAGTGGTAACCTGAATGCAGGTGCTCAGTGACTGATTGCGGTGCTCAGTGCCTTTGTGGTAAGCCTGCTCAGTGCCTTCCCAAGGCAACGTCCTCTTCATGTCGGCAGGTAGGCATCCTTTGTTAACCCTTTCAGTAGCCTATGAAGCCCTCAGCTCACTACTTGAGTGAGGCTAAGTCAGAGGCTGGATTGCTCACATGTTCACTCTCAACAAGAAACACTACAACATGAATCTTTCAACTGTCACCATTTACCATTTGTTGATTAAATTTACTGAATAATTTTGCTCTCCACAAAGTAGATTCCTGTGAGGGGAAGCTAAATCAGAAGTCACATTTTATGACCGAGCTAAGAGACTTTAGGTTCTGGTTGGAAAACAAAGCTCTGAACCTTCAGGCAGCTTTATATTGCATGTGTGGTGGGGAAGTTCAGTAAGTGGGATCAGACTAAATACAGTCAGGAATAAAAGCTTTGAACCTCAGTGGTGTACATGAAGCATCCCCAGCACAGATTGCTTTCATCTGCTGCTTCTCTATTCTCTCTGAATGCCTTGATAGCACAGATACAGCCAGTGAGAACCAGTCACCTGACACTGAATGTGGTTTAACTTATGTGTGCTTTTGTTAACTTGCTTGAACTGCTCTAAGTTGTGGTTGGGTTTTGGGGTTTTTTGGTTCTGTTTTTTGTTTGAGTTTTTGGGGGTATTTTTCTTTTTTTGGTTTTGGAATTTTTTTGGTTTTTTGTTAGTTTGGTTCGGTTTGGTGTGTTTTGGGTTTTGGGGAGGTTTTCTTGTTTTTGTGGTTTTTTTTGTTTGTTTGTTTGTTTGTTTGTTTGTTTGTTTGTTTTTTAATTCTGCTCTGTAGCTTTCTGATTTATCTCTGAGCTGAGATTCAATTGGCTAAGCTAATTTTTTTGTGCTTTTTTGGATACGCTTCCCTCTGGGTCCCCTGACAGAACGTCTCCCATATTGCTTCTCGCAAGGAGTGAGGCTCATTGATTAGCCCCATACAGCTCCTGAAAATACCTTACATCCGAATAATCGAACTGAGCTCAGTCAGTCCTTTAAATGTTACACACAGACTATTTGAGCAATTTGTTAAGAAGTGTGTATTTCTCTATAATGCCTAGATCTTCAACAGTTCTCAGTCTCAAAGTCAGGTAGTATATTTTCAAGTGTCAGAGAATGAAACTGGTCTCAAAGAGAAAGAATTCCCAGTTTAATTCTATTAGCCTTTTCTACCTAATGAGTGCAATATTCTCAGCACAACAGTACTACTATACTGCTGTAGTTTCTCTTTTTTTTTTTTTTTTTTCCTCTTGTTTCTGTTACTGGATTGCTGAAGATTACGTAGAAGGGTCATTGCATAAGGAAAAAAGGAATCTTTCTCATGCCATATGAAATTTTGTTTATCTCAAATCTCAGATTTTTTTCTGTTTAGGAAAAGAGTTTACAGAGCCATAGCCATCAAGATGCTAACGGCTTTTCCATGTGACAATTTATATCATAGTAAACAAAATAATTTATGTAGTCATAGAATCATAGAATAGTAAGGGTTGGAAAGGACCACAGGACCATCGAGTTTCAACCCCCCTGCCATGGGCAGGGACACCTCCCACTAAACCATGCCATCCAAGGCTATGTCCAACCCCACCTTGAACGCTGCCAGGGATGAAGCATCCACAACCTCCCTGGGCAACCCATTCCAGGGCCTCACCACCCTCACAATAAAGAATTTCTTCCTCATATCCAATCTAAACTTCCCCTGTTTAAGTTTAAACCCATTACCCCTTGTCCTCTCACCACAGTCCCTAATGAAGAGTCCCTCCACAACATCCCTATAGGCCCCGTTCAGGTATTGGAAGGCCGCTATGAGGTCTCCATGCAGCCTTCTCTTCTCCAGGCTGAACAGCCCCAATTTTCAAAGCCTATCGTCATACAAGAGGTGCTCCAGTCCCCTGATCATCCTCGTGGCCCTCCTCTGCACTTGTTCTAACAGTTCCATGTCCTTTTTATGTTGAGGACACCAGAACTGCGCACAATACTCCAAGTGAGGTCTCACGAGAGCAGAGGAGAGGGGCAGGAACACTTCCCTCGACCTGCTGGTCACACTCCTTTTGATGCAGCCCAGGATACGGTTGGCCTTCTGGGCTGCAAGCGCACACTGCCGGATCATGTTCATTTTTTCATCAACCCACACCCCCAAGTCCTTCTCTGCAGGGCTGCTCTGAATCTCCTCCCTGCCCAATCTGTAGCTGTGCCTAGCATTGCTCCGACCCAGGTGTAGGACTTTGCACTTAGCATGGTTAAACTTCATTAGGTTGTCATCAGCCCACCTCACAAGCGTGTCAAGGTCCCTCTGGATGGCATTCCTTCCCTCCAATGTATCAACCGAGCCACACAGCTTGGTGTCATCGGCAAACTTGCTGAGGGCGCACTCAATCCCACTGTCCATGTCACCCACAAAGATGTTGAACAAGACTGGTCCCAACACCGATCCCTGGGGGACACCACTCGTTACGGGTCCCCAGCTGGACATTGAGCCACTGAGCACTACACTTTGCGTGCGGCCATCCAGCCAGTTCTTTATCCACTGAGTGGGCCACCTATCAAATTGATGTCTCTTCAACTTAGAGAGAAGGATGTCATGTGAGACAGTGTCAAAGGCTTTACACAAGTCCAGGTAAATGACATCAACTGCTCTGCCGCTGTCCATTTGTTCCGTAGCCCCTTCATAGAAGGTCAACAGATTAGTCAGGCAGGATTTCCCCTTAGTGAAGCCATGCTGGCTTTCCCGAAGCACCTTGTTGGCTTTCATGTGCCTTAGCATGCCTTCCAGGAGAATCCACTCCAAGATTTTGCCAGGCACAGAGGTGAGACTGACTGGTCTGTAATTCCCTGGGTCATCCATTTTCCCCTTCTTAAAAATGGGGGTTATATTTCCCTTTTTCCAGTCGTCAGGAACTTCACCTGACTGCCATGATTTTTCAAATATGATGGACAGTGGCTTAGCAACTTCATTTGCCAGCTCCTTCAGGACCCGCGGATGGATTTCATCCGGTCCATGGACTTGTATACATTCAGGTTCCTAAGGTGGTCCCGAACAAGATCCTCTCCTACAGTGGGCCCAGGGTCTTCATTCTCACTGTCCCTGCGTCTGCTTTCCAAGACTTGGGTGGTGTGATCAAAGCATTTGCTGGTGAAGACTGAGGCAAAGAAGTCATTAAGAACCTCAGCCTTCTCCAAATCCAGGATAGCCTGTTCTCCCGATAAATTCTGGAGAGGACTCATGTTGTCCCTAACATGTCTTTTATTTGCAATGTACCTATAAAATCCCTTCCTGTTATCCTTAACATCCCTAGTCAAGTTTAATTCTAAGTGGGCCTTAGCTTTCCTAACCTGGTCCCTAGCTTCCCGGACAACATCCCTGTATTCTTCCCAGGCTGCCTGTCCTTGCTTCCACCTTTTATAAACCTCTTTTTTCCTTCGAATTTTGCTCAGCAGCTCCTTATCCAACCAAGGAGGCCTCCTGGCCCTCCTGCTAAACTTCCTTCTAATTGGGATGCATCGCTCCTGAGCTTGCAGCAGGTGATCCTTGAATATCAACCCACAGTCTTGGGCCCCACTGCCCTCTAGGGCTGTATCCCATGGAACCTTACTGAGCAGGTTCTTGAAGAGGTGAAAGTCTGCTCTCTTGAAGTCCAGGGCAGTGAGCTTGCTGCACGCTCTTCTCACTGTCCTGAGGATCTCAAACTCGACCATCTCATGATCGCTGCAATCAAGGCTGCCCTGGAGCATCACATTCCCAACCAGCCCTTCCCTGTTGGTGAGGACGAGGTCAAGCATGGCACCTCTCCTTGTCGGTTCCTCTATTACTTGCAGAAGGAAGTTGTCTTCCACACAATCGAGGAACCTTCTGGATTGCTTGTGCCGGGCCATACCATCCCTCCAACAGATATCAGGGTGGTTGAAGTCTCCCATGAGAACAAGGGCCTGTGAACGTGAGGCTGCTCCTATCTGCATATGGGGCGCTTTGTTCAGCAAGTCCCCTTGGTCAGGCAATCTGTAACAGATCCCCATAAGAATATCACCCATCGCTGTTCTCCCTTTAACCCTGACCCACAAACTCTCTGTCGACTGCTCTCCTGTCCCCAGACAGAGTTCCATACTCTCCAGCCTATCCCTAACATAAATAGCAACTCCCCCTCCCCATCTGCTGGGCCTCTCTTTCCTAAAGAACCAGTAACCTTCCATTCCAAGACATCAGTCATAGGTGCCATCCCACCATGTTTCTGTGATGCCTGTGATATCATACCCCCTTAAACATGTACACATCTCTAATTCCTCTTGTTTGTTCCCCATACTACGGGCATTTGTGTAGAGGCATTTGAGCTGAGATCCAATTGAAGCCGGCTCATTGGCTGGAGCAGCTGGAATATCTCTACATTGCTCCGAACGTTTACTGTTGGTGCTGGCAACCGACTAGGTGTGTTGGGATGGAATGACGCCCCCCTCCCCCAACACATCTAGTTTAAAGCATCCTTGACCAGTCTGGCAAGCCTCCTACCAAATCCACTCTTCCCCTTCTTAGTCAGACCAGCTCCACCAGCCCCCAGTAGACCTGGCCTACTATATTGAGTCCCATGTTCAAGGTACCCAAACCGCTGACTATAGCACCACCCTTCTAACCATTTATTAACCTGCCCGATCCTCCTAGCCTTTTCAAGGTCCTGCCCTGTATCCTGGAGAATTGACGAAAAGACAATCTGAGCTCCAGAGCCCCTAACCACCTCTCCCAGAGCTCTGTAGTCCTTCTTTATGGTCTCCGGGCTACTGCTATCTATATCAGTAGCACCCACATGTATTACCAGGAGTGGGTAATAGTCAGTGGGACCAACTAGAGCAGGCAGCTTCTCGGCCACATCCCTGATCCGAGCCACTGGTAGGCAACACACCTCCCTTGAGCCTGGGTCAGGCCGGCAGATGGGTGCCTCTGTGCCTTTCAGATTAGAGTCCCTGACTACTATGGTCCGCCGCTTTTTCCTGGCAGCACCAGTAGTGACCTTCTTTACCAGCGCACCAGCTGGTTGTGCCTGGTCAAATGATAACATTTTTTATCTTGATAATAAAATTGCTTTGAGAAAGTGTTATGCCCTGTTCTGTGCTTGATACATTAACCATTCAGCACTTCAGGACTTTGCTCATCCATTGTTTGTGGAAGCATTTCTTTCAGTTAATGGGCATGTGAGTAATCCAGTCTTTGACTTAGCTTCACTCTAGCAGTGGGTAACAGGCTTTGTGAGGCGTTGCAGGTGGACGAAGGGGTTAACAAAGGCACTGAGCCGGATGCCGTGGAGCCGGATCAGGTTACCACAGAGAAAACCCTGCTTGCAAGCAAGGAGCCTGCTGCTATGGACACTTTAAATCGCGACCAGTCATTAAACTGTTGCTAGCACTCTGCCGGGTGAAGTTAACCAATCAAGTGTTATCGAATGTTCTAGCATTCTGAAACTTGTCTATAAAAGACATGCTTGCGCACAATAAACTTTTCAGCGTGATCATATTGATCTGTGGTACGTTGTTCCTTATCCCCAGCAACAGTTGTTGACCAAGAAAATGAAAATAAGGTGGGCCTTGCTTTTTATGGCACTGAGAAGGCAGGCAACAGTTTATTTGATTTTGCATATACAAGAGGTTAAAGTTCTCAAAAAAATTACGTACTGCATAGTACCATAGTCCATATTTATGAACTTAAGAGTGTAACTCAGCATTTATACAGGAATTTAGCAAAGTATTTAGTAGTCTAAAAAGCCATATAATGCAAATTTAACCACTTATATAAATTCAGAACAGTGGCTAAATAAAATGGTGCTGTGTATTGTCTCATTTGTGCAATAGTGGAAATCAACTAATTACATCCATACATATTCAGTGTGTTTATCTGCATCTCTCTTTGTCATACCATAATTTCTCTATGTTGAACAGAGTGCTTGACTGGGGTGAAAGTCATCTAAATTTTAAAAAAGCATCCATAGAAAAATGAAAGGAATTGGGAACTACAAATATATTCTTCACGATGACCATTAAAGGGAAATTGAAGTAAAACACTTATGAATATCTGAAGTTCCAGCATCTAAAGTTGAGTAGAATGTGAAGTGCTTGTCACCGATCTGTTTTATTAACAATTTTTATTTAGTGCAAAGTATCCAGATGCATTAGTAACATCCCACTCCCAGCTGACAGTGATAACTGCAAGACAACAAAGCCAGCTTCCTTTCTTTAACTTATTCTTCCAGTGACCTGGAATTTAATATTCCTTTCTGCATAGGGTCTCTGTTTCAACTGAAGAGCTAAAAAGCACATTCATCTCTGATAGTCCACATTCCAAGCTTTTTTTTAGCCTGAGGAAGCAGCACAATGCTTTTAATTGAATTGTATGTACCGTGAATGAGCATACAAACACCACAATCACAATAGTTCTGTTATTAGATACTGGAATACCTGGTTTTTGCAAACCAGGTGGCCAAAAGTGAAAGCTAGTAGTCAGTGCAGAATACCTAGAAAGCCTTTAGGGAGTCAGTAGATCACAAGCTGCATGGTAGTAACACAACTTCATGTGTCCCAGAAAACTTTATCAGAAAATTTATGCACTAAAGCTGCAGAATAAGTTTGGAGATGTTTTTGTGAATTTATATCTTGAACTTAAATTTCTAACTCTCGCTCAATTTGGATTAGGTTTTCAAAGACTGTGTCAGATTTCTGATGTAACTTTTCTGTCTCAAAACACAATATTGCAACTTAAAATGTCTTTCATTCTATGATCAAGAAGGAATGTGGATAATTGATTTCATTTTAGAAAAGTATTTACACCATATGTAAATCAGAAAAAAGTCACTGGTTCAATTGAGAATACTCCTATGTAATTTTTTTCCTTTGTTTCAGTAGTTGAATAAGTTTATCAAAAAACAATTCAAATGAGGATAGCAAAACATTTTTAAGGTTAAAAATGGATGTGAGAAGACCTTAGGTGGAAATACTGATCTGAGCAGGTTTCCGCCTCCTTCGATAGGGAACCTAAATGATTACTGAGACAGACATTCTCAGATCTTGGTCAGGGTAGACTTGTTCAACAGTAGAAGTCGACTATTTTAGTAGTAGCTGACTATTTTGTATATTTGACTCCATGCAAAAAGATCTTTTAAGAATAGCATGTATTTAAAGTTCTTACTTTCAATATTTAGAAACTGTAGGACTGAAACATGCCTCCAGAAGATGTGTTATCTGTCTCTGCGTGTCAAGGTCAAGTGAATTATATAGTATCATTTGCAGCAGATTTTTGTCTTTCCGAAGTCTGTTCAGGCAGTCTGCTCTGTGCTTTGCTATCCTTGTCACAAAGTCTTTCCCAATGTTTCCTCTGAAACTTCCTTTCTGCACTTTAAGCGGATTGCATATTTTTCTATATACATTGAGCATAGAATTATTCTTTCGTTTTGTTTCCAACCTTGTTTATACATAAAAGCTGTTATCAGATTATTTGATAACATAATTTTGTCATTTGTATATGTATTAATTGCGTATTTGCTTTATGAAAATGTGGAGGAGTTCTTGACTCAAGGGAGGTTTTTGCAGAACTCATTAAAAACAACTGGGAAATGTGGATATGCATGATAAGAATAACTGTTTTACTGAAGTTTTCATTAAAATTCTGGTTCAGCTGGTTAAATGATATGAATGAGAGAAGCAATGTAGAAATCAGATAGTTATGTATCTGCTATGTGAACTATACTGCTATATCAACATAGATATATTCCAGGTACTGTAGAGAAGGTCTAGAATGCTCCTGATTTTGTGTTGCATTAATTACACCCAATGCTGGCATATTTCTGTTACATCAATTGTAGAGAATTCAATAATCTACATCGAAGTATCAGTAAAGAACTTCAGTGGAAAACTTAGAGGTTTTACTCTGCATTGTACAAAATTACTCTCTGTCTCCTACTAAATGGGAATGAGAGATTAATTTTGAGTGCTAAAAATTTTTTTTTTTCTACAATTCCAGGATGTTATTAGTAGCATGCTAACTTTGATATTTATGATACAGCAATACAGTTTCCCCAAATGGCTGCTTGTATACCTTAGAACAATTTGCTAAGTTTTGGCTCTGTCTGCAGCAGGCTTTCTAAAAGGTGTCTCTGAGCTTCTGCCAACAGAGAGCAAAAAGTAGATTTACTGATTAACCATCCTCCACCCCCTGTGCATATGGATGATTCTCTTTTCTCACATTGTAATAGTTTTCTTGGGTACTGTTCATTAATTATGAACCAAGAATGATGTTCACGTACCATGTAGTGATATTGTTACAGGATAGCTCTGCATGCAAAAATCAAAATCAATGATAAAGCCTGAAGTTGCCTGTATGTGGTGTTACTGGAATTGTCTGCTATTTTCCTATCTTTTACTTACCGCTTTTCTTACAGAAACTAAATATCTTCCTGTGACTTCTTCTTAACAAACCTCATGAAAAGGAAGCTCCATGTACCTATTCACATACACAGTAGGTTAGTAACTTTCACTAAGGGAGAAGAGAGATGCTTACCGTGGTTTAATTTAAGTGGATAATAAGAAAACCTGCAGGAATCTGTACGTTACTGTGTGAAACTACAGTAAACGAGTTTTGATCCTGTATTAACCTCTATGACTGCGTCTTTCTCTGCTTTCTAAGTGGTTCCTCATCTTAGTGAACTGTCTTGAACTTTTGTACCAGTTCACTGACCAAAACTGAAGTGCCAGAAACTAGCCAGCACAGCAGTACGACACACTCAGACTTAAAGCCAGTATAAGTTAGTATAAATAACTTTCCCAGAGCTCAACAATTTTAATAGCAGCAATATACATGGACATATGATTTATACACACAGAATAATGAGTAAGTAGTTTCCATATTATTTTTATTAAAAAACCCGGTTCTATGAAGTAGTATGTAGTGAGAAAGTTTGATATGATAGACTCTTTAACAATTTCATAATTTATTTCTATGTAATTTTAAAAATAAAATTATTATAGCTTGCATCTCTTTTTTGAGCTTCAGTATTTACTAGTTAATATGAAATGATGAGATTGAAAACACAAACCAAATGGGAGGAGAAGAAAACAAGAGTCCACTATGCAGAAATGGTAGCAATGAAGAAATTTTGGATAAACTTTAGACTCAAAGATGAACTTGCAGTATCTTTTTCTTTGCTTTTAAGAACGTGGTCAGAAAGGGAAAGTAAAATTTTTCTTGCAGTGGCAGGGTAATGAGATTTTGTGAAAAGTGGTGTGAAACATCCAAAATAAAAGGAGATAATAGAAAGTCTGACAAACTTTAGGGAGCAAAAGAAAGATTCCATTTATTTCACACAGAACTAAACTATCTTATTTAATTTAACACATTTATTTCCATTTCAGTAAACTTGAGATTGCATTTCACAGCATCACAGAATAGCTGAGGATAGAAGGTACCTCTTGAAATTGTCTAGTCCAAAACTCCTTCTCAGAGTCAGCTACAACATATTAGCAAAACCATGTCCAGTCATATCCTGAGTATCTCCCCACTTGGAGACTCCACAATTTCTATGTTCCAGTGTGCAACCACCCTCACACTCAAAAAAGTGTTTGCTTGTGTTCAGGTAGAAATTCATGTGTGTTAATTTTGGCCTCTTGTCACTTGTCCTGTTACTGTACGTAACTGAAAAGAGTCTGGTTTCACTTTCTTTATGCTGTCCTGTCAAGTGTTAGCACACATAAGATCCCCCTGAGCCTATTCTTCTTCATGTTGAGCAGTTCAACCTCTCTCAGCATCTTGTTCTACAGAAGATGCTACAAACCCTTAACCATCTTCATGGCCTTTTGATGGACTTGCTTTCCACTATGTCGCTGTCTCTTTTGTACTTACCGCTGGACCAAGTACTCCATGTGTAGCCTCATCAGGACAGAGAAGAGAGCGAGGACCATCTCTCTGCTGGCAGCATTTCTCCTAATGCAGCCCAGGAGGCTGTTGGTCTTTTTGGCAGGGATGGCATGTTGCTTGATCCTGGTCAGGTTGCTTTCCTCCAGGACTCCCAGGCCCTTCTATACAAAGTTCTTTTTTAGCTGATCTAGCCCCCAGCATCATAGGATTATATCTGCCAAGATGCAAAATTTATTACTTTCCTTCAGTAAATTCTATGAGGTTCCTGCATGCTGAGTTCTCCAGGTGCCCACTAAGGTGCTCCATCACTCCTCAACAAGACGGGGAGGGGGGCAATATAACTAAAAGCTTGTGGATTGAGATAAGGATAAGAGGATCACTCTCAAATTATTGTTATGGGCAAAACAGAGTCAACATTTGGGATATTAGTGTAATTCATTGCCAATCAAAGACAGCAGGTCCTCTCTGTAGAGCTACTTTCTAACCAGCTGGGCCCTGGACTGAGCTGGTGCAGGATTTGGTAGCTCTCTTCGTAAGGTTCTAATCTGCCCAATTCACCATCCTGTTGTGATCTGTCTGAATGAATATGATGATAGACGACATCAGAGGAAATTATCTGTGGAGACCCAGTTTGAAAGAACTTGAAATGAATATGGAGTAAATGTCTGAAGGCTACAAATTAGATGTAAGAAAATAAAATAACTTTGGAGTAAGAAGTCTCTCTGAATTACATTACAGAAAGGCTTTTTGGCAAAAAATAGTTTGAAAAGGTAGAAAATTATAGTGGCAAATTACAGTGACAAAAAGTCAGTATTATATAATTGATAACTGGTAAATGTGTGGTAGGCAACTACAAGGAACTTAAGGCCCAAATAATCATCAGGCATTTCTAGTTTACCAAAATATGATACGGAATTATTTCTTATATAGTCAAGTCTCTGTTCTTTTGATAGCTTTCTTCCAGAACTTCCAAAAAAAAAAAAAGAAAAAGACACTGTGCATTGCAAATTATACCTGCACAGTAGATTTGTCACTAGTTATTGTGTGAATGCACAGAGAAATTCTTAACTGAATGCAAAGAGTGTGATTTCATGCATATTTTTCTTCTCTCAGCCAGAAAAGCTCCTAAATTGAACTCAAAACTGAGAGAAATTTTAAGATGCTTCAGGGATGTTTAGGATTCTGAGCCTGTGGAAAAAAATAGAGTAAAAATAAGTTTAAAGAGACAGATATCAGTAACTCTGAGCGGCAGAGGAAAGGTGAAGTTCTTTAGTTGCATATTTCTCAAGGAATGCAGCAGTATGAGGGGATAAGTGTAATGACTTCATTTGCATTTAAATAATACCCTTGCTGCCTAAGACTTTATTGGTCAATGACAGAGAAAGAGAAGCTATGACGTGAGAATAGCATGGTCGAAACACAATTCCGAATAGTAAAATTTAAATATAGCTGTCAATGTATGAACTAGCAGTGAGCTGAATAGCTCTGCAGACCCTTCTAACTGTATTGCCTAGGTGTCCACTGATTACATTGACAGCTTAGAATTTTGAGGGTTTTTTCCTGAACATGTGCTTTATACACACAAATACAGTAAGAAAAAATGTGTCAGCTGAGGTCATGGGTTAAATAATCAGTAGAAAAATGGTGGAAAGAGCTTTGAGATCACTGTGGTGTTATAACAGCTGTGCTATACAGCTGAAAAAAAAGGTTTTGCAGATCTGCCTCGTGAGACAGATCATTTGATTGATTCCTTTCTAGTGAGAGTTATTTTGTTTTCCTTAAAGAAGTATTTTTTCTTACGTCTGAGAATGCATGGATAAGAGTCTACAAATACAGCTCTGCCCTCAGCAATTGGACAGTTTCTCAAGCAGTGCACCATCAGGCTGATATGAACGGACAGTACTTACATGCAGGTGTCATTGTCTAAAATGCCTGTTGACAAAAAATATGGCTTGACAGATCTTATTGTTCTCTTTCACCTCTCCGTGCAGCATTACTTTTCTTAACAGGAAATGTTGAGGGACTATTTGTTTTGTTTATAAAAAGTTCATGATGGCCTCATCTGTGCCTGTAGATCCTCACGATTTTTACACATATACTCATCTGGTCTCCATGGATTCCCTAAATATTTCCCAATCCTGCTACAACTCTCTATACTAGGCCTTCGGATTATTTTTTTTTTTGGTCTGATACAATTTTTAGATGATGAAATGAAAGATTCAGGAACATGCTGTATTTCTGAAATAGATAACTAATTGATAATCTCTGGCAAACTGAGAATTTATGGATAAAATATTGCAAGTATGTAAATTTTCAATAAATAGACATCAGAAGCCTGCCAAAATTGTATTTCTGGTAAGAGTCAGAAATTATACATCAGGCTCAAATAGGTCAGAAATGTTTCTCGTTTTGTTGCCTAATTTCAAATTTACCAATTCAAGCTATATGTGCTGTATCAATAGGTGATCAACGGTAGCAACTGCTGGATAAGATGCTCCTGATATTATACAAAGCAACTAATTCTGCTGCCTCTGGTAAGCAAATTAGGGAGCTACAACAATGAAAAAATGTACTTCTGTATACTAGCAGGGAAGTTCACAATAGTAAAGCACAGTGGTTGTGTACAAAGTGCAAGAGAGGGAAACAGTTTAAGATAAGAGTGGTTCACTGGGTGGAGCATGAATTTAATGTTTGAGTGACTAGTCTTTAAATCTTTATTTAATACACTGCATAAAACTATACTTCAGAATATCCTTATCTGGGAAACAAAAAACAGCAAAAAACGTGTTTCATACTGATATGAAAACAGTAGGAAAACCTACCAACAGAACTTGAACATATAGAGATGATGTAGAGGCATCCAGGGAGCATGAAACAGTACTGACAGAAAAACACTACAAAGTAATCCAGTTTATGCCTAAGATTCTTTTATTCTTTGAGCATAGTAAAAAGAACAACATACCCTGTGTGCACTTTAGACATAGAATAGGTTGCGGTGTGTTGATGAAGAAAGGCAGAGATGTACTGCATTCGTACAATTGGTGTTTTGACAATAATGTGACAAGAACCAGTGGAGAGGTAGAAAAACCTGGGCTGTTAGTGGCAGTAACTATGCAAAACTGAATTTCCTAACTATTATGTGACAAGTTCACAGCAACACAACAAAATGTAAGAGACAAGTACACACCATTAGAGACCTAATGGTTGAGACTGATACAGCATGGCTGTTCAGGGATGCACATTTTGGTCATAGCAAATGTAGCCAAAGCAGAGATCTGTGACACCAATTACCACGTCAGTGATAACCATATGTCATCAATTCCGTGTTACATTATGCTTGAAACTGATTTACAATGTAAGTTATATAAATTTTAAAGATGGAGTGCTGTATGATGACAGGATGGTGTAAAGAAGGTGGAGCCAGACATGACAATAATTCAAGATATACAATAATCAGAAATTCTGATTAAATATAAGAAAAAAAATTGCCATGGGGGTAGTAAAACTGGAACAAATTATTCAGGGAGGTTGTGGTATGTCTGTTCTTGAAAGCTTTCAAGATTTGACTGGATACAGCCTTGGTCAACCTCATCCAATTATATCTGTTTTGAGAAGGATTTGGAATATATGTTTTCTGGCTGTCCCTCCTGAACTAAATTGTTCTATTTTTTAATTTCTCTGTGGCAGTGCTGTGATGATCAAAGGACTTAATAAAACAAGCTTAGTAGAAACAGACATCTCTTGTCAGGGGGCGAAGTATACAAGCTTTAGGGAATGTGAAATACTTCCGTAGAGCTTGTTTTTTATACCCATTTTGCTCGACACATCAGCATTCTTTGTTAGTTTTACTGGTTAGATACTCATGTTGCATGTTCATCAGCTCTCCATTTTCCAGCGATACATTACCAAGGTGGTGTATTAACCAGGCTCCAGCATGTCTAGAGGAAAAAGAAGTGCATGGAACAATTTTTATGTTCCTTTCCTTAGGTTTTCTCTTCATGCTGGCAAATGTTTATAAAGATGAATACGCTATATATAGTTCAGAATCTACATACACAATCATTTTGTTTTATAAGCTGATCTCTTTCCATCCTTCTCTATTTTAACCCCCAAGATCAAGGCCTGTCTTTAAAAGATAAAATATAGTACATAATAAAAATCCTAACATAGATGCATTGATAATAGCAAGAAATCAGAGTAAAACAAAGTAATTTTTACAAGTAATGGTCCCAATATTTTCTTCCCTTTAAAGTAGTGGGGATGGAAACGGAGAAAGCAGAACAGGGTGACAACAGTGATTATTAAAATAAGCACCCATCACTGTAAGATGCGCTTTACTGTGACTGTGAAGGAATAATCACTTTACTGCCTTTATTTTCATGACCTTTGTCCTCATATTAGCTCTCATCTTGCCAGGCTTGAACATCTTTTTCAAATAAAACCTGCCAGAAAGTGCAGCCCATGTACAGGAACCCATGCTGGAGCAGCTTTGCTGGCACGATCTGTGACCCTTGGGGGACACAGGTTGGAGAACTTTGTTACTGAAGAACATTACCCCATGGAAAATATACATGCTGGAATAGTTCTTGAAGGAATGTATCCTGTTGGAGGGACCCTGTGCTGGAGCAGGGGCATAGCATGAAGAAGAAGGAGCAGGAGAGCTGTTTGAACTGACTGCAACCTCTATTCACCATCCCCACTGCCACTTAAGGGAAGAAGGCAGAAGAAGCTGGAGTGAAGTTGAGCCTGGGAAGAAGGGTGATGGGAAGGTATTTTTAGATTTGATTTTATTTCTTGCCATCCTTATCTGATATTAAATAGCAAAAACCCCCAAATTGATCTCCCGTAAGTCAAGTCTGTTTTGCTTATGACAGTAATTGGTAAGTGATCTCCCTGTCCCCATCTCAACCTGTGGAATTTCTGTCTTGTTTTCTCCCCCTGCCCTGCTGAGGAAGGAGAGAGCAGCTTGGTGGGCAGGTGGTAGTCAGTGGGGTTGCTCTGTTTAGGGTAACAGATACCATCTGACAAACACCATAGTCCAGCACTGGAGACTGTGTGGTTATTTGTGGTCATTCATTTTAAACTTTACTGCCTTGCAAATTCTGGAATGCGAAGAAGAGTGGCCTTGGGTTGGCTGTTCATGTCTGCTCGGTTTTAAGTCATAGGTTTTACTCTAAAAGGAAACACATTTTCAATAACATCTGCTGCAGCACAGATCTATCTGGTCTTCAATACTTGAAAATTCTTTCTCAAACCAGTCAGTTCAATTTAAATGTTCATAATATACTGGAACTGTAGTACCTGCAATACTTTAAGGTCTTTGTGAAAATTAATGGTATTAAATATGGTCAACATGCAAAAGAAAGACACGAAGCTCCAACTATTTAAATTAATCTATTTTACTTAAATGTTTTCAAGAGACATAGTGGAGAGAGCAGGAGAAGAATTTAGCAGAAGTTATTTTCCTGTCCCTAGCCACTACAGGGAAACATATTGTCACTATTTACCAACACCCCTACCCCAAGATCCCTAGAAAATCACTTATTTTATAATGCCTATAAAACTATCTAAAAAGAAAAGAACAAAATGCTAGTTTCCAGATGCTTTACACAAAGTAAGAATCCTAGTATTTAGCTGTAGTTTATTTCTGAAGAACAAGAAGTTCACTTTTCAATTTGTTCTTAATAATCCAACATGAAATGAAATAATAGTGAATAATTATCTGCTAAATCTTTTGTTTTCTCATTACTGATATTTTAAAACCTAATAAGAAAATTTTTTTTTTTGTCTTCTAAAAAGTAAAAATTAACAAAATTTATGTAATTTTAAGACTAGCTTTTGACCACATGGCATGAAGGAATCAGTCACCATTTCATTTACAAATAGGTCTCTGTTCACCAAACCAAGTGAAAAATAGAATTACCCTTTGTAACTGCTGGTAAAGAAGTTTGTCTATATCTAGATTTCTATAAAGCCTTTTCTTGTGCTATTTTTTTTCTTAACATCATTTAAGGATAACAAACATCACTATGAAAACACAGATTCTGCCAGTACTTGTCTTTAATAATCTAAACAAATTGCTGCCCACTCCCAGTTCTATTATAGGGTCTTTTCAGCAGTATTTTACTAGGAGCCATTAGACCTTCTTTGGTGTCAAAGGTGATTGTGGTCCAAACCAATTTACAATTCTCCATGTTATTACTTTCTTCTTTTTATACATTTTTTTCTTTTTTTGACATATTGTCTCAGCACCTACAATGTTTCTTTGTTTTCTGGTCATATTCTAATTGCCATATGTGTTGCATTAAACCTCTGTGACTCTGTGCTTTTTTATTTCTATACAAGCAGTTCAAATACTGATCTTTCATAAAATATAAAGTGAGCATATATTTAACAATATCAGTAATCTTGAGTGTTGGTCTCTTTTTTTTATTTCACTACGAATGATCTAATTTCTTTTCCTATTACTAATCTGTCTTTTAACTTTTTATTGGGGGGGGGTGTGTTTGTTTGTGGTTTGTTTGTTTTACATTGTAAACATACAAAGGCATAACATTTATAGCAGTTCTGACAGCTCTTTTAGATGATTGGTATAAAACCAGAGGTCTTCAGTCAAGAGTCTTTTCCCATTGCTGGTCTCCAAAAGCTTTTTCTTACTGCTGTCACTTCCCTTCAGAAAACAGTTTTCAGAATTTGTAGATCACTTACCCTCCATTTCAGTAGCAGTTCTATCCCTTTTCTACCTCTATTCCTTTAATGGCCCCTTTTCCCCTCCAAAAACCTCTTCCGTCACCACTTGCTGATTGTCCTCAGTTCCTTCATTCTGAACTTCACCTTGCAATGGTGGCAGCTACTCAACTGCTTTCTTCATCACTTAATTGTGTTACTACTTGTACTTCTCATGCATACCTTAAAAGACACTGAATTGCAGGTTTCCCTGAGGCTTTCCATTTGCTAACTGTTTTCTTTCCCTACCTGCACAGAAGTCTTGTGTGGCAATAACTTCTTACAACCTCTGTTGCTGACTACTTTGGTACTCTTGGAAAAGAGCTTGCATCATCCTATACATTATTTACTGCAGTTCATAAACATAGCCATTTTACAGAGGAAGAAGAAAAGATAGGAAAAGAAAACATCTTACCTACTCAGTTGAACAGAGTTCACCACAGTTCCAACCTTTTCTAGTGTCAGGAAAAGTCTTACTAATGCTTCTTTCTAAGGAGCCTCTAATAATGTATAGCTGCATCTCTCTCTTCTAGTAAAAAGGTGGTGTTTATCTGACATATTTCTTTCAGTTCTTTTTTTTTTTCCTCATTGTTTTTTCTTCTGGTTTCTTACATATCATCTTTATTCTGTCTTAGATGTCACACTTGCCACACTATCTCTCTTGTCTCTTCTTTGCCCGCAAACTGATTAACCTTCTATCACTTCTAAAGTCTCACTACTGTCTCTTGACTCCTTCATTGTGCGTGGATTTTGAGTGACAGTTTTCAAGTGTTGCCACCTTGTGAAAATGCATACGCAGATTTAACATTCTTGCTAATGACCACATTAGTCAGTTTGGTCTCAATGAATATTTGTATGCCTCACACTGATTGATGCTTTTACAATAACATTCAGTGATGGACTAGATGTAATTGGGACAGATGGATATCTTCAGCATGTATCTTCAAATATACTCTGAATTAAGATTGTGAAAATAAATAATTTATACTGCCTTTTATACTGTAAAAATGCCCTTAAAATAATTTTTTAAAAAGAGAAATGGTTTTACAGATTCATAGAATGAAATGTGAATGAGTAATCCAGATTCTTCTCTAATGTCTTATCAGAATACTCATTTCAATAATGTCATACTAAAATGTTTATTTAACTTTATCTAACATGAATGCTTCTCACTTTTGCTACCTACACTGTACAGAATAATTTCATTATTATATTAAACAGCAAAATAAAATTAAGATTGCTAAATTAACTACTAAAATTAGAAAATACTTCTACCTTATATCTAACCTAAACTTCTCTTGTTCAAGTTTGAAACTATTACCCGTTGTCACAGAATCATAGAATCATAGAATAGTTAGGGTTGGAAAGGACCTTAAGATCATCTAGTTCCAAACCCCTGCCATGGCAGTGACACCTCCCACTAAACCATGCCACCCAAGGCTATGTCCAACCTGGCCTTGAACACCGTCAGCAATGGAGCATTCACAACTTCCCAGGGCAACCCACTGCAGGGCCTCACCACCCTCACAGTAAAGAATTTCTTCCTTATATCCAATCTAAACTTCCCCTATTGAAGTTTGAACCCGTTACTCCTTGTCCTGTCACTACAGTTCCTCATGAAGAGTCCCTCCCCAGCATCCCTATAGGCCCCCTTCAGATAATGGAAGGCTGTTATGAGGTCTCCACGCAGCCTTCTCTTCTCCAGGCTAAACAGCCCCAACTTTCTTAGCCTATCTTAATATGGGAGGTGCTCCAGTCCCCTGATCATCCTCGTGACCCTCCTCTTTACTTGTTCCAACAGTTCCATGTCCTTTTGATGTTGAGGACACCAGAACTGCACACAATACTCCAAGTGAGGTCTCACAAGACCAGAGTAGAAGGGCAGGATCACGTCCCTCAACCTGCTGGTCACACTCCTTTTGAGTGTGTAAGACCTTGCACTTGTCCTATCACTACAGTCTTTAATGAAGTGTCCCTCCCCAGCATCCTTGTAGGCCACCTTCAGATACTGGAAGGGTGCTATGAGGTTTTAAAAAAATACAAGTACTGACAAATATTTGTAGAAGTTTAGGATGCAACTTTGGAATATAAATAAATAAAAATAAAAACTTGCCATTTTCCACGTTCAAAAATCTTATTGAGATAGATGTTTTAATATTCACGGTAAAAGATTACTACTGGTCATCTTGTGCAATCTTTAAAATAGTCTATGATTTCCAGTTGGTAGATTTTACAGTACAGATGCATTTCTTTTTACAGTAACCAGGAGGTCAGTACCAAAAACGTGAGGTGACTTTGAAGAAGAATGAAGCAAACTGTGAAAAAGTCTCACAATAATAAGAAGCTTCAGCTTCTCTATGGAATCATAGGATCATAAAAACAACTAGGTTGGAAAAGACCTTGAAGCTGTTTGCTATGTGTCTTCTGAAAACATACAGGATAATACTCCTAAGACAGGAACTTTTTATGACAGTTGAGAAAATCCACTGCATTTCTGAGCTGGTGCTTTGTATTTATCAGTCTGGGAAAAAAAAAAAAGAAAAGTCTAGTAAGCTTTGCTTTTTCACTTGCAAGCAGTTGAAGAAAGAACCAATGCAAAAAATGTTCACAAGCTGCTTTCTATCACTGTAGACTTTATTTGGTTTTTCAGTTGCCGCTGGTATGTGATGAATTGAAACAGAAATGCCTTATTTTTGAAAATGACAGAATTTCAGTTATGGGTAGACAGAAAAAACATGCGTCCCTCTCAGTGTTTGGCTTTGCTTGCTTTCTTTTAGCTTAATGTTCACTGTAGTAAAGACATATATTTGAAGATATTTGGTGCAATAAAGGGTTTCAGAATATAAATAATTTTTAATAGATTACTATTTGCTTATTTGTTTATACTTGAAGATACGTAGGACACCATCTTTGCAACATCATCCAGTATGTTGTGATTGTAAAAGACAAACATTCAGTCAAAATAGAAATACATTTGTTCATTGTTGACTATGCAATTGTGCAAAAGAAATAGTGAGGACTCCATTACAAGAAGTCTCTTCAAATTTATAGGATTTTTGTACTGATATAAAAAACCTGACATGATTCTAGATTTTACTGGGAGGGCAGTGGGAATGGAATTGAATGTTTCTACTGTAATGACAGTGCAATAGATTAATACTGGACAGCTTTTTCAGCTGTTATGTAGTTTGAATGGTAATTAAAAATGTCTTGCATAAAACCCACTCTTTTGCTTCCTGTTTCTTCATATGCTTTCTGACAGGCAGGCTTTCAATATTTCTTCTATTCTTACTTAAGCCTTCAAATTTTACCATCTTGAACCATTTTCCATAAAGTTAATGTTCTGTAATTATTTATATACAGGTATCTTTCTTAAGACCATAAACATAAGCAATGAACAAGCAAAAACCAAATCCTTATTCTAGCACTGAAGAGAGAATGGCAAGTTATACATACAGAAAAGCTGAGAAATGATGACTTAGTCATGGTCTTCGTGAAATGTGTTCTATTTCCTTAAAAACAAAACCAACCAAACAAAAAATTGGGCATCAGTCATGTTGCATATTAAATAGTTACCTGTCAGTTAAAAACAGGTTTATACACAATGTGATTTTTATTAGCATTTTCAGAAGAAAAAAGAAATAGAACAAAAAAGTTCAGTCTGACCAGTGAGCATCAAATATCCAAAGCCAAATTACAAATAAATGAAATAAGTGCAAATATTTATTTTTAACAACCGCAAATTAATTAGCTTATGATGTCTAGGGCTCATTCATGTGTTTTAAGGCTTACAGCTCTCTATACAGACTCTATGTCGTTGAGTATAATAGTCTATGGTAAAGGGAGGACACAAGCAGTAGTTTTATTTTCAGAATGTATGTCAGTAATTATTACAACCAAAAAGCCAGCAGGAAAGTATTCTTTTTACTAAATGATTATGTGAGTTGTTGAAAGCGGATACTTTGTTATTATGACTCTGTGGGATATGTTTTGATGAGAATAGCGAAGTTTAAATTAGCCTCTTGTACCATCAGAAAGAGTTAAAGCATTGATTTTGTGAAGGAGTTCATGGAGTTAATCCAGTTGTATTTAGACACGTCCCCCTGCATTTGAGGCAAAATTTTAATACTGATTAGAGAAAACAATGGAGGAAAACATGTAGTGAATATAACTTCATTTAAACTTAATCTGGATTCACTACTACTTCAACTATAAACTGATTATTTTATAAAGGGTTACTCATGCACCATTTATTTCTGAGTGATGAATTGTTTTATCCCCAGAGAATAATCAGTGAATAAAGAAAGGTTTCAGAAGTAACATTAATGCCTGCCTAGCACTATGCTGATTTATTAAAAAAAAAAAAAAAGTGGGAACCACAGGGAAGTAAGCTGCTAAGCTGTGTAACTTGATTAAATAAAAAGAGCATTAAATGTGAAAATCCTAAACTCTTCAGCTTCGCTTTACTGCATATAAATTAGAGATTAAGTAAGAGCAATATGAGCAGTTCATTTGTAATACATAGGTCTAAGTACAATAAATTTATAAAATTCTGAGTGTGTAATGTGCACAGAGTAGATTAAGAGTGCATGGGAATTATAAAATATCAAGGCTTCTTTAAAGTTTCTGATGTGACAGATAAAGCTACTTTTTGGAGGGGTTGGCTTTTTTTTTGTTTGCTTGTTTTCAGCGGGACACCTATGAATATGCTTGAAGTTTGTTGCTTCCTAGTTTTGTAGCAAGCGTATGAAGTTCAATTAGTAAAAACAAGCTGAAAATGAAAGAGAAAGGAATGAGAAAAAGAGAAAGACTAAGTAAAATCCCTGCTGTAATTTAAACTGCAATGTTTACCTAAGTGGCCAAACCAAATTAAAAAAGTAATCTAACATCACTGTTTCTACTGTCAATACTGACTGATCTCAAATTAATTGAAAAAAAAAATTGAAAAAAAAATCCATCCTAAATTATTCAGCTTTATCAAATCTTATCACAACACTTTGTGATGTGCCAATGTAAGGTGTGCAGTCACTTTGCCCCTCCCCATAGCAGCACGGGAAGAAGAATGCAACTTCTGTCATCACAGTCTATTTTCTGGCTTCTGCTTGTACCCCGGCTACTGGATCCTCTCAGCTTTCTGTGCAATCATCACAGTTTACAACTGAATAGGAGCTGGTGGCTTCAAAGGCAGTGACAAGGTCCTTGCTCTGTTAAGGAGTGTGCCATTAACACCTTGCATGTGTTAAAGGGCAGTCTGATCTTTTTCTTCTTTGTATCTGCAGATTCACAGTATATACTATTGCACTGGCCAAAGTGAAGAAATTCAAGAGAAGTAACAAAAGTGAGACTGGACAAGGGGTAATGGGTTCAAACTTGAACAGGGAAAGTTTGGATTGGATATGAGGGAGAAATTCTTTACTGTAAGGATGGTGAGGCCCTGGAATGGGTTGCCTAGGGAAGTTGTGAATGCTCCATCCCTGGTGGTGTTCAAGGCCAGGTTGGACAGAGCCCTGGATGGCATGGTTTAGTGGGAGGTGTCCCTGCCCATGGCAGGGGGGTTGGAACTAGATGATCTTAAGGTCCTTTCCAACCCTAACTATTCTATGATTCTATGATTCTATGATCTTTATCTTTATAGCATATTCAGGAGCAAATTTGGAGCAGATCTTGTCTTAATCATTAAGGGATATATGTAAAAAATGTTGACCAGTATGAGCTGAATCAGCATGAATTCAAGGGTACTAATAATATGCTATTGCTACATTTATAATCAGGGGAACACTTGGGATATTAAGTTTCAGTCTATAAAATTATGAAAGAATAATGGGCAATATGGCCACAGGGAAGACCCTATGAGAAAATAGAGAAGCCCCATGAAATGTGCTTGGTCATATTTAGCCCCTGAAAGTATTGTGATTCTGAATAAAAAATAGGAAAAAAGTATAAATCCATTTTGCAAAAATGAATAGTACAGTTGGTGATGTAGAGTATATAGAAACCAATATAAGGAAAATACATAGGGGGCAAGTTAACTTCCAATGATCATTTAAAGTGAAGTGCAAAAAGTATAAGAATTTTATTTAATTCATTTAATGAATCAGGAGGTCAATAAAAAATAAAGTCTCTTTAATATACTGTAAAGACAAGTTGTTATAAAAGATCTAGACAACAATTTCACATAGGTAGAACAATGTACCATACTCTTGCATGCATGTAACTTATGGATGAGCATGTGGTACAGATCGCTGTATGTCAGGTTGCAGAAAAGAGGACTTCCAGCCCACAGATACAGGATCCTAGCTCTTCAGCTCAGCTCAGCAGCTCAGCTTTGTGGTATGAGTGTTCCTAATTCATTTGCTAGTGCAATCCAAGACCACTCATTTATTCACTGGAACCTCAGGAAGTCTCTAGTCCAACCTCTGCTTTCAGAGTCAAATATGAGGTCGGATCAGGTTGTTAGGGCTTTATCCACTTGGATCTTGAAAACCTCTGAGGATAGAGATTGTACACATTCACAGGAAATTGGTTGAGGAATAATATGTTTCTTGAAACAGAAGGAATGTAGGTGTTGTAAAGATCCATCAGAGGCCAATTTTAGATCCAGAGAAGATATGAAGACAGACCATTTTGGTTTGTTCTTTTTTTTTTTTTTTTTTTTTCCTTTAGTATAGGAACTAATTTTACAACGATGGAAATAAAGTCATTGAATCTTTTTAAAAGCTAATAAGCAACAGAACTGTTACAGTGCCTCTTAGTAATCAACAAGAATATTATTAACATTCAAAAAAGCAAAAGAAAACACTTGGAATCTATAATTGTAAGAGAAATTAATGTCCAGTATTGCTGTAATATTTGGAGCAATATATATACCTTCATTGTAATAAAAAAAAGATAAGGACTACCTTTCAAATGATCTGCATTTCTGAACTTATTTATGATATAAATACTAAATACCTGAAGTTACACATTTAGTGCTAGCTAAAAGAAAAAATAAACAGACTGTATATAAAATCATTTCAAGCTTTGAGTTAAATTGACATTGTGTGCTATATAATGCTCAAGACAGCAATAACAATTTGTCTAGTAGTATAGCTGCTTATTACTTATGACTAGGATAATTTCCACCTGTCTTTTAACTATCAAACCTATTTTATTCTCTCTTAACATTAAGGTACCACACTTCAATTTGCATATTACTCCAACACTAATCATTGCATCTACATTAAGAAAAAGGCAAGACTTACTGGTCTTAAAAAGTGTCAGGTTTGTAAATCAGTTTTGTAAACTACTAGCTGTCAACACATTAAACGCAGTAGGTTGATTGTTTTACAGAACTTGTTAACAGATGTTGAATGGCTCAGGCACATCCTTCCTAAAATGATATATATAGATTTGATAGCTAAATATGGCATTTTTTTCTGTAATATATTTCATTACTTACCTATAAATAACCCAAAATTTATGCACAGTGCTGCTTTAGTATCAGGTAAAGTATTATAGCTGTGACATCCAAATCAAAACCCTGAAAGATAAGGGAAAAAGGCTTAAGGAACTGAGGAAAAAAAACAAAACTCTAAAGCAGTACCATCATGAGGAGTCTGCTATCGCTTTTATTCAGCAAAAAAATATTATTTTCTTATTTTTTTATGCAAGTTATGTGACAAGGCATAACCGTGACATTAAGATGACTTGAGCAAATGTAACTTTGAAAGTATTGATAAAAAAATTAACATTTGAATATAATGCAAACTAAACATCAGAGAGATCTGAAAAAATTAAGCAAGTCTTTCCATTAAGAAAGGAACATATTTTTAACAATCTCAAGGAGTAACTGATAACATGAAAAATTAGCAACTATTCAAAAATAGAAGCTGTACATGATAATCATGCAAAGGTTTTTATCTCTTGCTAGGAAAAAATTAGATCGTAAAAAAGCCTTGAAAATATTTCAAGCATGCCTAATTATGATAACTGGAAAGTAGCTGATTTTGTTAATCTGTTAAAATGACAGCAATGTCCTGTGTCAACAAATGATTAAAGATTAGATCCAGCCAAGTACGTAAATTATTATTTAGGACTTAAGTGAAACTGAGGCATCAGAACATAAAGATTGAAAAAAATCCCTGTTTATTATCAACCAACACTGGAGAAAACTGACCTCAGCAATGATGTGGTTCCTAACCATAAATGCCTAGTATCATTTGATGCTGCAGAAACTCTCGCATAAAGCCAGAAAAGCATGACTCAGCATTCATAAGTAGCAGGCACTGTTCCAGAGCAGCAAATTTATAACCAGGCAAGACATGAACACCTATGTCTAGACAACAAGCCCATATGGCCCAGACTGTAGATGTTTTAACCAGATTGGTGGTTCTACCTAGACCATTAAGTGTAAGCACTGACATGAGAGTTTTGTGCCTAAACTCCCATTATATACAATGAAAATCTAGGATGCAGTTTGCAGGTCCACACATAAATATCTAATGCCATTTGAGATGCCCCAGGATATTTCTTATGCTATTTACTTGCTGATTCAAAAGCAGGAGCAGCTGCTTAGGTCCCTTCTTAAAAATGCAAGTCCTTTGAAGATGTCTCAGGAACCATGGGCCACATCTTGTATAGCAGTAAGCACTGATGTATGGGCAACTAAATAGATTCTTGAAGAATCTGGACAGAGAGCTATTTGGCTGACCAAAGGCAGATGCTGTTCTTAGGGTGATATGGCAAGCTCCTCAAACTCCCGTCCTTGGACTTGATGAAATCCCTGAATGCTGTGCGTCTCAGCAGGAATAATCTAATCTATGTGGTTTTGCAACCAACTATGTTTAGGATTAAAATATTTTTCAGGTTTGTTTTATTTTTTTATTTTATTTCTTTTCTAAATGTGACATCAAGTGCAACTCATGTTTCTATTATAATGATATATTTTAAATAACCAGATAATATTTTATTAAAGAACCAGTCAAGTAAGAGGTGCTTTCTACTTCTCTTTCTGCAGATGGTCCTTTGTGTTTCTGTATGCACAGACAGAAGTGCTAGACTTAAAAAAGGATCTTTACTGAATAGTTCATGATCAGGGAATAGAGTACATTAATACGTATACAAATTCATTTTTCAGAATATGAGTTTTTTGTTGGTGGTTCAGATTTTGGGTTTTTTTTTAATCCACTGACCACTTAAGGCAACATAAAAATAATATTGAGAATAGCAGCTAGAAATGCAGTCTAGAATCAAGAAAAGCTTTGGGTCTTCAATCTGAATCTTACTAAGTGTAGGTCCTTTTTAACACTGTCCAGAGTACTACTGATTCCAGTTGAATTCAAACCTTAAATTGATTACATGTGAAAAAGAATAAACTACTGAGTAGGAAAAAAAGATAAAAGTTAAGTAATTCTTAGTTTTATATGATTTCTGACATTTATGACTGCAAATCTCTTAAAACATACTTCTCTGCTGCACTGTTTCTCTATCAGTAAGATGGAGATTAGAGTCCGTGCTAATCAGTGTGGTTTCCCTTAACGGGAGCACATAGGCCATAGATGTGGACTGCATATTTTATAATTTATGCATATCAAGGAGTTTTTACTGCTTTTTGAAGGGGTGGTCCTTAGTTCTCCATGCTGAGTTAAAAAAAAAAAACCTCAAGAGTTTAAGTGTTAGAAACAGTACAAAATAGATGAAAAATGCTGCAGTTTTAAGAAAAGCAAAACTGAATGGGTTTGATTTGCAGGATCATTAAAAATGAATAAAGCTATGGGTTAATAGAAAAATAAAGAGATAATGCAAGTAGGTGGCATAGATATAGTAAAAAAATAGGGACAGGGAAAAGAAATCCATAATGGAATAACACATAGCAAATAGAACTTGTAACACAGAACACTGTGGAGAATAAGGCACAGACCCCGTTTCTGGTTAGGAAATGAAATCGTTTATTACCCGAAGGTCCAGGGTTGATATAAGCTATACGAAGTACCCACACGTATGATCGGCTAATACAATTGGTTAGCTATCACCACCCACGTGGGTATCTTCACTTCTTCATTGGTTGATATCTTGCTCACTGGTTGCCTTGATTGGCTGCTTGCTTCTCTCTTCTTTCTTCTTTCTTATCTTGCCTACCTTTCCCTGAAATCATAGAATCATAGAATCATAGAATAGTAAGGGTTGGAAAGGACCTCAAGATCATCAATTTCCAACCCCCCTGCCATGGGCATACTCTCAAAACTTTCCCAGCAACATTCCTCTGCTATCTCAAAGCTTTCCCAGCAGCTAGTCTAGCTCAGAAATCCATCACATCATGGTCCTTTGCATTCACAGAACACACATTCTGAGAACTCTAAACTTAATATCCTGTATATAATCAGTCAAGGAATTTATAGTGAGGGACAAAACATAATTCTTTTACCTTTAGGATGTCAATGGAAGAAATTAGTTAAGAAACATTATACAGTATCTTAGTGAAAGTTCAGAGATTAAAATTAATGAAATGTACACTGGGGAAAGAAAATAAAAATCTTCCAATTTGATGGTTTTCGCTCAAGCAGATCACAATGTGAAAAATAATTCATATACAAAAGACTAACTTTACACATTACCAAAGTAATTTTTTTATATTTCTTCTAAAACTTCTTCGCACATTTTAGTGCTGCCTTTAACTTCGTGAATCGGGCAGGGGGGATTGAAACTCAATGATCTTAAAGTCCTTTCCAAGCCTAGCTATTCTACGATTCTATGATTTACAAAATATAGGAAATTAGAACACACATACACAAGCTTGAAATTGCACTTATTTTTGTTTGTGTCTGGTGTAAAGATGAGTCCAGTGTCAGCACTTAACAAATCATTATGATTACTTTTGTGGGAACTGCTGTGATATTTTTAATGGCTATGGCTGATTAGAGACTGAAATGACATTATGAAAAGAGCAATGTCTTTAAACTAGGTGGTTAGCATTTTTGAGTCAAAAGAAGAAGAAACAAAACCATGCACATATTTGATACCTTTTCCTTCAATATGCAGTACATTATTTTTCACTTACGCTATCCTAGACTGTCTTTTAAAATTAACAAAAGACAAATTTCTGTATCAGATCTTATAATTTTCTTGTACTGCTATCATAAGAAAAAAAGTCCAACAAGTTCATACAACAAACATAGGCTTTGTATTTTTTTAATGTTAGTATTTTGTGGCCAAATAAGCATACCACAAATATATTGTCAACAATGAATAACACACAACACTAAATGTTGTATTTCCAGGTTAAAAAAACCAAACAAACAAAATAAAAAATAAAAAATAAAATAAATAAATAAATAAATAAATAAATAAATAAAAAAAACCAAGCAAGCAAGTAGGAATTTTGTCCGAGTAGAGCCTTAATTTAAATATCTGGTTAAAATCCGCTATCCTTCTCTATATATGCATTATAAGCATTGCAAAATATTTTTTATAAAGAGCACACACGGTCTTATTGACCAGGAATTCACTCTACACTGTTTGTTTGATCTTGGTTCTCAGTTTAAATATTTGCGAAGCAAGCACTAGCAATATTTAGGAAGTATCTAATATTAGATATCCTTAAAGAAAAAAAAAAAGTCAGTTTATGAGTTTTTCTCTTAAAATAATAATTCTCTATAAAAACAACCAAACAAAACCCCAAAACCCCCAAAGAAACCCGAAACCCAAAAGTTCGAAACCAGATGTTTCTTAGGGAAGTTGTAAGGATTGGCCTAAACCAGTCTCAGTAAGGGTAAAATTGATAAATTGAGATCAGTTGTGGGAAAGAAACAACAGAAATCCCTTTATTTTGGTTACTGAGGCACTGTATCTACTTTAGGTTTCCGGGAGAAGCTTTTCTGAATCGGTGTAATCAATGGCTCTGCTGCCACTGCTAAGCTGATTGTATCTTATCCTAAGGCCATGTAACATTGTGAACACTGCTATTTTCATGACTGCAGTAACAAGGGAATGCAGTTAACAAGTTGAGCTCAGACTATGCCTACCACTCAGACTGGACTGAATGTAATTATAAACACTGTCATCAAACACAACCAAAAGACCGAATGCCTGAAAGAAAAATGCAGTTTCCAACACAGTACCTTGTTTCAGAGAGATAAGTAAATGAAACCTTGAAAGAATGCCGCGCAAGAAAATATGCTTCAAACACATCATTGTTTCCATTGTTTCATATTGTCTATTTTGGTGATCCAGGACTTAAAATATTGTCTATGTCAATACAGGCCTGCTGTAAGGTAGGGTGTTCAGCTTGACTGTAGGTCCAGGTTTGCTTTTGGAACTCCATTTTTGTGGCTGAACAACAAAACGGCACTTTGGACTCACCCACCTGTCTTAAGATAACCTATTCTCCATACAAACATTACGATAATTTTGTTCGATGGGACCTAAACTGATCGTAATCTCCTTTCACCTGCAGCAGTATTCCTTGTGGGTTGCTACCCATCAGTTGTAGAACTGACTTTCGTTATGAATCTAACACATCTTTTAAAGGAAGCTTAATCCCTCTTGTTACAGAATTCCACTGTTTGGAGGCTGATAAATTAGTATCCTGTGGTGAAACACAGAGATTCAACAAATCTCAGAGAGATTTGTCCATGCTGCACATTTGAATCTTGTAATTAAAGGAAAATCATATGGCAACTAGAATGTTCTTTTCCTATTATCGTGAAACATTTGCTCTCCTACATGACATATGGCTAACATGCTGGTAACTGACCTGAGGATTAAGTAGTCATTTGTATATACACCAGCAATATTTACACTTTTATAATAAAATATGACAGGTGGAAGGTACATACATATCTGGTACAACAAAGGCTTGCCATCTGTTAGTATAGATTTCAGAACACACAGCTATATTCACATAGTGATTTAAATAAAATATATGAAAGAGAAATCTTTTTATTAATTGCAACAGGATTTTTGCATTTCTAATCTTTCCTTCCAAATTTATCATAAATAACCATTTTACTTCTTCTATAAATGCAGCATATATTTTACATATAAAGTGATTTTTACCTGTAATACTCAGAAACTCTTCCAACACTTGTTGACCTAGAGGCAGAAAATGGAAATAGGTCACCTTTAGAACAGTTATTTTAGAAAAATAAGAAATTTAGACTCAGGATTTACTTCTTATCCCTTACCATGTAATATTGCTACTCCTTTAGATTCTAATACAAACTTCAGAAACAATAATAATGCCATATTAAATCTATTAAGAAATGTTTATGTAGCAAAATTCGTAACAGCAAAAATTCTGTGACCTTAGTTCCACATTGACTCTTTCAGTTTTGGCTATTCAAAATAAGCATAGAAGTGGCTTGTGTGAAATCAGTGGAGTGACTTGTGGCTAGTTATGCTAAGAACAGTAAACATTCAGAACTCAAATGAATGAAACTCAAATTCATTCTACCTAAAATTAAGATTTAATTTGCCAAATGGCCTCCTCTGGAACAAATAATTTGAATGAAGAGGCATACAGCTGGGATATATGGGTATGTTGTTAACATATTTATTGGTGATTTCAGAGATGATTCAGAAATTCAGTCCTATTCTCACAGAAAGTTGAAACTACATCTCATACTGGTGTTCTGGGTATTCTCTGATTTACTAGTGTTCTTGATCCTCTCTGTATTATTAAAAAATATGTAAGTAAATATGTTTACTAAATCAATGACTGGAATTCTCACTGTTTCATACATAGCTAAATAACGCAGCAAGCCAGACGATCCTATTTCCTTAAGTGGCATACCCTGACCACCTAAAATTACAGTACACTTGGTCTTCAGTCACCTTCAGGAAGTATATGATGCTCTAGTGATGGCATGCTGAAACACAGAACAGTTGATCAGGTTGGAAGGCCCTTTGCAATCTGTCAAGTTCAGCTCCCACGCTCAAAGCAGAGTCAACTAGAGTGGATTGCTGAAGGGCGTATCCAGTCTCACAAGGATAGAGGTTCCACAACCACCTTGGGCAACCTGCTCTAGTATTTGACTACTATTCTGATTTAAAGATTTTTATAATTAAATGAAATTTCATTGTTTTCACTTGGTATTCACTGCCTGTTGTTCTGTCACTGGAAATCACTGGATACCTCAGAAGAATATGGCTCTACCATCTTTATTTTCCGCCATCCCCTTGGCTGATAATACACTGGAACAAGTTGCCCAGAGAAGTCATGCATGCACCATCCCTGGAAGTCTCTAAGGCCAGGTTGGATGGGGCTTTGAGCAACCTGGTCTAGTGGAAGATATCCCTGCTTATGGCAGGGGTTTCTTCCAACTCAAACCATGACTCTGTGATATGTATGCTCTGATCAGAGTCTTTGGATTTGAATTGCAGTAACTGAAGAGCTGAATGAAATCTATTGCAAAAAGAGAATACAAGCCTATAATATTCTTTGCTAAAAAGAAAAAAAAGGAGGAAAAAATATTAATATTTGCCTGTAAGCCTGAATTGGCAACAGTATGGCAAAAGAAAGACTACTGTTGTAAGTGAAGAATCCGGCATTGATCAATATCACTGGTTAGTCTTCTTCAACTTTACAAGAGTGAAAACATGAATAACAAATGATCCTGATCAACATTCAGTAAAACTGTGCTACAAATCCATATCTTAATAAAAAGATTTTTCACAAATATTTACTAATTGATATTTAAAATTAATTTGGAAATTAAAATTAGAAAATAAGTATTAGTTTAACTATGAAAATATTGAAGTAACATATAGTCAGACCCATTGTGGAATAGCGATTCAATTAATATCAAGACAGTTCTAGCAGTTACTAGATTTTTAGAATCTCTGCCTTAGCTGTCAGTTGCAGCACAGATACCCAGTAATTAATATAAATATATGATCTATAAAAATGTTGCTGTACCATCCCTCCATTTGATATTTTTGAACAGAAAAGCAAGCTATGGTTAGAATAATTAAAAAAGAATAAAAACAAACAACAAAAAAAAAGAGTTATAAAATACATCTTTAGGAGATCTATGTACTAGAATGGACTTTCTATAATTCTGCTGCTGTAACTTTCAGTGATGCCTTGCCATATGGTGCATCATAGTGAAATGTCGAGGGTCAAATGTAAGAACATGAGCTTTCCAACTGTTAAAGTAAGTGTATCAAGTGGAATAAAACAAGTAAATATTCGATGAAGAATGACCAAACACCTTCTGAAAATGTGAAATAACCTTTAATGATATTATTTTAATGTAACTTTACATGGTTTGAAAATAATGTTATTTTAAAAAAGCAAAAGATGTATCCTGCTGAATCTGAGCTGCCTGCTGAACACAACTTCTGTAACCTCTGTAACCTTCTTTTCTTTTCTTTTCTTTTCTTTTCTTTTCTTTTCTTTTCTTTTCTTTTCTTTTCTTTTCTTTTCTTTTCTTTTCTTTTCTTTTCTTTTCTTTTCTTTTCTTTTCTTTTCTTTTCTTTTCTTTTCTTTTCTTTTCTTTTCTTTTCTTCTTAATGTTGACTGCTAGTGGATTCAGGGAGAATGAGTGTTTCAAACAAAATCAAACTGAAAACAGTAGCTATCAAAGTAAGTGATGGACCCAGGATCTCTGGACTCATTTACTGGTCCTGCTCACCCCTCAGGGTGCCTATGTCCCAGGAACCCATGTCAGCGCCTTCCCCTGTGACATTGCAGCAGGGCTGGTGTCTGACCCCCTACAGTCTTACCCTGATTAGCCATTAGCTCCACTGAGCTGGTCCCACTTGTGGACCCATGTCCCAGCCTAGCCTCAGCCTGTTCCTGTCCCTGTGGAAGTGCCCAATGCCCAGGGCTGGGGCTGCCCTGGTGCCCCCCACAGCCCTTCTCCTGGCTAGGGTGATAGGATGGGCGCTGGCTGCCAAGTCCCCCTGTAACGGACGCCATGGGGAGCACCCTGACTGATGCTCTCAGTATCCCAGCCAACAAGGAGCCTCGACCCCTTGCAGTGTCCTGAAACTTCAGTGAAATACTTCAGAGAGCCCTCTCCAGTCCAGGATTTCAGAAAGTCTTTAGTTTCACTTTACTGTCTCCCACAAGGTGTTATTTTTTTTATGATGGGCACACTGTCAGGAAATACAATGCTCTGGAACCATCTGTTTGTCCGCGTGGGAGATGTTAAGGGATGCACTCTGTTGGATCTACTGCTCACAAATAAGAAAGAAGTGGTTGTGGATGGAAAGGCTGACAAAAATTTTGGTGTGGGACAACAGATTTTAAGATATTGATGGAGATGAAGAAAGCAAACGTAAGAATAAAACCCTTAGTCATAGGGAACACAGTCTTCAGTTTGCTCAGGGAACTACTAGGCTGGACCTTGTGGCTTACTGCTCTGCAGGGGCTCGAAAGACCTGGTCGGTCTTCCAGAACAACCTCATTAAAGCACTAGAATACTCCGTGAAATTGAGTAGGCATAGCAGGAAGCTATCCTGACTGAGTTACATGCCAAAAGGAAGCATGTGGAAGGTAGAGTGGAGAAAAGATACCAAAGAGGAATGCATAGAAGATACATAACGTATGCGTGGAATTTGAAAGGATAAAACTCAGCTAAAGTTATGGGTAATGGAGGGATGTGGAGGGAAACAAGAAAGGCTTCTACAGATATATGACAGAAAAAAAAAATTCTGAGATAATTGCTGGGCAACAAGTGATGAAGAACACAGAAAATGGTGAGACAATCAATGCCTTCTTTGCCTCAGCCTTTACTGGCAAAGTCTGACAACAGGTTTCTCAGGCTTTCATGGCAATGAGAAAATTCAGACATAAGTCCTACTTACTATAGAGGAGGTTCAAGATGGGGACCATTTTGACAAATAGGGTGTACACAGTTCAGTTGCACAGGTGGAATGCATCTGAGGGTGCTGTTCCATCCATATTTAACAGACAGTCTAAAGCCTGAAGCCAACTCTGCTTCTGATACGTCATGGCTTAATCCCATTCAGCAGCCAAGCACCACACAACTGCTCAGTCACTACCCCCAGCAGGATGGAGCAGAGAATCAGAAGAGTAAATGTGAGAAAACTCATGGGTTGACACAGAGACTGTTTAATAGAAGAAGCAAAATCCATATGTGCAAGCAAACTAAAATAAGTAATTAATTCTCCACATCATCAGGCAGATGTTCATCCACCCCAAGAAAGCAGGGCTCCATCGCATGTAATGGTGACTTGGGAAGACAAATGCTGTAACACTGAATGTCCTCCCTTTCTTCTTCCTCTACCTTTATATGCTGAGCATGATGTCGCATGCTCTACGATATCTTTTTGGTCAGTTTGGGGTCAGCTGTCCTGGCTGACTGTACCATCCCAACTTCTTGTGCACCCCACTTGCTGGTGGGGTTGTGTGAGGAGCAGAAAGGGCCTTGATTAAAACTTTCTGGTATTACCAGCATTGTTTCCCACACAAATGCAAATCACAGTTCCATACTAGCTACTATGAAGAAAATTATCCCAGTCAAAATCAGCACATAGGGCTAGTATACAGTTATATGCACAGTGTTTGGCAAAAGACTTAATAGAGGATCCTGTTTTTTCCTACCTTCCTACAAGGTACATAGTTCTAACAGAAGATTCCTGCTATACCTTTCTGGCAGCATCACTAACAGCTTCATCTGCTCAGCTAAGTCACATACATCACTTTTGCTGTGCTCAAAAACTTATTTCTCTGTCGACTGAATTCAAACTCGTCAATAAATATCGTATTCTTTTTCTAATTCAAGAGTCTCTGTTCCTGTGTGTTTACCTTCAGCCTCAGGTCTCATCCTGTGATTTTTCAGTTTACGCCCTTCGGAGGAGATAACCTTCCACTGAAATTTTCAGAGATGTGGTTTTCTGACTATCTCAGGACATTTTAATTGAGTCTGGCATGCATTCTTGCTGTGGCATTCCCAGGTTATCAAGGTTCCTGACTACTCATATGTGCACTGCAACATGTACCACAGTGATGGTAAAAGAACCCACATAAAATATATTTTTACCTGTTCTTAACTACTTTCTAATTACTGCTGTGCAGATGAGTTTGATTGTTCTCATGTCTGACAGTTCTACGAGAGCTGTCTGATGTTATTGCAAGCCGCTGTCATCGTTTTGAAGGTGGTGACAACCAGGACAGTCTCTAATCTCTGTGAAAAGGCAAAAGTCATGCTGAGCTTTACAGAGGCAAGAAGGGGACTCCCAGGAACTACAGAACTGGAAGCCATATTCAGATCTACAATTATTTGAACCAACCAGCATTGATTTACCATGGCCAAACTGTGTTTGACCAGCCTGATTTTCTTCTGTGATGAAATTGCTGGCTCTGTGGGTGCAGCAAGAGCAGTGGATGTCATTTGCTTTAACTTTAGCAAGTCCTTACATGGTATCCTTGTAGTCAAAGTGATGAGGTACAGTTTGAGTATGTGTAGATAGGAAGGTGTGAAATTTACTGGACTGCCAGATTTTAAGTTAGCATTTCAGAATCTGTCAGCCAGTTGTCGGTTGGGTTCTTCAGGAGTCAGTACTAGAGCTGATACTATTCAACGTCCACATTAATGAGCTGGGTGATGAGGCAGAACTGAATATCACCTATTTAGGTGTAACAGGTCACTTTTAACGTTCCTCCTCTCTATTCTCCTCCTCTTTCTTCCTCATTACCCTTTTCCCCACTATCATCCTTCCCTTAAATTACTCAGTAAGTTTTGTATAGTCCCACAGTCCTCCTTCAAATAGCCATCATATTCATGTTCCTGTATTTCCCCCCTCTTACCAGTTACAAACCCCAGGTTGGCCTTATTAAAGCTGTGCCTGGTGTTTCTTTATGGTTTATCAGTTAGTAGTTGTAGAGTTTTAGTTTTCACTATGTATTCAGCTCTTATGCACCCAATATAAGGATATGGACCTGACTTTTAAGGTCCCTTCCAGCCCAAACCATTATGTGATTCTATGATCATTTTCTTATCAGATTTTTGTTTCTGTTTTGTTTATCTCTTTCTGTTTTACTTTATTAAAGATACTTGACCTAATAGCTTTAATGAACCAGATGCTCTCAAGTCACATGCACACTGGTCACTGACCCACCAGGGAGCAGCTCTTCAGAAAAATACTTGGGGAGCACAGCAAACAAGAAATTGAATATGATTCAGCAGTACATTTTTGTGATGTGCTAGCCAGCCACACACTGGGCCGCAGGTCAGGAGACTATTACCCTCTATGCAGCACCTGTGTGACTCAAGCCTGTCATATTGCTTCAGGCTTGCCAGTACAAGAAAGACATTGACATGCTGGAAAGACCCTGGAATAGTCACTGAGAAGGTCAGGGGGGTCAGACACGACATGCTAGACACACTGAGGAAACTGGGTTTGTTGAGCCAGATGAAAACTAAAGAGCAGTCTTTCAAGACTGCTGTCTCTGAGTACTTCATGGGAGGTCATAGGGAAAACAGACCTATCAGGGATTCATAGTGAAAGGACAAGAGGTCAAGGCTGTAAGTAAGTTGCAGCAAGGGAAAAATTATTACTAGGTATCAGAGAAAAAGCCTCCACAGGGAGTATTTAAGCTCTGGAACAGGTTGCTTAGAGTCAACTGCACAAGGCACTTCACAGTGGGATCTAACTTTGAAGTTAGCCATGCTTTGTGAAGGGGAATAAACTAGATGACCTCTGGGGTCCTATGCAACCTAAATTATTCTGTTTCTAATTTAAAGGCTAGTATTACCCTGGAGTAAAATGTTTTAGCGGAATGAAAGGGACATTCAGTTTCATTGGTAAGAGCTGAAATGTAAAGTTTGAATCAAGGTGGGAAATAATACCCTGATTTTATTTACTTTTTGAAAGAGTTCTGTAGACTTTATATTCACCTGTTATAATATGCTTACAAGGAATGCTCTACAGATTAGCTAGATACGTTCCTTAACTTAAGTTGTCCAGAGTGTCCTTTCCTGAATCCAAGATAGGCAGAGAAAGTTGGGGCTGTTCATCCTGCAGAAGAGAAGGCTGCGTGGAGACCTCCTAGCAACCTTCCAATATCTGAAGGGGGCGTATAGGCATGCTGGGGAGGGACTCTTCATGAGGGACTGTAGTGAGAGGACAAGGGGTAACGGGTTCAAACTTAAACAGGGGAAGTTTAGATTGGATATGAGGAAGAAATTCTCTACTATAAGGGTAGTGAGGCACTGAAATGGGCTGGCCAGGGAAGTTGTGAATGTTTCATCCCTGGCAGCGTTCAAGGCGGGGTTGGACATAGCCTTGGATGGCATGGTTTAGTGGGAGGTGTCCCTGCCCATGGCAGGGGGGTTGGAACTAGATGATCTTAAGGTCCTTTCCAACCCTAACTATTCTATGATTCTATGATTCTATGACAGTGGCTTAACAACTTCATTGCCAGCTCCTTCAGGACCCACGGATGGATTTCATCAGGTCCCATGGACTTGTGTATGTTCAGGTTCTTAAGATGGTCTCAAACCACATCCTCTCCTACAGTGGGCACAGGGTCTTCATTCTCACTGTCTCTGTGTCTGCCTTCCAAGACTTGGGTGGTATTGGTCAGAGCATTTGCCAGTGAAGACTGAGGCAAAGAAGTCATTAAGAACCTCAGCCTTCTCCAAATTCAGGGTGACCAGTTCTTCCGATAACTTCTGGAGAGGGCCCACATTGTCCCTAGTCTATCTTTTATGTGCAATGTACCTATAGAATCCCTTCCTGTTATCCTTAACATCCCTAGCCAAGTTTAATTCTAAGTGTGCCTTAGCTTTCCTAACCTGGTCCCTAGTTTGCTGGACAACATGCCTGTATTCTTCCCAGGCTGCCTGTCCTTGCTTCCACCTTTTATAAGCCTCTTTGTCCCTTTGAAGTTTCCTCAGCAGCTCCTTATTCATTGAAGGAGGTCCCCTGACCCTCCTGCAGCTCTTCCTTCTAGTTGGAATGCATCCTTCCTTGCAGCAGGTGATCCTTGAATATCAACCAACAGTCTTGGGCCCCCCTGCCTTGTAGGGCTATATCCCATGGAAACTTACTGAGCAGGTATTTGACTTTAACTTTCTGAACAGCTGGCCTAGTGTTTATATGTACTGTATTGAAATGTTGAGATAAATTTCATTCATATCTTCCTTTCTTTTAACATCAGTTTTGTTGTAAACTTCTAAAAAATACGTAGACTGGTTTAAGAACTATTTTATTGTATATTAGCAATTTATGAAAAACTACCATTTTATCATATTGTAATTATTGTAGAGACAATAAGAATACTTCAACTGTGCTATGTAAGGGCTTTATTTAGTCTGAATGAAATAAAGGTTATGTGCTTTTTCTGTCACCATAGAATCTTTCACCTCAGTGTCCTTTTGTGAAAAAACATCAACAAGTAAAAATGCTTTGAAGGCAGGTTTCCTAATCAGATTTCTATAAAGAGATACACTTCATTGCTTAATACGGCAGTTGAATGCTGACTGGTAATTTAAGTCCCTCTGCAGATAAAGTATCCATCACAATTGTAATTAAAAAGACAAATAAAAAGGTATACAAATGAATGTGGTTTTGTTTTGAGCCAAGGATTCTTTTAGACAGAAATACTGATTTATGCAACCATCAGGTTTGAATGCATGCAACAACTTTCTCAGATTGAATTCCATTGATTTTCTATAGCAGTGTCAAGCATTCAATGCATCACAGCAGCAGTGAGACTAAAATAAATAATCCCTTCAGAAAGAAAGTGATTCTTCTCTTCTTAAAAACATAGGTGAACACCTTGTTCCGCTGCTCCCTTGATCTGTTGTAGCTTAAGCTGTAAGGTTTTAGAATGTCCTAATTCCCTGTCTTCATTTTCATTTAAGATAACAAGCTTTGTTTTTCTTATGACCTTCTTTATGCTCTTGCCTCTGGGACAAGTTGTTAGAAGTGTATGCCATTCTTTTTATGAAATGTGAAGAGATGTAAAGAACAAAATAAATGCCAGCAAATTCAGCCTTGAATGGAGTTATATGTGATATTGGCAGAACCTGAGTGGCACAAAAATAGCCTTGAAAGATGTTGTTTCACATATAAGATTTGTCTTTGAAAGGTGCAGTAGACTTATAACACATTCTACATGCACAAATTAATATTTCTAATGAGATCTGTAGTGTTTCTGATCAGACTGTCAGTCATAATCACATTTTGATATTATTAGTTCTGGTTCTTTGAGCTTAATATTTATAGCCCAGGATTGTCATTTACAAATGTGAGTTTGACGGGTTTTGTACTCCACTCTAAATTTATCACTTGCTTTGTTATCGATTTGTAAGTCATTAACTATTCTGTTTTATACATATGATTTAAAGTTGGTTAATTATTTAAGTTGCACCAATTTTCCACACCTTCAGATGTTATTTTGAAATGCTTACCATGAACATAACATCATACTGTTGTTATAAGAAATCACATACAGTTTTCAGCTGAATGTTTCCATGCAAAAAAGCTACTACACTCCCCAAAGTATTTGATATGCAACTTGGTTGATTTGAAATAAACAATGCATACCTTCCAAGTGACACTAAACAAAATTAAAAATTCTGACTGTTTTGAAACAAGCAAGAAATATAATGTAGTGTGTTGAATTATCTTCTCACCCTCTTATTAAAGAATAAGGAGTAACAGTTCTTCCTTTTTCCTTTGTGTGAGTGACACCCTTGTTCCAATGTCTATTCAGCAGTTTCCACAACTGCAAGCAGGCGTTTTATTTTAATTGGCAATATCAGGTCAATACTGATACTCATTTGTAATCTTAAGGACTGCAGTGACCATGAAATGGTGGAGTTCAAGATCCTTCGGGCAGCGAGAAGGGCACACAGCAAGCTCACTAACCTGGACTTGAGAAGACCAGACTTTGGCATCTTCAAAGATCTGCCTGGAAAAGTCCCATGTGATAAAGCTCTGGAGGAAAGAGGGACCCAAGAAAGCTGGTTAATAGTCAAGGATCACCTACTCCAAGCTCAGGAGGTGAAGCATCCTGAAAAAGATGAAGTCTGTCAAAAATACCAACAGGCCTGTGTGAATGAACAAGGAGCTCCCGGACAAACGCAGACACAGAAATTAAGAGGGTGGAAACAAGAACAGGTAGCCTGGGAGGAATACAGAGAAGTTGCCCAAGCAGCCATGTATCAGGTTAGGAAATCTAAGGCCCTAATAGAATTAAATCTGGCCGGGGCTGTCAAGAGCAGGGATGTGTTAGAGCAAGTTCAGAGGAAGGCCACGAAGATGATCAGGGGGCTGAAGAATCTGTCCTGTAGAGAGAAGCTGAGAGAGTTGGGATTGTTCAGCCTGGAGAAGAAAAGGCTTCAGGAAGACTTTAGAGCCCTACCCCTTCCAGTACCTGAAGGAGGCCTACAAGAAATCTTCAGAGGAACTTTTTACAAGGGCCTGTAGAGATGGGACAAGGAGTAACAGCTTTAAACAGAAACTATGTGGGTTTAGATTAGATATTAGGAAATTTTTTACTGCGAGGGCAGTGCAAGTTGCCCAGGGAAGTTGTGGACACCACCTCCTCACCACCCCCTATCTCTGGAAGTGTTCAAATAAAATATTAGAAGTGATGGAAGATGCAAAATAAACTATTGTTTTACATATAAAATCTGGTTTACTTAGCAATTTACCTACTCTAAGATACCTGAGTTCATCAAGGAGTTTTACACCCTTTTCTGTCTGTGCTAGAAATTTAGTTTTCCATGTTTAAGGTAAACTCTGATAAGGTACAGCTGTGTAAAAATGGATCAGAATTCTGTTAAAACTGCTAATTCATGAAGAAAGAGCTGTGAAAAGCTCTGAGTCTCCAACCCTTATCTTAGGAGCTGCATTTAAATTCAGTCCTTTGCCCATGGTCTTGCCTGGGCTACACTTCAGGTATACTGTGCCTGATACTGTGCCTTGCTGATTCTGATCTTGCCTTACTGGCTTGACATCTTGGTTTTACCTTGAACCTGTGTCACCACTATGGTCTTGTCTGGCTATAGCTGAACTGTTGTCTGAACCTGGTTTCCAGCACCAGACCTGCTCTTTTTTTTTCAGTTCCTGGATCTTTCTCAGGGCTCTGCTTGCTTTGCTGTTGCTCTCAGCTCCTGACTTGCACTGCCTTGTGGAGTGACCCACTTCTGCTGCTCCCTGACACATACAGCATCACCTCTTTCATATTGAGATGTTAGTATAGTTAGAATAGTTTTCTGGGAAATTTCTTTAGCTGACACATTTGTGGGCTTCGCATCAGAGAAAATGATCCAGTGATCACCTTTCAATAGTCTAAGGGCTACTTGGGCTCGTGTACTCTTTCAATGACTCTGTTCCTAGGGTTCCTCCATCTCCACTGATCCTTTCTATGATTAACCTTTAGTGAGATTACCTAAACATAAGAACACCAAATAAAGGAAATTCCCTGCCACCTCTTTTTTCCCCTGCTGTACTTTATGAGCATTTAGCATATGAACTATAGATTTTGAAGGTTTTTTTTTCAAAGTTATGTAATTTCATTGCCAGATTCTCGAAAATTTAATTTGATGTGTCATAGATGACAACAGTCAGAAGTCAGTTAAAGTTAATAGACCTGGAAGGAAAATACGACTGAATGTATGTGACTGAAGATGCTGTCTTTGCTGTTAATGACAAAGCCATTGACACAAATGACATCAATATGTTGTAAGTAACCATTTCAAGTACATGATTGTCCAAAGCCCATTATACACATCTGAAGGCAATCATGCACAGGTGTGCACAATTGTTTCTATAAAAGTCAATGGGGTTTTAGAGAGGAAGTAGATGACAAAAATAAAATGTCAAAGAGCAGTGTAAAAGGCCAATATATGATCAAACAAAAAAATCTTATTAAAACACAGATGCAAGATATTGTAGTACCTTGTCAGCAGTATCCAATTATCTAAGTTCCTTGCCTGCAAAACATATAACGGCCATTACCTTTTTCCACCCATTTCTCGTAATTTGATTTTTATTCCAAATAATTGTTATAAATAATTATACAAATATTTTCAAAAATTTAATATATTTATGTAATTAATTTTTATGAACTTTATGCAAATTTACAAATTTTGTAAAATACCAGCATTCCAATACAATGGCTATGTTCCTGTCCCTAGTTTTACCTCTTAAAAAAAATTAAAAAATCCTGCAAAATATTGCAGCTGGAATAATCAAAACGTGTTGGTAAATACTGATAGCTTAAATACTTGTTCTAAATTCACTGTTCTGAACTATCCTTTCTTCTGTATTGTCATATGATTTACACTGATGTGAAAAAAATAAAACAACCCATCAAACAAGCATAGTTTCTTTGATTTGCTGCATCAGTTGGGAAGTTTCATTCAGGATTTTTCAATTATAACAGTAATAACTTAATCAGGTACCTTCTATACTTTTGTTGCCAATGTTATTAGCATATGTTGAACAAATTAGGAGGAAAGGTCCACATGGAAACTGAGATTGAAACCATAAGAAGCACATACTGGTTTTTGCAAATGTTATTTCCTGTAATAAAAGAATACTTTGAATGAAAAAGACCAGTTAATAATTTCTCCCTATTAGTAAAACTGAAATCTTACACAACATCAGTTCTCTTGTGATGGCATTTGCTGAACTTTTTCACCTTCATAGAGGTCTTGAAAGATAAAGTGGAAATATTACCGTTTCCCTTTTCAGCGCAAGATAGACATTGACAATGTTAGCAACTTTAAGGGCAAAATTCAGGGTTGGTGATATGTTAAGAGCACATGGGAAGCAGAGAGAGAGTGAAGATGGACCTGCTTTATGCATTTTTTCTGCCTAACATATAATCCCCGTGTGTACCCATGTATCCAGCCTGAGTGCTGGGCTCTCCATATGTATGCTGCTGTCTGTTCAGTGCACATATGTTCGTCTAGTTCTGCCTGCCAGATTTTCGAAGGAGACACTACAATTTGGATTTTTCTCCTTTATGTGGGCACTGACTTTCATGAAACTTGTTTATGACACCTTAAGATTTCTATCATGTTTGGCAGAAATCAGGTGAAATGTTATAGAGGTAGATCAATTTAGACAGACAAAGAAAGCCCACTTCATAAGTCTTTCTTCAGGAGACCAAACTGAAAGCAGGTAATTTGAAAAAGAGAGCTCATTGTTTCCTGTTTATTTTCAGACTTCAAAACTTATAGATTTTAAAGAGAGTAGACAGCTATTATGTCTATTTACTTTCCTTCCATATTTTCTATGTTGAAACTAATTGCTTAGGAGGATAGAGATCACAGGAAATCCTACAGACCTAAGCACGGCTGGTCACGACTGTCTGCTTAGATGGGTGGGTGATATATTTTCTTGTGGAAATTTGTTCTAACTTCTTTTCAGTAAAAATCCCCAGTGTGTACTGTTTGATGATGATAATATTTTCTTGCTGATTGGAGAAAAAGCATTTTTTCTTCAAAGTCTTCTCTGTGTATTGGCACAACTACATACAATGTCCTTTCTCTCCCTTTCTTTTTTTCTTCATGTGGGCATACTGTTTAGGATCCCTCCTATCAGCCTCTAGGCAGATGATCCATAATTAACGCAAGAAGCATAGAGGATGTCTCAAGAAGCTTTAGTATCTGAGGTGGGTGGAGTTATTAGGAAATGAGGCTGAAAACTGAAGGAAGGCGGGCAGATGAGATTTAAGATAAAGATATATAGAGAGATCCTAAAAGCCACAGGAAAAGAAAAAAAAAGTTTCTGTGCAGCTTTTTTTACCTCTTTTTTATGCGCAGTTTCATTTTGCCATAGGCAGATAGCTCACAGCACAAGTCAAGCAGGTTCCCATTATATAAGGAGTAATAAGATGATTATGAAATTTGCATGGTTCAGATTGTGTCAGGGTGAAAGGTAGCTGTTCCAAATAGATGTCTAAGACTGTCACTCTGCCCTAGATACCCAGTGCAATTTGCGGTGCAATATGGAAGCATGGAAGGTTATCAGAGAATGCCATATGTGTCCAAACCATGAATAGAAACAAAACACTTCCAGCTAGGGCTTCCTCACTGGAATGACCCACAGTAGCATCTGACACTTCAGTGTAGCTACAGAAATAACTTGTGGAGTCATGTTCTTTTGCCTTTGAAAAATATAGTAAAAGAATAAAAGTTTACCTCATTATTTCTTACTCCTTCACATTCAACTCTAGATAATGATGGAATCCTGGGCTGACTGCAACTGAATAGGGTGAGATATTTTGTATGATGCAGATAAATGACCAGGTAACTGCCAATACAGCTTTTCACCAACTGTCCTACTCCATCCTTGATTCTACTGAGTTAATATAAATTACTCTCAGCTTAATGTTCTAACACCAGTTAGCAGCATCAAGGATTAGTCACCAGCAAGCAAAGACACTTCTATAAAACTGTTCCTTTCCAGAGTAACCATACTTGCTATTTAGCATAAACCAAGGAAGAGATAAAGTGAAATTAGAGACCACCTCTTTCCCTTCATAAAAGCATATACATATGTAATGCTTGTGCAAGTGAGATGCAAACCTGGCTCCAAATACTTAGTGCTTGACAAGTGGACATATTTGCTCTGGCCTTCTCACATTTTACTCTGCTAGTAGTACACAGCAACTGCGACCCTACATTTAAACTAGGATTATGACTGGTATCTCTTGACAAATTTGTTCACAATTCTTCCTACATTTTTGTTGATTCAACACCACTTAATACTGGCATATATCCAGATCTCTGCAGAGACTGCAGTTATGCTGAGCTTGTGAAATATCTTTATTTTGTGCAAAGACAGGGATCTGGATGTCAGAGAAAACTTCAATTTAATTTGAAAACTAAGGATTTGAATAAAAACACACCTGAGGTCAGTTCCTTCACTACCAAAAATCTAGAGCAATAACACAGATTTGGTGACAATTTAAGGTAGATATACTCCAGGGCAAAGCCACCACCTGACAAATAAGAAAAAGAGGGGCCTGATTCTGGACATATATACACACAAGTTGTTATTATACTGATCTGTGCAAACTTACAGCGGATTTAAACTTTTAGGAGACTAAAATTAAACCTTTATTTACTATCTGCTCTATTACTTATAGCTCTGTAGATATAAGCACATATTTCACTTCAAAAAGAAGGAAAAGAAGCCAAGATTGTAGATTTCTCTGGTATGGTTTTAGGAAACATTGACTAAAATATCTCATGCTGTAGATGTTGTAGTTTTGATTTTCTAACCTTTAAGAAGTGAAATCAAATTACAGTATGCAGAACAAAATTAAAAAATTCAGTTACATTATTTTCCTTTGATTTTCCACTAATATTTTATGAGTTGTTGTTAAAGCTGAAGTAAAAAAAAATAAATTCTATCCTTACTGATATTGATATAAATCAAATTTAATTCTTAAGACAGGTTCCTTGGCAATATCTGTGTAGATCCATAGGATCAAATGCAACTATGCTTTTCAGATGTACATCTAGGAATTTTAAGATTTGTCACTTTTTAAATCAATGTCTGTAGGAACAATACAGTGACATTCAGTGGCAACTTAGCAGCTCAGCAAGTGCAGTATGACATTCTCTTTGGTGCTGCAAGATACCTATGAACATTTGAAAATGTGTTTTGAAACGTGCCAAAAAATAGTTTTATTTAATACGGGCACATCAGAAAAAGAAGAACTGATCAGCATGTGGGCATAATGGGCATTGCATTGCTCTGACACAGTCTAGCAGCATGAGACTTGAAAGAGCTCTTTTATTAAATTTCTGATTAAATGTCCGAGTACACATGGAGAATGAAAAGCAGGGCTGCCATAAATAATAGCAGAGCAAACAATACATTTAATTCACAAAAATATTTGGAAATGCCTTCTGGTAATCATAGGCATTTTTGTGAGAGACCTCAGATACATTTGTTTGGAAAAAATATTTATAGGAATTGTAAGCAGTGAATAGCTTGTTTATCATGCTCTGTGCCTGTGCCAAGAATAAGAAGAAAAAAAGGCTAATTTGAGCATTTAAAGGAAATACAACATCCTGGTATTCTTTCTACACTATGAAATGTGGAATGCACCATGTTAGAAGCACTATACTTCACCTTGCTTTTGGAATTGTTACTAGATGACAAGATGCATCTAATATCTTAGATACTAGGTGACTATACTAGATCGCAGAATTATCATAGAATCGTAGAATAGTTACGGTTGGAAAGGACCTTAAGATCATCTAGTTCCAACCCCCTGCCATGGGCAGGGACTCCTCCCACTAAACCATGTCACCCAAGGCTCTGTCCAAGCCCGCCTTGAACACCGCCAGTGATGGAGTATTCACAAATTCCTTGGGCAACCCATTTCAGTTCCTCACCTAAGAATTTCTTCCTTATATCCAATCTAAACTTTCCCTGTTTAAGTTTGAACCCATTACCCCTTGTCCTAAAACTACAGTCCCTAATGAAGAATCCATCCCCAGCATCCCTATAGGCCCCCTTCAGATACTGGAAGGCTGCTATGAGGTCTCCAAGCAGTCTTCTCTTCTCCAGGCTGAACAGCCCCAACTTTCTCATCCTATCTTCATAAAGGAGGTGCTCCAGTCCCCTGATCATCCTCGTGGCCGTCCTCTGGACTTGTTCCAACAGTTCCATGTGCTTTTTATGTTGAGGACACCAGAATTGCACACAATACTCCAAGTGAGGTCTCACGAGAGCAGAGTAGAGGGGCAGGATCACCTCCTTTGACCTGCTGGTCATGCTCCTTTTGATGCTGCCCAATCCAATCTAATCTACTAGAAGATTATCTTGAGTAAAGGCAGAAAAGGAAAGATGACAAAGCAAAACAAGTCATTCTTTCACTTCTGTGCATTGGCAGGCAGATGTTCCACCACCTTCAGGAAAGCAGGACTCCATCATGCATGATGATGACTTGGGAAAACAAACATCATTACTCTCAAGGTCCCCTCCATTTCTTCTTCTTCCTCCATCTTTGTATGCTGATCATGACATCATATAGTATGGGACATCTCTTTGGTCAGTTCAGGTCAGCTGTCCTGGCTGTGTCCCCTCATACACACCCAGCCTATTCACTGAGGGGCTGGTGTGAGGAGCAGAAAAGGCCTTTGCTCTGTGTAAGCACTGATCAGCAGTAACAAAAACATCTCTGCATTATCAACACTGCTTTCATCACTAATCCAAACCATAGCATTATACTAGCTACCATGAAGAAAAGTAACTCTATCCTAGACAAAACAAGCACATAACTGTAAGTGTGTATGGAGGGTGAGAGGTCTGCTTCACCAAGATTACCTGATCAATGACCTTTTCAGTGTAAAGGGAATAATAAGGGGGAAGCCAAAAGGGAGGGACGTAAACATGATAAACAGTGGAGACAGGGGCAAAGACCAAAAGTCTTGAGTTACTATTTGAAAGACCATTAGGCAGTTCAGGCACTGCTCTGGGGAGAGAAAATGTGGGCTTCTCTAAGTGATAGGAAGAGGACCACGAAGATATGGGATTCTCAGAGGTGCCATTGGACACTATGCTAAATTTATTAAATTATTTTTGTGGGAGTCAGGAAGGAAAAAAGGTGTGAAACAGACAGCAAGTTGTATAGAAGAGTGTGGTTACATGAAATCTATGCTGGTGCTGTGATGACAGGTTACTGCCCCAACATGCCCACATTCCATCTGTTTGGGGAGGGTGATTGCTTGTGTCATCCGCAAAGCAGATGTGGGGTTTGTATCTGGATTCACTGGCACACTCCAAGCTGCACCAGCCAGCGAGGTGCTGGGTCTAGGCAGGGGTATCAGGCAGGTGGAGAGTCTGTGCTGATATTTAGGGGGACCTGTGAGTGTGGGGTGCCTCTGGGACAAGTGTGTGAGTGCTGTGTATGTGTAGTGAGCACCCAGCTGGACCAGTCTCAGCAAGCTGAGGACCTATGTGGTGGGTAACAGGGTCTAGGAACCATGCAGAGGTGCCAGACTGGCAGAGGGGCCATGTCAGTGGTTAGGGGATCTGCGAATATCTTTCTACTTGTGATCCTGGAGAGTGTGGTATGTAAGCTACACTAGTGACTTTCTTCCTTTGCCAGCCCAAGAGGAGGAGGGGATGTGGCTAGCTGCGCCTGTGTTTGGTGTGAGACCTGAATGTGGATGCTGCCGGAGGCAGCACCTGGTCTGTGGAGTCAGCACCTGGTCTGTGGCTCTCTGTGTGACCAGCTGTGCCAGTGTCCTCATTATAGGCATCTCTGTGTGTGTGCATTTGGGAGCTGCCTCTATCATCCTGGAATGGGGACCCTCAGGAGCATGGGACTGGTCTCCAGTGGCTGGGCATGAAAAATCCTCATGCCCTGCTGTCCTGGGTTCAGCAGCAGCAGTCATTTTTCTCCTTCTTGGTAGCTGGTGCAGCGCTGTGTTTTTGATTTTGGGCCTGGGAGTAGCGCTGATAACACCAGTGTTTTCAGTTACTGCTTGGTAATGTTTAGGCTGGCCAAGGACTTTGTGAGTCTCATGCTGTGCCAGGGAGGAGGGGGAGCCGGGAGGAAGCAGAGACAGGACACCTGACCCGAACTGACCAAAGAGGTTATTCCATACCACAGCACGTCATGTCCAGGATGTAGAAACGGAGGAGAGACCTGGAAGGGTGGTGAGGGTGCACGGTGGGGGATGCACTGGCGGGGGTGCACCGCATAGTCGGGCTTGATATTGGGTGGTGAGAAATTGTATTCTTTTCCCTTGTATTTTCTCTTGTCATTATTATTATTGGTGGTAGCAGTAGTGGTTTGTGTTATACTTTAGTTACTAAACTGTTCTTATCTCATAGAATCATAGAATCATAGAATAGTAAGGGCTGGAAAGGACCTCAAGATCATCGAGTTCCAACCCCCCCGCCATGGGCAGGGACACCTCCCACTAAACCATGCCATCCAAGGCTATGTCCAACCCCACCTTGAACGCCGCCAGGGATGAAGCATTCACAACTTCCCTGGGCAACCCATTCCAGGGCCTCACCACCCTCACAGTAAAGAATTTCTTCCTCAGATCCAATCTAAACCTCCCCTGTTTAAGTTTAAACCCATTACCCCTTGTCCTCTCACCACAGTCCCTCATGAAGAGTCCCTCCCCAGCATCCCTATAGGCCCCCTTCAGGTATTGGAAGGCTGCTATGAGGCCTCCATGCAGCCGTCTCTTCTCCAGGCTGAACAGCCCCAATTTTCTCAGCCTATCTTCATACGAGAGGTGCTTCAGTCCCCTGATCATCGTCGTGGCCCTCCTCAGCACTTGTTCTAACAGTTCCATGTCCAACCTGTGGGAGTTGCATTCTTTTGATTCTCCTTCCCATCCCTCCAGGAGCGGAGGGAAGAAAGAGTGGGGAGTGAGTGAGAGAGCTGCTGCATGAGTTTGAGGGGTTTAAACCACGACACCTGCGGCTGCTCAGGGGTTGACCATTTATAATATCCCTTAACAGGAACAATACATAATCTCAATATTTCTTATATTTATGATCAGAGTTTCTATTGACAAAATAGGAAATATTTTATCTCTATTTTGAAATTATAATACTGGAAGTCAAATTTGCTTCCTTCGTGGACACAGCTTTTGTGTGTGCTTTGATTTTCTTCTTGCAATTTTCTTATCAATATATTAATCCTTCTCATAGAAACACAGATACACTTTCATGTTGGCTAATTGCCCAAACTTGAATTACAGTTTCAGATGTTGCTGTTACTTGGATGAACACTCAAGTAAGCTTTTCATAACAATAATAATAATTCAAACTCAAGTTACTTTACCGAAAATTTCTTTTACGGAAAAAATATTCGGCATCATTCTGAATGAGGATACAGAAATGTACTGCCAGCAATCGTAATACACCAGTAAGCAAGCCAATATAAACTCTATCCATACTTAGGTTCAAGCTAACTGAAGGATCGAACCTAACTGAAGGATCACTACATTGTACTTCAGTCTGCCATTGTAATGGTCACATAAGTTCAAAACTCAACAAGAGTTGTTTTGATTTCCTGTAATTATGAGACAAATCCTCTCATTAGGAAAAAGGCTAGAAGACAGTCATTCACTCTGTAAGGAAGACATGCAAAAATACAACATAAGAATATGTAGCACAAAGGGAAATTATAAAAGTTGTTAAAGTTTTTCCATGTGGTGTGTGTCCACTTCAGTAACCTGTCTTCATTAGAATAACCTGGAGTGAAGTGACTAAGCCCATGGGGTTAACACACACTAAAGGCTAGAGCAGTGTAAAATCCTGCATGCAACGTGCATGCAAACTGTGGTGATATATATCAAAGAATAGAAGGTAAAGTCTCAAATTAATTCTGAGTAGCTTCTTTGCAGCTCATAAATGTTCCACAGATGCCAGAGACATATGTAAGGCCAGTTCAACAATGGTATTGAGGTTTTTGACTCCTCATTTTCAAGGAATGGGATATGAAGAATTAAACATCTCAGTATGTCTTGTGGATCTGGTTTCAGGATGATAAAGTTCTGTTGTGAAAGGGCATCTTGTGGTCATCTTAGATTTAATAACCTGCAAAATAAGTTCAAAGTTTCTCAGACAGTAGTTTCTAAATACGAATTATTCCATCAGAGCTGAAGACAGTGTCTCCACTGGATTCTTACAGTCATTTACTACTCACCCAATTTGTAGCAGGCTCGGAAGTTTTAAATGAGCATCTCTGACCTCTCAGCTAGATACACATGGATGGAGTAAACTATATGATATTCTGATACATTGATTTTTCAGGACATCTATAGCTATTAAAAAATAAGAACATGGCTAGGCCATCCAACATGTTAAAAAGAAAATAATCTCTTCTCAAGACAAAATCAGTCTAAGAATTTGGACATAGGTAGACCTCTTAAGCCAAAATCATAATCCCTGTGTTGCACTCTCTTTTGATAATCAATCCATCAAAAATAAAACATATTCAAGTATAGATACTAAGACTCTTGACAGTCAAACACTCCAGTCTAAAATTTATAGACAATTGGCTCTAGCTCAGCTGAATTTTGTGCTAGTATTCTTTCATTATATATGTAAAGCAACAAATTTTCAAAAACCTTCATCTCATTTTCAGGTATTATATTTTCAGTATTTTGCCCTATAAGTATTCTTCATCTCAAGAACTCATGTTTGCAATAACTAACTTTTGAATTCTCTTTCTAGGTTTGAGGGAAAAAAATGTACACAGTCACAGAATCACAGAATCACAGAATAGTAAGGGCTGGAAAGGACCTCAAGATCATCGAGTTCCAACCCCCCCGCCATGGGCAGGGACACCTCCCACTAAACCATGCCATCCAAGGCTATGTCCAACCCCACCTTGAACGCCGCCGGGGATGAAGCATTCACAACTTCCCTGGGCAACCCATTCCAGGGCCCCACCACCCTCACAGTAAAGAATTTCTTCCTCAGATCCAATCTAAACCTCCCCTGTTTAAGTTTAAACCCATTACCCCTTGTCCTCTCACCACAGTCCCTCATGAAGAGTCCCTCCCCAGCATCCCTATAGGCCCCCTTCAGGTATTGGAAGGCTGCTATGAGGCCTCCATGCAGCCGTCTCTTCTCCAGGCTGAACAGCCCCAATTTTCTCAGCCTATCTTCATACGAGAGGTGCTCCAGTCCCCTGATCATCCTCGTGGCCCTCCTCAGCACTTATTCTAACACTTCCATGTCCTTTTTATGTTGAGGACACCAGAACTGCACGCAATACTCCAAGTGAGGTCTCACGAGAGCAGAGTAGAGGGGCAGGATCACCTCCCTCGACCTGCTGGTCACACTCCTTCTTTAAACAATTTAGAAATTACTCTTTACATGATCAAACATTTAATGTAATTTTTTGTTTGTTTGGCTTAGTTATTTTAATCTTCACTAGAAAGGTGGACATGGCAATAATTGAGAGAAAATGTATTTCCCCTACCATTAATTTGAGAAACTATTATTTACCCACTCCCCAAGTCCCTCACCATAAGAACATTGTGACTGGGGTTAATTATAAATTTATTTCTTAAGTCTTTTTGCTTGGTTTTTCTTTCACCTCAAATACAATCAGAAACATTTACTTGATTTTCAACAGAAAGACAAGTAGATAATAAGTCATCATCACCCAAATATGTTTAAAAATTAACTTTACACAGTAAACAGAATAAAGTCAGATTTACAACAGCTGACACACTTAGGAAATAGGTGAGTTTGACAGAAAAAACACCCTCACTACTTGAAAATTCAGCCCTAGACATTTATATCTAGCAATAACTAGCAAAAGTGTTGCAACGTTGTTGGATGACTCCATAATAAGGTAACCAAAAACCAGTCCCTCAGTTAGCCAGGAACAAAACTGGATACAGATCACTGTAGATCATTGTGAAGAGACTGGATTTTCTGTGGAAAGGAACAAGAAGATGGAATATGCTTTTGCAGGTCTCATGTAATAGTCTTTCTGCACAGCTATCAGACATTTACACCAGCTTAGTGAAAACCTGTGGTTCTCTACATCGAAGGTCACTCAGCTGTCAGAAGGATTTTATCATCTAATAAAGTGTCATGGGTTCAGCAGCAGCAATCAATCATTTTTTCTCCTTCTTGGTAGCTGGTGCAGTGCTGTGGTTTTGATTTTGGGCCTGGGAACAGCGCTGATAACACCAGTGTTTTCAGTTTCTGCTTGGTAATGTTTAGGCTGGCCAAGGACTTTGTGAGTCTCATGCTCTGTTAGGGAGGAGGGGAAGCCGGGAGGAAGGAGCAACAGGACACCTGACCCAGACTAACCAAAGAGATTATTCCATACCACAGCACGTCATGTCCAGGATGTAGAGACGGAGGGCAGAGACCCGGAAGGGTGGTAGGGGTGCACGGTGGGGGGTGCACGGCTTGGTCGAGCTGGGTTTGAAGGTGAGCTATTGCATTCTTTCCTTGTATTTGTCTTGTCATTATTACTATTGGTGGTAGCAGTAGTGGTTTATGTTATACCTTAGTTACTAAACTGTACTTATCTGAACCTGTGGGAGTTGCATTCTTTCGATTCTCCTTCCCATCCTTCCAGGAGCGGAGGGAAGAAAGAGGGGGAAGTGAGTGAGTGAGCAAAACTGTGTGTGGCTGAGAAGCTTAAACCATGACATAAAGTAATCTCAATCTATCACTAAAAGAGATTGAAACAGGTCATTGGAAGTGGTTGGATTTTCCTCGGGTTCTCCTATAATTAGTTCTGTAAGAAAATTATTTATACTTACAGGCAAAGTGCACTAGATATCTGTTTCTTTCTTTTGTCCTTCTTACTGTGAATATTTTGGAAATTGAAAAAGCTACCTAATTAAGATACAGATCACCCATGTATTTTCTCTCTTCTTTTCACTGCATGAATATATCTGTGAATATCTCACTGAGACATCTTTGCATATTCACTATTTCTAAATATGGTTACTGCTTAACATTTGTAGATTCAGATGATTCAAAGTTACCTATTTGAAATTTTATACCTATTAAAAATAAGTGTTGCAAGAATACCTGGAAGTCTTAACAATTAGACAAGATAGTAACAAGTTGGCTTCATTTTCCTCAACCTTAGATACTGCAATCAGTAGGTAAAGCAGTGACTTGGCTCATCTGATTGTTGATGGAGACTACAAGGCTTCTTTAGGATGTGAGTCCTATCTATACATTACTGTAGGATTTCACAGTTACATGAACAACCCTTGAAAAGCATATATTTCTCTCCAGTAACTATGAAGCAGTAATGGGATAACTAGTTTAGATGTGGATGTTGACATGGTAGTTATCCACATTTAGTCAGATGAATATCAGTCACGAAAAGGAAAGCTCTTTTCCCAATGAATTGGCTGTCTAAATGAGAAGGAAATAAGTGGCAATTCAGAGAAATTAAATAGCTCGCACAAAATCAGAACCTAAAATTAGTATTTCCTGAGTGCTGCCAAAATTTTTTAAACAGAAGACTGTATCTGCTTGACTTTTCAGTATACAGTTTTTCATTCAAGGCTTTTGTCTTTAGCACCCTGGAAAGGTCCTCATACTACACTGCTGTATTGATGACAGTTTTTCTTTGTTTGTTTCCTTTTCTAACTTATTTCCAATGTACTAAAAGTGCTGTTTGATTCACTTCTACATAGAAACCTCATAAAATATTGAAAGGCTTCAATAATTTTAAATCATTCTACACTGCAGATAGAGATTTAAATTTCAGTGCTAATTTTTTTATTAGCACTTTAATTTGGAAGGTACTAGGCTTCTACAAGATTTAGAATTATTGGAGCATTTCAAATTTTTATAAGCTTTCCAGTGAAGATGTGACTGTGGTTCTGGGCTTGTAAAGTGTAGCACAATTTAAACTTAATCTGAATTATTTAAGTGCTTCAGACTTCAGGGAGATTTTTAGTCTTTCAAACTGGGATCCATGTTCAGAGGCTAGAGCAATCTTATAATGCAAAGTGCTTTTATCATTTTAAAGACCTGCAGGCAGCATTCGGAACAGGCCTTTTTTATTTTCAGTTTGCTAATTTAAAACATTTGTTTTCATCTCCAGTGAATGGCGGGGAAACAAGTAAAATAAGAGCCTAAAGGGAAGACGCCGTTTTCTTTCCCATTTAAATAGATGGTGAGGTAATACGAAGAACACTGTTTCACAATGCACATTTTGAAATGTACTGTAAGCTGTTACATGACCTATAGTCTCACCCATGTCCACAGGTATTACATACACTTGTTATCTTAAAAGATCAAAGACACAAAACTTGCCTTTTCACTCTTGCTGTAGACTGATTCATCTAGAGATGAACCAAAATGTGCTTAATTGTATTTTGTTTAGTTTTAGTGTAATGCAAATGTACCAATTTCTTGTAAAATCAAAAAGTCTTTGTCATTTTTGTAGCCATCTTTGCCCTACAATTAACAAAATCTTATGGCACTGAATACATAGGTTTCTGATTAATAAGTCCCGTGAAGCAAAATTTCAAAGGCTATTATTGAGTGCCTGGGAAAGAATTCTGCTAGCATCATGAGTAATTTTGGGACTGAAATGTCTCCACCCATTTAACACATGAACATAACTAATTCTACTAGTCTTTTTGATCATTCTGATATATTTTTCTGTTACATGAGTATCATTTGCTATTCAGATTGCTTGGTAAAAATAATCTAATTCCTTTTTCTTGGCACTATGAACTTCTAAAGGCACTAAGCTATTGTTGTAAAGTTAATATTGAAATGTGTCAGCATCACTGCTGTTGCAGGACTGAGCTGTCAGATTCAGTTTGAGCAGAAGTTGTGTTAAATCTTTGGTACATATGTTTATCAAGATGTGCCAAGAACTGTTGAGAAGGGCTGAGCTGCAGCAGTAAAGCATGCACTAGAAACTTTTGAACTAGATCAAGCAGGTGGTAAAGTGCCCTCTTTGATTCTTTTGCCTGGTGGGTCAGATACAGCCAACTAGCTGACAGTCAAGTAATTTCTAGCACCCTAATCTAGAAAGAGCTTTAGAGATATTTGTTTGAGCCATGAAAGGGTTGGAAGATCTAAAGTTATTATTTTGAGGTAAAATAATCAGCTGACAGAGCCAGTGTCTGTCCCTTTTGTAAAAGAGCACTAGATTTCTGTTTGGATAGTAGGAGATTGCTATACAATGCTACGTAAAGCCTATCTATCACTCACCTGTCTCAGATACATGTAGGACATACAAAAAAAATGTCTACACCAAAGAAGCTGTTGACATGTAGAGTGGAAGTTGGTAACTGGTAACAGGCAATGAATTCTCAATCCCTGACAATTAGTGATATTAAGGGAAAAAGAAAAAAAGAAAATACATTGACAATGGAGGAGTGTGATTGGGTTTTGTCTCTGCAAGTTTGAGGGCCAGATTCACTGATTTACTGTAAATACTTTGGTTGCTTTTGTGTGCAAAGGAGTCATTATTTTGGTTTAATGACAAACACTAAACTGGATTTATAGCTGTGTTCTGTTCTTAGAGTGGTATAAACCATCTGGAGAATACTTCTAAATCTCACCCACAGAATCAAGGCCAAGTTCTCAGCTGATTTAAATTTAATTTTGCCTAGTAATGTCAGTTTATATCATCATCAGTGTGTATCAGAATCTCCGTTAAGTCATTCTTTTGATTGAAATATACTTAAATGAGGACAAGATGGCAAACTGCTATAATTATTCACTACTAGATGTTGTATGAAATGTGCAACAAAAAATAATTAAGAAAAAGAATCTTTCAACAAATCCACATAATAAAGCATAATGCCTGTCCCAGGGCTCATCTACCTGGATTTGTGTAAAGCCTTTGACACTGTCTCCCATGACATCCTTCTCTCTAAGTTGGAGAGACATCAATTTGATAGGTGGACCACTCGGTGGATAAAGAACTGTCTGGATGGCCGCACGCAAAGAGTAGTGCTCAGTGGCTCAGTGTCCAGCTGGAGACCAGTAACGAGTGGTGTCCCCCAGGGATCGGTGTTGGGACCGGTCTTGTTCAACATCTTTGTGGGTGACATGGACAGTGGGATTGAGTGCGCCCTCAGCAAGTTTGCCGATGACACCAAGCTGTGTGGTTCGGTTGATACATTGGAGGGAAGGAATGCCATCCAGAGGGACCTTGACACGCTTGTGAGGTGGGCTGATGCCAACCTGATGAAGTTCAACCATGCTAAGTGCAAAGTCCTCCACCTGGGTCGGAGCAATGCCAGGCACAGCTACAGATTGGGCGGGGAGGAGATTGAGAGCAGCCCTGCGGAGAAGGACTTGGGGGTGTGGGTTGATGAAAAAATGAACATGAGCCGGCAGTGTGCGCTTGCAGCCCAGAAGGCCAACCGTATCCTGGGCTGCATCAAAAGGAGTGTGACCAGCAGGTCGAGGGAGGTGATCCTGCCCCTTTACTCTGCTCTCGTGAGACCTCACTTGGAGTATTGTATGCAGTTCTGGTGTCCTCAACATCAAAAGGACATGGAACTGTTAGAACAAGTGCAGAGGAGGGCCACGAAGATGATCAGGGGACTGGAGCACCTCTCGTATGAAGATAGGCTGAGAAAATTGGGGTTGTTCAGCCTGGAGAAGAGAAGGCTGCGTGGAGACCTCATAGCAGCCTTCCAATACCTCAAGGGGGCCTATAGGGATGCTGGGGAGGGACTCTTCATTAGGGACTGTGGTGAGAGGACAAGGGGTAATGGGTTTAAACTTAAACAGGGGAGGTTTAGATTGGATCTGAGGAAGAAGTTCTATACTGTGAGGGTGGTGGGGCCCTGGAATGGGTTGCCCAGGGAAGTTGTGAATGCTTCATCCCTGGCGGCGTTCAAGGTGGGGTTGGACATAGCCTTGGATGGCATGGTTTAGTGGGAGGTGTCCCTGCCCATGGCGGGGGGGTTGGAACTCGATGATCTTGAGGTCCTTTCCAGCCCTTGCTATTCTGTGATTCTGTGATTCTGTGATTTATCACTAATGATGTATGTAGCCAAAGTGAATTAAAGGGGTTTTACGAGGGATCATGAATACATCAGGTTTTGTGATGCTCTGAACCTGTACAACCTTGTTCTACCAGGTTGTACAGTACTTCAGGAAAGGTTAAAAGTAAGTGTTTAATATGAAAGACAGATAGGAAAAGACAGAAGCAAAAGTTACAGTACTTTATCTATACTTACAAAACCAGATGGAATTTATGCTACATGTGAAACTTAACAGATGGAATACAATTTTCCCAGGATTCTAATAATATAATTAGTGATAATAAGCTGGAAAAAGCCTCCAACAAATAAATAGAAAACTTCATACCAAGTCCTTGTTCCCAAGGTTTTCCTCTATTCACAGAAAGGCAATGAGAAACAGGAGGTAGGAAAAAATCCTGTTCCATCACCCTTTGTCTATTATTGTTATTTAATGTAACAATTTATATTAAATACTTGAGTGTTAGGATGAGTCATGGGCCATTCTGAATAAGCAAATTAGGGAAGTCCATACTTTCTCTGGAGTATATAAGAATGTAGTAGCATGGGTACCAGCTGTTCAGAGTCAGCTGATGTGACTCAGATAATGGGACCTGGGCACATTTAATGGATTGGCTTAATTTATCTCAAAGTCCCTCCAGACAATTTTTTTTTTTTTTTTAATTCTTTGAGATGCGGTTTTCCACTTCCATGCTATAAAGAAAAGTGCATAAACCTTCTCTACAAAACTGAAGGATTTAAATTGTTGAGAAAACTATATTTTTAGTTAGGATTACTGCCCAACCATTTTTCCAACCATTGTTTTCACCCTTCCTAAACAGTACTGCTTTCCAGGTGACCAGAGGGTCTAGTAATACAAACAAGACATCAGTGTTCTTAATATACTTTGGCAGGTTAGCCATTCTCTGAGAGAAGTGTTAACAGCTAGCGTTGTGATTATACATCAGGTTCATGGATTGCAGGAAATCTTTCGAGGAAGGTACATGCATGACTGTAACCTTAAGAGAAAGGAAGAGCATAACAGTAAACCTGTCCTCTGACCAGCACCTACTTGAGAAAAAGCAAGCCTGACAAAATTTCTTGTTTTCAGATTGCATCATGCTGAAAGAGCAATCCCAAAATAAGACACACTCCATCTAGTCAAATTTTCAGCTGAATTAAATAGAAAAATCTGCTTGAAACTGAACATAAGCTCGAGCAGTCAGGCGTGGTTCCAGAGCCACCCTACACCTCATATTTTTCTTTGAACATAGTCACGTCATTAAGATTTGAAAAGTAGCAAATGCTAGTAGGTCTTCATGCATTTTATGGTGTTGGGCTAGTGTTAATAATGGCTTCAAAACCCATGATCCTTAGCAGGAGTATTGCCCAAATGTTCAGAGTCAAGATTCGTTGTACAGGAGAGGTTGGAAAGCACTATAAAGCTAATCTTAGAGATTTTATCTCAGCAGCACAAACCGTTGCTCTGGAGAAGATGTCTACAGCAAGCAACCAGAAGAAAACAAAGAGGAAACTGACTGGAAAACCAGCAGTCCAGCAATCCTTTCTGAACTTTAATATTTCTATTGTCTCTTTCTTGCATGAAAAAGAGTCAGGGTAGGATAGAAGCTGTCTAAGTTTACACCTTTATTCATTTACACTACAGATAATGAGATTCACATTTCATACCTTCAAAAGTATTTTGGAAGCAAGAGTTCTCTGTATTGTCAAACTTCTTATTAGCTTCCATATGCATCACATGCACAGCAGTTCTTCATAAAATAATTGCATTATAATTCAAATTATTATTATTGTCGTTGCTGCTGTTGTTGCTGTTGTTGTTTTGCTTGGAAAACTCCATTCTTTAAAGGAGTTTAAATTCCGTTAATCTAGGCCTACTGTTTCTGTCTGCTGCTCTCTGGACAGCTTAGGACTGAGTTATTATAGGTATTTGCATATATGAACTTTGGATATACTACTTTAATTAAACATTTGGCATTACCACCTATGTGGTTCTGCTACACAGATGCATGGGAGGGACACTGAATATGGACAGAAATGAAACTATATGGTGCAGTTGATAAGTGGTACCATGGATGCTGAAAAATGCATAAACTGATGCAGATCACCTACAGGAGTTTCTCACTTTCTGACTCCAACGACTTAGCGTGAAATGTCCTGGAAAGCTTCTTTTATCCTCCGTTGTGGCCCAGCTGGCAACCCAGAACCACACAGCTGCTCGCTCACTCCCTCCCCCTTCCTCCCACTGTTCCCAGAGGGATGGGGAGGAGAATCGAAAGAATGTAACTCCCATCGGTTGAGATAAGAACAGCCCAGTAACTAAGGTATAACACAAAACCACTACTGCTACCACCAATAATAATAATAAGGAAAATAACAAGGGAAGAGAATACAACCGCTCACCACCCACCGACCGATACCCAGCCCAACCCCAGCGGTGATCTAGCCCTTCCAGGTAACTGCCCGCAGTTTATATACTGGGCATGACGTGCTGTGGTATGGAATACCTCTTTGGTTAGTTTGGGTCAGGTGTCTTGTTTCTGCTTACTCCTGGCTTCCCCTCCTCCCTGGCATACCATGAGACTCAGAAAGTCCTTGGTCAGACTAAACATTATTGAGCAGCAACTAAAAACATCAGTGTCATCAGCACTGTTCCCAGGCTGAAAGTCAAAAACACAGCACTGCACCAGCTACTAAGACTGAGAAAAATGACTGCTACTGCTGAACCCAGGACACCCTCACTGACCTGGGAACCTGTCCAGAAATTTGCCTGGCTCCTCAATTGCTGTGGGTTTGAGCCTAATTTTCTTTCTTAAAATTCAGTACCCTTGTACCATTGTGCTTTGTGAACTCATTATTTCCCTAGATTAGTTTGCTTGTGTCTGGTTCCACATTTCACTATCTTTCTCAAATTTTCAATTAATTCCTCAATATTTGCATGTAGATAAAAAGATGGCTTCTCCTCTAGTTGGTGAATGTAGAGGAGTGTTGGCTGTCTTTGGTTTCTAAGAGATAATCCTTCTATAAATGGTATCTTGTGATTCTGAGTACCTTGAGATTTGGTCCAGGAAATTTTCATTCCTGCCGGTCCCTAGTCATATACCATCTGTCATTTCTTGTTTTTAATTCCTTGCATTACATTTGTTAATAAGGATTGATGTAGTTCTCTGATATGTTAGACTGAAGTTTTCAGAAGGCTTGAAGGAAACAGTCACTTGGGTTGGTTGGTTTTGTTTTGGTTTTCTTTCTTTTTTCCTTTTTTTTTTTTCTTTAATTTTTCTTTTAGTATGGGGTAAATTAGATCTACCCAACAGTGCTGGGCTATTAAAAATCTTAATAAGAATTCTGTCTCCAGCTATTTTTTCCTTTATATACACAGTTCTCTCTATAATATTTTGAATTCTAGTGTTGAGAATCATCAGCCATGTTTCCAATAAAACGCATTATGTTATTGTAATATACCATCATTTGCTATTACTTGCTCCTTCCTGTTGTCTTCTCTGTTCTGTTTTTTGCAGTTATCAAAGTAAATAGTTTATTACTTTTCCTTGTTTTCCCTGAATTCTTTTCACTTTCCACTTTATACAAACACTTAGGCAGATTCAGTGTTTTATTGGAGACAGTTTGATATCTCAGTGTGTACCAGATGGAGTTAAAAGAAAGCTAATTTTCCCTCTTCTAACTGCTAACAGTAGTTTAACAGTTTTCTGAAGAAATGTATCCTTTCTGAACTTCGGTTAACTAGTCATATGTCAAAATATGCTAAGTCTCAGCTCAGATTACTGCAACATGCAACACTAGCAGCTGTTAGCATTAATAATGCAGAACATTGAGACAATTGTAATATCTGTTATGGTCCTCTGTAGTAAAGAGATGATGATAAGCAAATCTTTGACAATTATTGTATCTATCTATAGTTTGTGAATACTAATGAGATATACTTTGACACAGGGCATCATGTCTGAGCTATAAAGCCACTACCAAAATTATAATATAAGTAAAATGTGTAGCGAAAGGCTAGGAATGAGTGTGCCAGATGTTATACTCTGAAAGCATAGAATATTTATGGACTTTTCCATTCTGGTGCAATGGATGCTCCGGACACATAGAATGTTTGAGAAATACAACATTGGAATATACTGAATTACCCAGTATGATACAAGTGTTTTCCAGGAGCTGATAGTTACTGTATTCCTGACTAAGCACTGGAAATAAAATTTGAGCTTTGGTGATGTGGAAAGGAGGAATTGATGCAAATTCTACTACTCTTTTAACAACATGCATCTTTTTACTGATGCCGGAAAAGAAGGACTATTCTCAATTGATTAAAAAATTAAGAAAGACAGGAAGAAAACAATCTAAAGAAAGAGCTAAGCACTTTAATGGATCACCATTCTATACCTATTAACTGATTTGTGGACTTCATCTGCCTCTTTTTTTTGCTTGTGGTTTATGCCTAGCAATGTTAGTGTTAAATATTTGAGAAGTTTTCTGGACCCTGATTAACTCTGAGAAGCAGACAGTAATATCTCTGTGTGTATTACAAATATTAGGCTAAAAAAGTGACCAGTGCAGTTGTAAGAAGACTAAAGTTTCGTATCTTGGTCTAGATGGAAAGCATCCATTTAATCAGGAAAAATGACGACCAAAGACCTAACTGCAGGTACTCCAGAGATACAGAAATGAGATGGTTAGGTAACTTTAATACTTATCAATGCTTCATTATTTTTCCTCAAACCCTGGAGTTCATTAATCTACTCCAAATTCTATTGGCTTCTTTTGTGTTTTAGGAAGATGAGGAGACTTGAGAAGGAAGGCATGAATGCAGCCTGGAAAAGCGTGCTGTTTAGCTCCCGAATTAGACAGTGTACACAGTTATGAAGGTCTGTTTTAGTTTGGAAGGTGGAGAATAATACTTCTTCATGCTGTATCATAATGTCACTGGCTGATGATCTCCTGATAGACAAAATAAACCGGTATGCACTAGGCTGTTAAAAATTCGATTACATACAGAGCAGTGTACCCTACTTCAGTGCTCAAGGCTTGGCTAAATGAACTTAACTATGGCTAGTTTCAACTGATACAGAAAATCAGTAAGTAACAGATGTGCTAAGACCTGGACAGAAGGTTGCTTCCTGATCTCAGGTCCACTAATAGGGGCTAGTTATAATGAGTAGTTAAATTTGTGGTTAAAAGTTAAATTTATCTGGACCCTGTAGTGGATTTCATGGGCAGAAGGGATTTCTGGAAGAAATAACATCCTCCACATTAGGGAGTTGTAAGTTGCTCTCAGAGTGTGAAAATTAGCTGAGGTATTTCCTGGAATTACAGAATCACACAGTTATTAGAGTTGGAAGGGACCTTACCGATCATCTTTCTCCATCCCAACTGCCATGGACAGGGACAATTTCTACTAGACTAGGTTGCTCAAAGCCCCATCCAGCCTGGTTTAAACACTTCCGGGAAGGAGGCAACCATAACTTCTCTGGGCAACCTGGTGCAGTGTCTCACCACCCTCATAGTAAAGAATTTCTTCCTAGTGTCTAGTCTAAACCTACTCTCTTTCAGTTTAAAAACATTCTCCATTGTCCTGTCACTGCATGCCCTTGTAAAAAGTCCTACTTCATATTTCTTGTAGGCTCCCTTTAGGTAATGGAAGTCTGCAAAAGGGAGCTCTTTTAAAGACACACAAACACCACTCTGCCTAAACAGGAATGCTGCCATCATACAATATGTTGGAGTGGTTAAACCCTTACAGTCTCAATAGGGTGTACTGCAGACATTAAAAGAACACTGAAGGGAAACTAATCTCAGAGCTCGGCATTAGGTAACAGTCCTGAGAAGCAGACTGCAGTTTCTGAAAAGTCATTAAGGAACAAAATTCCCATTAAATTAAACAGAAGAAAAAAAAAAAAAAAAAAAGGAAAATCTAAAATCCTGAATGCTTTTGCCTTTTTTAATCTTGGCTTCAGGCAGAATTGGTCTGACAATAATGCTGATAACAAAATGATGTTTCAGTTATTGTTAAGTGGTGCTTACCCGAATCAAAGACTCTGCCAATGAGGCACCAGAAGCTAAGAGGAAGCACAGCCAGAACAGCTGACCTGAACTAGTCAAAGGGCTATTCCATAACACAGCGTGTCATGCCCAGCATATAAACTGGGGAGAGTTAGTTAGAAGGGGACAGTCGTTGCTCTGGATGGGGTAGATATGGGTCAGCAGCTGGAGAGCAGATGTATTGTGCATCACTTATGTTTTCTGAATTTTATTTTCCCCTTCTTTCTTGTTCCCTATTATTGTTATTGTCACTGTTGGTATTATTTCTATCATATCTATTATTTCATTATATTTTACTTTATTTCAACTATTAAACTCTTCTTATCTGAACCCATGGGTTTTATCTTTTAGTGTGCCTTTAGATGTATTCAGTAAAGTTTTCTAGCTATTCAGCTTTTTCAAAAGGGGAAAGAAATGTAAGTTTGCATCTTCATTTAAATCACCATACTAACTTTTAAACTTACAGACTTAGTGGAATTATTAAAAATATATTTTTCAACAAATAAACAGCTTACAAAAATACAAAGATTTAGCTCTTGTTCGTCTATTAAACTGATATAGCTAGTAAAGTAACAGCACTAGTTTTCCTTAGCCAAGAAAGCTACTGCCTGTCTGGTAAGACTTGCAATTAAGATTTTATTTGGTCCAAAGTTGATGACTTTGAGGTCCATTAGAATCATAGAATAGTTAGGGTTGGAAAAGACCTTAAGATCATCGAGTTTCAACCCCCCTGCCATGGGCAGGGACACCTCCCACTAAACCATGCCATCCAAGACTATGTCCAACCCCACCTTGAACGCCGCCAGGGATGAAACATTCACAACTTCCCTCTGCAACCCATTCCAGGGCCTCACGACCCTTACAGTAAAGAATTTCTTCCTCAGATCCAATCTAAACTTCCCCTGTTTAAGTTTGAACCCGTTACCCCTTGTCCTCTCACTACAGTCCCTCATGAAGAGTCCCTCCCCAGCATCCCTATAGGCCCCCTTCAGGTATTGGAAGGCTGCTATGAGGTCTCCACGCAGCCGTCTCTTCTGCAGGCTGAACAGCCCCAATTTTCTCAGCCTATCTTCATACGGGAGGTGCTCCAGTCCCCTGATCATCTCGTCATGGCTCTCCTCTGGACTTGTTCTAACAGTTCCATGTCCTTTTTATGTTGAGGACACCAGAACTGCACACAATACTCCAAGTGAGGTCTCACGAGAGCAGAGTAGAGGGGCAGGAGCACCTCCGTCGACCTGCTGGTCACACTCCTTTTGATGCAGCGCAGGATACGGTTGGCTTTCTGGGCTGCAAGCGCACACTGCCAACTCATGTTCATTTTCTCATCGACCAACACCCCCAAGTCCTTCTCCGCAGGGCTGCTCTGAATCTCCTCCCTGCCCGCCCTGTAGCTGTGCCTGGGATTGCTGCGAGCCAGGTGGAGGACCTTGCACTTGGCATGGTTAAACTTTATCAGGTTGGCATCAGCCTACCTCACAAGCGTGTCAAGGTCCCTCTGGATAGCGTTCCTTCCCTCCAATGTATCAACCGAACCACACAGCTTGGTGTCATCTGCAAACTTGCTGAGGGTGCCCTTGCCAGATTGTCTGGCACAGGTTATTTCAGAGCCAGCAGATGACATAATACATCTTGGTTATTATTAATCTGAGCTGGACTTGAAACAGTGGCCTAGAGGTAAAAGTGTCTGTATGCTATTTCCACTCCCCTGAATGAAATAGCTCCCATAGGTTTCATACTCAGGAATAACATTATATTGAACAGACAAACTATTTGCTTCTCTCTCTCAAGTACATTTGTTGCACCCAGTTTTCTTATTCACATTTTTCAGGTCTCTGAATAGTACAGCTTCAGTCAGGCAAATCAAATTCAGCAAAGCCAAGAGTTGTTTATTTATTTATTTATTTTAAATTATTATCTATTTACTTCATATAAAAGGGGCTTTTGGTAACAAAACCACATTTTCAAGGCATAACACCAAGACTAATAAAAGTATGTAAGTCCACAATTATGAAAGAATTGTAAATGAAGAAGGATTCTAACAGTTGAAATACTGCAGAACTTGAGACTTGTGTAATGCAAATCTCAATATGTTTTCCTTCCCTAACATGAGTAACAAGTTGGATATGCCCATGTTGAGTAATAAGCAACAGTGTACACTAAGCCTAGTTCTTCTGCTAGTGCTAACACTTGTATAAAATCATCCTAGTTAAGCAAATTACTTTTTTATATTATATTTATGAACATTTTTCAATTTTATTTTGTCTTCTTCTTTCCTGTAGTTCCTTAATTGTCCTGGTGGATATTTGCTGATATCACAGGATATAACTGCATGCATATCTTTTGATAGATAATACTGATTTCATGTTTCATGCTTCCCGGAAAAGCAGTTTTGGAAGATCGAACACGAAGAAAAAAACAAACCAAATACCTCGACTGTATTAAAGTTGATCATTAGAGGAAGTTAACCGTCATTTTAAATTAGCATCTATAAGATGTAGATGCTTTTATTTATATTACACAAATTTCCTGGGCACTTATAAGTACGCGGTAGTACTCAAAGTTCTCCTCCATGGTTGTTATTAGTCTGAAGCTTTTTTAGTAATAGTCTGAGAAAACAAAAAAATGGGCAATTCAGCACTTCCAGTACAAGTTTGAATACTGAAATTAAGGGCAGGATTGCCTAAACATAGTTTTAGCAATATTTTATATGCTTTGGGTGTTTGAGACATTTACTTGTGCCAAACATGTATGAGATAATTCATGCCTGCTTTTCTGCTGCTACAGAAGCTGCTAGAAAACAGGTGAGAACCCTAGAGCATCTGAAGTGGTTCTAATTACTCCATATTTAAGTGACATAATAGGCTACTGATAAAGATTATAAATTGTCTCCATGGAGACCTCATAGCAGCCTTCCAATACCTGAAGGGGGCCTATAGAGATGCTGGGGAGGGACTCTTCATTAGGGACTGTGGTGAGAGGACAAGGGGTAATGGGTTTAAACTTAAACAGGGGAAGTTTAGATTGGATCTGAGGAAGAAATTCTTTACTGTGAGGGTGGTGAGGTCCTGGAATGGGTTGCAGAGGGAAGTTGTGAATGCTTCATCCCTGGTGGCGTTCAAGGTGGGGTTGGACGTAGCCTTGGATGGCATGGTTTAGTGGGAGGTGTCCCTGCCCATGGCAGGGGGGTTGGAACTCGATGATCTTGAGGTCCTTTCCAACCCTAACTATTCTATGATTCTATGATTCTATGATTTCAACTAATAAAATTTAATCTTGCTTTTAAGTCTCATATAAGTATTCGTAAGCCTCTTCCTAGTTTGAGTGGTTTGTTTATGCCTCACTGACATTTTCTTTCTGCAATGCAATGCAAATATCCTGGACTTGGGATTTTTCCATATTTTGTCATTAACCAGTTTGTATATTTCTAATTATATTTTCCTTGCTGTTTGTGTATATCATTTTGCAGACAAATGCAAAGAAACCCCTTGTAGTTTCATATTCAGCTCACAGAGTTATAAGCTGTTCGCTTTGCTAAAGGAAATCCTTAGTGATGTGTTGCCAATATTTTAACAACAGACTCTTAAAGATCATTCTCCCCTTAAGTCTGTGTTAAATCTGTGCATCAGAGTATGTGTGCTCCAGAGAAGAATGGTGACAGATTCGTTTCCAGTTTAATGTGAAAATGCGTTTTCATAAGCATAACCAAGAAAGATAGGATCTTATTTGGCAAATAAACTGGTATGAAGCTCCAGGAAATATCTAGACTTAGCAAAAACAAGCTGATGAAAAGCATGCGTGCAGATAGGTTTACTAGGATAACACTGTGCTTTGAAACAGCATGTGAGTGATACTGTTACTCATTATCTACTGAGATGTACTACGTTGTGAGATGTTTGTTTTCCTCACTATAATATCTACTGTCTGGTAAAATCCTAAGAGTTCCCAAATGCAAAACGTCAAAGATATTGCACACTGAAAAAAACCAACCAAAAACCAAACTCCGAAATCAAAACCCAGCTAAAAAATTGTGAATATTTTCAAGATGCTCAAAATTACATCTCAAATTACTTTATGACAGCCTTCTAATACCAGTTACATGTGTGTGCTTCAGTATTTCACAGGACAATTAAAATGGCTTAAGAAAGCACTACTGTATGAGGAATACCCTTAGGAGTTAGAGAATGGAACTAGCACAGTGTTATATTCCTAAGGATCTTCACACAAATAAATAGTATGGGGAGAAGTCTTTCTCTGCCAGTAGCTGGGGTTGTCTCGACAACGCAATAACCATTAGGCTACAGTAAGGTTTGGGAAAGTAAACTGTCATTCCTTGCTGTTAGAGATGTTTTACATTACATGAATAAATGAACAATTTATTGACTGTGAGAAGAGGGATTAAACAGAAACAAGTATGACATAGAATCATAGAATCATAGAATAGTAAGGGTTGGAAAGGACCTCAAGATCATCGAGTTCCAACCCCCCTGCCATGGGCAGGGACACCTCCCACTAAACCATGCCATCCAAGGCTATGTCCAACCCCACCTTGAACGCCGCCAGGGATGAAGCATCCGCAACCTCCCTGGGCAACCCATTCCAGGGCCTCACCACCCTCATAGTAAAGAATTTCTTCCTCAGATCCAATCTAAACTTCCCCTGTTTAAGTTTAAACCCATTACCCCTTGTCCTCTCACCACAGTCCCTAATGAAGAGTCCCTCCCCAGCATCCCTATAGGCCCCCTTCAGGTATTGGAAGGCTGCTATGAGGTCTCCATGGAGCCTTCTCTTCTCCAGGCTGAACAGCCCCAATTTTCTCAGCCTATCTTCATACGAGAGGTGCTCCAGTCCCCTGATCATCCTCGTCATACACTGTTTAATACTTGTGTAATAGCAACAGTGTTGTGCAATTTAAAATGGTGGCACACTATTCGCTAGTAGAATATATACACTTACTTTTTTGATTTGTAAGGCAAAACTTCAAATCCCAGACCAGACTCAAGATTTGTCCAGAATACGTGCCTTGTTCCTGGGCCTTACTTTGTAGTCTCCACCTCCAGTCTTGGTTCCTTCCAGTATCCCTTATCAGTCACTAACCACCCACTAGCTCACCTGCATAGAGCATGAGTTTTATTGTGAGAGAATAAGGGGCTCCTGTGTAGAACAGAAAATGAAAATAGCATTCGACAAAGAGAAAAGGCAAACTGGTGAGGAAGAACAATCACACTGACCAGCATCTTGTTTACACAAAACTAGCAGTTAATTAATATTAAATCTTTCCTTGAACCCAAAATAAGAATACGGAAACAGTGTAACCAAGACCAGTATACAAGTGTTTTATGACACTATGATGGTATAGCCAGACACAGTATGTAAGCATTGTGCACAACTCTGTGACCAATAAAACCACAAAAGATCAAAGACGCCCAAATAATCAAAAGGAGCATTTCCTTCCAAGGGGCTGTCAAGCCTAATTATCTTGACATCAGAGAGCCACCAGGAATCATTGTCTTCAGTGCTAACTAGGCGGCAACTGCTTTGTGGTATTGTATGCTCACTAATTTAGAGTATAAGTGTGAAAGACTGCAGTGAATATGCAGTGGTGCATATTCAATTTTACCTAATGAGCAACAAACTGATTAGGATCCACAAAAGGATAACAAAGTTGATTAAAGGCATCCCAAAATATATGTGCAGAGAAAAGCTTTAAAAAATATGTCAAATTTTGTTAAAGTATAGTGTAAAGGTAATCTAATAATGCTCAGAAATATCTGATACATGCTAACATTTCAGATAAAAATATAACAGACTGCAATAGGAAGAATTTGAAGGAATAGTATGAAAATACCTGCATGAAAACAATGTTTTGAACCTCACAGAATAAAATTCAGGCAGTGGATCTGAGCACCAACAGACAGAAAATGACAGAAAGCCTCAAATGTTATGCTTCATTTCATCTTTTCATAATACTTTTAGAAGCAATAACAGGATGGCATTGTTTAGAGTATGGAGCTCAGAACAGTGAATTCTAATTTAAGCTTAGTTACTGACTGTAAGAGAAAGTGAAGGGATTATTTCCATCAAGGGAAGAAGCTCTTAAGCATAACCTGGTAATAATAAAAGACAACTTACTTTTAGGATTCTGAAGAAGAGAAAGTGGGGCTTGAAAAAGGTGAAATAAATTTATAAAAGTGAAATGGCATGTGTATCAGGATTTTCTGACTGCTGCCTAAAGCAGTAATTTGATTCCTTAAAGGCATCATAGAATACAGATATTGCAGCAGAACACTGAGGCTGAAACAAAAGTTTTTGAGTTTTACTCAGGAGATTATTAGAGTTTTAATGACACTTAAAAAAAATATTAGAATGAAGATGAGGATTTTTTTTATCATTGAGATGTCTCAAAAGCAATCTATATTTAACATAAATTCTTTTTATACATATAAAATATACATAAGGTCAGAAATTGAAAATTAAGGGAGTGGAATTATCTCTCTATAGCTGTACAGAAGGTCCTCAGCTCATGCACTGTTTGGACTAGGTAAAGGTAAAAGTTCATGTTTAAACATAAGCAAAGCCAAATTCAGAAACCAAATAATTCAATATACTGTATTTGCATTCATATCTGAACAGCTTGTAAAAAAATTACTATGATTCTACATGCAGTATAACAATCATGCGGATCAAACTATGTTGCTTTTGTTGAGTTACCTGCTCAGCAGCCACAGAAGCAGAGTACAGTTTAAAGAGGTGTTTAATCTTTCAAGAAGCAGGTCATGTAGACTCCATTTAATTAAATTAAATTTGAGTAATTTAGGTTCCCGTATAACTTTCTGAATTCTGAAAAAGGCAAATATTTAAAAATCATAAAGCCTTTAAGTGTTGACGAATATGACAACCCTTGAAAATTGATATAAACAATATCTGTGGATTACAGGTAATAAAATAGGAGCTAAAATTATTCCATGCAAATGAAATAAAATTATTATTAAGAAATGCATTAGTCAGATTATATATTATTTTTTATTATGACTTCCTTAAGACTTTTAAAGGCTTAATTACTACTAAAAACTCAATATCTGTAAGTCTTTATATAATTGTCTGCTTTAATTCAGGTAACTATTTCAGAAGAGACGACACAACTTACTTTCTCCCAGTAGTCACCTGGGATCAGGTTCAGTGAGTCTGGGTGCATATATCCTTGCAATAGTGTCCCATAACATATAGCTTCAGCGAAACAGAAACAACATTAATCGAGCTGAAAAAAAAACAGGCTTACGAGAGAGAGAATGAGTAGCAGTGAATTTAACCTCATAAACTTGACTCTTAAGATGTTAAGTGTAGTTTCCTAATTTCTCCCATTTCCTATTCCAGCTGATTGGCAAACGTAGTGCAGGCAAGCTTGTATGGCAAGTGATTATTTTCTCCTCTTCTGGAGGAATTGAGTTTCACGATTTCAATGGATGTAGTTCTGTAAACATCACAGAATATAAATTCATTTAGACAAGATATGTACTTTTGAAACGGCAACTGTAAACAACTAAATATTTAAGCTGGAATACTGTGCAAAACATGTTGACTGTCCTGGTACTAACACCAGGAAAACCAATTTAAGCTATTTATAATCATAATCATTTTAAGGTTTATAGCAGCTGAATTACATATCCCTCATGAGTGGGGAAATTGGTTTGCTAAAGAAAATATTAACAGTTACATAGAATTTTTTCCACAAGTAATTTTTTTACTGATTGGGTCTCTGTAAAGCCTATCAGAAACCTTCTGTTCTTCTGTAAAGAAATTTTTCATTTTAACAAAGAGTAATGACCAGATAAAATCAATTCTCAGTTGAGATTACACAAAGTTGAAATCATGGTATAGAATTTAACTAGGACCACCTGATCAGTTTCTCTCTCCTGCTGTGTATTACAGACCCCATTTTTGCATTTTGTGCAGTCATACCAAAAGTCAAGATTGCATCAAAGTCAGTAACTGTGTGTGGCAAAAAATGTACTGTATTTAACCAGACTAAAATAATCTTTTTCCCACGGTTAATTAACCTCACTCTTTGATATTTGTGCCTTATGCCCAAATTGAATTTTCTTGGCTTCAGCTTCCATTGATTTTTACTGATTTTCCTTTCTCTTCTAAGCTAAAAAGGCCTTTATTAATGAGTGTTTTTTTTTCTAAGAAATATGTAAGCAGTAATCAAGTAATTTCTTGGTCTTCCATTCATACGCTGAATACCTTTACTTTTTAACTATACTTCTCTGCAAAAGTTTTTTCTCAGTTATAAAGAGCAAGATATACTTGTTTTCTTGCCATGATCTGCTCCATGTGATACTCACAGTCATACAATGTCCCATGCGCCAGATTTGCAGAACACTGCTTGACTGCAATTCCAGAGTAGTTTTCTTTAAGAAAGCAAGACACCTGTAAGACATTCACAGTACCATCAAAAGAGTAATACAGGTATCCACTGAGTCTTTAATTGTCATCTGCTTCCAAAAAAGTGCTGTGAATTATTTTTTTTAATGTTTTATTTTTAAACAGCTCTAAAAAGGTGGCTATTAGAAGACTTAGCAATATTTCTATACTAAAAATAATGCTATATGAAAGAAAAAATAAAATCCTTTTCACATTCCCAAATTAATACTCTGTACTTACTCTATTTATAATGCCAAGGATTATGTCAATCTTCCTTTTTTTTTTTTTTTTTTTTGACTACAGCATTGTAGAATGCTAGTTGTGGAATGTTAGAGATCTACAGTTGTCTGGCCACTGTAATCCTTAATACTTTCTCTTTAGGAAGATTAACTCTTAATATTCAATACCAAAATTCAATACTAGTTAAATACTAAATATTCAATACTAAAATTCACTTTTAGGAATACTAAAAACCAGTAGAGTGTATCCTGTTCTGTCAAGTTATGAACTGTATAATTATGTAGTAATAGTTCTGTTTCTGCAGTGTGTTATTTAACAGTATGCAGGTTAATGTGGGATTGAGATCCCCAGTATAGCTGCCACATTCTGGTCACTATCTACTGGCATTTATGTCATTTGAAAAATTCTATTACCAGAAATTTTGGCTTTATATTCACGATAGTGATTAAAATTTTAATCATACTATATATCACACATACACAAAACATATGGAATATATCATTACATATCAATATAGTCATCATAAATTGACATACCCTGTATGCCATATATTAGATTATACATGATATATTTCTACATAGGGGAATACTATTAGAGACATCACCATATGAAGGAGGTTTACAATGATAATCACATCTTCTGATAACTTATTTATCCATTTGTCAATTCTTTAAATGTAGGTGTTATCTTTATTCTACAGTTCTATTTTTTTGAAATAGAGTACTGTTTAGCACTTCTCAAATAAAAGAATAAAGTACCTTTATCATCCAATGTTCCAATCTGCATGAAGAATTAATTCAAGCTTTTCTTGGCAATGTCTACTTTCTGTTAAATCGAATTGTCAAGGACTAATTCTATTATTTTAATTATTTATCAGTTGTGTCATGCATGAGTATTCCATTCATGTGACTAGATGTCAGGCTAACTGTTCTGAAGTTACACAATTATTGTCTACCATTTTTTTAAAGAATATTTAATGTGTACTGTGAGTTTCCAAATGCCAAAGATTTAAGGTATTTCCCAATTAACAATTCCAATTTAAGGATAAAGAAATTGAGTAAAAAAGTTTACTGTGTTGTGTCAAATATGCCCTTGACACCTACAGAGCAGTGTGTTGTGTCAAATATGCCCTTGACACCTACAGAGCAGTGTACAACAATAAAAGGCATCAAATAAATGAAGAGGCTATGTTTACTAAGAAAACATTCTGCATCATTAAATAAAAGTATATTCCTCCAGATCAGAGCAATAAAACTGCTTTGTAAGTAGTAAGGTAAAATGAAGTCTGCCATCTCAAAATTTAACATATTTTCATGGAAAATTTGATGACAATATATAATTCTCATCAAGTTTCTTCTTATTTCCTCTTTCTTACAAAACTTCACAGAGACTTCACAAATTTGGTGTTACTTCTCATCTTCATTTTTCTCTTGAAGCTGGAACAATCACTTGTTCAGTTAATAGGAAGATGAAGAGAGGTTGTATCAGGTCTTTCAGCTATGAATATCTCTTACTCTAGAAGAGTTTTTGTTTTGTATGCCAAAAAGTAGTTGAAGAATTTTGTTTTAGAATTATCATACTTTCAATCTCAGTAATGATTTATCAAGGCCTTATAGCCTGTGTGCTCAAATCCAGAAATACAAACTCTGAAAGTGTATGCCTGCTTACCTTTTAGGCAGCGCAGAAGGGAATGGTATCTGGTTTCTACCTGGCAAGAGAACTCGAAAGGGAAATGTATCCATCTTTAAGTTTCTCAAAACCTTACCTATTGTTAATATGATCTTGAGCTGCTTTCTCTTTTAAGAATGGGGAAAATGGACAGAGGAACAACCACCATTTTATTCTGGTGAAGAAGCGCAACTGGTTTTGCCATCAACAACAGAAGGTAATGTTTGAGAAGCAGCTCCGATACTGCCACTGAACCTCTTTTGATGGAGGAGCATAAAGCCAAGCACTGCTGGGACCCTTTTCCCAATCATGAATATGATTTTCCTGGCTCATCTCTCTGCCATACTCAAAGTTTTCCTATTTCGTCTATCCAAAAGCAGGTCTCCTTTTCCCAGTGTAGGGAGATTTATTTAGAAATTAAAAGGACTGAGAAATGAGAAGGGTTTCTCAGGTGCAGCTCAAATGTATGTGGAAAGACTCCATAAATTTTACTAAAGAAAGTAAGCTGAATCCTTAGCTAAAGCAAAAGATTATCATTCTTTTGTATTAGTATGGTGGTGTGTATACCATAGGGCTAATCCTCACATGCTATTCACCTGTGTACTTTTGTCCACTTTGATATACCTAGCATTCATGGAGAATTTCCTGTCTGAGCCCTTGGGATTAGAGGATGTTGTTTATTCATTAACAAGGCATAAACGATTCAACATCAGCAATTGAGATAATGGACCAAATAGGGAAATGTTAACCTCTATTAACCTCTATTTACCTCTATTTTACACTTCCTACATCTTGTCCAAATTGCGTTGACCTTTTGGTTATGTTTTATGACAGCCTCTTTGACAATAGAATTTTTCAAATTAGAAAAGGGTAATACTTTTATTCCTTCTTTCATTATCCTATGTAATGAAGGAAGTACAGCTTGTGTTTCACAAACCAGAACTCAGAAGATATTGCTTGCTAATTCTAAGTATGTAATTTACATGAACAGTGAACTTTTTTACAAGTTAAACATTATTATCATAAAGTAACAGTATGAAAAACAAATCTTAAAGAGCTTTTAATAATTGGTCATCTGACTTTTGATGAAATATAACAGAATCTATCAGGCAAAAAAGTGAAACGGGAGCTCTTTTTATTCTAAAGTTAAGACTTCAAAAATAATGGACTATGAGTCTGTGTAATGTAAGACATATTGCTTTCAGTCAATATGATTTCATATTGAAATATTTCATGCATCTTCATAAACATGATCAAGAATTATTTGCATTTTTTAGCAGAATGTTTAACATGATTTTCAGTTACAGTAATAGAAAGGAAAGGAACTACTAAGACCAGAAATAAATCCTCTGCCAAAAAGAAAACGAATGTCAGCCCTTCACTTTTCCTCTTTTTACTTTGTGTCTTACGTTTGCTGTTTCCAATACACATAGCAACAAGTAATTTATTTTTCTAGGAGGTAGAGCTTGGTGTACAAGGACAACCTTTTCCATGTTGTTGAATGAGCAGTCTGATTATTTTGGGAAAACCAAGTTATCATAATGCTACTTTATTTAAACTTAAACAGGGGAGGTTTAGATTGGATCTGAGGAAGAAATTCTTTACTGTGAGGGTGGTGGGGCCCTGGAATGGGTTGCCCAGGGAGGTTGTGAATGCTTCATCCCTGGCGGCGTTCAAGGTGGGGTTGGACATAGCCTTGGATGGCATGGTTTAGTGGGAGGTGTCCCTGCCCATGGCAGGGGGGTTGGAACTCGATGATCTTGAGGTCCTTTCCAACCCTTACTATTCTATGATTCTATGATTCTATATCTACCATTAGGGTGCTGAATGGTATTTATACACTCTGAAGCTGAAAAAGTTAATGAAACAACGACATGGGAAATGTCAATACTGCTGAGTGGGTACCCCATTCTTCAGTATTTGTAATTCCCAGCTGGAGATGCCTGATGAAGCCATGTTTCATTTCTGCATGAGGCGTAAGCCTGGGTGTGCATCATCATTTTATCCCATTTCATCGTTTCAGAATAAAGGAGGTCACTGTTGTGAGTTAAATGCATCAGGCAGCTAAACCCCACACAGCCACTTGCTCTTTCCCCGCAATGGGATGGGTTAGGAATTAGAAGAGCATATGCAAGAAAACTTGTGGGCTGAGAAAATGTCAGTTTGGTAAGTTAAAGAAAATAAAACCAAAACAGAAACCCAATCACAAAACAACAGCAAAACAAAGCTAACAAGTGACGCAAAACCAATCATTCACCAGCCAACCCAAATGCCCAGCCAGTCTTTGAGCTATGGCAACCCCTGGCCAACTTTCCCCCCAGTTTTGTTGATGAGCATGACATTATATAGTATAGAATACAGCTGCCCCAGCTGCATTCCCTCCTAGGCTCTTGTGCTCCCCAAGCCTACTCCCTGGGGCAGAGTAAGAAATGGAGGAAACTGATGATGTGTAAGCACTGCTTAAAAATAGCTAAAATGTTGATGTGTTATCAACACTGTTTTGATCATAAATGAAAAACACAGCACCATAAAGGCAGTCAATATGAAATTAACTCCTTCCCAGCCAAAACCAGTATTGTTTCATATGGGAGCTACCTGTGCCTCAATGAGGTATTACAAATCCATAGCTCATATTAAAATTAAGTGTAGACACAGCTGTCATTCCAGTCTGTCTTTCCTGGATGGTAATCATAACTATTGGGTGAAACTTTATGTTATTAAATTTCATGTCATTAAGTCTCATTTTGGTCTCCTGTAGAGGCAAGGGTAGTATTGTTCTTTGTGGAAACCTGAGCTGATTCCTTCAGGCTTTAAGATCTATCAGAGTTTTCACTGGAAGGCATTTTTACTTTCCTTTCAAAATTCAGCATCTGTCTAAACATGTATGCTCTTGAAAACAAGTGAAGTCTCTATTACTGCCTTCCTGGGGCAATTAATGAGCATAGAGGGAATATGCAAAGGGGGAAAATAAATTAAAGGAGTATTTGTGTAATCCCTACAGCGCATTGTAAGTCAACAAAATGATGCTGTTGGGATAATATTGAAGAGAGTCCCAAACTACTTTTTTGATGCACTTAGCAGATGTTTTTCCAAAAATATCCCTCCAGTAAATATTACTTGCACATTCTCTAACCTGTCTCATTCTTTGCCAAGCTAAGCTTTAACACATTTGCTTATGTGGCTTTCTTAATGTGAAAAAAAAAAAATAAAATGTGTGTTTCCATGTATTCAGATTGTAATCAAGTATTTGCATTTGTTGTAAAGCCCCTATTCATTTGAGAAACAGAAATATAAAGCAATCCAACAAAAAAATCGCAAAAACTAATGTTAACTGTTGTCATGCATACTTTATGTCATACCTTCTCAATAACTTTTGCATGAATCAGTATGCACAGTTGCTCACCAACTAATTTTTAGTTTCATATTATTTTAATGTTTGATTTCATATTTCTTTCCAGTGAACATTTTATCAATGCCAACCTAATGAAGTTTAACCATGCCAAGTGCAAAGTCCTACACCTGCGTCGGAGCAATGCCAGGCACAGCTACAGGTTGGGCAGGGAGGAGATTCAGAGCAGCCCTGCGGAGAAGGACTTGGGGGTGTGGGTTGATGAAAAAATGAACATGAGCCGGCAGTGTGCGCTTGCAGCCCAGAAAGCCAACCATATCCTGGGCTGCATCAAAAGAAGCGTGACCAGCAGGTCGAGGGAGGTGCTCCTGCCCCTTTACTCTGGTCTCGTGAGACCTCACTTGGAGCATTGTGTGCAGTTCTGGTGTCCTCAACATCAAAAGGACATGGAACTGTTAGAACAAGTGCAGAGGAGGGCCACGAGGACGATCAGGGGACTGGAGCACCTCCCGTATGAAGATAGGCTGAGAAAATTGGGGCTGTTCAGCCTGGAGAAGAGAAGGCTCCATGGAGACCTCATAGCAGCCGTCCAGTATCTGAAGGGAGACTATAGGGATGGTGGGGAGGGACTCTTCATTAGGGACTGCGGTGATAGGACAAGGGGTAACAGGTTCAAACTTAAACAGGGGAATTTAGATTGGATATGAGGAAGAAATTCTTTACTATGAGGGTGGTGAGGCCCTGGAATGGGTTGCCCAGGGAGGTTGTGGATGCTTCATCCCTGGCGGCGTTCAAGGTGGGGTTGGATATAGTCTTGGATGGCATGGTTTAGTGGGAGGTGTCCCTGCCCATGGCAGGGGGGTTGGAACTCGATGATCTTGAGGTCCTTTCCAACCCTAACTATTCTATGATTCTATGGTTCTATGATACTTCACTTAGGTCAGTATTTGTCACCTCACTAGCTTTTTTCCTAAAAAATTCTGTGGGTTTCAGATCTCTTTCACCAGTTCTGGAAAGCAAAAATGGTTTGAATTTTGAGTCTAATAGCCAGTATTCGTAATAAACCTGTGTGTTAGGCTGACCCCATGTAGCAGGCAAGCACCCACAAAGCCATTTGCTGGCCTTTCTCTGCCCTTGTGAGACAGAGGGAGAAAATAGGTAACAACAAGAGTGAGGGTTTAAATAAACACAGGGATATGATTTTTGAAGCACTATTGTGTGTAAAAGAGACTTGATGACTTTAACTTCATTTATTGCCAATTAGCATAAATATTTAATTACAAATTTAGGAACTGGGAAACTGACACCCTGCCCCCTGACTGGCATCAGCAGCATAGGCAGGATGCTGCTAAATAATACATGTAAGATGAGAGTCTCTCAAATCACACTACCACTGCTGGACCAAAGGGGCAGCATTTGAAAGTCTTTTTCATGATTGGCTGTTGCTGCCAGATGATCTGGACACCAAGTATCCCCAGCAGTGCCAGAGCCACAGCATCACTTATGATCCTGTGTTTGCTGTTAGTCATTGGGTGAGTTGCCATATGGGCAAATTGTTACTCATGTCTCTTACCACCTCAATAAACCTTCATTACTAAGTTGTCAGACTCCATTACTGTTCAGACCACAAATACAAAGATAGCAAACTTTAAAACACCTCTTCTCCCCCAATCCCAGGCTCAATTTCACTAAAAAATTCTCTGCTTCTCCACCTTTTTTTCTCTTTTCAGTATTTCAAATGAGACACTTGTATCTTGTTATCGCCACAGGTTACATTCAGTCCCTTCAGTAAGACAGCAAATAGTGCAGGAGTTTGAAGTCAGTACACTGTGGTTTCCCTCTGCTGCTCCTTGTTTCTTATCCTTTTCATATACTCCAGCACAAGTCCTCCAGGGCCATAGTCCCTTCAGATGTGCAGTTACTCTGCTTTGGAGTATGTACTCTGACCTTGCTATTCTCTCCCTCCATCTGCTGTTCCCTCTTCTCTCTTTCCAGTGTTGTTTGCCCTTTCTTAAATATGTTTTCACAGATGCACAACTGCCTTTTATGACGTGATCAGCTGTGTTCTGTGGCAGGTCAGTTTGAGCCAGCTGGGACCAGTTTTGTCCAGCACAGCGCAGACCCTTACCTCTTCTCACAGAGGCTGTTCCTGCAGTCTGCAACTACTAAAACCTTGCCATTTACACTCAACACAACCTTTCAAATTACATTAGAATGACTATAACTTAAAATAGATGAGAAATCAAACTGAATCTACAGAACCATCAGTCTGACCTCGGTGGGAAGCCACAGTGAAACAAATTATGAAGGAAGCAATAATTAAATAAATAAAGTTGAATGGAAAATGGAAAAAATTAAGCCAGGATTAGCAAAGACAGATTGTGTCAGACTGGTATAATATTTTCTTTCATAAAATGACTACTTTTATAGACAAGAGATACAGTAGATCTAATCTATCTTGACTTCTTTGCAACACTTGATATGGTACCCCATGGGAACATTTCACTTAGGATGGTGGTTAGTACAAGAAGTGTAAGTTGAATAAAGAATTATAGTGTGATAGGAAGATTACTAGTGGAGTACTCAATGGATTCATTTTGCAGCTAATCTTTAATACCTTGCTTAATGACAGTGATATAATTGGTACTAATGGATTTTTGTGATGACACAAAGTAGGGAAACGAATAAAGCAATAGCAACACCCTTATGTCTCTAGGGAAGAATGAGACAACTTTGAAAAAAGAAACAATAAAAATGATAACATGAAGTGCACTTGGGGAATTGAAAGCATACCTCTGCAAATAGGTACAGATTTACCAGCTGGATCGAAAAGAGGATAAAGAATTTTGTTACACTGATTAATGCCAGGGTGATTGTAAGTCACTGATATAAAATGAAAAATTGTCTTGAGGGGTATCTGGAAAATTATTTTGAATAAAACCAGTGACAAAATTATTATAAAAGCTTTCATAAAATCATCTCAGGAATTCTGTGTACTCTTCTGGTGACATATATGGAACATACAGATGCAGCAGTTCAAAGGTGAAGAGTATGACTACTGAATAGAGACAGAACCCACCTTACGTAGACCCTCATTATGCAAACTCATGTAAAACAAAGAAGTTGTTTAGCTAGCCAAGAAAGTTCATAAATTTTTTATTTTTTTTATCTATAGAGACATTTACAGTAAATACCAAAGACACTGAGTGTGGTTGTGTAGGTTACAAAGCCTTGCTAATTGCAGAGAACATCAGCAATTTGGTGGACTATTTAACCAGAAATCTATTTGTTAGACAGTGGAATGATAACCATAGATGAACTGGAAAGAGTATTCAGTTTGTCACCTGATTAAACTTAGACTGTGAACAACTTCATTGTTCACATTTTTTATTCAGAGCAACTTCCAAAAAATATTTATATCATGGGAAAGACATAACTTCAGTACTTTCATAACTGGGGTAAATGAGATGTATGACCTTAGGACACTAACATAGAATAATAAAATAGAATCAACTAGGTTGGAAAAGACCTTTAAGATCATCAAGTCCAACCATTACCCCAGGACTGCCAAAACCACTACTGAACCATGCCACCAACAGCCTTATCTACATGGTGTTTGAATACTTCCAGGGATGGTGATTCCACCACTTCCCTGGGCAGCCTGTTCCAATGCCTGATCACCATCTTGGTGAAGAAACTTTTTCTAGTATCCAGTCCACACTTGCCCTGGTGTAGTTTGATGCTGCTACCTCTCGTCCTATCACTTGTTATTTGACAGAAGTGACCAACCCCCACCTCACTATTACCTCTTTTCAGGTAGTTGTGGAGAGTGATAAGGTCCCCCCTGAGCTTTCTCTTTTCCGGACTAAACAATCCCAGTTCCCTCAGCCATTCCTCATAAGAATGCTGTGGGAGACAGTGTCAAATGCTTTACTTAATTCCAAATAGACAATGTCCACAGCCTTATCAACCAGGTATGTCACCTTGTCTTAGTAGAAGATCAAGTTTTTCAAGCAGGACCAGCACTTCATGAACCCATGTTGACTGGGCCTAATCCTCCTGTTTTCCCTCAAGTGCTTTATGATGTTACTTAGGATGACCTGCTCCATGACCTTCTTGGGCACTGAGCTCAGGATGAGTGAGATTCCAGGGTCTTCCTTCCTGTTCTTTTGTAAAGAAGTATCACATTGGCCAACCTCAAATTCTCTAGGAACTGACCACAAGACCACGACTGCTGGTAGATGATGGTGAGTAGGTAGTTGATCTCCTCTGCCAGCTCCTTCACCTTTTTTGGATGAAAGCCATCCAGCCCCATAGCCTTGTATATATCTAAGTGGCACAGGAGGTCACTAACCATTCTTCCTGTACTATGGGAACTCCAATCAGCACCCTATCTCTACCACCCAACTCAGGTGACTGAGTACCCTGAGGACAGCTGGTTTGACCCAGGTACCCAGGTTTCTTGGAGGCAGCTCTGTGGTTAATATAACTTCTACAAACTGTATCATGAAAAGGAGAAGATGGCAGTAGGAAAAGAAAATGCATTTATAATACAATATAGTTGCATTTTCCTGCTCTTAAAATTGCTAGCACTGTAACTGTGTCTTTCTGGGACAAGGAGGGGAACAGATTACTGTGGGTGAAAGTTGTGAGTGGTGATAAGCATCTTGATAATACTACAGACAACAACAAATGTTTAGTTTAATAAAAAGCTTGATTATTACTTAGAAACATGGAGATAATACGCTCAGTATTTATGAACTTATTATCTTAATTATTGTCATGGTTTAAACTTAGCACCATGCAGCCACTTGCTCACCCTCCCACCTTCCCCTCTCCCTTGGCAGGGTGGGAAAAAGAATTGAAAGAAGGTAAAACTCACGGGTTGAGATAAGAACAGTTAAATAACTAAAATGCAGTGCAATAATAATACTACTTCTACTACTACTCCTACTACTACTGATGATAAGGGAAATAAGCAGAGAGAATATAAAACTGAAAGAAAAAAAAAATCAAACATTAAACACAAGTGATGTACAATACAATTGCTCACCGCCCACTGACCAATACCCAGCCTGACCTGAGCAGCAATCAGTCCCTTCCGGGTGACTCCTCCCAGTTTATATACTGGGCGTGATGTGCTGTGGTATGGAACACCCCTTTGGCTAGTTTGGATCAGGTGTCTTGTCTCTGCTCCCTCCCTCTCTTGTGCCCCTTCTCACTGGCAGAGCATGAGAGACTGAAAAGTCTTTGATCAGGATAAGTACTACCTAGCAACAACTAAAACATTGGTGTGTTATCAGCATTATTCTCAGATTAAAGGCAAAACACAGCACTGTGCAGCTACAGGAAGAAAATAACTCTATCACAGCCAAAACCAGGACAGCTATCTAGTTTGCTTTGAAAAGTTCATTTCTTCCTAGCAAGAAAAATTCTTTTCTCCTGTCTACTACTGATCTACTTACTCAAAGATTTTCTGTCAATGAAGTTTCTGTCAATGAAGACGTGGGTGAAACTGTGAATGTGTGTACTCAGTATGAAGACAGGGGGAGGAAAGAATTTTCTCACTTTCCTGAAAGAAATGTGGTATGATCAGGCTGCTTTATGATGTAATAACTACCAAAGCATAAGAACCAAACACTGTTTCATCACTTAAAACAAAAGCTTATGTAAAGATTTTGAAGTTTGAAATAACTGGATAGAAGCTGTGCATGCATGAAACTTACAGTGTGCGAAAAATACAGAAATTAAAACAGTGCAGACTTATCCAAGAAACAGAAGAATGAAGTTATAGAATATCAATGGTAATGTGAGCTTCCCCAAGAAGGAAAACTTCATGGTAAAATCTTTACTCCAGAAGAGTATACAGGAAGTGGGAAAGAGAAATTATATGGTTTAATTACTTTTTGTTGAAGCAAAATAAAACTCTGTATTCCTTGAAGGGAAAATTCATTGAAGAGACCTTGTAACATTATTAGAGATACAAACTACTGAAAAACAAGTCGAAGGAAGTATATTGTTTACTTATCTCTAGACATAAAGACAAGTACAAACAACATAAGCACTCTTCAGTTTATTTCAGTTTTCTGTGAGCTATTGTACAATCTCATGAAATTGCTGAACTTCTCCCTACCTACCCCTAAAACACGGTGAGAACAGGGCATCTGATCACACTCGTCACAAAGTGGATGAGAATGATGAGAACTGGGAGCAAGGCAGTTGTGGGTGACATTGCTGAGCACAAACTGAGGGCCACCAGCACTCACTAACTTACACAACAGATTTTGGGAACAATTTTGATCCATCCTCCATAAGGTTCTTAATAGAGGTGTGCCAGGAAATTCCTTCAGTGAAAGGAATGAGGTATTTTGACTTTCCATGCTCTTTCACAGGACATGCAGATTCTCACATTATGCCACCAGTCACTGAGTGTGTGGCCTAAATAATATGTCAAATTAGCTTAGCACCTACAACAAATATACAGAGCCATGCTTCAGTGAATTTGATCCGACCTTAGGAAGCAGCATGGGACAGTGTGAGTTCTTTTGTATCTCACTTTGTGGTTCTGTTACTTCATGTTACATTTACCTTTATGTTATGAGATACAGAATTTTCTTCTGTTCTCCTTCTTCTTATACTCCTCAGTTACATTTTGTAGGCATCCAGCTGCTATAAAGAATTAGTTTCTTCCATTCATAGTCTTTCTTATGCGTGCCCTAATCGGTCACTCTGCAGTTAACTTTTCTTCTCAATTCTTCAAATCTTCAAACCAACTTGATACAGTTTACGATATCACTGAGGCTGTATCAAGTATTGCATTCTCTGTTACAAGGTCAAATATTTCACAGTTCCTTCCTAGGCAAGCATTGGACCAGGTAATTTTGGAATCTGCAATACTGCCTGAATAATAATAGTTCTTGCTGATTATTAAAAAAAAAAAAAAAAAGGCATATTTAATATGTAGAGTGCTGCAAAATTGTTTAGGACTCTCTATTTATAATGTAGTTGCATAGTCACATATTTTCTTAAATTGTATAGTTCTTTAGATGACTACCAGTTATATATGTGAAGAAAAAACTACAGAATGCTCTTCAAGTTTTCAATTTTCACAACTTCAGGAAACAATTAGTGAAGATTTAAGAGTTTCTTTTCTTAAAAAAAAACCCTTTATTTACTGTTGCCTGTTACCTTGTCTTAGTTCTGTTATGTTCTTCTTCTAATATAAGTTTTGAAATGCCACTATGCACTGTGCAACTCCTTGGAGGAAACTGTTAATCCTTCTCACCTCCTTTTTCTTGTCTATAAGTCAACATGGTGAAATTACAGTCTTAAATTAGTAGTAACAATCTCATAGAAATAATTAATTACATGCATACATATATTTTCAGACAGATATCCCATTTAGAAAAGATGTTTGCATATCAAGCGTAAAACATTTAACTGAAGAAATCTCAGAGATGACAATGAAAAGCTAGGCACCTCATCCCACAGCCTGCCACTGTCATAACAGGCAAATAAGTTCCAGTTAGCCTGAAATAAAGAATAAGACTAAGATCATTTTTCTAAAATTGAAAGTAATTGCCCAGAGAATGTTTTCAATATTTGAATTAGTGATGAAGATGATGATTTATAATATTTAATGTACATTTTTAATTTGAGAAAGAGATTTTAAATTACAGTTTAGATAGATTATCCCCAAAACTTTCGAAGGACCTAGAAATCACTCAATCTATTAAGTGTCTGAAATTGCAGGCCTTCAAAATTCAGATAAACATTCACATATTCGCATCTTAATTTCACTCTGCATTGTGAATCTTTTTGAAATTCAGTATTGAGGAGGACAATAAAAGATAAGTTGTGCAAAAAAAAAAAATAAAATTTGAAAAATTAAGAAACATCAGTAGTAGATGAGGGTGAAACGGCTGTAATTAAAAGTCTGACTGTCAGGCCTTCCCTACTGTATAAGTTAAGCACTTGTCCTGGGTTCAGCAGTAGCAATCATTTTTTCTCCTTCTTGGTAGCTGGTGCAGCACTGTGTTTTTGATTTTTGGGCCTGAGAGCAGCGCTGGTAACACCAGTGTTTTCAGTTAGTGCTTGGCGATGTTTAGGCTGGCCAAGGACTTTGTGAGCCTCATGCTCTGCCAGGGAGGAGGGGAAGCAGGGAGGAAGGAGAGACAGGGCACCTGACCCAGACTAACCAAAGAGATTATTCCATACTACAGCACGTCATGTCCAGGATGTAGAGACGGAGGGCAGAGACCTGGAAGGGTGGTGAGGGTGCACGGTGGGGGGTGCAGCCAGTGGGGGGTGCACAGCTTGGTCGAGCTGGGTGGTGAGCTATTGTATTCCTTCCCTGTATTTGCCTTGTCATTATTGTTACTGGTGGGGGTGCACTGCTTGCTCGGGCTTGATATTGGATGGTGAGAAATTGTATTCTTTTCCCTTGATTTTCTCTTGTCGTTATTATTATTGGTGGTAGCAGTAGTGATTTGTGTTATACCTTAGTTGCTAAACTGTTCTTATCTCAACCTGTGGGAGTTGCATTCTTTCGATTCTGCTTCCCATCCCTCCAGGAGCGGAGGGAAGAAAGAGGGGGAAGTGAGTGAGAGAGCGACTGTATGGGTTTATAGACTTAAACCACAACAGCACTAACAAAATATTAATACAGTCAAGTGAACTACTCATATGATGTACCTATGAAATGTATTAAAAAGCTGAGAAAAGACTAAAAATATATGTGAAAGAGATGACACTTAAAGAGACAAACAAAGACATAAACCAGGTCTGAATAGAAGGTGTGAAACATAATGGGGTGTGAAATAAATTAAGAAATGCGAGAAGAAAATGCTATCTGATTAGTTTCATCTATTTTTCTTTTTAGTGAATGAGCTATAAAACAAATATAAATGAGACCATGTAAGTTCTCCTGTTTTCAAATGAATAAATCAAATTATTTCAACATCTTAACTTGTATGAAATTAAATCAAATGACAAACAATGAGTTTGTAATCAGTATCTCATGTGAGAATCAACCTATTTATGGTACATTATTTGAAGAGCTACTGTATGGCAGATGATAGAGAATGAAACACAAAGAATTTTGCTGCAAATAATGTAACTGGCCGAGATCTCTCTATAATCAGCTAATGACACTGTGACTAAATAATTTTGTAGCACTCAGAAAGGTAACCAATTGTCATTTTGTTTACAATTATGTAAAAAAAAAAGGCAAAGCATATTTCTCTTACTTTCTCTAAGGATATAATGAATTAAACAGATAGTTTGACTTAAAATTTAAGTCCAGAATGCATTTATAGAGATATGAGAAGGCTGCGTGGAGACCTCATAACAGCCTTCCAATACCTGAAGGGGGCCTATAGGGATGCTGGGGAGGGACTCTTCATTAGGGACTGTGGTGAGAGGACAAGGGGTAACGGGTTTAAACTTAAACAGGGGAAGTTTAGATTGGATATGAGGAAGAAATTCTTTACTGTAAGGGTGGTGAGGCCCTGGAATGTGTTGCCCAAGGGAGTTGTGAATGCTTCATCCCTGGCGGCGTCCAAGGTGGGGTTGAATATAGCCTTGGATAGCACGGTTTAGTGGGAGGTGTCCCTGCCCATGGCAGGGGGGTTGGAACTCAATGATCTTGAGGTCCTTTCCAACCCTAACTATTCTATGATTCTATGATTCTATGATTCTATGATTCTATGGTCGTTAAATCTCTTTGTAATGGAATCTTTTGGTTTCCCCTTCTTCTTCCACATCTTCATCACCTAAAAAAAAAAAAAAAAAAAAAAAAAAGTCCCTTTCTTTAAGAGAAAATAGAATCTACCATCTTTGTATAGCAGGCTTTGCACTTTTTTATCAACCAAATAACATACCTGAAAAAACTTGGTTCGAGTACTGTATCTACCACATAAACTTACAGACCTATCCAGATGAATATATAAAAAAATATTTTAATAACACCTTGTCGTGATTTAAGCTTCTATAACTCATGCAGTCTCTCTCTCACTTGCTCCCCACTCTTTCTGCCCCCAGTCCCGGGGGGATGGGGAGGAGAATCAAAAGAATGCAACTCCCACCGATTGAGATAAGAACAGTTCAGTAACTGAGGTAAAACACAAACCACTACTGCTACCACCAATAATAATAATGACAAAGGAAATAAGAGGAAAGAGAATATAACTGCTCACGACCTGATACCAAGCCTGACCCAGCAGCGAACCCCCACATTGTACCCCCACCCTTCCGGGTCTCTGCCCTCTGTTTTTGCATCCTGGACATGACATGCTGTGGTATGGAATACCTCCCTTTGGTCTGTTTGGGTCAGGTGTCCTGTCTCTGCTTCCTCCCGGCTTTTCCTCCTCCCTGGCAGAGCATGAGACTTAGAGAGCCCTTGGTCAGACCAAAATGTTCTAAGCAGTAACTGAAAACACTGGTGTTATCAGCGCTGTTCCCAGGCCGAAAGTCAAAAACACAGCACTCCACCAGCTACCAAGAAGGAGAAAAATGACTGCTACTGCTGAACCCAGGACACACTTATTATTGAACATAAGGCTTGCTTTTAAACTGCCATTCTAGAAAGGAAGAGAATTAAATTAAAACTTTGATTTTAGTTTAGCTTTAATAGTCACTTTGAGGCGAAGCCATGATAGGAAATTTTCTAAGCAAATATATTTGGTTTGGAGTGCTTTTATAGCTTTGCATGTAATATGTAAAATATAATATTTTAACTGGGAGTAATGCATCTACTTTTACATGTCTGAACAAGGTCTGATGACATACCATATCTGAACCAGCCTCCAGATGGCTTTCCAGGAGGTCTCCCTCTTTTGTAGGATTTGTCCTATGTCATACGGCCCCTTGCAGATGTCTTAGATACCCTATGACATCCCAAATGAGAACAGGTCTCTATCTTTAGATTGCTGGATGACATGAATGATTTGTTTCAAGGCTTTTGTCTTAGACTCAGACCTGTTCTGAGAAAAAACACAGATCAAGGTACAGAGCAAGGCTAGACTGCAGTGAGTTTAAATGAAATATAACTAGGCTGAACAGTGAGTTTAAATGAAATACAACAAGGCTGAATACAGTAAGAATCAATCTTGTGTGCATACATTTTGTGTGAGCAGCAAGTCTGAAGATTTTGACTAATGAATTGGATATGAATACCAGTTTTGGAGCCCCTTTCAAGCTGAAGGCCCTAGATGTATATTAGAGCAGTTTATGTCTAGAACTGCCTCAAGAAAACTCTTTAATTGTCGAGTAAACACTTCAGATGTCAAAGTCCTGTTGTTAAAAAACCTACAACTCAAAAATGTGAACATAAAAATTCTGCTTTGTATAATGATTAATTCTGTGTGATTATTCTTTTTACATCTGTGCATATGACTGAGGTGGAAATATTGCCACAACAATTCTTATTAAGTATTCATATTTGGTTTTCTACTGTTAAATTCCATGTGTTTTGTTCAATATCTTTTAGGTTTCCTAGAAGAGATGGTTTGCTTATCTTTCATTTTGCTTGGAGGTGATAAACAAAATCAAACCATCTGGTTAAAATGTTACAATATTTGTTTTACCAGTGTGGCACTTTGATATGCAGCAAATTATAATATATTAACTCTATTGTGTTCATAAAATTTTTCTTTTTAATCTGTATTTTGCATTTTGTAACTCCTCTACATTCACAGGTTGTCTGCCTGCGGATACAAATATTTAATGCAGAACTTCAGTCATTTTTTGATGTTAATTTGTTCTGTTTTGTAGTCCATCTTCTCATTTGGCCCAAGAAGATCTCACAAAACCGCTTGACTAATGGCATCTTTATAAAATGTTGGACATATATTCACATGTTATAAAAAGAACTTATTATGAAAATATGTTCCCTAAGTAAGAAAGGGCAGTGAATGAAAGCACTGCATCCTGTCATGGCACAGATATGAAACAGTAATAAACAAGAATGTACTCAAATATGCAGCAACAACAATTAAAAAGAAGGTAGCTCAACAGTGTAATACTAATAGCTATTCACTGACATTTAAAATATTTATTCAAACAGAAGTTTGGTTAGAATAATATATTATTTGGTAGAATAATTCTGACTTTGTTCCAAGAGAAAAAGCATTGAGCAGAGTGCCAACAAGCAGTTTGTCTGAGCTTACAAAGCACAAACCCTGCCCTTGACAGATAGCTATTTTAGTGAATCTTTCAGTCACTTGCCCCTTATATTGCAGAGTATTTTTTGGTCTGTTCATCATATGGAGAAAATGAAATACATGGTCATCATAAGTAAAAAAAATAAACAAAAATGGTTTCATGTTTCCTCAATTATTTTATCATTTGAAAACCATACTATAGGAATATGGAATGGTCAAACATCACCAAGAAAATATATTTATATTCTGGATTTCAACCTGCCCCCTCCCCACTCATGGGCTCTGCTTTTGAACAAAGAACAATAAAGCTGAAGTATCATAGGAACACCTCTATAAGTGAATGCCTTCTGACAGAGCACTATTGGGAAGTGTCTGATCAACACAAGGAGGTGGCAAGGCTCCCTTAGAATTTCCTATGCGGTAACAAAAAAAAAAAAAAGGACTTTTGATCAGGTGGGTGTATAGAGTGCAAAACTAATTTGACCTTTGATTAAATGATCTCACTTTCCTAGCATGATCACCTTTATCTCAATTATATTCTGCTAAGAGAAAAATAAATTTGGCCATTATTTTAACTGACATGAAAGGGCAGAATAGAAGGGTTTCAGCTTTCACTAGCTCCTGCAGACAGTGAAATCGGAAAATGAGTGGCCCCTAGAATTTACAGCCTCTTACTTATTACAGGCTGTGACTGCTGCAAGCACAGAGGGGATAATCAGCTTGTCAAGAGCCTGCTGCTGAGAATACCAACATATAATCAGTTCTATTGCTTCAGAAGACTTCTCAGGAAACTCTGGCACTGCATTTGCATTTAAAAAGCCATGTTGTACAATTGTGAAGAGAGTTTATTTCAAAAAATACTGTAAAATAATCCTTAAAATGTTTAATTCATTCTTTTCCATGAATACCATATAAAGAGATATAAAAGTTGATACTGTTTTATTTAAATGCTAGGTCAAAATCCAGTAGATATTTGCAGGAGTTAAAAATCCGTTCATTGGTGAATGTCGTTTCTTGCACAGAGGATGGTTGGATATATTTACACAATTATAAAACTCAGCCAAATAAAAGCTTGTGTATGTAAAGTTTGCCAGAACTTCAGAATGTATAGCATTGTAGCAATTGTTAGTATGTCAAAATTGTACTTAGGCTTTCTAGTAGTAATGAAAATCCTTAGCTCATAGAGAGCTCTGTTTTAACGGAACCTAAGACCTATGAAGAGGCAGATGGAAGGTTTTAGTAAAAAAGTCCAATAGTCACAATTTGTAAGGAAATATAATACGAGGAAACTTTGCAAGTCACAAAAGCTCCACTGAACTGAACCCAGGACAGTACTGGAATTCAGTGCAACTATCAAGCCAGTTAAAATATTGTGGGCAAGTAAAAAATAGTGCTAGAGCTCAATTAAGTAGAAGTTATATACAAACTGCAAAAATCTTGAGCCATCTGGAAAGGGTATACATAAGCAAAGAAATGCATTGAGTGGTGAAAAGATACACAAAGGAATTAGATTTCTCTTTTAGCTTCAGCTGATGCATCAAAATGAGAAAAGGGGATAAAAAGCCTTAAGAAGGACAAATATTGTCAAAACTAAAGGGTGTGATTGTTGCCTCAGCGAGGCACGGTGACCTGGTTCAGGAAACGGCACAGGCGATCACCTGCTCGCGATCGCGGGGTCCATCAGCACGCAAACACCAATGTGGTGGACAGCAAATGGCGTTTATTGCAGAGTGACACAGCATTATATAGCTTGGGTTTACAACGTCACTTCGGTCTGCTTACGTCACAAGCTAAACATGATTAGCTACCTGGAGAGGGGCTCTGTCTTTCCATTACAGCGCGTCAAGCCCTAGCTACCTACATTTCCCCCCTCCCTATGCTTAAGTGAATTAGCTAAGATATACTAATCTAAAAAAATAAATTTTGTTATTCTTCATGTATACCGTATAACAATCTTAAAAAATATGTATGACAAACTGGAATACACTTTGTAACAGTCTTAGAAAACATATGTAAGAAACCTTGAATAGAAAACATAAGGCACTATAAGTGAGATGCTATAAAGAGGTTCCACACAAAATATAAAACACAAAAATGAGGTATGATGACCCTGTAAAATCAAAAACTTGCTCCAAACAGCGTCATCGCAATGTAAGGAGGCAGGCCCAGGCTCTGCCCCCCTCATGTTGCATGAGGCTTGGGCTTCTAAACTGGCAGAAATGCACACTCGTTCCAATGCAGGTGGGCAGCCAGCATTGGAAGGAGTGGCCTGCATCTATGAAAGGTTTGCGTTAGCTTTTTGGTATATGAATACCACAGAGAAGCTACAATAACACAATATGCTTGTCTTGTTTTTATTTCACAGTTGTACTAGGGGGTAATACTAAGCGGATACATTCTTAAAGCAGTTGCCTTTGTTCTACCATCATAATGCTCACTCTTTCTAACCGGCTTTTGGCAAACGACACGAGCTTATTTATTACGCAGGGTCCGAAGATCAGTGCCAACACGATCATTGTGATCGGCCCTATTAAGGTAGATAGCAGGGTGGGTAACCACGATGAGCTGGTAAACCAATTTTCATACCAGCTGCGCTGCAATTCCCTTCGGTTTTGTAATACGGCTTCTGAAAGGGATCACAGCAATTGTTCCAGAAGACTAATTGATTGTTCTATTTTAGCTAGGTCTTCATCAATGGTATTTCGTAGATGGATAAAGTCTTGATTCCCTTTTATTAATGCGGTTATTCCTGTTCCAGCCCCCGTTTCCCCTATAGTTAACAGAGCAGCTATTGTAAAGGCTGTGATTGGTTCTCTTTTTACCAAAGGAAGTCCTAATAGGGTGTTTGTTTCTTTTTCTTTAATTTCATACATGTAGCTCTCTGGATGATAGATTATTCTGGGGAGTAGGATGATTTGGACACAAAATTCACTGATTAAGTGTAAGTATTCTAGGGAAACACAGGGTGTTAATCCTGTTTTGGAACATACCCACTTGGCATTCTTAGCAGGAACTAACCAACCACTTGTTTGTGGTACTGTCACGTTTGCACAAAGATGTTGTTTTCCTTTTGGGATCTGTCCTATGCATCTCCCTTTCTCTGTCACCTGACTAAGGGAGATCCCTTGAGTATTATTTTGCCAATTACATTGCGTTGGATTGTTTCCTGTAGTATGGTCAGGCAGACTATCAACCGCAATTGCTTTGTAATATGGTGGCATCACACTATAACAAAGCCAGCAATGCTTAGTCAAATTTGGGTGAGCTTGTTTCAATACTTGAAAAGTGGGCTCCATCAAATTCCAGAGGGGGTATTTTCCCAAAATTTCATCCTGCCTAGTTTGTATTCCATTTGGGGCTGGGTTTTGTGGTTTTTCTGAAGCCAAACTAGTTTCCGGTTTTTTAGTCTGTCTTTGTTTAGATTTTGGAGTCGAATTGATTGTTGGTGTTTTGGTCTGCGTTTCTCTGGTTAATACTGTATTGGGCCCGATGCACTGCATCTCAATTGGAGGCATCATTTTTCTGATACGAAATAGTCCACCCCGATCTTTTCCGGGTTCCCAATATCTTATGCTCCATGTTCATCCTATGAACCACCCAGGATCATCTGGTAATTTTACAAGAAGGTCTAAGTAGGCACAATTTCCCCACTTCCTTCCTCCTCCGGGTGATCCAAACAGGTCTTGTTTGGGTGTCTGACACCCTTTTGGCCCATGTGTTTTATTCAGAAACTTGCCTTTTTGTAGTTCCCATGCTGTTGAGATAGTCTCACAACCCCAATATACACAATAATATTCTCCGGGGTAGTTACCGTAGGTTTTCCCTGGGTTGGATGCCGGACAGAAGTAGTTCCCAATCAGATTTAGACAACGATCAATAGGGGCTAGTTGGCAAGGATAAACACTAAAAACTGGTGACCCTGCGGTTGTTTTTGTACTAATGACTTGGGATTGTTCTAGCTGCTCAAGTACCCATGTAAAAGGCTGGTGATGATAGTAATGCGATTCTACCTGTCCTATAGTAACGAGCTCCAAAATCAGGATCACACAAAGGCATTGCCGCCCCCTCCCACGGATACTGTTTTGCCACTGTCTGGATTCTGCTGGTGTGGAACTCTCAGGCTTGGGCAGGATGCTTGGCTCCAGGGTGGACGGGACGCTCGGCACCGGAGTGTACGAGTTACGGGGACGTCCGATGATGTGGTCCTGTGGACAAAAACTCACAGTTTTCATTAACTTTATTCTGAAGATCTGGTTTAAGAGACTTAAGAGGGCACCACTTAACTCTGCCATCTTTTCTGACAGTGGCGTACCCCTGCCCTGTAAGAACTAGCCTCCACCCTTGTTCCCATTCTCCCAGCTAGTTTCTAATTATGACCAATGGGCCTTCTTCCAGTGCTCGAGTAGCCCAATGTTTTTGGGTGGGGCTATTCACCTCTTTGCCCCTGGGAAATTGATTCAGTGCTAGCAAAGCAGTTGCCAATAGAATCATAGAATCATAGTATCATGAATAGTAAGGGTTGGAGAGGACCTCAAGATCATCGAGTTCCAACCCCCCTGCCATGGGCAGGGACACCTCCCACTAAACCATGCCACCCAAGGCTATGTCCAACCCCACCATGAACGCCGCCAGGGATGAAGCATTGACAACTTCCCTGGGCAACCCATTCCAGGGCCTCGACACCCTTACAGGAAAGAATTTCTTCCTCAGATCCAATCTAAACTTCCTTTGTCTAAGTTTGAACCCGTTACCTGTTGTCCTCTCACTACAGTCCCTAATGAAGAGTCCCTCCCCAGCATCCCTATAGGCCCCCTTCAGGTATTGGAAGGCTGATATGAGGTCTCCATGCAGCCTTCTCTTCTGCAGACTGAACAGCCCCAACTTTCACAGCCTATCTTCATACGGGAGGTGCTCCAGTCCCCTGATCATCCTCACGGCTCTCCTCTGGACTTGTTCCAACAGTTCCATGTCCTTTTTATGCTGGGGACACCAGAACTGCACACAATACTCCAAGTGAGGTCTCATGAGAGCAGAGTAGAGGGGCAGGATCACCTCCCTCGACCTACTGGTCATACTCCTTTTGATGCAGCCCAGGATACGGTTGGCTTTCTGGGCTGCAAGTGCATACTGCCGGCTCATGTTCATTTTTTCATTGACCAACACCCCGAAGTCCTTCTCCGCAGGGTTGCTCTGAATCTCTTCTCTGCCCGCCCTGTAGCTGTGCCTGGCATTGCTCCGACCCAGGTGTAGGACCTTCCACTTGGTATGGTTAAACTACTGGAAGCAGAAGATATCTGAAGTAAAGTGTAATGGTTTAAGCCATAAATCAAGCAGTTTTGTCACTCACTCCACTCTCTTTCTTCCCCCCACTCTGAGGAGGGGGAGGGGAATGGGGAGAAGAATCGAAAGGATGTAACTCCCACGGGTTGAGATAAGAGCAGTCCAGTAACTAAGGTATAACACAAATCACTGCTGCTACCACCAATAACAATAATGATCAGGGAAATACAAGGGAAGAGGATACAACTGCCCACCACCTGACGACCAAGCCGTGAGCTGAACTCTTCCAGGTTCCTGCCCCCAGTTTTTCCATCCTGGTCATGACGTACTGTAGCATGGAATACCTCTTTGTTCAGTTTGGGTCAGGTGTCCTGTTTCTGCTTCCTCCTGGCTTCCCCTCCTCCCTGGCAGAGCATGAGACTCAGGATGTCCTTGGTCAAACCAAACATTCTAAGCCATAACCATAAACATCAGTGTGATCAGCGCTGTTCCCAGGCCGAAAGTCGAAAACACAGCGCTGCACCAGCTACTAAGAAGGAGAAAAATGACTGCCACTGCTGAACCCATAACATAAAGGCAAAACACATCAGCTTGAGCACTATGTCACGCTACACAGCTATGTAGCTTTCAGACACAGCAACCTTCTGTGCAAAGTTCTGTGTGTGTCTTCAGCCATTTGTGGTGATGCCTGTGGAGAATCCGAGGCAAATAAATTTTGTATAATAGTTGGAATTGTATATCTCCAAAAGAAATACAGGTCAATGCCCTATCCTTAACAGGAAGTTCTGAAGCTAGACATCACCTAGTATAGCAGAATGGCTTATTTTCTACTACTTTAAGGAACACTTGAACATAGGCTTGTGTTGATCCTCTCATGCTCCAGGGCAGAGTCCCCTTTGAGGTAAAGGGGACTGGTTTAGTGGGCTTGAGGATCTTTTAGACAAACGTGGAGGTATTTTTTGCAAATGAGATGCTACTGCTAAAGCTGTTTTTTCCATGAAGAGACACAAATAAGTGTTCCCACCAGTCAGTTAGAGCTCTCAATTAGAAGCATTAATTGCTCTGATTCCAGCTTCTAGGACTGCCTTGAATGAAAAAAATCATTAAGTAACAGGGATCAGACTCAAACCCAGGTCTCTGTCTTCTGAGATGAAGGTACTAGTCTTGGCTGAATGTAAGTGCTCCATACTGGCTACTATTGCTTTAGTCTTGCCTTTAGTGTGTGGTAACTCAATTCTCATAATATTTGCATTCCTACATGCAAGATTTCATTGTCTTGGTTGGAAGGAATGTCTTTATAGCAAGGAATGCTGCTCCTTTCTCTGTCATAGAAGGGATAGAACTAGCACTTCCAAATAAGTGAGCAAGGTATGAGAGAGAAAGAAGATAGAGTAAAACTAGTAATCTCCTAACTTACAGATTAAGAAGCAGAAAAAAAACAACAACCAAACAACAACAACCAACCAAACAGCAACACAGAAAAAAAACCCACAACACAACAATAAAATGCTATAAGGAAAACAAAACTTAGATAAAAATAGTTTCTATTATTAAAAATACTCAGGCAGAGTTATGTAATGGGTCTCACATACCCATGTTAATACAAGAATGGCTTATATAGCAGGTGAGATTCAGTTACCTAGACATAGGCATCTAAGTGCATATATTGGCTCTTTTAGGGCACCCAAGCCATCCCATGAGGCTGGCCACAATGATACAGGATCTTCAGGAGACCTCAACCTGCTGATGTGGCAGCTGAAAGCAAAATGGGATATCCAGTTTATCTCGGGTTACATTAAATGTCTACCTCTAAGCAACTGAACTCCATTCAGAGAGGTAATAGAAAAGAATCACACAAGCAGTTGGTCATCTTAAGCACCAATGATCAAAATCTGTCCCTTACAAAGAAAAAGTTAAAGGAAAAACTATACAGCTGAAGGAAAAGGTTGAATGGCAATTTAAAGAGGAGAGTCTTGCAAGAAATTGTGGAGTGTCTAAATAAACAAACATAAATTTGGCAGATGACAACCGAAAGCAGTCAGTCAGAAATGGTTTTAGGAGCAGCTTGCCAAGGTTTTAAAAAATAATACTAGATTTTTTTTTCAGGGACTTAGAATGTCATGAGCCAATAAGTAACTAACATAAAAAGAAGAGTTCTCAGAGAATATTTGTCCGCAGTTAGAAAGGCTAAATGCTTTTTTTTTGCATTTGTGCTCACCCTGCAGAAATGGAAGAGTTTTCTGCACTGGAAGGCTTTTGAGGGTTTTGTTTCAGGATCTGTTGCAAACTGACATTTCTGTAGAGCTTACAGAATAACAGAATGAAGAGTAGCAAATCATGCTAGAAACTTGAAAAAGTCAAGGAAGATGTAGTTAAGCCACCAGCTGTACTATATGACCTGTTTTGAATCAGCTATGGTAACAGATGATTGGGAAGTGGAAGAAGATACTCAGTTTAAAAAAAATAAAAAATCAAAGGGATATTCAGGGAACAATAGAACCCTAAACTAAACATTTACAAAAAGAAAGATTCTTCAGATTATTCAGAAAAAAATCAATTAGGGGGTGCTATCAAGGTTCTCTAAAGGAGTCAGTAAAAAAAAAAAAAAAAAACCATTGAAATAATTTCCTCTTCAAAAGACATTCAGTAATTCTATCAACAGAGACCTTAAAGAGCCTCATAGTAAAATGTGAAGAATCATAGAATCACAGAATCAACTAGGTCAGAAAAGACCTTTAAGATCAAGTCCAATTATTACCTCAGGACTGCCAAGACCATCACTAAACTGTATCACTGAGGGCCTCATAAGCACACTTTTTGGACGGGATGATGACTCCACCACTTTCCTGGGCAGCCTGTTCCAATGCCTGATCACCCTCTCTGTGAAAGAATTTTTTCTAATATCCAGTCTACACCTCACCTGGTGTAGCTTGAGGCTGTTACCTCTTGTCCTATCACTTGTAACTCAGGAGAAGAGACCAACCGCCCCTTACTACAACCTCCTTTCAGGTAGTTGTAGAGAGTGATAAGGTCCCCCTGAGCCTTCTCTTCAGACTAAACAATCCCAGTTCCCTCAGCCATTCCTCACAGGACTTGTGCTCCAGACCCTTCCCCAGCTTTACTGCCCTTTTGTAGAGCTGCTCCAGCACCTGAATGTCTTTCTTGAAGTGAGGGGCTCAGAACTGAACACAGGATTTGAGGTGTGGCCTCACCAGTGCCAAGTACAGGGGAACAATCGCTGCCCTGGCCCTGCTGGTCACACTATTTCTGATTCAGGCCAGGATGTCATTGGCCTTCTTGGCTACCTGGGCAAAGAGATAAAGGATATGCAGCTAGAGGCAAGCTTCTAACATGGAGAAGTAGTTATTTAAAAAGACTGGAAAGAGAATAGGAGCAAAATTTCATTTCTCTCAGGGAGAGAGAAATCACCAATAGAATTTTCACAGGAACCCATGCTCTGTTCTGTTCAACATGATTACAAACAATCTGAAAAAAGTTATAAAGAATGACATAATAAAGTTTGTTGACATTACTAAGCTTGGGAATAAAATTGGAAATAGAAAATGAAAATAGATACAGTGGTGCATATGGGACCAATTAAAAAAATAAAAATATTTTTTTCCTTTTTTTTTTTTAACCACTGTATTGAGTTCTTGGCTAATACTGCAAAGAAAGATAATTCAGTTATAATTTCATGTGAAATCATCTATGCAGTGTTTTTGACTGCTGAAGAAAGACCAAAATCAAATAGAATATTTGGAATTATTAAGAAAAATGAAGAGAAAAAATAAAAATGAGCCAAAATTCAGCACTGTTCCAGCTACTTGGATGAAAACATAACTCTATCCAAGCTGAAACCAGGACAGACACATTTAATCTGACAGTTCTCAGTCAATCCATAAGACAGTGTAATTCAGCATAATAATATCACCTATCTTGTGAGGCTTTTTCTTTCCTCTTTCTATTTATTTGAGAGTAAGAAAATCCTGCATACACTGAAAAGAGTTGCAATATTGTAATACTGAGTACAAAGGAATGGCTTATTATTTTGTTTGTATAGGCTACTCTCACCTTTTATTTTAGATCTGAATGCATTTTAATGATGCTTATGAACGGAATCAGTTTTTCCTCAGAGGGCATGTATTAATTAAAATACTTCACATATAAAATGAATTGATATACAATACACTGCTCTGTTTACTGCTGGTAAATATATGTGTTCAGTCTAGAAGACATCAGAAGGCTTAAGAATATGCCTGGTTTAAAACTTACTTTTAATAAATTTGCAGTATTTCTGCAAAATTCTGAGCGGGGAATTGGCATTACTACATTTATTAAAATAGTTCTTAATGGCAAAGGACACTTTTGGGATAATATCATGATCACTCTAATTTTGCACAGAAATTATATTAAGTTTAAATATAAATTTGATGTAGGTAATTTTTTTACTCAGGAGATTTAAATCAGCAGAAGGTTATTCAAGTTTCACAATAATGTTTCAGATATGGAATTTAATAAACAGAATACATATTTTCTTCACTTATTCCCAACACCCATGAGAAATGATTCAGGATTTCAGCTGGGGTTATCAAATCCGATATGGCATGTGTGGAAAGGGAGAATGTATGTGATCACCAGCCATCTTTTATAAAATTATGGAAATTAATACTATCAGAGAACATATGAGACTATTAATATACTAGTTTGGGTTTAATTGCAAGGAAAACATCATAACAAATCTATGTAGGGGGTGTACGTTTCAAGAGTGTTCACTCTAATTGTGAGAAAGACTGTCTCAAAGGGCCTGCTGTTTACATGATATAACTAACTTCAGCTATTACATCTACAAGATAAGATTGCCTTTCCAGAGATGTTATGAGCCATCCTGTGGGTACTGGGTACCAGCCTTATGGGGTATCAAATAGCTTATGCAAATTGATAAAATATGTATATTACTTTACATCTTCTCTACTAAGTAGTTACCAGAAAATCTGGTGTGCAGAATTTTGGATGGACAAAGTTAAGTGTGAGTATATATTAAGAGCTGACTGGTTAAAATTTTCTGACAATACTTTCTCATCCTGAAAAGCTAAATGTAAAAGGATGCTTTGATTCATTCTCATTTTTTCTTTCAGACCCATGATCACTCAGCTGTCTGGACTTCCCTTCCCTGTGTTTGCCTCCTTCTGTATTTAAAGGACTATGTACAGCTGTTTCCATTCTCCTGTAACCAACTCACAAACCTTGCTACTCAGGCTTCTTTGATGTTGTAAGCCAAAATACAGCAGGCAGCCCTTATGGACAGCTCACTTAAGAAATGGAGGAGAAAAAAATATTTATTTTTTTTTTAATCTATCTACCTACTCATGTGATTTTTTTTTTTTTTTAAATATTTGAAGTTTGTTTACCTCTTTCAAAAATATAAGAATAATTTCATGGAGAGAAAATGTAAATTTTCACCCTACTTTATGCTGTAAAATGAATTTTGTGGTAATACATATCCTCTGTGAAGAGCTTCTTTAGGAAGAAGAAAGAGGGAATATTCCAATTCCTGAAAATCGCTGAAAGGCAGGAACAGGTAGGGATCATTTTAAAGGGTTCCATTTGGAATGAAGAATGTAATGAACTGCTCCAGCTTGCTTACTACATTCAGAAACGTTTCATGAGAAAAAGAAAGAGAAGATTAGGATGTTTGATAAATAAATATATAATCATAATTATAGTACTGATTTTGAAAGAAAAACTGTGCCTTTATGAAACTTTTATGAAGGAACATTTCTAACCTCTATATATTTCTTCATTTCTTTTAAACCGAACTAAGGCCAAAAATTGAGATTTTTGAAATTACGGGAAGCAGAAACTGTAAAATAATATTGATCTTTTAACATGCTTGATCTTTTTAGCATCACAGAAACTGAAATATCAGTTTGTCCAAATGATCTAAAATGCTATTAGTGAAGACTAATGTTATTCTAATGGTATTAAGGAGATAGTTCGCCTTTTTTTTTTTTAGCATTTGGCTACAATCTTCCTCTTTAGTACCTTTCCTCTTAGGAAGCTTCATATTCTGAGCTGATGGAGCTGAAATTGATCGGCAATGGATGGAATGAAATTTCCAAAGGATTTGTGTCAACAGAACATGAAGGCCCTAGACATAAAAGAATATTTTTAAAGGAAAATTGTTTCTGAAGATTATTAAATGAATGAAACAAAAGGCAATAATATGATATGAATTAAATATCCTTAAATAAACTTTTGAATTTGCTATTCTTGTTAAGACTTTAAAGAAACAACATTGACATTTCTATAGATCTCTATCCTATGAAAAGTTGCAATAAATCCTGTGCATCATAATATACTGAAATGAATTAAACAGAAAAAAATATTTTTTTTTTGTTTTACTTATGTTTTCTCCTTCAAACATTAGGCTAACAACAAAGGGAGAAAGATAATTGACTAGTAAAATCATATGACTGTAATATATGAAACTAAACAAAAATGGTATCATTTAATATAATTTTTCCAGGCTTCAGTCGTATAATAGTACTGAAATTAGCTCAGTAGTATATTTCAGTATAAAACTTATCAAATATGTTTGTTCTTGGACACACATTGGGCTAATTTTACTTTTTCCTTAAATCAATAACTTGCTGTTATAAAACAGTTATTTTGAGGTAATGGTTAGGCATCGGACATGGATCTTGAAAGTGGTGGATCATTGAAACTTTAAAGTTTAATAACACCTCAGAATAAGATCCACAGAACTTTGTGAACTTTTGTAAGTCCTTGGTGTATCTCACTGATTTGCATTTCTCAGGAGATTATGGTTATTACTAGACCTTGTAACATACTTTTCATCTGCAAACAGCAAGTGGGGGTGAAAGAGGAGCTTGAAGCTGTTTGAGACTGTTTTAATGAGTGAAATCTCCTTGAACTGACTTTCAGAAAAGACATTCATTGCAGAAAGGTCTCATAATAATTATAGTATCTTAAAACATGTAAGTTATCTTGCTATAAAATGGGGCCTACACAATCAAATTATTACAGGCACAATATTAAACTGCCTCCTTTTTGTGGTTTGCTCCCACTATTAGCATGTTCTCATTAGCCAAGTTCAAGTATTTCATTTGCACAGATTTTATAGTAGACGGGTTTTATATTGTACTTTAGGGGCTATAGGACTAATAACATATCTCTTCATAATGTGCAGTGAAGCAGTGGTGCTTTAAGTACCCCATGCTTCCATTCCTGCATTTTGAGAATAACCTAAAATCAAACAGACCTCAAAAGATGCATTAAAGTTTCAGGACTTCCTCTTCCACAATGAAAATCTTATGTAACACTAGATGTGATTTTCAATCTTTTTTTTTCTTTTTTCCTTTTTTTTTTTTTTTGTCCTCGAGAGAAATTCAGAAGATTATGTGTCAACTTACAGGTTGGCGTAAGTGGGTGATACGGGTAGTTTGTAGTAACACAAAACTATCATAAGCTTCTTGAGCAAAAAAAACTGGAGTTGAGGACTCCTCATGATAATGTCCAAGATAACATACAAGAAATTTATAGCCAGATGAGACCACTACTGTAAATTTATCCTGGTTATTTCCATGCGGGAATGCGACAGATTGACAGACTTTTTTTTTTTTTTTTTTTTTTCCCCCGCAAAATACCTATCATACATAAAAAGAATTTTAAAATATTTTTTGCTCCCCAGAAGGTAGTAATGAAAACAGAACAAATTTTTACCTGAGTGAAAATGTGATTGCCAACAACTGAAGTTCATTCCATTGTTCCTCTGTGCTTTCTCTCCCAGGATAACTGGTTATTCTTCATTGAGTTCTACTCTTTCCCAACTGTACATCACTTATGTTTAATTGCTCTGCCTCTATCAGAGCATTTTAAAGGTCCAGAAGGGTTGAAGAGAGCTTTTTGTGCTTGCAGAAATCTCTTCTAGTTTGGAAAAGAGTTGCAAAAAATACACTAAGAAGAAAAGTTTATACATTCTTTCATGTTCCCATAATTTCTTTAAAGACCTATTTACCGCAAAATTTCAACAAAAAACAATTACCTTTTATATCAGTTCTAAATTACAATATAACAATGTTTGAAAAAAATATCTGTAAGGATGATTTTATCATCTGTTCAATCTCCTATCAATTCTTAGTGAAAGATTTTGATTGAAAGACTTGTAAAAAAAGTTAATCTACTAAAAATGGTCATTAGACCTAATGTCATCTACTATTTCCTACCGTTTCTGCTTAACTGAAGTTACTTCTTCTCAAATTTGCTTTTATAAAACACTGAATGAAATTGTCATCTGTACAACTAAAAATATAATATATACCTTTAAAAACATCATTTTGGATACGACAAAACTTGAAGGTATTGTGTTTACCTGACTCTCCAAACTGAGAAACATATTACTACTCTTAGAGCTCCTTTCAAGTCTCTTCAGCTACAGGTTGCAACAACTGCTGTTCATATATGAGGCTCACAGTATGTCACCTCAATAATTCCAGTGGTATCAGGCATCTTTGTATGAAAATTTGACATACATATCTTTTTGACTTAATCACATTCCTGTTTCAATGAGTTACCAAACTTTTCCTCTAGATTACTCTGAAATTATCATAAACCCCAAATACATATTGTACAACTTATCAAGCTTGTCACCTTTCTGTTTGGGGTTTTATTTCAAGCTGAGAACTTATGGATGAAGATCAGGTGGAGACCAACCTGTGTAATATCACAGTAGACATCTTAGTACATAATCAAGAAAGGAAGGTAGCATGAGCTATATTCAGACAACTGGGAAAAAAACTCAATCATGGTCCCCAGTTACCCTGGGAAACTTTCCATTGCAAAAGTGCTACTGCTAGCTGCAAGCAATCTAGGAGATTTTTGGAATGTGGGGGGTTTGGGGATAATTTCTTTACATAGGTTGCCAAAATCTCAGAGAAGCAGTCTGCTGGACCTTCTGCTTAATGTTAAAGAAGAATTGGCCAAAGCTGTGGTAATAGCAGCCTTTGTGCTTTTCCCTAAGCACAGAGGCCTGAGAGATAAAGACCTGAGCAGGATGATCTACTTTTGTTGGATCAGATGACCTCCCATCCAACCTCAATAAATCCATGATTTATGGAGGTGAAAATGAACCAAGTTATTACTGTGTCAGCTTTTGCTGAGGATAGCTGTTTGGAGTCTGAACTTCTCTTTCATGCCTGCATTTCTATAGGTACAATCCCTTAGAAAAGGACAGCAAATTTATGAGGCAGGTGCCTTTCCCGTTTGTTGACAGAACCCACTCAAGAACTTGCTGTCGGGTGAAAAAAATGTAGCTCTAGTGGTCTTATTTTTGTGCGGATACTTTAATGGGAGTTTTGAAAGAAAGCACAAAAACTGTTGTCATATACAAGACACGTAACCATATTAGAGACTGAATCCTGCCAGAGTATGCACGTTAAGAAATTCACATCTATCCATACATAAATTCACGTTAAATAGTACATTAGATCGTTCCAAAGGGCTTACCAACATAATTTTAGAATAAACTATTTTATTTAAGGAAAGAAAAAATGTACTGTTCTCTGTGTCCTGACTTGTTAATTTGAAAGTCAAGCTTTTGTTTGTTCAATATCAACAAAATATTTAGGATGATCCTTACCACAACATTGATAAAGGAATAATGGGGATTAGTTTCCTGCTTGAACTTCTGACAACCTGTTCATCAACTTAATATTGTTTGGACACGCATTTATGTATTTGAAACACAAATTCTTTGCAAATGAAAGTTTTAAATGATGTAGCAATAAAACAGAAAAATATTTACTATAGTTAGAAACCAAAAGTTGTGCAAGTTCAAGGAAATGCTTCTTATTTAATGTGCCTTAAAATGCTGAATGAACTCATATCTGAACTTAGAGGCAATCTAGAACCAGTTCATGCAAATACTAATGGCTAGATTGCAGCTGCTAATGATCTGTAAAAGGAAAGTCAATTTACCTCTTGATAGAGATTACTGTACCAAATGTAGCAAAAAGCTATGTGAAATGTGAAATATATGCTGTTCAATGGGGAAAGACCCTATTACTATGCTCAGTTTCTTTTTGGTGGCAAAGAAAATAGGTCTGTTTTCTGTTAATTTTTAAGTAAGTCACAGATACTCACAATATGATTTGGACTTATGCTTTCTGCTCTTTACTAATTAAAATATTTTTTTTTCTTTTTTATATATATGAAGATATGTATATGGTTGATGAAAAGCTTAACATGAGCAGCAGCGTGTGCTCGCAGCCCAGAAGGCAACCTTATCCTGGGCGGCACAAAAAAAAGCAGCAGTTTGAAGGAGGTAATCCTGCCCTTCTACTCTGCTCTCCTGAGACCTCACTTGGACTATTGTGTGCAGTTCTGGTATCCTCAGCATAAAAAGGACATGGAACTGTTGGAACAAGTCCAGAGGAGGGCCACGGGGATGATCAGGGGACTGGAGCACCTTCCGTATGAAGACAGGCTGAGAAAGTTGGGGCTGTTCATCCTGGAGAAGAGAAGGCTGCTTGGACACCTCATAGCAGCCTTCCAGTATCTGAAGGGGGCCTATAAGGATGCTGGGGAGGGACTCTTCATTAAGGACTGTAGTTGTAGGACAAGGGGTAACGGGTTCAAACTTAAACAGGGGAAGTTCAGGCTACATATAAGGAAGAAGTTCTTTACTATGAGGGTAGTGAGGCACTGGAATGGGTTGCCCAGGGAAGTTGTGAATGCTCAATTGCTGGTGGTGCTCAAGGCCAGGCTGGACAGAGCCTTGGGTGGCATGGCTCAGTGTGAGGTGTCCCTGCCCATGGCAGAGGGGTTGGAACTAGATGATCTTAAGGTGCTTTCCAACCCTATGTATTCTATACTATTCTATGGTTCTATAGTATTGCATATACAATTTCACAGTTCCTTTTAGATGTATTTACCACCCCTTAGATCAATAAACTCTTTAAATTATGAGAAAATTTAACAGTTGGAATATTATCAGGCTAAATACTATTTTATAGTACCATTGATACTCCCACACACCTTGATTGGTTTGCCTTGTATTTGTAACTTTTCTTGACATCTACCAGGCATAATGTGATTTGTAGTACTAAAGAGTCCTGAATTTTTTCACTGAAGTTAATTAGTGAAAAATGCATTCCGTGTTTCTCTCTTTTCACATTATCCGGGCAAAGACTTTAATTTTTATTAGTTGTTTGTTATAGGAAATCTTGTATTGGTCAGAGTTGTGAGGCAGATGTCCTCAAATTACTTTTTTCCAGAGATAACCATGAAATGTAATGAAAGAATTTTGATGTTTAAAGCCAAGTTTTGTTGGAACACAAGAAAGAAAAGCTAAGTTTTTCAAATAAATACACTCAGGGAAAGAGGATAAAAATAAAGATTATTTGGAAAGAGTTTCCTTCTAGCTCACCATGCCAGTCTTGGCAGGATAGGCAATTTTTTTCAGTCTTGCTCTCAACCCAGTAATTCTTATTTGCTTCCTGGGTTGTGGCAAACTCAACTTTATATATTTTTTTTCTCTTTCTTCCTTTCCGTTATTTCTGCATTTTGACTGTGGGTTACTGTCTCAGTATTTCCTGCTTTTGTTACTGTCTCATTCCTCACTTCCCCATCTTAAACTTCAGAAGCTTATTGCAGCTCTGCACACACATTTATTCTGAAGGAAGGGTCATTTTCCTTGATCAGAGTGCAGCTGCTATGGTGAGCTTTCCTTTCCACCTTCCTCTCTGCTGCTCAGCCAAATTCATATAGAATGAAACATATATTTCAAAATAAACAGTAAGTAAATAAAACTTCTGCTATCTAATAATTCTGTAATTTCTAGACTTTGGATTTTTTACTTTATATGCTTGTGGAAGGGTTGAAAATGTACTTCTTTGGATAGACAGTGAGGTAATGACAGAGTCACCACTGTACTATTTAATATCTTTAACTCAAAAAATATATAAAATTTTTGGTTAATGAGGGTGATCAGCCTACAGTACCTGGAGGTTTGATACAGTCTTATATCAATGACTCTTGATATTTCAAGTTATTCCTTATCTCAGTTACACTATGCCATCTAAGACACTAAAGAAAACTGAAGTCTAAGTACCAGCCTGCTTTCTCCATGACGCTTGAACTGGAACTTTTATTTAATGGAGATAGTAACACACAGACTGCATAGGACGAAGAAGCAAGCTTCCTCACCCAGACAGGCAGTGTTGAGAGCCAGCATCTACTTGTGCCTGGGGTATAGATGGCTTTGAAGTGATCCATAAATTCTAACAAAAAAAAAAAAAAAAGAAATTTATGTGACATGAAATTAGAGAGGTGCAACTTGTCTAAGATTCCTCATAGCTACAAGGAATGAGAAGTTACATAATAAGGTGATAATGGGCACAATTACTGCTTTCATCTGCACCATATACCTCCTACAATATTGTTGCCTGTTAAGTACTGAAGATTGATTGAACCAGTTTAAGGGCTCTTCACAGTGGGTTGACCTTGGCTGAGTGCCAGGTGCCCACTGAGTCCTCTGTCACTTTCTTCAGCTGGACAGGGAAGAGAAAGTATGATGAAAGGCTTGTGAGGCTGGATAAGGATGAAGAGAGATCACTCACCAATTACCACCAAAGAAAAACAGACTCAGCTCGGGGAAAATAATTTAATTTATTGATAATAAAGTTCAGAGTATGATAATGAGAAAGAAGAACAATCTTAACACACCTTCGCTCCACCCCTCCTTTCTTTCTGATCTCAACTTCACTCCCATTTTTCCCTACCTCCTCCAGTGTTAAGTGATATAGAGGGGAGAGGAATGGGGTTTGCAGTCAGTTTGTTACATGTTGTCTCTGCCACTCATTCCTTCTCACACTCTTCCCCTGCTCCAGCATGGTGTTTCTCCCATGGGAGACAGTCTTCTAAGAGCTTCTCCAATGTGGGTCTTCTCACAGGCTGCAGTTCTTCATGAACTGCTCCAGTGAGGGTCCTTTCCACAGCTTGTAGTCTTCAGGAGCAGACTTCTCCAGCATGGCGCTGTTTACCTCACATATTCTCACTCCTCTGTCCTGGCTCCTGCTGCACAGGGGATTTTTCTCTTCTTAAAAATGTTACCACAGAGGCACTACCACCATTGCTGATTGTCTCAGCTTTGGTCAGCAGTGGGTCTGTCTTTGAACTGTCTGGCCCTGGCGCTGCTTGATGTGGGGGAAAATTCTAGTATCTTCTTACAGAAGCCATGCCTTTAACCCTCCTGCTGCTAACACTTTGCCATGTAAACTTAACATACTCTCCCTTTTTATCTCTACTGCTTAGGTCTTCAGGGAAGAGTCAGCTGCTATTATTTTTAACCATTTATGCATTCCTATCATGGACAATAACAGTGACATTTCCACACAGTAAAATATTTAGGCACATGTAGAACTTCAGTAAGTGCTTTGTTTACCTTGCGAAGAAAAAGCTGTAGTAAAGTAATTATATAATTTAGCCATAAGTATTATTTCTGCATGTGATATCTGGAGGGTTATCAAAATATATATGGGAAAATATGGTGAAGTATGAAGTTTATATTGGTGTATATTGAAATATTTATATTTGTCAGGAATTACGATATCACAAATAAATTATGGATGGATGAGTCAGGGAACTACAGACCAGTCAGTCTCACCTCTGTGCCTGGCAAAATCTTGGAGCGGATTCTCCTGGAAGGCATGCTGAGACATATGAAAAACAGCAAGGTGGCTGGTGACAGCCAGTATGGCTTCACTAAGGGGAAATCCTGCCTGACCAATCTGGTGGTCTTCTACGATAGGGCTACGGAACTGATGGACAAGGGTAGAGCAGTTGGTGTCATCTACCTGGACTTGTGAAAGCATTTGACACTGCCTCACATGACATTCTTGTCTCTAAGTTGGAGAGACATCAATTCGACAGATGGACCACTCGGTGGATAAAGAACTGGCTGGATGGCCGCACGCAAAGGGTTGTGCTCAATGGCTCAATGCCCAGCTGGAGACCAGTAACAATTCTATGATTTCTGATTGAGTCTGACAAAAACCATAAGCTACATTATCCTGAAATCTACCTAAGTCACAGAAAGCTTATTGTTAAATGTTTTAGATATTAAAAAATAATATTTTGGACCTGTGTTGCATTTGCACAGCAAGGTTTTGGTAGCACGGGCCTACAGGGGTGCCTTCTGTAAGAAGCTGCTAGAAACTTCCCCCATGTCCAGCAGAGCCAGTTCCAACCAGCTCCAAGACAGACCTACCACTGACCAAGACCAAGCCCACCAACAATGATGGTAGCACCTCTGGAATAACACAGTTAAGAAGGAGCAATTGTAGCCAGAGAAAGGAATGATGCTGGAACAAAGATTCCCCTGCAGCCTGTGGTGCAAACCATGCTGAGGCAGGCTGTGTCCCTGCAGCCCATGAAGATCCACAGTGGAGCACGTATCTACCTGCAGCCCATGAAGGATCCCATGCCGGAGCAGGCTTTTAGTACCTACAGGGTGCCTACAAGAAAGTTGGGGAGGGACATTTGAGAAGGACCTGTAGTACTAGGACAAGAGGAAATGGATTTAAACTGAAAGAGGGTAGGTTTAGATTGACACAAGAAAAAAATATTCACTGTGGGAGTGCTGAGGGAGGTTGGGTGATGCCCAGTGTGTTTCTGAGCAGTGGCTCATTAGACAGCTTTTCCCCTAGTTATATGCTGAGCATGATGTCATGCAGTATGGGATATACCTTGGATCAGCTGAGGTCAGCTGTCCTGGCTGTATCCCCTCCCAACTTCTTGTGCACCCCCAGCCTACTCACCTGCAGAGCAGTAAGAGAAGTTGAAAAGTTCTTGACTTAGTATAAGCACTGCTCAACAACAACTAAAACATCAGTGTGCTGTCAATATTATTCTCATCCTAAAGCCAAACCACAGCAGTGTAGCAGCTGCTAGGAAAATTAATTCTACCCCAGCTAAAACTAGGATAGTGAGAAAGTGCTACCTTGTAAGAGGAATCTTAAGCGCAGGTGGGCTTTGGGACCTTAAACACAGGGAAAGAGATGGTTGAGCTGAGATAGACCTTTGTACAACATTTCTAACCCTGTTTAGAATTGCTTGTAGTGAAACAAAAGAAAGCAGAAATGCTGACTTTACAAAATTAAAAAGCCGGTGTATGTTTATAAGACTGCAATGAAACTACTGAATTAACATGAACAAACTGAGTGTATTGCTGATTGAAGTCAACAGAGCAAAAGATTGATAACATAATGAAGGTGAGGTTAAGGCCGGTCCCGAATAAGATCAAAAGAATTGGTTACCTCTGGGTCTGTTTTGGGGGCCACAATCTGGGGAAATGCTGTAGGATGAGGATAATCTGTTGGAGAATTTGTGGAAGTAAAATTCGGAAGACAGTGGCCCTGTTTGAGCACTATTCATACAGTTCTAGGGATTTTTAGGAAACAAAAAGACAAATCAAAGATCACAAGAGTGAATCTACAGAAGAAGGATCAGTATTGATGACCCTAGCAGCACTAAAGGCAAACACATTCTCCAGGACCCCTTGGTACTCCAGCCAGGACATCTGTGGGACCCTTGCCATGACCATGGACTGAAGGGATTTATAGACAAGTCTAATGGGCCATAGGGGTTACAAGGACTTAGGGATTTGAAAGTACATAATCATAGAATCATAGAATCATAGAATAGTTAGGGTTGGAAAGGACCTCAAGATCATCGAGTTCCAACCCCCCTGCCATGGGCAGGGACAATCATAGTGCTATGCTATTTCTAGCTACTGTGACTGTATATTGCTACTTTCTTTTTTTTTTTTTTTTTACTGCCATTACCATAGTTGTCTTATGTACCTCTCACATAACTTTATCAGCCTAGCTGTTTGAGTTATATGTTGTACATTGTATAAACTATTAATTTCTCTAAGTTATTAAGATTCCTTATAAATATATACCTTACATATTCAGTTTGCTTCTCTGGTAGTACCACTGTGTGCTCCTGTCTGCCTGCTAGCCTTGGAACAGGCTTATTCTTGATCATTCTTGATTTGCCACCTTCTGCTGCTTCTTCTCTTAGAGTTTCTACATCTTCTTGTGTTTTGCCTGTTTTGACACAAAAGTTACTTTAGTTCTTTGTCTTTAATGGGTTTTAAATAGTAACAAATCTGTAATCTCACTATAACACACTCTCCTCCCACCCTTCTCTCTGTCTTTTCTCCCTTCCTCCTTCCCTTTGTTCTATCCCACTCTCTTCCTTTCTTCTCTCTCTTTCACTTACAAGTAGTAATGAAAGCTACTGCTCATAATTAGCTAATTTCAGTAGAACTGATTGCTGAGTCACATTAGAGCTCTAGAGGGAAAATATTACAATTTTCATAGACCTTCTCTGTGCTGAGCTCTGTACCTTAGCAAGTACTCTATTGCCATGAGAGCCCTGGAATACCATGTCTGCTTTAGGAACAGTTTAGGCTCTTCATATAACACATATGTAACATCAGCCTACTCCACAAGAATAGAACTACTACAAAATACCACTTTTATATGCATAATCTCATGAATAAAATTTGTATTTTAGCTCCTCTCATTCTCTTACAAAATAAATTCAATTTGGCATATGTTTCACATGTAATACACTGTCAAAAAAAAACCCTGACTTGCCAGCACAGAACACTAGAGGAAATCTAACTCTTTTCTTAACCCCCATTGCCATTTTCTGCAATAGAAATATTCTTGCAATGTTTTTTTCTCTGACTTTCTGCTGAAATAAGAAAACAGGTCTGTGATAAACTACGATATTTCAATTCCTTTCTCCTTAAAATTGTCTTAGTTTACTGAATCTAATTGTGGAATATCCTCAATATTATTTTAATGATCTTATTCATTTGCCATGATGATATGGCCCAGCCCACTTACAGGATCTACTTCTTCCCTTACTTAATTAGTTTATGCTTATTAGGTGTTTTAAGTTTGAACTATTTTTATCAAGTACTAAGTGTTTTTAATATTATTTGAAAGGAAGGTTCTAATTTCTGAGTTATCACTCCATGAACATGAGTGAGTAAATATGTCTTTCCCAGTATGTCCCTGCTTTGACTTAAAACCTCATGCCGCAAGAGTTGCACAGTGCTCATTAAATTGTGTTTATTTTTATCAAATCATTATGACTAGAATATTTTCATGTGCATGGAATAAGTGAAGAACCCATGAACTGGTTCACAGCAGATGGAAATCTAAGTGTAACTGTAATGTCTGCCTGAGGTACTAGACAGTGTTTAGCCAAAGTTTTCGTACCTGCTCTTTTAGAGACTGAGAACCAAAATAGAAATGTTTCTTAGAGATTTTAATAATCAGAATTATAATTTCCTCCTTTGCATTTGTTTGAATAGTCAGTGTTACACACTTACTTACATGCCCAGCTCCGGGAGCTCACAATTCTGAAATGCCTGAAGTGTGAGTCTCTACTACAGCAAAGCCAACCTATTTCTTTGGCACCAGTCTGGAAAAAGAAAGTGGAGTACAGAATGAGTTTGGGGCAGGGTGGAGAGGAATTCAAGTACTCAGAATGCCTAGGCTGAAAATTAGTGTGTCAGGTAGTGTGTAGGTGGAAAGCAGCTGATCAAATGCAGGCCTTTTATTCATATTCATTCACATGAGTTAAAGAAAGAGGAAATATTTACTTCCTCATGGGAGAGCCTTCAGATTAAAAACAATACAACACTCAACCTCCATTCTAGAATAAAACAGGACACAGTGAATGAATAAAGATTCTACAATCAATAGAGTGACTTAAGCAGTAGGCTGTCAAGTCATGTTTCATTTTGCTTGATTTCTCTAGATCATTTCCTGACACAAAGCCCAAATTACTAGGCAGTAGTGTTAGGAGCACCATCTTCTCTAACTTTGTTTTGACAAATGTTCTGTGAGGTGTTCTTTAAAGATGTCTAGCACATTAAGCCTTTCAGAAGATGCAGAAATGGGGGCCCTTTTCAGAATAAAATTCAACTTGCTGAACAATTTATGTTTAGGTTTTCAACCTCTCACTTAAGCTGGTCAATACAAATAAATAAGCATTGCCAACACACGATTCATGTGACTTATTTTGTGGTTTGGTGGTTTTGTCCTTTTGTTCTTTAGTTTAGTTTTTGTTTTGTTTTGTTTTGGATTTTTTGATTTTTTCTTTTCAGTAAACAACTAGCTTGGATTTTGGCATTTACGTTGTAGTCCTCTAAAACTGGATAAGTTGGTGCTCTGGGTTCAGCAGTAGCAGTCTTTTATCTCCTTCTTAGTAGCTGGTGCAGTGCTGTGTTTTTGACTTTCGGCCCAGGAAAAGCACTGATAACACCAACATTTTTAGTTGTTGCAATAATATTTAGTTTGACTTTGTGAGTCTCATGCTCTGCCAGGGAGGAGGGGAAACTGGGAGGAAACGGAGACAGGACACCTGCCCCAAACTGGCCAAAGAGGTATTCCATACCACAGCACGTCATGTCCAGGATGTAAAAACTTGTGGCAGGGGACCCGGAAGGGCTGGGATCACGGCTGGGTCGGGCTTGGTGTGGGGTGGTGAGTTGTTTTATTCTCTTCCCTTGTATTTTCCCTTGTCATTATTATTATTGGTGGTAGAAGTAGTGATTTGTGTTACACCTTAGCTACTGGAGTGTTCTTATCTCAACCTGTGGGAGTTACATTCTTTACATTCTTCATTACCTGCTGACCAATACCCAGCCAGACCTGAGCAGTGATCTAGCCCTTTGGGTAACTGCCCCCAGTTTATATACTGGGCATGATGTGCTGTGGTATGGAATCCCTCTTTGGTTAGTTTGGGTCAGGTGTCCTGTCTCTGCTTTCTCCTGGCTTCTCCTCCTCCTGGCAGAGCATGAGACTCAGAAAGTCCTTGGTCAGAGTAAACATTACTGAGCAGCAACTAAAACCATCGGTGTTATCAGAGCTGTTCCCAGGCTGAAAGTAGAAAACACAGCACTGCGCCAGCTACTAAGAAGTGGAAAAATGACTGCTACTACTGAACCCAGGATGCACTGATAGGTTTTTTTGAGTCCGATAGCAAGTTATTTTTCCCTAAAAATAATCTATGCTAAAAATCTGATCACAGCCTTGTACCTTACGTACAATAACTTTATAAGCAAAGAACTTAAAAATTATTGAGGAAACACTGGGAATAGGCCACTGTAAAAATATATTGTTTTCTTAAATATCTGAGGATTTCATTCCAGTTTGAATAAAATAGAAGTATATTCATTGGGATATTTCTCCCTTCCAGCTGGGATCTCAGTCTGAATCTATGTATATTTAATTACTGTAAAATGGAAATTCTTGAGAGAAAACTCTGTACTAAATTAGTCAAAAGTCATGGGACTGTTGTATCTTCCTGAAATGTAGAAACTGTGTACTGTAGTCTCCTCAGCAAAGGTGGGATTTTTAACTTACTGCTACAGTATCTCATGGATTTGCTCCAGTCATTTGTAAAATAGAAGCACCACTTCCATGCCCTACTTCTCTGTTCTCAAATAACTTGTTAACCATGATTTAATAACATGATATGATAACATCTCCCAGGTTACAAAAGTAGACAGCAGAATGCTTATTTTGTGAATCTTAGCTGCCTATTCTTGTGACAGGTGGTGAAATTTTTAGGCATTTTTAGTGCTTGTCCATTTCTGGAATTGCAGAGTCTATGCTGACACTTTGGGAATTTCATTAACTTTTATTGGAGAAAAAAAAGAATTATTAAAACTCAACTGCTATTGACTCTTTCCTCCTTCAAAGTTAGACAGCAGATGAAAAAGTGCCTTGTTTATTTGTTTATTTTTTTAGTGTATTTTAAAAATATGCCTTTCTCATTTTTTCTTTTTTTTTGTGTAGATTGTGTAAAAACTAAAAGAAAGAGTTACTTGGTAACAAGCAGGCTACTTCTAACCTATGAAAGTTTGCACTGAGGTTTTAATTTCATTTAGGAGACAATAAACTAGCATTTTATGATAGTTCTATAATTTGTGAGCCCTTTTTTTTTTAGTGTTACTTCCAGCCCAGATTAAAAAAATAGTTTGATACTTGCATTTATCACTAGAAAACTCATATATTAGCTTCCTATTAACAGATTACTCTGATAACAAAAGACATTGAATCACAAAGTAATACTGATTTCCGAAAACGTACTCTGTCTTCTAAGTCATTGAGTCCAGATACATATGTGATTCTTTAAATCCACAACAGACTAATCACTACAAAAAAGTCAATATAGAGATGATACAGGCTAGAACATCTGTCTCCCAGATCTGAGTGACAAAGAGCCCAATAGTATATTTTTTTTTTGTTCATAGTTCTTCCACCTGTTAATTAAATAATTACGAGCTCTTTGGACAATGGGATGAATGGAGGAAGGCATTATTACAAATATAGTATGCTGGAATTCTTATTTTGGGAGCTACTACTACTTTATCAATCAAGGCTAAGAAATAGATATTTTATTTCTACCTGTAAGTACAGCAGATGGCAAATACAGGCTATAAATTACAGGAGAATCTTTGTTTTGGGGCTGCAATCATAGGCAAAAGGTGGGAAAGCCTAGAAAATTTTAAAGTTATGATTGATAAGTTTGTGAGAATCAATTTCTGAATTTGTGCATATAGAAAATAGATATAGTAAATGGGGAAAAACTTTGCAGCTCCTAGAAATGCAAAGTTTCACTTCACGAGTAATAAACTCATAAAGTTTAAGTATTTTTTTTCCTTATTTAATGTAGTTGTTAGGTTGATAAATCATGCTGTGTCATATAAGATGTTTCTTCCAGAATATTGATATATATATTTCTATTTAATTAAATATTTCATGCTAATTTGTTACTATTAAACTGTAATATTTAACCCAGTAACATACGTTAAATATTCCAACTTTAAAAATAGTCTGGCCAGGAGGTTGAAATTATATTATACAAAGCCTCATGTAACTGACAGTGTACTATATAAATAGCGTTACACTTTAATGGGTCAAAGAAGAAGAGTATATCTAGGTAAAGTGTGTCTGCATTGTATCTTTTTTGTTTATTCCTTGAAATCTGATCAATACAGAATTTACATTAACTCACAAATAAACTAGTGGGATTAACCTGAAGCAGCACCACGAAAGTAATAAAAATCTGCATGTTACTTGTGAAATATGAAACAGAGGTTATCTTTTATATTATAGCTAGAATGAAGAAGGCAAGACTCCTAGTCATAGGATAAGTAGTATCACTCCGATGACACCTACACAGCCTGGGAAGTTCCAAAGTAATAACAGATTCCTTGTTCTCCAGCTGAGATCTATGCAAGAAAATTAATAAGAAAATGCCTTCATTTGATCATGATGGCATATGGGAGTTTTAGAACCCTCTAGTCCATTAGTCAGTTTTGTTAATGACTGTGCTCATCCTTTTAATCATGTGAAACACATTGACTGAGCTTCATTTAGTTCAAAGTGCCTTTCAGAAGCCTGGACAGAATCTGAGTGGTGTGAAACTTTACCTTTTCTCACTGCAATATATATGTAGCTAACGTAATTTGTGTTTTATATGTTTTTATAGTTCGTAAGAAAAGTAGAATGTCCATTTTAAAGTACTAAAAATTGAAATTTGGGTGCCTAACTTGTTGCCAAACTGGCTGCTTTATTCCTCAGTATTTCTAACCTATCTTCCCTGTTACAATTATGGAAAATATAATGATATCTGCACTTTTTTGCATAATTCTTGCACAAGTATTTCATGTACAAAATTATTTCAACTCCATGAGCAAAAATTTTTGCCTGCAAATCAAGATCTCAACAGCAGACTTGGAGGACTGTCTTTTTTTTTTTTGTTTGTTTGTTTGTTTTTGTTTCAGAATGACTACTTTATAATCAACCAAATGAACAGGTTTTAAAACTTTGCCATCATGAATCTGAACATTCATAAGGATATCAAATCCTTGTACAAAACACAAAAGCATTTCTATTAAACAAACAATGTTGCTAATATATCGTACCTCCCTTTTTTCATTGTGATATCATACTGTAATATATTATTAGAAGTTGAAATCCTGTATAAGGAAACAAATTAAAACAATAATACCTAGAATTACGGTACCTAACTTGAAAAAAAAAATTATGATCCTTACGAGCATTGTTTCTGCCTAGTAGTGAAAGCGTTTAAGCTGTGTACTTTCAAGAACTCCTTCACTGCCTGAGATTTTTCCATTTGTTGATGCCAATGATCTTTTATAAGTTTAGCCAAAACTCAGTGCTGATAATTCATGTGTCTGCTTTTTTTTGTAGATGTTACTTTCATAACGTACTCAAAACAGGTCTGACAAATACTAATGGTACTGGATTCCCTCATTAATCAGTAATCAGTGATAATAGGGGGGCTAAAAAGATGCTGGAAAGGGTCTCTTCATCAGGGACTGGAGTGATAGGATAACGGGTAATGGGTTCAAACTGAACAGGGGAAGTTCAGGTTAGACATAAGGAAGAAGTCCTTTACTGTGAGAGTGGTGAGGCACTGAACAGATTGCCGAAAGAAGTTGTGAATGCTCCATCCCTGGCAGTGTTCAAGGCCAGGTTGCACAGCACCTTGGGCAGCATCATCTAGTGTGCAGTGTCCCATGGCAAGAGGGTTGGAACTAGATGATCTTAAGGTCCTTTCCAATCCTAACTATTCTATGATTCTAAGATTCTATTTCCTTTTTATTTTGAACAGCAACAACAAAAAAGCTATCACCTTTCTACAAAATGCTTGTAAAATGTACCCCCAAACCAGAAGACTGGGAGCCAATTATAATTTTACTCTGAGAGTGTTATCTCAGAAGTGTCCCATGAAAGTTACCCTCATCCCAGCATTTCTGTCACAGGTAAAAGAAACCAACATGGAAGAATTCAAGACATTTTGGGAAGAGAAGCAAAGTTCCAAATGGTTGCACAAATATTCCATAATATTTTTGTTTAATTTGTAAAATTTAATATTTTTTTTTCTTTTTTGTGATCTAATTCCATAAGGGGAAAAATAGATAGTTATTTAACAATATTATGACAAGAGCAAACAGTAATGAGTTAGCTTTTTCACTAAAACGTCTCAAAATTTTTATTTGAATAGTCTCTTTTGCAGCTAGTAGAGGAATTTCAGGCATTTTAGTCCTGGAAATTGGAAAATTCCCATGTATTTCACCCTTGTGAGGATTCTCTTCTTTTAAAGGGCATTAAGTACTTGGAAATGACCTACTTTGTTTTCATTGACTAATTAATCCAGTTCCAATTCAGTCCACATTTAGGTAAATTACTTCAGAGAGAGCTGGGTCAAGCTGTTGTGGTTTTTTTTTTACTGTTTGATGTCAATGTTCTGGTGCATTCACAGAAATACACAAAACCTAAAAGTCTTTCTCTCCTACTAGGACATTCATAGTAATAATTGTAATATTATTTTTCACATAAAATTATAAGCATCTTATCATTCGAACTATTACAGGGATCATTGGAGAAAATGTTACTTTCTTAAATCACGATTTTACTAAAATTAAAATTTTACTAAATTTAAAATCTACTGCTCCTTCTGGTATGTACCAGAAGTTGGATTTCCTTTGGCTAATCTAAGACATGAGAAAGGTAGATATTTATATTTTATCCAAAACATAAATTATGTTGGTATTCAGTTACATGATCATAGATAGAATCATAGAATCATAAAATAGGGTTGGAAAGGACTTTAAGATCATCTAGTTTCCCCCCCCCCCCCTTGCCATAGGCAGGGACATCTCACACTGAACCATGTCACCCAAGGCTCCGTCCAGCTTGGTCTTGAACACCGCCAGGGATGGAGCATTCACCACTTCCCTGGGCAACCCATCCCAGTGCCTCACCACCCTTAGAGTAAAGAACTTTCTCCTTATATCTAATCTAAACTTCCCCTGTTGAAGTTTAAACCCATTACCCCTTGTCCTATCACTACAGTCCCTAATGAAGAGTCCCTCCCCAGCATCCCTATAGGCCCCCTTCAGGTACTGGAAGGTTGCTATGAGGTCTCCAAGCAGCCTTGTCTTCTGCAGGCTGAACAGCCCCAACTTTCTCATCCTATCTTCATAAAGGAGGTGCTCCAACACCCTGATCATCCTTGTGGCCCTCCTCTGTACTTGCTCCAACAGCTCCATGTCCTTTTTATGTTGAGGACACCCGAACTGTACACAATACTCCAAGTGAGGTCTCAGGAGAGCAGAGTAGAGGGGCAGGATCACCTCCTTCGACCTGCTGGTTACACTCCTTTTGACGTAGCCCAGGGTATGGTTGACTTTCTGTGCTGCGAGCGCACAGTGACAGGTCATGTTAAGTTTCAAATTTTCCAGCACCCCAAGTTCTTCTTCGCAGGGCAAATGTATATACATAGATGTATGAAGCCTTCTTAGTAGTCATAGGATATCACAGATAGACTTCAACAGCTACTAAAAGTGGATGGCTCTCCCACTGATTCCACTTCAGGGGAGAGGTCCATGTTCCTCTTCTGTTGGGAAACCCTGGCTGAATGAAGTACTCCAAATGGGATCTCATAAGAGTGGAGTAGAGGGGAAGAACACCTTCCTCAATCTGCTGGCCACACTCCTTTTGGTGCAGCCTAAGGTACGGTTGGCTTCCTGGGCTAAACGTGTGCATTGCTGGCTCATCTTGAGCTTCTTGTCAACCAACACCGCCAAGTCTTTCCCCTTAGGAGTTTTCTCAATCCATTCTTTACCCAGCCTTTAGTAGCGCTTGGGATTACCCGCACCCAGGTACAGGGCCTTGCACTTGGCCTTGTTGAACTTCATGAGGTTTGCTTTTGCCTACCTCTCCAGCCTTTCAAGGTCCCTCTGAACGACATCCCTTCCCTCCAGCATGTTGACCATACCACACAGCTTGGTGTCACTGGAAAACTTGCAAAAAGGCAGATTAAATGCTGAACTGCAGGAAGCTGTTACCAGGCTGAAAGGTGTCAGGGAAGCTGAGGGGGAGCAGCACTGCTTGCTCCGGGACCAGCCTGTTCCGGGGCCTCAAGTGTCTACTGTTGCCCGTGCAGGAAAGGAGGCTGCTAACCCAGGAAGCTGGGAAAAGGTAACAGAAAAAAAACAACAAAAAAATGAGGAAGAGGGTAATTAAAAGCAAGGGGCTTCCTCCTACATCTGTTGTCCCCACCCAGAACCGCTTTGCTGTCCTGCAGGGGGCTGATGAGCAGCAGCGCTCCCACCAGGCACAACCAGCTAGTGCACTGGTAAAGAAGGTCACTACTGGTGCTGCCAGGAAAAAACCGTGGGCCGTAGTAGTCGGGGACTCTAATCTGAAAGGCACAGAGGCACCCATCTGCCGGCCTGACCCAGGCTCAAGGGACGTGTGTTGCCTACCAGGGGCTCGGATCAGGGATGTGGCCAAGAAGCTGCCTGCTCTAGTAGGTCCCACTGACTATTACCCACTCCTGGTAATACATGTGGGTGCTACTGATATAGAAAGCAGTAGCCTGGAGACCATAAAGAAGGACTACAGAGCTCTGGGAGAGGTGGTTAGGGGCTCTGGAGCTCAGATTGTCTTTTCGTCAATTCTCCAGGATACAGGGCAGGACCTTGAAAAGGCAAGGAGGATTAGGCAGGTTAATAAATGGTTAGAAGGGTGGTGCTATAGTCAGGGGTTTGGGTACCTTGAACATGGGACACAATATAATAGGCCAGGTCTACTGGGGGCTGGTGGAGCTGGTCTGACAAAGAAAGGGAAGAGTGGATTTGGTAGGAGGCTTGCCAGACTGGTCAAGGATGCTTTAAACTAGATGTGTTGGGGGAGGGGGGCATCATTCCATCCCAACACACTCAGTCGGTTGCCAGCACCAACAGTAAACGTTCAGAGCAATGTAGAGATATTCCAGCTGCTCCAGCCAATGACCCGGCTTCAATTGGATCTCAGCTCAAATGCCTCTACACAAATGCCCGTAGTATGGGGAACAAACAAGAGGAATTAGAGATGTGTGCACTTCTACGGGGGTATGATACCATAGGCATCACAGAAACATGGTGGGATGTCACCTATGACTGGTGTGTTGGAATGGAAGGTTACCGGCTCTTTAGGAAAGACAGGCCCAGCAGACGGGAAAGGGGAGTTGCTATTTATGTTAGGGATAGGCTAGAGAGTATGGAACTCTGTCTGGGGACAGGTGAGCAGTCGACAGAGAGTTTGTGGGTCAGGGTTAAAGAGAGAACAGCGATGGGTGATGTTATTGTGGGGATCTGTTACAGACCGCCTGACCAAGGGGACTTGCTGGACAAACCCCCTAGAGGGCAGGGGGGCCCAAGACTGTTGGTTGATATTCAAGGATCACCTGCTGCAAGCTCAGGAGAGATGCATCCCAACTAGAAGGAAGTTCAGCAGGAGGGCCAGGAGACCTCCTTGGATGGATAAGGAGCTGCTGAGCAAAATTCGAAGGAAAAAAGAGGCTTATAAAAGGTGGAAGCAAGGTCAGGCGGCCTGGGAATAATACAGGGATGTTGTCCGGGAAGCTAGGGAACAGGTTAGGAAAGCTAAGGCCCACATAGAATTAAACTTGGCTAGGGATGTTAAGGATAACAGGAAGGGATTTTATAGGTACATTGCCAATAAAAGACAGGTTAGGGACACCGTGGGCCCTCTCCAGAAGCTATCGGGAGAACTGGCTATCCTGGATTTGGAGAAGGCTGAGGTTCTCAATGACTTCTTTGCCTCAGTCTTCACCGGCAAATGCTCTGACCACACCACCCAAGTCCTGGAAGGCAGATGCGGGGACGGTGAGGGTGGGGACCCTGGGCCCACTGTGGGGGAGGATGTTGTTCGGGACCACCTTAGGAACCTGAATGTATACAAGTCCATGGGACCGGATGAAATCCATCCGCGGGTCCTGAAGGAGCTGGCAAATGAAGTTGCTAAGCCACTGTCCATCATATTTGAAAAATCATGGCAGTCAGGTGAAGTTCCCGATGACTGGAAAAAGGGAAATATAACCCCCATTTTTAAGAAGGGGAAAATGGATGAGCGGGGGAATTACAGACCAGTCAGTCTCACCTCTGTGCCTGGCAAAATCTTGGAGCGGATTCTCCTGGAAGGCATGCTAAGGCACATGAATACCAACAAGGTGCTTGGGGACAGCCAGCATGGCTTCACTAAGGGGAAATCCTGCCTGACCAATCTGGTGACCTTCTATGAAGGGGCTACGGAACTGATGGACAGGGGCAGAGCAGTTGATGTCATCTACCTGCACTTGTGCAAAGCCTTTGACACTGTCTCACATGATATCCTTCTCTCTAAGTTGGAGAGACATCAATTTGATAGGTGGACCACTCGGTGGATAAAGAACTGGCTGGATGGCCGCACGCAAAGTGTAGTGCTCAGTGGCTCAATATCCAGCTGGAGACCAATAACGAATGGTGTCCCCAAGGAATCGGTGTTGGGACCGGTCTTGTTCAACATCTTTGTGGGTGACATGGACAGTGGGATTGAGTGCGCCCTCAGCAAGTTTGCAGATGACACCAAGCTGTGTGGTTCCGTTGATACATTGGAGGGAAGGAATGCCATGCAGAGGGACCTTGACACGCTTGTGAGGTGGGCTGATGCCAATCTAATGAAGTTTAACCATGCTAAGTGCAAAGTCCTCCACCTGGGTCGGAGCAATGCCAGGCACAGCTACAGGTTGGGCAGGGAGGAGATTGAGAGCAGCCCTGCGGAGAAGGACTTGGGGGTGTGGGTTGATGAAAAAATGAACATGAGCCAGCAGTGTGCGCTTGCAGCCCAGAAGGCCAACCGTATCCTGTGTTGCATCAAAAGGAGTGTGACCAGCAGGTCGAGGGAGGTGATCCTGCCCCTCTACTCTGCTCTCGTGAGACCTCACTTGGAGTATTGTGTGCAGTTCTGGTGTCCTCAACATCAAAAGGACATGGAACTGGTGGAACAAGTGCAGAGGAGGGCCACGAGGATGATCAGGGGACTGGAGCACCTCCCGTATGAAGATAGGCTGAGAAAATTGGGGCTGTTCAGCCTGGAGAAGAGAAGGCTCCATGGAGACCTCATAGCAGCCTTCCAATACCTCAAGGGGGCCTATAGGGATGCTGGGGAGGGACTCTTCATTAGGGACTGTAGTGAGAGGACAAGGGGTAATGGGTTTAAACTTTAACAGGGGAGGTTTAGATTGGATATGAGGAAGAAATTCTTTACTGTGAGGGTGGTGAGGCCCTTGAATGGGTTGCCCAGGGAGGTTGTGGATGCTTCATCCCTGGCGGCGTTGAAGGTGGGGTTGGACATAGCCTTGGATGGCATGGTTTAGTGGGAGGTGTCCCTGCCCATGGCAGGGGGGTTGGAACTCGATGATCTTGAGGTCCTTTCCAACCCTAACTATTCTATGATTCTATGATTCTATAAATCCCACTGTCCATGTTCCTAGCAAACACGCTGAACAGTTCTGATCCCAGTACTGACCCTGGAGGAACAATACTCATGACTTATCTCCACCTGGACATTAAGCCATTGACCACAACTCTCAAAGTACAATTATCCAGAGAATTCCTTTTCCACCAAGTGGTCCACCTGTTAAATCCATGCCTGTCCATATTAGAGACAAGGATGCTATTTCACGTTCTGTATGTATTATCCAACAAGTGACCATTGTGTGATTCTAAGGGCTTTATACCTTTTCTTGTCTGTATTTTCTGCCTTGAACTCCTGATCTGCAAACTACTCCTATATCAATAATGTGTGTAATTTTTTCATATGCTGCATGGCCCGAACTTTCTCACAGATCACCAATAATCTCCTAAGCCAAACTGAGCCAAAGTCAGATGGTGGTGATACACGGAAGCACTTCAGGCTGTGAAACTATTTAGTTTAGTTCCAAATAGCTTTGGATACCTTGTACTATGCGTACAGATGTCCACAGCATGATTGAACTTCCAAGATATAGAGATTCAACTTCCTTGTGTGAAACTTAAAAACAGTCCCACAGTGTTACAGTTCAATTACTTAAATGCATATGAATATGGATAATATATTTATATTATCTCTCAGGTAGCTCAGTAATCAGAAGAAATAGATAAGAGTCTTCTGTTATATACCAAATCTATGTATTTCTTAAATAATTCATATATAAATCTTGTTCATGTGTTATTTGTGTCTTAAACTTCTGTTTCTGTTTCATAGAATGTTCTGGTTCAAAAAATGTATTGAAGCAAAGTTAGCTAATTGAATCAATTTACTAAATATCAGTACTATTTCTAAATATATATTAACTGGTTGTTCTATTTACTTTAAAGTAAACTGAACTAATAAAGGTGTTAGGAACCACAAAGAAACAACATAACCCACATATTGAACATACAAAACTGAAACATGTTATAGGTTCTCTTCAAAAAATGCCTGTATGTCATTACACATATTATGCTATTATTATTATATCACTGTCTCTGTAACTGGTGAGTAAAATTCAGAAGAAGAAATAGTAGTATTTTTCTAAAGAGATGGAAATCATAGCATTATTCTACAACTTAATTTTGTCAAATTTCCTTTCTGAATATATTTTAATATTTTAGCCCTTCAGTCACGATCAACGTAAGCATCACTCTGGAAAGTATTATCACTGCTGGATATAGTATATCTTCAAGGAACCAACAGTAATTTGCTAGAATATCAGTACTTCCATGAATGCTAGAATGGCCCACTACAGAAACAACAAAAGAAAGTAACAGAGAGAAAATTACATGAGGGAATATTGCACTGCATCTAATATTTCTTTGTTGATTTTTTTTTCTGCTAAGTTACTGGGTCAATTTTCCAACCAGATGCTTTTATTGCAAGGAAGGGCAGGAAGCTCTGGCCTTTACTGATTACAAACCCTTCAAAATTAATTCAAAGGTGGCCTATAGGAAATTATAGTCATGAACTTCGGTTCATTTTCAAGCGAATTATTCTCCTTGAGCACTTGAAAAGCATTTTTCATCCTAAGTATAGAATAAGCAAAGGATGACAAGCTCAATCCATCTCTCATTTGTCTAACAGAGACAAAGTCTAAGGCATTTCTCTAAGGAATCAGATTTTATTTAACAGTGATAAAATAGGAGAGATTTGGGTGAGTCCAGATGGTCTCCTTTGCTCTTATTGGACTTGATTAATTAGTTGTTGTCAGATGTTTATCTATAAAACACACAAAAATATGAAATTTACAAAGTTCTTTCAAGCACTCCACTCCCTTTCTCACTGTCACCAGGTTGATTTAAGTTTCTGTATATAAGCTTGTAATATAGATGTTTTAGTCTTCAAAGAGATCTACAAGTCTGTTAAAATGCGTGGCCTGTATTGTCATTGCAAGCAGATTGCTGTGGCTCAAAAGCTGTAATAGGGCTTGAACCCATATCACAGAACCTGCTGGACTGCCACATCAGTGATAAATGTAGATGAAGTTTCTGCTTTGAGAAAAATCAAGTGGTAGTCTAGATTATTAAATTCATATGCGGACAGATCATACAATTAGTTTTGTAGTTCTGAGTTAAAATTTACACATGTGTAACTACAACTTTGAGTTCCATGGCTAATTCTACCTAAGTGTCCATGAATACTTCTCTATGCCATTTTTTATAGGGTGCCAATCAGTAGTCTGGTTCCTGTGAACCACTGTCTTAAGTGTGCAAATGGTCACATTTCAATATTTAGAGAACCAAGGCAGCATGTACAGCATTCAGAACTATTCTACTGAAGCTCAGATTTAGCTTTTAGACAGATTATTGCTAAACTGATCAAAATCTGCTTATTATATCTGTCTCTAAGTCATCTGTTTTGGGGAAAAGGCGAGGTTATTCCCGTTTGTCTTCTTATGATCTCTGAATGCAGCAAATGAAATTCAGTGCAAAGCAACAGAGATGACCTTATCTTTATACAAAATTTATCTCTGTAATTCTCATGGCTGCTGTAGACAGTGTATCTTTGTGTCCTGGGTTCAGCAGTGGCAGCCATTTTTTTCTTCTTCTTGGTAGCTGGTGCAGCACTGTGTTTTTGATTTTGGGCCTGGGAACAGCACTGATAACACCAGTGTTTTCAGTTACTGCTTGGTGATGTTTAGGCTGGCCAAGGACTTTGTGAGTCTCATGCTCTGCCAGGGAGGAGGGGAAGCCGGAAGGAAGGAGAGACAGGACACCTGACCCAAACTGACCAAAGAGGTTATTCCATACCACAGCACACCATGTCCAGGATGTAGAAACGGAGAGCAGAGACCTGGAAGGGTGGTGAGGGTGCACGGTGGGGGGGCACTGGTGCGGGTGCACTGTGTGGTCGGGCTTGATATTGGATGGTGAGAAATTGTATTCTTTTCCCTTGTATTTTTTCTTATTATTATTGGTGGTAGCAGTGGTGATTTGTGTTATACCTTAGTTACTAAACTGTTCTTATCTCAACCTGTGGGAGTTGCGTTCTTTTGATCCTCCTTCCCATCCCTCCAGAAGCAGAGGGAAGAAAGAGGGGAAAGTGAGTGAGTGAGCAAAACTGTGCGTGGCTGAGAAGCTTAAACCATGGCACTTCGAAAGTATTTAGAACTTTCTAAGGGATATCAACTGGGTTGCAGGGATAAGCAACAAGAAAAAAGAGGTCTGTTCCCCAATCCTGCTTAGTCAACATGTGATATGCCAGAAATACATATTTGGAAGGGTAATGATACTGACTTTAAGTAACCTGAAATTATTTGATGCATGATTATAAAATCTAACATCAAAATAGGAAAATGCATTTTTAAATTGTTAGGAAAAGAGAAGGGGAGAATACTCACCATTGTTACATTATGACTTGAAATTCTGTACATTTTCTTGCTTGCCTTTTTTTTTTTTTTTTTTACCTTGTGTTTTGTCTGAGTATTGCCTATTTGTGTCTTCTTCAGAGTCTATCTGAAGTACTTTTCTGTCTCTTGATCCACAGGTCTGTTCATGTCTGTCATCCGTTGAAATTACTGACTTTTCTAACACTCTTCATAGAATCATAGAATAGTAAGGATTCGAAAGGACCTCAAGATCATCGAGTTCCAACCCCCCTGCCATGGGCAGGGACACCTCCCACTAAACCATGCCATCCAAGGCTATTTCCAACCCCACCTTGAACGCCGCCAGGGATGAAGCATTCATATCTGTGTTACTTGAATGGAACTTTAAATAGGCAAAAGAACGTTACTAGACAAGAGAGAAGGGGAAAGGAGAGGAGGAAATATTATCTGAGAGGAATGAACACACAAGCAATCTTTCACAAAAATTTGAGAAGCATTTTCTTAATTTCTGCGGTAGTAGTGTAAGTCTTTCGTTTCTAGAACATTATTAGCCAGAATTACTTCTTGAAACCACTGTGGTGTTTTATTAAGTAACAGATGGTTCTACCAGTTTATCGTGTCTGTCTTTCATCAGCTATAACAGCAGGCATTCACAGATTTTATGCTAAATTAAAGAAAAAACAACAGAAAAAGAATACCTGAAAGGCTTTAGAGATTTTTTTTTTTTCTATTTTACAGATATTTGACTGAGACGAAGATTGTGATGCTAGATTTAACCCTAAAGGAAGGACACTCTTCAACAAGAGTCATCTTTTTGTTTCTTTGTAAGTCTGTTGTGGTTTTTATACATTCATTGGGAAATAAATGCTTTCTTGCCATAACTAAGGCAAGCAATGACATTCAAGCTGGCTTTCAAATACTTCACATGTAATTAAGCAGAAAACATCAGTAAAGACATTATAAGTGTTTGTCATATGCAAGTGTAGTGTTTGGTTGATGAAGACTTCCTTTGTTCATCTAGTGTCACACATTTCAACCAATCCCTAGCCAATATTTTTCAGAAAAGTTGGTATCTTTATTATGTAATTGCCCATTGTACTACACCTTCTGTTAAAACTCTTTTTTTTTTGGTGGTGTTCCCAGGAATCTTGTGCGTAACTATTTTATTTATTTAATTTATTGAAAAAATATGACAATTTCTGTTTTCAAAACAATATGCTAGTTGGTAGATTTTCATCAATAAATAGTTGTGATCATCTGAAAGGTATGTGAGATATATATTCATGCAACAATGTAGAAACTATTTTGTTGATTTTTCCCATAAGAGCACTCTATCTGGACATATTTTAATTCTTTTTACAAACCTCCGAAAATAAAGGGATATAGTTACTCAGTTAAAAGTAAACTCATCTTTAAAACCCAGATAAAGACTTCAAAATATTGTTTATGCCATCAGTAATCATAAAACTCTGCAAGCCAGATGGTGTTAGCATATATTTAATGAGAGATAAGTTGTTGGCAATCATTTCATATATGAAGAATTCAATTATCAGGTGTCAATCAGATTTTATTTATAGATATAGACTAGATAGATCAACAAGGTGCTATCTAGCTAATGTATGATTTTCATCTTTACTCATGTCTATATCTAAGTCTTTATATTTTCAAGTACTTCATAAATATTGTAACCCAATCCCGTCTTTTTACACAAATTAACTACAAGTGTTAAGCTAATGCTTATGGAATAATGTGTGATTATGTCTGAGTAAGTCTTTCATCAACCTAGTTGAGAGAATGGATTTTTTACTACAGAGATGTCCACGGCAATGAGACAAAACCATTTTATAATGTTTTCGAGAATGCACTTCTACAGGCAGCTCTGTGTATGGAATTCTACTCTAAGGACTACACAACAGGTACGCAGTGTGGCCAGTGGGAAATACATTTAAGTTTTGCATAAACCTTTTCCAGCTAACAAATACAGAATGGGTAATTTGTTCGTAATGCAGCTGCCGCATGCAACTGAATGTGTGATACCTATCTAGTGGTGTTTAGAATATTTCAACGAATCTGGGACAGCCACATTTAACACAGGCTCTAAGAAAGGTGCATGTATTTCTGGAGAAGCAACTGGAGGACAGTGCAGATACTGTAGGGTAACCCAGCTTGAGCTAGACACCTACATTTAGGTGACTGAATCTCCCCTTCATTTGTTATTCTTTTTTAAAAAAATATTTGTAAAACATTCCACAATTCCACAATGTAGGAGAAGGTCTGTCCTTGAGTTAGGTTACTACCCCAGTAAGAGTTACAGTAATTGTTCAGCAACAGCTTCACAATTATTTCAGATTTTCATAGTGTCCTAGGTTCAGCTCACTTGGTTACCTCATTATTTATGTAAAACAGGCAAGTGGAAAAAAACTTACTACTCAAGTGGAATTTGAAGGGAATATTGAAGGTGTTTGTTTATTTATGGCAATGATTATTTTATAATTTCATATACAGAGAAACGGTGTGAGTTACTTTGTAGTTCAAAGCTATTTATGACAACACCGAAAATAGCAGAAGGGTTCTGACATAAACTTTAATTTGCTTAGGTTCCTATTTCTGCATCTGTTCTCTTGTGTGGATGGGCCATTTTTTCTGTGTATGAAAGTTCTCAGTGACTTCTAAAGAACTGCATCTCATTTAAATTCACACCACTACTCCTTTAGAGTCAGACTGCAGAATGAAATAGAAATCAGAACTCAAAAGGGGTAAATCAGACAGGTTCAGGAAGGGACAGGTTGAAGTCGGACAGGTAAAAAAGAAAGTTTTGGAAGAATAACACCCAAAAAGTTTAATGCAAAAGGAGGTGGAAAATAGAAATCAGATGGTGTTACTTTAGCAAGTAATCTGGGGCATACCTTCTGGAAGGAAACAGCAATTGGATTTTCTTATTAGGAAAGATAAATCGGAAACTAGAGATAAAACTTCGGTGGAAAGTACAGGGGGATAAACTGAGAATAAAAACAGTGGTCAGAATCAAAAGGCATGGAAGGGGTAGGAAAGACAAGGAGGGAAGCAGGAGAAAGAATGCAAGATGGTTTGCAACTGTCATCAGTTCTATTAGTTCAAGAAGCAGAGATCTTTGAGATGGATCCAAAGACTTGGCCTTTCTGAGAAATGTGGGTATAAGCACGATTCAAATTCCTGTGTAAAACTATATCTCTAGGTCTAGCATTATGTGCACATTTCTTTACAAGTGGCAGCTTTTCATAGATTGTGTATAGACTGATTAGTAATATAAAGTCAACAACACATAGGTTGCATACGATTTATTCTCCAGATGCCGTATTGAAATGATAAAAATATCTTGCTGCAAAAATCTCTTAATCCTAGTGTGAGCAAGACTTTCTCATTCAAGGTGTTCCTATGTTAAATTATCCCAAAATGCGTCCTCTATTTTCCAAGATAATTCCCTACAACTTCAGCTGAAAGGGGGGCATTTAGGCTTAGATTCTGCAGATATTCATATATCCCAAATTTTTTCCACTTACTTTCTGCAGAATTCAGATTATTAAATTCATAGGCTTAAATGGAAACTTGAAATGTAGATCAATTCACTTGGATTCTAAACTCACTACTTCTTACTTTGCTTTTCTTCTTGTTTAGCCCATTGTCAGATTCAGCCTATCATCTTATATTGAGAAGATGTTTAGCTTTTAAATCTTCAGGATGTCCTTAATATTGTTTTGGATGCTTGCAATTACAGCAGGTTTCAGGATTCTTTTCTAAATCACAGAAATAACTCTGTGTATTTTATACAGTTTTCTTTTTATTTTTTTTCCCTTTCATTCCCAATGGTAGGGATTGTTATAATCTTTGCCACGCCATAATCATTTGGGAAATGAAACTATAACCCATAAAAGCTCAGCATTTTAGCAGGAGTCTTAGGGGCATAGGTTTAGAGTTTAAAACAGTGTATTCTAGTATTTTTTTACCATTCCAAGAATTAAAGAAGAATTCACTAACTTCTCCTTGATAGACTTAGAGATACATCATAGATGGGAAGGTTTTGGAAAATTTCTTATCGAAATCCCATAAAATCAAAGTAACGGAATAATTTTGATAGATGTTGGATACAGCCAACCTCTTTACAGCTAAAGTTATACCCGTTATTATTTATCCACTAGTTCAAAATCCAAAGTAGATTTCGAGGTTTTCACATTTAGATTTCAAGATTTCACGTTTTGCTTGTCAGAAAGAACAATATTGTTGTGTTTTGATGTGTTTCAGATAAATCACAAAAATCCCAGTAATTTTATTTGAATATTTTTGTGATTTGTTCTGCAAGACATTCAAAAGCATGAGCAATGACTGTACTAGACCATTTCGTGTTTTTTCATGTAAAGTCTTATGAATTACCCTCATTAGATATGAGTGATTACTGTATGTTTTACTGCAGTTCTGAAACAGGTAGGCAAACACTTAATTAAAGATTACAGGATATGTTACAACACTGGTGAGCAAATATATTTGGTACACTGCATTAATTGGCTTAATAATGAGTGACATAATTGGATTAAATTCATATGTTTTCAGTATCCCATGAGGGTGTCTGGAGAAAGCATATATATAGATATTCAAGTCAGGAAGCAAGCAAAACAGTCATAGAATCATAGAATAGTTAGGGTTGGAAAGGACCTTAAGATCATCTAGTTCCAACACCCCTCCCATGGGCAGGGAAACCTCCCACTAAACCATGCCATCCAAGGCTATGTCCAACCCGATCTTGAACGCCACCAGTGATGGAGCATTCACAGCTTCCCTGGGAAACCCATCCCAGTGCCTCAACACCCCTACAGTAAAGAGCTTCTTCCTCGGATCCAATCTAAACTTCCCATGTTGAAATTTGAACCCGCTACCCCTTGTCCTCTCACCACAGTCCCTAATGAAGAGTCCCTCCCCAGCATCCCTATAGGCCCCCTTCAGATATTGGAAGGCTGCTGTAAGGTCTCCACGCAACCTTCTCTTCTGCAGGCTGAACAGCCCCAACTTTCTTAGCCTATCTTCATATGGGAGGTGCTCCAGTCCCCTGATCATCCTCTGGACTTGCTCCAAGAGTTCCATGTCCTTTTTATGTTGAGGACACCCGAACTGCACACAATACTCCAAGTGAGGTCTCAGGAGAGCAGAGTAAAGGGGCAGGATCACCTCCTTCGACCTGCTGGTCATGCTCCTTTTGATGAAGCCCAGGATACGCTTGGCTTTCTGGGTTGCAAGTGCACACTGCCGCCTCATGTTCATTTTTTCATTCACCAACACCCCCAAGTCCTTCTCTGCAGGGCTGCTCTGAATCTCTTCTCTGCCCAACCTGTAGCTGTGCCTGGGATTGCAGAACTGAAAAATAATCTTTTTTATGCCTTAGTTTTCTGGAACACATTTTTACATTGAAATAAAAGATCTTTTCATTATTTTCTTTCTTTTAGTGCCCTCTAACTACAAACTGACCTATATTTGATAAGCTGTTTGTATCTCAGAAGTGATGCGAGTCAATACATGATGTTTTAATGAAAATCTATAGTGGTATTTTTTCAAAAGATCCAATATAAGATCTTGGCAGGCTGCTGGCTACCTCTCACAAGTGGCATGGAAGCAACGATACTGTTTTCTTTTTGAAAGGAACAAAAGGCTGCCAGTTTTTATTTAGGCTTTTCGCACCTTCTAATTCACCTATTCCAATCCTTTATCAAGCTACTTTTTTTTTTTTTTTAGCTACTCTGTTTCCCAGCGTTTCATAAGGTGACAGGATTACATAAGGGGACAATCCTGGAAACAGTTATTCAGGTTTTACTGAGAAGTAAAATTCCCATAGATCTCCATAATTGAGGGTCATTTCTTCCTGCCATCATATGAACCATCAGATGACAGAAAGCGATGAATATATCATCTTCTAAATTGTGGTTATTCTGTATGTCAAATCATTTTTCACTTCCCTGAAGACCTATCTGGTTTCCTTGCATATTAGTTCACCCTGTTGATGCTGAAGTTGTGGGAGAAGAAAAGGTAATAAATGCATAAATAAAAGGAAAATAAGATTTTGTCTGCAAACACCAATACAAGGAAATGGAATGAGATAATCATAGTAAACTGCATTTGCTAAAATACTGCTACGGAGATGAGTTCAGAACCAATTGTTTAACTCCTTTCCCAGAATACTTTGATTGAATTATTTGATCAGCCAGTTACAAATGTCAAAAAGCAATGTTATTTTGGGTCTTGGCAGACCATGAGGGTTTTCTCATTCTTGGGGTGCACATTCAGATTAAAAAGAGGGGGAAAAAAAAGTGTTTGACTGTATTGATGTTTTGATACTATTATTTAGACAGGAAAAGGCAAGTTAATGTTTTATAATATATTTTGGGATCCAGAAATAACTTCTTTCTCTCTCCAGACTTCTACAGGAGAGGGAAGCATGAGAACTAAGACATGGACGACTACTTTTTCCACTATCTTAGCAAAAAGCTTTGGTGGAGACTCACCAAAACCTATGCACACCTTCTGGTAATAATCAGATAGTTAGGAAAATCTGCAAACAGATAGAGAATTTCATTTCAATAAATTTTAATCTGTCATTGAGCTCACATTTCTTTTGAGATATTGTGTAGTAGGAAAGCAATGCCCTCTTAGCCAGTTCCTTTAATTACAGATTTTAAGAGATAATATTGACCTGTGCTCCACTGTTTCAGATTAATTATAAAATTTTCTTGGTTGGGTTAAAGTTGGGTTCCCCAAACAAAAATTTCTAAATACCTCAACACATGCACTTTCCACAGTATTTCTTGCTCAAAATGTAACTCAGCTTAGTGGGTTTATGAGATTCTCTGCTAATTTACTGAATTATTACCATGACTATATAAGGGAGAATGTATATAGAAAAAGGACAAGAGACAAAAGAGACAAAAGAACCTAAATACCACAGTGTTTAGAGTACTAAAAGGTCCTTTAGATTTAAGCTTGGATACTGTTACTTAGCAAGTTCTAGATTTGTCTGAAAACCTCTAGGAGATACTGCTAGCAAAGTTTTAGGTATGAAGAAAAGAGATATATGAAAATGAGTTTTCCAATCCTCAATTTAAGCATATGGTCTTTAAACTGAAACTAAAACATAAATCCCGGGGGAGATCTAGCCCTCAGCCTTATTTTTTTTTTTTTTTGAACTGTTTCTTCATATGTTATTATCGTAATATATAATTATGTCTGCTAAATACCCATTTGGGGTTCCGTGATGAGATTTTTCAAATAAATTTGAAGCTACACTTCTGTGTGAAGGGCATTTTTTTCCCTTATTTGACTTATCGGCTGTTTGAATGTGAGTACTTAGGGCTACTATATGGTCATCGTTATGACTGAAAGTTTAATTGGTTTTAGAAAACCTGAACTTTTTTTTTTATTATTTTTCTATTGCCAAGTAAATTAAATTAATAGATGAGTAACAATAATTTTAATAGAAATAATGCGTAGAAAGTCTTGGTCTATGTGTCTGACTTCTTACGGCTTCAAACTAACTTATCAATACTTCAATTTTCTGCTTATTAATACCTTTTCTTTGGAAAATAATACAACATCACTGTTCTTTTTTTTTTTTTTTTTTTTTTTTTTTTTGTTTGCTTGTTTCTGTTTTTTTGTCTTTCAAGGGGATAGAAAAGAACCAGAAGTAAAAGATGAGGTGATTACACGCCTTCAAAAGAAAAACCCAGCTTGGACAGAGCATTGGGAGATATGGGCTTGTGTGAGGCACCCCTGCCCATGGCAGGGGAGTTGGAATTTGATGATATTAAGGTCCTTTCCAATCCTTACTATTCTATGATTCCATGATTCTATGATACAAAAAGCCTACTGAAGGGGGGTGGTTCTTGACATTTTTTTTTATGCGTGTTAGGGTTTGGGTTTTTTTCAAATATATGATGAAGCCAATACTGAACAATGATAAACCCCAACTTTACTTTGTCAACTATATGAAGCATCTTTCTAATAAAGTCCTTTTTCTTAGTCGAATTATTAACCCATTCAATTCTAGGAGTAAGGAGAAAAGTGCTTTACTGAAATGTCAGAGTTGGAATTCATATATAAGCTATTCAGTATTTTAAAAAATCATAATTTCTAATTATTTTCTTCTAATGAAGTATCATAAATTAATACTTTAAAATATATGTATATTGTATGCTATTTTGCTTGCTACTTGTTTTTTGTTGAAATTGTTTAAATGACAGCAGTATGAAAGAGGAAAAGCAATTTTTATTATTTTAAATCTACAGAGCTGATTTTCACGAAATGTTTCTCCAGATTTTAAATGACACATAACTGAGTGCTTTGAAGTGAATACTTTATTTGATACTTTTTACCTCTTTATTTGAATTCCACATGAATATCTTACAATTATCATAGAATAATTTTGAAAATATTTGATGTGTAAAGTTATTGAATAATTCCTGGTCTGAGAATGAGCCTTAACATATCCTATGTAGGTCATATTATATGCATAAATGAAGTATTTTTTTTGTAATCACAAATCATTCATAATCAGACTCCAGGTCAAAGGAGAAGAATTAGTTAAAAATTAGCTTAATTTTTTCATTCAGTAAAGTTAATTACATTGACATCAGATGGGATGCTGGCTTGGTCACCCTTTTAAAAAAGACTATTTTAAAAAGAAAAACCTAGTTTTTAAAAGAAATTTCTGCATATGAATTAGCAGCAATGGTCTGTGTTCACTATTTATTAAAGTACTATTTCTTCTTTCTCTCCCTCTTTTTTTTAATTATTTTTGAAACTTTTACATTTTCCAGAACAAATACAAATATGACCCATGTCAAGCACAGACCAGACTTCTCATGGCCAGAATAAAAAACATTTGTCAGATGTCATGCAGCCTTTGTCCTCACTTTGTAGCAAAATTGCTCCAGTGTTTTCAGTGTGATATTGTGACCTGAGTGGCAGTTCTCCATCTGTTGTTCATGGTTCTCATTTAAAATATATCTTTTCAGTTCTTAGTCCTATTCCCCTTGCAACAATGGCACTTGAGACAAATAAGCTGCCTCTACAAGGAAAAGTTTCATTTTTACAAGGAAAAATAATCTATTTAAAGAAAATTTATACATTCAAATAAAATACAGTGCACAGATATCAATCTAGTTTCACATTTCCACTGAAGGTTCTCAACATGTCCATAGCTGACCTGTAAGGGAGTAATATATTAAATATAATTTCATTAACTCCCTCACCCTTTCCCACAAAGAAACGCACCCATACATTCTCATTTTTCTTGTGAAATTCAGGTTCTCAGTCCCTTTTGAATGTAGTATGTGAACCTTTCATTTCCTCCATTGCCTTGTATATTGGGATGGAATTAAATGTCTTCAGTAACAGCACATATGGTGCTGTGCTTTGCATTTATGACTAAAACAGTGTTGGTAGCAGATCAGTGTTTCAGCTATTGTTAGAGTGCATGCACAATGCCAAACTTTTCCCTCTCCCTTCCCCTCCACTCACTGGGTGGCCTTGGAGGGACACAGCTGACACAACTGACCACAACTGACCAAACTCATATTCCGTACTTTATGATATCATGCTCATCAGTAGAATCTCCAGGAAAGGAAGAGGAATGCAGGACATTCATGGTTACGATGTTTGTCTTCCCAAGTTACAAATGCTGAGGTTCTCCTTTCCAAGCAGTGGCTAAACCACTGCTTGCCAATTGAACATAGTGAATGAATCCCTTGTTTTTCTTGGTTTGTGCAGCAACAGCAGTTTGTTCATGCAGCTTTTGATTTCCCTATTTAATTGGCATTATCTCAATCTACAAGTTTTCTGGACAGGGGGAGAAGAGAGTGAGCGAGAGGCTGGGTAGTTGTTTAGCTGCTGGCCAGGGTTCACCCATCCCACCTTGTAATCTGTCGTCAGTGTTTCAGAATATGTTGATCTGGTAGATGTGGTGCTTGCTGTTTCTTTTGTTTTCTTTTTCTTAACCACAGGCTTTAATCAAATTAAATTTGTCAATTTATAATTGAAGTCTTAGATCAAATGCAAAGATAGTTTTTGTCTACTGTCTAGATTACATATTTAGTTCATAAAATTATTTCAACTTATGTTCTCAAGACATGGAATAGTATCTTTACATGTACTTAAAGTTATTAAAACAGATACATATTTGAGAGATATGAATATAAATTTACCCTGAATTTTGAATTAATAAAGCCTTATTTATGATAAAATATAATAATAATAAAGTCAGAACTATACAACAAAATACAGTTCAATTGGTTCACCTATATTTTTACAAGTTAAGGTATGTGATGGTACCACAACTTTGACAAGCATTCTGTCAAGAACTGAAAGTTTCATACCCTTACAGATTTTCCTGGTGTCATGGTTAGATTTCAAGGCATCTGACACTATCTAGTACTAGTTCATAGATACATAGTGATTGAGAATGTTTAATATTGATTAGATGAGTAAAGTGACATTTATCCACTAAGATGTTGTCTAAAACTTAGGCACATACTGTAAGCTATTTATCTAGATGTCCTCTGCAGTAAATGAAAGGGGGCATCTTGCAAAAGGCAACATTTACTCTAAACAGAAGTGACAGAGAGGAGTATTGAATCACTACCTGCAGCTGGTTCTGTAGGTAATTGAATGACTGGTGTGTGCTACCAGTGTAATTTCCATATAGCTACATATAGGTAAGATTAATCACACTCTTAATTACACCTTATTTCCTCATTACATATGTTAAAGATGAATACTGCAATTTTTTTGAGTGAACAAATTAAGATGTCTTTCCAATATATATTTCCACAGCATATTCTCAAAATTATGTTTTTTATAAACACTCCTGATAAATCTGTTTCCCAGAATACTTCACAATATTATACAAACAAGTAGTGCACCTGTACTCAAAGTGAAATATCCTGCATAACGTATAATTAAATACAAGATATGTCAATGCTCAAAAAAAAAGCAATGCATTTATAAAAATAAGGAGAATATTTATAATTAAGGTAAAGAAATCTAAAAAAAAAAAAAAAAAAGGGCAAACAAAAGACCACAAATGCACACACACACAAAACCAAAAACAGAACAAAACAAACTCACCAAAACCGAACCAAACCAGATCAAAAAAAACAACAAAACCCCAAACCCACAGTAGGACTGTAAACTTTAATATCCCTGGTCATGAACCAGTTATAAATCCTCTGGATTTAAGACTAACCATTCTCAAATTTAGCTTTTTATTTCTTCTTTGTTTTCATTCTTGTTATATTATGCCATTTTTGCTCTCTGCATATTATCTTGAATGTTCCCCTGTAACTCCCACCATAGGCAACCAATACTCACAGATAACGATGTGATTTTCCTCTGTCTGTATTTTTTTTTCCCCATGCATTGGGACACACGCTGATCAATGATGCATGCTATTAAATAATTCTTATGGATATCATTTCACATTTACAGAAGTAATAACTACATAACTTCATTCATTGATCGATAAAATTTAAATTCCATTGATATGTGTTAATCTGCTCATGTTTTACATTTTATTGATTATTATTATGTATTGACTATTGCTTTTTTGTTGAACAGATCTGTTATGAGAATTGACTGTAGTTTTGATGTCCAGAAGCATCAAATACTGTCATTCCCCAAGGAATGTTGACAATTTTTAAGGTTAGCAGAGTGTTACAGAGAAAGAGTCGTTCAGTTTCAGTAGAAGTACAAAGACTCGAAAATTTAGCATATGTTTAGCTTTTTCCTCACTAAGCCACAATCATATTGTTTGACATATCAGTTCTACAGAAATTAAGATCTGTAAAATACATATTAGCTTGTGCAGTATTCAAAATTAATTTCTTCACACCCTTGCAAAGTACTGTGCAAAAAATTTATACGCTAATCGAGCACCAGGATTCACAAGTAGAAACTCTTTTGCTCATCTTGTGTCCCACTGGTAGGAATTATAAAAAGACATAGGGATACTTCTGGTTAATAAAAAAAAAGTGCAAAATTAGGACTTAATGCAAGCAAAACAGTCATTTACATGTCAGAGTCATTTTCCTAGAACTTGCATCAAGGATTACATAAACTTTCAATCCAGCAACAATGTGTGTCAAGCAAAATTTGAAGTTGATATGTCCAACTTCCAATGAGAAATACATGTATAGATTGCAGTGTAATGTACACAGTTCACACGTTACATTTAAAATTCATATTGTATTTGTATTTTGTCTATAACATTAGCTACCAAGATATAAACTGAAAGGAAATATAAAATAAGTAACACATTGATCCAAAAAGTAAAAATACTCTCCGCAATACGACTGTTAAATTGCCATTAAGAAAAATTGTATGATTGTTAGAGTGGCCAAAATCTCTTAGCACTTAGCAGACATTATTCAAGCAGTTTTAATAAAACTAGCTTTGCTTAGATTTATTAATGAAACTGGACATAAAAGGCATGTTATTGACAATTGCCATTGCAAAGATTCAGCTACTAATTGTCCTTCACCTGGTACTTATCCTCACTGGCTTCAGATAACAAGCAGTAAGCGTAGAATATGCTGTCCCTGGACATCTTTCCCTCCCATCTTCCCTGGGTGAGTCATCTTAGAATCATGGAATCATAGAATAGTTAGGGTTGGAAAGGATCTTAAGATCATCCATTTCCAACAGTAGTTCATCTTTTATTCCTCCAACAATGTCTGCTAAAGGTTAGGACCAAGAAAAATCTAACAGGTGTTTGACTTCTCTGTTGTCAGAGAAATCACTGAGAAAAGGCAACAAGACAAGAATGTAATGAAAGGAATAGAGGAAGTCTGGACTTCTGCCTGATTTCTCATACAGTAGGCTTTGTTTACCCATAATGGATCATCTCACCAGTCAGTATACTACATAAAGGAAAAGCAATATGCTGTGCTCTGAAGGTCCTTTATCAACTGCCACTACTCTACAGGACAACAGTAACGGAGCTTCCATCCTTGGTGGTGCTGTAGTTTAGATTAGGTTTTTTTGAGTTTTCAGTGGTACTGTACTCAAACCAGTTGACTTTTTTCATAGCATTCTATGTCTAGGAAAACCTCATGGGGCTATACTCAGTCTTTATGAAGAAAGTGCTAGAGGCCATTGGAGGATGGAGAGTTCTCACTCTCAAGATGGAAATGAATTTCTTTCTGAGGCTTATAGAAATTTCTAAACTGTTCTTTTGCAGGAATTATCATTTTCAAACTTGGAAAATATCAATTAACCTTTTCTGTATCCTTAACAGTGAAGGTCTCACAAACAGCCAAAATGTATGCAATCAGGAATGTATTCTAACGTCTTTTTCAAGTCCTAGAGAATATAATCCCTATTCTCTGCCTCTATCTATGAAGATCAGTCTGGATATAAATAAATACTGGTGACACTGATGGACTTCAGTTTCAGGAGTTCTACCTATGTCATACAGTATACAGTTGTCCTCATTAGGAACCGCAGAAGCTATCCTTTAATCAGTGGTTCACTTGGATACTTACTATTTTTTGCCACTGTTATCTCAAAAATAAATTAGACTATGTAAATGAAATTTTTCAGATATTTGGAACTTCCTTTCTAAATTTTCAGTCACATTGAGTTTTATAATCAATAAAGTTTTTTCATGTATTGCTTAAATATTAATAGAAGGCATTACATCTCCTAACAAACTTTCTTTACTTGCTAGTGGTCCAGAGATGGCATACTCAATTTTTAGATGTAATTCTTATACCAATGAAGTCACTGTGACATACCTGTGACATATTACTTATATGCTAAATATATTCTCACTTCTTTCCTTACCACTCATGGCCTACATAAAGTTTTTACCCTTTCTCAACTACCTTTTTTCCCAAGACATCATCATCTTGGCTGAGGGGCTCAGCTGTGACCTGTGGCGGGTCTGTTGGATAATGTTAGGCCCATCCATGATGATAAGTTTCTTCTGTAAGAGATTGTATGTAATTTTACAGAACGGACTTTTCCATTTTAAGCCAAGTTCCCATCATGTCAGGTGGAAAACTGTTTATCAGTGCTCTGCTATTCTCTAAGCTTATTTCACCTGGACCAGTTTCAGAATTCGAACAAAATATTGCATTTCCTTTTTTATTCTCTTTAGGCTGCAATAAGACATCCTTTTTACCTTATTAATAATTATAGCAATGCAGACTTTGAAAAGCAATACTGCAATAATTGTCATTCGACATTTTCATATCATCCTCGAACATGAATGAAATATTAAAATGTCATATAATTATTATTATCTGTTATATAATTATTGTATAATTATTATTAACATTATTAAACATATATATTAATATATAATTATTATTAACATATGAAAATATGTTATAAAAATAAACCCATAAACTTTCCAGACATTCAGAATGAGACAATTGTTAAAGTACCAACCTGCTTATCAGCTGTGCAATTAAAATGCAGCAAATAATTGATACTGTTAGTCCGGGTATAGTAAATTAGGACTGGCAGTCTAAAATTACAAAACAAATATTACTAAGCATGCTGCAGTTAAACTGTTATACAACAGAAGTCTTTGTTTTCATGTTATGCTCACATGCTCACTGTTCTCCTAAATCCTGAGATTGACAGGTTTAGATACAGCTGGAGGAATATCAGGTTGATCATCCTGGGCTCTTCCTCAACAGGAATGTGATATTAATGATGGGCTTTTCTATGTTCTTTTTGTCAACAGAAGGATGATGCCAGTGTGGGTCTTTTTAGTTAGTTGGTTTAAAGCAATAATTGTAGGACTTCAGATGATCTGGAAGATAATTGGTGAATCTATAACTCTACCTCATCAGTTTTGGAAACTGGCTCACATATAGCAGTATATTTCTAAGTATCTGTGCAAAATCTAATGATGTGATAGGATACAGACAGGAAAACATTCCTAGTGTGCACAGTGTCTGGCTTCCTCATACCCAAAAAACTCGTGAGCACTAAACTGCTTGAGAAATAGCAAAAGCAAGATAGTAGTCCTGCTATCACGTCAACTAAATCTGAAAGTTGTATGGGCATTTTCCTTGCATTCTTATGACTATCCTGTCCTCAGAAGTCTAAGCATTTTCCTCTTCAGTCACCTCAGCTAATATGCGCAGAAATAGAGATATAGAATGGCAAATATAAAGACAATTTTGACAGCTGCAAAGCCTGCTCCAGAAGCCGAGTAAATACTGAAATCATTAGCCCACGCCAGCTCCATGACATAGCTATATTGACCAATATGCTACCTAATGTTTTCTGTAGTATCTGCTTCTCTGCTTCTCTTCTTATCCCTTCTTGATTTAACTCTGCAAAAAGAGATGCAAGGAGGAAAGGTCTATTCTCACACTTTTTTGACATTAAGATCATTCATTAGATACCTAAACTGGTACATATTTATAGATATGTATATGCTGCCTAAATATGTAGATACTTACACAGCATACTTGTAAAAAAGTAAGAGAGAATGTAAGAAATGGAGGGGAAGAAAGAAACCCCACAAGGATGATAAAAATCGCAATAGTGTTAAACTCAGTATATGGTTCTCTCCTGAGTCCAGCTGGGATTTGCTTACTGAGTGGATATATTTTAATTGTTGCTACTGAATCTATTCTTTCTGACTCAAGATGTCACATCACTGTGGCTGAAACTATGCTTGCTAAGTTATTCTGGCATTAATCACATTTACTGTTTACAGGACCACAGTTCTCTTATTTATGGGCACTACCCTTGGGAATGCAGGTCACTGTTATCTAGCAGCAGAATCTACAGCTGCTCTTGCTGGCTTCAATTTGAGTCTTATTTCCTTGACAGAGGTCATATAGAAACAATTGAAGTTAATTTTATGAGACATCTGTTATATTTGTGGATACACTCCTTCAAGATTGACCTCTAAAGTAGCAGTCGCTAGAAGAAAATTGGGCACCTAAAGATGGAAGGAAAACCATGAAATGGAAGAAAATGTTATAAGTTATTTGATGATTTTTGAGGATGATGCTTAACACGATAATGTAGGAAATAGTTTTAAATGAAGAAACCCATAATTTGCAGTCAATAGATATGAAAATGTGAAAAAGCACAACGCTAAAGGATTTTACACTTGTAAATAATTTTTCCCATATTCTTAAATAGTTTCAGCTTGTATTAGAGGATTGCAAATTAATGCCTTTAAAACAAAGTGAATAAAATACTGAATATTTAGAAGTAGGGTGTTTTTCATTGGCTTTTTAGTTAAAATGATGACTTTCCCTTCACATTATTTGCTACAAATGCAGAAATAAACAGGAAAAGATGTATATACATTGTAAGAAAATAAACCTTCTGAATATAAGCATCTAGAGGCACAGTGTGATATTTTCTGTCTCTTAAAATGTACATTCCTGCTTTGAGTTAGTAAGCCTAGACAGTCAGTATAGTCAAGAGTTATTTCTTGATGCAAATTTGTCTCACCCAAAGGTGCCATCTATATTTATTAAAATAACTCACACAACAGAATTACCTGCCTCTCCTTAGTGGAAATTCCTAAAATGGGGATCTCAGTCAATTTTTGGTCTATTCCATCGGTGCAAAAAAATAGCAATCTGATAAATGAGCCAGCTTCAACTGGATCTCGGCTCAAATGCCTCTATACAAATGCCCGTAGCATGGGGAACAAACAAGAGGAATTAGAGATGTGTGTACGTCTACAGGGGTATGATACCATAGGCATCACAGAAACATGGTGGGATGGCTAGTATGACTGGAGTGTTGGAATGGAAAGTTACAGGCTCTTTAAGACAGACAGGCCCTGTAGGCAGGGAGGGGGAGTTGCTATTTATGTTAGGGATAGGCTGGAGAGTATGGAACTCTGTCTGGGGACAGGTGAGGTGTCGACAGAGAGCTTGTGGGTCAGGATTAAAGGGGGAACAGAGATGGGTGGCATTATTGTGGGGATCTGTTACAGACCGCCTGACCAAGGGGACTTGCTGGATGAAACGCTCTATAGACAGATAGGAACAGCCTCGCGCACGCAGGCCGTAGTTCTCATGAGAGACTTCAACCACCCTGATATCTCTTGGAGGGATGGTATGGCCTGGCACAAGCAATCCAGGAAATTTCTTGATTGTGTGGAAGACAACTTCCTTCTGCAAGAAATAGAGGAGCCAACAAGGAGAGGTGCCATGCTTGACTTCGTCCTCACCAATAGGGAAGGGCTGGTTGGAAATGTGACACTCCAGGGCAGCCTTGGTTGCAGCTATCATGAGATGGTCGAATTCGAGATCCTCAGGACAGTGAGAAGAGTGTGCAGCAAACTCATTGCCCTGGACTTCAAGAGAGCAGACTTTGGCCTCTTCAGGAACCTGCTCAGTAAGGTTCCATGGGATACAGCCCTAGAGGGCAGGGGGGCCCAAGACTGTTGGTTGATATTCAAGGATCACCTGCTGCAAGCTCAGGAGCGATGCATCCCAACTAGAAGGAAGTTCAGCAGGAGGGCCAGGAGACCTCCTTGGATGGATAAGGAGCTGCTGAGCAAAATTCGAAGGAAAAAAGAGGCTTATAAAAGGTGGAAGCAAGGTCAGGTGGCCTGGGAAGAATACAGGGATGTTGTCCGGGAAGTTAGGGAACAGGTTAGGAAAGCTAAGGCCCACATAGAATTAAAATTGGGTGGGGATGTTAAGGATAACAGGAAGGGATTTTATAGGCACATTGCCAATAAAAGACAGGTTAGGGACACCGTGGGCCCTCTCCAGAAGCTCTCAGGAGAACTGGCTACCCTGGATTTGGAGAAGGCTGAGGTTCTTAATGACTTCTTTGCCTCAGACTTCACCAGTAAATGCTCTTACCATACCACCCAAGTCTTGGAAGGCAGACACAGGGACAGTGAGAATGAAGACCCTTGGCCCACTGTAGAAGAGGATGTGGTTCGAGACCATCTTAGGGACCTGAAAGCATACAAGTCCATGGGACCGGATGAAATCCATCCACAGGTCCTGAAGGAGCTGGCAAATGAAGTTGCTAAGCCACTGTCCATCATATTTGAAAAATCATGGCAGTCAGGTGAAGTTCCTGATGACTGGAAAAATGGAAATATAACCCCCATTTTCAAGAAGGGGAAAAAGGATGACCAGGAGAACTACAGATCAGTCAGTCTCACCTCTGTGCCTGGCAAAGTCTGGGAGCGGATTCTCCTCTAAGGCATGCTGAGGCACATGAAAAACAGCAAGGTGCTTGGTGACAGCCAGCATGGCTTCACTAAGGGGAAATCCTGCCTGACCCATTTGGTGGCCTTCTATGAAGGGGCTATGGAACTGATGGACAGGGGCAGAGCAGTTGATGTCATCTACCTGGACTTGTGCAAAGCCTTTGACACTGTCTCACATGATATCCTTCTCTCTAAGTTGGAGAGACATCAATTTGATAGGTGGACCACTCAGTGGATAAGGAACTGGCTGGATGGCCGCACACAAAGGGTTGTTCTCAATGGCTCAATATCCAGCTGGAGACCAGTAACGAGCGGTGTCCCCCAGGGATCAGTGTTGGGACCGGTCTTGTTCGAAACCTTTGTTGGTGACATGGACAGTGGGATTGAGTGTGCCCTCAGCAAGTTGGCGATGACACCAAGCTGTGTGGTTCGGTTGATACGCTGGAGGGAAGGAATGCCATCCAGAGGGACCTAGACACGCTTGTGAGGTGGGCAGATGCCTACCTGATGAAGTTTAACCATGCCAAGTGCAAAGTCCTCCACCTGGGTGGGAGCAATGCCAGGCACAGCTACAGGTTGGGCAGGGAAGAGATTCAGAGCAGCCCTGCGGAGAAGGACTTGGGGGTGTTGGTCGATGAAAACATGAACATGAGCCAGCAGTGTGCACTTGCAGCTCTGAAAGCCAACCGTATCCTGGACTGCATCAAAAGGAGCGTGACCAGCAGGTCGAGGGAGGTGATCCTGCCCCTCTACTCTGCTCTCGTGAGACCTCACTTGGAGTATTGTGTGCAGTTCTGGTGTCCTCAACATCAAAAGGACATGGAACTGTTGGAACAAGTCCAGAGGAGGGCACAAGGATGATCAGGGGAGTGGAGCATCTCCCATATGACGATAGGCTGAGAAAGTTTGGGCTGTTCAGCCTGGAGAAGAGAAAGCTGCATGGAGACCTCATAGCAGCCTTCCAATATCTGAAGGGGAGCTATAGGGATGATGGGGAGGGACTCTTCATTAGTGATTGTAGTGAGAGGACAAGGGGTAACGAGTTCAAACTTAGAGAGGGGAAGTTTAGATTAGATCTGAGGAAGAAATTCTTTACTGTAAGGGTGGTGAGGCACTGGAATGGGTTGTCCATGGAAGTTGCGAATGCTTCATCCCTGGTGGCGTTCAAGGCAGGGTTGGACATAGCCTTGGATGGCATGGTTTAGTGTGAGGTTTCCCTTCCCATGGCAGGGGAATTGGAACTAGATGATCTTAAGGTCCTTTCCAACCCTAACTATTCTATAATTCTATGATTCTATGATTTTAATCATTGAATTGTAGCAGCTGAGGAATAATATGGCCCCATAAGACAGACACAATTGGGTATGGTACAGTGTTGTTTCAAGATAAAGATTTCATACATAGGAGAGTGGTGGGCTAGAAGTAACACTAAATATGCCTTCTTCGGTAGTTTTAAAAACAGGAATTTCATGTGGGTAGCAGGAAAGGTAACCTTTTCATTTTTAAATTCAGGCTTTTATGGTAGAGGGAGATACTGTAATAGCTGTTAGAGTGATATACCATAGGAAGCCAAAAATAGTTGTGGGTCAGACTATGGAAATTTCTATCATTAAGTCTTTATTTAAAATGCAAACTAAATAAATATTTATTTTTTTTCTTTTTAGTACATAACTATATAATATTTCAGATTTGTAACTATTTATTTTCTACAAAAATCTTGCCATAAAAAAGAAGCCAAAATTAGATATTTCTTATAGACAGCTCACATTTTAGTACATAGACAGCTTATTAATAGCAAATACTGCAGTATATCTATGTATAGTATAAAAATAATGTATATAGTGTCTTTGTTGATTTAATTGGGAATAGTTGTAAATGTCTCTCTCAGTTCCTCTATTATGAGGCTCCTTTAATCCTTAAAAAAAGCAGTTCCTTTAATACTTTCTCTGTTATCAAGCTTACTGTCCTTACAAGATCCCACTCTAGAATTGGATTTCTTTTGTTAAGGCCTTACTTCCAAACTGTCTGCTTTTGTTGTCTCTTCCTTTTTTTTTTTTTTTCAGGAGTTCATCCTGTCTTTCAGCTCTTCACTGGTGTATCTCAAATGTTGACATTCAATCTAAAACGAACGTCTTAAATTTCCTTTATAAGTAGTAGAGAGTAGAGAAAAACAGGGCATGTCTATGGTTAATATTAGCCAATTATATGCTCTTATAGTTGAGATGATTATAATCCTTACATTACTAATTTTTTCTCCAACTACTACTACTTTTTCTTCCTAAATTCTACAGATATCCACTTTTTATTTGTGATAAATAGGAAAAGTAATATTGTGCCCAAATTAAAGTTTACTTTCATGGCCATTCATCAAAAAAGATGATGCTAAGATTAGACTGCAGAAGGACGGCTTTGCAGCCCTGGGACTTTGACAGATTTCTTTGAGCTGTTAGGTGTGCACTGAGCTGAAATGTATTTTCAGGGCAAAGAGACAAAGTGCTCTTCATTCTTGATTTGTAAATTCAGAGATGTTTGGCTGTGTAGGGGATCAACTGTGTTTCATGAAATGCTGTCTTTTTCAGGAAAAGTGTCAGATACATACATAAAATCACTATCCTGCTTTAAACTTTAAACAATACAAGGACATATGCCTTACTTCTGAACTTCATGTTCTTATGCTACAACAAAGTAATATAAATATTTTACATGTTCATTCCTCACACCTTTATAGGTATTTCTTTTCTTACTCCCTATTTAGGTAAACTGTACATTTAGCAGTAAACAGCATAGAAAATACAATACTCATGCAAAACCTGCTGCTAATGACATGATGTGCTCTCAATCTCATTATTTTCTGAATAGTAATGATGGCTAATTTAAACTTAATGCACAGGCAATTTCTTAGATTATCCATGCCAACAGCTTCAGAAAGACAATGATGCCAAGGATGAGTTAAGAAAGTGAAGCACAATTTAGCAGATTTTAAGCCCATTGGACAAAGATAAAAATTCTTTCATAAGATGCTGCAGTGCTGTAAATGAAAAATCATTCATTATTCACAAAACATACAAACACTTCAAGGACTCACTGTAATGCTAGAATCTTGTCTATTAAAAGTATTTATGCATGAATATCTATACCAGTAAACCAGTGGGTTTTTTGTGTACTTGAAATTGCAACAATTGTGTAAAATCTGTAAGTGGATAAAGCCATCCTTTGTCATGTAATTTTAAAAAGAAACAATATCAAGAAGCATGCAGACTATACTGAAAACAGAAATCAATTATCAAATGATCATACACTGCTCTAAATAGAGCTTGTTAAAGAAAACAAAGTAGTATTTTTAAATTTACTTTGTGAATATTCTTATTTTTCATTGTTTAAATACCAACCGCTAATGGTTAACTGTTGGACATTCTGAATCTTGTCATCCTTAACATGTCAAAAGTAGCACTAAACTCAGTGAAACTAGAATTTCAAAACAAAAGTAATTGGGAAACATACCTAGTAAAACAATATAAGAAACAATTTTTTTAATCATTTTTTCCTGTTCAATTTATCTAGGAAAAGTATCACTATAAAAACTAAGTCCAATTATGTCCAATTTTGTTTGCAGTTGACCATAGCTGAGAAAAAATAGAAGCTACTAAAATTAGTTCATATTTTGCTGATGAGGAGCATGGTAAAGAGGGCTAGAAAGCAGTGACTTAAAAGCTAGGATGAAAGAAGAAATTATTTACCATGAAGGTGCTGAGACACTGGGAAAAAAAAATTGCCCAGAGAAGCTGTGGAGAGCCCATGACTGGAAACATTCAAGATCAGTCTTTGAGAACCTAATTTAATGGAAGATGTCCCTGCCTGTGGCAGGGGCATTGTAACCATATGATCTTTAAAAGTCTCTTAAAACCCAAACCATTTAATGCTATTCTATGATTGTAAGAATGCTGTTAGTTATTTGAAAACAAAACCAGGTTTCTACTTCTGCTGTTTTCTGATAAACTTGTGCCTACACCTTCAGCTTCACCTGTTAATTGTTTAAGCAATGCCAGGCGATTATTCAACCACTGTGGGGATCACCAGTTTAGCTATTGCAGTGGACTGAAAACGAATATGCCAACCTTGACAAGCAAACAGTGATTTGACAGTAAATGCATGAGAAGGCATGGAAGAAAGTCTAGAGGAGCTGTTTGGATAGCTTGGAACTGCTAGAGACAATAAAACCAAAGACATTATTTGCAGCAGAGCACAGCTCCTATCACCAGCTGGACTGTATGCCTCAGCAACTTAGAAACCTCAACCCAAATAAGGGTCACAAGGGAGGATTTTATCTGTTCAGGTCTCTTACTGCAGTAAATGCCTTGTGTTTATGTTTGTTTCCTGGGGCACCCAAACAGAGAAACCTTTCAGGGATGAACAGACACCTGGTAAGGAACAAAAGACAAATTATGTTGAAGTAAATTCTGATTATATACTAGGGAGAAAAAAATCACTGAAGCTAATCAAACATTGAAGAAGTGGACTGGAGAGACTATAGTATCTGTGCTCTTGGAAATATTCAAAACTCAGCTTAGCATGTCAATAGCAATCTTACTTACCTTCAGAGCTGGCCCTACCAAAGCAGGAGTTGGACCATGTGACCTTCAGAGGTCCCCTCAAATTTAAGTTATGCTACAATTCGGTGATGATGTCACAGCTTAATTCTCCTGCAGAATCATGTAAGGACCTTAAAACCACTTTTTTTTTTCTTCTGTTTCAGACACATTTCTGCTAAAAGTCTATGTCATAATCCTAATCAGCCAGTTCTGCTGTTTTTAATTTACTCTGATTGTTATTAATTATATTACATGTGTTAGTGAAATAACCATGAGCCATTTCATATATTCACATAACAAATCATAACAGACTGAATAGTGTTGCTCTTTCTCATAAGCAATCCCTTCAGCTCTTACATCTGAGATTCATGTGGTTTTTTTAACTGAGGACCACCAACCATGTATTATATATCTCAAGGACCTAAAACCAGAAAAAGACCAGAATATTTATCATGTAGTGGTAAAACTATACCTGTAGAAGGATCTTTCCTGGAAGCTAAGAGGAGTATGCAGGCTTTCTTGAGTTCTAATCTGTAAGTTGCAGCTTAATTTTCTTTCATGACCAAAACTACAATGTGAAATAGTTAGAAGAGAATTAAATTTTGTATAAAATCAGTGCCTGAATGTAAACTCAAAACCAGGAAAAAAACACACAACCAAACAAAACCCAAACATCTGAAAATAATTTTCAGTTCTTTTTTCTTAAACATATTTCCACAAGCTACAATTTTCACAATTTTACTAAGCAAAAGCATTCAGAAATAAAGTATATAAAGCCAAAAAAAAATGCCAAATGAAAACCGTGTTGATAGATACCTCTGAAGGAAATTTGTATTGTCTTCTTTCTAGATACTGACCACTGGAGGTATTTCTGGTCACTTCATCCTTTAGGAAATCTATTGATCAACATAATAATAATAACAACAATAATGATAATACGACGACCACCACCAATAATAATACACACAGACACCACTTATACTGTAACGGCTCTCATGAAAGCACTCTTCCATGCAGGAAACAACAATAATTTATGGCACTATCTTATAATTCTTATATTCTCAGCAGCTAATTGTTAGATAATTTGTTCTTATAGAAAATATTCTTACTCTAGATCCTTACCAGAATCTAGGTAAATGGGGAAATCACATCATTAAGGTTTGCTGAAATGGAAATGTAAGCATATATACTGATAGACATTTGTTAGCAAAATCACCTATTGTGGCAGAAATTGAACTGCTGGTCTGAACCAGGGATGACATGAAGATCAGAAAATTAAAAAGGAGCTTCCTGCTGCATCTAGAAGAGACAACATAAATAAATGAATATTTAAATGGAAATGACATCCAGTGAATGTAAAGAAGTTACACTAAAGAATAAGTAACACAAAGGTATCACCTAATCATTAAATTAATGACAAATACCAGTGTTCGTGAATTGCATCACATTTTTCTCATGTTTCAAAATATTTTTCAAGGATAACTTAAGCATGTGCCTCTTATTGCAAATAGCAGTAAAAGTATTCATTTCCAATAAGAAAGAAAAATAAATTGTCCAGAAACAAGTATTTAAGTCTGTCAGGATGTTCAAGAATGGAAACACAGGCAACCCTGAGACACTTTCTCATGTCCGGATGCCAGAACTGCAGCCCACGCATCTTATCAATTCCACATTATTTGATAATGCAAGATTCACTGGTGGCAAACCAAAAGCCTTCAGGGTTCACATAGATCTCAGAATATATCTGTTGCTTGATTTTCTATCTGTTGTTTGTCTATTCTGAGGCTTCCAGTTACCAGGATAGATACATTTTGTTTGAATGACTGGGAATCTACCTCTAGTAGGGGAAAATCACAGCTCTTGTTCAGCATTCCTGACTTCTAGTTGCTTCTGGGTTACTTCTGATCATATGATCATTGTAAAAGATCTATTAAAAATATAATAATTTTTCATATGAAAAAGAATAATAAAATGTCAGAGCATGATATTTGTATATGTGATAGGAAGCAACAACCCAAGCAAAACCGAAAACACAACCCAAAACAGAAAAACCTTCCACACCTGTTTAACTCATTTTAATGAGACTTTTCTGAATTAATCATACAGTGTGGATTATTAGACTATTAAATCATCAACTAGACAAACAATTAATTCTAGGTTCCATGTATATGGAGTGTTCTGTTCTGCCATAAGATCTGTGAGTGAACAGTAGGAATGTCAATAAGTTAAAACACCAAATTCAACATTTCATTTATTCCTCACAAAGCAGATGAACTTTCAGAGAATATTACTTAGTTGATAGAATGGATATATTTTGAATGGAGCTGAGTTAGAAGGCATTGAGGTCTGTGCCTTATTTCTAGCTCAGAATTTTCTTTCTGTGTGAAAAAATGAAAAAAAAGCCAAACAACCACGCATTTATCTGCCTTTAATGCATGCATATTATTTGTCTTCCAGCTACATAAATGTTGAATTATTTAATAAACAGTATTACACTTAATAAGTTTGCAACCTTTTTTTAAATTTAATAGTAAGGAAATGATGAATACTAACAATCATATGGAAGAGGAAAAAGTAATATGTGAACTCATATGTTCTAATACTACTACTTTGAAAGCTGGGATTAAAAATGTTTTCACAGCTTTACAAATGTCAGTATCTGTAACTAATATGTTATTCTTAATGAATTTACATGAAATAATCATCGGTTTATGATACAATATTTAAAACCTAAATTGCAGGTAGCAAATTGTAGAGCCCTCACTTTAATTAAATAGGATACAACTTTTGGTGTTATAATGAGCTCTGACAAAACAACCATTATCTTGTCACATTCATAACTATCCAATTAAAACCAAAACCAGTATGTTTTTATTTTCTGTTGTTGTTGGTTATTATTGTTGTTATGATTATCATCATCATCATAATCATCATTACAATATTTTATTTTTTATATAAAGCTTTCAGTGGAAGTTGCTCACAAATATAGAATCATAGAATCATAGAATAGTTAGGGTTAGAAACGACCTGAAGGTCATCAGGTTCCAACCTCCCTGCCATGGGCAGGGACACCTCCCACTAAACCATGTCACCCAAGGCTCTCTCCAACCTGGCTTTGAACACCGCCAGGGATGGAGCATTCATCACTTCCTCAGCAACCCGTTCCAGTGCCTCACCAGCCTCACAGTAAAGAACTTCCTTCTTATATCCAATCTAAACTTCCCCTGTTTAAGTTTGAACCCGTTACCCCTTGTCCTATCACTATGGTCCCTAACGAAGAGTCCCTCCCCAGCATCCCTATAGGCCCCCTTCAGATACTGGAAGGCTGCTATGAGGTCTCCACGCAGCCCTCTCTTCTGCAGGCTGAACAGCCCCAATTTTCTCTTCAAAAATCCCACAATAAATGTATTCAGTCTGTGTTCTGTTGCACCAAAACAGATTTCTGAGATGCTGGACATAAGCAATACTGGGTTCTGATTTGTGTTCCTTGTATTATACATATATTTGTCATTAGAAATTCATTAGACAAAATGCATGCTTAGTAATACCAGCTCTGATAAGAACTGCGTCTTACCCTATTTCTCATTCTATTGAACCCATTGGTGTAATATAAAATCAGATCACAGTGTGTTTTTCCCCTCTATTATCTTGGATTCATTTCTGTGCAGGAGATAATTTTCAGTAAGTGAGAAGGAGAGCACTTAGACTGTGACTCAAAGCGTGACATGAGCTGACAACTGTGTTGCTCTGGAATATTCGCATAACAAGTTTAAACCTTACATGTGTGTATACAGCAGAAAACATAAATTATATTTCTTGAAGATGTATCTTCAACATTTGGAAATCGGTCAAAATAGAGCTCTGCACTTGCCGCCTCTGAGTGCATCAGGTGAAGAGCTTAAATTCATCAGGCCACCTGTTTTGTCAAGCATACTGTCTGGCATTCCCTACAAGCTATCTGTAGGTGGCACCCTGAGCAGAACATTGGAACAGCAAATCATGATGCAGAGTACCCTGGAAATCTGTAAAGTGAGGCATCAGCTTCATTTAATGTTTCTACCATGCTTTGGATATCTTAGGGGCTCTCAGCATAGGCACATGAATCACTGTATAAGAAAATGGAAAAATGGAGAAAGGTAAGAGGGAGAAAATGACATGAAGGAGAACACCAGCACATGTAGGATAATATGTAGTATGTTACACAAGCAGTACTCATATAACCCAATTCTGGCACATAAAATTGCTCTGAAGCTAATGCTATCACTAGATAGAATGATAGGACAGCTCTAAAGTGACTCTGACACGATCTGTACAGAGACTGTAGTGTTTTATAACAAGAAGAGACCCACTTCATTTGTTGTAACTGGTGGTAGAAAGATATCTTATAGTGCACCTAAATACTTAATAAAATCTGCTGGTGTTCACCTTTATTCTGTGAATATTAATGAAGGCATACTGCTGGGGGGTGCAAAGTGTTTACAAGAACAGTACTGATGCTATCAACAAAGCCATCAGTAGGAAAAGACACCATCTACAGTATTCCAGAAAAATGGTCATGCTCTAGAAGTCTATTTTTTGGTTATTAATTTTTTTCCCTCTAAAGTCTTTGGTTTTCAACTGTAGACAGAGTTAGGAACTATTAAATAAACCCCTTTGTACTTCACAATTAATGTAATCATTGAAAAAATGTTATTTAATAATTCTATAGAGTGTGGTAATTGACTGTGATCCCATGAAAATTTTGAACACTTTATTTATGTTTATGGAAAAAACTGTGAGTGCCTACATAATTCCTATATGCAAGGGTACTTAACAGAATAAATTATCAAGAGTTTTCTCATCAGCTATTTAACACTGAATTAGTTTTTAATTATCATTAATGCTTATTTTTTTCTTCTTTTAGATGAATCTCTGAAAACTCATCACCACCTGTAGTTGTGTGAAAAATTCTAAAGAAGACTCTTACTTGAGAATATCTGTACAGTATTTAGTTTTCATTAGAATTAACTGAAGAAACAATACTGTCAAAACATGAAGAGCAAATTAAATTAAAGAAGTTTTAAAGGGAGAGTGTCATCCTTAGAGAGGAATTTATGACCCCTAAATAAACCAGAATTTTTATTCTACATTAGTTTATAATGAGCTGTTTTGGTTAAATATTCAAAGGTCATGACTTTCGAGAAACTCTAAGGACTAGAAAAAGGACTAAGAAACGAGCTACTTGGGATTTATGTGCTTAATTATAGAATCATAGGATGGTTAGAGTTGGAAAGGACCTTAACAAGCAAATCAAAGATATGAATATCTAGTAGTGAGATGCCGAGACATATAACTGTATGAATGTTTGACACTAATGATGAATCCTTGATCTGAGTTGAATGAGTGGGTTTAATTAAGTGCATAGGTTTTTATATTTAATGCATAGGAAGAGCTATGTACTCCTAGAAGAAGCAGGTACACTTCATTTTACTCTTCATTTTCAGAGTATTATCCTGAGGAAGATACCATGCTAATAAAGTGATTAGATATCAGACTAGATTGGATCATGTCTGACCAACATGGGACAAGAGCTGAGTGAAAGTGTTCTCTAAAATGCTATCTGAAGCACCTGCAATTCATAAAACATGTCCATCTGTCTTGTGTCATTGTTCATACAAAATAGGAGGAAACCAGTATGACTCCTAAAGGTAAGGAATTTACTGAACAGAAAAAATAGCATTTCTTACTGGACCAGAAAGAGAAGTAGAGGTTTTGACTGAAAGTAATGATAGATCTTTATTCATACCTATTCCAGAGTCTTTTAGTTTAATATGCCAGGTGTGTGTATAGGAAAACATAGGAGGACGTGACTGCAAACCAGAATGTCTTTACACCAGGTAATTTCCTAACAAATCAACTGTAGAGCAACGTACTCTTCCTGTTTCTTTTTGCATCTTACAAAACTTCTGCACAATGTTTCGCATAGGTGGAAATACTCCCAGTTCCTGTGAACTGCCTCCAGTCTCGATGGTTAAACCTCCAGCAACAGAGGAAAGAACTGAATGTAGATGTTCTGTGTGCTCAGTGAGGTCTGAACACCACATTTGCCATACATACATATACAGCCTTCTCTGTATTTCATAGGCAAATTTCATAAGGAAATACAGAGAAGATAAAACCCTTCACAGGACTCAGGTGGAAGTATAATTGTCTAAGAGATTTGAATATAGCTTAGAATTTTGACCCTAAGAACTGTTAAAACTACACAAAGGTCAAAAAAGAATAAGCAGACAGCTGCTGAACAGGGAAATGCAGAACTAAAGTTTGATATACACAAATAAATGTCACTTATGTCCTGCTTCAAGTACCTCTCTGTTCTCACCAGTTCCTGCCCCAAGGCATATCATTACCTACTCCCCGATGTCAAAGTTTCCATTCATATTTCTGCAATTTTACTTTCCATTTGCTTTAACTGCTTTAAATTTGGCAAAATCACTTTAGGGATGAAAGTAAAATAATGCATATGAAATCAATTGGCATAACACATGGAAATGATGACACATTCCTCAGAGAGGATGAAGGTTAAGAGCTAAATTAAACTTTTCTCTCTTTCTCTTGTTGTGGTGACAGCAGGAAGGGAAGGCAGTGCCAACTACTGGATCAAAATCAATAACAGCATCTGTTATTGAGCTAGCCAGAATTTTGCCTGGATGTTTGAGGTTTTTTGTTTGTTTTGTTTGGTTCTGTTTGTTTATTTTTAATACAGAAAGATGAGGCATTTCTCCTGTAAGGTGAGGGAGAATCAAAGTACTCTCGGCATTCTGATATAATATCATAATTATGATTGACAATGAATTCCACATCTAGTAGATATAAAACCTTATTAAAATAAAATCAGAAAAGGAAGAAGACTTTTATTTATCACAGCAATATAAAAGACCCTTACCTGTACCTCCTTAGATTCCAGTTTATGTCTCTGTGCTGGTTTTGGCTGGGATAGAGTTAATTTTGTTCATAGCAACCCATATGGTAATATGTTTTGGATTTATGAGAAAAACAGTGCTGATAACACACAGTTGCTTTAGCTATTGCTAAGCAGTACTTAGACAAAGTCAAGGTCTTTTCTGCTTCTCACCTCACCAGCAAGTAGGCTGAGACTGCACATGAATTTGATAGGGGGCACAGCTGGAACAGCTGACCCCAACAGACCAAAGTGATATCCCACAGCATATTATGTGCTCAGCAAGAAAAGCTGGAGAAAGAAGCAGGAAGGGAGGACATTCGGAGTGGTAGTATTTTGTCCTTCTGAGTAGGTGTTAGGTCTGATGGAGCCTTGCTTTCTTGGAGATGGATTAACACCTGGCTGCTTATGGGAAGTAGTGAATTAATTCCTTGGTTTGCTTTGCTTGTGTGCATGGTTTTTGCTTTCCTTATTAAACCCACAAGTTTTCTCACTTTTCTGATTCTCTCCCCCATTCCGCTGAGGGGGAGTGAGTGAGCAGTTGTGTGGTGCTTAGTTTCTCGCTAGTGTTGAACCATGGAAATATGTGAAATATAGTGATCAGCAGGTCGAAGGAGGTGATCCTGCCCCTCTACTCTGCTCTCGTGAGACCTCACTTGGAGTACTGTGTACAGTTTTGGCATCCTCACACATAAAAAGGACATGGAGCTGTTGAAACAAGTCCAACGAAGGGCCACGAGGATGATCAGGGGACTGGAGCACCTCCCGTATGAAGATAGGCTGAGAAAGTTAGGGCTGTTCATCCTGAAGAAGAGAAGGCTGCTTGGACACCTCATAGAAGCCTTCCAGTATCTGAAGGGGGCCTATAGGAATGTTGGGGGAGCACTATTCATTAGGGACTGTAGTGAGAGGCCAAGGGGTAATGGGTTCAAACTTAAACAAGGGAAGTTTAGTTTGGATATGAGGAAGAAATTCTTTACTGTAAGGGTGGTGAGGCGCTGGAATGGGTTGCCCAAGGAAGTTGTGAATGCTCCATCGCTGGCGGCGTTTGAGGCGGGGTTGGACAGAGCCTTGGGTGGCATGGCTTAGTGTGAAGTGTCCCTGCCCATGGCAAGAGGGTTGGAACTAGATGATCTCAAGGCTCTTTCCAACCCTAACTATTCTATGATTCTATGATTGTTGCTTTTTAAGAGCTAGTTTAAGCATTTGATTCACCATGCCCAGGTTCTGATTCTCCTTACCAGTTCTGCCCAACTCATCACCTTTCCCAACAATCTGAATGCACCACTTTTAGTCCTTGCTGATAAGTTGAAGAAAAATTTGTAAAATACTGTTTGTTTGTTTTTTTTTTTTTTTCCTAAAGGACCAAAAATACATTGTTAATTTGGTCTCTAAACTTTTGCCATTCATTTGTTTTCAGTAGATATTTTTTAAAGTTTGATTGATAGCTGTTGCAGAGTTTCTTGTTGTGAGCAATCCAGCCTCTAACTTAACCTCACTCGAGTAGTGAGCTGAGGGCTACACAGGCTACTGAAAGGGTTAACAAAGGATGCTTACGTGCCGATATGAAGAGGATGTTGCCTTGGGAAAGCACCGCAATCAGGTTACCACAAAGGCACTGAGCACCGCATTCAGGTTGCCACAAAGGCACTGAGCAGGATGTCGGCGCCGGATCAGGTTACCACGGAGCAGGCCTTGCTTGCAAGGCAAGAGCCTGTTGCTATGGACGTTTCACAAGTTAACCAATCAGATAACGACTGTTCCAATACTTTGTAACTTTTCTATAAAAGGTGGTGCTTGCGTTTAATAAATTGTCAACGTTCGATCACATTGGTCGTTGCCGCGCTGTCCATGTTCTCCCGCCGCAGATAGCTCAGAAGTAAATTTATTAAGAAAGAAATAAAATTCCAAGTAATTGAGATTTCTGAACTGGAGTTTGAGGGCAGCTTTAATAGGAGGAGATGTGCGGGTCCATGTGGTAGGAAAGATGAGGAAAGACCAGAGAGGGGTAGAAGAGTAATAAGGAGGGTGGCAGTCTATCGTATCAGATAAATGTCTCTCCAGGCCTTCAGCTGGAAAATATTTTCCCTGAATTCAGTGTTCCTTTTTAATTCTAAAAAGTATGTGTTACAATTTGAACGTCTCTGTCCTTCTGCAATGCGAAGCTCATGGAGAAGTTAACAGCCACCTTACTGCTATATTTTACTCAATTAGTTCATATAATAAGGGAACTGAAACTCTTGTACAGATTTCAATTTGTTGATGACTTCAGGGGGAAACTACTATTTTTCTAAGAGGTGTTTTTTTTCTCATATTTTTTAATGCATAAAAATGATACAGTAGTGAGTATTAAAGTTACAAAGCAATCAAAAAGTAAGGAAAAACAGAATTAAAGGCTGCCTGTCTTATAGGAAAAAATAGCTTATAATAATATTATCATGCCGCATTGCATGATATTTATCTGCCTGGGGGCTGAATTATACTTGCAGGTGTAACCTTTACTTTCACATTTCCTAGACATTTTAATGATCATTTTTCAAGTTTTGTATTCTTTTAACTACATCGTTGTATAGACATACCCTTAATATGAACATATATAAAGCATAATTAATTCAGCTTTAGGCTACTTCCCATTTCACATTACAGTTACTCATCACTAAATTGCATTGCTGAGGTTCAGAATATTATCATAATCAGGAAAAGTAGTACTAGCATACCCTTGGAATAGGTAGATTGCTATACAGTCATAGCTTATCATAAGTTTTCACAAGGACACTTAATTTTTTTTTCAGTATTCCCAAAAAAACTTTATTTATTTCTAAACACGTTAAGTTTCTTCACTGCATGGTTTTGTTTTTATTTGTAAGTGGTTGATTAATTTATCATAGAGAATGTTAATTGCCATAGTTCAAGAATGCCATATATAAATGTTTTCTGTGGGGAAAAAATGTCTTTAAAATGTTGTTGGTATTTTTCATCACAATAACTGTAAACACAACATGGTAGCTGAACACAAAGACAATGCAACTAAGTACCATAGTCTTCTGTGATTATACTTCTTTTTTATTGCAAATCCTATATTCATTTGAATCTTTTCATCTTGTTCTTGGGAAAATGTTACAGTTTAGTAGGAAAAGACTTTAAATACATTTTATTCTCCATGCAGGTGATAAAGCTGAGAAAGTTTGCAGCACATCCAGTAGACAATCTTAAAACTTGCCATGGGTTCAGCAGTAGCAGACATTTTTCTCCTTCGTAGCAGCTGGTGCAGTGCTGTGTTTTCGACTTTCGGCCTGGGAACAGCGCTAACACTGATGTTTATAGTTACGGCTTAGAATGTTTTGGTCTGACCAAGGACTTTCTGAGTCTCATGCTCTGCCAGTGAGGAGGGGAAGCCGGGAGGAAGCAGAGACAGGACACCTGACCCAAACTGACCAAAGAGGGATTCCATGCCACAGCACGTCATGTCCAGGATGTAAAAATGGAGGGCAGAGACCAGGAAGGGTGGGGGGTGCAATGTTTGGTCGGGTTGGTGATTGGTGGTGAGCGATTGTATTCTTTCCTTGTATTTGCCTTGTCATTATTATTATTGGTGGTAGCAGTAGTAGTTTGTGTTATACCTCAGTTACTAAACTGTTCTTATCTCAACCTGTGGGAGTTGCATTCTTTTGATTCTCCTCCCCCCGGGACTGGGAGAAGAAAGGGGGGGAGTGAGTGAACGAACGGTGTGAGGAACTTAAACCACGACAAAACTGAATCAGCTATTTTCTGCATAAAATATTGTTTCTTATTTAAAACTTTATATGATTCATCTAGTTACCTGAGCAAATTAATAACTTTTATTTCATGCTAACTGCAAAGATTTGGGGGGAGAAGGTTGCCTCAAAGAGAAATAGATGTCTTTTTGAACACGAAAGAAATGTATAAAACATGTACAGAAGCATAATATAAATATGAATATAAAACATGTATAGAAGCGTAATACTGGCAGCATCTGAAACATATGTAGTTGTAAATTATATATGACTGTGCCTGAACATTTAACTTGGTCTTCATCAATAATGGGTAAATATCTTAAAAAGTTTTCACATCAGATGAACATAGTTTGTAAAATGAAAAGAGCAAATGTCAGTTTAAAAATGTTTTCCATAGAGTTTATTATTATTCAGTTAGGTGCAAATGAAGGAAAATATGATTTCTCTGGGATTTCCTTTCCTCCAAGGCATCAGAGCTTATGCTACTCTGTTGCTACTTAATAAGGAGAGATATCTAATTATGAATGTAGTTACACTGCACTTATGTTCTTTGTGAAACCATGCAGAATAAAATCCACATTTCCTGAACCCAGTACATTTTTTTTCTTTCACTAGCTTACTTTTTCCTCAAATAGCAAGAAACTAGCTATCACAAAGTAAAACTTGCTTTGTTCAAATTGCTGACCTTCCAGAACTTTGGGATAGAGTAACATGTATGTAGTTTTTTTCATTTTGGGAAATCTGTGTATTAAATTTGCCAGGCAACTGTAAAACTATGCTAACTGTAATGTAGGATTTGAAACTTTTTTACTTAACCACTGACCATCTGATTTATTCCTAATCATAATTCAGTACTTCATTCATTATGAGCTCATAATATATGCACGAAGAACTTTATACCTATTTTATTAGATATGGCTTTGTTATTAAAACGATACTTAAAAGCACCTCCTCTGAGGACCTGGTTCAGGTCCTGTTTGAGAGTAATGTATACAATTTGCTTAAATGATGTAATGACCAAAGGAACAGGAATAAAGGGAGAGGGAAGAATTATAGGAGAGAACTAATTTCTATTAATTTTTAGGAAACTGAGATAGCACCACTGTGCTGGTGATGTTAAAAAATGTTCTTAACTCCAGAGATTACTAAAGTTTCTAGTCACCATTACAAATTCTTATTAAATATTTGCCTTCTTCAGGACAAACTTCAAATTACTTTAGAAACAAAATTTTTTTGGATGTACAAACCAGATTTGTTATTGTGGAACTGGTCTCCGCAGACTTCTCCATCACTGGAGAGAGAAGGAACCTCATTCAAGGGCTATTCAGGCATTTAATTTCAAATGCTCTGGAACCCTCTCTGAACAACTGATTTCTCTCCACTAATCATAGAGGAATTTTAAGGCAGCAAGCTTGTCTAGTCAATTTTTGTGGATGCCCCTCTTTTCTCCTCAAGATAAAAGTAAGGATAGATCTGAAAAAGATTTCAGCATTTCAGTACTAAACATTGTAGTACATTGAGACCTAAGAGCAGCCGCCTAGTCCCTAAAGAAGCCTGTGAGAAATTTTGAAAGTGGTTTTTAGAAATCTGGAGAGGGACTTTTTCTTCTTCACATAGTGAAAATTGGAACAGGTTGCTCAGAGAAGTTGTGGATGCCCTATCCCTGGCAGTGTTCAAGGCCGGGTTGGATTGGGCTTTAAGCAACCTAGTGGAAGGTGTCTCTGTCCATGGCAGGGGATTGGAACTAGCTGATCTTTAAAGTCCCTTCCAACCCAAACCATTCTACGATTCTATGAAAATTCTATGAAAATTCTTTGTGTGTTTGTGAATGCCTTGGGTTCTGCAATGGATTATTAAGTGTAGGCATGATAGCATATTCAGGTTAGTTTTCAGTACACAACAGGCTTTATCCAATATGGGATTCACAAAGCTCTGTGCATAAAGTAGAATAAGACTCTGTAGCAGTCTTGCTGCAAAGAAAAAACTTAGCTGAAATTTGATGCTGCCTTCATGTACCCAGGACAGGTTATGTACAGAGCCACCATAATGCATAAAATCCCTCTGATCCACAAAGCTAGTTTAACAACATTTGAAATACATTCACAGTTATGTGTTAGTTTGGACATCCTAAGGCAGTGGAGATATTATTTCCAGCCCTGTGCTTTTACTTGAATCTTGGACACCAGTTTATACTCTGGATTCATGATGTAGTGTGAAAGTAGGTTATACCTATGGACTCATTTTCTTGTGATGCTAGTAAACCTCAGGATTTTTTCTTTTCTTGAAAGAGAGAGCCCCCTCCTACTACCCAGCTAGCTTTTCTTCAGGGATTCCTTTCCTGTGGTGCTCTGGAGCATGTGCCAGTTTGGATTCAGCCTTCCTTTAAACTCCGATGAACTGAGAAGAGTTCAGAGAGCAATAAAAAGATCAAAGTATTGTAAGGGGTGATTTATAAAGAAAGATTAAAAAAGATAAATATCTACTGATTGACTAACTGATCACTAAGTCATGTTATGATAGGTCTATAAATATTTGAAGGCCAGGATAGATTGAGATTATTGTACCTGAAGCATATTTATGTATGTGCGCATTATCAAGTATCCTTTAAATTCTCTTCAAAACCAGTATGCTTCACTATGATCTTCAGCCCATTGTTTAAGCCTCTTTTCTGTCTGTATGATTTTATGAAGATTTAAAACTCTGCTTAAAATCTCAGCCACAAGTTTCACCTCATACACTGGTAGTTCTTACTTCTCCCTAGCTGACCTTCTGTCCTTCCTGGGGTTTTGAAAGTGTCTTATAAACCCTCTCGTATTTGTAAGAACATTAATGTATCTTATTTTCCTGACAACATGCAATTATTTTTGTTTAGCATTTAGCTTTTCTGGAGATATTTGTTTAAACTCGTGTTAGAAAAAAACTAATTATTTTTTATTTCTTCACTTCGGCTACTACACTATACTATGGGTAGTTGCTCTGTTTACAGCTGATTAAATTACAGCAGTTAAATTTCTTCCTAGCAGCTGGTGTTTTGGCTTTAGTATGAGATCAATGCTGATAACACACCAAAGTTTTAGTTGTTTCTAAGTTGCACTTACCCTGATCAAGGACTTTTCGGTCTCTCATGCTCTGCCAGTGAGGAGGGGCACAAGAAACTCATTCTCCACAGATGACAGTTAAATGTACTTGATTTGGTGGCAGTATGAGGAAAGATGAGGAAATAAAGAGATGCAGACTGGAGGGTGATAGGAAGCTGATCTATTTTGTGAGCAAGGACAGTTTTTAGTAAGATAATTTGTGAACGGTGGCATTTCGAAATGTGTTTTTCCATGTTAAAGAAAATAGTATGTGTTGTGTGCGTAAGAATGTTATAAAATGTTAACAAAACACCTTTTCTGTTGTATTTCCCTCTTGATAGTCAAAAGTTATACAATAGATAGAATTATGTAATGTTCTAGATCTAGGAATCTTGGCACCTGGACCAGATCAGTTCCAGATCTGGGAATCTTCTCCCAAGATCATCCTTTGAAAGTCATCTTTTGCTCTGTTCCTTTGTGTGTATCCTCCTACTCTTTATTCATAGTCTTCACTTTGCTGGCTACATCCCCTGACAGCTTTTGCTTGAAGGTAACTATGAAGAAATTTCATCTGAAATTTCACCCATCTTTGACAGCTTTGGATTGTTGCTTCACTTTCAGGAAGGCAACGCACACGACCATAAGGTAATGGTTAATTATAGCTATTTTTCAGTCTAAGAATTGGTCTATTGTCTTCTCATACTTGGGTTGCTCTTTGTTTGTTCGTTTTGGTTTTGGTTTTGTTGTTTCGTTTTTTTGTTTTTTTTTTTTTGCCTCCTGGTTCCCTTGAAGATCTCTGTTTGAGATAAAGGTATCGGTCTTTACTTATCAAGCTAATAAAGCTCATTTGAGTACTTCTCTAGAGTGGATCTGTGTTCCTCTCACCAGCTCTAGACACCTTAGGTTCAAGTATCATTACCTTAATCTTCCTGTATGGAGACAGATGAATATGTAAGTCATCAAGGACACAGGTGGTTTGTCATCTACTGGTGTTCTAATTTCTTCATAGCAGCTAGTATGGGGCTATGTTGTGGCTTTTGATTAAAACAGTGTTGATAATAGAGATATGTTTTAGTTACTGCTGAGCAGTGCTTACACCGAGACAAGAGCTTTTCTGCTTCTCACACTGCCCAGCCAGTGAGCAGGCTGGGAATGCAGAAAAAGAGTTTGAGAGGGCATGCCTCTGGGACAGCTGACCCCAACTGATCAAAGGGACATTCCATACCATAACACATGATACCACTCTCAGCAATATAAAGCTGGGAGAAGAAGAAGGAAGGGGAGTCACACACATTCAGATTGGTGACGTTTGCCTTTCCATGCAACTCTTACACGTGATGAGCCCTACTCTCCTGGAGACGGATGAACACCTGCCTGATGATGGGAGAAGGTGAATGAATTCCCTGCTTTGTTTTCATAGAATCATAGAATAGTTAGGATTGGAAAGGACCTTAAGATCATCTAGTTCCAATTCCCCTGCCATGGGAAGGGACACCTCCCACTAAACCATGCCATCCAAGGCTATGTCCAACCCTGCCTTGAACGCCACCAGGGATGAAGCATTCACAACTTCCTTGGGCAACCCATTTCAGGGCCTCACCACCCTTACAGTAAAGAGCTTCTTCCTCGGATCCAATCTAAACTTCCCCTGTTTAAGTCTGAACCTGTTACACCTTGTCCTCTCACTACAGTCCCTAATGAAGAGTCCCTCCCCAGCATCCCTATAGGCCCCCTTCAGATATTGGAAGGCTGATATGCGGTGTCCAAGCAGCCTTCTCTTCTCCAGGATGAACAGCCCAAACTTTCTCAGCCTATCTTCATACGAGAAGTGCTCCAGTCCCCTGATTGTCCTCGTGGCCCTCCTCTGCACTTGTTCCAACACTTCCATGTCCTTTTGATGTTGAGGACACCAGAACTGCACACAATACTCCAAGGGAGGTTTCACGAGAGCAGAGTAGAGGGGCAGGATCACCTCCCTCGACCTGCTGGTCACACTCCTTTTGATGCAGCCCAGGATACGCTTGGCTTTCTAGACTGCAAGCGCACACTGCCGGCTCATGTTCATTATTTCATCAACCCACACCCCCAAGTCCTTCTCCACAGGGCTGCTCTGAATCTCTTCCCTGCCCATCCTGCAGCTGTGCCTGGCATTGCTCCGACCCAGGTGGAGGACCTTGCACTTGGCATGGTTAAACTTCATCAGGTTGGCATCAGCCCACCTCACAAGCGTGTCAAGGTGCCTCTGCATGGCATTCTTTCCTTCCAGCGTATCAACCGAACCACACAGCTTGGTGTCATCGGCAAACTTGCTGAGGGCGCACTCAATCCCACTGTCCATGTCACCCACAAAGATGTTGAACAAGACCTGTCCCAACACCGATCCCTGGGGGACACCACTCGTTACTGGTCTCCAGCTGGATATTGAGCCATTGACCACAACTCTTTGTGTGTGGCCATCCAGCCAGTTCTTTATCCACTGAGTGGTCCACGTATGAAATTGATGTCTCTCCAACTTAGAGAGAAGGATGTCATGGGAGACAGTGTCAAACGCTTTGCACAAGTCCAGGTAGATGACATCAGCTGCTCTACCCCTGTCCATCAGTTCCATAGCCCCTTCATAGAAGGCCACCAAATGGGTCAGGCAGGATTTCCCCTTAGTGAAGCCATGCTGGCTGCCACCAACCACCTTGTTGTTTTTCATGTGCCTCAGCATGCCTTCCAGGAGAATCCGCTCCAAGACTTTGCCAGGCACAGAGGTGAGACTGACTGATCTGTAGTTCCCTGGCTCAACCTTTTTCCCCTTCTTGAAAATGGGGGTTATATTACCCTTTTTCCAGTCATCGGGAACTTCACCTGACTGCCATGATTTTTCAAATATGATGGACAGTGGCTTAGCAACTTCATTTGCTAGCTCCTTCAGGACCCGCGGATGGATTTCATCCGGTCCCATAGACTTGTATGCTTTCAGGTTTCTAAGATGGTCTCGAACCACATCCTCTCCTACAGTGGTCCCAGCGTCTTCATTCTCACTGTCCCTGCATCTGCTTTAAAAGACTTGGGTGGTATGGTAAGAGCATTTGCTGGTGAAGACTGAGGCAAAGAAGTCATTAAGAACCTCAGCCTTCTCTAAATCCAGGGTAGCCAGTTCTCCTGAGAGCTTCTGGAGAGGGCCCACATTGTCCCTAGCCTGCCTTTTATTTGCAATGTACCTTGCATGCACAACTTTTGCTTTACCTATTAAACTGTCTTTATCTCAGTTGATGAGTTTTTTCATTTTACCCTTCAGATTCTCTCTCCCATTCTGCTTAGGGGACTAAGTGAGTGACTGTGTAGTACTTAGTTGCCAGCTGTGGTTAAACCACAACAACTGGTAATACTGGGGTATGGAACTGACAAGAAACATCAAATCACAGAACTCTTGAGGTTGAAAGGGACCTCAGGAGATCATCTACTCCAACCAGTTTGCTCAAGCAGGACCTCTTAGAGGCGGTTGCCCAGGACTTGCACTCCAAGCCTTCTCAAAGCTCTCTCAGCCTTTCTTCCTAGAAGGGGTGCTCCAGGCACTTAATTATCCTTGTGACCATTTGTTGAACTCTGTCCAGTATATCCATGTCTCCCTTGTACTGGGGAACCCAGAACCGGACACGCTACTCCAGATATGACTTCACCAGTGCTGTCTAGAGGGGAAAAGTAGAAGGGTCTAAAAAAACACCATGCACCTTTTGGAGGTAACTAAAGTTACTATGGAATGAATTTTAGCTTGGAAACTTAAAATACCTTGTTTTTTCTACTCCTACTGCAGTTCAGCAGTGTAGTGAATGTGGATCTTTAGCTAATAAATATCGGAAGCAGAATTCAGAAGCTAAATTAGTAAATGAACCTGATTTTGTTCACTTTTTCTTTAAGAGGCACAAAGGCACGTTTTCCCATGTTTAATCCTTCAGATGCCTAGAAAATGACTTACTAGAGTGAACAAAATTGCTTCTGCCTTGTTAGGAAAAAAAAAATTAACACAGATTTACCATTGAAGAAAATGCAGAATATTCATTTGAAATATCCAGTTCCTAAAGTTCCTGGGGTAGAAAAAGCTCAGTAGATGGTATCAGATGTGTCCAAGATCACACAACAGTGTTTACCTTAGCACATAAAAAAAAAAAAAAAAAAAAAAAAAAAAAAAAACAAAAAACAAAACAAACCAAATCTAAATGGTAATGTAGTCCCTTGTTCAAAATCCAGAGAGTAGAAAAAGTAGATTAGGTCTCTTCTAAGTATATGGAGATTCAAAGTCATGGTTTTCTTCTAGAAATTTTCTGAAGTATGAGTGAGAAAGTCTCTTACTGCTGACTGAAATTCTGTGATTTTCCTGCAGGAAGATCAAAATTAACCATGCCACAGATGCAGATAATTTGGAGATTAGGGATCTAGCTCTGAATGGAGAATCGCAGGTGTTGTCCCTTTCTTTTCAGATCATAGTTAACAAGATAAAAGGACTATTAGCCAAAATTTTATGGGTTTACTCTAGGGTAATCACTTAGGTTTTTCCCAGATGTAAGATAGATATACACAGGGTGATTCATCCAATCTTGAAGTAAGTGCATAAAACAGACTAAAGGAATCTAACTCTGGATACAGCCTTCTCCCACAGAGAGCTCAGAAGACTACGTTATAACAGATATTTTACTTTTAAATGTCTGAAGCAAGACAAAATTAATTCTAAATTCAGCTATTTTTTACAGTAAATATAGTGAAATAAGCAATTCTGTAGAACATTTTTTTTTTTATATCCAGAAATAAGTAATTAAACTATGTGAGATGAACAATGTCACGACAGTACTTATTTCCATAGCCTGAGAGAACTGAGATGGGAGTCAAGGTTAATTAACTCAGATGTAGACAGTTATTTCATAGACATCTATATTATTTTTTTTTGTGATTTATTCTGCCCTGCAAGACTTGTGACTTAGCAAGAGCTTGTGTTTTAATCTAGCAGAGTTCAGAATAGTAATGATCATAGTTATGTAAATGCTATTGAATACTATATAGTTTTAGAAGGTTTAACACACCTGTTGAGTAACATGATGTTAATTGGATCTCTTTAATTTCTGTCTGTGAAGATTATTTTGTGAAATTACATACAAACTTGACATTTGTGCTGATCAGCTCCTCTAAAGACATTATTTATGTCGATACCTTCAGTGAATAGTGATCTCCTCTACAGCATGATGGGTCTAGAAGCTTATTTGTACTTCTCCATAGTGACAGGACGAAACATGATGAGTTCACTAATTGCAGTTTTATTCAGCCTGTTGCTACTGACAAGAAATAATTAAACCCTGTATTATAATGCTTCCATTTTCTCATCTCATAGATACTGGCTTGTATATGATGATCATCTAATTTACTTTTACTGGTACTTTTTTGCTGATAACTTTCTGCTGCTTAAGGTTTGCTTGTTTGTTTCTGAAAATAATGGTAAATATGTATAAGGATTTAAATATTAGGACTTAAATCTTAGGCTAAGCAGCTCTCAAGGGCTGACTGGATAAAACTTGGTGTCAAAAATATTTTGTTTGTGATCCCCAGAGTGAAATCAAGATGCAAGCGAGGCCAAGTACTACAATTGGTCAAATTGTTTATTATAAAAAGATGATCATTATAAAAATATAGCAATAGGACAAGTCAGAAAAAAAGATAGATATTAAGTAAGCATTCAGAATGCAGAGACAGTCATCACTGCGGATCCAGAAGCGTCCTGAGGGTCCATAGTCCTCATCTTTGGTTGTGAGTGGCCACAGAGGTGATTACCATTTCCCCTTTTATTATGTGTTCGGGGAAGTATCTCTGTTCTTAATGTCATATACTGCACATTCCTGGTGAATCATGTGCATCCAGTTGGTCAGCTGGTCTTGCAGCGAGGTCTTCAAATGCACATGTCCATCAGCAATCTTTGAGAAAATGGACCTTAGCTCTTCACACCAGCTGTTGAGACAGTGGACAGTGGGGTTTGATTTCAGTTCAGTCTCTCACAGCAGCACCACAGAAGATGAAAATGCTGAGATGAATTTCTGAGAGACCTAGAGATGAGGTCCTGAACCCCTAACCATTTAAAAAGGAAAGACTAGATTAAGTATCAGGTAGAAATTCCTGAGATGGAGGAAATCTGGAAGATTATAACTTCTGTCAACAGGAAAAGCTGCCTTCTCCTCTCACAGATATTCAGCTCCATAGGTTCTGTGACCTGGTAGCAAAAGAGGATGTAGAAGCTATATCTGAACTGTCTCTAAGAGTCAGATGAGAAATGATAACTGAAATTAGTTTGAGAAAACCCCATTTGCCAACCTGACTTTTGTCTAAGGAAGTTTGCGGCTATCCCCAGGTGCTCAGGATGGGAATGTTGCAGAGAAGCTTCTAAAGCTCACCTGGGCTTCCAGTACCTAATTGGATAAGAAATCTGGAGAAAGAACTCTTATAAGGGCATGTAACGATAGGATGAGGGGGAATGAATGTCTTGAAACTGATAAAGGGTAGATTTAGATTAGACATTAGGAAAAAATTCCTTGCTGGGTGGTGAGGCTCTGGCACAGGTTGACCAGAGAAGTGGTGGATGCCCCATCCCTGGCAGTGTTCAAGGCCAGATTGGATGGGGCTTTGAGCAACCTGATTTAGCGGAAGGTGTCCCTGCCCATGGCAAAGGGGTTGAAACTAGATGATCTTTAAGGTCCTTTCTAACCTTAAGCATTCTACGATTGTATGATTATCAGCCCTGCAGCTTATCCATGTAGGTGTAACCAAAGCAATAATTTAGCTCTAGGTGAAAATGATTAATGTTCTGGTTGTGGTTAATCAGAGTTGACTGTATGCAAATGAACCACAGAGACCTGATTTTTAAATGTATTTTAAAGAGCTGTGTCAGAGGGATTCATGTGAACCTTATGAGTAAACCCAGGCAACTTTATAATGGCCCTACATACACAGCAGCTGATCACAAGAATTTAAAATTATTTCATTTAGTCTATAGTATACTTCAATGTATTGGTTTCAACTAAAATTAATGTAAGGACATTCTAAATTAAAAAAAAAAAAAAAAAAGGCGGAAAATTAAAAGGATATAGACTTTCAGTATGTGCTTTTTCTAGCCAAAAGTAATCACTCTAAATTTAGTTGACCTGTATGGCACAAAATAAGGTTGAGGACAACTGATTTCATACTTAACCATATTTTACCGCTTGTAGTCAACTGAGAAATTGTGTGCGACTGATGTTATTGAACCATATGACAGATAAAATGAATAAAACAAACAAAAAAAAAGTTCTAAACACAGATTTATTTTGTTTGTTTGTTTCTTAGGCAGGATGAATGTACCTTCTTATTAAATGGAAAAAAAAGTGGGGGGAGGAAAAGGAAAAAGAGAAAGAAAGAAAAAGAAAGCAAACACTAGCAAAAAAATGCCTAGCCCCAAACTCAATGTGAAATAGATTTTCATATTTTTTTTCAGAGTATAATATGCTTGTAAATTTAACTGGCTGGGAAATGAGAGCTTGATCAGGAAAAAAAGAATACTAAACCAACCAAACCAAAAACCTTCTATGTATCTTGATAACTGGTTTCTGACAGAAATCCCTAAAGATTAGAAAAAAATTGTTCTCCAAGTGGAGAAAGGTTTCCAAGACCTTCTTGAGGTAAACCTACCCACCAGCTATTTCTAGAGTTGGAGAACCCAAGCTTACTAAACATAATAGATCTGATCGAAACCGTGTAAATTCTTGCATGCATCTTTCAGATGTATGATCTTTCTTAACTCTTGCTAATTGCTGTTGAGTTTCAAGATGCCATGTGAAGCCTGTCTGAATTTTAGGTACTACTACCACTAAATTAATTATAAAGGGCTTCCTTTTGACCAAGAATCAAGAAACAATAAATGATGATAAAGTAAGAAAATGTATTACCAATATTTATAACTTAAATATTACCACATATATTACTTAAAGAATTATAGATCAGTCAAGCCAGTTTCAACCTCTAAATCAAAACTTTACTAGATCTTCCTTAGCACAAATTATGTTAATAGTTGTTTCGTACAGGTTATGTTTCCTATTCCATGTTGTTAATGAGAAGCAGTGAATTTTCAAGACTTTTAACCTAGGCTAGTTGTGAGTGTACGCTATCATGGAGCTGGTGCCCTAAAGTTAGTGCCAATAACTGTGGCCCTTGATTGCTGTTAGTCACTGAAGCTGTGAATAGGGCCAAGGATGCTGGAGTCTAGGTCAGCACCTTCTTTCTTCTCCTACCCCTAACTCAAAATCTCCTTTTGTAAGGTGTTTGAATCTCTACAGCTCCTATCCTTTGGCTCTGTCTCTCGACTACACACCATACAATGATGGAGGTTTTACTTTCCCAGGCCAACAGGTGTCACAGCCTGCTACTCCTTTTCCTACAGCAAAAGCAATCTTTTCCCAGTTCTTGAGGATTTAAATGATTTAAACCATGACTTCACTTTGAATTCCCTTCACTTTTTTGTCTAAGAGGAAAATCTATAGTTACTGCGACCCTCACAATGTAAACAACAAATATAAATTGCACATTACATGTATCGTCCTTTGGAACATCTTGCATTTGAAAAGATCCTGCCTAAAATCTTACAAAAAGAGCAACACACTTCAATTATTTAGTTCTAGAAATAAATATCAATAGTAGATATGAAAGCATATGTTAACCTTGCTGATTTCATTTTCAATATTAGTTTGAATATATGCAGCAAAGGGTACAGATATACCTAATATATTTCTTAAAAAAAAAAGATTATAATAATGGAAAACATTTGATAACATTCAAAAAGGTGATGTAATCACATTTTACATTGGTCTCAATCTCAATTGCAGTAAGCTTGTACTCTAGTTTCTTGGATGGAGTATTTGGTATTATCCTTTTATACCTGCTGTCATTCACAGCAGAAATAGAAGTAACTTCCTTATCCTAATCAATTTGCCTGAGCAATCGATTTTGCATGAACAATCAGTAGATAGCTCATTAATGTTCCTTTAGAGCAAAGATGCTCACCAGGGATGCCAGAGACCTACGTATCTGTTCTTATACATGCAAGAAATAAATGCTATTGAAGGAATATATAAGAACTGTGCATAGTTGAATACACATAAAGGAATGATAAATCTATAATCTTGCCTCACAGAAGCTCTTTTTTCAGAATTCCATTTATTATAAAAATAGCAAAATGCATTTCCAAACTGTAATTACCTTCTCCCCAAATTTATTTTTTTTTTAGTGATTTAAATTTAGTTAACATCAATATCTTATAACGGATGTTCCCTTTGAAATTTCATTAGGAAATTTCCTCTGTTTTTCCTTGCTCTAAAGAAGGTCATGTTTCCACTGATCTCTGTTGTTTTGGCTGAACAATAGGTGTACATGTTAGAAGTTCTAGCTAGATTCTGCTTCTGTGGAGGCCCCATTGAAATTAGCTGCAAAATCTCCCACTGTTTTTCAGTAAGAGAAGAAATATCCTCCTTAGTGTCACAGATAGCAACAACATGATGGATCAAACACCACAGGAGTCTATTTTGCTAGAATTCAGAAAAGAGCAGCAAAGTCCATTTTGTCTGCCTAGGAGTGAGTTGTAGCACAGAAAAGATGTCAATGCATGTACTCATGAGACATGCTTACTTTCTTAACCGTTAGTATTTTCAGACAAAAATATTAGTAACATTCAGTGAGTTTCCACATGTAAATAACTAGAAACAGAAAAATTTTTACCTATGCTATATATTTAAGGAATGTCTTTACATAATGATGTGGAGATCCCAGCATTAAATTGTCTGATCTTATTCTCCTATTGTGAGCTGTGACTGAAAGAGCAAATAAGGGCAGAATGAACATTATTGAAGGAATAACATATTGTCTTTCTTTCTGATGACTGGGAGAACATTTCTGAACTATGGACACATAGTTCTGAAGATATTGTTTTTTTAAGGGGAAGTTGAAAGAAAACCTGTCTCAGTGCTCCAGAAGAAAAGATCATTAGAAAATGTATTGTACTTAGGAACTGAAGAACCTTAATCTATTTAGATCATTGAAGAAAATTTTAAGGAGTGATTAGATCACACTCTACAGTTAGTTAGCTAAGAAATTGATTTTTTTCATGATAGAGACCTCTTCAGTCTAATAAATACAGCTGAAAGTGTAAGTCATTAAAGATGTATAAACTCAAAATTCATAGTAGAAATAACACAGTTATTGATTTTTACCTCATTTAAAGTTCAGCATCAAAGTTTTCAGCTCAAATTTGGATGTTCTGAAAGTCCTGACATAGTTAAAACTGGAATTAATTAAAGGAAATCATATGAATTATGATTCAGGAATATCTGCTACTTGTCTCAACCTTAGAGGTAGAGACAGGGAAAAGATCTCAGGAAGAACCTCATGAGGCTTAAAAAGAGGGAAAAATGAAAACGTGAAATCATTGGGTTATGCTTAGGTTGGTGATCATGAGATGACATAAAAATAGCGGTGGTCAGTAGTGATATAAAAAATAATTTCAACTGGGCTGCTATGTTCTCTCACCCATTTCTCTCTCTTGAGAATGTACTACCATGGAGGTCTGAAAAGACAAACAATTAATTTCTTTCCTTCAAGCAATGAGCAGAGGGTGCAGCTACCCTTGGCTATGGTTTGCCATTGATGTGTGGAGGAACACATGCATGTTTCTGAGGGTTAATGCAGTTTAGATCTGTGTCATGACATCTGACCTCCAGACAAGATTGTGTTCCCTGACCTATGCTGATTACCAGCATCAATGAATCTAAATGTCTCCACTGACATCTTATCTTTAAAACCCGGTTATCTTAAGTAGAATGTCCGAATTTTGCTTAGCTCCTTCCTTACATGTTCTCACAACTTCTTCAGTCAGAGACAAATTAGAAACCTTTAAATGCTTTAACCAGAGCTAGATGCCTAAGCAAGGAGAGATGACTGCAGCTTAAATGGCAAACATTCAAATTTGGAAACTCAGATGTTTGGTTGTGATATCAAGACCTAGAGAATCATCAGCATCAGATTTCTTTTATCTTCACTAATATATGATACCCAAAAGGCAAAGACATAATGTTATTTTTCTCTCCATTATTCAAAATATTTTAATGAGGTGTTACTTTCTGTTCTGCTTCATAGGCACTTAGGCATTTTCAGCTTCAGAATTTTATATACTGCGCTCCAAATGTAATCTCTTTCAACTTTCCATTTGAACTTTCAGTTTCAAGTATTCATGGACGAAGTCATCAACACTTTACTCTGATCTCCCTTCCATTGCTTTTGATAGGTAAAAGCACTCTCTCCAGCAGCATGGCTGTAAAATCTGCTGCCTCACAGGTATAGTTCCCACATACAGTCAAGCAGCATCCTTGCAGAATGGTTAGTTGCCATGAGCAAATCATGTCCTTTAAGATACCCCTACTGATTGAGAGTAGTACTCACTGATATTTCCTACTGGGATATTTCTAGATTTTTTTTTATTTTTCCTTAGCAGTCCAGTGTTGTAATGTATAGGCACTAAAAGAAGACAGAAAATAGAAGTCCCTGTAAAAGGAACAAAAACATTTGTAGTCCTGCTGTGGCGAGATGATGAAAGATCCTCAAGTACAAAGGGACAAGTGGTGAACCCCCGTTATTCATCCAGCTACTGTCTCAATTTACTCTCCCCCAGATACTTTTAAAAAAATATTTCTTGGGGATTCAGTTGTGAACCAGAATTTATCTTGTGGAACAATGTATCCATATGTTTTATTAAACAGCAAAAGCAAGACAACTCGGAATGCAAAAATTCAGTCAATCAGAATATCAAAGGGGTTAAAAGCTGACCTTCAGTGTTTGCATGAACAATTTTGTGACGAAAAGTCACTTGGGCACACATGGTCCTTCATTTGATGCACTTAAGCCTGGAAGATATGATGCAGGATTAACAGCAGACATGTGCTTTTCTGGTCAAGCACCTGAGGGCCAGATGGGATACACTAAGTCATGAACATTGCATCCAAGCCTATGCTTAAGCAACTGAATCCACACTTAGACCTTCATTGGATATAATAAAAATTCAGAAACCTCTCTCACATGAAAACTTTAAAATGTAGATGCCAAAATTAACATGTCTACAGTCTACAGTCTGGTTCTAAAGCCAGGCTGAGTCTTGGTTGCACAAACTTTAGTGTCAAGAGTAATTTGAAGTGATCAGTGGTATTTCACACAGCTTTCAGTCAATACTACAGAAGAAGCAGGTATCTTTCAAATCTTTGGTTGTATCTATCCTTTCTATGTGACTGACCTGAATACCCTGGAATCTCAAACTAGGAGGCTATGTTCTGTCAGCTGCATTCTGTGGTGTACCCCAGGCATCAATACTGGGCTCAGTCTTGTTTAACATCTTCATTAATGATCTGGATGATGTGGCAGAGTTCTCCCTCAGCAAGTTTGATGATGACACAAAACTGGAAGGAGTCACTGATACTGCCATCTGGGGGTACCTCAACAGGCTGGTGAAATGAGTTGACAGGAACCTCATGAAGTTCAGCAAGGGGAAGTGTGAAGTCCTGCACCTGGGGAGGAACAGTGTATCAATATACACTGGGAATCGTCTAGCTGGAGAGTGGCTTGGCAGAAAACGACCTGGCAGCACTGGTGGCCAATAAGTAGAGCATGTGCCAACCATATGCCCTTGTCACAAAGAAAGCTAATTGGCTGCATTAGGAGGAGTGTTGCCAGCAGGTTGAGGTGACATTTCCTTCTACTCTAATCAGCCCTAAAGACACAACACCTGGAGTGCTATGTCTGGCTCTGGGCTCCCCAGCAGAAGAGGTACACCAGCATATTGGAGAAAGTCTAACAAAGGGTCACAAGGATGATGGAGGGTCTGGAGCATCTCTCCTATGAGGAAAAGCTGAGAGAGCTGGGACTTCAGTTTAGAGAAGAGAAAGCTCAGAGGGAATATTATCAGTGTATATAAATACCTGAAGATAGTGTTCATAGAGGACACACTCAGGCTCTTTTCAGTGGTGTCCAACATCAGGACGACAGGCGATGGGCACAACCTGAAACAAAGGAGGTTCTGGCTGAACATCAGGAAATACTTTTTCACTGTGGGAGTGTTTAAGCATAGGTTGCCTAGGGATTTTGTGGAATCTCATTCCACAGAGCTATTTAAAAGTTGTCTGGATTTCATCCTGAGCAACTGGCTCTAAGTGGCCTGCTTGAGCAGGTTGTTTGGATCAGGTGATCCTTCCAACCTCAACTATTCTGTGATTTTGAGAACTGTGTTTAAAATATATTTCCAGTTTTATACTGTACATCCATTTGCTAACTGTATTTTTCCATGTCCAGGTTTGAGTTGCCGCTGATTAAAAATTAACAGAAAAGTGACTACATTCCTAAGTTCAAACAAGAGAGAATTCTGTGATTCCAATCGAGAAGTAGGAGTCTTGTTTGCATATTTATCTTTCTCCATTGATGTGAAAGATGCAGCATGAAGGATATACACCAAATCCTGTGAGAACATCAGTACCTAGAATCTATGAATTAGAGATTAAAACATAAAATATAAATTTTATGTAAATTTGAGCGTAGGAACTGATTTCTCAAAGTACATTTGACATTTTATGCTGATTTTCTAACTTTATTTTTTTTTTTTTCTGTATTATCTGGAAGCATCATTGTGCTTGACCTTGAAGAAAAAAAATGAAAACAAAAATAACCTTACAAAAAAAATGCAAGATACAGGTAGAATTGTTTCATTTTTTCTTTTTTAGAATACGACTTGCTGATGTATAGGTAACACTGATGAAAATAATTCTACTTTAAAGAAGGAAAGTAAGGGACATATTATATGATAAGTATCAAAATTTTACAGAGAATGTTCTTCTGACCTTGAGAAATAACATTATTTGTTACTATAAAGTTGCTGGCAGAAATACTTACACGGCAGCTTGAATTTTACAGTTCCAGAATAATTATTTGGAGCTCAGTATATGTTCTTTTTCTACTTTACTGACAATTAATATGTTAAATAAACTCTAACCTTATTTGGAAATCTAATTAATTAAGTGCTATCGTAGTGATCTTGCAGCCATATACAGGGTGAAAATGCATTGAGAGTTCTGCTTAGATTTTTCTAAAATATTGTAAGATTCCTTTTTCTTATATCACAAGAAATACTTGTGTATGCCCCATCACTAGAGGTGTTCAAGATCAGATTGGATAGTGTATTCAGCGACCTGGTCTAATGGAAAGTGTTCTTGGCCCTGGCAGTGGGATTGGAACTAGATGATTTCTAAGGTACCTTCCAAACCAAATCATTCTATGATTCGGTGATTCTATCTATGATTCTATGAAATGAACTCATTCACATAACAACAGCACTCATTCATGAACATTATTGATATTGTAAGAGAAATATTGTGCTCTGGATATTAATATAAACTCTTTGATATGTTTTATTTTTATCTTGGATGTTTTATGAATTCTCAAGTACTTCATTTATCATTTCAGAAGTACCTTATTAATTATTTCTACTCCTGGAGACAGTCCTTAAAAATTACAATATTTTGTGGAAGCCTAAGTTTTCCTCATTTTGTTACAAATTTCACTATGAATATAGATTCCTCTGATAGAATTCAGGACTACAACTGGGATACGGCATAGAAGGAAAAACCACTGCAATTATGAAATCAAAATGATTTCGCATCAATACATCTTGAAATGTACTTTCTTTTCTTTTTTTTTTTTTGAGAGTGAGAGTTAACTTTTCATTAGATGATAAGATCTCTTTACATGTCGCTCTTACATTTGATAAAGTAAATAAATAAATATTAAGAAAAGACTCCTGGCACATTTGTGAGCAATATCTTGACTTATTTTTCTATACAAATTTAAGTTACATACTGATTATGCATATGTATGCTAGTTAGTACCTTAATTGTGTGACACTTTAAATACCAAACCAATATATAATTACATTATATACTGAAATGTAAGGTCTACATTATTAGTATTTCTTTCTCATTATTGAGGGGAACTGTTACAGACCGCCTGACGAAGATGACTCTGTGGATGAAGCACTCTATAGACAGATAGGAACAGCCTCATGCTCACAGGTCCTCGCTCTCATGGAGGACTTCAACCACCCTGATATCTGTTAGAGGGAAGGTGCGGCCCGGCACAGGCAACCCTTGAGGTTCCTCGGTTGTGTGGAAAGCAACTTCCTTCTGCAACTAACAGAGGAACCGACAGGGGGAGGTGCCATGCCTGACATCGTGCTCATAAACAGAGAAGGGCTGGTTGGAAATGTGACGCTTCAGGGCATCCTTGGTTTCAGCAATCATGAGACGGTCAAATTAGAGATCCTCAGGACAGTAAGAAGAGCGTGCAGCAAGCTCACTGCCCTGGACTTCAAGAGAGCAGACTTTGGCCTCTTCAGGAACCTACTTAGTAAGTTTCCATGGGATATAACCCTAGACGGCAGAGGGGCCCAAGACTGTTGGTAGACATTCAAGGATCACCTACTACAAGCTCAGGAGTGTTGCATCCCAAATAGAAGGAAGTTCAGCAGGAGGGCCAGGAGACCTCCTTGGATGGATAAGGACCTGCTGAGTAAAATTCAAAGAAAAAAGAAGCATATAAAAGGTGGAATCAAGAACAGGCGGCCTGGGAAGAATACAGGGATGTTGTCCGGGAAGCTAGGGAACAGGTTAGGAAAGCTAAGGCACACTTTGAATTAAACTTGGCTAGGGATGTTAAGGATAACAGGAAGGGATTCTATAGGTACATTGTCAATAAAAGACAGGTTAGGGACACCGTGGGCCCTCTCCAGAAGCTCTCAGGAGAACTGGCTACCCTGGATTTGGAGAAGGCTGAGGTTCTCAATGACTTCTTTGCCTCAGTCTTCACTAACAAATGCTCTGACCACACCACCCAAGTCTTGGAAGGCAGACGCAGGGACAGTGAGAATGAAGATGCTGGGACCACTGTAGGAGAGGATGTGGTTCGAGACCATCTTAGGAACCTGAAATTATACAAGTCCATGGGACCTGATGAAATCCATTGTCGGGTCCATCACATTTGAAAAATCATGGCAGTCAGGTGAAGTTCCCGATGACTGGAAAAAGGGTAATATAACCCCAATTTTCAGGAAGGGGAAAATGGATGAGCCAGGGAATTACAGACCAGTCAGTCTCATTTCTGTGTCTGGCAAAATCTTGGAGCAGATTTTCCTGGAAGGCATGCTAAGGCACATGAAAAACAGCAAGGTGGTTGGTGGCAGCCAACATGGCTTCACTAAGGGGAAATCCTGCCTGACCCATTTGGTGACCGTCTATGAAGGGGCTACGGAACTAACGGACAGGGGCAGAGCAGTTGATGTCATCTACCTAGACTTGTGTAAAGCTTTTGACACTGTCTCACATGACATCCTTCTCTCTAAATTGAAGAGACATCAATTTGATAGGTGGACAACTCAGTGGATAAAGAACTGGTTGGATGGCTGCATGCAGAGTTGTGGTCAATGGCTCAATGTCTAGCTGTAAACCAGTAATGAGTGGTGTCCATCAGGGATTGGTGTTGGGACTGGTCTTGTTTATCATCTTTGTGGGTGACATGGACAGTGGGATTGAGTGCGCCCTCAGCAAGTTTGCCGATGACACCAATATGTGTGGTTCAGTTGAGATGCTGGAGGGAAGGAATGCCATCACAGAGGGATCTTGACACGCTTGTGAAGTGGGCTGATGCCAACCTAATGAAGTTTAACCATGACAACTGCAAGGTGCTGCACCTGGGTCGGAGCAATGCCAGGCACAGCTGCAGGATGGGCAGTGAAGTGATTCAGGGCAGCCCTATGGAGAAGGACTTGGGGGTGTTGGTCGATGAGAAAATGAACATGAGCTGGCTTCAGTGTGTGCTTGCTGACCAGAAAGCCAAGCGTATCCTGGGCTGCATCAAAAGGAGCATGACTAGCAGGTCGAGTTAGGTGCTCCTGCCCCTCTACTCTGCTCTCGTGACACCTCACTTGGAGTATTGTGTGCAGTTCTGGTGTCCTCAACATCAAAAGGACATGGAAGTGTTGGAACAAGTGCAGAGGAGGGCCACGAGGATGATCAGGGGACTGAAGCACCTCCCATATGAAGATAGGCTGAGAAAGTTGGGGCTGTTCAGCCTGCAGAAGAGAAGGCTGCCTGGACACCTCATAGAAGCCTTCCAGTATCTGAAGGGGGCCTATAGGGATGCTGGGGAGGGACTCTTCATTAGGGACTGTAGGGATAGGACACAGGGTAACAGGTTAAATCTTGAACAAGGGAAGTTTAGTTTGGATATAAGGAAGATGTTCTTTACTGTAATTGTGGTGAGGCCCTGGAATGGGTTGCCCAAGGAAGTTGTGAATGCTCCTCCATTGGTGGTGTTCAAGGGAAGGTTGGAGAGAGCCTTGGGTGACATGGTTTAGTGGGAGGTGTCCCTGCCCATGGCAGGGGGGTTGGAACTAGATGATCTTAAGGTCTTTTCCAACCCTAACTATTCTATGATTCTATGATTCTATTACAAAAAGGGTAACTAGAAATCAGTCATGAATTAGTCTATATTATCTTAGATGTATTCCTAAGAGATGATCTTAAAAGAATCTGCAAGCGATCGCTGTGGGCAACTCACTGCTGCAGGGGACAGAGGAATCCGTCTGCTGACCCAGCTGTCTAGAGAGGTTTGTTGTCTGCCAAGTATTTGTGTTAGAGATGTAATGGGAAGACTAACAAGGCTTGTCCACACATCTGACTCTCAGCCCTTGCTGATCTTTCACGTGGGCACCAGTGACAGTAGGGTTAATTTAGGGACTATTGTCGTGGTTTAAGCTTCTCAGCCACAAACAGTTTTGCTCACTCACTCACTTTCCCCTCTTTCTTCCCTCCGCTCCTGGTGGGATGGGAAGGAGAATCGAAAGAATGCAACTCCCACAGGTTGAGATAAGAACAGTCCAGCAACTAAGGTGTAACACAAACCACCACTGCTACCACCAATAATAATAATGACAAGAGAAAAATACAAGGGAAGAGTTTTTTCTTCCCCCCCACTCCGCGGGGGGGGGGGGGGGGCGGGAATCGAAAGAACACAACTCCCATGGGTCGGGATAAGAACAGCCCAGCAATCAAGGTACAACACCAACCACCGCTACCACCACCAATAATAATAATAACGAGAGAAATACAAGGGAAGAGGACAGAACTGCTTACTACTCGAAGACTGAGCTGTGAACTAAACCCATCCCTCTTCCGGGTTCCGGCCCCCCGTTCTTTTTCCTCCTGGACATGACGTGCTGTATGGAATAACCTCTTTGGTCAGTTTGGATCAGGTGTCCTGTTTCTGCTTCCTCCCGGCTTCCACCCTTCCCTGGCAGAGCATGAGACTCAGCAAGTCCTTGGCCAGCCTAAACATCACCAAGCAGTAACTGAAAACACTGGTGTTATCAGCACTGTTCCCAGGCTCAAAATCAAAAACACAGCGCTGCACCAGCTACCAAGAAGGGAAAAAAGAAAAAAATGACTGCTACTGCTGAACCCAGGACAACTATCAAAAAGGATTTGAGACCTAGGGGGACAGTGGTCAAGTATCTGAGGGTCCAGGTTGATTTCTCCTTGATCCTGCCACTTAGGATAAGTTACAACAGGAGGACTAGATGGATTCACCAAGTGAACAACTAGCTGTGCTGCTGGTGTTGGCAACAGTTTTGGTTTCTATAACCATGGGAGCCTGTTTGAAGATCAACAGCTGGCTAGGGGAAACAGGATCCACCTCATTCAGAAGGGCACAAACATCTTTGCCAGCAGACTGGCCTACCTTCGTAAGGAAAGCTATAAATCAGGAAAGTTGAGGGAAGGGGAGAGTCACAGAGACCACCCACACAGCAAAACAAGGCTTGAGTGGGGATGCATTCAGCAAGTGCATGCAGTCAAGGAAGCACTCACATATGTGATTATGGTATGTCCTCTTGCACCCCTCTTGGGAAATTGACACAGCTGAAGAAGTGCCTGCATACCAATGTACACAGTATGGGAACCAAACAGGAAGAATGAGAGGTCTATGTGCCGTCACTGGGCTTTAATCTCATTGCAATTACGGAGTTATGGTGGGATAGCTCACACAACTGGAACAATGTCGCAAATGGCTACAAGCTTTCTAGCAAAGGCAGGCCAGGAATGTGAGGCTCTAGCAGACAACAGTGCAGAGTATACCTTACTGCCATCAAGCCATCGAGAGGCAGAACTCATTTGTATTTCTGGAGTGATAGGAGGATGCCAAAAGCTGACTGTTTTGGAGGCTGAAGTGAACCTAACTGGGAATGAATGGAAACGCACCCTATTGTGACTGCACCAGAGGCTCCGTGTATTCTTGACATAGACTATCTCAGGAGAGGGCACTTCAAGGACCCAAAAAGGTTCTGATGGGCTTTTTGTATAGCTGCCTTGGAGGCAGATGAAATTAAGCAGCTGTCTACCTTGTACTGTGAGATTGCTGTGGGTCAAAGAGCAACAGGTAATGCTGCCCTGGGCAGCCTGATTTAGATGACCCTGGTTATCTCAGTATATCTCAGTGCAGCAGTCAATTTGGTTGCACACATAAAGGTGCTGACTACTGCATGAAATATGCTAAGGAGATCACAGCATTCATGAAAGCATTCAAGCACAGCAGAGGTTAACATAATACCATTGGGAGATTCGTGCCTTCTTGGACTGACAGAATCCTCGATCAGAGTCAGAGACCACAGTCTCAAATGATGACATCTATGGCTGAAATGATTGAAACCATAATGTCTGTATGTGAACTAATTTTCTTATCTCCTGTTACAAGCAGTGGTGACATAGTCAATGGACTCATGGCAGTCAGAAGGCATATTCATCCTAGCATGATGTGATATCAGTGGCTGTTAATATGCAGAATCCCCCATGGTATTCAGCTACACAGAAAACCATCTAATGCTACTTAAAGCAATGTATAACATCTCAGCCATGTGTACATAGATAGTATCTATGTCGTGGTTATGAAAGACCTGTGCTCTTCTGGAGTAAAGGCTAGAAGTCAGGCAACATACAGGATCACAGTTCCAATGTTCAATTGCACCTATAGAGGATACTAAATAAATGATCTAATTTTCTAATATCATCATATCAAGACATATGTGCCACTAACCTTCCAGTCTATGATACACATAGTTCTCATGGTTCCTGCATCTTACTTATCCATTCTATATAGCTGTCTCTGACAAGATAAGAGATCTCAAATGGCAGTATATATGTGTGTCTACTAAATCAAGCCTCAATTTTTATCTATAGTCTGGCACTGTCCTAAAGTCCTAGAACTCCTTTGCTGCCTTGGCAATCTGTAGAAATATGAGGAAAAGAATTCAGCGCCAGCACTGTTGATGCTTGTATTAGCTAAATTGAATTCTGCTATTACTCCCAGAGTTTTTGAAATTATTTTCCTTAATTAAATTGAGAAAGATTTTAAGCAACAACATTGTTAGCACTAACTGACAGTAAATGTTTTTCCCTTTAGAATGAATATGTGGTGCTGCTGTACCTGGCCACCTAGTAGTTTGCCATTTAATTTACTGTCTGTAGGTGGATTTAAATAGTTATATTTGTGTACCCAACCTAATAAATGTAAGTCTGTGAGCCACTGAACATACATGAGGAGTGAGTAACACACCTAGCAATCTAATTAAGGATTTTGACACTCCTTTTCCTTTGCTAGAATGAAATTACAACAAGGTGTAAGAGTTGATGTGCTTCATCCTTGCCTTCTTCTAAGCAGAATTATTAATGTATCATAAATGATTTGGACTGGACTTATAATTTTTTAGACAATAACTTCCAGAGGAAATTTTAAAAAGCTTTAAGAACCAGTAAAGATTTTTGCTGATGTGTTCAGTCTTAAGGATGTCTTGCTTTTATCCATCCAGAAAAAGATCAAAGATGAAGAGGACATATGAGAACTTTTTACACTAGTGCTCTTAGAAGATTTGCAGATGATAGTCTTCTTAGAGAAAAAAAGAAGCAAAACTATTCACCTTTCATCCATAATTATTACAACATACACACGTATACCCCTTTATATTAATGGGATTTGGGGGAAAAATTGGAAGATGTGTTATTAATTCAACGTAATACTTTCTGATTTCTCTGGTAGACATAATGGAGGTCTTAACAGATCAAGATCTAAGCTTATTATTTATATTTCAGGACAGGTGGAATTCATTATGCCGTCTTGTTTAACACTCTGAATATCACAAATCTAGAATTCCATCCATTGTATTCTGTCATGAGCTCATTAATATATACTAGTGACTGATGAGAGATCAAAGTTGACCTCTATTAAGATAAGAACTACATAAACAAGTTTTTACTTTCTATGTATGTTGCGCAAAATGAAATACAACTTGTAACAGTACATGGCTTTTCAACACCATGTCAAATTGTCTTGAAGATCAACAGGTCATTCCGTTTGAACAGTGTGCACATGCTTGAGTTTTAGAAACTTAATCAGTGTGGACTTCTTGATATTTGTTTAATAATTTCATGAACTGGAATTGCTTGCATAGTTGATTGCAAAATTGTGAAGAATTTACTCAGCATATAACTTCACTAGATTAAGCAAATGATTTTTGAAAGATGTAGAAAACAATGAGCTACAAGGAAGAAATGTGATTAATCCTGGCCGCTTTGGAAGATATATCAGGATGTTGATTCTGGGAAGAGGTTATCAGGGAAGACTTTTCATCTGGTTACTTTCAATAGGAACTTTGCAAATTACCCCAGAATGTTAGCTTTCACTGAGACTTCTGTGTTCCACTTACGGGGTAGGTGGTGAATGTGCTATGTAACTAGCAAAAGAGAAAAAACACTGGACAATGTAAAATTAATGAGAAGCTTACAGGTGAAATACTGTTCTCTTTGAAGTCAGTGGAACCAGGATTTTATCTCATAAAGCTATTCAGATTGCTTTGAAATTTAACTTCCATGAACCTTCTTATGAGACCAGGCTGTGATAATTAAAGTGTGAATTCTATTCTCAAAAGTGTTGTAACACTTAAGCAGCTTTATTTATGCAGAGTATTCTGACAAGGTACCCATAAAAAAAAAAAAAGTCTATTGAATGCCTGATTTGATGATTGTCAAGATGCTTGTCAACTTCCAACTGTAGAACATGCTTCAATATTATACAGAAAACAAAAGAAAAGTACAACTCCTCCCCAAGTTTTGTAAAACCTAGCAATTTTTTAAACAACATTAAATATATGTACAAATCTTGAGACTTTATCTATTCAAGATGTCAATAAAAACAGAGAAGTTAAGGGAATTATATTTTTCTTTAAAAAAAAGCAAAACAAAACCGCATTCCTTTCCACAATATTTTTTTAATCTGAAAAAGTCACCAATGTATTAGTAAGAGGAAAAGTTAAAAATGTGTTAATCATGCTTTCCAATTAAAAAAAAAAAATAAGCCTTATTTAATGATGTCTGACAAGCTTTCATGGACAGAAATTTGCTGAAGACAGTATATACTTCATGGATTAATTTTTCACTACTTACTTCCGTTGTATTCAGTAAAGATGTCAGTCTTAAAATTCAAACCAGGCCTTATGGTCCTTTTAATAGTGTGATTCATATGATGCATTTAGGAGTTTCAGTGGTGAGTTAATGTGTAGGTAGAAGCTAAGCCCTGAACAGCTGCTTGCTTACACACACACACACCAGGGATGGGTGACAGAACAGGAAGAGAGGAAGGGAGGAGAAGTGCAGGGAAGGGCAGGGCAAACAGAACCAGTACAGACTATAGCTTCACATATTCAGGATTAATTTTCCATTTTCAGCTGCATATTTTAACTTTGCAGATGTTTTAGAGAAAAGTAAATACATTCTTAGAGAAGAATATAACATTGTTTTGCTGAAGTTGAAGAAAAAGATTTGTTTCCTCTTAAGCAGGAAGTCATGTAGGAAGATTCCTAAGTGCTCTGGGCTCTTTAAACCAGTTTAGCAGTGATAGGTTCTCTTTTTCATGAATAAACTAGAGTGCTAAGGCTTTCAAACAGATTTGAATAGCCTGATCCTCTTCCATGTACCAGCAGAAAGCTGGTACCTTTTCCAGAGAACAACAGTCTTAGCTTGAAAGTCAGACATGAGGCATAAGTACAGAAATTAAAAACTTGTATTAACAATAAAAATGGTGACTAATTACCCTTGATTTGTAAATACAGAGAACAGGTCAACAGAAAGAGTAAGCCTCTACAACAGTGAATAAACTTTGCACAGAATTTTATTTTCTATGAAACAGTCTATTCTCTCTGAAAATAACAGAGGAACTGAGTTTCGATAAGAAGCATGTTTGTGGCATTAAAAGCTAGCTAGCAGTGTTCCTGATACGTGACTGACTTATTTTTTCCAAGTTAACTTTTAACATCCGTTTCCAGGTTTTTTTTTGTTTTTTTTTTTTAATTTATGATTATATTGCTGCATGAAATCCATTTACACAGCTTTTCAAACAGGGCTGAAAACAGTAGTTGGAAGCATAGATTTGTAACTTGCTTAACATTTAAACAGAGAAAGCACTTACCAAATATTTTGCTATTGTGATCCCCAGGTTCCTCACTTACATAGCTAAGAGCTACAGAAAAATTAAAATATGTACACTGTGATGAAAAACTGGCATTGGTGTAACTAAGCATGCATTAAGCAACAGCCATTGAATATTTCAAATATTCAAATGGCCTTAACCACAGACTTTATTTGTCAATAAGTCTATTATCAATCTTCAAGAATATTAGACCTAGCACTGTTTCTGTGAATTTTTTTTATTTTTTTTTTTTCTGGAATAAAAGTGAAATGCTAGGTTTGTGAATATTTTTCAAAAGAAAAGTGGATGATCAAAAAAAGCTCTCCAGTAAAAAAAATAAAAAAAAAACCAACAAAACCAAAACAAACCACTAATCAAACACTCGGTGAAAAGAACGGATCTGTATTGGCCCTCTTATTTATATATACCTGCAAAATCAGGAATTTTGCACTGATATAGATTGGTTTCCCTTTCTTAGGGAATGTAGGAGAAAATGTTAATTTTATTAACATCCTTATTTGCTTTTTCTTCCCTTTTGAGAAGCAAAGGCCTGAAGTCTCATTTATTTAACTATTCTACAAAGCAAATAACTCACTTTCTCTTGGACACTACCAGTTGTCATGTTTTAAGCCCAGCTGGTAACTCGGAACCATGCAGGTGCTCGCTCACTCCCCGTTCTACTTCCCCCCACTCAGGGAGGGATGGGAAGGAGAATCAAAAGACTGTAACTTCCACAGGTTGAGATAAGAACAGTCCAGTAACTAGGGTATAACACAAAACCACTACTGCTACCACCAATAAGAATAAGGGAAATAACAAGGGAAGAGAATGCAACTGCTTACCGCCCGCCAACCGATACCCAGCCCAACCTGAGCAGTGATCTAACCCTTCAGATATCTGCCCCCAGTTTATATACTGGGCATGACGTACTGTGGTATGGAATACCTCTTTGGTTAGTTTGGGTCAGGTGTCCTGTTTCTGTTTCCTCCTGGCTTCTCCTCCTCTGTGGCCAAGCATGAGACTCAGAAAGTCCTTGGTCAGACTAAACATTACTGAGCAGCAAATGAAAACATCGGTGTTATCAGCGCTGTTCCCAGGCCGAAAGTCAAAAATACAGCACTGCACCAGCTACTAAGTAGGAGAAAAATGACTGCTACTGATGAACCCAGGACACCAGTCTATTTAATATACTTTTACTGTTAATTGTACATTTGCAGGATCATGTTTCTCAGCTTCTACATTTAGGACATCCTAAAATTTGCAATTTTAATATGGCAGCCTTTACATTTTTCTAGTGTATAATGCTCATATTACTTGTCTTTATTCATTTAACCTATTACAACTTATTTCATACAATTTCAAGCTTCATGGCAAAAGTATAAAACTTCTGAAGCTGTTATATTCTTTTCCCTTGTTATGCTTTCCTTAGCTGCATATTCTTATATTCCTTTGCTAAATGTGGATTATGTAAAAAGACAAAACTATGCTCAACATGTGTGTTTTTCTCCTTCTTGCTCATATTTTTTTGCTATCATTGAAATGTCGAAATACAGTGTTTCATAACATAAAACACCACATTCTACTCATCTTCACTGCTGAAGTCAGACATGCACTTTTCAATCATGTTCAGTTGTTTACTTACCTTTTCAAAAGTCCAATTTGGACTTTTTTCGTATTTTTTTCTGTATTGAAATTACAATGCAAAAATTTTCTCTTTTTTCTCTCCTCTCCTCTCCTCTCCTCTCCTCTCCTCTCCTCTCCTCTCCTCTCCTCTCCTCTCCTCTCCTCTCCTCTCCTCTCCTCTCCTCTCCTCTCCTCTCCTCTCCTCTCCTCTCCTCTCCTCTCCTCTCCTCTCCTCTCCTCTCCTCTCCTCTCCTCTCCTCTCCTCTCCTCTCCTCTCCTCTCCTCTCCTCTCCTCTCCTCTCCTCTCCTCTCCTCTCCTCTCCTCTCCTCTCCTCTCCTCTCCTCTCCTCTCCTCTCCTCTCCTCTCCCCTCCCCTCCCCTCCCCTCCCCTCCCCTCCCCTCCCCTCCCCTCCCCTCCCCTCCCCTCCCCTCCCCTCCCCTCCCCTCCCCTCCCCTCCCCTGCCCTCCCCTCCCCTCCCCTCCCCTCCCCTCCCCTCCCCTCCCCTCCCCTCCCCTCCCCTCCCCTCCCCTCCCCTCCCCTCCTCTCCTCTCCTCTCCTCTCCTCTCCTCTCCTCTCCTCTCCTCTCCTCTCTTTCCCTTCCCTTCCCTTCCCTTCCCTTCCCTTCCCTTCCCTTCCCTTCCCTTCCCTTCCCTTCCCTTCCCTTCCTTTTCCCTTTCCTTACCTTCCCTTTTATCTTTCTATTAAGATATCTTGAATGATATTAAATTTTAAAGAGATGAAAGGTTTGATACTATTATCAGCGGAATAAGTACCATTGAATTCAATATATGTAAGATTAAATTTATGGATAGAAGATGAGCAGTGAATAAAGACCATAACTAAAAGTATAATGGGCTATATGTATTACAAATGAAACTAAAACTGGGTCGGTATTTTATGAGATAATTAAATATTCAAACTGATCACATTTCCTATGGCCAGTTGACCTTAACAGAAGAGCAATATACAAAGCACCTTACTGGTTCTTTCCGCAAAGAGGCAGTGCTTTGGCTAAATTCATTTTTTTTTTTAATGTAATAATCTTCATGACCCGTTCTAATGCTTTTTGTGGTCTGTGTTCACGTAGGTTTTGCCACCCTTGCTGAGATATTCAGATATTCTCAAAAATGATGTTATTGTGTTGTCATTGAAGTCAACAGAAAAAAAAAAAATGGGAAGGGACAATATTAATAGTTTTGAATGTCATTAAGACATTCTTCACTGACTCAGTAGTCATGAAAATAATTTCAGGCTTGATGAAACTGCAGTGTATGCATGTTCTACTTCATGGAAAGTCCTGTAAGGAAAAAAAAAAAAACAAAACAAACAAAAAAAACAAATGAATAAAAACAAAGCACAAAGGGAGACAGGAGAACAAATATATTCTTTCTACAGGGTTGTGAACTCAGGATACTGCCATCATCAGCAGTAGCACTGATCTTTTTTGCATTAGATCCTGATACTCTTATTTGTCCGTCCAACTTTCTGTGTAGTTGATTTAACTGATGCAATTTTTCCACCATGTAAATATTCTGTAGTGTTCATCAATCAACATTGCTTCAACTTAACAGCTTCACTATCCAAATAAATATGAAGTTTTCACAACTACTGTTATTCTCTTTCAAATCATGATGGTGACAAAAGTTTTAGCTCTCCTTGGAAGTCTTAAAAATTCTATTCCTACAATGTGGAAGTGAAAGACGTGAAAAATGTCAATGTAAGTGCTCTGGTCCAACTTAGAAATATGCACAAATATAAGTGAAAAAGCACCATAAAGCCCAGCCAGGAAGAGTACCTTCTGAAAAAGCTAACAGGGTGGCACAGTAAGGAAGAAAAATTAAAACCAAGCCCAAGTCCAATCACTATCTTCACTTTACATATCAGTAGAAAACACTGAATAGGAGACACCCTTCTGTACTTTCTCTATGCACATAAATGTCATCTTTTCTGTCTCCAGACTTGTAAGAGAAACAAACAAGCAGGCCAGAAATTTCAGTAGTTGAGAGTAAGTGCCGAGGAACATAGAGGCATTCATAAAGTCCAACATAGACTGGATTTGCTCTGTTGAGAGGTTAGCTGAATAATTGTTTCAACTTCCTTTTTCTACTTGTGCAGGCCCTTCACTGCTGTCCCATGTGGCATCTGTTTCTCTTCCAATTTTCTCCCTTTGTTCATGATTTTAATACTTTTTAATTATTTTTTTCCCATTTAGTTGATTTAACTTTTCACTTCAGACCTTTGAAGCTTGACATTTAATACTTCTTTATTCCTCTTGACACTGTCCAATTGTTTCTCATTTGAAGCTTTAAAGAACAAGAGCAGTCTGATGCTCTGGTTTGCACTATGTTTACTCCAATAGGGATCCCATTGACTGCATTATAGGCATGACTATTTATAATAAGTACTAGCTGGTACTCACTAGCCATGACTTATTAACCACGAGACAAAGTTGTTCTTTTATCTGGATCACTCTAATTACACCACAGAACATGTCACAAAACAAGTTAGTCTAAACATACATACTTAGTGAGATTGTTCTGGGGTTTTTATGGCAAGACTGGGGGAGGTGAGGGCTGCAGGGTAGCCGATGAAAGAAAAGATCAGAAGTTGCCCCTATGTCAGATAGAGCTAATTCCAGCTAAACCCACTGCTGGCCAAAGCTGAGCCAATCTGCAACACTGATGATGCCTCTCTGATAAAACATTTAAGAAAAGATAAAAAAATGCTGTGAGAAGGGAATGAGAAAATGTGAGATAAACAATTCTGCAGACACCAAAGTGAGAGAATAAGTGAAAGGAGGTGTTCCAGACAACAGAGCAGAGATTCCCCTGGATCACTTCACCCCCATGGTGAAGCAGGTTGTCCCCCTGCAGCCCATGAGAAGGTCCACAGTGTAGCAGATATCCACCCTTTAGCCCATGAAGGCCAGAGCTGGTGGATGTGCCCAAAGGAGGCTGTGCCCCCCTGGAAAGCCCACACTTGAGTAGGCGTCTGGAAGAACCTGTGGTCCCATGAAAATGAGACCATGCTGGAGCAGGTCTTCTGGCAGGACTTGCAATACTGTGGAGAATTCATGCTGGAGAAGTCCATTCCTGAAGGACTGTACCCCATGGAAAACACCAATGTTGGAGCAGTTTTTAAAGAACTGCAGCCTGTGGGAAGGACCCACAGTAGAGCAGGATAAGAGGAAGAGGAAGAATGGCACGGATGAAGCATTATGAATTCATTGAAACCACTCTTCTCCATACCCCTGTGCCACTCAGGTGGAAGATGACTGAAGTTGAGCCTGGGAAGAAGGACAGGGTGGGGGGAAGCATTTCCTTTCTTTTTATTATTATTTTTTTTTTTATTTTTTGCTAACCTACCTTGTAATTAACTGGCAATAACTCAAATTAATCTTCTGTAAGCCAGCTCTGTTTTGCCTGTGATAGTAATTGGTCAGTGATCTCCCTCTTTGTGTCTTGCCTCACAAGCTTTTAACCCTCTTCTTTCCCCAGAAAGACATTCTGGGGAGGTGAAGTGATAGAGGAGCTTGGTGGGCATGTGGTAGCCAGCCAAGATTAAGCCACTGCAGCAATTCAAGTCACATCACTTCAGACATCAGAAATGTACCTGTGTTAATTTTCCTGTATGTATTTTATCCTCTGGCCAAACCAGTATTGTTTATGATTTCCATGTTGATCATAATTCTTTCTTCAAAAGGACAGATTGTTTACCTTTTTCTATTTTTTCACTAGATTTGTTGCTTGTTTTTTGGTTTTTTTTTTTTTTTTTTTAATCAGAGAATATTAAAATTTTTCCTCTGTTTAGAGGTTGACAAAAGTCGGACTAGTTTGTTTTATTTTTTTTTTTTTTTGCAGAATTCTGTAGTCTGCATTTCAGTTTAGCAAAAACAAACTCAGACACAGTTCCAATCTGTGAGCAGTATTTCCCTATTTCCACTCTGTTATGATCACTCTATATTAGTCTCAAGTGATTAAGAATTAGTTTACCAGCTAGATACAGGCACAAACTCATCAGTTTTTATAAAAATCCTGAGGCAACTGAATGAATGTAGCTTGCAATTTAATTATCAGTTTCATATATCTAATTCTGCACACCATTTACATCTGTTTCTACCATTCTTGTTCCTGAAGAGACAAAAATTGGTCTAGTTGAAGATTAAGCTTTTTGATACAACTTAGAAAATAGAGAAGAAACAGTGATAGTCATCAATCTCACAGGAGAAAAAAATCTATTTTCTTGTATTATTGCCATCCTGTAATGCAGTGTCTCACAAATCAAATATTATTTTGGGGGAATGTTGCAGTGTAACTGTTATTGTTGAGCACTTATGCATAGCATTTACCTATATTTTTACTTTGTATATGAAAGGAAAAAAAAGGTTTCTTTTAGTGTTTTTTCTGCTTAGAATCTGCAATTTTTTTTTGTTTCAATCATCCAGAGGTTGCTTGGGAAGTCACTTTTCCTAGTCGTTTTGTTAATGTAAAGAACAAGATTCCTGATATAGAGTGAAAATAAAAGCGTGAAAACCTCCAGGGTAATGACGAGAGGGATATAACATAAGCAAAATTATTCTATTTTTTTATCTGTTGTGTAACAGTTGAATAACTTATAAATGACCTTTATGACTTCTGGCTGTAACTGAGTGAAGGCTGGAATATATGAAAACTGTAACTCTGGCTGTAACTCTGAGTGAAGGCTCGAATATACATGAAAATATATGTAAACTGTATATATGTTTCATCTGAAACAAATGGTTATGGCTACCATTTATTTACCAAGTGGAGTCCCATTCTGGTGCCATGCAATTAGTACACTAGCGTAGAGAACATTTGAGATGTATGGGAACATAACCAAGACAGATACTAAATTGCAAAGCTAGTTATCAAGACAGTCAGAGAAAATTATTTAAAGGCTTTAATCAGAATTCTACATACTGCTTTCTTCCTCTCTACGTAATATATACAGATATCTTGCAATATCAAGAAATTTTGTCTATAATGTGAATTAGAACAGAAAAGTTTTATATTACAAGTTCTGTGAAGCTCAGCACACTTAGGGCTATGCTCAGTAACCAAGAAAGATAATTATGTGTGCATGTAGATAATGAAGAATGCACTTAAAGTAGAATTCAGTTAAACAGAAGATCTCTCAGAAGGACACTGGTAAGTGAGATCACCAAATTTTGAATGGAGATGTAGTGAGTTGTTGATGATATAGAGAAAGAATCATGACAATTTTGAAAAATTTGCATTTTCTTTTAAAGTTTAAGGAAATGGTCAGGGTAAGAAAATAATTCTTTTCATGCATTCACTGTGGAAACACTGTCATTGTTCTAATGCCTTTAATAGAAGAAGCTCACTAGATGTCCATATCTGGAAGCAGGTGGCAATTATTGCCTACCTGCAAAAATTACTTTCATAGAAATGTAATAAGGTGATTATAGCCTTTTGAACAGGTTGATTTTCAAAAATGCAAGAACCAGCTCTAGGGAGGTGAAGAAATACTAGAACTGGTTGGAGAAAGTTGAAAGTTTTATTCTGGTCCTGACAGGTATAATAGCATATTATATAGTGGGGAAGGGGAATGGCAGAGCGAAAAGGAAAGATAGCAAGGGGGGCAGACTGAGAGAGAGAGGGAAGGATCTTTAGTAAGACACTCCCCTACTGACTGTCAAATATCTGAAGAAATAGTGAAAACCAGAATATCTTTTTCTGAAAACTGAAATTCTAAACTACTCTGGCACTGCTGAGCATAGAAAGAGACTCAATTTGATTGCCTTTTATTAACATTTGCAACCCCAGAAACAACCTTTTGAGAACCCTGAAACAATCTTTAGAGAAGTCCGTGACACTGGTTAACCAAGAAATGGCCTAAGCAAGGAAGCAGAAAACCCAGAAATCATGACTCTAAGACATGTCCAGGAAATTTGAAAAATGTTTGTTTAATAAACTGCAGAGCAGTAGAAGCTGGTTATTCTGGAAATGGCTTATTAAAAGCTTCAGATAGACTGTATGGGAAAAAGCTGGACATTTAACTGAAAGATATTTAAGGAGACAGTAGTTAAAGGGAGGTACTCACAATCTAGAGAAGCCAGACAAAAAAAGATATTATCCATCCAGCCACAAGACTTCATGAAACTGTTTTAGTCTCTCCAGTCATTATAGATTGATTCAATTCACATTATTTATTACAAAACTGCTCTTTCATAACATTTGTGCTCATTCTTTAAATGTCTGTGTTTGAACACTGCATTTCTGTGCCAGTTCTTTCTGATACAGAAAGTGCCACTTCAACACAAAAGGGAAAAAAAAAAAAAAAAAACAAACCCAAACAGTAAAAAATCCTGGTTTATGCTGCAGATTTTTTTACATTTTAGATTCCATTACAACTATCAGGATCCTTGACCTTTTTCTACTTCCTCATTTTCACCACAGATGTTGTGGTGAAGTTCTGTTAAAAATAAATACACACACAGAGTACTAAAGGAGGGGAAAATGAGGGATCCTAATTCTAAGACCATCTGGAAAAAGAAGGATTCATCATTGTTCATGCTGTGTAGTTCATCTGTCCTATTTATACTGGACATTTATAAACACAGTTTTTAAAGAAACAACCAAGTCACAAAGAAAGAACATGATTTCCTCTCCCAAAACTGGCGCAGTACTTCCCCTGATTTTGTGTCACATTTGCTGTGAATTTCTTCTTGCCTCCTTGTCTGCTAGTATTTCTGGAATCCAGTGATCTTCCATAGGAAAAGAAAACCTTGCCCTTCTTGGACATCTCATGACCTGGTATTTATGGTATTTTGGGGAGAGCTGAGTCTTCCAGTGTTCCACTTCAGCCTGAAATCAAAACACTAGGGTCAGAGCTATAATACCTTAGGAATTACACAAAAGGCATTCATTAGTACAGAAATATTTTTGAAACGGGGAGGACTATCCATCTAACCACCTGTGAGCACATGAAATTAGAAAAAACAGGGGAACTTAGGATAACCATAAGAAATACCCATACATCTCAGTGGCATATTTATTGAGTGAGATGGGTATAGCAGGTAGACAACAATTCCTGCTTCAAGACTGCTATTCTATAACTCTCAGACCATTCACAGTCACACTAATCAGAGCCTTGGCTCCTGCAGTTCAGGTGTGACCAGCAACGCGGACCTAGGTGAAAGGACACTGTCCAGCTATTATTCAACATACAGAAGTTCCACCATGGGCTCAGACATCTATGGATGTCCATATTGAATATTCCCCATAATCAGGCACTTTTGCCTCCACTATTTCACTACTGCTATTCTAACTTAGATGGTTAGATGCAGGTGACCTCATTGACTACGCCATTCCAGGCCAATTTACTTGATTTTCTCCATATCTAAAAGCCTTACAGAAGGCGCTACTGAGGCTCCTATTACCCACTGGTCTCACTCCACAATCGTGTCACAAGGAAGTGAAGTTTTTAACTGGTCATATGTGCTTGCTTGTTTTGTTGTGTCGTTTGTCTTTTTTTTTCCTACACACAACTAAACCATTAGTACAACACAGACTGAGTACAGGCCTCACCTACAGTGCTTTGAGGTAGGCCTTCTCATGAATGTTTGTGTTTAGTTTGTTTTTCCAGTGCATACCAGAATCATCTAATGAATTCAAACCAGGCAGATGTCTACAAAGTCTCACTTATTTGACCAGTGTTTCAGGCAGGCTTTAGCCTGTGACAGTGTGGGATCTGAATTTCTCTCTTGATGCACACATGTTTCTGTCATCTATAGACAGTGCATGATGTCAGTTGGTGGAATTCAGCTGTATGAATGTAAGTTGGTACGTATAGCTTGAATCACACATCTAAAATCTAAGGAAATACTATGCTCTCCAATATACAGGTTTTCTGAATTGCTCTTGAAATGTTTCTATATCTTCCTCCTTGGGCCCTGTGTGAATATGCCTACCTTCCATAGACCAGTGAACACTGGTCAATATTCCCACATTTTATGATAAAGCAGTACTGCACTTCAGACTGACTTGTATGTACACTTCTATGGGGAACCTAATTTAGACTACCTGATCTGCTTTCTTCAGCCCTTGTTTTGAACATTTTTTGTTTTGCATACCCTGTGATGGCATTTAAAATTGGTGGTCTAGATCTTTAGTAGCACCTATTGTCTTTAAATGAGTGACGACAGTAACTCAAATCCAAACTGACTTAATGTTCGAATTTCAGAATATAGCAGAGTTCCAAAAAGACATTTTTTCATCTCTTAAAGCTATTTTCTCAACCCCTTTAGCTATTTGGTAAAATAGCCCAAGGGAAGTGAAGCAGTCCTAATATTTTACTCCTGAGTAATCCAGAGAGATTGGTGGCTAGAGTTACAGCAACTGGAGTTAAAGCACTAAATAGCACTAATCATTGTAGAAAATTATCTATCAGTCTCTTGGAAGTAATAATACTAAAAATCACACTACGATTCTTTACTTAGATTTTTAAAAATAGACATGCAAATGAAAAAGACACTTTCAGTCTCTTTAGTAAAAAGAGATTACTATTTATAATTAGTAATGATGATCAGTATTCGTTACCCAGAAAAATTAAATCCCCATATACTGGAGATCTATAGAAGAATGGAAAAGGAAATTGAAATTTATCTTCTTTTTGTATGAACACTACGCATTAGAAAGGATTCATGGGAGGCATGTAGAGAAACAAATAAATCCTTCTCTATATCAGAAAGACAAGAGAAAATAACTGTATCATCAATGTACCTGGGTTATTTGACCAAATCAGTTATGATTCAAAGGCTGGATTTAAAGCTTAAATAATTTTTTTAAAATAAATTTTAAATAAATTTTTAAAAAGGAAGAATATTTTCTATCTGCAATAATAAAGTAATTTAGAAATTACAAAATTCTCTACTTCAAAGAACCAACTAACTGCAAGAACTAATCAATGCACAGTTATCAGAAACAGGAAACTTGAAACAAAATTTTTGAAATATACCTGGAATAATGTTACAGATAGGAGACAGATAGGAAATTCTGTCTCTAGCCATCTCTGATTAGGCACAGAATGTGAAAATAAAAGACCAAAAATTTCCCCCTTCCTTCCCTTCACTGCTCTTCTTTTGGACCCATCGCATGCGCTGGGTTAAATATTGTGTTTTCTGTTTCTATTAGAAAATTTGAATTTGGGATGACAAGGCTGAAGAAGATTAAATAAGCTACGACAAACAAAGTTAGCAAGGTAGGACAGAGACCTGTAGGTCTTACATGAATACCAAAAACAAGGTAGTCTGTAATAAAAAGAAATAGTTTGAGCTACTCAGGCATATTTATGAGTTAAGTTAATTGTAGCAATTAATGAAAGCTTGTGGTTTAGATAGCTTTAAAAAGGACTTACCAAATATTATTGTGAAAAAGGATACACTAGCTTTTCTTTTTGCTACATTATTCAATGTAAATAAAAGAACAATGAACTGATGACATCTGTCAAATTTTAAAGACATTATTTTAAAAATTGGATGAGTGTACATGATCTGTAATACAGTATTTTTTTATTACTGGGGAAAAAAGTATGGAAATTTGATAAGTTACAGTATATCAAGCATTATTTCAACCTTTAAAAAAAGTAAAATTATGTGCTTATTGCATATATTAGTTTCCTTTACACTTTTTGCAAACTAATTTGAATTCTCTTTTTATTTGAGGTATAATTTTGAGCTAGATGGACAGCTAATCTGATGAATTGAAGTAACCTCGGGATTGTTTTGGGGTTTCTGTCTTCAGAGATCTTTTTTAAGAAGCCTTTTTACTCATTCCTATAAAGAATACTTGTTAGATTTTTTTTTTTTTTTAAATCTCACATACAACCCCCCCATGCAAGTAAACAAAAAAACTCACTAAAAAACAATCAAACCCACAAACAAACCCGAATTAAGTTTGTCTTGGAAGTAGACTTTTTTTTTTTTTTTTTTAAGAAGTAAATATTCAAGGGCAGAACACTCTAGCCAATATGATTTTTGCAAGCTAGACATATGTGCGTCAGGAATTCATGAAGTTTATAGTTACACTCGGTTTGGGACTGACTCTATCACGTTCAAAAGTGTTGTTAATTTCCAAGATCAAAGTGACTTAATTCCTCTCTTGTATTTTTGCACATACAATATATTGGACCTAAGATCTGTCATATCCAATGAAATATGTTTCTGAGCTGGAAGAAATAAAAAAAGGAATTCTTTCTGCAAACAAGAAAAAAATTTAAACTAAAAAAAAAAATAAAACAAAATTTGGTCTGGTTGATGAGGTAATATTCATATAATAGGACTTGGCAAAACTTTGAAAGATTGCAAGGGAATTCTTACTGTACCTGAAAGGAATAGCAAAGATACTCCTGAATTCAATGATATCAGAATCCCACTTGCAGAAACCATACATTTCTTACGGTAGCACATATTCACAGAAATCAATGAATCCTCGGAAGTCTTACTCAGAACTTGAGTGTTCTTGCAGCATCTTCATTGTCATTAAGGTAAAAATAGCTTGATCTTTGAACTCTGCTTGAAAAAAATTGGACATGGTAATTATCAGCAATATATCACTTTCAGTTTTGAATAAGTTAAACCAAAAATCTTTAATGAAATACATTGAAAAGCAGAGGAGTAAGGATAAAATTCATAAAAAAACATGTTGAACAATAGAATACCTAATCTAAACAGCAGCAAATATCGAAGTTCTGTTACTTTTTCTCCTAGGCCAGGAACACTATCTCCAACAGAGTCAGATGCTTAAGTTGAGGCTAAGATAAAGTCTAAAATCACTTCGTAAGCTTAGATTTCTTTTAACATAACATTATTAATTTTGTTACTGTCATTTTAATTGTAATAACTCATTTGCAACAGATGATAGAATTATTTTGAAAATGTATTGTTTCTGGATGAAGCAATAAACAGTAATGAAATCTGAAGTCTTAGCACAGGTGGGATCACTCAGAGACATCCAAGAGTGGTAAAATGCAAGGTCTAGGCAGCGTTTCAAATCTTACTTTTATGTACCTAAAAATTCATCTGTTCCCTCATACATACATTTTGCATCTTGCTCTTAATATTGATTTCTTTGAGAGACCTTTTTTATATATAGAACCTAATTTTTACCAGGCAGTGACATCAAGAGTATCATTTGGGTGCTCAAATTGTGTAAGCCGGCTTCTAAATGATTTATGTATGAGTTACATGTTCTCAAGTGGTGAACAAAATTTTTCCAGAGATTTCTCCTGCCACATAAAGAGATGGACTCATGCTGACAAACAAAAATCCATCAATACCAAAGGGTAAAAATCAAGAGATTCTTGGCTTTCTTCAGCAGCTTAGTAAGTGGTACATTCCCTGTGACAAGGAATACTACCAAACTGCAATAAAATCAATGAAAACAGAGAGTTTTTAGCCATACATAAAATGCATCTTTTAATGCAGAGGGAGTTTGTTTGTTTGTTTGCTTGCTGTTGGGCTTGGAGGGGGTTTCTATTGTTGTTTTTCTCTTTTTTTTTGTCTAAGTAAAGGTCAGGATTTGTGCAAGTCTTTAGCTTGAAATACTTTAAATTTTTAAAAACCTTAGACTTTCTTTCACAATTAGAAAAGAAGATGTCTGAATCTCACTTTTTCATGTTTTATCAAAACTGTGACACCTTCAAATCATAGAATCATAGAATCATAGTATAGTAAGGGTTGGAAAGGACCTTAAGACCATCTAATTCTAAGCCCCCTGCCATGGGCAGGGACACCTTCCACTAAACCATGCCATCCAAGGTTATGTCCAACCCCACTTGAACACTGCCAGGGATGAAGCATTGACAGCTTCCCTGGGCAACCCATTCCAGGGCCTCACCGCCCTTACAGGAAAGAATTTCTTTCTCATATCCAATCTAAACTTCCTCTCTTTAAGTTTGAACCTGTTACTCCTTGTCCTCTCACTACAGTCCCTAATGAAGAGTTCTTCCCCAGCATCCCTATAGGCCCTTCAGATATTGGAAGGCTGCTATGAGGTCTCCACGCAGCCTTCTCTTCTGCAGGCTGAACAGCCCCAATTTTCTCAACCTATCTTCATACGGGATCTATAATCCATATTTTTTTAAGTTACTGAAAAGAGAATGCACAGGGAAATACTACTGACAGTGCTGTGCACCTTGTAAAAAAAATATTAAGAAAGCATTTTTATCACTTTGATATTCAAAACTCTTATTAAGCAAATAAAAGTTCAAGTATACAAATTAGCTATAGGATTGTGTTAATTTACATTTTATTGGATTCTCAAATTGCCATTTTGATAATAATTTTAGGCAGATAACATTTTCAACTTCTATATTAAAAAAGAAAAAAAAAAATCCTCCAGTAGACAGGTTATAGTTTCATATAGATATAGATATAGATATAGATATAGATATAGATATAGATATAGATATAGATATAGATATAGATAGATATAGATATAGATATAGATATAGATATAGATACAGATACAGATACAGATATAGATATAGATATAGATATAGATATAGATATAGATATAGATATAGATATAGATATAGATATAGATATAGATATAGATATAGATATACACACAGAGAAAATTTCATTACCAGAACTTAACAGGATTGTTGCATGGAATATAAATCAATTTCTTAAAAAACTATGCCTTGTTCTCAGTGAAACTTGTTCAACCCTATCTGAGATCTGCAAAAGTGAAAAAAAATAAAAAGGTAAACAAACTGGTGAGTTCATTACAGCAGAATTCAATGTTCTGAGAGGCTTTATGGTATAATGTTCCAGTTATACAATGCTTCTGTTAAAACAACATTACTGTATTATCCTTATAGAAATTATATTTTGATGTAAAACTTAAGAAAGGGTATAGAATCCCATCAAATATATTTTCATAAACTCAGAAAGATTTCAGGAAATTTCTCATTTTCAAAATCAGAAAGATTTCATTGGGCACTTTATCTTATTAGTCGTGTTTCAGTTTGCTCCTGGTTTTTACCACCCTGATTCTTATTCTTGAAGATGCTTATTGCTTTAATAACCTCACCTTCCTGCTGCCCTCTCTACTGTGCAATGACAAAGGGTAATTAAGTATTAAAACATTCAGTATTGGACTTCTGGTAATGCGTCCAAAAGGTTAGATTGCTAACCTCTTTGTAAAAGGGTTTCAAGTCCAAGAAATATACTGAGATTTTCAACCCCAAAATAGCTAGCATTGTTGCATCCTAAATACAATAGACAAAATATTTTATTGTTGTTGTTATTATTATACTAATACTATAGACAGAGGTACTTTATCTAAGTGTATGGAAATGCTTGTCTTTGGTTTACAACAGAAATTATATATTTCAGAGAATAAATGAAGCTCAGAGGACACATTCCCCAAGCTTTTTCCATTTTCCACTCCACTGCTTGAGGACTTTGGCATGTTCGTTTGGCCCCTTACTGATTACATAATCGTTACCATTCCTACTGATATCCTAAGCACTAGTCTTTTTCATTACCTGTCTTGAGAAAGATGCCATCAACTGGCTTCACATCTCTCTGAGTAAAATTTTTAAATTTTGTCTGTCTCTCATATTACACTGAAAATGAACTGATTTTGAAGTATGATGGTGAAGATTGCACTTCCAAGAAATGAACTTCTCAGACAGAGTTTGAGTGAGTTATTGTGGAGTCTCTGCTGTTAGACTGAGCCAGCTGGAACCAGAACAGCAAAATAGACTTTTCTGAATGTCTTGGGCAACATACAATTACTGAAAAACCAGATGATACCACAGCGTAAGAACGTTGATAGCACAAGAAGTGAAATAGTATTTTTTTTTTCCAGGATAAAGGGGTAAATATAAAGCTATTTTGCTTTCTTCTAAATTTATGCTTCTGATTTCATAGAAAGATGCAGTATTAAAACTTTCATAATTTAGGGGGGGGGAAGAAAAGTGCTGTTTGTATTTCCTTCATGGACTTGTCTTCTTTTGTGCTCTAGTACACAATTTCATGATAATTGAGTCTCTGATCTACCAATTTCCTTCTTTAATGTTCGTATCAAATTTTTCCAGCAACAAAGATTTTTTTTTTTTTTAAGACAGTTGTGTTGGCTGCTTCTTATGTTTTCTAAAGCTGGGCTCTTTCTCTATTTCTGTCTGGATACTTCAACGTTGCTTTAAATAACTACAGTGAAGAGGAATGAAGAGAATACTTATTTTCTTAGGCTGATCTCATAATTGAAAAGAAGCTAACAGCAGGCTAATGTATAGCTAATGTCTAAAAAAAAAAAAAAGCATTGAAAGTTAAACTGCTAGAAGTGCTTCTAGGTGAAATTGTCCTAATGTTTTTCCTCTCTAAAGGTTAGGTTTGTTTTGATTAATAACAGCTACACTGCCTACTCAGTTTAATCAGGTGGTAAAATCACTGAATTCCATGTATAATTTTTGGTAGCATTTTTTCTGGTACCTAGTTCGTGGGGTGGAAGAATCATAGAGATATAAAAACAGTTAGGGTTGGAAAAGACCTTAAGATCATCTAGTTCATATAGAACCATAGAATAGTTAGGGTTGGAAAGGACCTCAAGATCATCGAGTTCCAACCCCCCTGCCATGGGCAGGGACACCTCCCACTAAACCATGCCATCCAAGGCTATGTCCAACCCCACCTTGAACGCCGCCAGGGATGAAGCATTCACAGCTTCCTTGGGCAACCCATTCCAGGGCCCCACCACCCTCACAGTAAAAAATTTCTTCCTCATATCCAATCTAAACCTCCCCTGTTTAAGTTTAAACCCATTACCCCTTGTCCTCTCACCACAGTCCCTAATGAAGAGTCCCTCCCCAGCATCCCTATAGGCCCCCTTCAGGTATTGGAAGGCTGCTATGAGGTCTCCACGCAGCCTTCTCTTCTCCAGGCTGAACAGAAACAACTTTCTCAGCCTATCTTCATACGGGAGGTACTCCAGTCCCCTCATCATCCTCGTGGCCCTCCTCTGCACTTGTTCTAACAGTTCCATGTCCTTTTGATGTTGAGGACACCAGAACTGCACACAATACTCCAAGTGAGGTCTCATGAGAGCAGAGTAGAGGGGCAGGATCACCTCCCTCGACCTGCTGGTCACACTCCTTTTGATGCAGCTCAGAATACGGTTGGCCTTCTGGGCTGCAAGCGCAACTGCCGGCTCATGTTCATTTTTTCATCAACCCACACCCCCAAGTCCTCCTCCGCAGGGCTGCTTTCAATCTCCTCCCTGCCCAACCTGTAGCTGTGCCTGGCATTGCTCCCACCCAGATGTAGGACTTAGCACTTAGCATGGTTAAACTTCATCAGGTTGGCACCAGCCCACCTCACAAGCTTGTCAAGGTCCCTCTGGATGGCATTCCTTCCCTCCAATGTATCAACGGAACCACACAGCTTGGTGTCATCGGCAAACTTGCTGAGGGCGCACTCAATCCCACTGTCCATGTCATCAACAAAGATGTTGAACAAGACCGGTCCCAGCACAGATCCCTGGGGGACACCACTCGTTACTGGTCTCCAGCTAGACATTGAGCCACTGAGCACTACTCTTTGCGTGCGGCCATCCAGCCAGTTCTTTATCCACTGAGTGGTCCACCTATCAAATTGATGTCTTTCCAACTTAGAGAGAAGGATGTCATGGGAGACAGTGTCAAAGGCTTTACACAAGTCCAGGTAGATGACATCAACTGCTCTGCCCCTGTCCATCAGTTCCGTAGCCCCTTCATAAAAGGCCACCAGATTGGTCAGGCAGGATTTCCCCTTAGTGAAGCCATGCTGGCTGTCCCCAAGCACCTTGTTGGTTTTCATGTGCCTTAGCATGCCTTCCAGGAGAATCCGCTCCAAGATTTTGCCAGGCACAGAGGTGAGACTGACTATTCTGTAATTCCCCGGCTCATCCATTTTCCCCTTCTTAAAAATGGGGGTTATATTACCCTTTTTCCAGTCATCGGGAACTTCACCTGACTGCCATGATTTTTCAAATATGATGGACAGTGGCTTAGCAACTTCATTTGCCAGCTCCTTCAGGACCCGCGGATGGATTTCATCCGGTCCCATGGACTTGTATGCGTTCAGGTTCCTAAGATGGTCTCAAACCACATCCTCTCCTACAGTGGGCCCAGCGTCCTCATTCTCACTATCCCCGCGTCTGCTTTCCAAGACTTGGGTGGTGTGGTCAGAGCATGTTCTGGTAAAGACTGAGGCAAAGAAGTCATTAAGAACCTCAGCCTTCTCCAAATCCAGGGTAGCCAGTTCTCCCGACAGCTTCTGGAGAGGGCCCACGGTGTCCCTAACCTGTCTTTTATTGGCAATGTACCTATAAAATCCCTTCTTGTTATCCTTAACATCCCTAGCCAAGTTTAAATCTATGTGGGCTTTAGCTTTCCTAACCTGGTCCCTAGCTTCCCGGACAACATCCCTGTATTCTTCCCAGGCCACCTGACCTTGCTTCCACCTTTTATAAGACTCTTGTTTCCTTCGAATTTTGCTCAGCAGCTCCTTATCCATCCAAGGAGGTCTCCTGGCCCTCCTGCTGAACTTCCTTCTAGTTGGGATGCATTGCTCCTGAGCTTGCAGCAGGTGATCCTTGAATATCAACCAACAGTCTTGGGCCCCCCTGCCCTCTAGGGCTGTATCCCATGGAACCTGCCTGAGCAGGTTCCTGAAGAGGCCAAAGTCTGCTCTCTTGAAGTCCAGGGCAGTGAGCTTGCTGCACGCTCTTCTCACTGTCCTGAGGATCTCAAACTCGACCATCTCATGATCGTTGCAATCAAGGCTGCCCTGGAGCAGCACATTCCCAACTAGCCCTTCCCTGTTGGTGAGGACGAAGTCAAGCATGGCACCTCTCCTTGTCGGCTCCTCTTTTACTTGCAGAAGGAAGTTGTCTTCCACGCAATCAAGGAACCTTCTGGATTGCTCGTGCCAGGCCATCCCATCCCTCCAAGAGATATCAGGGTGATTGAAGTCTCCCATGAGAACAAGGGCCTGCGAGCGTGAGGCTGTTCCTATCTGCCTATGGAGTGCTTCGTCCAGCAATTCCCCTTGGTCAGGCGGTCTGTAACAGATCCCCACAATAATGTCACCCATCGCTGTTCCCCCTTTAACCCTGACCCACAAACTCTCTATCGACTGCTCACCTGTCCCCAGACAGAGTTCCATACTCTCTAGCCTATCCCTAACATAAATAGCAACTCCCCCTCCCCGCCTACCAGGCCTGTCTTTCCTAAAGAGCCGGTAACCTTCCATTCCAGCACACCAGTCATAGGTGCCATCCCACCATGTTTCTGTGATGCCTATGATATCACACCCCCGTAGACGTGCACACATCTCTAATTCCTCTTGTTTTTTCCCCAGGCTACGGGCATTTGTGTAGAGGCATTTGAGCCGAGATCCAATTGAAGTCGAGTCATTGGCTTGAGCAGCTGGAATATCTCTACATTGCTCCGAACGTTTACTGTAGGTGCTGCCAACCGACTGGGTGTGTTGGGACGGAATGATGTCCCCCTCCCCCAACACATCTAGTTTAAAGCATCCTTGACCAGTCTGGCAAGCCTCCTACCAAATCCACTCTTCCCCTTCTTTGTCAGACCAGTTCCACCAGTCCCCAGTAGACCTGGCCTACTATATTGAGTCCCATGTTCAAGGTACCCAAACCCCTGACTATAGCACCACCCTTCTAACCATTTATTAATCTGCCCAATCCTCCTAGCCTTTTCAAGGTCCTGCCCTGTATCCTGGAGAATTGACGAAAAGACAATCTGAGCTCCAGAGCCCCTAACCACCTCTCCCAGAGCTCTGTAGTCCTTCTTTATGGTCTCTGGGCTACTGCTATCTATATCAGTAGCACCCACATGTATTACCAGGAGTGGGTAATAGTCAGTAGGACCGACTAGAGCAGGCAGCTTCTTGGCCACATCCCTGATCCGAGCCCCTGGTAGGCAACACACGTCCCTTGAGCCTGGGTCAGGCCGGCAGATGGGTGCCTCTGTGCCTTTCAGATTAGAGTCCCCGACTACTATGGTCCGCCGCTTTTTCCTGGCAGCACCAGTAGTGACCTTCTTTACCAGTGCACTAGCTGGTTGTGCCTGGTGGGAGCGCTGTTGCTCATCAGCCCCCTGCAGGACAGCAAAGCGGTTCTGGGTGGGGACAACAGATGTAGGAGGAAGCCCCTTGCTTTTAATTACCCTCTTCCTCCTTTTTTTTTGTTTTTTTTCTGTTACCTTTTCCCAGCTTCCTGGGTTAGCAGCCTCCTTTCCTGCATGGGCAACAGTAGACACTCGAGGCCCCGGAACAGGCTGGTCCCGGAGCAAGTAGTGCTGCTCCCCCTCAGCTTCCCTGACACCTTTCAGCCTGGTAACAGCTTTTTGCATTTCAGCCACCTTCTGCAGGAGGACCTCCACCAGGGAGCACAGAGTGCAGCCCTGCCCATTGCTCACCCTTCCCTTAGGATAGCAATGCAGGCGCTCTCTACACCCCGAGCTCTGCACTACAGCCTCCCTTCCCATTGGCTCCGTTTGGGTGCCTACACTGGCCACCACCGGTGCTGCCAGAGCAGAGCTCCCAGACCAAGCCTTGCGCGCACGGCGAATGTTCACCATCCCGCTCACCACCCCGCTCGCCTGCCTGCTTGAAGTGCCGCGCAAACTGCCTCGAGCCCGCCCTGTTTGCCCGCCCTGTTCGCCTAGAAATGATGCCAGAATGCCATCTACTTCAGTTTCTGTCTTAGAAAATACTCACTTTCTCTATTTCTCTTCCAGTGATAGTAGACTCCACAGTTTTCATAGGCACAGTTTCGCCACTATTATAGCCAAATGATTGCATTTTTTGCTTCTAAAATTTATCAATTTTTGTAAAGCCATTTTTGGTAATCTCAATAGATTTTCTTTTTTTTTTTTTTTTTTTTTTTTTTTTTTTTTTTTAAAAAAAAAAGAAGGTTTTTTGTTTTGGTCATTTGGATTTTCTTTAGGTTTCTCCTTACTAGCCATTTTTTCATTCGATTGTGTAAACAGAAGAGATAATATTTTCCTGAATGTTAGTTAATCACTGATACTTCTTTTATTTCATTCACTGTTTTAGTTCCTGTTCTTTTCAGAGGTTTTAAACATGTTTCATGATTGTTCCTCCATCTGTGAAGTATTTAATCGATCTACTGATAGGTAAAGACCGCTTATGATTTATGCACACTATATATAAATTCCAGAATGCAAGGCTTCTAATATGTGGTATTAATATTTATAGGCCTTTTACTGAAAGGTGCTGAACACAAACAGGTATGATTTATTTCTGTTTCAGTGAGTACTGATGATTCTCAAAACTCTGAAGGAGGTCCTATGCCTTTTCAGGATTTTATTAAGTAAACTTTCCTTAGAAAAGATGCAGCTGGTCAGACCTGGAAGACACTCATCAGTGTGAAACTAGAAAATAATGTATTTTTTTTTAGTCCAGTAAGACCCAACAACATCATAAAGGCAGAATAAATACAGTTTCTATAAAACTTAAGTGCAATGAATGTTATTTTCTTTCTTAAATTTTATTTTGTGAAGCTTTTAATTTTCTGTCTGTTCAAGTGTTTTTAACAATTTCTTCTTGTACTGGTACAGGTTTTACCTGGAATGAAACATTTCTGGTAGTAATTTCTAACTTTTATCCAACTGCAAACCGTCTGCCCGAACTTTAATTTTATCCCTTTCTGAACTTTATATATCTTGTACATAGCTGGTATAGTCCTAAATTCGGTACTGCCACAGTTTTAATGCATTATACACTAACATTTATTTACAGTACAACCCTGAAAATTTCACCCTTTACATTTCATATTCACCTTCTCCTCTCCCCCATTTTAAAATTTATTTTTGCTTATTCACTCATACTTTTATTTAGAAAAACATATTTTCTTGCATACTGATTTTTTTCAAAGAAATTTCTAGACTTCTATAAAAATCTCATTTTCATAAAAATTGAATTGTTTATTAAAAATTCATGCTGTTGTAGTTTTTTAATACTATTGTAGCTTTTATAATCTGTCACTAAATTCATGCAGGCCATTTACTCTTTGGGGTTTCATGTTGAATTTTTGCCCTGTAAGGCACAGAAAAGGTTGCATAAACAAGGAATGAACGTACCTCTATTCTGTAAGGGCCATTTTAGGACTTTGCAATGCATTTCATTTTGTGCACCACATCAAAATGGAAAGGCAAAGCCTGAGAAAGACCTTTGAACAAATATGTCATTTTGCTCAACTTTGTGCTTAAGCATTCTGTATGGCTGAGGGTATGAAAATTAAATGCACAAACTATTTGAAAAATAGTCTTTCCTGTATTATTCAACCATGTAAATTTCCAGACTCAGTGACCACATACTGAAACAGCATTTTTTATTGCCGTATATTGCCTGAAACACACCATTTATTACAAGTTTAGGTAGTAGATGTCAGCTGCATGTATTCAGTTTGTCATTTGTTTCTCAAGGTTAACAGAACAAGGAGAGAAAGCCGTTTACATACTTCACTTACAGGATAGCTCAGAACATGCAATTCTCAGTACATTCTGAGACTCAGAGGTCCATCCCACTTCACTTCTGTAAGATGAAAGAGCTGCACATATTTCTAGAAAATCATTCTCTGCCTCTGGCAGAAGCATTTGATAAGTGCTTGGATATTGGACTGACAAGTAATATGCCACTTTCAGCAGAGCAGTCACGTCTTTCTGTTTGTTTGAAGAAGCCATGAGAAGTTCAACAAAGAAACTTATAACTTGTCTTACCCATGAGAAAGAAGGTCAACCAGCCGTATCCTGTTTGAAGAGCTGCAAAGTTTCAACCTTGCTGAATTACTTTTGCAGCCAAAGACGCAGCTGATTGTAAAGCTAGTCCCAAACCTGTTCCTTAAACTGGAGTTGCTTTACACTCATGTGCTTGGCCCAGATCCTATTTTTTTATAACAGCTCAAGCAGAAGAGCTCAAACTGGGTTTATTCAGAGTGGGAAATCATGTGCTGTAGTTAGTGAGCACTGCAATGCACTACAAAGCTATTCTGAGCAATTCAACAAAGCAGTTTGTTTATATCACCGGTGATCCAACCAACAGTGACATGTGCCAGAAAATGAGTATAAGGCTTTGATCTACTTTCATTATATTTTCATAGTGGAAAGAAAAAGAAACAAACAAAAAAAAAAACAACAAAACCAAAAAACCAAAAGGACAAACCAAAACAAAAAAGAATAAAGAAAAGGAAAATCACTAGAAGTTGTATCCACCTCTTAACCAAACACCTGAATTCCTCTTTTACAAAGGTAAACAACAAATTCTTCTTATCACAAAGATGAAATATATTCTAGTTGTGGAATAATATTATAAAACCATACCAGTGTCATTAAAAATTTTTTGTCTTGAAAATTCCTTAGGCACAAATTTCTCAGTGAAGTGTAAAAACACTAAGTATACAGATAAACACCCATACGTAGACTGTACATTAGCACCCAATAAAAGGTGTGCTAGTGCAGTAAAAAGTGTGCTGCTGGAGACCACTTTGTAAGTGAACTTGAGGTAACACATCTGAAATGGAATAAAACACAAAAATACTTTTCGCCTGCAACAAATAAGACCCTTTTTCCCTTACTGACAATTCATAACTTTACGTAAGTTTTGAAGCATGAAAAAAAATGGTGAAAAAGATCAATTATTTTTATAGACTTCACTGAAATTAAGATTTTCCACTACTTTTGGTAAAATACGAAATTGAAAACAGAACAAGTTCAGCATTTTTAAAAACTTGCAGTCTAATTCTTCTATGTCCAAGAAAGCAGTTTCAAGAATTAACAATCCAACAATGCACACTTTTTCTTTCCTTAATGAAAAATACTGCAGCTTCTTTCTCTTTGTTAATGTTTAGAAGACCATTTTATTTACAAAATAGAGTTTAGCCTTTTCTTTAAAAAAAAAAAAATTTTTAGTCTGTGTATATTTATGTGGCTACGTTTGTCTGTATTTCCCTTTGCCATGTTCAATAAAATTTCTGAAATGAGTGCATATACTTATGTTCCTACAAGGTCTTGGAAAATTTATGAAGATTTTCTCACTAGAGAGTAAGATTTGATTTTTCCCAATAATACCACTAAACCTTTCCCTAAACCTTCTTTTTTTCTCAGATTAATGACCAAGGTTTATATTTAGCAAGTGGATCTGTTACAGAAAGGAAAAAAACTGATTTCAATAATTTTTGATCAATTTGAACAATTTCAAAGAAAGCCTACAATGTAGAGAAATGAGGAAGTAATGAAGCCAAGTAGTGAAAATGGTGATGTAGAGAGACTAACAATGTAAAGATAAAGGGACAAACAAGTGATGAAGGAAAGAGAATTAATAAACAAGAAAACTAGAAGAAAAAAATGGAAGTGATCAAGTTAAAATTTATGCTAAATAAGATACTGTTGTGAAAAAAGCAGTTTTCTGCCTCTTCATCGAAAAATGTGCCTCTTTCCTCATGGTATTCAATTAAAAATATTGATAGGCAAGTAGAAGTATTACTAAGTATTCAGATCATTTTATTGAAAATCAAACAAAGGATACACACCTAGAGAAAAGTAAATTTCTTTAGCTCCCATGTTCATTGAATTAGTTAGTTTTGCTTCTTAGAAACCTCATTAACTCTCTAAAACATTTAAATAAAAATTATTTTTGCACAATTTCTTTTTAAATATATGTAGTGGTTTTAGACAATACAGTATTATTCTTCAGTGTAACTACCCATGTTCCTTATCATGGATTTATAATGGTGTAATTACAGCTGTACAGCTAGTGTTGACTAAAAGAGATGTCAATCTTGATAAAGGAAAATGAGCATATCCTGCAAAAAAATGTCACCTCATTTAGAATTTCAGGGAATTGGACTAGGTGATCTTTAAAGTTCCCCTCCAACCCAAACTGCTCTATCGGTCTATGATAAGTTCTGTTCTGATCACTCCAGGTTGTAATGCAAAATTTTATAATGGACTATTTTAGCACAGGGGATTATATAAAATCCTGTAGCCACTTACTGTGAGTAAATGAATATTTTATTAATAAATATGTTTTCCCGTATAAACAAACGATTTACAAACTCTTTCCAGTTTAGCTACTTTATGTAACAAAAGTAGCAATTATGTTACTTTTTATCTTAAAATTTCAACTTAAAAATCGGATTAAAAATTAAGAGATGTTTGATAAACTTGCTTCTTCATTTGACCAATTACTTGTATTTTCTACCTGAAATTACGTAAAAACTGTAGCTTATTTTTCACACCAGAAACATACACACACACACACAAATGTCATACATAGCCTTTAAAAAAGAACACTACGTATGTTGGCATCGCATGGAATAAGCAAACACTGCTTATTTGTCTTATGAATAGTAGGTAATACAGGAAACATCATGTTATTCCCAAGGACAGGCTTCCCAGAACAGTGAACAGTTGAACAGTGCATGTTCAACCTTTTTTGGAGTCAGATTTTGGAATATGTGCATTTAACATAATAAATCAGTTCCTCATGCTCATCCAGGTAAGTATGGTGCTATTCTTAAACAAACATTAGTCACATTTCTCTGTCCTGGCCTTTAGGATCCACATCTTGCTATGGTTTTTTTTAGCCTGTTGAAATTTCTGGCATTGATGTTTCTTACCTTTTACATTTCAGTTTTGCCAGGTAAAACACTTACCAAGTAAGTAGTATTGTTAAGGGTTGGATAAATTCATTACTGCTGTCTCAGTTGAAAGACTATGCTGAATACATACCTCAAAGAATCACAGAATCATAGAATGGTTTGTGTTAAACCCAACACCTGAAAGATCATCTAGTTCCACAACCCTTGCAAAGGGCAGGGACACCTTCCACTAGACCAAGTTGCTCAAAGATCCATCAAATCTGGCCATGAACATTTCCAGGGATGGAACATCCACATAAAAATCAACATCAAACACTGATGACCAACAGTTTATTGTAAAGAAATTGGTGCAAAATAAGAAACAAGAAGAAAAGAATTTAAGGCATGACAGAAACATGATGGGATGGCTCCTATGATTGCAGTTCTGGAATGGAAGATTATAAGCTCTTCAGGAGAGACAGGCCAGGCAGATGGGGAGGGGGTGTAGCTATCTATGTCAAATGGCTGGAAAGTATGGAACTCTGCTGCGGATAGATGATGTACAAACTGAGACTTCATGGGCTAGGGTCAAAGGGAGAACTGTGACTGGGTACATCAGATATCTTCTACTTGGACTTGTGCAAAGCGTCTGACACTGTCCTGAACAACAACATTGTCTCTAAATTGGAGAAATATTAATTTGATGGATGGACTTCCCACTGGATAAGGAACTGTTTGGATGGCCGCACAAAGACAGTTGTGGTCAATGACTCAAAGTACAACTGAAGATGGGTGATGTGGTGTCCGTCAGGGGTCAGTGTTAGGATCGATCCTGCTCACCATCTTTGTTGATGACATGGACAGCGGGATTGGGTGCATCTTCATCGAGTTTGCCGATGACACCAAGATGTGTGATTCACTTGATATGCTGGAGGGAAGGGATGCTATCCAGAGGGATCTTGACATGCTTGAGATTTGGGCCAATGCAAACATCATGAAGTTCAACAAGGCCAAGTGCAAAGTCCTACACCTGGGTCAAGGCAATCAAAGGCACAGCTAGAGGGTGGGAAGAGAAGAGATCCTGAGCAGCCCTGCACAGAAGGACTTGGGAGTGTTGGTTGATGAGAAAATGAACATGAAACAGCAGTGTGCACTTGCAGCACAGAAAGTCAACCATATCCTGTGCTGCATCAAAAGGAGAGTGTCCAGCAGGTCGAGGGAGGTGATCCTGCCCTCTACTCGGCTCTCGTGAGACCTCACTTGGAGTACTGTGTGCAGTTCTGGTGTCTTCAATATAAAAAGGACATGGAGCTATTGGAACAAGTCCAGAGGAGGACCACGAGGATGAAGAGGAGGCTGGATCACTTTCCACATGAAGATAGGCTGAGAAAATTGGGGCTGTTCAGCCTGGAGAAGAGAAGGCTGCATGGAGACCTCATAGCAGCCTTCCAATACCTGTCTAGAGATCTCATAGTAACCTTCCAATATCTGAAGGGGACCTACAAGTATGCTGGGGAGGGACTTTTTATCAAGGACCGTAACGTGATCTGTAGGTCATCTATTTTCCCCTTCTTGAAAATGGGGGTTATATTACCCTTTTCCCAGTTGCTGGGAACTTCACCTGACTGCCATGATTTTTTAAATCTGATGGACAGTGGCTTAGCAACTTCATTTGCCAGCTCCTTCAGGACCCGCGGATGGATTTCATCAGGTCCAATGGACTTGTGCATGTTCAGGTTCCTAAGATGGTCTCAAACCAGATCCTTTCCTACAGTGGTCCCAGCGTCTTCATTCTCACTGTCCCTGAATCTGCCTTCCAAGGCGTGGGTGGTGTGGTCAGAGCATTTCCTGGTGAAGACTAAGGCAAAGAAGTTATTAAGAACCTCAGACTTCTCCAAATCCAGGGTAGCCTGTTCTCCTGATAGCTTCTGGAGAGGACCCACATTGTCCTTAGTCTGTCTTTTATTCACAATGTATGTGTAGAATCCCTTCCTGTTACCTTTCACATCCCTAGCCAAGTTAAACTCTAACTAAATATACATCAAATTAATCTAAAAGAAAAATGAAAGCAGCCATTAAATCCATTGTTGCTAATGTAAGGTTCATATTAACTTGTATTTGCAGCATAAGGTAGACTACACTTTCAGAATGAATGCAATCAAATATTTGACTGCATTTAATGCATTGAATATAGTATGCATTCTCCATATATGGGAGTATTCACAACTGGTCATCTTCCTAAATAGCACCCTGTTCTGGGTTCAGCAGTAGCAGTCATTTTTCTCCTTCATGGTAGCTGGTGCAGTGCTGTGTTTTCGACACTGGCTGCCCTGGCAGTGGCCAGCGTAGGCACCAAGGCAGAGCTGATGAGAGGGGAGGCTGCAGTGCAGAGCTCAGAGTGTAGAGAGTGACTGCACTACTCTCCTAAGGGGAGGGTGCACAATGGGCAGGGCTGCACAGGGTGCGCCCCGGTGGAGGTCCTCCTGCAGCAGGTGGCCGAGCTGCGGGATGCTGTCAATAGGTTGAAAGATGTCAGCGAAGCTGAGAGGAAGCAGGACTGCTTGCTCCAGGCCCAAACTGCAGGGGCCTCAAGGGTCCCCTTGCTCATGAAGGAAAGAAGGAGGCTGTTAACCCAGGAAGCTGGGAAACAGTAACAAAAAAAAAAAAAAAAAAAAAAAAAAAAAAAAAGGAAGGAAGAAGAGGACAATTAAAAGCAAGGGGCTTCCTCCTAAATCTGTTTTCCCATCCAGAACCGCTTTACTGTCCTGCAGGGGGCTGATGAGGAAACACACTCACACCAGGAACAACTGGCAGATGCACTGGTAAAGAAGATCACTACTGGTGCTGCCAGGAAAAAGTGGCAAGTCATAATGGTAGGGGACTATACTCTGAAAGAGACAGAGGAACCCATCTGTCAGCCTGACCCAGTCTCAAGGGAAGTGTGTTGCCTACCAGGGGCACGGATCAGGGATGTTGCAGAGAAGCTACCTGCTCTAGTCAGTCCCACTGACTATTACCCACTTCTAGTGATCCATGTAGGTGCTAGTGATATAGATAGCAGTAGCCTGGAGAACATAAAGAAGGACTGCAGAGCTCTGGGAGAGGTGGTTAGGGGCTCTGGAGCTCAGATTGTCTTTTCGTCAATTCTCCAGGATACATGCAGGACCTTAAAAAGGATATGTGTATTTGCCAAGTTAATAAATGGTTAGAAGGGTGGTGCCATAGTCAGGGGTTTGGGTATCTAGAACATGGGACTCAATTTAGTAGGGGCTGGTGGAGCTGATCTGACAAAGAAAGGGAAAAGCTATTTTGGTACGCGGCTTGCCAGACTGGTCACGGATGCTTTAAACTTGATCTGTTGGGGGAGGGGGGCATCATTCCACCCCAACACACGCAGTCAGTTACCAGGACGTATAATAAACGTTCAGAGCAATGTAGAGATATTCCAGCTGCTCCAGCCAATGATCTGGCTTCAATTGGAGCTCCGCTCAGATGCCTCAATACAAATACCCGTAGCAAGGGGAACAAACAAGAGGAATTAGAGATGTGCACACATCTATGGGGGTATGATATTATAGGCATCACGGCAACATGGTGGGATGGCTCCTATGACTGGTGTGCTGGAATGGAAGGTTACAGGCTCTTTAGAAAAGACAGGCACTGCAGGCGGGGAGGGGGAGTTGCTATTTATGTTAGGAATAGGTTGGGGAGTATGGAAGTCTGTCTGAGGACAGGTGAGCATTCGACAGAGAGTTTGTGGGTCAGGCTTGAAGGGAGAACAGTGACGGGAGACATTATTGTGGGGATCTGTCACAGATGGCCTGATCAAGAGGAATCTGTGGATGAAGCACTCTATAGACAGATAGGAACAGCCTCATGCTTTCAGGCCCTTGTTCTCATGGGGGACTGCAACCACCCTGATATCTGTTGGAGGGACGGTAAGGCCCAGAACAAGCAATCCAGGAGGTTCCTTGATTATGTAGAAGACAACTTCTTTCTGCAAGTACTAGAGAAGCCGACAAGGAGAGGCAACATGCTTGACCATGTCCTTTGCAACAGTGAAGGGCTGGTTGGAAATATGACACTCCAGGTCAGCCTTGGTTGTAGTGATCATGAGATGGTCGAATTCGAGATCCTCAGGACAGTGAGAAGAGTGTGCAGCAAGCTCACTGTCCTGGATTTCAAGACAGCAGACTTTGGCCTCTTCAGGAACCTGCTCAGGCAGGTTCCATGGGAAATAGCCCTAGAGGGCAGAAGGGCCAAAGACTGTTGGTAGGTATTCAAGGATCACCTACTACACGTTCAGGAGTGTTGCATCCCAACTAGAAGGAAGTTCAGCAGGAGGGCCAGGAGACCTCCTTGGATGGATAAGGACCTGCTGAGGAAAATTTTAAGGAAAAAAGTATGCTTATAACAGGCGGAAGCAAGGACAGGCAGCCTGGGAAGAATACAGGGATGTTGTCCGGGAAGCTAGGGACCAGGTTAGGAAAGCTAAGGCCCACATAGAATTAAACTTGGCTAGGGATGTTAAGGATAACAGGAAGGGATTCTATGCATACATTGTGTATAAAAGACAGACTAGGGACAACATAGGCCTGCTCCAGAAGCTCTCAGGAGAACTGGTTACCCTGGTTTTGGAGGAAGCTGATGTTCTTTATGACTTCTTTGCCTCAGTCTTCACCGGCAAATGCTCTGACCATGCCACCCATCTCCTGGAAGGCAGATGCAGGGACAGTGAGAATGAAGACCCTGGGCCCACTGTAGGAGAGGATCTGGTTTGAGACCATCTTAGGAACCTGAACGTATACAAATCCATGGGACCTGATGAAATCCATATGCGGGTCCTGATGAAATCCATCCGCGGGTCCTGAAGGAGCTGGCAAATGAAGTTGCTAAGCCACTGTCCATCATTTGAAAAATCATGACAGACAGGTGAAGTTCCTGAAGACTTGAGAAGGGTAATATAACCCCCATTTTTAAGAAGGGGAAAATGGACGACCTAGGGAACTACAGACCAGGCAGCCTCACCTGTGTGCCTGGCAAAATCTTAGAGCAGATTCTCCTGGAAGGCATGCTGAGGCATAGAAAGAGCAAGGTGTTTAGTGACAGCCAGCATGGCTTCACTAAGAAGTAATCCTGCCAGACCAATCTGATGGCCTTCTATGATGGGGCTACGGAACTGATGGACAGGAATAGAGTAGTTGATGTCATCTACCTGGACTTGTACGAAACGTTTGACACTGTCTCACATGACATCCTTGTCTCTTAGTTGGAAAGACATCAATTTGATAGGTGGACCACTCGGTGCATAAAGAACTGGCTGGATGGCCGCACGCAAAGAGTAGTGCTCAGTGGCTCAATGTCCAGCTGGAGACCAGTAACGAGTGGTATCCCCCAGGGATCGGTGTTGGGACCAGTCTTGTTCAACATCTTTGCTGGTGACATGGACAGTGGGATTGAGCGTGCTCTTAGCAAGTTTGCCGATGACACCAAGCTGTGTGGTTCCGTTGATACATTGGAGGGAAGGAATGCCATCCAGAGGGACCTTGACAAGCTTGTGAGGTGGGCAGATGCCAACCTGATGAAGTTTAACCATGCCAAGTGCAAGGTTCTACACCTGGGTCGGGGCAATTCCAGGCTTAGCTACAGGTTGAGTCCCGGAAGAGACTCAGAGCAGCCCTGCACAGAAGGACTTGGGGGTGTTGGTCTATGAGAAACTCAACATCAGCTTGCAGTGTGCACTTGCAGCCCAGAAAGCCAAGCGTATCCTGGGCTGCATCAAAAGGTGCGTGACCAGCATGTCGAGAGAGGTGATCCTGCCCCTCTACTCTGCTCTCGTGAGACCTCACTTGGAGTATTGTGTGCAGTTCTGGGGTCCTCAACATAAAAAGGACATGGAGATGTTGGAACAAGTCAAGAGGAGGGCCATGAGGATGACTGGGGGACTGGAGTACCTGCTGTATGATGATAGGCTGAGAAAGTTTGGGCTGTTCAGCCTGGAGAAGAGAAGGCTGCTTGGAGACCTCATAGCAGCCTTCCAATATCTGAAGGGGGCCTATAAAAATGCTGGGGAGTGGCAATTCATTAGGGACTGTGGTGAGAGGACTAGGGGTAATGGGTTTAAACTTAAACAGGGCAAGTTTAGATTGGATATGAGGAAGAAATTCTTTACAGTAAGGGTGATGAGGTGCTTGAATGGGTTGCCCAGGGAAGCTGTTAATGCTCCATCGCTGGTAATTTTCAAGGCTGGTTGAACATAGCCTTGGGTGGCATGGTTAATGGTAGGTGTCCCTGCCCCTGGCAGGGGGGTTGGGACTAGATGATCTTAATATCCTTTCCAACTCTAACTATTCTATGATTCTATGATTCTATGAAAATAATGGCTAAGTTTACTTAACCCATGTGACAACATTTTGATAATAAATAATGGTCTCTAGTTTTCTAGTAACATTGTCACTTGCCATATTTTTATGGTATAGCATCAACATGACCAATAATTCCAGTATTAAGTACACTCTGGGAGAGATACTCCACTGTAGCTCCTATTTCTCTGTAATACCATTGGCCTCTAGATGCTTTCCTCTGTGTTTTCCTTAACATTTTACAGCCAAAGGCACTGTGCACATTCTTTTGATGATAGTGTCTTGGGTTCAATGCTGGCAGTTCTTTTTCTCCTTCTTAGTAGCTGGTGCAGGGCTGTGTCCTTGACTTTTAGCCTGGGAGCAATGCTGATAGCACCGATTTTTTTTAGTTGTTTCAAAGTAGCGTTTACTTTGACCAAGGACTGTCCGAGTCTCATGCTTTTACCACAGAGGCGGGGAAGCCAGGAGGAAGCAGAGACAGAGCACATGACACAAAGTAGCCAAAGGGGTATTCCATGCCACTGCATGTCATGCCCAGTATATAAACTAGGGGGAGTTACCTGGAAGGCCCAGGTAGCTGCTTGGGTCAGGCTGGATATCTGTTGGCAGTTGGTAAGCAGTTGTATTCTCTTGCCTTGTTATTTCCCTCATCATTAGTCTTATTGGTGGTAGCAGTAATGGTTTTGTGTTATGCCTTAGTTACCTGACTGTTCCTATCTCAACCCGTAGGATTTACACTCTTTTGATTCTCCTTCCCATTCCTCCCTGTGTGGGAAAGGAAGAATGGAGGGAGTGGGCGAGAGGCTGCATGGTTGTGAGTTGCCGGCTGGGCTTAAACCATGACAATACAATTAACCAAAACCCTCTTTATCTCGTTAAAGTTGGATTTTCATTTTTAAAATGTTTATGTACAATTAACTGTCATTTGCTGTCATTTCCCAGTCTTAAGCGTATCTTGGGTATTAGTAGAAAACCCAGTGTTATGTTACCAATTGGAGAATACACATGGTTCAATTCCTGATGACTGTATTGCAGAACCCACACATTTCACTTTGTGAATGAGGAAAAAATTTTGCAATGACAGCAATCAGTTATTGGAATAATCTCCCTAGGGATGTGGTTGATTCCCCAGTGTTGGATACTGTTAAGATTCATCTGTACACTCTGCTGGTCCATCTTGTCTATACCATGTTTGATGATCCTTGAGGTCTCTTTTAACTTGGTATTCTCGGATTTTATTATTTTTTTTGTTTTTAAACTGGATTTTATGTTGGTCCATTTTGTTCCCCCCCCCTTCTTTTTTTTTTTTTTTTCCCAGACAGAACACGTCTGAAATCTCAAAAATTCTTATAAAATGGAACTTCCATCTTTCATAGAGCTCCAGATCTAAGCAAGTTTTTACAATATATGAGATCAAATTAAGTGTATGTAATCAGTACTTCTGGACTTTAACTCTAGGAGTCACTAGAACAAATAATACATTGTAATGAACATATTCTTTATAAGTTATTTGTATTTTACATCTTATATTAGCTAGGTAATTAGATTAATATTCAAATGCATGTATTAACAGCAGGCACCCAGAGTATTAAAAAAATTTTTCCAGAGGAAAAAAAAATCCTAACAGTTGGCAATATGCCTGTTTCTTTCCACTGTTTCCCTTTACATAGCTTGCAGTAAGCAGTAAGTGTGAATAAAATGCTTATGCTTGGATTCAAACCACTGCAGCACTTAATATTACTTGTTGTTGACAAAATGGATATGAGAAAAGCAAAAAAACAAAACAAAAAAATGTGACTGAACATCTTTTGTTCAAGTCCCAGTTCCATTAAATCTTCCAGACAGAACTTCCTTTGTGGAAAATTTATAGTTCCCACTTTCCTCTTTAAAACAGTAGGTGTCCCTTACATGCGCTATAACTCTTGCATAATTGGGCAGCCTAGGATTCTTTCCAAATTTTCTATGACAGGCATAATTCTTCATGAACACATCTACCATAAGTTTACAAAAACCTAAGACCAATTATCCAGAAGAGTAAATCATGATTTACGCAGGGCCTATAATATGTGATAAAGGAAACCGTGTCTTTTTCTTTTTATCCACAAAATATTTGTTCTGCCAGTTTGCACTTTTAAAACCTACTAATAATATATATCTCATAGGCATCTTTCTGTTGTTTGTTTCCTTATGCATTACTGGTTTATTGATGAAAACTTGTATTTTCATATAGAAAATATATGGCCCTTTAGAAAAAAGCACTCTATATAGCTCCAAATAAAAGTCTATTCTCTGAATAAACTTTTTTTTCCCCATACTCGTGTGGCAAGACAAAGGGTGCAATCAGATTTTGATAGCTGTGTTGTTGTTCACAGGTATAAGTCAAACTCTACTACGACCAACATGAACACTCCTGTTGCTCTGAGCTGACGTGGAAGCTGGATTTGTTTTCATGGTGACATCAGGGTTCAGCTTTCAGAAAACGGTAAGTAATATTAGGCCTTATTGTATTACCTATACTATTTCAAAGAAACCTCATTTACTACTTTGGCTTTTGGATCTCCAGAAACCAGCTAAGCAAGAAATTAACTGTGTGCAACTGAGGTGCAAGTGAAAACAGAAGGATTTTGAACACTGAGAAAATAAGTCAGAGACTAACCTATCTGTATTTGAGATTATGAACTCTTTCCTGGGTTTAGGCACCTGATTTTATATGAGAAAACAAAGGTTAGTGGCTGTCTGTATACTGTGGAGAAAATGCTTTCTGTGTCATTCTGTTCAGCCCTAATTCAAGCTTCATGTACTAGTCATTGATGATTAGGAAGGTATTATCTCCAACAAATTTTCTACTCTTTAACTGATTCTGAGGTTTATACAATCAAAATGTAACACAAAACTGCTGACTGTTCTGCAGGGGTCCTTGCACTAAACTTGAAGACATATTTACTGCCTTATGCTGACGAGATAGAAGGTAGAAAAGCTGGATACCCTTGACCACAAGAAGTGACTTCACTGAAGACTATAGCTGATCATCAGCTTAGATTGAAACAGTGGGATCTATTCAATCCCTTTATGATTAACATTAGTTGATAACGTGGTAGATGGAACAATAACCTAAATATGAGAGGAGCCTCAGATACTTATGAGATCAAAGATCGCCCTTATCTAAGAAAGAGTTCTCCTCATCTACTGCTCCACTTAGACATATAACAGTTCTGGGCATGTCCCCAAGGATTAGAGGCTGGCTAATGTGATGCCTCTCTACAAAAAGGACAGAAAGAAAGACTCTGGAAACTACAGGCCTGTCAGCCTGACCTCAGTGCCAGGGAAGGTCATGGAGCAGAGGATCCTAAGTGCCATCATGAAGCATGTTCAGGAAAATGGAGGGATCAGGCCCGGTCAGCAGGGGTTCATGAAGGGCAGGTCCTGCTTGACCAACCTGATCTTCTATAATAAGGTGATCTACCTGGTTGATGACGATATCCATGGATATTGTCTATTTGGACTTTAGTAGAGCTTTTGACACTGTTTCCCATAGCATTCTCCAGAAGAAACTGGCTGCTTATGGCCTGGGTAAGTGTACTATTTGCTAGATTGGAAACTGGATGGATGGCAGAGCCCCAAAAGTAGTGGGAAATGGTGTCCCATCTACTTGGCAACCAGTCACTAGTGGTATCCCTCAGGGCTCGATGTTAGGGCCAGTGTTTAATATTTTCACTGATGATCTGGATGAGGGGATTAAGAACACCCTCAGTAAATTTGTGGATGACACCAAGGTGGCTGGGAGTGTTGGTGTACTGAAGGATAGGAAGGCTTTGCAGAGGGATCTGGACCAGCTGGGTCAATGGGCTGCGGTCAATGGTATGAGGTTCAACAAGGCAAAGTTGTGGGTCCTGCATCTGGGCCACAACAACCCCATGGAATGCTACAGGCTTGGGGAAGAGTGGCTAGAAATCTGCTCAGTGGAAAAGGACCAGGGGGTGCTGATTTATGGAGCTGAACATGAGCCAGCTTGTGCCCAGGCAGCCAAGAAGGCCAATGGCAATACCTGGCCTGTATCAGCAATAACATAGACAGCAAGGCCAGGGCAGTGATCATCCTCCTGTACTGCACTGGTGAGGCTGAACCTTGAATCCTGTGCTCAGTTCTGTGTCCCTCACTGCAAGAAAGACATTGAGGTGCTGGAGCAGGTTCAGAGAAGGGCAGCAAATCTGGTGAAGGGTCTGGAGCACAAGTCCTGTGAGGAATGGCTGAGGAAACTGCAGTTGTTCAATCTGGAGAAGACAACACTCAGGAGGACCTTGATCACTCTCTACAGCTACCTGAAAGGAGGTCATAATGAGGTGGGGTCTGTGTCTCCTCCCAAGTAACAAGTGATCGGACATGAGTTAACACGCTCAAGCTGCATCACGAGAGGTTTAGACTAGATATTGGGAAAAATTTCTTCACAGAGAGTGTGGTCAGGCACTGGAGCAGGCTGCCAAGGGAAGTGGTGGAATCATCGTCCCTGGAAGTGTTAAAAAAACGTGTACATGAGGCCCTCAGTGATATGGTTTAGTGCTGGTCTTGACAGTGTGGGGTAAAGGTTGGACTTGATGATCTTAAAGGTCTTTTCCAACCGTCCTGGGATCAGCAGTAACAGTCATTTTTCTCCTTCTTAGTAGCTTGGTGAAGTGCTGTGTTTTTGACTTTTGGCCTGGGAACAGCACTGATATAACCGATGTCTACAGTTGCTGATCAGTAATGTTTAGTCTGACCAAGGACTTTCTGAGTCTCATGCTCTGGCAAGGAGGAGGGGAAGCCAGGAGGAAGCAGAAACAGGACACCTGACCCAAACTAACCAAAGAGCTATTCCATACCACAGCATGTCATGCCCAGGATGTAAGAACTGGGGGCAGTTACCCAGAAGGGTTAGATCACTGCTCGGCTGGGCTGCATATTGGTCGGTGGGTGGTGAGCAGTTGCATTCTCTTCCCTTGTTATTTCCCTTATCATTATTATTATTGGTGGTGGTAGTAGTGCTTTGTGTTATACCTTAGTTACTGGGCTGTTTTCATCTCAGCCCGTGGGAGTTAACGTTCTTTCAATTCTCCTTCCCATCTCTCCGGGAGCCGGGGGGAGGAAGGGGTGAGTGAGATAGCGGCTGCGTGGTTCTGAGTTACGGCTGGGCTTAAACTACAACACCAACCTAGTTGATTCGATGATTCTATGATCATCGTATTGTTAGATGACTTACTGCTGGCAGCGTTTAGCTTTTTCTTTAGAAGTTGTTACAGTTTGTTTAATAAAAAATGCTTTCTTCTAGCACAAAATAGAAAGTATAGTCATGATGCTTAATTTTGTTACATAAAGGCAGACTTAGATCTGAAACACCTAATGACAGGAAAAATAATCAGAAAGCCAACATTTCGTCAGGCACCACACCTTTGTGTCACATATGTTTGTGTATTGCCGGCATTCTGAATCAGTACCTTCAACATCTACATTTCTATGTCAAAACATAATATGGTCTGAGAAGCTACATGCTATCAACAAGGATAAAATTTCATGATGATTTATTTAACAATGTATATCCATTGGGGGGGGTGGGGGGGTGGGTAACTATGTTTTCTTTGATATACCCAGGATTTGTGACTGCTCAGGAGCTCTCTCTGGCTGTGAATACTTCAATTAACTTCTCTTGGTCTTGATTTGCCTAGCAGTAAAAAAGAGAGATATTGTAGTAAGAGATATAGTACTTTAAAGAATCATCAATGTGTATGTATCAATATTTTTAATCAATTCTGTGACCATGGAATAAGGGAATTATAGCCATCTGGAACATAGGTGAATGTGTAAGAATATTTGCTTTTTTTTCTTTTTTTTTTTTTTTTAGGAAAAGTTTTTTTTGTTAACTTTGCAAGAAACACTTCTGACTTAGTTGGAGTTAACTATAATTTTTATGACAAATAAATTAAGTCTTATTATCATTATAGTTTACTGTTCAGAAGGTTTCCTTCAGACTTCCTCCAAGTTGTTCACCATTCACTAGAGCTGATTTGATATAAATTCTAAATGCCATAACAAACGTGGTTTAAACCATGCTTGACCAGGATGACTTAAAGTATATTGAACCTGAATGTATTCAGAGGTCTAGCACATTTATTCTCAGACTGTTTTCTACTGCATATAAAATTAGTAACAAAATAAATAAATAAGATAAATAAATAAGAGTGTCTGAACTACCTTAATTCATCAGGAAAAGCTCTAAGGTAAATTAAAAAAGCACGTACGAAAAAAAAAAGAATGATCTGCACCAAACTGCTTTTTAATCCTTTAAGTGTCCCTGAGTGCAGTCATTTCTTGGGGATTTTTCTGGGGCACTGCACCAAAAAAAAACCCTTTCCAAATCATATGTGCAAGTTAATATATGCATTTGTATACAGTGTCATAAAGGAGTTTTAGTTCAGAATAATTTTCCACTATTTCTGACACAAAAGTGAAAAAAGTATGTGTGAAAAGATATTTAGCAGATGTAAACCTGTCACATACAATCTATAAAACATTGTATCAGTGACAGGGCCGTTGTTGATAAAATGATCAGTGTCTGCTCAGGCTTAGGCTAACTGTCCCAGTTCTGCCAATTACAAGGTGACAAAGTTAATTCCCTTAAAGTCAGTGCCCTGAAATACATTACTGTATTACCAATAAAACCCATTCAAGTCTCTATTCCCTGGAAAGTGACAGAATTAAGAATATTTGAATTCTGTGTCAAGGACTGGATTTTGAAGTTAATATTAAATACCCTTTGGGAATTTTAAAACTTGGAGACTGACTGTGACATGTCCCATTACTAGGAAATCCCACCCCTCCTTGACTCATTTAAGGGCAAGTGATAAAACAGCGCATGTTTACTCGCAAGCTGAAGATTTTTTTCTCCTGTCTGTATGAAGGACTATGATTCTAAAGATATAGATCTTAAAGAAAATATTAAGGAAAAGAAAATCAATTGAAAGAGTTAAGTATTCAATTTCTGCGTACGGTCACATAAACCTACTGTTTCTTTTTTCTGCAAATCAGTGAAAAAAGTTTCTACCACCAGCCTTAGCTGTCCTAGATGTCTCAGTTATCACTGTGCTGATACATGGTGCTTTGAACTACAAAGAAACGGAAGATCATTAAGGATTTGATAGAGTAGACTGAATATCTTATTTCAAAATTTACTTCTACATAGAATGCATTTTTCTTAGGTGTTATAGATCCTTCGGTCAAGCTTTGGAATAAAACAGAATTGAAGTAAAGGGGAAGAAGTGATTGCTAAGGTCAGGGTGAATAATGAGAAAGCTAATGCAGGTAGGAAAGATGTAAAATCTTGGAAATGAGGACAGGCTTGTGAAGAAAATAGAGGAAAAGAAGGGGATCAGTTTGTCTATGATGAGATAATGGCAAAAGGCAAAATGATTTCTGTAGATGCTTTTTTGCAAACAGATCAGAGAAGTGAATATTAAAAAGCAAGGAGGGTGGGGAAGAAAAGGTTGAAACATAAGAAATGATCCAGCTGAATATAAACAAAATTGGGTCTTTATCACAAACTAAAACTTTTTTCTATAGATGACAAAGAAAGTGGGAAACTGCTGCGATAACTTGCAAAGTATTCATTTTAGTAAGGATGAAGAAATAAATCTAGTCCTTTATGACTTCAGTGTAACATAGAAGATAATGATTTGAACAGGTGAAAAAAAGTTCCTCCTATAATTATTTAGGTATGTACTAAGTCATGTGTACGGCTATTAACGTAAGTATGAATGCAGGTAATTAGCAGACATATATAGAGAACTAACAATAGTTTGCAGAAGTAGTTCAAGTTGCTCACTATATATATGTGGTTGCACATATATTCTTCGAAATGTCAGAAGTTATTTTATTCTGTGAAGTTAGGAACTAAAATTAGCATTCAAACGTGATCAACCGTACAATAGACCTAGAGGCACTAGGAAACTACAGACTAGATGTGCCAAGAAGCCAGATGCTGCCTTTGAATAATATTTTTCAGGCCTTGGCATCAGAACTCTTTGATGCCATCCAAATAATTCCTATACCCTATAAAAGCTGTTTTCTTCAAGCAACATACTATCCATATTAACTATCCAGCTAACTAATCCAAATAGATGAGGGTTAAGTTACAAGCAATCTATTTGAACAAGAAAGAAAATGCACACACTTACAATACCCGAGGCTGTTCTTTTAAAATGAGAGGATGTTCTTTTAAAAGTCAAGAGGATGGACAAGTGAAAATTTAAAGATAGTGATTTTTCTCTGTGCTCCTTAGATGCTTTTTTTCTCTTTCTAATAAGTGCCATGACTTTTACCCTGTGTAATGTTAACAGTAAATAGGTTTTGAACACAGCAACTACAAATAATTCTTATGAAGACAAGCTAATTGCACATAAACATTGTTCTATATTATTTCCATGATGAAAGACCTGCTTTCTTACTACAGAAATTTGAGGTCTACTGATTAGCTAGTGTAGTGGTTTAAGCTAAGTCAGCCATACAGCCTCTCTCTCACTCCCCCCTCTTTCTTTCCCCCCCCCCCCGCGCCTGGAGGGATGGGAAGGAGAATCAAAAGAATGTAACTCCCATAGGCTGAGATAAGAACAGTCCAGTAACTAAGGTATATCACAAACCACTACTACTACCACCAATAAGAATAATGATAAGGGAAATAACAAGGGAAGACAATACAATTGCTCACCACCCACACACTGACACCCAGCCTGACCCCAGCAGTGATCTGACCCTTCCAGTTAACTGCCCCCAGTTTATATACTGGGCATGACATGCTGTGGTATGGAATAGCTCTTTGGTTAGTTTGGGTCAGATGTCCTGTCTCTGCTTCCTCCCGGCTTCCCCTCTTCTGTGGCCAAGCATGAGACTCAGAAAGTCCTTGGTCAGACTAAACATTACTGAGCAGCATCTGAAAACATTGGTGTTATCAGCGCTGTTCCCAGGCCAAAAGTCAAAAACACAGCACTGCACCAGCTACTAAGTAGGAGAAAAATGACTGCTGCTGCTAAATCCAGGACAGGTAGTCACTGGGATAATGGGAGTTTTGCTCTTATTTCAAGAGGCTTGAGATTAGTCCATTGAGCTCCCACTGTAAGATTTCTCTGGACTTAATTTTTGGTATATTTTTATGATCTTCATTGAGTATGCTCCACAGAACCCAAGGAATAGAAAAGCCCATTGGAAGTTCTAGATATAACAAGGGGGCAGAATGAAAAAGAAGGTAAAACTGGTCCAACTGCAGCTGTGTGAACGAAGAGCTTGTTATTCTCCTTCCCTCCCTCAGCTTCTCATCTCCCATCCCCAGGAATGCTGCATGATTGCACCCTAAATTATTGCAGTTCAGTTTTCAACACCTGCTTTTTTCAATACCTGCTTTTTAAACTGCTTTTTTTTTTTTTTTTTTTTTACTGGAAAAGGTCACTAAGTGCTTAACCAAGGAGCTTAACAGGCAAGTTTGACAGATGATAATTGTGAGCAGCTAGAGCAGAATGAAGGCCAGGGACAGCAATTGCTTTTCCTGAAAGAAGTGCAGCTGGAAGAGCTATAGGCTGAGACTATATCCTGAACTGCAGAGCTGGATAGTAAGAGTTGGATACTAACAGAAAGGTAAAAAATCAGTTTCAAAAGAACTGGTAGAATTCAGTACAAAAGTATTTTATCAGAACTGATTAACCCAATGACCTCTCTTTCGTGTTGATTACTTGTATTGCAGGTAGTTTTTGTTTTGTTGTCAGGAAATACATCAAAAAGCTTTAGCTATATCATCTATATCTCTATTAACATCTATAGGTGTCTGTGTCTATTTCATTTATATATGTACCATCTATAAAATATATATCTTTATCATATATATCTATATAAAATTTGTAAAATCAAATGCTTTAGGAAATACTTGAGTTAATATTAATCAAGCAAGAGTATACATACTATCTGTAAGTATACACTACAACATTTGTCATTAAGATAAATATTTAGTGATATTAAGTGGGACTCTCCGTTTCTTATTATAAAAGAAGATCTTGATCTAGACATGAAGATTAATGGTATCATCCGCTTAGTCCACAGTTCATTTGTACATTTCTCCAAGAGGGCTGTGGAAGTTTACTTGAAGAAATAATGAACAATGTGGAGAACTATTTGACTGTGAACAGGCATGTGAGTAATCCAGACAATTGCTTTACAGTTATAAGGTGGTGACCCGCAGGCATTGAGGCCTCGCCTGAGGGTTACTAAAGTTTGTGTACGTGCAGAAGCCTTGGGAAAAGTTAGCATGGAAAACTACTGAGAGAGATAAGCAGAGAAGGAATGTTAACTGTAACCTTGAAGCATATGCTGTCATAGTTAACCAATCATTAAGCTGTTACTGAGTGAATCCTATTCGGTATTTAGCCGTGTGAACAATACATGTATCCAATTAGACTTGTGTGTGTTAATGATAGACAAGTAGAGTGCCTATATATACTGAGCTATCTGCGCAATAAACTTTGACACAGCCTGATCATATTGGTCTGTGTGCTATGTCCGGGACTTCTGTGTCAACAGAACAAAGTAGTTATTCTTAGTTCAAGCTGTTGAATTTCTCTTGGAATCTAAGCACAAAAGAGACAACTATATAATTTTACCAGAATTCTCAATTTTCAGCTTGAGTTCTCAGACTCTTTTGATGTGTTTTGACAAGAAGTGGTCTGGTTCCATCTGTTCTATACCTTTTCCGTAAATAGTTGAAAACAGTAATAAAATATCCTCTTAGATCTATTTTCTAGGACAGATCACACCCAGATTCCTCTTGTATTCCATGTGCTTCAGCATCCTGACTATTGCAGTGCTGCTCTAGTGTATCAGTATCTGTCTTGTAGTGGAGAGTCCAAATATGGGTCCAGAACTTCAAATGTGGCTTTACAATTGCCGCATAACAGGGTAAGGCTCTCCCTGGATCTTCTTGGGTCTGCTGGTTACTCTTGCTAGTGTGGTCCAGGATGTGGTTGGCTTTCTTCACTGAAGGTCATACATGCCTTTAAATATATCTTATAAATTATCTTAGTATTTCAGTGCCTGACTTGAGAGCTCAGAAGTGTGATTTTGCAGAAAGGATGAGTCTAGAGCTCCAAGCAAAATAATTCAAAGTAATTTCACACAGAATGATAAAATAAATGGATTTTTTTTTAATTTAATTTCTGTGCATATCTGTTTATTACCTGTAAAATAATATTATTTCATCACTGAGGGATGCGGCAAAAATAGATTAATTAATGTTTATGATACACTCACATACCCCAGAGGAAAAGCTCACAAGAAGATAAAGAATTCTGTCTTTGGAGTAACATCTGATTAGTGTGCAGGAAAGAAAAAGGTTGAATGGATGTGAAATACATTACAAAAACTCCTTGGTAACTGAACTCTGTATGTCTTGGATACTGAACAAGGGATCCTGAAGGAGGAAAGAAAAGTATGTATTTGTTATTACATAGGCTATGTCATAATACATACGAACAACTCAACCTATTAATTGTGAAGAAACATTTCTAATTGCTTATCTTGGTCTTGTTATTTTTTATATATATTCAAGGATACAAGTGTTCTTAAAAGCGAAAGAAAATCTATGATATATGTTAATTTAAGTATATCAAGTTGTTAATATGGCATTGCATTAATTGAGATTTTATAAAAAATTTCAGTTCATGAAAAGTTTATACTCACACACAACTTTATGCATAAACATTCACAATAGTGATAGTAAACTTTTGTGCTTCTACCAATTTAGAAAGTGGTGGCTCCCAGGGGTCCGTGTTGGGATCGATTATGTTCAGCATCTGTGGCGAAGACATGGACAGTTAGATTGAGTGCACCCTCAGCAAGTTTGCTGACAAAACTAAGTTATGTGGTTCAGCTGATAAGCTGGAGGGAAGGAATGCCATCGAGAGGGACCTTGACACACTTGAAAGGCGGGCCAATGCCAACATCATGAAGTTTAACCATGACAAGTGCAAGGTCCTACACTTGGGTAAGAGCAACCCCAGGCATAGCTACAGGTTGGGCAGGGAGGAGATTCTGAGCAGCCCTGTGGAGAAGGACCTGGGGGTGTTGGTCAATGAGAAACTAAACATGAGCTGTCCGTGTGCTCTCGCAGCCCAGAAAGTCAACCATATCCTGGGCTGCATCAAAAGGACTGTGACCAGCAGGTCGAGGGAGGTGATCCTGCCCCTCTACTTTGCTCTTGTGAGACCTCACTTGAAGTATCATGTACAGTTCTGGTGTCCTCAACATCAAAAGGACATGAAACTGTTGGAACAACTTCAGAGGAGACTCATGCTTTTCCATGGAGCAGGGGAAGCAGAAACAGGACACCTGACCCAAACTAACCAAAGGGGTACTCCATACCACAGCACGTCATGCCCAGTATATAAACTAGGGGCAGTTACCTGGAAGGGCTAGATCGCTGCTTGGGTCGGGCTGGGTATCGGTGGACAAGTGGTGAGCAATTGTATTGTCTTCCCTTGCTATTTCCCTTATCATTTGTATTGGTGGTGGTAGCAGTAGTGGTTTTGTTATACCTTAGTTACTGGAATGTTCTTATCTCAGCCTAAGATTACATTCTTTCTATTCTCCTCCCCATTCCTTCAGGAGTGGGGGGAGGAAGGGAGGGAATGAAAGAGCAGCTGCATGGTTCCGGGTTGCTGGCTGGGCTTAAACCACGACACACGGTTTTATGATGCTATGATTCTGTGAAAGAGGCTGCCCAGGAAGTATTCAAAAGATGTTTTGGTGTGGTGCTAAGGGACATGGTTTCGTGGTGGACTTGGTAATTTTAGGTTAATGGTTGGACTCAGTAATCTTAAAGGTCTTTTTTAACCTGAATGATTCTGCTTCTATGGTTGTTTGTTATCCCTCCTAAATTCAAAGAAAGCATACTATTAAAAGGCAGCAAAAGAGCTAATAGTTTTTATTTATTTTTGTAGGGGTTTTTTTGTTGTTGTTCTTTTTTTTTATTTTGGAATTTGGTTTTATAAATAATCATTATTCTAATGGTGTTATTTTATGTTGGTTTTCAAAAGTTCATACCATTGCTATTAGGTTCTTGCTACAGTACAATAATGTGTCTTCGTAAGAAAACTGTTGCATCAGCTGTTATAAAATTCAAGTGTTTTCTAAATGGTAATAGTATAAATAAATGTTAAAGACAGAGTAATGCAAATTAACAAGGTTGTGGAGAACTTACTAGTGTATCTAATCTAAAGCAACAAATCTAAAATCCAAAAATCTAAATCTAATTTATCTCTGTGTGATAGTTGTTCAAAGTATATTTTCTAACAGTTGATATGGTCTATTTTTATACAACCAAGGAGCTGTCCTTCCCATTTGTCCTTTTGGGTGAACCTCTAACTGTTTTAAGAAAAAAAAGAAAAAAAGGAAATCTTCTCACCTGTAACAATGTTAAGGAAAATCTTTCCTGAATGGATAGTTATTATATTCTTAACCATCCATACAGTTATTTATTAGTTAAATTATCAGGAATACTATTTAAAGAAAATAAATTAGAAGCCAAATAATGAATGGTGCAATTGATAACTCATCCCACTTCTATAATGTGTTAATGTCAGCAGAAATTTATCAAGGAATGTTCAGAAAACAAGATGCTCAATGTCCACCTAAACTCTCGGGTTTTTGCAGTGCTGGCACTACTGTACCACCTGTGAATAGGAAACTAGTAGCCATTGTCAGCATAGACTTACTTTGACACAAAAGAAAAAATAAAGTGTTTATGATATCCTCTCTGGCAGTACAAAATCTCAGTATCTAAGAGACTCATTACAGATCCAAACGTATTTTGCTTGGCTTAGATCACATATTCAGATTTTTTAGCTCTTGTGAAAGTATCATAACCAATGAATATACAATATTTTGAAATTATTTTCTGTCAGTCTTATGCACTGATTTTGCGTACAATATTTAAACATATAAAAGTTTGTATCAAAAATTATTGGACAGATTTTGAAATTTAATAAGTCAGTGATCATTTGGGAGACCTTTGGTTGACACTTCTTGGTAATATTGAATGCATTTCCTTCCTCTTATTCTTCCTGAAAGGGAAAGAAATAAAAAAAGAAAAATTAATACTTCTTGTAAGAAATTAGGTCTGGAATATGGCTTTCATCCTGAACAAAGCATTATTTTTCTATAATCTTGTTTGAAAAACCTATCTCTCTGGACAGGGTCCAACATAGGCACTCCACGTCTGCACAGTGTTATAACTGGTAACTATATAATAGCTACCTAGCTGCCTGTCATTGATATCAGTGAATCTTATTCTTAGGTGCATCAGTCTTGCCTTGCATTTAATAGATAGTATTAGCCTATATCTCAGGCATTTAACCTAGGTGAGAGGACAATCTCGAGCCAATCACACTTTCTTGTCTGGGATTAGATATATTAAATATGTAGCGTTAGTTGTCAGGATATTTAAATCTGCTTTTTTTGTTTTGTGTTCTTCCCTCTTTTTTTTTTTTTTTTTTTTTTTTTTTTGCCAGCTTAAAGCATTGTAATGAAGTTATTGAGTTTAATCTTTTTTTTTTTTTATTAGTATTTCTCCTCTGTGGAAGAAACTGTACTCTGAGGCAAGCCAAAACCCTGCTTGCCCAATCTTGGAGAAAATTAGAGCAAGCACTGTTGTTTCATTCTGTTTCTAATAGCTTGAGGCTTTCAGTCACGCATCCTTTTCTCAGCCACTCTGTTGACCTGCTCCGTATGCCCTAATATACCCTGTTGGCAATGTTTACTGCATTTGCAGGCATTTTATATCACCAAAATGCATAAGAAACCCCAAGGGAATTGAACAATCAGGCCCTGAGGGGTTACTCTATTTCTGTGCTTAAAGGAGCAGGATTTCTCCTAGGCAAAGAGCATCACCCTGTCTTTACTATTCATCTTCAAGAATGCATTTGAAAAATAAGTCTGCAGAAACAGAATATTAATATTTTGGCTAAAATTCAGTTGAATAGTCATTACATGCCCCTGACAAAGCCAGAGAGTCTGAGTAACTACAAACAGCAAATTGAAAGTGTTCACAGGACACTTCAGTTTAAATACATGCAAATGCCCTTTGAGGCTTAGGATCTATTTGAAGTGTTCTTGTATTCAAAACAAAAACATAAGCTTGTACTTTTTTTCCAATAAAAAGTTACCTTCCCTACCTTCTGATGAGCCAACCACACATTTAGAAAACAGTCTTCTGTGGAACAAACTTAGGCATGTGCTCAGTAAGATAATGAACCTGCTGTTCTGAAATTCATAAGATACCAAAGTGAATTATGACTCCACAGTCTGTGCTTTCCAGAATTTTTTACTTTTTGACATCTTTAGTATTTCCAGTGGCTGGAGGAGATGTTATATCTAAAAAGAATATGACTTTACAGCAGACTGTAAAATATTCCTTGGACAGCATCAACTGGCCTTGCACACACTGAACTTGTGAGCATTTGTTCAGGGGCCTTCCGCTCAAATAAGGAACAAACCCCTCCACCTGCCGGTACTCAAAACTAAAAAAAATCCCAGGGACAAGGCAAGCCAGCAAGTTTTTCAGCAGTTTAATTCCCCAAGAGGGCACCAGGGGCCATTACATGGTCATTAGCATAGCCAGCACTGGAGTCACAGAGAGAGCAGAGGCAGACAAGCAGCCAGCCAAGAAATCAGCCAAGGGCTTTGCGGCAGACACAGATGTTGCTGCTAAAAAATTTATTATAGACATGGGCATCTGAGTCCTTTATCTGTCAATTGTGTGTCCTGTATGAGGCCCCAGCTGTTAAGTTTGCTGATGAAAGGAGAAGAGGAAAAGCTGAACTGCATTTAGATGGCAATTAATGCAATCCGTTCTAAAAATCTGTTAGTTATTATCTTAAAGGCTTGATGCATTTTCTGATAGAAGTCTTCTAACCTTTTTTGGCTAAGTTTAAAGAAAAAATCCTGTAAGTCAGTTGTAATGGTTTAGCACTTCTTGCTAGGAACTCTGATTTCAGTAACAGTCAGTGGCAAACTGTGTTCTCTCATAAAAGGGAAAGGATTAGTCCAATAAGGAAGAGAGCCCACAGTAGAATGCGCATCATGTGTTGGCTGCCTCTAAATTTGGTTGCCTGACCAATGGTATGAGAATACTTTTGCCTGCAAAGAAGAGAGTAGCTGAATAGCTTTAGCTGCTTATGTCTTGCACTTCAAATATTTTACCTTTGGATAAATGGTCCAGTTTTCTCAAACAGCTTGTACTTGTTTGACCTTTCTTTTCTTTCCTTCCCATCTCCAAAGACTTCACTATTTTAGTTATATTCCCTAGACGTTTAAGATTTGAAAACTCTAGTATGTACTCTTGCCATAGCTTTCCTTCCCTACAACACTTAAGCCAGTGAACACCATTCCTTTCCTACCATATGTAATAATAAATATTTCTTTTAAAAAATACATTACATTACTAATATTTATTGTATCATGAAAAAGGTAACAATAAAACATATCTGTTGTTTAAAATTATCATTTAACATCATATAATAATACAGGCAGCAGAGGATATAGTTGTGTGTTAATATATATTATCATGGGACAAGTCAGGTAATAAAAATTGGTTTTAGTGAAAACCTATTAATCTATGTTAAGATACATATAAATACATGTTTTGCTCTAGAAATTTCCTTACTCATGAGTAGATGACAATACCCTTTTTCCCATTTACTGCTTTACAAAACACAACGAGAATTTTCAGTTTAAATTCTTTTTATGTTGACCATCATTTTAAGTTAAACCCCATCTTTTTTCCTTTCCTAGTTGTGCTGTGAATGCAGCTAGACAAAATTGCTTCCTTTTCTGTAACAAATAACTTACTCCATTCTGACCCTTTTAAGGCTATATCCAGCTGCTCTTTCTTATCTTTCATAGATACTCCCTGAGGGTTTGAGGACAACTGCTTCATTCTGCTTGGGTTAATGCTGTTGTTGTAAATTCCTGCAATGTTTTGTCATCTAGGTTGCTCTTAATCAAGCTATTCCACAGTACTGGGGATCAAGAAAGTGCGTTACAGAGTATAACACTACAAACCTTTAGGCAATTAAAAGGATTTGAGAGAGTAAATTCAAGAACAAAGCGCAGTTTCTTCTCTGTGCATCACAGAAAACCTCTGATGTGGCTGATAAATTAAATGACTAAACTTTTAAAACAAACAGAGGCCAAGTTATTATTACTCACCAAAATCAATAAGAACTTTTTCAGGTGAATGCCCTTGTCATCAACCTGAAATAACAGAATCTTTCTTTCCTTCCTTCTTTCTCTTCCCCTCTCCATGACTCTTGAACTACTTTTTGAACTGTAATATAGTGCCAAAAATACAAAGTGGGGTAAAATTACCAATAAATAATTTAATTATTAAAAACAATTTCCCAGAAAAAACAAATCAAGACCTCTAAACTCAAAATACAGCAAGAAGTGAATCAATGTAACTTCCCAAACAGTTGTTCTAACTGGTAGGCTATCATATAAAAAATGAGAAACCGTATAATTAATGATTATTTTCTGGTTATGCTTTCTGATGATAAATAAATAATCAGTTGTTTTCAGAAACAATTGTGCATAGCTACTCTGGGAAGGATTTAGTAAACTGAAGTCAGTCACTGGGTCAGTATTCTGAAACCTTCAGTAAATCACCTAACTCAGAGAACAACTCTTTCCTTTGAAATTCTCTTTTATCCACACTTTTTTCTTTTTTTTTTTTTTTTTCCTCTAAATAGCTGCCTGTGACAAATGTACCTTTGAGCATTCTGCTATTCATAGAAGCACTGGCTGATCTTCATCCAGTCAAAAAATCCTTAACCTCCTTATTCACTTTTTACAGGGGTAGGACTCTAAAGCATCTTCCCTTTATATCATTGTGTTAGGTCTTATAATTGCCATATTAGGTGTCAGTTCTAATATTTAGTCACTGATTACCTGTGCTTACAATGCAGAACATTCAGCCTGCTGCTGTGCTCAGTTTTCCAGCTGTCTGAGTACGCACCTTAACTATGTCCCAAGCATGGGGCAGGTGTATGACATTTTTCTGTCTACAGATTTTCATACATTCTGAGGGGAATTTACTAGAGTAATGACTTCTTATATGCCAGGATTTCTTTGCTTCTTTCTCCAAGAATCTGGACTTCTGGGGACAAACACGAAGAATCCTGGATCCAGGTACAGCTCCCATGTGAATTCACCCTTGTCGCCTGGGGACAAGGATACAAACATGGAAAGCATCTGTCAATGCTGTAAACACAGCCAAAGGACAAACTTGAAACTTCACTTGCCTCCAATTTCTCCAGAAGAAAATCTAACCGATACGAAATTAGAGGCCTGGATAAATAGGCTAGTGACTAAGAAAACACTAATGGATAAGAAACTGAATTCTTACTGCACCAGACTTAAATTTAGAACTTGCATTTACTGAGTAATCTGTCCCTGTGAAAAAGAGAAAATAAGACAGTGTGGATTAATTCAGGAAAATGTTCAGCTTTGTTTTATTAATGCTTAATGGCACAAAATGAAACTGAGAGAGACAAAATGACTCCTTAACTCCAGGAACAATGCATTCATCAGGAGAATCACCTATAAAATTTAAATTGTTTTATGAGAGAGGGAACAGTTTTGATAATGAGATTCTGAGATCCATTCTACAATATGGCCAGGTACAAGACAATGTGACTGGAAAAGACTAAAATTTTAACTCTCAGAGAAGGAAAATTAAGTAGATAAATGTAGGTAAGACAGAAAACAGCTTGCCAGTGTGACTAGGCCATCCTCATATAAAAATGCCTGTGATAAATCAATTTAAAGACTATTCAGATTTAAAGATTTCAAAGCTATTACTTCTCATACCTGAGCTAAGCTGAATATGCAGTAATGAAACCTCAAACTGTAAACTCCAACAGGCAAAGCAGAGACAAACCGAATAAGTATTTGAATAAACATGTAAAAAGAGTGAAAATAAGGGCCAAAGGCTTCAAGAAGTGCTGGTGATAGAATCGTAGAATCATAGAATAGTTAGGGTTGGAAAGGACCTCAAGATAATCTAGCTCCAGCCCCCCTGCCATGGGCAGGGACACCTCCCACTAAACCGTGTCACCCAAGGCTCTCTCCAACCCAGCCTTGAACACTGCCAGCAATGGAGCATTCACAACTTCCCTGGGCAACCCATTCCAGGACCTTGCCACCCTTACAGTAAAGAATTTCTTCCTCAGATCCAATCTAAATTTCCCCTGTTTAAATTTGAACCCATTACCCCTTGTCCTCTCACCACAGTCCCTAATGAAGAGTCCCTCCCCAGCATCCCTATAGGCCCCCTTCAGGTATTGGAAGGCTGCTATGAGGTCTCCACGCAGCCTTCTCTTCTCCAGGCTGAACAGCCCCAACTTCTTCGGCCTTTCTTCATACGGAAGGTGCTCCAGTCCCCTGATCATCCTTGTGGCCCTCTTTTGGACTTGTTCTAACAGTTCCATGCCCTTTTTATGTTGAGGACACCAGAACTGCACACAATAGTCCAAGTGAGGTCTCAGGACAGCAGAGTAAAGGGGCAGGATCACATCCCTTGACCTGCTGGTCAAGCTCATTTTAACGCAGCCCAGGATTCGGTTGGCTTTCTGGGCTGCAAGTGCACACTGCCAGCTCATGTTCATTTTTTCATCGACCAACACCCCCAAGTCATTCTCTGCGGGGCTGCCCAGAAACCCTTCTCTACCCAACCTGTAACTGTGCCTTGAATTGCTCCGACCCAAGTGTAGGACCTTGCACTTGGCATGGTTAAACTTCATGGGGTTGGCATCAGCCCAAATTCGACCATCTCATGATTGCTGCAATCAAGGCTGCCCTGGAGCATCACATTTCCAACCAGCCCTTCCGTGTTGGTGAGCACAAGGGCAAGCATGGCACCTCTCCTTGTCGGCTCCTCTGTTACTTGCAGAAGGAAGTTGTGTTCCACACAATCGAGGAACTTCCTGGATTGCTTGTGCCAGGCCGTACCATCCCTCCAAAAGATATCAGGGTGGTTGAAGTCCCCCATGAGAACGAGGGCCAGCAAGCATGAGGCTGTTCCTATCTGTCTTTAGAGTGCTTCATCCACGGAGTCCTCTTGGTCCGGCGGTCTGTAACAGATCCTCACAGTAATGTCTCCCATCGCTGCTCTCCCTTTAACCCTGATGAGTCAGCAAATTGTACTATCCCCTTTTCAGACTTCATTCAATGCACTCGAGTATCGTTTTAGTTTTAAGAATGCATATTATCCTACTCCTACTTATAAAATAGCTTAATGCTTGTCAATATTCTTCATTTAAGTCAATTACATGCTTGAGGGCTTCACATAGTTGAGCTTTGTATGAATATGTGAATGGGTATGAACCAATGAATCTGCATATTGCTACTATTTTTCTGAAAATAACAACTTTTCAATAAAAAGAAGAGTGCAACCACAAAATCCATACAGTGTTTTACATAATTATAGGCACATAGCCCCTTATAATTTGGAGCCTAAAAACTGCATAGTTAATTTTAGTCTAGAAGTCATACTAATTCTATGATATACAGACATTTACATATATAGCTGCTTCCAAATTTTTTGCCATGCCTTGTATTCAAACATTTTTTTGAGTTTAATTTATGCAGTAATATAATTTTCAATGTAGAAATTCAATAGCTGAAGAAAATGATTCTGAAATAAATTTCCTCGTTTCCATTTCACAGATGATTTTGACAAATAAATATATTTCAAGTTCTTTTTTTTTTTTTGAAAGCAATATCTTCTAAGAAATAGGTGATTTTCTTTTTTAACTTCTGTTTTTTTGTGTAAACATACTCTAGAACTATTTAAATGCAATTTACTCATATCTTGACCTACTTGTTGAGCTATAACTGTGTTAAAATTTGTAGGAGTGGAGTCAGGTTAATGGGAGGGAGTATGGATTTCCATATGTTAGAACACACTGAGTAATGTCTGGAATGGGTTGCCCAGGGAGGTTGTGAATGCTCCATACCTGGTGGTGTTCAAGGCCGGGTTGGAGAGAGCCTTAGGTGACATGGTTTAGTGTGAGGTGTCTCTGCTCATGGCAGGGGGGTTGGAACTACGTGATCTCAAGGTCCTTTCCAATCTTAACTATTCTCTGATTATATTCTACTCTATAAAAACCTTTTACTTGCAACTATTCAGAAAAAAAGAGGTATAACACCTCTGATTAAGGCTATTCAAATTAAAACACATGAGAAATTACTTAATTAACATATCTGATACAATTAAAAGCACACATAAATCAGGGTAGTTTGCTGGAGCAATTTCAACCAGGTAAGTAAATGTGGTCTAAGAATATAACTGGATTTTTGCCTTACCTTCTGTGCCTTAGTTCTCCATCACTGAAATATAGGAAGTATAAGTATAATTCTCTACCATGCAAAGCAGCTAATTAGATAGATGACTGAGAGGCATTCATTTATTATGATGGGACAATATGCGATTATAGAATCATAGAATAGTTAGGATTGGAAAGGACCTTAAGATCACCTAGTTCCAACCCCCCTGCCATGGGCAGGGGCACCTACGATTAACCACGCCACCCAAGGCTCTCTCCAGCCTGGCCTTGAACATCATGAGGGATGGAGCATTCACAACTTCCCTGGGAAGCCACTTTCAGTGCCCCACCACCCTTACAATAAGGAGCTTCTTCCTTATATCCAATATAAACTTCCCCCGTTCTAGTTTTAGCCTGTTAGCCCTTGTCCTATCACTACAGTCCCTAATGAAGAGTCCATTCCCAGCATTCCTATAAGCCCCTTCCAGATATTATAAGGCTGCTATGAGGTCTCCATGAAGCCTTCTCTTCTCCAGGTTGCACAGCCCCTACTTTCCCAGCCTGTCTTCGTATGGGAGATGCTCCTGTCCCCCAGTCATCCTCTGGATGGCCCTCCTCTGGACTTGTTCCAACACTTCCATGTCCTTTTTATGTTGAGGACACCAGAACTGCACACAGTACTCCAAGTGAGGTCTCACGAGAGCTAAGTGGAGGGGCAGGATCTCCTCCTTTGACCTGCTGGTCACGCACCTTTTGATGCAGCCCAGGATATGGTTGGCTTTCTGGGCTGTGTGCACACACTGCGGGCTCATGTTAAGTTTCTCGTCAACCATCACTTTCAAATCCTTCTTCTGAAATTCTGAACTGCTCTGAATTTCTTCTGTGCCTAGCCTGTAGCTGTGCCTGGGTTTGCTCTGACCCAGGTGTAGGACTTTGCACCTGTTGTGATTAAACTTCATAAGGTTTGCATCTGCCCACCTGTCCTGGGTTCAGCAGCAGCAGTCATTTTTTCTCCTTCTTGGTAGCTGGTGCAGCACTGTGTTTTTGATTTTGGACATGGGAACAGTGCTGATAACACCAGTGTTTTCAGTTACTGCCTGGTGATGTTTAGGCTGGCCAAGGACTTTGTGAGTCTCATGCTCTGCTAGTGAGGAGGGAAAGCCGGGAGGAAGCAGAGGCAGGACACCTGACCCAGACTAACCAAAGAGATTATTCCATACCACAGCACGTCATGTCCAGGATGTGAAGACGGAGAGCAGAGACCTGGAAGGGTGGTGAGGGTGCACGGTGGGGGGTGCACTGGTGGGGGTGCACTGCATAGTCGGGCTTGATATTGGATGGTGAGAAATTGTATTCTTTTCCCTTGTATTTTCTCTTGTCATTATTATTATTGGTGGTAGCAGCAGTGATTTGTGTTATACCTTAGTTACTAAACTGTTCTTATCTCAACCTGTGGGAGTTGCATTCTTTTGATTCTCCTTCCCATCCCTCCAGGAGCGGAGGGAAGAAAGAGTGGGGAGTGAGTGAGAGAGCGACTTTGTGGCTGAGGCTTAAACCATGACAGTTCTTTTTGGCGCCCAACGTGGGCGCCGAACAAGCAAGATGAGGTCCCTCTGGAAGGCATTCCTTCCCTCCAGCGTATCAACCGAACCACACAGCTTGGTGTCATCGGCAAACTTGCTGAGGGCGCACTCAATCCCACTGTCCATGTCACCAACAACGATGTCGAACAGGATTGTTCCCAACACTGATCCCTGAAGGACACCACTCATTACTGGTCTCCAGCTGGACATTGAGCTATTGACCACAACTCTTTGCGTGCAGCCATCCAGTCAGTTCTTTATCCACAGAGTTGTCCATCTATCAAATTGATGTCTCTCCAGTTTAGAGACAAGGATGGCAGCTCTTCTTGTTGGCTCCTCCATTACTTGCAGAAGGAAGTTGTGTTCCACACAATCGAGGAACTTCCTGGATTGCTTGTGCCAGGCCATACCATCCCTCCAAGAGATATCAGGGTGGCTGAAGTCCCCCATGAGAACAAGGGCCTGCGAGCATGAGGCTGTTCCTATCTGTTTATAGAACACTTCATCCACAGAGTCCTCTTGATCAAGCCATCTGTGACAGATCCCCACAATATTATCTCCCATCACTGTTCTCCCTTCAAGCCTGACCCACAAACTCTCTATCGACTGCTCACCTGTCCCCACACAGACTTCCATACTCCCCAACCTATTCCTAACATAAATAGCAACTCCCTCTCCCCACCTGCAGTGCCTGTCTTTTCTAAAGAGCCTGTAACCTTCCATTCCAACACTCCAGTCATAGGAGCCATCCCACCATGTTTCTGTGATGCCTATAATACCATACCCCCATAGATGTGCGCACATCTCTAATTCCTCTTGTTTATTCCCCATGCTACGGCCATTTGTATTGAGGCATCTGAGCGGAGCTCCAAACGAAGCCAGGTCATTGGCTTGAGAAGCTGGAATATCTCTACATTGATCCAAGCATTTATTATAGATGCTGGTAGCTGACTGCGTGTGTTGTGATGGAATGATGCTCCCCTCCCCCAACACATGTAGTTTAAAGCATCCTTGGCCGGTCTGGCAAGCCTCCTACCAAAACAGCTCTTCCCCTTTCTTTGTCAGATCAGCTCCACCAAACCCAGTAGACCTGACCTACTAAATTGAGTCCCATGTTCTAGATACCCAACCCCCTGACTATGGTATCATCCTTCTAACCATTCATTAACTTGGCAAATACACATAGCCTTTTTAAGGTCCTGCCCTGTATCCTGGAGAATTGACGAAAAGACTATCTGAGCTCCGAAGTCCCTAACTACTTCTCAGAGTGCTTCTTTATGTTCTCCAAGCTACTGCTATCTATATTACTAGCACCTACATGGATCACTAGAAGTGGGTAATAGTCAGTGGGACTTACTAGAGCAGGCAGCCTCTCTGCAACATCCCTGATCCATGCCCCTAGTAGGCAACACACCTCCCTTGAGCCTGGGTCAGGCCAACAGATGGGTGCCTCTGTTCCTTGCAAAGTAGAGTCCCCTACCACATTTAAGTATCTAACAAAGTAAATATGCGAATATATATGTAGATCAGACGTTTAAGCTAGATTTGTTTTACCACTTCCCAGTCACTAGAAATCAAGTCTCTATAATGTTCAATTATAAGAGCAGCCCCTGGCATAGTTTTGCCTAAGTGTTGTGGGTTGGCACTGACTGGATGCCGGGTGCCCACCGAGCTGGTCTATCACTCCCTCTTCTCAGCTGGTCAAGAGAGAGAGAATAAAGCAAAATTCTTATGGATCAAGAAAAGGACAGGATGATCGTTCACCATTGCCATCACAGGCAAAACTTGACTTGGAGGAGTCTGTTTAATTTATTACCAATCAAATCAGAATAGGACAATGAGAAATAAAACCTAATCTTAAGAACACCTTCCCTCCAGCCCTCCCTTTTCTTCCTGGGATTAACTTTGCTCCTGATTTTCTCTACCTCCTCCCTGACAGCAGCACAGGAGGAATTGATGGTTGTGGTCAGCTCATAGAATCATAGAATCAGCTAGGTTGGAAAAATATCATCAAATCCAACCTTTACCCCCCACTGCCAAGACCAGCACTAAACCATATCACTGAGGGCCTCATGTACACACTTTTTTAACACTTCCAGGGACGGTGATTCCACCACTTCCCTGGGCATCCTTTTCCAAAGACTGATCACCCTCTCCGTGAAGAAATTTTTCCCAATATCCAGTCAAAACCTCTCATGATGCAGCTTGAGGGTGTTTCTTCTTGTCCTATCACTTGTTACTTGGGAGGAGACACCAACGCCACCTCATTACAACCTCCTTTCAGGTAGTTGTAGAGTGATATGGTCCCCACTGAGTCTTCTCCAGAGACAACCCCAGTTTCCTTAGCCATTCCTCACAGGACTTGTGCTCCAGACCCTTCACCAGGACAACCTTCATTGTCCTTCTCTGGACTAAAGCATTCTAGCACCAAAATACCTTTCTTGTAGTGAGGGGCCCAGAACTGAGCAACTGATTTGAGGTTCAGCCTCACCAGTGCAGAGTACAGAGGGTTGATCACTGCCCTGGCCCTGCTGGCTATGTTATTTCGGATACAGGCCAGTATGCCATTGGCCTTGTTGGCTGCCTGCGCAGAAGCTGGCTCGTGTTCAGCTGGCTATCTGCCAACAATCCCAGGTGGTTTTCCACTGAGCAGCTTTCCAGCCACTCTTCCCCAAGCCTGTAGCATTGCGGGGGGTTGTTGTGGCCCAAGTTCATCATTCATCGTCTCTGCTGCTCTTTTGTCTTCAGGGGAGGACTCCTCACACTCTTCCCCTTATCCAGTGTGGGTTCCCATCCACGGAACACAGTCCTCCATTAACTTCTCCAACATGATCCCTTCCCACAGGCTGCAGTTCTTCACAAACTGCTCCAGCGTGGGTCCCTTCCATGGACTCAGTCCTTCAGGAGCAGACTGCTCCAGCATGGGTCTTCCATGGGGTGTCAAGTCCCACTAGAAAACCTGCTCCAGTGTGGGTTCCTCTCTCCACAGGTCCTCCAGGACCCTGCTCCAACATGGGCTTCCCATGGGGTAACAGTCTCCTTTGGGCATCCCCCTGTTCTGTGTGGGGTTCTCCATGGGCTGCAGGAGGATATCTGCTCTTCTGTTGATGTCTCTGTGCTGGAGGGGCACAGCCTGCCTCACCATGGTCTGCAACACAGGCTCAGCAGAATCTCTGCTCTGGTGCCTGGAGCACCTCCTCCCCTCTTTCTTCAGTGACCTTTGTGTCTGCAGGGCTGTTTCTACCACATATTCTCACTTGTCTCTCCAGCTGCAATTGCCACTATACAGCTTTTTTCCCTCGTTCTTAAATATGTTATTCCTGAGGTGCTGCTACTGTCACTGATGGTCTCAGCCTTAGCCAGGTACGAGTCCATCTTTGACATTGGCTCTATGGAACACGGAAGAAACTTCTAGCAGCTTCTCACGGAGGCCACCCCACAGCTACTCAAACCTTGTATGCAAACCCTATCCACCAAGTAACACTTTTCCCCACTTATTTCCATGTATTTTCTGGGAGATATCATAGAAGAAGGACAATTCTTAATTAGGATGTGGCCATACTGTTTGAAGAATGAGAGAATTTAATAATCTGAATGCAAGCTGTTCTGTGCCAGCTGTCAACACCAAACGACTGTCCTAGACATGTTTAATTTACTAGCCTAAATGTAGCTTTTGTGCTTTTCCACAGTGCTTACGCAGTAGTAGGTTCCTAAACAAAGGATAGGTTCCTTAGCAAAGACGAAAAAAAAATATTTTTTAACAGGAGGAAAACCAAACAATTTTAATAACAATCGTACATATCGTAGACCAACGGAATGGCAATATACTTTATCTAAAGTAAAATGATCCAACAATCATGAAAATAAATGCCAAGTCCAGATGACCAAAGTGGAGATTGTGGTTTTCTTGAGATTTAGAAAATGTCGTATTTATTGAAACAGAATTATAATTGCATATGGGCAAAGGGAAGCATAACTGATATGTGTCCCAGAATTTATTTTTAGTCAAATTAAAGTCTAATTAAAACACAACAAACAGTTATTATTCGTCCAATTACACTGATAGTAACATTCACTTATCATTGACACAGTGAAGACATGGACTTCCCTTTTCCCTGGTATTAGGTTCACTTCTGACACTCCTCTGAGTCATTACACCTGCAGGCTCACTCTTCCCAGAGGATAGGGATGAGAGATGTAAAGATGAGTCATCAGCTTTGCTAGGTCCTTACCAAGAAGAATAGATTGCTCATGGTGGAAATTCTCAGTCTTGAGTCCATTTGGGGCTGCTTTTACAGATTTTCTTAATACAGACTGCTCACCTGCTTCTTTTTCCTCTTGGTTTCCATTAAGTATTTGTTTTCACCACTTAGCTATCACTTATAGCAGCAAAATACTTTACCAAAACACTATAAAGAGTTAATGTTTTTTTCTTAGTGACGACATAGGCTTGTCAGACCTTTACCATAGAGGGCCATCGCAGAGCTAAGCCAAGCCAAGTTAGTCAATAGTCACCTTCTCTCAGATAATGACTCTAACAGTTAAAACTATCAGCTCAGACTCAGGCCAGACAAGTCCTGAGTGCCTTCTTTGTCAAGCCAACAAAATGACTGCACTAGCAATAACAGCACCTTATTTTCTAGCCCCCTACTTTGGGGCATTAGCTCAAAATACAGAACAGAAGAGAAACAACAGAATGCTAAGAGCTTTGGGGAAAAAAAATATTTCTTTGATTATTTCAGTTTGCTCTTTCATCGATGTCTATAATATATAAAGAATATGAAAGTTTTACACAAAAATGCATCTCAAAGAGTCTGATTTTAAACCCAGGGAAATCAATAGCTAATTTTGTGTTTATTTTCATATGCTTTGAATAAAGATCTACGCTAACACAGAATAACATACTGCAATATTGTTTAACTGTGTATTAACTATAAGTCCAAAATCAAGATTGTATTTTGCAACCTCAGAATTAGGAGCCTTATCTGACTTAATAAGGCATCTGTGAGTATATACTTTCTTCCTGTTCATAATTATTTTAAACATTCTTGCTTCTAAACTCCTTTTCTCTTTCCAGGACATCTGCTGTCAAAAAAACGCAGCACAAGAGCTCCAGGCTTTCTGGTTTTGTAATTAAAGAAGAACTGGATATTTAGGTCTTGCTGTGAAGTTCACAGTATGTGCATTTATGAGTCTGTCATATCCTTCTCACTGACTAGCCTGGTTGCAATTTTTTAATCTTCTCATAAGCTCAGAGCTGATAATTCAGAGTGTTTGTGATGCTGTGAAGGGACCTAGTTCCTTAAAACGTTGACCCTGGAATCTGTTTTGAAGGACAGGATCTAAGAGGGAAGACGGGTTGTATATCTCAAAGAGCTATGGTATATGGATTAATCTAAACAATCTACACAAGATCTAAAGTATTGACATCTATGACATTTGAGCTATCCACCATAACGTTCCTTAGGAGTCAATAGGTATGCTATAGAATCATAGAGTCATAGAAACATAGAGTGGTTTGTGTTGGGAAGGACCTTAGGATCATCTAGCTCCAAGTTGGAGGCAGGCTGGAGGTCAGCACCAGCACAGATCAGCCACATGCGCTCCCCCCAGGCTGAGGTTCTCCCTCTGCTGACATGACTCCTTTGGGTCATTAGCACCTTCAAGGGCAAAGAACTCACTGCTCACCCTCTGCAGACAAGTGCTGTTTTTTTGTCTCAGGTAGCATCCTGATAAAGATTGTGGCATTTCACGAGACGGACTCAAGTTGATGCAGAGACTCAAATCCTAATGAAGACTTAAATACAACCTTATTACAACCAAGCCCTTTTTTAAAGTGGAAGCAAGGACAGGCGGCCTGGGAAGAATACAGAGATGTTGTCCGGGAAGCTAGGGACCAGGTTAGGAAAGCTAAGGTCCACATAGAATTCAACTTGGCTAGGGATGTTAAGGATAACAGGAAGGGATTTTATAGGTACATTGCCAATAAAAGACAGGTTAGGGACACCGTGGGCCCTCTCCAGAAGCTATCAGGAGAACTGGCTACCCTGGATTTGGAGAAGGCTGAGGTTCTTAATGACTTCTTTGCCTCAGTCTTTACCGGCAAATGCTCTGACCACACCATCCAAGTCTTGGAAAGCAGACGCAGGGACAGTGAGAATGAAGACGCTGGGACCACTGTAGGAGAGGATGTGGTTCGAGACCATCTTAGGAACCTGAAAGCATACAGGTCCATGGGACCTGATGAAATCCATTCTCGGGTCCTGAAGGAGCTAGCAAATGAAGTTGCTAAGCCACTGTCCATCATATTTGAAAAATCATGGCAGTCAGGTGAAGTTCCCGATGACTGGAAAAAGGGAAATATAACCCCCATTTTCAAGAAGGGGAAAAAGGTTGAGCCGGGGAACTACAGATCAGTCAGTCTCACCTCTGTGCCTGGCAAAGTCCTGGAGCGGATTCTCCTGGAAGGCATGCTAAGGCATATGAAAACAAACAAGGTGCTTGGTGACAGCCAGCATGGCTTCACTAAGGGGAAATCCTGCCTGACCAATCTGGTGGCCTTCTACGTTGGGGTACGGAACTGATGGACAGGGGTAGAGCAGTTGATGTCATCTACCTGGACTTGTGTAAAGCCTTTGACACTGTCTCCCATGACATCCTTCTCTCTAAGTTGGAGAGACATCAATTTGATAGGTGGACCACTCGGTGGATAAAGAACTGGCTGGATGGCCGCACGCAAAAAGGAGTGCTCAGTGGCTCAATGTCCAGCTGGAGACCAGTAACGAGTGGTGTCCCACAAGGATCAGTGTTGGGACCGGGCTTGTTCAACATCTTTGTTGGTGACATGGCCAGTGGGATTGAGTGCGCCCTCAGCAAGTTTGCCGATGACACCAAGCTGTGTGGTTCGGTTGATAAGTTGGAGGGAAGGAATGCCATCCAGAGGGAACTTGACACGCTTGTGAGGTGGGCTGATGCCAACCTAATGAAGTTTAACCATGCTAAGTGCAAAGTCCTACACCTGGGTGGGAGCAATGCCAGGCACAGCTACAGGTTGGGCGGGGAGGAGATTGAGAGCAGCCCTGTGGAGAAGGACTTGGGGGTGTGGGTTGATGAAAAAATGAACATGAGCCGGCAGTGTGCGCTTGCAGCCCAGAAGGCCAAGCGTATCCTGGGTTGCATCAAAAAGAGTGTGACCAGCCGGTCGAGGGAGGTGATCCTGCCCCTTTACTCTGCTCTCGTGAGACCTCACTTGGAGTATTGTGTGCAGTTCTGGTGTCCTCAACATAAAAAGGGCATGGAACTGTTGGAACAAGTGCAGAGGAGGGCCACGAAGATGATCAGGGGACTGGAGCACCTCTCGTATGAAGATAGGCTGAGAAAGTTGGGGCTGTTCAGCCTGGAGAAGAGAAGGCTGCGTGGAGACCTCATAGCAGCCTTCCAGTATCTGAAGGGGGTCTACAGGGATGCTGGGGAGGGACTCTTCATTAGGGACTGTGGTGAGAGGACAAGGGGTAATGGGTTTAAACTTAAACAGGGGAAGTTTAGATTGGATCTGAGGAAGAAATTCTTTACTGTGAGGGTGGTGGGGCACTGGAATGGGTTGCCCAGGGAGGTTGTGGATGCTTCATCCCTGGCGGCGTTCAAGGTGGGGTTGGACATAGCCTTGGATGGCATGGTTTAGTGGGAGGTGTCCCTGCCCATGGCAGGGGGGTTGGAACTCGATGATCTTGAGGTCCTTTCCAACCCTTACTATTCTATGATTCTATGATCTTCCACAAGATGGTGTCACCCAAAGCTCTCTCCAGCCTGACCTTGAACACTGCCAGGGATGGAGCATTTACCACTTCTTTGGGCAACCTGCTCCAGTGTTTCACCACCCTCATAGTAGAGAGCTCCTTCTTTATATGATTTATACTAACATATCTAAAATGGGTTACAAGAATAGTGACTGAAAAATTTATTTTGCTTCCTTGAATATTAAAGTCACCTAAAGTAACTAACTGAGATGTATGTAGGTGTTTCTTCTATAGACCTCTAGATTCATGCTAAGGTCTGGTACGGCCAAGGATCCCTGAACACCTGTTTTGTAGAAGAATGGCATTGATAGACGACTTTAGCCACAGGAACTCAATTATATGATCATTTTCTAGGTATTTCAATAAAGGTAATGTTATTTTTTGCCAGTTTACCCTTATTTCCTGTTTATTTTTTTATTTTTCTCAGGTATAAAAGACAAATTGACTTTTTGTCTGAAAAGCAATGAGAAAAGTTCAAGCTAATTTAAATATTTCCATTCTTTTCCAATTACTAAAAAATTATTTTTCTTCTTTCACACTCTCTTAAATATTCCCCTCCATTTATTTAAAAAAATAAAATAATCATATTATGCATTAATTACCCCTACTAGAAAACAAGGGCTGAGAACGCATGTTTATAAAAGAAGAAATTCAAATTCCATCTTTCTAATTTTTTATGTTTATATAATAAATATCTGAAGAGCTGCTTTAAAAAGTCAATTAAATTATATTCCCTATGGGATCATTTTAAGAACTGGAAGTCTTCAGTGTGAACGTTCAAACAAATATTTGATTTAGGTTGTCAAAACTATGACAGAAATGACAGAATCTTCAATTTAGCTTTCACAAAACTTGTATTATATGTAGCCTCTGGAGATTTATGAGTACATTTAGAAACACAAAGGAAGATGGGAATTACTAAGAACTGTTAATATTAATTTTCTAAGTGACACTTCTCAGCTACTAAGAGGTAGCCACATTATCTACCACATGTAGAGAAGTATTCCAGCTTTATACATGGCAATCACACTCATTCTGCAGATATGAGTAATAAAGTCATAATATCTATATGGGATCTGCTATGCTGAAATAACAAACTCCAAGGAGTTAGCTGTTTGGAAACCTTTCCAGCAAAGCACTATTCATTGCTGTAAAGTATCACATTCGAATGCAGGAACAATTTCTGCTATTTCACCCCAAATATTCTTCAGCAGAACTAGTTTTACTCACTACAAACAGCAGGAAAAGGTCATCTGCTCCCTTCTAAGACTGACACGATATCGTGGTTTAAGCCTCTATAAACTCACGCAGTCGCTCTCTCACTTACTCCCCACTGTCTCTTCCCTCCGCTCCTGGAGGGATGGGAAGGAGAATCGAAAGAATGCAACTCCCACAGGTTGAGATAAGAACAGTTTAGTAACTAAGGTATAACACAAACCACTGCTGCTACCACCAATAATAATAATGACAAGAGAAAATACAAGGGAAAAGAATACAATTGCTCACCACCAATCTCAGCCCAACCAAGCAGTGCACCCCCACCCTACCGGGTCTCTGCTCTCCATTTTTACATCCTGGACATGACGTGCTGTGATATGGAATACCTCCCTTTGGTCAGTTTGGGTCAGGTGTCCTGTCTCTGCTTCCTCTCGGCTTCCCCTCCTCCCTGGCAGAGCATGAGACTCAGAAAGTTCTTGGTCAGACCAAAACATTACCAAGCAGTAACTGAAAACACTGGCGTTATCAGCACTGTTCCCAGGCCGAAAGTCGAAAACACAGCACTGCACAAGCTACTATGAAGGAGAAAAATGACTGCTGCTGCTGAACCCATGACACAAGAAAGTGAATTTATTGTAGAAAAATAATTTCTTAGCAATAATTTAATATATTTTAAACGGCTAGGGGTTTGACTTACTCTTGAATTTTTTTTTTTTCTAGGTCAAGAGCAAATAATTCCAAATTATGCTGTATTCTAGTCGAGTTAAAATCCCTACCAGTTTCTTAACTTCCTTATAATGTTGTTTTTGTTTGTCTGTGTTTTTCACCCTGTTCTTTTTTTAAAGTTCAGTTTTATTAGGGCAGCTCGTGAATAACAGTATGTTGCACTTAGTTTTGCGCATGATGATGCTGAGAAAAAATGAAGTTCTTCCAATAAATTGTCAGTAGATTGGAGATGTTTTCCGTCTAGTTCTTACTCAAATAAATTATTCTATTTTTAATAACATTTTGTACAAAACAACATTTAAATTGAAATTTATGACTAAAGAGTTCGGAGTGCTATTTAATCTCAAGATTCTTATTTTACAGTCAAATAGTTATATATTTATTTTTTTGCAGTAAAGTTTAATTCAGAGAGCACTTACATAAAAAATCCTTGATTAAATTTGCATAAATGCAGTGGAAAAAATCTTGTCATTGTCTAAAAGTAGGAAAAGTTCTGCTGTAACCAAGGGAACTAATGATATTTGTTTTAATAATATCTGTCTACTGACACCCGTGTTTTATTAAATGACACACATTTTTTATTAAATGTGTAACCACAGAGAGTTTTATCATACGAAATTCGTTCTTGTTTTGTGGAACTAACACACACCGTCATTGCAGACTAATCATTATTTTGGTAACTTTGAAGAAACTTAGGACTGCTTTCAAGTGCCAGGAAAAAAAAAATAGACATTAGTAGTAATAGTTTTTTTTACACATCAAGGGAAAGCTGCTTCTCTGTTTTGGAGGGCTAAGGACTGTATAAAAGAAATGATGCACAGGCTTTAAAAATCTTCTTGATAGCATTAAAATAAGCATCTAATAGTTTTGCATCATCTAGGGCTTCCCTCTCTTGTCTTGCTAAGTAGTAAGAGAACTAAAATGTATTTCTATCTGCTTCTGGTATATACAACATTAATTTCAGCATGCATCATCTGTCTTCTGTCAACATCACTTTTCTATCTAAACATTTTTTCTTACCGTGTATTTATTAAGATATAGGAAATAAACATTGCTAAGGGATTTGCAGACAGGCAGTCCCCTGGAGAAGAGAAGGCTTTGTGGAGACCTCATGGCAGCCTTCTAGTACCTGAAGGGGGCCTATAGGGATGCTGGGGAGGGACTCTTCATTAGGGATTGTGGTGAGAGGACAAGGGGTAATGGGTTTAAACTTAACGAGGGGAAGTTTAGATTGGATCTGAGGAAGAAATTCTTTACTATAAGGGTGGTGAGGCCCTGGAATGGGTTGCCCAGGGAAGTTGTGAATGCTTCATTGCTGACAGTGTTGAAGGCTGGGTTGGACAGAGCCTTGGGTGGCATGTTTTAGTGGGCAGTGTCCCTGCTCATGGCAGGGGTGTTGGAACTAGATGATCTTAAGGTCCTTTCCAACCCTAACTATTCTATGATTCTATGATTTTATGAATCTCTAGAATTCACCAAGACTTCAGCTGATCTCAAGCCTCTGTGTTTTTGTAAGGTTTTTATAGTAAAGTACTACCTTTAAATTGCATTCAAAATGCATACGTGGGACAGGGAATCCAGCAGCATAATTGGCACCAAAGCTCTGCAAATTATCGCCTCTGAGTCTTGTGAAATAAGTCTTGTTCAGGATTAAGTATTAAACCCGAGGAGCTTTATGGAATTGTAAGTCTTTTCATAACACAATTGTAGCAACATAGATAAAAAATCTTTTTTGTAACTGAAAGAAATTTCATTACTAAATGATTTCATGATAGTTGTTACCAGAATTCTTTCCACATATCTTTTAATTCTCTTAGTATTTAATCTCTTCCCTGAAAGAAACAAATTATCCTCTGAGCACAGAAAAAGAGTAGAAAACTAAATTAAACCAGACACCTTACTTCAGGCATTTGAAGCTGGGTGCAATAAATGGTATTCAAAATGGCTTAAGAATATAGTGTACATTTTTAGGTAAATATAGAGACACTGAGAATAATCAATCATTAGTTCTGACATATTAACATTCAGATTACTGCTCAGAATGACATCACAAATAAGATGAATATATGTATTCATTAGTTTATATGTGGGGGGAGATGGCAAATTAGCATGCTTTTAAAGGCAAACAAGGAAATATATGCTTGATGTATTCTAGAGGCTTATTAACATATAGACGTGGCACTTCAGAGATGTAATTTTGTGGTGGACTTAGAATCATAGAATGATAGGATGGTTAGGGTTGGAAAGGACCTTAAGGTCATCCAGTTCCAACCACCTGCCATTAGCAGTGGCATCTTCCACGAGATGGTGTCGCCCGATGCTCTCTCCAGCCTGGCCTTGAACACTGGCAGGGATGGAGAATTCACAGCTTCTTCAAACAACCTGTTCCAGTGCCTTGCCACACTTGCAGTAATGAACTTCTTCCTTATATCTAACCTGAAATTTTCCTGTGTCCTGCTTTCAGCAGTAGCAGTCATTTTTCTCTTTCTTAGTAGCTGGTGCAATGCTGAGTTTTTTAACGTTCGGCCTGGGAGCAGTGCTGATAACACTGATGTTTTCAGTTGCTGCTCAGTAATGTTTAGTCTGACCAAGGACTTTCTGAGTCTCATGGTATGCCAGGGAGGAGAGGAAGCCGGGAGGAAGCAGAAACAGGACACCTGACCCAAACTAGCCAAAGAGGTATCCCATACCACAGCACGTCAAGGCCAGTATATAAACTGGGGGCAGTTACCCTGAAGGGTTAGATCACTGCTTGGGTGGGCTGGGTATCAGTCAGCGGGTGGTGAGAGGTTGTATTCGCTTACCTTGTTATTTCCCTTATTGTTATTCTTATGGTGGTAGCAGTGGTGGTTTGTGTTATACCTTAGTTACTGGACTGTTCTTATTTCAACCTGTGGGAGTGGCATTCTTTCAATTCTCCTCCCCATCCCTCCAGGAGCAGGGAGAGGACAAAACGTGAGCGTGAGTGAGCAGCTTCATGGTTCTGAGTTACTAGGTGGGCATAAACCACGACACCCTGTTAAAGTTTGAACCCGTTACCCCCTGCCCTATCACTCCAGTCCCTGATGAAGAGTTCCTCTCCAGTACCCTTGTAGGCACCCTTCAGATACGAGAAGGCTGCTATGAGGTCTCCACGCAGCCTTCTCTTCTCCAGGCTGAGAAGCCCCAACTTCTTCGACCTTTCTTCATACAGGACGTGCTCCACCCCCTGATCATCCTCATGGCCCTCCTCTGGACTTGTTTCAACAGTTCCATGTCCTTTTTATGTTAAGAATGCCAGAACAGTACACAGTACTCCAAGTGAGGTCTCACAAGAGCAGAATAGAGGGGCAGGATCACCTCCTGTGACCTGCTGGTCATGCTCCTTTTGATGCAGCCCAGGATATGGTTGGCTTTCTGGGCTGTGAGCACACACTGAAGCCAGATCATATTTAGTTTCTCATTAACCAACACCCCAAAATCCTTCTCCGTAGGGCTGCTCTGAATCTCTTCCCTGCCCAACCTGTAGCTGTGCCTGGGATTGCCTTGACCCGGGTGTAGGACCTTGCACTTGGCATTGTTAAACTTCATAAGGCTGGCATTGGCCTACCTCACTAGTGTGTCAAGTTTCCTCTGGATGGCATCCCTTCTGTCCAGCATATCAACCAAATCACACAGCTTGGTGTTATCAGCAAACTTGCTGAAGGCACACTCAATCCCACTGTCCATGTCACCAACAAAGATGTTGAACAAGATTGGTCCCAACAGTGACCCCTGAGTGACACCACTCGTCACTGGTCTCCATTTGGGCATTGAGCCATTGACCACAACTCTGCGCATGCGGCCATCCAGCCAATTCTTTATCCAATGGGTAGTCCCTCAATCAAATTTCTGTCTCTCCAGTTTAGAGACAAAGATGTTGTGCAGCACAGTGTGAAACACTTTGCAGAAGCCCAAGTAGATGACTTTGTAGTGTCAGGTTTATGATTGGTCTCTATGATATCATGGTGCTTTTCCAGTGTAAATGATTCTATGATTTTAAAACCAAACAAGATAGATAAATTCCATCTTTCATCATCCATCATGCTTATTCATCAGGATAAGCTTTCCCCAACTTGGAAAAATTATAGCAACTTTGAGGAAGTAAATATATATAGATACTTCCAAATTACAATATGCTGCCTTTCTGATTGATCTTTTCTATTTGTGCATTTTTTTGTTATCTCCTCCTCCTTGTGGAAGGGCAGTGAACTATACCATAGACATCCATTAGGGAACAGAAGGCATTTTAGATACACAGCTGTTAAGAAACAGAGAGTTTGAGGTCAGTGCACTGATGAATACAGAACCAGCAGTCTGAATTACCATAACTATTTATGTATGTTGAAACCTCCTCAATAGCAAGTTTAGTGCAATAATTTAAATATTAAGTTTTCTAAGCCAGTATATATAGGTACTCTTGCTCCTCACTGAGTGGTTCTAAACGGGGATAGGACGGTGAAATTACCTTAAACCTCTTACAGTTTATCTATATCAAGTAAATCATGACGGCCTTGTGAAGAGAAACTTTGAAAGGAGAGACAAAAAAGAAGCACAAAATAGACAGAAACATCTTCACAAATGAGGATGCCAAGATGACTGTCATTATCACCCTGTCTTCTGCTTCTATATACTACTTTTGTGTTCCAGAGGGATGCTCCTAGAGGAAGTAAATATATATGGGTTATTTTAGTACTATTGTTTCAATATAACATCCATCAGTGCTTCTGGGCATTGGAAAAAGAGTAATAATAAAAATGCATGAGTTTGTGAGAATACAAAGCTCCATGGGATGTGTTTCTGAAATTATTCTAGACAAATTATAATTTTCAACTTTATTGTTCTTTGACAGACCTGACTGGTCAAAGCTTCAAAGAAAATGCTACAGTAACCACAGATTAGAAGTAGACTGGGTATGTGTGTTATCAATAAAGAAAACAATCAAAAAGAACAAAAGGAAATAAGTGTGCCAATATTTCAGACATTATAATTTTATTTAATAAATGCAGGAGGATATCTTACAACATAAAACGGACAGAAATGATATATGGTACACCCAAAGCCCTGATAAGTCAACAAGGACAATACAATTGTCTTTTTTTTCTGTATATATAACAAAGAGGCAAAACTACCAGGCATCTACTTATCAGTACACATTGTTTCAATTCAAAGGTGGGTTTTTTCCTTTTTTTTTTTTTCTTCGTATGTGATTTTTTTTTTTTTTTTAATGATGTGCATCTTTGATCCTTAAAGATCACAAAATATAACAGAAGTTTTTTATTGCTGACTTCTGGGTCATTTTTTCCTGAAAATTCATGCTAACATGAAAAAAGTAAATGCAGTGTAGCATGTCTATTTCCTCAGCTTTTCCCTCTTAAGCTTTCCTTTAAAATGACATGTAAAACTCCAATACACAGAACCACGTTCAGTATATAAAAAATCAGTAAATTTTATTGAATCTTCTAATCTTAAAAGACCATGCCATATATCCTTGATACTGAATAACAATTTTCAAATACATTTTCACTTTAATCTTAAAACAGCTGACTATTTCTCATTATGCTGAATGTGCTCTCTTGCTACCAGAGAGGGCTGTGATTACAAGGTATATATCACCATATAGGAATCTTGACAGTTGTTCTTAGTCTGCAAAAAGCCAGACTTCAACACAGTACTTAATTTGAAACACTACCTAATTTGAAATATTTCTGTAATAGCAATGCTCTCTACCTACACCCTTTTGCATTACTTGTTTTCACTCTTCTGGTATTTTTCCTTTTATCTGATCCAAGCTAATATATTTAACTCTTTAAAATGAAATCCCAAACTTAGTTCTTTTTTTTTCATTCCTGTTCCGACATCTCTTTTTTGAAAATGAAGCACTTTGTTTAAGCAGCTTATGCTCACCAGTGTCTGTACCTAACAATTTGCCCTACAATTTAGTGGGACTATATTTTTTCTAAGGTGAACACAAATAATTCATGAAAGTTAGTATAAGAAAATATAAAGTCTGGTTTGTGTGCATAGAAAAGGATTACATATGTTTCAATGTCCAAGCCATTATTTTTTCTGTTTTTTAATACACTTGAATCTTGAGACTATTCTTGAACTTCTGTGAATGAACACAACACTGTGAGAATTGAGACATGTCAAACAACTGACAGAGAGCAGGTGAGATAGTTCTTGACTACCTGACTATTCCTTTGGCACTTTTGACATTTTCCCAATATACCACCATACACAAATGCCTGATGACCAGGTGACAGTTGTTTTTTGGGCTGAAACCAGGACAGCTGCTTTTATTGTTTATCTGTGGTTTTGATTTCAGATGAGGGTGTTTGATTGCTATTGTTTTTCGTTTGTTTGATTTTACTGCTGATCCAGCAGTTAAATCCCTGTAGCTAATGCATAAGTGATCTCTGCAAGGGCAAGCAAAAGAAAAGAGCATCTGCTTCTTTAAGGTTATCAGGTCAAAGACCTTTATAAATGCAAAAGGATAGTAAAAAAAGGGATAATAAACAAGAACACACAGGAACACCTGAGGGATAGATGATAAGGGAGATAGTGAGAGAGACAGACCTGGCAAAACACACATGGAGGAAAGACCTAAATCTTACCCCTCACATTCATTGATGGGCTATCAAGAAACTACAGACACCAGTTCCAGGAAGATAAACCTAGACTTTGCAATTGGTGAGACTGCAAATCGGAGGAGACCCAGACTGGGAGGGGTGCAAGCACTGAAACAGCTTTACAGACACATGGGGGAACACAGAGGAAAAGGGAGCGCAGAAAGGAACAAAGAAGGGTAAATATAAAATGCTAAAGAAAACAGGTCAACTGTCTGTAAAATAAGGCTGGTTAGTACACTGAGCCCTCTGCTTAGTCACAGCAGTTTTTCTCACCTTATTAAATCTTCTTAGGGCGATCTTCCAGTGTCATGTCTCTTCTTATTCCATGTGTTTGCATGGGCTCAGTGCCAGCTACTCGCGGAAAACCATGAGGTGACTGCATGCCAACTCCTGGGGTCAGACGGGGGCTGGTGGTTCAACCCTGGCCTGTGGTGTCAGCTACTGGAGCCAGTGAGGTCTTTAACCTCCAGTCAATGGGGCAGGAGCAGCTGCCACTGTGTTTCAAAAGCCTGGGCAGGGGTTCTGAGTGGGGGTTCTGGGCAGGCAGAGAGGCCATGCTTGCACACAGGGGATCCATAAATGTGCGCCTGAACCTTGGGAGTGAGGTGTATGAGCTGCACTAGTGACCTTGTGCCTCTGCCAGCCCAAGAGGAGGAAGGGATGTGGCTGGCTGTGCTGAATCTGGTGTGAGTCCTGAATGCGAGTGCCGGTGGACACAGCTTCTGGACTGAGGCTGTCTATGTGACTGGCCATATTGCGTGTGTCTGTGTATGTGGGTGTTTCTGAGTGTGTGTTCACACCAAGCTGGACTCCAGCAGCCAGGCAGGAGGTGTCCTGAGATAGAGCAGCTGGAGCAGGGGCTGCTCTTAACTTCCCTGAACTATCTCCTCATCTTCATTTCTGAATTTTTTAAGCAAAAGCTGTAGTAAAAAAGGAAAACTAATTGTGCTATGAAGTCAAATAGTGGATATTTGAAACAACAAAGGATAATTACTTCAGAATAAGATCTGATATACTTTGCTTCAGCATCCAGCTTAAGCTTGACCCTGAGCTTTAGAAAGTTGGTTCAAGGAAGTGCTGAGATTTAGCACATCTGTTTTCAGCTGCTGAAAGGTACGGTACTGAAATCTCCTTATTGACATTCTCTCTACAATTCTGACAGAGGCATTAGATTTTTAAAGTAGAAATAACTTAAATCCTTGTTTCAGTTTTCTGCACACAACTATTGAACCACAATTCTTTCTGCAGTCAATAGACCACCAGCAAACAATTTACCCTGTTTCAAGGTAGTTGTCTAATTTAGGTAGAATGAGGCGCCCCCTGAGGTGCTATTTCTCTCCAGACAATAGAGAGAGAGAAAAAGACAGCAAACTTATCCATCCATACAGACATTCACCAAGCTGTGGTGCAACGGAGTTGCATAAGAAAGGCAGATTGGCTCATACCTTCAGGTATTAACTCATTTAGATCAGTAAAAGTGGAAGAGACTCAAGGAAAATTAATATAGAATCACAATATCATAGAATCACAGAATGGTTAGGTTTGGGAAAGACCTTAAGATTATCCAGTTCCACCCTCCTGTCATAAGCAGGGACACCTTCCACAAGACCATGTCACCCAAGGCTCTCTCCAACTGGGCCTTTAGCACTGCCAGGGATTGAGCATTCACAACTTCTTTGGACAGCCTCTTCCAGCATCTCCCCACCCTCGCAGTATAGATCTTCTTCCTTATATCTAAACTGAACTTCCTCTGTTTAAGTTTAAACCCACTACCCCTTGTCCTATCACTAAGGCAGATACTTGAAGGGTGCTATAAGTTGTCCAGGCAGCCTTCTCTTCTCCAGGCTGAACAGCCCCAACTTCCTCAACCTGCCTTCATATAGGAGGTCCTCCAGCCTCCTCCTCAGCCTCGTGGTCCTACTTTGGACTTGCTCCAACAGCTCCATGTCCTTTTTATGTTGAGGACACCAGAACTGCACACAATACTCCTAGTGAGGTGTCACAAGAGCAGAACAGATTAGCAGATTCACCTCCTTCATCTTTCTGGTCACGATTCTTCTGATGCAGCCCAGGATATGGTTGGCTTTCTGGGCTGTGAGTGCACACTGAAGCCAGCTCATATTAAGTTGCTCATCAACCAACACTCCCAAGTCCTCCTCTGCAGGACTGCTCTGAAACTCCTCCCTGCCCAGCCTGTAGCTGTGTCTGGGATTGCCCCGACCCAGGTGAAGGACCTTGCACTTGGCTTTGTTGAACTTCATAAGGCTGGCATTGGCCCACCTCACAAGCTTGTCAAGGTCCCTTTGGATGACATTCCTTCCCTCTAGCTTATCAACAGAACCACACAGCTTGGTGTCATTAGCAAACTTGCTGAGAGTGAGCTCAGTCTCATTGTTCATGTCTCCGACAAAGATGTTGAACAAGATCAGTCCCAACACTGACCCCTGAGGGATACCATTTGTCACTGGTCTCCATTTTGGCATTGAGCCGCTGAGCACAACTCTTTGAGTGCAGCCATCCAGTTAGTTCTTAATCCACCAAGTGGTCCATCCATCAAATCCATGCTTCTCCAGTTTAGACAAGGATGTTGTCTGGGACAGTGCCAAATGCTTTGCACAATTCCAGGTGGATGACATCAACTGCTCTACCCCTGTCCATCAGCTCCGTAGCCCCAACATAGAAGGCCACCAGATTGGTCAGGCAGGATTTCCCCTTAGTGAAGCCATGCTGGCTGTCACCAAGCACCTTGTTGTCTTTCATGTGCCTCAGCATGCCTTCCAGGAGAATCCGCTCCAAGATTTTGCCAGGCACAGAGGTGAGATTGACTGGTCTGTAGTTCCCCAGCTCATCCATTTTCCCCTTCTTGAAAATGGGGGTTATATTTCCCTTTTTCCAGTCATTGGGAACTTCACCTGACTGCCATGATTTTTCAAATATGATGGACAGTGGTTTAGCAGCTTCATTTGCCAGCTCCTTCAGGACCTGCGGATGGATTTCATCCGGTCCCATGGACCTGTGCATGTTCTGGTTCCTAAGATGGTCTCAAACCTGATCCTCCCCAGCAGTGGTCTTAATTTCTTCATTCTCGCTGTCCCTGCATTTGCCTTCCAATGCTTGAGCAGCATAGTCAGAGCATTTGCTGGTGAAGACTGAGGCACAAAAGTTATCGAGAGCCTCAGCCTTCTCGAAATCCAGGGTAGCCAATTCTCCTGTTTCCTTCTGGAAATGGCCCACATTTTCCCTAGTCTGTCTATTGTTTGCAACATACCTATAGAAGCCCTTCCTGTTATCTTTCGCATCCCTGGCCAGACTCAATTCTAAGTGGGCCTTAGCTTTCCTGACCTGATCCCTAGCTTCCTGGACAACGTCCCTGTATTTTTCCCGGGCCACCTGTCCTCACTTCTACCTTCTAGAAGCTTCTTTTTTCCTTCTGAAATATATCCCTAAAGCCTCATCCAGTTACAATGTCTTTTGTTAGTTTCTAACCCAGCATTTAACTTACTTCTAATTCTAGCAGAGCTGTGAGGCTGTGAGGATATCACAGCCTGAAAGGGAAATTACCATACTTTTTGAAGACATTGATTACCCCTTAAACTATCGCCTGCTTTGGATCTCATTTTTGCTACATTTGCTCTTTAGTTTTCTAACAATGATTAATTCCAGTTTAATGACACAAACAAACGAGAAAACAAATAAATCATCTTGACATGGAAAAGTAAGAAAAAAAAAACCAAACAAACAAAACAAAACCACACATGGTTTATACTATGGATATATGTTAAAAAATAGATGTTAAAATGTGGTTTGAATTCTTGTTTAAAGAATAAAGCAACATATTATGAGTACAGTTCCATCAGGGAGTAGGGAAGTTTCAACAGAATGAAATATTGTCATAGGCTCACTGTTTCTTTTTTTTTCTCCAAACGCAGGAAACATGGATTGTATGGCAGCGTTCTATTAAGCTGCTTTTTTTCTCCATTACACAAAATGACTTATAGTTGTTGTCAGTTGTTCTAAGTCCTAGTATTAATGTCAAAATTACTCATCACTGTAGCTAAATATGAGATTTACAGTTGGTTTATAAAAATAAAGTATTTGTATGCCAGACTTTTTTATTGTGGAAACTAAAATTTTCTAATGACTGACTTACTTGATATACTCACTTTTCCTCTAGCTCTCTCATTATAAGAACTATCTGTTCTGGTAGCAAATATAGGGGAGTGTTGAAAGCAGTCATTGTCAAACTTTCAAATTTTTACTTTTTCTGTCATATTTTGGTGTTCACACATTAATGAATTCCACACTGTTCTTCAACTTTTATGGTTTTCAGATGTCTTCGGTTTTTTTTCTTTCTTTCTTTTTTTTTTTTTTTTTAAATCAAACAAATACAGGTTTTTTGGACAGCTTAAATAGTTTTTATTTTAAAAGAATGTTCCTGACGTAAGGTTTTCACAAGCTTTACTTAATAACATTTCAGAAAATGTCCTTAAATCCAGAGGAAAATGAGATCATGGAGCTATAAAATGGTTTGTATGATAAAGAAATGCAACAGTATAAAGCAGCTATATAGAAATCAAGCTGCATTGTGCCTCATGTCACTGTCCTACCAAAGCTTTGTGTGACAATCAGAATATGTAACATCCGTAAGTGATGCCCTGATCTAAGAAAGACCTAATATATGATTTGTTCCTTGACAAGCCAGTGATAGATGAGATGAGAATAAAGATCTGTTGGTTTCTATGAGGAAGCTCTTCTCCTTTTCTAAAGATGTTAGTATAAATCACAGATTCATAGAATCATTCAGGCTGGAAAGGACCTGTAAGATCATTAAGACCAACTGTTAACCTAACACTGCTAAGTCCATCACTAAACCATGTCCCTAAACAGCACATCTACATGTCTTTTAAATAACTCCAGGGATGGGGACTCAAACATATCCCTAGTCCTGCTGGCCACACTATTTCTGACACAAGCCAAAATGCTGTTGACCTTCTTGGCCACTTGGGGAGCCTGCCAGTTCAAATTCAGTCAACTGTCAAACAGCACTTCCAGGTCCTTTTCTACTGTTGTAGTGGTTAAAGCCTCTATAAACTCATGCAGTCGCTCTCTCACTCACTCCTCACTCTTTCTTCCCCCAGTCTCAGGAGAATGGGGAGGAGAATCAAAAGAATGCAACTCCCACAGGTTGAGATAAGAACAGTTTAGTAACTAAGGTATAACACAAACCACTGCTGCTACCACCAATAATGATAATGACACGAGAGAATACAAGGGAAAAGAATACAATTGCTCACCACCCAATACCAAGCCTGAGCAAGCAGTGCATCCCACACAGTGCACCCCCACCCTACCGGGTCTCTGCCTTCCATTTTTACATCCTGGACATGACGTGCTGTGGTATGAAATAACCCCTTTGGTTAGTCTGGGTCAGGTGTCCTGTCTCTCCTTCCTCCTGGCTTCCCCTCCTCCCTGGCAGAGCATGAGGCTCAGATAGTCCTTGGTCAGACCAAAACATCATCAAGCAGTAACTGAAAACGCTGGTGTTCTCAGCACTGCTCCCAGGCCGAAATTCAAAAACATAGCACTGCACCAGCTACCAAGAAGGAGAAAAATTACTGCTACTGCTGAACCCAGGGCAACTGCGCAGCTTTCCAGCCACTCTTCCCGAAGCCTGTGGCATTGCATGGGGTTGCGGTGACCTGGCACTGAGCATTGTTGAACTTCATGCTATTTACCTCAGCCCACTGATCCAGCCTGTTCAGATCCTTCTGTTTCATAGCAACACAGAGTAGTTAGGTTTGGGAAGGACCTTAAGATCACCTAGTTCCAACCTGCCTGGCCATGGGCAGGGAGCCCCACACAGGACCTTGTCACCCAAGGCTCTGTCCAGCCTGGCCTTGAATACTGCCTGGGATGAAGCATTCGCAACTTCTTTGGGCAACCTGTTCCAGTGTCTCATCACTCTTACAGTAAAGAGCTTCTTCCTTATATCTAACCTAAACTTCCCTGTTTAAGTTTGAACCCATTACCCCTTGTCCTATCACTACAGTCCCTCATGAAGAGTCCCTCCCCAGCATCCTTATAGGCCCCCTTCAGATACTAGAAAGCTGCTATGCGGTGTCCAGGCACCCTGCTCTTGTACAGGCTTAACAGCCCCTACTTTCTCAGCCTATCTTCATACTGGAGGTACTCCAGCCCCCTGATCATCCTTGTGGCCCTCCTCTGGACTTGTTCCAACAGTTCCATGTCCTTTTTATGTTGAGGACACCAGAACTGTACACAGTACTCCAGGAGAGGTCTCAGGAGAGCAGAGTAGAGGGGCAGGATCACCACCTCCAACTTGCTGGTGACTCTTCTTCTGATGCACCCCAGCATATGTTTGGCTTTCTGTACTTTAGAGCCTTTCTGCCCTTTATCTGATAAACACTTCCCTTCCCTTCCCTTCCCTTCCCTTCCCTTCCCTTCCCTTCCCTTCCCTTCCCTTCCCTTCCCTTCCCTTCCCTTCCCTTCCCTTCCCTTCCCTTCCCTTCCCTTCCCTTCCCTTCCCTTCCCTTCCCTTCCCTTTGCCTTGCCTTTATTTTTCTAACAGACTTCTAGCCACAAGGCTTATCATCGTTCTGACTCCACTTCTCACCAGATCCATTCAGTTTTGTGTGCACAACATCACCTAGTACTATAGCTGCACTTATCCATCAGCAGGTCCCACACTTACGACCTATGACACGTCCTCTAGTGACCTCTAGAGTTACAAGAAAACTGCCAACTGAAATAAAGCCTATATGTACCCTACAACATACCTGATCCATGAGAGTTTATCTTCAGAGCACTGGCAAAAATCTTATTTAGGCAGCTCATAATTCAGTCAGCACCCTGCCAAGTTGCTCCAACCAGTTCTATCATTTCCTTTGAACCACATCTGACCTAGAGGAAACACTGCTAGATAATACATTTTAGTTATTGTCAGTATATGAACAGACCTTAAAAGTAGGCAGAGTTTATAGGTAGGGCTTAGATCTCTGCCTCACAAAGCAGAGTGAAAGCAGCAGACTGACAGTGTCATCACACTTAGCTGAAACTATACACCTAAATGTCCCCCATCCTCTAGCTATTCTTTTCCCTCCTCCTACTCCAAACTAATCTGCTAATCTGCTTTGTGCATCTCTGAATTTTAGGTCTCTCAGCCATCCTCCGCAAGCTCCCTCAACATTAGTCTGAAGTGACAGAGTCCCACGTCTTTTTGTCTGCAGTGAATAATCTGGTCTCTCCTATCTTCTGTGACTGTATTAATCATCTAAAAGATACTTCTCCAGTCCAAGCTGTAGTCTCTCTCCTTCCTGATCCTGTATCTCTTAATAATTGATTTTCTTACCATCTTAGAAATTTTCTGTTAACCTTGGTCTTCCTTGCTTTATATAATGCACTCACTGAGTGACTCTGACACACTGGGTCAAGATACCAGAACTTGCATGGCTTTGACTAAATCATGAATACCTCAGAAAAGCGGAAGCTAGTCTCTTTCTAATGATTCTTTTCTATGTTGGTGTACATGCTGGTCCAAAGTTGCTTTCTTTCCATTTCCTTTTCTTTTGTCTTCTGTACTGTGTGGGGTTTTAATCTAATTTATTAATGGACAAAAATCATTATTTATAATATAATTTTCTTTTGCTGCAGTGATAGAATAGTAGAATGAAAAAAGTAGCTGAAATTAGCCTCTTGCAGGGAAATTTTCCAGAGTACTGATGCTGAATTCACAAGTCAGTTTCCAAGAAGACCTACTCATTTTGCTTTCCTCCTTGTTCCTAGCTGCATGATCAAGCATTTTATGCCCTCTCTTTTGTGTACTCCATCTCTCATTAGACTTGGATGAAGCATTATGCCCCTCAACACAGTCAAAAATCTGTGATTTTGGGCTATTTTTTTTCCCTCAGGTTGCATTTTTTTCTGTGTTTGTATGAGCTGAAATAGTTCATTAAGAAAGTAGATGAGTAGCTGAATGGCTCGAGAGAAACACCACATGTAAGTTGAACATAAAGAGAGAAAAGCTGGATGAAGTGATGGGACAACCTCTTGCTTTTGATAAATACTCATAGCTGGACTGTCTCATCTGCTTTGTGAAGCTTCATCCTGAAACATGTCTAGGTTTAAAAAATAGCAATAGTAAAATAAGATTTTCTATCCTTCTTCTTCTTCTACTATCTCATCAAGATGACACATATAAAGACCTTTAGTATAGTTGAAAACCTCTTAAAAAATGTGCAGAGAAAGATTTCTTGTTGAGGGACAGCTAGGAGCATGGGGATATGGAGAGGTTTAAAGTGGAACTTCCAAAACATTTGCTGTTCTAGCTTTGTTCAGTGATACTTCAGTGGGATTTTGATCAAAAAAGCCCAGGGATATGGATCTGTGTGAAATTCATGGATAGCTGATGTCAGTGGTTAAGTCAAAAGCTGAGCATAAAAAAATACACCTAATATTCTCTGTAAATATTTATTTCAACAGAATTTATATCTATGCAGGGAAATGTGTTTCAGATGCAGAGCCTACTACTTGCATAATTATGTAGAAATCCATAAAATTCCTTATGACAAGTTATAAGATAAAAGGTTTCCTACACCTGACGGTGTCTACAGATGTTGCCATGAAGTTTTCATGGAGTTTTTTTCTTCTTTCTCTGAAGTTGTAATTTGTTTGTTTGGGTTTTTTTTTTTTGAACGAAAAAAATATTAAAGTCCTAGATGGCTGCTGATAGGTCAGTTCTTCTTTTGCTTGTGCTTCCATATCACTACTTTTCATTTGCTTACATGATGTTTGGGGAAAAGGAGAACAAATGTATGCAAATAACTTCAAAGAACTGTGACAGAAAAACACAAAGAATATAAGACGCTCAAAAAGAGGTCAACATTGATCTCCCTCTCAGATGTTTTTTGCCATTTTTTTTTTTATTTGCTGCATTTAGACAAGATTGGTCATTTATTTTCCTTTTAATCCCCTGAAATGATTAAGAATACACAGACAAGCAGAGCTTCTGAAAAGGAAGCTGCTCAGACTTCTCAGTCCTTGATCTAAAAGCTATTGTTGCCAATGATAAGATTTCCAGTAATTTTAAAAGATTTCCAGTCATTTCTACATACTTTAGATCAAATACTCCTTCTGAATTTAGGAAACTAAATGTAGGTGTCATTTATTCACAGATAAAATGTAATCGTAAGACTGGAAAATAATATTAGTCAGTTTAGTATCGGTTGACCTTCAGACAGTAAAAAAACCACAACAAATCTATAGAAGTGACACTGAATAACCAAATACCAGGATTCATTTTTTTCCCTTAATAAAACTGAGAAATTAGAAATGGCTTACCATATCCTTATTTGCATCACACTGCCAGTATAGCTTAAAATGTGATTAAGCTAGAAAGTTTTGGAGGAGAGTGGGTGTAATTCAGATACGCATCATAGCTTTGACATTAATCCAAAGTCTAAATAATAAAAAGAAAAATATAATTATAGCCCCTGCATGTAGGTGGACAGAGAAATATCTGCGTACTTATTTGTACACAAATAATAAAAATTTTCTCAGAATATCCAGCTTTAAGTGTGTTTAGATGGTTTAATAAATTATGAGGATAATGCAACAGGAGCTTACTCCAATAAATCGCTTCTGATATATATAAACATCAGAAGATAGAATTATTTTTAGTGTTTGCATTTGTCATGGTTTCAGCAGTAGCAGTCATTTTTCTCCTTCTTGGTAGCTGGTGCAGTGCTGTGTTTTTGACTTTCGGCCTGGGAACAGCGCTGATAACACCAATGTTTTCAGTTACTGCTTAGTGTTTGGTCTGACCAAAGACTTTCTGAGTCTCATGCTCCGCCAGGGAGGAGGGAAAACTGGGAGGAAGCAGAGACAGGACACCTGACCCAAACTAACCAAAGAGCTATTCCATACAACAGCACATCATGCCCAGGATGCAAAAACTAAGGGCAGGGACCCGGAAGAAGGGGCGTGCACTGCTCGGTTGGGCTTGGTATCGGGTGGTGAGCTGTTGTATTCTCTTCCCTTGTATTTCCCTTGTCATTATTATTATCGGTGGTAGCAGCAGTGGTTTGTGTTATACCTTCGTTACTGGGCTGTTTTTATCTCAGCCCGTGGGAGTTACATTCTTTTGATTCTCCTCCCCATCCCCCCGGGAGCTGGGGGGAAGAAAGAGGGGGGAGTGAGTAAGCGAACTACATGAGAGGCTTAAGCCACAACAGTATTAAAACAATTATTTAGTCTTACAGAATCCTCACTATAAACTTCAATGAATTATTTCAGTTGTAAATCACAGTCTTTATATAACCTCACAAAGAAAGGAAATAAAGCAAAATCAAGTGATTTCTTCCTTGCTGAGTGTGCTTTATTTCAAGATTAAGTTTAATGCATTTAGATCTACCTGGTTTATCATAGATATACAAGTCTAGGACAGTCACTATCCAGTAACTCATTTTTAGCCTTTTTAAGCAGAGAAAAATAAAATCTCCAGAGTAAATTATGTCATTCTTCAATAATTCTGTCACATTCAGATGAATTTTCCTCTGAATATAGGTTGCTTTTCCACTTACCATATAGGGATACAATAGTAACTAATTCAGATTCAGAGATATTAATTATGTATTTCTAAAGCTAAAAGAAATAACCTGAACCACGCATTTTGTTATTCTGTTATGCAGATGAAGAGTAATCTATTATAATTTTATTTTCCACTGTTGAAATTATGCTGTACACCAGCTAAGGGAAACCAATTGGGCTAATAGATTAAATACATATATTCACTTCGCTAACCAGTTGTCCTGCTTGCCAATCAAAGACTGTGAACAAAGGAATCTCTATAGTATCCCAAGCTCATCATAGAATAGCTAGGGTTGGAAAGGACCCCAAGATCATCTAGTTCCAACCCCCCTGCCATGGGCAGGGACACCTCTCACTAAACCATGCCACCCAAGTCTCTGTCCAACCTGGCCTTGAACGTCACCAGAGATACAGAATCATAGAATAGGGTTGGAAAGGACCTTAAGATCATCTGGTTCCATCCCCCCTGCCATGGGCAGGGACACCTAAAGAAAGAAAAGAAACCCAACAAACAACTGCTAGAAATATGCAATGTTTTGCAGTTTATAAACACTTTATCTTAAAAATATACAATTTTCTTTACAACCAGCACTTAAGATAACCTACCAGAACATCTTAAGCTACATAAGATTCATCTGTATAAAAGTACATAACTACTTAGGATGAGATGAATCATGTCTCAGAGAATCATAAGATGACAGTCATGTTTTCATAATTAGATACCATGTAGACATACATATCTATATGTAATCAGATAGATGTATTAGGAGACTATTCATGAGACATATTTTAGCCTTTGAAATTTAAGTATGCTAATTTCTTCAATTGGGTAAAGCATAAAGCAGCTTGCTAAAGAAAGAAAAAAAAAAAAGAAAAAAAAAAGAAAAAGGTACAGGAAAAACTTTGTGATTGAGATGACAAGGCCAGACTATCACTGTCATGCTATTACTTCATTAGTGGATGTTTTAGTATTTGTATTTCAGGTTGCTGAATAGATCCTTCTTCTGGAATCTGGGATTACAACTACAGTCAGTAGAGAATTATTTCAATATGTTATAATTCACTAAATTATGTTGCACCCCATTGATTTCAACAGTGCCAGGCTATTATTTATAACATTTATTTAAGTTTTCCTTTTAAACTTTCCAGCTGAGGAACTGCATGTGATTGGAGCAGCCAAATACTTATTTGCACAATTAAGACTGTTATGGAATATGTTTGCATAATTAAGACCTTGCTATGGAATATGATATCAACAATGTGGAATCTAAAATATGTTATTGAATAAGATTTAAATTAAAATAAGAAAACACTTGTTTATTTTCATTACATTTTACATTTCTTTCTTAGAAGTCATATTCAAAGTATGTGTTATGGATTACACAATATTATATATGATCTTCAGTGAGCAAAGTAATACACTGTAAACCAGATCTTATGTCTTTAGGAACGTATGATAAAATAATTAAACACAGCTTTGGACAAGTGCATATGACTCTGTTTTGGAAATCTGGCAGGTACCTTTGAGTCCTTTTATTGAATACTGTGCAGTATGTTAATGACTGTAGGGATGAATTCTAAGAAATAAAGGTGCTTGGCAACGTAGCCATGCAACCTAAGTGGGAGATACTAACACTGTGTTTCATTTTGACAATATAATCCCAAAGAAACCAAAAAAAAAGTAACAACATTTGTTTTCCCCTAAGTTATTTTTGGTGGACATTTCTTTTCCTATTTGCTGTTATATGAAAGAATAAGTCTTTCCTATGTATTTATTGAAAACAGTGCTAACACAAATCAAATTCACAAATAGCCAACTTGAGGTTCTGAAATTTGATTAGAAGTGACAGCTGTGCCTGCTTCTGTCTTTGGATAAAAATATGCATGGATTTTGAGGAGGAATTAGAAAGGGGTGTGTGTGTGTGAAAGAGAGGGAAACACAAATTATTTTCCTTCAAAACAAGGATTTGGGCACAAATGTGTTATTTAACCGAACAACCTCTTCCAGACTCCCCTTCCCTATTCCTATATTCATATCTTTGAAGTATAACCTTAAACTTAAGTAATAAGTTTATCGGATACATGAGTTTCCTCCAGTATCAAGCTGCCACATAAAATCCTCTTAAGATACAGAATTAGTAAACTTAAGAAATCCTTTATTATTAACTTAGAGAAACAAAATGTATACCACGAGGGACCTTTGCTGTTTGTCTGTTTTTTGCTACATTATCAAAAATTAAATTTGATCTCTGTCTTAAACAATGAACATGGGTCATATTCATGTCAGGTTGATATTGACTCAAAATTGTGTTTCTACAAACATAGAACGTGAATACTTTTAATAAGGTTTCACTCATAGAATGATAAATTAAATGTGACAAAAGGCACATGCTAGCCTGTGGTGAAAAAAATAATGTCATGCATTTCATGAATGAATGATATGCAAGAAATCTAAGTGCAATTTTCATTTTACTTATAAAGTTATTAAAATGACTGCCAAGTTAAAAGTAATAAGCAGTCAACCTCTCTAAGTTTCCTTTGAGTTGCAGAGTAAAAAATAGAATCATGGAATCATAGAATAGTTAGGGTTGGAAAGGAGCTTAAGATCATCTAGTTCCAACCCCCACCCTGCCATGGGCACGGACCCTCACACTAAACCATGCCACCCAAGGCTCTGTCCAGCCCAGACTTGAACACTGCCAGCGATGGAGCATTCGCAACTTCGCTGGGCAACCCATTCCAGTGCCTCACCACCGTTGCAGTAAAGAATTTCTTCCTCCTTATACCCAGTCTAAACTTCCCCTGTTTGAGTTTCAACCCGTTACCCCTTGTCCTCTCACTACAGTCTCTCATGAAGAGTCCCTCCCCAGCATCCCTATAGGCCCCCTTCAGATATTGGAAGGCTGCTATGAGGTCTCCACGCAGCCTTCTCTTCTCCAGGCTGAACAGCCCCAACTTTCTCAGCCTATCTTCATACAGGAGGTGCTCCTGTCCCCTCATCATCCTCTGGATGGCCCTACTTTGTACTTGTTCCAACAGTTCCATGTCCTTTTCATGTTGAGGACACCAGAACTGCACACAGTACTCCAAGTGAGGTGTCACGAGAGCAGAGTAGAGGGGCAGGATCACCTCCCTTGACCTGCTGGTCACACTCCTTTTAATGCAGCCCAGGATATGGTTGGCTTTCTGGGCTGTGAGCACACACTGCAGGCTCATGTTAAGTTTCTCATAGACCATCACTTCCAAGTCCTTCTCCACAGGGCTGCTCTGAATCTCCTCCCCGCCCAACCTGTAGGTGTGCCCAGGATTACTCCGACCCAGGTGTAGGACCTTGTACTTGGCATGGTTAAACTTCATCAGGTTGGCATCTACCCACCTCACAAGCATGTCAAGGTCCCTCTGGATGGGATTCCTTCCCTCCAACATATCAACTGAACCACACAGCTTGGTGTCATCGGCAAACTTGCTGAAGGTGCACTTAATCCCACTGTCCATGTCACCGACAAAGATGTTGGACAAGACCGGTCCCAACACTGATCCCTGAGGGACACCACTTGTTACTGGTCTCCAGCTGGACATGACCTTTTTTACCTATGAAAGTATCTAAGCATGAGTTTGATGAAAGTGATCAGTTCTTGTACTTAAACTTTTAGTAGGCAAAGCCTAATTTCCAGGTTCTCTCTGATTTATCATGTATCCTGACTGTCTGTCATGTAGACATTTTCCTCTTGAAGTTATTCAGGCACAGCAGTCATTCGGCAGGACTGTGACTCTGGGGGAGCTGTGGATATCATTACCGTGAAAGCATCTCTTGGGACTGTCACGTTCAGGGTCAGCAAGTCTGAGGTTCTTCCGCACAGTGCCACATGGCTGCATTTTCCTTTGTCTTTTGCATATGCAGCAGGTTCTCCTTATTTAATTGGATGATCTACCCAATCACTTAATGTGTTTCTGTGATTTTTTGGTGAGGTTTATTGCACATGGTACTGCTTGCTTACTTTTTCGTCCCATTCCAAGTTGCTAACTGTCTTCCTATGGCTTGAATGTCTTGTCATTCTTGCTGGAAGCCCACAGAAGGAACTGTGTGGGAAGGGTAACTCCCTTTCAATCTTTCAAAACAATATCTTAAAATCTCTCTGAAGCACCTGCTTCTGCCTCTTCGCCTGCCTCAGTCTCTAGGCACAATGGAAACAGAATCATAGAATCATAGAGTGGTTTAGGTCAGAAAGGACCTTCAAAGATCATCTAGTCAAACCCCTCTGCAATGGGCAAGGACACTTTTCTCTAGACCAGGTTGCCCAGAACCCCTATCCAACCTTACTCCGAGTACTTCTAATGATGGGATGTCCACAACTTCTCTGGGTAATAAGTTCCGGTGTGTCACTACTCTTGCAGCTGAATCTGGCACCTCTTTCTCACAGATTACCAGTGTGTAAGAAGAGGATGGATAGGCAAGAGCTACAATCAAAATCATAATTATTTCAGAGTAACAGTTTAATGTATTATTTCCCTTGTCTATGTGGCATCTTGCTTGAGTCACCATGTAGTTCTAATGGTGAAGAGAGACCACGAAGTGGAGCTGGCTTTTACAAGCTTGCAATGTCTTCATCACTAAATGTTAGAAGAAATATCCACAGGTGCTGAAGTATAGTATGGTGTCATAAGTCTAAGGGGCAGCTTTTAATACTAATTTGCAGAGTACTTAAGATCCTACTTATACAGCCCCTGTACTGCATGCAGGCCACATTGGAAAGTACTGTGAGTTACTGATTTTCAAGCATACTTGCCCCTGATAGGTTGACCCTGTTCTACACCATAGCAATTGTCAGCAATCTGCGTGTAAGGTTGCGGGATTTAATAGCACTAGTGCAGAGCAGTACAGACAGACATTATTTCTACACTTTCCTGTGAGTATTGGGTACAGTATTCTGTAACTCTTGGTACTGGAAGTTTCTGGGGTCCTTTCTCTGTAGGTTAAAGTTTGAATGAGTAAGTAATAGATGATTCTGGAGTAAAATATTAGCTCATGAAATGCTCAGAAGAAATGCAAGGTAAAGTCATGCTGGAGAAGCCAAAATAAATAGTGATGTATTTAAGAAGTGAGATTTCAAGCAGGCAAGGGGTAGAAAAAGTGGAAGAGTAGGACAAACATGTTTCACAAAGGACACTGTTTTTTTTTGCACTATTTTTTTTTGGTTGGTTTTTTTTTTTTTTTTTTTTGTGTGTGTGTGTCTTTTTTTTGTTTTGTTTTTGTTTTTGTTTTTGTTTTTTTTTAAGCTTTTAAAAGAAGCAGTCAGTTTGGGTCAATTTAATAACTTCAGTGAATTTAGCCGTATTAAAACTAACTAACCTTGCTATCTCTGTTCTTTATATATCATGCCAAGACACCGGTTCAGAACATGGCTATCTATTAATCATAAAGGAAGCTTATTTGACAAACTCAGCTAATGTCTAACTTTTAAGCAGCTTAAATCTTGTAATATAAATCCAATGCTTTATGTCAAAAGATACATGTTAAGTCTCCAGATTGGCTGAAATATCTTCCTCTTATTAAGACAGTTCTGCATTGTGCTTCAAACCTGGCAATATATGAAGTATTTTTTTAAACTTTATACACAAATGATTTTGTTTCGTTTCTTAAGTTCCCATGAAACAATTCTGTCTATATTAAAGCATTCTTAAGACAGAGAAACACTGAACTAGCAAAAGGCAGAATAATCAATATGAAATATCTGAGTACCACTTTTTCTCAAGATTTATCAGACTTGAAATGTGTTATGAAAAATGCACTTCACAGGGCAACTGGCAACATGCCATCCAGAGGGACCTTGACACGCTTGTGAGGTGGGCTGATGCCAACCTGATGAAGTTTAACCACGCTAAATGCAAAGTCCTACACCTGGGTCGGAGCAATGCCAGGCACAGCTACAGATTGGGCGGGGAGGAGATTCAGAGCAGCCCTGTGGAGAAGGACTTGGGGGTGTGGGTTGATGAAAAAATGAACATGAGCCGGCAGTGTGCGCTTGCAGCCCAGAAGGCCAAGCATATCCTGGGCTGCATCAAAAAGAGTGTGACCAGCAGGTTGAGGGAGGTGCTCCTGCCCCTCTACTCTGCTCTCGTGACACCTCACTTGGAGTATTGTGTGCAGTTCTGGTGTCCTCAACATCAAAAGGACATGGAACTGTTGGAACAAGTGCAGAGGAGGGCCACAAGGATGATCAGGGGACTGGAGCACCGCTCGTATGAAGATAGGCTGAGAAAGTTGGGGCTGTTCAGCCTGGAGAAGAGAAGGCTGCATGGAGACCTCCTAGCAGCCTTCCAATATCTGAAGGGGGCCTATAGGGATGCTGGGGAGGGACTCTTTATTAGGGACTGTGGTGAGAGGACAAGGGGTAATGGGTTTAAACTTCAACAGGGGAAGTTTAGATTGGATCTGAGCAAGAAATTCTTTACTGTGAGGGTGGTGGGGCCCTGGAATGGGTTGCCCAGGGAAGTTGTGAATGCTCCATTGCTGGCAGCGTTCAAGGTGGGGTTGGACATTGCCTTGGATGGCATGGTTTAGTGGGAGGTGTCCCTGCCCATGGCAGGGGGGTTGGAACTCGATGATCTTGAGGTCCTTTCCAACCCTTACTATTCTATGATTCTATGATTCTATGATTAATAACTCAAGAAATACAAAATATACATAAAGAAAGAAGTTTTAATGTAGTTTGACACAATCAGTTACTGGGTTTATTCAACCTGGTTAACTTTAATATCTCTTATGAAACTTTGTGACTACTGTGCTTATTTAAAAGTGTGCACGCCCATGTTTTTTACTTTTGCTGTAAACGAGAGGACTAAAATTCATATTTTACTTATCTCATTATTCAGATTTTACTTAGAGAATTATTTCCAACTAGTGAAAACAAACTATGTATCAGCTGGTTTTGTTATGCTGGCTTTTTTTACATGAGTTTATGAATTTTTTCTCAATATCGTACTTGTGGCATAGACCCTAAATGCTTATATTGGGCAGATGCAATGTATCATTTGCTTATTTTTTATTATGATGGTGAAGCTCTGATTCAAACCAATATGTGATTAAGTTGAACAGAAAGTCAGAAATCATTCCTGACTTCAGTAATTGTTGGAGGATCCAGGACAGACTGCCAGTTTTTAAAATATGCTAAACCTGACCCTCACTATCTCAAGTCAGAGGTTTCTCTTCGTTGCCTCATACTTAGACCTTGGGACTTACTCAGAGAAACCTGGTCTGATGATTGAGGAGGGTGTCTCCAGTCACAGTCTTGCCAAGGTGGTGAAGAAGGCGTTAAACAAAACTTGTCAGGGGAAGGAAACCTCAATCCAACCCTCTCCTACTAGTCTGACGCTGGTGCCAGAAGGAGACGCCCAGAGCTTGGAGAGAGAGCACAGGTCAGCAATGAAGCATCTGATGAGCAGCACAAAGGACTTACAGCCACTGCAGTCAATAAGCCAGCATCAGCAGGGTCTCAAACGCCTTTATGCCAGTACACGTAGAATGGGAAAAAAGCAACAGGAGTTATATGTGAGTGTACACCTAAAGGGCTATGACCTCATTGTCATAATGAAGACGTGGTGGAATGCCTTCTGCAACTGGAGCATTGGAATGGAAGGATACAGGTTTTTCAGTAAAGAAAGGCCTGGGAGATGGTGCTGGGACCAGCTTTGTTCAACACCTTCGTCGGTGACATGGACAGTGGGATTTAGCATGCCCTTAGCAAGTTTGCTGATGACACCAAGCTGTGTGGTTCTGTTGATATGTTGGAAGGAAGGAATGCCATCCAGAAGGACCTTGACTTGCTTGTGAGGTGGGCTGATGCCAACCTGATGAAGTTTAACCATGACAAATACAAGGTGCTAAACCCGGGTCAGAGCAATCCTGGGCACACCTACAGGTTGGGCAGAGAAGAGATTCAGAGCAGCCCTGTGGAGAAGGACTTGGGGGTGTTGGTCAATGAGAAACTCAACATCAGCTGGCTTCAACGTGCACTTGCAGCCCAGAAAGCCAACCATATCCTGGGCTGCATCAAAAGGAGTGTGACCAGCAGGTCAAGGGAGGTGATCCTGCCCCTCTACTCTGCTCTCGTGACACCTCACTTGGAGTACTGTGTGCAGTTCTGGTGTCCTCAACATGAAAAGGACATGGAACTGTTGGAACAAGTACAAAGTAGGGCCATCCAGAGGATGATGAGGGGACAGGAGCACCTCCTGTATGAAGATAGGCTGAGAAAGTTGGGGCTGTTCAGCCTGGAGAAGAGAAGGCTGCATGGAAACCTCATAGAAGCCTTCCAATATCTGAAGGGGGCTTATAGGGATGCTGGGGAGGGACTCTTCATGAGAGACTGTAGTGAGAGGACAAGGGGTAACGGGTTGAAACTTAAACAGGGGAAGTTTAGACTGGGTATAAGGAGGAAGAAATTCTTTACTGCAACGGTGGTGAGGCACTGGAATGGGTTGCCCAGCGAAGTTGCGAATGCTCCATCGCTGGCAGTGTTCAAGTCTGGGCTGGACAGAGCCTTGGGTGGCATGGTTTAGTGTGAGGGTCCGTGCCCATGGCAGGGTGGGGGTTGGAACTAGATGATCTTAAGCTCCTTTCCAACCCTAACTATTCTATGATTCTCTGAGGAGGGGGTGTCACCCTCTACATCAGTGGACAGCTGGAGTGCACAGAAGTCCACCTGGGATTGGATAACAAACTGAATGAGAATTTACACATCAAGATTAAGGAAGAGCAGGGAGAGGAGACATTAGAGTGGGAGTCTGCTAGGGGTTGCTTGACCAGGAAGAACAGGTGGATGAGGCCCTCTATAGACAGATGCTTGTGACCTCACATTCATTAACACTGGTCCTCAGGGGGGACAACCACCCCAATAATTGCTGGGAAGAACCCAGCAGGGCACAAGATATCCAGGAAGATCCTGGAATATGTTGATGATAACTTCCTTCTTCATATGATAGAGGAACAAGTGAGGGGAGGATCTATTCTGGACCTTGTCCTCACCAACAGAGAGGAGCTGGTGAGGCATGTGATGCCCAAGGGCAGCCTTGGCTGCAATAAACATGGAATGGTGGAATTTGAGATCCTTAGGGCAATGAGGAGGGTGCACAGGAAGCTCATTACCCTGGACTTCAGGAGAATGGACTTTGGCCTCTTGAGAGATCTGCTTGGGGGAGTGCCATGACAAAAAACCCAGGAGGAAAGAGCAGCTCAAGGGTATTTAATATTCAAGGATCATCTCCTCCAAGCTCAGAAGCAATGCATCCCAACAAAGAGGAAGTTGGGCAGGAATGCTAGGAGGCTTGCAAGGATAAACAAGTTCCTGGACAAAATCCAGCATAAAATGGAGGCACACAGAGGGTGGAAAAAAAGACAGGTAGCATGTGAGGAATACAGAGAAATAATCAGAGCAGTCAAGGATCAGGTTAGAAAAGCTAAAGCCCTGATGGAACTACATCTGGACAAGGACATTAAGGACAATAAGAAAAACTTCTGTTTGCTACACTAGGGATAACAGGAAAGCAAGGGAAATGTGAACCCTCTCCAGAAGGGAAGGGGACCCCTGGTCACCCTGGACATGGAGAAGGCTGAACTACTCAAAGTCTTTTTTACCTTGGTCTTCACCAGCAAGAGCTTCAGCCACAATGCCCAAGCTGCAGAAGGCAAGGGCAGAGACTGGGAGAATGAATAACTGCCTGCTGCAGGAGATCAGATTCAACATCATCTAAGGAATATGAAGATGCACAAGTCCATGGGACCTAACGAGATACATCTGCAGGTCCTGAAAGAACTGGCACATGTGGTTGGCAAGCCATTATCTATCACATTTGAGAAGTCATGGCAGTCTGATAAAGTTCCTGCTGGCTGGAAAAGGAGAAATGTAACCCTCATTTTTAAAAAGGAAAAAACCAGGAAGACCCAGGGAACTACAGGCAACTCAGTTGTACCACAGTGCTTGGCAAGATCATGGGAGCAGATCCTCCTGGAAACTACATTAAGGCACATGGACAATAAGAGGGTGATTGCTGGCAGCCAAGATGACTTTACTAAAAGCAAATCGTGCCTGACAAATTTGGCGGCATACTACGACAGGGCCATGGAATTGGTGAATATGGGAAGAGCAACTGATGTCATCTACCTGGACTTGTACATTTGACACTGGCTGACATGATATCCTTGCCTCTAAACTGGAGAGGTATGGATCTGATGGATGGATTACTAGCTGGATAAGGAATTGTCTGAATGGTTGCATTCAGAGTTTTGCAGTCAACAGCTCGATGTTTAAGTGGAGACCAGTGACCAGCGGTATTCCTCAAGGGTCAGTGTTGGGACTGATCCTGTTCAACATCTTTGATGGCGACTTGGACAATGGGATTGAGTGCACCCTCAGCAAGTTTGCTGATGACACCAAGCTGCATGGTGTGGTCAGCATGCTGGAGGGAAGGAATGCCATCCAGAGGGACCTTGGCAGGCTCCAGAGATGCCTGGAGAGGCATGGTACTTTTGGGAAATATTTCATTTTGATGTGGTAATAGCACCATGTGTTCAACAAGACACAGAAGTACATGGAGGACTTTTCTAAGTAGCTTAATTCAAAATGAAAACATAAATTTTATGTGTATTCTAGATGTTAACACAAGGTTAGATAACAATATTCTTGTTCATGTTACATGGTACCTTATTGCTCATGGAATTGCTCTTAGAATCAGAGTAGGAAACATGCATTTGCTTTAATATCCAAGATAAAGCTGAAGAAGAAACTTAAATGTTGACACTTAAGGAATTTTCCAACGTGCTCACTGAAATTATTATTTAATGCAAGACTTACCTAACACTTACTAGGTAACCTTGGAAACTGAAGAGCCTGCTAGGCTGCATACTCTTTAAGTACACCAAACATTGCTTGAAGTTAAGCAGCTATAGTAACTTAAATAAAGAAGGTCACGCACACCACAAACCATGCACACACACATGCAAACATAAAACCTAGACAGAGGAAGAGTGGCAAAACTGCTTACCTTCTAAACAGTATTTTTTGTCGTTTTTAGCCCTGAAAAACACTAACTGAATTCACTTTGCTCTTCAGACAGAAAAGGACTCAGACTTTTTATTCTACATTTCAGTCTGCTCTGTCCCACACTCATTCTGTAGGTTAAATTTTTAACTTGACAGCTAGTAATAGAAGATAAGTATTCAAACAGATTTGAATTATTGTTTCTTCTCATCCACCCTTTTAATAGCAGATGGCTTTGGTAATGATTAAATGATGATTAACGTATACTGTTTTTTGAAGGAGTTCAGTTAGGTTTGTATGAGGATTCAGGATGGGGTTTTTTCTTCTTTCCTCCCTCAATTCCCCACCCCCACTTTCAGCTTTCTATAACTTCGCTTCATCAGCTTTTCAGTTGTTTTTTAGATAAATCAGTTCATTCTCTTTGGTGTTGTCAGTTGCAGTGAAATAGATATTTCCTTACCTAGATTAACTAATCCTTATAAAATAATGACCCATATGCTTACTGTGTACAATAACTGAAACTTGCTTGGTTTGACTTCATTGCATTTGGGCAGTGATGTCTAGAGGCAGTATACTTCACTATCACATCAGAAAGAATGTCAGGAGTGAAAAAGGCCTGCAATAAATGCTCTTCCTGGATTCCTGGATTCATTTAACCAAGCAGAGAGCATTTTACAACTGAAGGCTTTGTTGTACGTTTTAAGCAAATACTGAACTGGAATTTGTACTTTTCTGTAGACAATAAAGAATGTTTTTTGAAAAACATACTTAACCAACCCACAATCAATCATTGCTGAAGGATTTTTCTGAACTACATAAGAAAAGGGTAGATGTCGTAATGTGTTGCGTGTTACAAAACAATTAATTAATGCAGCAATTAAAACATTAGTATTATATCAACAGTGCCTATAATATATATTTATGCTACACCATGTTATAATAATAGATTCTGGATTCTGTGTTTTGATTATTAATTTACATGAAGTCAATATAACAAACCCTTTAATAAAAGTAATATTTTTGCTGAAGTTTCCTATTTTTATTCTGCTTCTCTACCGGCAGATATACATGCAGAACAAACACACTTTATTTCCAGCTGACATTTAAAGCACACTTTTGCCTTTTGTATTTTTCTGCTTGAATAAAACAGTTACCCAATATAATAACAGAAATTTTTCAATCTCAGTCTTGCTGTGTTTCTTTGGAACTATAACTAAAACTGTCAGAAAAATGAAAGTAAGAAAAATAGCACACTGTAGATTGTAGAATAATTGGTGAGAAAAAAAAAAGTAGAAGATGAAATATTTTAAAGTACCTTTTTTTTTATATATATATATATGGCTGAAGTGTTAACCTGTGTCTCTTTATAAAACAGTGTGATAGATAAAAAATTAAAAAAAATCAAAATTTCTGAAGACTTGCTGTTATACCACAACTCTATTTAAAGATCCAGGGCCTCATCATGCTGCGAAGTTAATTGCAAAATCCTTTTAACATTCATGAGAACAGATCTAATCCTTGGTAGATAACAAATGACATAGTGTCTTGAAAACAGGAACCACTGATTTTGACCATCCTTTTTCTACCATTATCAAGAAGAAAGAATTACTTTTGAGATGTACTCAGAATTAACCAGGTCCCATTTGTTGTCTCCTTCATTAACTTTGATATCTTTCCAAAATTTCATGCTCCAATTTATTAACTGGATTTGTACCACTATGAAGGCAATAATTTCAACATATCATCTGCATACTGAAGTAAATCAAGTTCTCATCTATTTCTGCCAATCACAGAATTATAGAATAGTTAGATCCAGCTATTTCTGCAGTGTTGTCCCTTTCCAAGAAAGGAAACAATTTCAAAGAGAAGGAAAGTTTAGATTTTAGCCTTCTTCATATCTTTTTTCATTATTAGTCCTTTCTCCTCTCCTCTCCTCTCCTCTCCTCTCCTCTCCTCTCCTCTCCTCTCCTCTCCTCTCCCCTCCTCTCCTCTCCCCTCCCCTCCCCTCCCCTCCCCTCCCCTCAACCCTCCCCTCCCCTCCCCTCCCTCCCCTCCCCCTCCCACTCCCCCTCCCCTCCCCCTCCCCTCCCTCCTCGCCCTCCCTCCTCCCTTCCCTCCCCTCCCCTACCCTCCACTCCCCTCCCCTCCCCTCCCTCCCTCCCCCCCCTCCCCAATCTCCCTCCCCTCCTCCTCCCCTCCACCCCTCCCCTCCCCTCCCCTCCTCTCCCTCCCCTCCTCTCCTCCTCCTCTCTCCTCTCCTCTCCTCTCCTCTCCTCTCCTCTCCTCTCCTCTCCTCTCCTCTCCTCTCCTCTCCTCTCCTCTCCTCTCCTCTCCTCTCCTCTCCTCTCCTCTCCTCTCCTCTCCTCTCCTCTCCTCTCCTCTCCTTTCTCCTCCTCATTTCCTCTTTTGATACCACACCCTGTTTCAGAGCTTCCAGTAACACTTTAGGCCAAATGACTCCCATCTGTTCTAGACTTATTTCTTTCGCTCTTCGTTCCTCCCCAGTAATAAATGAAACAATAAAAACAAACTACTGCATCTAAATGCTGGAGAGTATTTTCTTTTTTTTTTTTGGATGTTTTTAGTATGTAAAAATCATAATGATGGCATAAAATATAAAATATTGATAACTCTTATTGCCAGTTTAACTTCCATTAGCAAAATTAAAAAAAAAAAAAAAAAAAAAAAAAAGTTTTTGGAGCTGGGAACTAGCCTTCACAAAGAGTCCGTTAAAGGAGTTACATTATGGTTTAGAATGTCTTAACTTAATCAGCAAAATAGAAGAAATGTGGTACATAAACTTTAAGATTTTGAAATAATCTTTCTTTTCATCTAAGTTATTCCAATAAGTAAGCATTCATATAAGAAGAAAGTATTTTATTTGATACGAAAACGGTGAAGAAAGAGGGAATAGAATGACTAGCTTTTATTAGTGGGAAAAGTTAGAAAAGCTATTTCACCATAAGGATCCATTTTTAACATAGTTACATGTAGTCTCCAAAGAGGAAGCAAGGATTGGATGTGGAATTTGCATGTTTATTTAAAGTCAGGGAAAAGAGAGCAGAAGTGTGAGTAGATATATTAAGATAAACCAGAAGGCAACTTATCATAAAAATAATTTCTGTGCTGACAGATGCTAAGTAATTTGTGGCCTCAATTTCAGGTTTTTTACATACAGAAAACAAAGCATTTACATTGATGTGGAAAAGCTTTGAAAACATAAAGATATTTGTAATAAACATGTTAGGAATATGATAGTAATAGCAATAGAAAATAGACAAACAATGTAATATATAGGATAGGATGACATGTTGTTTCATAAAAACCTTATATTTTTTTCTACTAAAATAAAAGCATTTAAGAGGGAAGGTAATGAAATTGCACATAATGTCTTTCTATTACAGAGAATAAAACCAAAGAACTTCTATATAGACTTTTCTACATCTGTGGACAAAACACTTTCAAAGAAATTAAAAGGTGTCATACTTCAAAACTAGTGACAACAATTTTTTTGTAGAATTTTTTAGGATACCAGAACCTTAGAGTCTGTCCAAAGACAAAATTTGCACAATCACAAGATGAGAAGATTATATTCAGTCACAATTTTTTAGGGAAAACTGTGGAAGAATTGACAGAAAATAAAACATAATTCTCTTTTGAGATATCAAGCATCTAGTTAAAGGTTTTGAATTGTTCCTGCTTGCCTTATTTTTTTTTAACATAGTCTGAATAATTTGATAATGAATACTGACAGATTCAGTACCAGGTGGACAACTAATGAGATCAAGTATGGCATCTCCTATGTTCCAGTAATGTGTGTGTGCTTGAGGGTAATTGCCTGAATAAAAGGTAATGAACATCCTTTTGTTTCTCATTTCCTCGGTAAAGGAAACCTGCATGTGGTTGAATGGTGTCATGGTTTAACCCCAGTCAGTAACTAAATACCACTCTCACCCCCTATTTTCCCCCTCCCTAGATGGGATGGGAAGGAGAATTGAAAGAATGTAAATCCCACAAGTTGAAATAAGAACAGTTCAACAACTAAAAACCTGAAAAATATAGTGATAACAGAAAGAATGCCAACAATACTGATGCTAATAGACAACAACAAGAAAAGAAATGAAAACTCAGAAAACACAAGTGATGCACAGTACAATTGCTCACCACGTGCCAACCGATACTCAGCCCAACGTAAGCAGTGATACCTTCCAGTTTATATTCTGAGCATGATGTGCTGTTGTATGGAATACCCCTTTGGCTAGTTTGGGTCAGGTGTCCTGTCTCTGCTTCTTCCCAGCTTCCTGTGCCCCTCCTCACTGGCAGAACATGAAAGACTGAAAAGTCCTTGTCTGGGGTAAACGTTACTTTGAAACAACTAAAGACATCGGTGTCATCAGCACTGTTCTCAGACTAAAGTCAAAAACACAGCACTGCACCAGCTACTAAGAAGGAGAAAAAGAACTGTTACAGCTGAAACAAGGACAAAAATAATACATAAATGTTATTAACAACTCAAAATATTGTGAGTTTGGTTGAATGTTGGGTTTTTTTCTTAGTTTGTTTTGTGGCCTGTCAGACATCACAGCTTTCTGGTTTATTTTCCTTTAAAAAAATGCTGGATCCGTTATTAGCCTTTTGAATGCAATACTTGAAATGTATGTATTGCCTTTTTCGCATTTACGTAACGTCAGTCTGCTGCTGCTAATGCTTGCCAGGTAAACAAATGTGGAAAATGTATTTTTGTGATTATTCATGCAAACTAATATTGACAACTTCATATGAGATCCCTTTAAATGTTCTTTACTATGTTGTAGTGTGGCAGAATTATATTAAATGGGACATTCTATATAAAATTTCATGTGAATTGTTGGTTTGTGATTTGTGTCATCCTTGTTGTCAGTACCAATTCTATTTTTAACAGTGAATACATTTTGGTAAATAGTAACTTGCTGTGGAAGCATTTCTTTCAGCTAATGGACGTGAGCAATCCAGCCTTTGACTTAGCTTCACTCTAGCAGTGGGTAACAGGCTTTGTGAGGCGTTGCAGGTCGACGAAAGGGTTAACAGAGGTACTGAGCCGGACCCCGAGGAGCTGGATCAGGTTACCACAGAGAGAACCCTGCTTGCAAGCCCGAGCCTGCTGCTGTGGACACTTTAAACCAACCAGTCGTTAAACTGTTGCTAGCACTCGGCAGGGTGAAGTTAACCAATCAAGTGTTATCGAATGTTCTAGTGTTCTGAAACTTTTCTATATAAGACATGCTTGCGCACAATAAATTGTTCAGCGTGATCATATTGGTCAGTGGTACGTTGTTCCTTATCCCCCGCGACAACTTGCATAATGAGCTGCAATTTGTCATATTTCTTTGTTAAGTAAACTCACGAACCTGTACCTTTAATGCTTCTGCTAAAGCTACAATTTAATCGCAAGTAAGATGTTTTTATAGTCTTGATTAGACTTTTCTTAGAATATTGTCTTGGGTTCTGTCCTTTGTTTTGTGCATAATCTTAATTTATTTTTACACTTTCATTACCCTAAAAATTAGGAGTATAAAGAAGTAACTGTGGCATTAGTCCTTGCACATACTTGACATTACAAAACATCATGTTGTATTAGTTTATTCAACTAAAACATCAGGTACTGTCAAGTAAACCTGACAAAATATAGTAGCTCTGTGATGAAAATTTAGAATGTGTTTTTGAAATAAACTTCTAAATATTGACTGTGACATCTATCTATTTTAATCAAATTTCTTCTTTCCCTTAATGTGTTTTCCTTCACTTCATGTCAGATTATATGCAATGGCATAGCTGTCTATCTGTGGAAAGTCAGGATAGCTCAGCTGACAAAAGAAACAAGTGCATATTCAGCTACTAGTTCAGATGACTAAAGAAAGCTTTGTTTCATAGTGGAACATTAAATTATGAACAAATCAGAAAATTAAAGGACAAGTGATTTCTCAGCATATACACTTGACAGTTTAAAGAATTGTACAATACAGTGTTGGCTACAAAGGAAATTTTCAAAATGAAAAATATGGTAGAAGTTAACAATACTGAAAGACTCAACTATGGGATATGTATTGTGACAGTGAGGCTTTCTTCAATATGTGAACATTTTTAACCCAAGCAGCCACACTGATTTCATTGTTTCTGCTCATGATAGTAAAAACTTCTTGTCTCAGTAAAATTACAGATGCTTGTATCCCATATTATAACTATGTAAACAGAAATCATGTGTGGAGGCATTTCTTTCAGCTAATGGACATGTGAGCAATCCAGCCTTTGACTTAGCTTCACTCTAGCAGTGGGTAACAGGCTTTGTGAGGCGTTGCAGGTCGACGAAAGGGTTAACAGAGGGACTGAGCCGGACGCCGCGGAGCCGGATCAGGTTACCACCGAGAAAACCCTGCTTGCAAGCCGGAGCCTGCTGCTGCGGACACTTTAAACCGCAACCAATCGTTAAACTGTTGCTAGCATTCACCCGGGTGAAATTAACCAATCAAGTGTTATCGAATGTTCTAGTGTTCTGAAACTTTTCTATATAAGACATGCTTGCGCACATTAAACTGTTCAGCGTGATCATATTGGTCAGTGGTACGTTGTTCCTTATCCCCCGCAACAATCATGCTTGATATCAAGCTTGATACCTATTTTTTTCTCAATTTTATTTTTATTTTGAACTTTGAGCTAAATAAACTGTATTTTTGTTTGGTTGATGATGTAAGTCTATAAATAATACTTATTAGAGAGTGATGTCTTAAACTGTTGCAAAAACGCTCATTGACATCTGAAGATTACATTTAAACAAAGCTACAGAATGCTTTCAGTATTCAGTTCATAAAAACTGAGTATTACTATATGGATTTTTTTAGAGTTCGGATTTACTTTGTCCAAATGATAAAAGATTTTGATTAAAACTAACTTTGCATTAAATAATCACAGGTTCTTCTGCAGCTAGCAAACTGACAATAATATTGATGTATGCTACCACCTCAAAAAAATCTACTTGAGTCAGTATATCAAGCACAATTACAGAGATGGGTACAATAGAATGGCAGCACAGCTATCTCATTTATTAGCTCCTCCTCTCAGTTTTGCACCATCTGCAAACTTGTGATGAGGAACAGTTTCCTCTTCATAAATACATGCTGACTATTCCTGATCATGTCCTTGTCTTCCATATGTCTAGATATTGTTTCCAAGATTAGTTGCAACACCATCTTCCCAGGAACTGAGGTGAGGCTGACCATCCTGTAGTTCCCCAGATCTTCCTTCTTCCCCTTGAAGACAGTAGCGATATTTGTTTTCTGCCAGTTCTCAGGAACCTCACATTTAATGCCACAGGATGTCAATATGATGGAGAATAGCCTTGCAATGACATCAATGACCTGCCTCAGGATTCATGTGTGCAACCCATGGGTCCACTTTTTCTCAGCAGTCTCTAATCTTTCAACAAGTGCAATTCTAGACTTCCCCTCTTCTTTTAGGGGACTGGGATCCCAAAACGTTAGTTTGACCAGCAAAGACTGAGCTGAAAAAGCATTCAGAACCTTGGCCTTTTCCTTGGCCTTTCTGTAGCACTCAAGATGATCTTAGAATCATGGAATCATAGAATCATAGAATAGTCAGGGTTGGAAAGGACCTTAAGATCATCTAGTTCCAACACCCCTGGAATGGGCATGGACTCCTCCCACTAAACCATGCCATCCAAGGCTCTGTCCAACCCCACCTTGAACGCCGCCAGCGATGGAGCACTCACAACTTTCCTGGGCAACCCAGTCAAGTGCCTCACCACCCTCACAGTAAAGAATTTCTTCCTCAGATCCAATCTAAACTTCCCCTGTTTAAGTTTGAACCCATTACCCCTTGCCCTATCACTACAGTCCCTAATGAAGAGTCCCACCCCAGCATCCCTATAGCTCCCTTCAGATACTGGAAGGCTTCTATGAGGTCTCCACAGAGTCTTCTCTTCTCCAGGCTGAACAGCCCCAACTTTCACAGCCTATCTTCACACAGAAGCTGCTCCAGTCCCCTGATCATCCTCATGGCCTTCCTCTGCACTTGTTCTAACAGTTCCATGTCCTTTTTATGTTGAGAACACCAGAACTGCACACAATACTCCAAGAGAGGTCTCACAAGAGCAGATTAGAGGGGCAGGATCACCTCCTGTGACCTGCTGGTCATTCTCCTTTTAATGCAGCCCAGGATATGGTTGGCTTTCTGGGCTGAGAGTGAACACTGCCAGCTGATGTTTTTTCATTGACCAACAACCCCAAGTCCTTCTCCTCAGGGCTGCTCTGAGTCTCTTCTCTGCCCAACCTGTAGCCGTGCCTGGAATTGCCCAGACCCAGGTGTAGGACCTTGCACTTGGCATGGTTAAACTTCATCAGGTTGGCATCTACCCACCTCACAAATAAGTCGAGGTCCCTCTGGATGGCATTCTTTTCCTCCAAAGTATCAACCGAACCACACAGCTTGGTGTCATCGGCAAACTTGCTGAGAGCGCGCTCAATCCCACTGTCCATGTCACCAACAAAGATGTTGAACAAGATCAGTCCCAACACCGATCCCTGGGGGACACCACTCATTACTGGTCTCCAGCTTGATGTTGAACCATTGAGCACAACTCTTTGCGTGCGGCCATCCAGCCAGTTCTTTATCCACCGAGTGGTCCATCTATCAAATTGATGTCTTTCCAATTCAGGGACAAGGATGTCATGTGAGACACTGTCAAAGGCTTTACACAAGTCCAGGTAGACAACGTCAACTGCTCTACCCCTGTCCATCAGCTCCATAGCCCCATCATAGAAGGCCACCAAAATTAGTTTATCTTCTCCATAATATTTCTTCACACTAATATTAGAATAAAAGGTCTGTAATTTCCTGTGTCCTTTTGCCTTTCTTTTAAAGTGTAATAATGCTTGGTAGTTCCAAGTCAGTGGAGAACCTTCCAGGCTCCCAAGACCTTTGGAGCCTATGTAAAAGATGCCTACACAAAAGGCACCCATAAAGTCAGTCTTAACAGCAGATTGAATGGGAGAAGAATGTGTTCAGCCTTCCCCTTCCTCCCAATGTGTTGTGGTTTAAGCCTCTATAACTCACACAGTCTCTCTCTCACTACTCCTCACTCTTTCTTCCCCCAGTCCCGGTGGGATGGGGAGGAGAATCAAAAAAAATGCAGCTCCTACAGGTTGAGCTAAGAACAGTTTAGTAACTAAAGTATAACACAAACCACCGCTGCTACCATCAATAATAGTAATGCCAAGGGAAATACAAGGAAAGAATACAATCGCTCACCACCAATCCCCAGATCGACCAAGCAGTGCACCCCCACCACTCCGGATCTCTGCTCCCTGTTTTTACATCCTGGGCATGACGTGCTGTGGTATGGAATAACCTCTTTGGTCAGTTTGGATCAGGTGTCCTGTTTCTCCTTCCTCCCGGCTTCCCCTCCTCCCTGGCAGAGCATGAGACTCAGAAAGTCCTTGGTTAAACCAAAACATTACCAAGCAGTAACTGAAAACACTGGTGTTATCAGTGCTGCTCCCAGGACAAAAGTCAAAAACACAGCACTGCGCCAGCTACTACGAAGGAGAAAAATGACTGCTACTGCTGAACCCATGACACCGTGTTACATGATAGTTATTTAAATGATTTTAAGTTCTAGAAGAATCTTTATAATGCTGAATTTTTTTTCTAGGTGGTTTCAGTTTTAGTGTAGGAGACTATTAGATTCTCTCCCATATCTACATAGTCGTATTCATGACCTTCCCAATATCAATTCTGTCTATTCCTAGTTCTGAGAGGCAGTGAAAAGCTTACATGCAACATTCCTGATTTTGCTGAAAATTCAGCACAGAATGGGAAGAAATGTATGACTGGTCATGAAAGGTATGTAAAATATCCTTGTAATTAATCATACTGTAGTTCGCTCAGATAGGCTAGCACTCATAAATTGGGCAATTTTTTCTGAAGTTTCTGCCCGCAGAAACTCTTTGCATGACAACCTTTGGATTTTTTCTTGTTTTCTCTGTATCGATTTCCAATGAAATTGTCCCTCTAACTGATTAATCCGTGTAGGGATATGAAGCACAGATGTTCCCTTTTTTTTTTAGGTTAAGTCTCATACAAACACTCTTGCTTCTGCCTGAAACAATAGGGAAGCAAGCTCAAAATGCCTCTGAAAGGAGGGCACAGAATGTCAGAGAAAAATGAAAAATGAGTAAACAAAAGATTCAGAGGTATGAATGTCGAAAGATGGAGCAAACAGGTTTCACATTGCTGCAACATATGTATTTGGGTATTAGGTTTCACTATTTTCTATTGTTAGTACTTAATATGAATTAATGAATTTTTGTGGGTTCTAAAAGACCTATTTTTCTGAGTTTGTGTGTGCATTTGAAATCATCATATATCTGTTAAAGACAATGATGAACTTTACATAGATGAGAATTAATTAAAATGAGGTCCAGAGAATGCATAAAACTGTAGCCAGATCTACCTTAGAGACTTTAATTTTTTTTTCCAAATTATTATTTTTCTTATAGAAACATGAAATATCTTGAGTTGGAAGGGACCCATAAGTAGCACTGAGTCCAACTCCCTGCACCTTGCAGCACTACCTAAAATTTATTGTGACTTCAGTTTCAGATTGAAATTGAGGTGGAGTTCAAATGAAGAAATATACTACTACTCTATACCTCTTCAAACACAGATTCTTTCGTCTCCTTAGCATCTTTTTCCCATGAAGTGCAAAGTAGAGCACAGATATAAGGAAAGGATGCATGTGAGAGCTGTAAGACCGGTAAAATGGAGGCTCCAGTTCCACAATTCAAGACTGAAGGATAGACAAAAGGCAATGAATACTTAATTAATCCCATCAGTGCTTAAAATACTATTCCTTTATGTGATCCACAGAGATGTCTTCAAATTGGCTTTTGGTCCACAGAACTGAAAATGGTTAAATCCACACTTTGTTCACAAATAAAATTACTTACAAAGATGCACTATACTGTAATAGAAAGTTTATGCTCAGACTACACAAAATAGTTATTGCCTGGGATCCAGCCACAACAAAAGCTTTGAAAGGGGAAGATAATTTTAAATAACTATCAGACCACTATGTGCCAGCATCTAGCTAAGAATGAAGTTCCTTGTATCCAGCAAGCCTAATACTTCTATTAAAATGGTCACTTACACTTGTAAAATGCTCTTATATAATAATCTATCTGAGGAGTTTTCTTTCTAACCCACTCCCTCTTTATGCAATAAATAAATGAGTAAATAGTAAAAAACTTAAAGGAATATTAATCATTCCCTGTGCATACTTTCACAAATACATACAGACACATTCACAAGTATATACATGTACACATATATACATATATGTACACACTGAATTTTCTTTGTGAAGCCATGTTGTTTTGGTTTAGAGGATTTATAATTTTTCTATAACTGTTAGGGTTATCATTCAATCTTTTTGTATTACTGAATAAAATGTCACAAATCTGTAAATTAATGACTCAGACCTTATTTAAAGTGAGTTAAAACACATTCAGCCCTGTACACTTCTGCAACACTACACTTTAATATGAATGTAATATTTTTGTTTGAAACATATTTTTTTTTCAGAGTGTATAATTAAACTGTCCTTGCATAAAACTGTCCTTCCTTAGGTTTTTTATTTGCTCTACCATTTTTCATCCTGAAACCTCTATGTCTCAGTATATCATATTTTTTCAACCTATATTGTCTCTACTAAATATCAGTGCAAAATTCTTTACAAAAACATTAATAGAAAACATTAAAAAGTTTGTTAGGATAGTCCAGTCTATTTCTGACTGAATAGTTTCTTGAACTCCACATAAATGAGGAAATCTACAGGTTGGTTTACAGATTTTTCAGATCAACTTTATTTAAATAAAAACAATTAAATTTATGCTACATGTACTGACTATGCTTAATTTGGTTTTGATATCTTTTGCTTTTAAAAATAAAATTTGTGCCCAAATACATCTACTCCTTATTAAGAGCTTAATTTTGTTCATCTGTGCTTTCAAAAATCACCTTTAAGCTTTCAACAATCACCTTTAAATCAAAAGTCAGCTAACACTCATACTCAGTGTCTTCTCCTGAAGCCTGACTTTGAGTTTCTACGTTTAGTAAGATAGGCTGGACCTGAAACTCAGTTCTTAATATCACAATAGAAGTTTAGCTGGTCTTTCTCTGATCAACTGACAAATCCTCTCAGCTGCCTTGCCAGCCTGCTTGAGAGGGTCAGCAGGAAATCTTGCCATTTGCTGTCTTAGTGGGAGAGCACTGTTTCAGGATTAGTCAGAACAAAACTTTTCTCTGTTTATTCTTCTCATATCTGAGACTAATTAAGCCTAAATTAACCATAAATATGTATTGCAATTATACATTAGAAACTTCATGTGAAAATGTGTTCTGCTCTGTTAAGACAGAATATTCCTTAAAAAAAGCAAAAATATGCCACCTTTTTCACATTATCGCCTTCTCACATGAATAATCTAATTTTTGTTAATGGGACTGCTTATGTGGCTAACCCCTGCAATGTGAGCCGAGAAAGCCCAATTATGCTCCAAAATCACAAGGGATAAACAGCAGTAGAAGCAGCAGAATTGATTCCACATTTCACAAGGAAAGGCAATTCACCAGCTGAGACATTATTGTCAAGAGGCTCTAGCCAAGTGTATGAATCAACCAAGTAAGGCTGCCTTCCATGGATTCCTCTTAACAGACAGCTCTCCTATAGGTAGTTCTAAGTTCTCAGGCAGTTGTGGCTAGGAAATTGAGTTTTAACCCAACAGAAAAAGAGAATAATCTTCAACATCCTGAGGGAGAGGGGGTGTGGAGAAGAGAGGGAAGGTGGGTAGAGAGAAGCAAATTGATTCCACAGACATTTCTGTGACAAATTGCACCAAAGTTTTTCTTCAATAAATTATTAAGCTGACATGACATATATGGCAGCTGCTTGGAATAGAGCTGGACTAGTAATGAGGAAGATATAAAATATATGGAAGTCTAGCTCCTTAAATAGTATGTTGTCGCATTAAGTGATTCCTTTGTTCAGGAGGCAAAGCAAAAAGAACAGGAACAACAGCAGCAGTAGCGATGTCTACCCAAGTTCCCACCTATGTTATAAGACTGTTTCTTTTTACAGTCAAGCTGTTTCCAGCTTACTCATGTTGATAGTGTAGTACAGGCTGATGATACAGTAATGGAGCAACTTACCTTCATGCTGGTATATCTTCTTTTGTTACTTTATAATTCTGCAGATTCTGTCAAATTGTAGGTTGTTTTGGTTTTTTTAATTGTTGGGTTTTTTTCAGATGTCAGAATTTTGTCAAAATATGACTTTGTTAATATATTGACGTATGTAAGAATTTTGGTCTTTTAAAAAAATGGAAGGGAACTAGCCATTCTTTAAATCAAAATCTTCATTGCTACCTGAAAAATCGAAAACCAGATCAGTGGTATTCTATCTTTTAACATACTGAATTTTAAACAGTGCGAAAACCTGCCTTGTTACCATTTCAACGACATTGATAATTAGCTGAGACAAATATTAGTTATTAAATATTACAAACATTGGCATTTTTTTGCCAATTTAAAGAAATTTGAAGTCTAAAGTATGCTATAAACTTGACTTATTTATAATTTTAAGATGTTCATCTTACTGAAAACTAATTAAAATAATGACAGGTATATTTTTTTAAAACAAAAAAGTAAAATCCTTTAAAATATCCACATTTATGACCTCATGTATCATGTCATCTTGTGTTACATCAGTCTGAACACATTCTTTTTTAAATACATGATGTGGCATATTATAACATGATTTACATTGCTTGGGATTTAAGGGGTCCCGCTGTAGCTGTGAAAGACACAAATTTAGGAAAAATGCCCAAGTTTTGTTAATGCAATTTAGAAATATTTTAAATAACACAGTAATAGCATGTATAATTTTGAAGAAAAAGTAGTCTTACAGAGAATATGGCAGCAGAACATGGACTCCCTTAACTTTGTGGATAATGGATTTTCAAGCTCTTGTGGTGACCATTGATATACTAGTTATTTATTTTTGGAAATAAAATAATACTGTAATTTTTCTTTACTTCTTAATCTCAGCTATAAGTTAGGATATATCAAGCCAAATTTTGCCATTTATGGATGTCAATTACTTTAGCAAAACTGCCTGATAAGCAATCGTAACCTGTTGTCCTCAGATTGGATATGTACCAATTTTTCTACTATTTCTAGAATATTTTCAGGCAGTTGAAGGTACAAATAGTTGTAAAATAACTTTACTTGTTATGGACGTTTTGAATGCCGTACATTTACTAAAAGAAATATAATGTGCCTGGATATTATATTAGCTGCTCTTTTTATTGTGTAAAAAAATCATTGCTCAACAGCTTGTAAGAAGTTGAAGTCATGCAAAAATTATTAGATGTGCCAGATATTTTGAAGCATTCACATACATTTTGGAACAAGAGTCATATGATTGATCAAATCCTTTCAGGGTTCTATTTTCATGTAACTTTAAAAACCACCTTTCTCAAACAACTGTTAACATTTTGCATATAGGGTTTCCCACCTACCTTATTTTGTGATCTGCTGAAAAGTTCTTCATCGTATGTGAAAGCAGAAAGAAAAGTAATAAGTCTGAAGCTTTAATGTATCACTATTGATAAATGATCTATGTTTACATTAGATTTTCACTGATTTAACACTGGTTATTTCAATGAAATTATTTACTGCATTAATAGGAATGAGATAAGGATCAGGCACAGAGTAATTTGGGACACATCTAGTGGACTTGTGAAATCTAAATGCACTTATATGAATCATAGTATTTATTAGCAGAACTAAAAATCCTTCATTTCACAACAACTTTGACAAATGTATAGCATTTCAATTCCCTTGAATAGGGAAGTTGGGATAGTGCTAAAATCTCAAATGTACTACATGGAAAGGAATGAAGAAAAAATTGCAGGGAGCTTTAGAGTAAAATAATTTACTGCAAAAATAATTTTTATTCACCTGCCATAAAATCATTTCATGGAAGGCTGGTAAATTTTACTAAATAATCCATTTCAATTGATAAAGTCAATGCAATGATGAAAACTTATGCACCAGCCCTGCAAATCCATATGCACCAGTCCTGCAAACCCATCACACCTAATAACATATGAACTATAGGTTGTCTCATTTCAGCTTATCCATCATCACCCGATACCCTAATAAATTCCTTTTAGTTACATCTGAGCAAGGCAATGGAAGGCAATGTGGCTGTCCATTATCACTAGGGTGATAGTCAGAGGATGAGGGATTGCAGAAGTGTATCTAGGATCCAATCTGGGCTTCAATATGCTCATCATATGGGGGAAAGGAGGGAGGTGGAATAACAATTAAAAAAAAAATAAGTAAAAGCTGTCTAACTTTCCAGACCTTTCAGTTTTAAATATAAAATATTTTCATTTGTAAAACCAGAACAGAAATTTGCCACAGACATGAGAAACAGAAAAATTGCAGCATGATTTCTGCACATTTTTCAGAAGAGGAGTGCACTTTCAAATTATACAGTCCTTGCTACTAATCATTTTAGGGCACTGAGTCTTGCTGGAAGATACCAGACAAATCCATCGTATCACTGCCTTCTAGCAGTGTTCCTTAGGTTGCAAACTGGGGCTCACAAATTCAAGCAAGGAATGACACTGTTAGATGTAATATTTGAAAATGTGCTTCAGAACATAATACACACTGAAGCAAAATGCACTTCAAGAATTTGAAGATAGATGACTGAAGATATTGTGAGGGAAAGTGAGCTTCAGCAGCTTGGAAAAATATAACAGGTACAGTGAGTAACCATGAAAACTGCAGAAAAAGCTTTCTTTCTCACTGCTGCCTTTCAGTTCATATACTTCAGTGTAGATGAATAATAAGGACATGTAATTTAAATAAAATTCCAGCTCTTTTCAATGTCTGAGTGGAACATGTCTCATCTTGTTACAATCAATGCATAGCAACCATTAGCGCTTCGCAGGAAAGGTCTTAAAATATCCCTAACATTTCAACCTGAGTTTTTCTGCAAATCGCACTCAGTGTGTGGGTGTGTGTATTGCAGTTCAAGTTTCCTTTTGATTTTCATACAGAACACAACTAAAATTATCTCAAAAGTTATTGTATCTATTTAGAAATCATGGCAGCAAATACATACTTCAAGTTTCCACTTAAACTTCTGTTTAGAACAACATAGACAATCTTTTCCGTCATGATGCATTTTGTATATGAATTTGGGCAGCAGAGTATAGTTATTTTATTGTGTAGAAAACCAGTTGAAATGTCAATAAAACACCTAGAATTCCTTTTTGATGATTTAGGTTCAAATGGGACCTTTATTTCCAAGCACCATCTAATCAGTGACGATATCGAATCATAGAATAGTTAGGGTTGGAAAGGAACTTAAGATCATCTAGTTCCAACCCCCTTGCCATGGGCAGGGACACCTCCCACTAAACCATGCCACCTAAGGCTCTGTTCAACCTGGCCTTAACCACCACCAGGGATGGAGCATTCACAACTTCCCTGGGCAGCCCATTGGTGTTATTTTTTTCTTTGCAGCAAATGAAATCCTATAGCTCAGCTGTGTCTATTTCTTTTCCTTAAAAACCACTTCATCTGCATTTGAGCACCTCCATGATTTTTGTTATTTGTTTCTCTTAGAATAATTAAAGAGACTTAAAATGCCTTAATTCAACCTAGCTGTCATTTACCACATCTACTGGAAAAGCTGTAAGTTTCATGACTTGTACATCAGCTGCTGATATACTTCATCAAACTTTGTAGCATACAACACTGACCATCCTAGGAAAAAAAAAATAAAAAAAAATCCAAACCTCTAAGCTGACTTGCTGCCGTTAGTCACCCTAAGAAATACAGTGGCAGGTGGAGGCTGAAAGTTTTATGGACGTTCATTTGTTCATTGTCCCCCACATTGATATGCTTGGGCCCTTATTAATAGATTTTACCTAAAACCTACACCTGAATTTTGTCTTAAATACAGGGCCATATCGAGACTTGAAGCAAAGTCTAGAAACATTGCATTTCCTAGAAACTGATACCAGCTGTATGATTCAGGCTAGGACAAGTGCATATGAATATTTCTCTAAGTGGATTTCTATACATAAGCGTCTGGCCATCATGCATGTGCTGAATGTAGAACAATGCACAATAGAGAGGTAAGATGTCATTCAGATTCCCAGTCATAGATTCCTAATGACGCTTGAGAAGCTGCAGTGTGTCTGCAGTGGCTCTAAACTGTTGAGAAAGATGAGGGTGTCTCATGTATCCTGTATTATAAGTTCTAGGTGCACATGCATAACTTAAAAATCCAAGTGCCTCATATTAGTTGATTTAGTTTCAGTGTTATTCAGTACCAAACATTAAAACTACAAGTTCGAGTTTGTTTTTTGAGGTTCACTTAAATCCTTTACTAGGAATCTAAAGCTGCCTTCAGATCGGTTTCCAAGATCCACATCTAAGTTTGATATTCCAGACCTCTTGATGGATTTGAGCTGTTTACTCCAGCCTGTACTTCTGAAAGACTCATGGTATAGTTTCTTATTCTTAAGAAATTAAATTTTGTGCTAAGTAATGCTGTAGAACTGTTTGAAGTTATAGACCAGGTTAGAGACCAGCAAAAGGGACAGAAGCATGAGTAATCAAAGGCTGCTTGTTTCATTTCAGTACAAAGAGGAACTGACTGTTGTCCAGCAGAGCATAGAAAGCAGCAGTGACAGATGTTGCTGTGATGTGTTAGCAATAGCAAGACACCAAAGAGCACTCAAAATTATGGACCAAAAAACCCCAGGTATATGATTGGATGCTGAAAGGAAACAAAAAGTTGTACATGTCTAAAAACTTTACAATTTCCTTTCCCCAGATAACTTGAATCCCACTCAAACTCTGCTTCAGGAATCAACTGTGAGATTTCCTCCAGACACTGGTGATATTCAGATGCCAGTATTGTTCTCTGATGCGTGTTTACTACTGGTGCATGAGCTGTTATTGGACCATTTCACCTGAGAACATTTATGAGACATTGAAAACAACATCAGAGACATTTTAGCTTCTTGGAGCTTTGTAAGTGGGACTAGTAAAGTAGCCTTACTATTATTTATCATACCATTGTGAGTGATATTACCATCATTCAATCACACTGTCCTGCACCTTCACTTTCTTTCTCAAATGAATACAGGGTGTCCTACATCCAATATTGTTGAATGATTAAAGAGCAATCTGGAACATAATGAAATTATGCATATTTGTTAGCAGTTCATCTGTCAACACCACCATACTATTTTCCTTTCATTATCCATAAATTAATCCAAAATGTGTTTTCTCTTCTGTCTAGATTTTTTTTTACAGAACTAATATTTCATGTTACATAGCACTTTATATAACACTTTATATAGCATTTTATATACCACTGGTTATGATTTCTTCTTAAAATATTCTGAATATTTGCCTAACATTTTACAGTAAGTCTGGTATATTACCCTAAATTGTACATCGCTATTAGATCGGCTAAAACATGCAAAAGATTATATATATATATATATAAAATAACTGGCTTTTTTAAAAGAAAATATTATAGAATAATTGTAAACTGGTTTAAGTGTATGCTTAAAATAAGACAAGAAAAGCATCACATTTTCTCTACAATATTCTGGTTATTAATTCATAATTAGATGTTTTGTCATAAAGACAACAAAGTATTGATATTTTATATTTGTCTATTATGTAATATATTTATTTCTCTTTTTGAACAGGCAATCAAAATTCTCTATTTTTTAAGTTTTTGAAAAGCATATTCTATCTCTGTTATTTTTAAAGATTATATTTTTTTCTTCAATCTGAAAATAAAGCTATCGCTAAGAATGTGAAGTATTTTCCTTGTGTATATTTTGATCTTATACTCATGAGCAAAACATTAAAAAATACCTGCTTGCAAAATTGTTTTCAACTGGACTAGAGGTGTTCTTCCAAAACTTACATGATACACTCATGTTTAAGTCTCTATGTATTTGGTCAAGGAATTTACCTATATTTTTGCCTTTTCATGTAAGTTTGGAATCTCAAGCATTTAATATCTTTATTAACTTCAAAGTGAAATCCCCTTATTTTGATAATTTTGAAGACTGTAATCATCATCACATTTTTTAATATTAATGAAGGACAGCAGAATCATCACAATTTAAAACTTTATCTAGAAAGCAATAATTATTTAACTGTAGCAATAATAAGTGTAAATTGCCGTCTCATTTAAATTGCAGCAAAGTAGTTGTCAATGTTTTACACAAGATATTACTTTTCTGAGAGATGGCAGAAAGGGAGAGGAAGAGAGAAAAGGAGGCAAAGGGACAGAAACAAAATCAGCGTTAAGCCATTCAAGGAACACAGGTAAGGCGGCCACCTGAGGTTTGACCAAAAGTGTCAGTTATAAAGCCTGGAGCAGAGGAGATGTACTTCTTATGCCACCAAATAGATATTCTGATTTTAATGACAATTTGCTTTGAAAAGCATTTTTTCTAGCAAAACTCAGTGTCTGTTGCCTTAGGTGGATTCCTTACTTCTGCTCCAGATAGCCATGTATCTCAGAGCTTTTAGCCCCTAACCCACTGAAACTTCTGTCATTCTTTCTGCCATTTCAACTAATTTTTTCATGTGAAATGTTTCTTCATTTAAGATATGTTGTTCTTTATTCACTGTCATGTTTTTAGCTACAATTAAGTCTTTCAACTCCAGCCTAGTTTTCACTTCGCTTCCCTTTCTTCTGCACCCACACAGCCTTGTCTTCCTCACACCAATGAATCTTTGATGTTCAGTGAGACAACGGGGGCACAAAATCACAAAATGAAATATATAAACCTTTAGAATCAATTTTAAGTAATGCTAAGTTTGATGGCTTTGTAACAGTAGCAATGGAAAATTACTGAGGTGCATGATTCACAGAAAAAAAAAATAGAGCACAGGTAGAGAACATACTGAGAATTCTTGTATAAGATAAACCGTTATAGTTTTAGGCCTTTATGACCTTAGTACAAAATGAGTGTAAGAAAAACAGGCTAGAAGAACAGGACATAAGGATAAGGAGTTTCTGGAATGGCAGGGGTCCAGGATGGACTGCAGTTAAACTATCTGCGTGGAGACCTCATAGCAGCCTTCCAATACCTGAAGGGGGCCTATAGGGATGCTGGGGAGGGACTCTTCATTAGGGACTGTGGTGAGAGGACAAGGGATAATGGGTTTAAACTTAAACAGGGGAAGTTTAGATTGGATCTGAGGAAGAAATTCTTTACTGTGAGGGTGGTGAGGCACTGGAATGGGTTGCCCAGGGAGGTTGTGGATGCTTCATCCCTGGCGGCGTTCAAGGTGGGGTTGGACATAGCCTTGGATGGCATGGTTTAGTGGGAGGTGTCCCTGCCCATGGCAGGGGGGTTGGAACTCGATGATCTTGAGGTCCTTTCCAACCCTTACTATTCTATGATTCTATGATTCTATGATTGTTATGTCTATGGTGTTAACAAATCAATCAAGCTAGTATAAACCTCTACTGCGCGTGCTTCGAAGGCTGCCAGAAGTGACGAAGACTGTTGGAAGAAGTAAATGACCCTCAGAGGCCACCACCACATTTTTGTATGCATGCGGGGAACTTTCTGGAAAATGAAGTAATCCATACGTAGCCTCATGAATATGTATGTATGCTCTGTAGCTATATAAGTACAGCTTGTGCAACAATACAGGGACACACATTAGGAGGAGCTACCCTCTGTGTCTCCCTGTGCAGCAATAAAGAATACCTGCTTGTCTACTTAAAACTTCATTGGCAAGTTTGTTCCTGGAGTTTTCTCCGAATCATCAGTCAGACTGCTGTACTTCCTTTTTTTCTCTGTCTTCTACACTTCAGATATTTTTTTTCTATTTTCCCCTTTCTGATATCAGATAATTTCAAAATTAGAAATAGTCAGAAAGTGAGTCCAAGAAGCATACTTCAAAGACTGAATTCTGTATTATCAATTCATTAGCTTACTTCCTGATTCTGTTTTGGGTCACTGCATTTAGCTCTTGCTAGAGTAATTTCTGCGTATTGTTCTGGTATAATTTATTCCTGAGGCTACTACAAAAAAGCCCAGTATACATGAAACTGCACCACGTTTTTTCCTCCATTTAAAACTATCTTCCAGCACTATCCCTGTGGACTCCTAACCTTCAAAGACTTCTACATTTTCTCATACTATGCCCCAGGATATTTAACTCACACCTTTAGTTTCATGTAATAAAACCACTACTTTGCTCCAAAAGTACCACTAAGACTAAAAAAAGTTAACACAAAAAAGTAATACAACTTCCCAAAAATGCCTCACATAACTCACAAGAAAACCAATTCATAGTTTTCATGTTTATCCATGTCTTTTTAATATTTAAAAAATAATATGTTGGTGATTGAAAACAAAATTTATTAGCCCTGCTATTGAATGGCTAAGAGCGTTGCAGATGTTCTCATGCTAACCTGGCAATCAGAATCATAAGTTGTTATGCAGACCAAATATGAGCAGACAACCTCAATTCTCTTAGTGTGGAGATTGCTGTAAATATCTACTGGGAAATGATGTCTGTTTTATTCTACTATACAACTATATTCTACTATTCCACTGTACTATATTAAGGTCTATACTAGACCTTAGTAGATTTGAAAGAGTAATAGTAGAGTGCAGAGCTAAGTACACAATTCACTGTACAATTTCCAAATTCCCCCGTTTCCCATCTTAATTGCAAACAATAAAATACAATTATTAATTTCAAAAAACTAAGGGGTTTTTAGCTACTTGCTTTCATCTCATCACACCCTCAGCATACATGCATTTTCAGACTTCCCTACATTAACTCGGCAGCCACTTATATAAAAGAAGATACTGACCAAGACTCAGGCTATTACATTCCACCTTTGTTAATCTAGCCACTGAATTTTATAACAGTACCTTAGAATATTTTGTTATTTTAAAAATACTAATGAAATCCCCTGTTATACGCTGAAGTTCAGAACTTTAAAAGCTTGAAAAGTTTTACAGCCAGTTTTAAATGCAAATATCTTCTGGATATTTGGATGAAGTATTACAAGATGGTACTACTGAAAACACCTTTCTGTTCTACAGCAGATTTTTATTATTGATAGCACATAGAAAAAGATATTTTGGATTCATCTGGCACATGCACTTACTATATCACAGATACATTTGTGCTTCATTTCTCAAGTTAGGATAGCTGACTGCAGCCACACTCGGAGTGAGACAGTTTGCAAAAATTAGTATTAAAAACGCGCAGCTGAAGTGTGTTGTACTCTAGGTGCCCTTGTCTGATGCCTGACCCTTTAGGAATGATAGGGAGCTTCTGTGAGATAGAGCAACTTCCAGCTGCTCTAACACACACTGGGGATCAGTTATGCCCTAAGAATCAGGGACCCACAACGGATTTCAGGACAACCCCTCACACTCCTTTATTAAAGAGAAACTTGGGACAATAGAGAAGATGAGCTTTTTGCTCTAAGTTGGTCAATGGCAGTTTAACCTTCATTTCTTTACTACAAGCTGCTATTTATTTCATGTTGTTATGCATATGTAGCTGTTATATATGTGTTTGTATTTGTTTACCTTTCTATAGCAGCCAATTAAACTTGCTGACTACATGAGGCTGTGAAGTAGAATGTGTTTCTGACCTGTTCGCTCTATGCCCTATCTCCTGAAGGATGGACAAATGGCTAATCTGTCTTCTATTATTAAATTCTAGTGACTGCTTCTCTAGTTCCCACATGTATTCCAGCATGATAAATAAAAGGTGGAAATTAGACATTTCCTGACCTGTAATGTGCTCTGCATGGTTTATTCGGGTTCTTAGGCACAGCTTACAAAGGAGGTGAGTTATAGAGTTAACCCACTTAGCCTTTGAGCAGCAGGGCAGAAGAAACAGTTTTACATTATTCAAGCAGCAATTCCTCATACTGATCAAAGGGGAGCTTTAGCAGGCTCTGAAGGGGTTCATCTTTTAATTCTTGCTCATCAGAAGCAGTATGGCTGTGTCCCACGTCTTAGAGCTTTGTAGTACAGTGTCCCAAATCTGAATCACGGCCCATAGAGATTAGTGTGTTGCCCCTCTGGGGGGCTTCAAAAATAAATGACAATGCAGTCAAATAACTGAGAATATAAGAAAACAAAATTCTTTCCTAATCTCACTGACAATATTCAAAATCTGAAGAGTATTATTACTCCTTTTGTGATGTTACACTGGAGAAGCAAGTTATGTGCCCAACTTGCAAGCACCAATCCCACAGAGCTACAGAACATCAGAAATTACCCCTGCTTACTCATCATAGATAGATACATATGATTTAGAGGGGAGCAAAAGACCCTTGTCCCCCAGCAATTCAAGCAATCTTTTTCTTTGATGACTGTGGTGTTAATCAAGTAGTGTTTAGCATATTCACCCTCTAAAACTAACACTTAAATTCAAGAAATGACAATAGAGCACTTTTAATAGTAGATACTCTTGGCAAGTTACCTATTACCGATCATGTTAGGAATTTATAAAATAGAATCATAGGATCATAGAATCGTTAGGTTTGGAAAGGACCTTAAGATCATCTAGTTCCAACCCCCCTGCCATGAGCAGGGACATTTCCCACTAAACCATGCCACCCAAGGCTCTGTCCAACCTGGCCTTGAACACCTTTAGCGATGGAGCATTCACAACTTCCCTGGGCAACCCATTCCAGTGCCTCGCCACCCTTACAGAAAAGAATTTCTTCCTCACATCCAATCTAAACTTCCCCTGTTTAAGTTTGAACCTGTTACCCCTTGTCCTATACTGTCATATAGTTTATTCAAAAGGTAACTGTATTCAGCAATTTGAAAAACAACCTGTTTTGATTGTTGTTCTTTTTTTTTTTTTTTTTTTCATATCAGTGTATACTTCTTTTTTCTTTCTCAGTCAGCTTCAGGTGGTGTTGGTATTGTCACACTCCCTTTTTCTATTCCAAACCATTTTCTACCAAGAAATGAATGTTCAATCTGCTTATCAGAATTTCTAAACAAAAACATAAATTAAGATTTACACCTACTTAGGCGTAACTTTCTTTTTGAAGAGAATTTCACGTCTGCTGAATGTCTTAAATATTGATAATATGTTTTATTTGCTCCTTCTCTGACATAGAGATTGGTTAGAGCCTGATTCTTCATCCTGTATTTGAATAACTCCTAATACCAGGTCTGGACACATCTGTTTTACAAAATGATAACAAAATTAATCGAATATATATGTTAAGTAGTGGCAAATATTCTTCTAGACACCTTGGTCATCAAAATAGAAATGCTGCAAAAATTCATTCTTTCTTACTGATCCAGACAACTTAATGAAAACAGAATTAAAATCCTACAGAGATAGAGCAGTTACTGTCTTTCATTATATGCATGGTTGATAAAGCAGGCTGTGATGCTGAATATTTTTCTGGGAATAGGACCAATAGAAATGCAAAATAAGTATATACTGTGAAAAATATTATTGATGTCAATAAGGTAAGATGCATTCTGGGGTGAAAGTCAGTAAATCTGAGAAGACAGATATATTTCTCTACGTCACTCAAAGTACAAAGACATGAACAAAATATGCTGATTTTTTTTTAACTTAAACATAACTCTGAAAGTTATACATACTTGTCAGTATTTTACTGATGCCCCAGACAGTCGAATTGATTCTTTTATATTTTTCATGTCAGCAAAAGATGTTTCTAAATAAGTCTGATTGTATATTGCCAAGAATAAATTAAGCTTTTCATCTCTCCTTGTGTTTAGCAGCATCACTGTTTCATTCCTCCAGAAGCCCATAAAAAAAAAAAAAAAACAGTTTAAAGAAACAGCTTCCTTACGAAGATGCAGTAAAATAAAACACATTTAAATTTGTCATACAAGAAGCAAATAAGACAGGCACTTGTGTTTATAATGCAAATATACCTGTGAAATTAATTTGGTTCTTTTTTTAATGTGAACGAGTTCTAGCATTGTCCCATTAACATAATGAGTATTTAAGGCTGAAGAGCATGAAGTGAAATCCTGCACAGCATCTTCTAGTTTAATTTCACCTGAAAAGAACACTGCAGTTCATGTATCTCAGACGGTTTCAAAATGAAAAACAAAACACAATGCAAAAAAAATATGATCGATCAGAAGCTGAATTCAGTTCACTCCTGATCTAAGACAAGTATTTCACCAGTACAATCAAGGGAGTATATAGAAAGCAAATAATGTGTAAGTGTCTAGGAAAACCTGAATAACAATCTGCACTATTTTTTCACTAGTTCAGCAATCACAGTAGTGGGACTCCAGATAGCTAGTTCACACATAGAAACCTACAGAATCATAGAATAGTTAGGGATGGAAAGGACCTTAAGATCATCAAGTTCCAACCCCCCTGCCATGGGCAGGGACTCCTCCCACTAAACCATGTCGCCCAAAGCTATGTCCAACCTGACCTTGAACACCACCAGGGATGGAGCATTAACAACGTCCCTGGGCAACCCATTCCAGTGCCACACCACCCTCACAGTAAAGAATTTCTTCCTCATATCCAATCTAAACTTCCCTTGTTGAAGTTTGAACCTGTTACCCCTTGTCCTGTCACTGCAGTCCTTAATGAAAAGACCCTCCCCAGCATCCCTGTAGACCCCCCTCAGATACTGGAAGGCTTCTACGAGGTCTCCAAGCAGCCTTCTCTTCTCCAGGCTGAACAGCCCAAATTTTCTCAGCCTATCTTCATACGAGAGGTGCTCCAGTCCCCTCATCATCCTCGTGGCCCTCCTCTGCACTTGTTCCAACACTTTCATGTCCTTTTTATGTTGAGGATACCAGAACTGCACACAATACTCTAAGTGAGGTCTCACGAGAGCAGAGTAGAGGGGCAGGATCACCTCCCTCGACCTGCTGGTCACACTCCTTTTGATGCAGCCCAGGATATGGTTGGCTTTCTGGGCTGCAAGAGCACACTGCCGCCTCATGTTCAGTTTTTCATCAACCAACAACCACAAGGCCTTCTCCGCAGGGCTGCTCTGAATCTCTTCCCTGCCCAACCTGCAGTTGTGCCTGGGATTACTTTGACCCAGGTGTAAGTCTTTGCACTTTTCATGGTTAAACTTCATCAGGTTGGCATCAGCCCACCTCACAAGCATGTCAAGGTCCCTCTGGACGGCATTCCTTTCCTCCAGCATATCAACTGAATCACACAGCTTGGTGTCATCGGCAAACTTGCTGAGGGCACACTCAATCCCACTGTCCATGTCACCCACAAAGATGTTGAACAAGACTGGTCCCAACACCGATCCCTGAGTGACACCACTTGTTACTGGTCTCCAGCTGGACATTGAGCCATTGAGGGCAATTCTTTGCATGCGGCCATCCAGCCAGTTCTTAATCCACTGACTGGTCCACCTATCAAATTGATGTCTCTCCAACTTAGAGAGAAGGATGTCATGGGAGACAGTGTCAAAGGCTTTACACAAGTCCAGGTAGATGACATCAACTGCTCTACCCATGTCCGTCCTTTCCGTAGCCCCATCATAGAAGGCCACCAGATTGGTCAGGCAGGATTTCCCCTTAGTGAAGCCATGCTGGCTGTTACCAAGAACCTTGTTGTCTTTCATGTGCCTTAGCATGCCTTCCAGGAGAATCTGCTCCAGATTTTGCCAGGCACAGAAGTGAAACTGACTCGTCTGCAGTTCCCCGGCTCATCCTTTTTTTCCCTTCTTGAAAATGGGGGTTATATTTCCCTTTTTCCAGTTGTCGGGAACTTCACCTGACTGCCATGATTTTTCGAATGTGATGGACAGTGACTTAGCAACTTCATTTGCCAGCTCCTTCAGGACCCGTGGACGGATTTCATCAGGTCCCATGGACTTATGGACATTCAGGTTCCTAAGATGGTCTCAAATCAGATCCTCTCCTACAGTGGTCCCAGCGTCTTCATTCTCACAGTCCCTGTATCGGCCTTCCAAGACTTGGGTGGTGTGGCCAGAGCATTTTCCAGTGAAGACTGAGGCAAAGAAGTTATTAAGAACCTCAGCCTCCTCCAAATCCAAGGTAGTCAGTTCTCCTGATAGCTTCTGGAGAGGGCCCACATTGTCCCTAGCCTGTCTTTTACTCGCTATGCACTTATAGAATCCCTTCCTGTTATCTTTCACATCCCTAGCTGTTGCGTTAAAGAGTGTGGGGGAGAAAACAAACCCCTTGTTTTACTTTCGGATATGCTGCTATCGGTCCAACTGCGTTCGCTTATATTGCACCTCTACTGGTCTGGGAGCCAATCCGACCACGTTCGCTTATATCGAACCTCTAATGGTCCGGGTTTCAACCCGACCGCGTCCGCTTATATCGAACCTCTAATGGTCCGGAGGCTAATCCGACCGCGTCCGCTTATATCGAACCTCTAATGGTCTGGATTTACCGATAGTGACAATTAGATATCAAAACAGTATGACTTATTAACTAATTTATTGGTGCAACAGGTACAGGTTCTTATGGATTGCTGGTGATAAATACTGTCTGCAAAAGCACGTGCATATAATAGTTACATGAATACAAGCGCTTGATAAAGTTGACACAGCTTAGCTCTAAAAGATACAGGTTACAAATAAGAATAACTCTATCGAGATTCTAAGCTTTTCCTAGGAAAGCACTGGATACAGTGCGAGTCTTATCCACAGGCATCCCTATGGGGGGGGAAGAGAGGTCCAGCCCGTCGACCGGTCCCAGGAGTCGGTTGATGTTATCTTCCTTAACTCGTCCACGATGGTATCTTCCCTAAAATCCCCCTTTCTCTTCGGCTATTTTATATTATTTTTACCTTCAAGGTGGAGCTTGAGTGACTCTAGTCATACATACCTTTATTACCATCGGTGAAAATTTCTCTCGCCTCGATTCAAAGGTATATGAGACTAAAAATTCAGAGAGCATGCTCAGAGAGAGGTGGTCTTATTTTGGAGAGGGGTCGCACTGGAGAGGGGTGTGTATTTTAGTATTATAATGAAGCAAAGTTCACACTAAGGACGGTATTTTGTCAAAAGATGACAGGCTGCTGGCTCAGGGTGGCAAGTATGCAGCTTATCAGTTTCTTGTACCACCTAGTTCCCGTTTTATCTGCTGAAGTTAGGACAGAGCATACCCGTGAAATCTCCACCTCGCTGTATCCTCCTCCTGTTACGGGAACCGCTATGGAGTGCACATTCCTGATATATCAGGTACGGCTGCATCTCGCCCTGAGAGGCCCTGAAAGTCCATTTTCTCTTATGTGTGGACAATGTTGCATTTTTAATATAGATTTAATTCCCAATTATCCCAAATTTCCTAATTATTCCACATAATCCACCCTGTGACTATAGTCACTCAAGCTTCACAATATTTAGAAGGAAGTTGGAACATCCCATACACTTTTTGAGTGAAGATTGCTAAGGACATATACATCCTGTGGGGATGCTAAATTAGTTAAGCGTTTTAACATAATCCAAAGTCTAATATACAAAGCAATTGTCAAGACAAATCCTAATACAGTAAGTATTAACAAAATCGCAACAGGGTGAAGCATCCTATTCAGAATTCCTGTGGCAGTTGGTGACCATCCAAAGAGAGTGTCCTACCATTTAGGCTCTGCATCTTTCTGGACTCTTTCCAACACCTGATGAACTTCTTCGGTATCATGGTGGACAGTGATCAGAGTTCTTTGTCCTCTTTCCTTGGCCTGGGTCAGCAACTGCTTCAAGTCTTCATGGTGTAGCAGCTTCCTCACCAATGTGAGATTCATCCCAATAGGAGTGAATAACAAGTCATTATACAGTGTGTATCTTGATCGCAACAATTGTCGAGAAGTAACAGGAGCTGAATAATTGAAGTCACACCCCATAATGTTAGTAAAGCTACAAATGCAAAGGTTAGTGTGATCAATAATATTCATAGTAACATCATCTATTAATATAGAATTACAAAGAGTTCTCATACAAGCACATCCTTTTCCAATATATACAAGCATAGTTCCTGGATTTTCATTGGGATTTATTTCAAAATGAAAAACATTTTGTTCCGTGTCAAGACAAATGTCTTGTGCTTTTATGGTATTACTTTCACAAATGAATCCTTGTTGGTTCCCTGTGATGCATGCTTCAACGTCAACGGTTTGCCATTTATTGTTATGTTGTGCTCATACTCTATGTTCAATTGGATAGAGTACAGTCCCATGGTGGTTCAACCCCAGCGCAATGATTGGGTATATGTACGTACCGAAGCATTGCGTATCGTTAGGACGAAAGCAGTGACTTTACTCTCAATGGGATTGTAAGTGAAATTAACCAGGTGCCACCAAGATTGGAATTTCTTTTCAAATTCAATTGCATTATTCCAGACCCCTTTCCGAATTTCAGTGGGTAAGGTACCTGCTTCTCCTTCCCTTATAATTGCGGCGGTTACTGATTGTATCCATAGCTGGGCTTGGATACAGCCAAGAGCCAGAGAAACATTGTTTTGGGCGACATGGAGTGTATCTATAGTTAGCTGGTGGTCTCTTTCACTTATTCCTTCCCATTGAGGTAATATATTCGACAAAAACCATTGATGATTTCCCAAAGCCATGAGAGAAGATTGTAAAGGGTATTTCAATTTAGTCAGGTCTCGGGTCATTGTGGCTAGTTTGTTGGCTAGGATTTCTGCATCTATGCTATTTAAGACTCCTAGCCCTGTTCTAGGATACCAGTTAAATCTCTCTTTGATCGTCTTAAGGGGGTGAAGGTTCGTCCATTTAACCATGTTGACCATCCTGCATACGATGTATCCAGGAATGGTGAGCATGCAGGTTTGATTGCAGAGATGTTGATCTGCATCGATTGTTCCACACGTTTGAGGGAGTATGATGGGTTATTTTTAATGATATAAGGCAAAGTACAGCCCTACGTTGTCTTGTGCCCAGAGGCAGGTCACAAAGACTGGCTGGACCAAAGTAAAGTTGGACCAACAATCCCATCTCTCCACAGTACAGATTTTTATTTGTTATTTCTATTTTGGTTACGGAGATCTGACTTACTTATTCGTTCGTGGGTGGATCCATTTATAACTCTACGTCCTACTTTTATTTCTTGTCCCATGTATCATCACTGTTGACAGATTTAAGTCTTTGTTAGAATCTAATTCTACATTTCCCGTGTTTAATCCCATGCTCCCGGTGTTTTGTATGAGTCTCAGACCAGAGCTACTGCAGGTCTGTAGAAACATAATATTGATTCAATTCTGCAGTTTACCATTTTTCTAAAACTTAGGTTGGCAAATGATCATGAATGTAAACAATACTATTGTTATTACAGCTAGGATGAGTGACAAGATTCCTTGGATGCACTCAAGTTCAGTGTAGGCCAGTCCACCTGTCCATGTGCAGTTCACCTAGAGTTTCTGTGAACAAAAAAGAGAAAACATGCTCAGCCTTTTGACCGACGGGGTTATAAGAAAGGTGAAAATCCGCTGGGTGCTAATCTAGTATACCTTTCCTGAACAGTCTTTGGTTTCCCGTGCATAGGGATTTTTAGGAGTAATTAGTACCATGGGTATTTGAAGCATTTTTACCAGCACTGGTTGTCCTCACAAGGAGGAAAATCATGAAAAACATATCCTTAACATAAATTTCGGCAATATTTGGGACTGCTGCAGTTAGAGGTGTAGTATTGGTGTTTAACTGTTGATAATCTACTATGAAATGCCATTGTCTGGTGGGTTTCTTTATAGGCCTCACCAGGGAATTATAAGGTGAGTGAATTTGTTTAATGATATCCCTCTTTTCCAATTCCATTACCACCCCGTCAACCCCTGTAAGTGTTGCTGCAGGCAACGGGTTGTCATGAGTTCAGCAGCAGCAGTCTTTTTTTTTTTTTTTCCCTTCTTGGTAGCTGCTGCAGTGCTGTGTTTTTGATTTTGGGCCTGGGAACAGTGCTGATAACACCAGTGTTTTCAGTTACTGCTTGGTGATGTTTAGGCTGGCCAAGGACTTGCTGAGTCTCATGCTCTGCCAGGGAAGGGGGGAAGCTGGGAGGAAGGAGAGACAGGGCACCTGACTCACACTAACCAAAGAGATTATTCCATACCACAGCATGTCATGTCCAGGATGCAAAAACGGAGAGCAGAGACCCGGAAGGGTGGTGAGGGTGCACGGTGGGGGGCAGTGGTGGGGGTGCACTGCATGGTCGGGCTTGATATTGGATGGTGAGAAATTGTATTCTTTTCCCTTGCATTTTCTCCTGTCATCACTACTATTGGTGGTAGCAGTAGTGGTTTGTGTTATACTTTAGCCACTAAACTGTTCTTATCTCAACCTGTGGGAGTTGCATTCTTTCGATTCTCCTTCCCATCCCTCCAGGAGCGGAGGGAAGAAAGAGTGGGGAGTGAGTGAGAGAGCGGCTGTATGGGTTTATGAAGTTTAAACCATGACACGGGTATTGCCAAATATTGGTAATTTTAGGAGGAGGTAAGGGTACGGCTGTTTGCGACAGATTTAACCTCATTGTCAATGCAGAATTTCACCTGCTTTATCCACTGAGAAATCATTATTATGGCAAAGCACTCTAGCTTTTGCCATAACATTTTCTAGCAGTTACTGCAAATTTGCATGCTCTAATCTCTGTTGCTATGCACGTATAGAATCCCTTCCTGTTATCTTTCACATCCCTAGCCAAGTTGAATTCTAAGTGGGCCTTTGCTTTCCTAGCCTGGTCCCTAGCTTCCCGGACAACATCCCTGTATTCTTCCCAGGCTGCCTGACCTTGCTTCCACCTTTTATAAGCTTCTTTTTTCTTCGAAGTTTCCTCAGCATCTCCTTATCCATCCAAGGAGGTCTCCTGGCCCTCCTGCTAAACTTCCTTCTAGTTGGGATGCATCGCTCTTGAGCTTGCAGCAGGTGATCCTTGAATATCAACCAACAGTCTTGGGCCCCCCTGCCCTCTAGGGCTGTATCCCATGGAACCTTACTGAGCAGGTTCCTGAGGAGGACCAAGTCTGCTCTCTTGAAGTCCAGGGCAGTGAGTTTGCTGCACGCTCTTCTCACTGTCCTGAAGATCTTGAATTCGACCATCTCATGATCGCTACAACCAAGGCTGCCCTGGAGCGTCACATTTCCAACCAGCCCTTCCCTCTTGGTGAGGACGAGGTCAAGCCTGGCACCTCTCTTTGTCAACTCCTCTGGTACTTGAAGAAGGACGTTGCCTTCCATGCAACCGAGGAACTTCCTGGACTGCTTGTGCCAGGCTGCACCGTCCCTCCAACAGATATCAGGGTGGTTGAATTCCCCCATGAGAACAAGGGCCTGCAAGCATGAGGCTGTTCCTATCTGTCTATAGAGCGCTTCATCCACAGTCCTCTTGATCATGCTATCTGTGACAGTTCCCCACAATAATGTCTCCCATCACTGGTCTCCCTTTAACCCTGAGCCACAAAATCTCTATCAAGTGAAGTGGGTAATCTCTAGAAAAAATCTCTAGAAGTGGGTAATTGTCAGTGGGACTGACTAGAGCAGGCATCCTCTTTGCAACATCGCTGATCAAAGCCCCTAGTAGGAAACACTCCTCCCTCGAGAGTGGGTCAGGCCAACAGATGGGTGCCTCTGCTCCTTTCAGAGTAGAGTCACCTACAACTACAACCCGCCACTTTATCCTGGCATCACCAGTAGTGATCTTTGCAAGTGCATCAGCCGGTTTCTCCTGGTGCAAACGTGCTTCCTCATTAGCCCCCTGCAGGACAGCAAAGCAGCTCTGGGTGGGGACAACAGATTTAGGAGGAGGCCCCTTGCTTTTAACTGTCCTCTTCCTCCTTTTTTTGTTGTTTTTTTCTGTTACTGTTTCCCACCTTCCTGGATTAGCAGCCTCCTTCTTTCCTCCAAGAGCTACAGTGGATGCTTGGGGCCCCTTCACAGTCTTGTCCTGTAGCAAGCAGTGCTACTTCCTCTCAGCATCTGTGACATCTTTCAGCCTAGTAACAGTGTCCTGCAGCTCAGCCACCTGCTGCAGGAGGACCTCCACCAGGGCATACCAGTGCAGCCCTGCCCATTGTGCACCCTCCCCTCAGGAGAGCAGTGCAGGCACTCTCTGCACCCCGAGCTCTGCACTACAGCCTCCCCTCTCATCAGCTGTGTCTGGGTGTTTATGCTGGCCACTGCCGGAGTAGCCAGAGCAGAGCTTCCAGACCGGACCTGATCATACGGCGGGTGCTCACCATCCCACTCACCTGCCCGTGCGAACTGGGTCGAACCCACCCTGTTTCCCACCTTGTTCCCCCCGCTCCCTGGGGCAGGCTTTTAACCAGTCAGGGCTGGTGTCACTCCTCCTGGCACCACCCCCTGTGAGTCAGCTGGTAGTGTCAGCTGAGCTGTGGCTCATAGGCAAGTCCTGTCTAGGACTTGAGGCTCCCTCCGTGGCCCTTGCTGTTCTGAGTTGAGGCTCCTGGATGCTGTGCTTTCCCCCGGTCAGGTGTTGAAGGCATCCTCTCTTGAGCTACTCGCCTCAGCAATTGACTCAAAATACTATTCAGTGTTTTAATTAACACACATTAGGAGTCTTTACATGCATGGGAATTTCATTCCTGTATTACATGTAGACTTATAGAGTAAATTCTAGGGATTAAAACAAAATATCCCACCCTCTCTTACTATCTACATTATATCTTCGTGTAAGGTATGGCTTACGTTTATTCATGGTATGTTTTTTGTTTGAGTTTCATAAACTATTTATGGAGTCATCTAATTAAACACTTTTTTGTCTTTTTTTTTTTTGTTGTTTGATGGCTGTTCTGGTGTAATAATTATGCAGGTGACTTAGGGGCAACTACATTGACGATTGAAAAAAACTCCACAAAACACTTTTCCCAGAAAAGGTATAATGTCTACCATAGAAAAGACAAAATTACGGAAATCCTGAGAAAATGCAGTTCTATTAAACTGAGTAGACATAATGCAGAATAGCAAGAACCATTTTTATCATTCTCTAAGGACATTCAAATGAAATCAACATCCAGCTGGTTAAGAGCCCATAACTAACTGTCCTTCTCACTTGACAGACATTTCACTCAGAGACAGAAATCCACTGCAGAATATTAATATACCCAGGTGGCTGACCACAAGCTGTGGCATTTATAGGAGGGAGGGGAAAACATTACTTACTTCTTTTTGTTGTTGTTATGTCTTTTTCTTACTAAGGACCCAAATTGTAGATGGCATATCAGATGGTTTCTAGCTTTGACCTCTGTGTAGAGGTAAAATTAGAAATGCAATATGGAATAAACTCATAACCACCATTACCAGTATACAGCAATGTCAAGAAGTCAGCCTAGAAATAGGCATTTATTGCTTTAAACCTCCATTGTGTTTAGTTATAAAGAAATTTCTATAAAAATAAAATTCCAATCTGAAGGAATACAAATTATTCTTCTAGGGATAGTGAAAACAATTGGCAAACCATCTAAACCCTAGTAATGTCACTTAGGAGTGAGAAGAATCAATATATTTGCAAGTAAATTCAAGGTAATCTCTTTTAATTAAATATAGAACAACAAAATGTTTACTTGGGTGTAACCCCAATAATCCAAAAAACTAGTTGAGAAAATTTTTTATTTGTTTTTCACAAGCAAATAATAATAATGCTTTGACATTCCCTAGAGACTCATAACATCATTCAGGACAGCTGACTGTAGTCAGCGGATTTCAGCTATGCCCAGATGACGAAACAGCACTAGGTCTACAATGTGACTGCACTTCAAAATGCAAACCAAAATTGCTGTGACTATACCTGAACAAACCTGTGGTTCTGCTTGCAGAATTACATCTCAACATCGGATCTAAACATGGTGTATATGATATTATTTTAAGATTATATAACTGTAAGTTAAAATATCAAACTAGGAAATTAATTTAAAAAAAGAGAAAAAATTACAAATATATCGAGGAGTAATTTCTTTCTGAGCATGAAGTTACCAAGACGTATAAAGTATTGCCCTGCTAAGACTGTATGCATGCAAATAACCAAGTGATATTTAATATATGAAAATAAGGGAAAATGTCATATTGTGAGAAAGCCTTAGTACGTGCACACTGTACACAAAAGCAGGTGTTAATGTTCATGGTGCACATCGTAAAAATAATTAAACAGAAGAAAATAATTAATCTTTATGCATTTATTAAGGTAATGTAGGCAAAATGCTGAAAAACATGAGAAAGAATGAAAATAAAAGTATTATTTAAACAGAAAGGAAAGGATTGCAAACATAAACTAAAGACAGAGAAGCATCACAAGCTATTACAGCACAGTGTAATTGTTTTTTTGGGTTGTGCTAATATTCATATTGTAACACTTAAAATTAAAACCTTTTACATTTACATTATGAACTTGTAAAACGATTGCCAAACAAGTAGAGAAAATCCTTAACAAAAAGGCAAAGTCAATTTTTATGCAGATTTGGTTTTCACTTGCAAACATAATGGGAAAGAAAAACTAGTATAACTATTAGATACTGGCAAATTGTCTTCTTTCTTTAATCTGTAGCTAAATAGTGTCCTCTGACAATTATAAACTCAAAGTTTATAAGTCAAGATACATTAGCATAACTTAAACCAAAATACTTTGGTAGTTTAACTTGCAGTAGTATATAAATATTTTGCAAACACGTGACAGCATAGCCAAACATAAACGATTTTACATGAAAGTCTGAGCAATGTGACAGCTGAAGGGGTAAAGAAAGACTGGATTCTTTGCACCAGGAGGCATCCAGGTGATAGAAAAACAACGAACAAGAGAAATAAGCAGGGCATCCTCCTGAAGACTCAAGAAGCATAGCTGGCAACAGCAAAAGGAAGTTGCATCAGTAGCAGATAAGATACCCCTTTTGGAAGGGCTTCATTAGAAAACTGCTAGTCATAAGTGAAAAAAAGCCTGAAAACCAACCAGCAATTAAAGACACTAGCTCATTTCAGTTCAGACTTTTTTTCCTTTTTGTCTTAAGTATAGTTAAATCTGATTGCTCTTCTCTCAGTAACATAGAGCTACCAACAACCATAGCAATCAGTGATAACTGTGTATCAGCTCCCTAATATTATATAGCCAGAACTAATTTAAGCTATAGATATTAAAGCTGAACAGCCTTATATATGTGTGGTGATAAGGAACAATAATGTGTCAGAACAAGTCATTAACACAAATCATGTTGTTAAGCAATTAATTTAGTAAAGTGTTTATTTGACTTTTTTGGGTTTTAGTTTTAAACTGCTCTGATTAATCATTCTTTTAAATACTCGCACCACAGCAATCTGTAAATCATCTGTAAATCTGTAAAAAAAATATTTAAATAAACATTACAAATATACATACACATATTCCCATGCAATGTCTTTTTTTCTTTCACTATACTAAACTTTTCACATTTATAAAAATGAATTAAATATCAGTGATTATCTCTAGGAGACTGTTGAGAGAACACATAGAGGATCTCAAAAGAAGATGATTGTGAATAAAGAAAGCCTTTACATTAGAAGCCATCTTAATCAGTTGGCAAGGTAATAATCTAAAACTATTAGAAAATATTGCTTACATTTAATTGTATACCTTTATAGCAGTTTCATTTGTTAATGGATAAAGCAGTAGTTCCTTACTGATATCTATAAAATGCATGCTTTAAGCTTTAAAGTGTTTGCCTCAATGACTTCTCATAACCAAGTTTCATGAATTAATCATTCTATGCAAACAAAGAGCACTATCCTTTTTAAATTTTCCAACTTTTTAAAGATACAAAATTCCTCTTTTTTCTTGTCCCCCTGCACAAGACAGAAATAAATTAATTACTCTTTCCCTGAACCAGTTAATACTTCAGACAGTCTTAATGATTTTATTTGGTTTAGTCCTAAAGAAAACAATACAATCTCTTCATTTTTTTTTTTTTAAATAACAGTTAAGTCTTCTCAGTACAACAAATGTGCAGTCTTTTGACTTTGCAGTAATAAGCATTGTACCAAAGTCTAATTTTCACAAGTGGCTGTGGCTGTCTCAGCTGCTAAATAAAATGGTGCTAATCTAGCTGCATAATCCTGTTGATTCCATTGTGTTACCATTAATGGTCAGCACAGAAAGTCAAATCAGCTTGGTTATCTGACTGGAAGCTAATCCTAAGAGCATGGGGAGGAAAGACTTTAATAAGATCAGCAAGTTCATCTGATTTACTGAGTAGTTGGCACTGATGCATTACAGAAGCGACAGTGAAGTTGAAAGGGAAAAGGTAGAAGAGATCTACTCGGACTCTCTTCTTCAAGAGAAATGCACGGATAAGCTTAAGACAATGGTGAAACCATACATTCGTTATTCGCTCAATGTACTTACGCGTGTAAAGAAAATTTGTATTTTTATATTTGTCAACACTTAATTCCTTTTGTGTCTTAACTAATTTCACTTCTTGGTTACATCTCTGTATCAGGCACAGGAATTTGTCAGCTCTAGAATAAAAAACTGTATCTTTTTTTATCTAATTTGAAATATTATCCAATGGCACTATAGTTTAAAGATAGGGAAATTACCAATAGGGTATAGGAAGAAGATTTACCAATATATACATAAATATATAATTCATACATAGCAATTATAAATTTTATTCACTAACCTAATTTTTAATTCTCTGTTTCTGGAACTGTCAGGTCTACTGACTATGGTAGTAGGTTCCCACCTTTAACAGCAACTTGATTCCTTTTTCTGCTGAATAGGGACCGTGTTTCTAGAGCATCAGTTGCACAGGGTGAGAGACATCCAGGTATCCCAGAAATTTATTCGACAACAGTGATTTTGTACCTTTCAACTTCTGGATACACCAATTGAACCAGCTTTGTGTTTGGGTCTTCTTTAAATGTCTCGTAGGGTTTTGGTTTGGTATTTTTTTAATTTTATCAGAGTCATACAAAAACCCTCTTGTCAGTGTGCTTGTTTTGGTATTTGTGCTGAGAGTGGCTAGCTACTTATAAGGACACAGTACAATATTGACTACTTAACTCCTTGAACATTTTACTGCATTTTTTTCATCTAGGACTTCAGATAATTTTTCTCTAGAACAATTCCTAAGAGGTTTTCTTCATAGAATTATAGAACGGTTTATGTTGCAAGGGACCTTAAAGATCATATACTTCCAACCCCCATGCCATGACCAGGAACACGTTCCAATACACCAGCTTGCTCAAACCCCCATCCAACCTGGCTTTCGACACTTCCCGGAAGGAGGCATCCAGAATTTCTCTGAGAAAAGTGTTACAGTGTCTCACCACCCTCATGGTGAAGAACTTCCTAATATCTACTCTAATTCTACCCACTTTCTGTTTAAAGACATTACCCCTTTTTCTATCCCTACAGGCCCTTGTAAAAAAGTCCCTCTCCAGCATTCCTGTAGGCCCCCCTTAGGGACTGGAAGACATCTCTAAGGTCTCCCCAGAGCCTTCTCTTCCCCAGGATGAACAAGCCTAGCTCTCTCAGCCTGTCTTCACAGGAGATGTGCTTCATGAGGGGGTCTCATAAAACTGGAGCAGAGGGGCAGAATCACTTCCCTCAACCTACTGGTTGCACTTCTTTTGATGCAGCCCAGCATATGGTTGGCTTTCTGGGCTGCAAACACACATTGCCAGGTCACGTTGAGCTACTCAACATCCAACACTCCCAAAACCCTTCTCTTCAGGGCTGGTTTCAATCCATTCCATACCCAGACTGGAATTTGCTTGGGGTTGCCCCTACCCAGGTGGAGAACCTTGCACTTGGCCTTTTGAAATTCATGAGGTTAGCATGGGCCTACCCCTTGAGCGCATCAAGGTCCCTCTGGATGGCATCCCTTTCCTCCAGCTGTGTGATGTTTTGACTACACCACACAGCTTGATGTTGTAGGCAAACTTGCTGAGGGTACACTCGATCCCACTCCCCATGTTGCCAACACGGATGTTAAATGATGTGAGTCTCAGTACCAGCCCCTGAGGTACACCATCCATCACTGGTCCTCACTGGGATATTGAGCTTTTCAGCACAACTCTTTAAGTGCGACCATCAAGCTAATTCTTTATCCACCAAATGGTCTACATGTCAAATCTATGCTTCATGCATCGCCAGTTTAGAGACAAGGATGTCATGGAGAACAGCATGGAAAGATTTACACAAGTCCAAGAAGATCATAGAATCATAGAATCATAGAATAGTTAGGGTTGGAAAGGATCTTAGTTCCAACCCCCTGCCATGGGCAGGGACACCTCCCACTAAACCATGCCATCCAAGGCTATGTCCAAATTGGCCTTGAATACCGCCAGCAATGGAGCATTAACAACATCCCTGAGCAACCCATTCCAGTGTCTCACCACCCTCACAGTAAAGAATTTCTTCCTCAGATCCAATCTAAACTTACCCTGTTTAAGTTTGAACCTGTTACCCCTTGCCCTATCACCACAGTCCCTAATGAAGAGTCCCCCCCCAGCATCTCTATAGGCCCCCTTCAGATACTGGAAGGCTTCTACGAGGTCTCCACGCAGCCTTCTCTTCTCCAATCTGAAAAGACCCAACTTTCTCATCCTATCTTCATACAGGAGGTACTCCAGTCCCCTCATCATCCTCGTGGCCCTCCTCTGCACTTGTTCCAACACTTCCATGTCCTTTTTATGTTGAGGACACCAGAACTGCACACAACACTCTAAGTGAGGTCTCACGAGAGCAGAGTAGAGGGGCAGGAGCACCTCACTCGACCTGCTGGTCACACTCCTTTTGATGCAGCCCAGGATATGGTTGGCTTTCTGGGCTGCAAGCGCAACTGCCGGCTCATGTTCATTTTTTCATCAACCAACAACCACAAGTCCTTCTCCACAGGGCTGCTCTGAATCTCTTCCCTGCCCAGCCTGTAGCTGTGCCTGGGATTGTTCCGACCCAGGTGTAAGACCTTGCACTTGGCATGGTTAAACTTCATCAGGTTGGCATCAGCCCACCTCACAAGCATGTCCAGGTCCCTCTGGACGACATTCCTTTCCTCCAGCATATCAACTGAATCACACAGCTTGGTGTCATCGGCAAACTTGCTGAGGGCACACTCAATCCCACTGTCCATGTCACCCTCGAAGATGTTGAACAAGACTGGTCCCAACACCGATCCCTGAGTAACACCACTTGTTACTGGTCTCCAGCTGGACATTGAGCCATTGAGGGCAATTCTTTGCATGCGGCCATCCAGCCAGTTCTTAATCCACTGACTGGTCCACCTATCAAATTGATGTCTCTCCAACTTAGAGAGAAGGATGTCATGGGAGACAGTGTCAAAGGCTTTACACAAGTCCAGGTAGATGACATCAACTGCTCTACCCATGTCCGTCCTTTCCGTAGCCCCATCATAGAAGGCCACCAGATTGGTCAGGCAGGATTTCCCCTCAGTGAAGCCATGCTGGCTGTCACCAAGCACCTTGTTGGTTTTCATGTGCCTAAGCATGCCTTCCAGGAGAATCTGCTCCAGATTTTGCCAGGCACAGAAGTGAAACTGACTCGTCTGCAGTTCCCCAGCTCATGCTTTTTTTCCTTCTTGAAAATGGGGGTTATATTTCCCTTTTTCCAGTTGTTGGGCACTTCACCTGACTGCCATGATTTTTCAAATATGATGGACAGTGGCTTAGCAACTTCATTTGCCAGCTCCTTCAGGACCCGCGGACAGATTTCATCCGGTCCCATGGACTTGTATACATTCAGGTTCCTAAGATGGTCTCAAATCAGATCCTCTCCTACAGTGGTCCCAGCGTCTTCATTCTCACTGTCCCTGTATTGGCCTTCCAAGACTTGGGTGGTGTGGCCAGAGCATTTTCCAGTGAAGACTGAGGCAAAGAAGTTATTAAGAACCTCAGCCTCCTCCAAATCCAAGGTAGTCAGTTCTCCCGATATCTTCTGGAGAGGGCTCACGTTGTCCCTAGCCTGTCTTTTACTCGCTATGCACTTATAGAATCCCTTCCTGTTATCCTTAACATCCCTAGCCAAGTTCATTCTAAGTGGGCCTTTGCTTTCCTATCCTGGTCCCTAGCTTCCCGGAAAACATCTCTGTATTCTTCCCAGGCCGCCTGACATTGCTTCCACCTTTTATAAGCCTCTTTATTCCTTTGAAGTTTCCTCAGCATCTCCTTATCCATCCAAGGAGGTCTCCTGGCCCTCCTGCTGAACTTCCTTCTAGTTGGGATGCATTGCTCCTGAGCTTGCAGCAGGTGATCCTTGAATATCAACCAACAGTCTTGGGCCCCCCTGCCCTCTAGGGCTCTTTCCCATGGAATCTTACTAAGCAGGTTCCTGAAGAGAACAATGTCTGCTTTCTTGAAGTCCAGGGCAGTGAGCCTGCTGCACACTCTTCTCACTGTCCTGAAGATCTTGAATTCGACCATCTCATGATCACTACAACCAAGGCTGCCCTAGGGCGTCACATTTCCAACCAGCCCTTCCCTCTTGGTGAGGACGAGGTCAAGCCTGGCACCTCTCCTTGTTGGCTCCTCTATTACTTGCAGAAGGACGTTGTCTTCCACACAATCGAGGAGCTTCCTGGACTGCTTGTGCCGGGCCGTACCATCCCTCCAACAAGTATCAGGGTGGTTGAAGTCCCCCATGAGAACGAGGGCCTGCGAGCGTGAGGCTGTTCCTATCTGTCTATAGCGCGCTTCATCTGCCAAGTCTTCTTGGTCAGGCGGTCTGTAACAGATCCCCACAATAATGTCACCCATCGCTGTTCTCCATTTAACCCTGACCCACAAACTCTCGGTTGACTGCTCATCTGTCCCCAGACAGAGTTCCGTACTCTCCAGCCTATCCCTAACATAAATAGCAACTCCCGCTCTTTCCTAAAGAGCCTGTAACCTTCCATTCCAACACACTAGTCATAGGAGCCATCCCACCATGTTTCCGTGATGCCTATGTTATCATACCCCCGTGGATGTGCGCACATCTCTAATTCCTCGTTTGTTCCCCATGCTACGAGCATTTTTATGGAGGCATCTGAGCGGAGCTCCAATTGAAGCTGGCTCATTGGTTCGAGCAGCTGGAATATCTCTACATTGCTCTGAATATTTAGTGCTGGCCAGTGATTGGGTGTATTGGGATGGAATGATGCTCCCCTCCCCAAACCCATTTAGTTTAAAGCATCCTTGACCAGTCTGGCAAGCCTCCTACTGAATTCACTCTTCCCTTTCTTTGTCAGACCAGCTCCACCAGCCCCCAGTAGACCTGGCCTACTAAATTGAGTCCCATGTTCTAGATACCCAAACCCCTGAATGCAGCACCACCTTTCTAACCATTTATTAACGTGGCCAATCCTCCTAGCCTTTTGAAGGTCCTGCCCTGTGTCCTGGAGGATTGACGAAAAGACAATCTAAGCTCCAGAGCCCCTAACCACTTCTCCCAAAGCTCTGTAGTCCTTCCTTATGTTCTCTAAGCTACTGCTACCTATATCAGTAGCACCCACATGGATCACTAGAAGTGGGTAATAGTCAGTGGGACCGACTAGAGCAGGCAGCTTCTCCTCAACACCCTTGATCTGAGCCCCTGGTAGGAAACACACATCCCTTGAGCCTGGGGTCAGGTCAACAGATGGGTGCCTCTGTTGCTTTCCGAGTAGAGTCCCCTCTTATTATGGCCTGCCGCTTTTTCTGGGTAGCGCCAGTAGTGGTCTTCTCCATTCGTGCATCAGCCGGTTGTTCCTGTTGGGAGTATGGTTCCTCATCAGCCCCCTTCAGGACAGCAAAGCAGTTCTGGGTGGGGACAACAGATTTAGGAGGAGGCCCCTTGCTTTTAACTGTCCTCTTCCTCCGTTTTTTGTTGGTTGTTTTTTTTTTTTCTGTTACTGTTTCCCACTTTCCTGGATTAGCAGCCTCCTTCTTTCCTCCAAGAGCTACAGTGGATACTTGGGGCCCCTTCACAGTCTTGTCCTGTAGCAAGCAGTGCTGCTTCCTCTCAGCATCCATGACACTTTCCAGCCTAGTCACAGCTTCCTGCAGCTCAGCCACCTGCTGCAGGAGGACCTCCGCCAGGGAGCACAAAGTGCAGCACTGCCCATTGTTCATCCTCCCTTCAGGAGAGCAGTGCAGGCGCTCTCTACACCCCGAGCTCTGCACTACAGCCTCCACTCTCATCGGGTCTTTCTGGGTGCCTACACTGGCCACTGCCGGGGCAGCCAGAGCAGAGTTCCCAGACCGGACCATGGTCATACAGCGAGTGCTCACCATTCCGTTCACCTGCTTCCATGAACTGCCATACAAACTACCTCGAACCCGCCTTGTTTGCCCACCCTGTTCGCCGCCCTCCTGATCGCTCATGCTCCCTGGGGCAGGTTTTTAACCAGTCAGGGCTGGTGCCACTCCTCCTGGCTCTGCCCCCTGTGAGTCAGCTGCTCGTGTCGGCTGAGCTGCCGGCTCCTGGGCAAGCCCTGTGGAGGACTTGAGGCTCCCTCTGTGCTTGTGGCTGCTCCGAGTTGAAGGTCCTGGATGCTGAGCCTCCCCCCAGTCAGGTGCTGCAGGCATCCCCTCTCGAGACAGTCACCTCAGCAATGGGGTGGAAATGACCGGGTTGAGTCTGCCACAGCTCCTCCTGGCACCAGCTGTTCTTCCCTTATCCACCAGTACTCTAACCTCATCTTAGAAGACCATCAAATTTGTCAGGCATGATTTGCCCTTAGTGAAGCCATTTTTGGCATCAATAATTACCCCCTTCTTGTCTATGTGCCTTAGCCTAGTTTCCAAGAGAATATTGCCTGACATCCAGGTGAAACTGAACAGCCTCTAGTTCCCCAGATCTTCCTTTTCCCCTTTTTAAAAATGAGGGTTATGTTTCTCCTTTTCCAATCAGTAAGAACTTCACCAGACTGCCACAACATCTCAGATATAATGGATAGAGGCTTAGCCACTTCAGCCACCAGCTCCTGTGGATGCATCTCATCAGTCCCCTGGAATTGTGTAACCAGGTAACCAAGTCTCCTGCCCCCTTCCAGAGAAGGCCCACATTTTCCCTAATCTTCCTTTTAGTACTGACACGCCTATAGAAGCTTTTCTTGTTGCCCTCAATGTACCCTGGCCAGATTTACTTCTGGCAGCGTTTTAGCTTTTCTAACCTTATCACAGAATCACAGAATCACAGAATAGTAAGGGCTGGAAAGGACCTCAAGATCATCGAGTTCCAACCCCCCCGCCATGGGCAGGGACACCTCACAATAAACCATGCCATCCAAGGCTATGTCCAACCCCACCTTGAACGCCACCAGGGATGAAGCATTCACAACTTCCCTGGGCAACCCATTCCAGGGCCCCACCACCCTCACAGTAAAGAATTTCTTCCTCAGATCCAATCTAAACCTCCCCTGTTTAAGTTTAAACCCATTACCCCTTGTCGTCTCACCACAGTCCCTAATGAAGAGTCCCTCCCCAGCATCCCTATAGGCCCCCTTCAGGTATTGGAAGGCTGCTATGAGGTCTCCACGCAGCCTTCTCTTCTCCAGGCTGAACAGCCCCAGCTTTCTCCTCTTCTGTATTATAAAGGCAGCTATGGTTTAGAATTTTCATATACAATTTAGCTTGCAAATATGTTTATTTAAAGACTACTTGATTTCTTCTTAGTAGCTATAGCCTGAAAAGAGCAAAACCCAAAACACAATCTTTTGCTTACCCTTTTCCTTTATACAAAATCTCAAAGAAAGAATTAATGGAATATTATTTACCAGAACCACTACTCAAGAATTGCTTTGACTTGAAAGATAGTTAATCTTCAGTGTCAAGAATCAAGAAGATAAAAAAGTGATATTTTTTTTTCTCCCTCCTTTTGGTTTTGTTTCTTTTTTCTTAAACTGATTTGTAAGAAAGTGATTTCACATGTGAATTACAGCATTTGAAATCTTTTTTGAAACCAGGTTCTAGTTTTCAGGTGCCAGAGATTCAGTGCGCTCTCCTGGAGAAAATAATAATAAAAAAAAAGAACAATTCTGTATCTAAAATTTAGATATTTTTTACCTTTGGTATTATCACCCATAAATTATAACATTGGATTAGTTCCTGAAAATTAATTCTTATATTAGTAATTCAATTATGCCAGCATCCAAAGTTACTTAGAGATTTGATAATGTTGCAAATCCAACCTCCACAATCTTTGGAAGACTAAGACAGTTAGGGAAGGTTCCTGGCAACTTAAAAGGCCCCTGTAATATCACATCCATCTTTGAGATGTGCAAGAAGAAAGGATTCAGGGAGCTGCAGACTAGTGTTCCTAACTTAATTCAATTGAAGATTATAGAGCAATGCTTTCTGAAAGCTAAATCAAGGCTCATGAAGGACAAGAGGAAGACTGAGAATAGCTATTTACTGAGGCCAGATCATGGCTGACCAAAATGATTTCCTTCTATAATGAGAACTAGCTTGGAGGGCAAGGAAAGAGAAGTGCCCTGATGTTACCAACTTTTTTCACATAGTGTCCCATAGTATGTCTTCTTGCAGCTGTATTGGAAAGAAATGGTCTGGATGCACAGAATGACAAGCTTGGTGAAAAACTGACTAATTTGTCATGCCGAAAAAGCAATTGCCAGCAGTTCAAGACCCAGCTGTTAGCCAGACACTATACGTCAGTCTGAATTATTCCTCAGGGTTGATACTGAGTAAATACTGTTCAACATCCTCATTAATGGTCTGAATCATCGAATCATAGAATCATAGAAAAGTTAGGGTTGGAAAGGACCTCAAGATCATCGAGTTCCAACCTCCATGCCATGGGCAGGGACATCTCCCACTAACCATGCCATCCAAGGCTATGTCCAACCCCACCTTGAACGCCGCCAGGGATGAAGCATTCACAACTTCCTTGGGCAACCCATTCCAGGGCCTCACCACCCTCACAGTAAAGAATTTCTTGCTCAGATCCAATCTAAACTTCTCCTGTTTAAGTTTAAACCCATTACCCCTTGTCCTCTCGTCACAGTCCCTCATGAAGAGTACCTCCCCAGCATCCCTATGATGAGAGATAATGTACTTTTATCGTGTCTCTAGACAGGAGAACATCTGATATGCTGAATGGCTGGCTACCATTGAAAAGGCTTTCAACAGCCTGGAGAAATGGATTATCAAAAAATACCTTTAGCTTCAATTGCCCTGATGAATTATCACCATGCAACAGTAGAGGCTGGAAGCTGACTGTAGGTAAGTTTACAGAAAAGAGGAAAATGTTTTGTTTGAGACAAGTTGAATGCAAATCAGCAGTGTGCTCCTGCAGCAATGGAAGCCAAATGTTCTGATGGGCTACATTAACAAGACATGGGAAAGTATTAAGGAGAAATCTCATATACGCTTGCTCTATCATCTTCCAAATATTTCTTTATGGACATTTTAGGAGACAAAATACTGACCTGGTGTAGTGTGGCCACCCTCATATTCTAAATATGAGGGTCTACAATGATGACTGGGTAAATTCCCTACATGGACTAGAGAAAATACAACTGCCTGTAGAATGGTTTTTCAACAGCTAATTTTGAGGAATCCAGTACAGTGACTGTCTGGAACAAACTTTGAATGTGTCTCATTAATAAGAGAAAGAATAAACCTCTGAGAGTTTTTCCTTTTGGAAAGGTACTCGTCTCATTGGACAGCTAGCCATCTCATTAGGCTGAAGAGATTCTTGGCAGGTAAAGTAACTTGTTTGTCAGATAGGAGTAAAGTTAAATCACTAAGAGAATTACTTGGAAAAAAGAAACATTGTCAGATTGGAATTTCAGTGCTCTCTGGACTTCCTAGTAAATAAGAAGTTTATGCCTTGGAAAGGAAGGTGTTCAGGAGGCAATCCCCAGACTGTCAAGGTCAGTGCACAGCAGAACCTGAAGTCAACAACATAGGAGAATGTGATAGCATTGGCACTACCTTTAGATTTACCTTTTTTTCTTCCCTAAGTCTTTTCTCACCTATAGAGATATATAGTAGGTGTAATTTTGACCCAAATCGAGAGTAATGATTTAACTTCCAATTATAGATCTTTAGCAAGATGGCATAAATGTAGTGCGTTCACAACACTTCCAAGTTCTGTTTTTAAAATTGCTTTGCAATTTGTATTATTCAGATGTAATAGACATTTAATTTACCACAATTCAAGATACTGCAGAACAAATAAATAGCATTAATCAAGCAGAAATTAACTAATTGATTTTAATTATTCTGAAATATGAAGCCACTGCTTCAAGGTTTAACTCAAGGGTGAATTTTTATTATAAACTCCTACTTAGCTGTGGCAAGTAGAGTATTGAGCAGACATAACCAATCTTCCCAACAATGCCCTTTGACTAGCTTTATGTTTGATTGTTTACATTCCACAAAGCCTTCTCTCATTTGCCAGTTTTGTTTCTCAAATGCAGACCTCCTCACTGAAGAGAAACTGCATAACAGTGATCACACCCTCAGGTACCCTTGTCATGCTGTGCTTGCTGCACAGTCTAAAATACTATTGCAACAAAGAGAATGGAAGACACTAATGGCTTTTCGACTGCAGAAATCTTCACAAAAATTTCCCTCCCTGACCATCCCCTTGAAAAAAAGGGCAATTTGGTTGAACATTATGTGCTTTAATTTCAGATGGTGTTTCCAACATCTGAACATATTTTATTCTTAGCTTTACATTTAAACAAACTAACTACTTTTAAGAAAATCCCTTCAAACCAAACTACACCTGATATATACAGATTTTATACCTGACACACGTACATTTTTTTTTTCGGACTAAAATTTTATCTAGACTTTTTGCATACTGCGGATACCAGCTTTTTAGCTCTTTAAACAAAAAAATAAAAATTTACGTAAAGCAACAAAAACCATTTCTGGTTTGGGACTGCACATCTTGTATATATCCTAATGTGGTGGTAAATGGGGTCATTTGACATTTATTTTAACAATTCTTTAAAATGGGTCTTTTTTTACCAAACACGATTTGCATATAAATAGGATCATGAGTTTCCATAAGTCTTTATGCTTGTGGAATGAGATGTAGTGCTTTCATTGTATGTTTAATGTCATATTATATAAGCAGATAATGTGACTGTCCTTACTAACCTTGGAGACTGACACTGTACAGATCAAATTGGACATCACTGAGCTGGTTAGAAGCTGAAATGGCGTTGGGAAAGAAAAGCATAATTATTATTTAGATGCTTATTTTGTAAGTGGTAAGAAAGTGGTTGTTATCATAATGAGGGTACCTTGCTATTTTTTATTTTAAGATCAGGGTTGCTTTAGTTCTTTATTAGTGTTTCAGCACGAATAATTCTGATTTTTACCAAATGTTTCATAGCAACAATTAATAAAATTTTTTCTTTAAGAACGTATACCATTTCAGAGAGGGAGGAGGCAGGCATAGAGTATCCATTTGCTTGTGCATAGTTGAATATAATAGATGTTTTGACTTTCAAATATTTTCCTCTCTGTACATGTAATGAAATATGTGAGTAGGGTAAAAAAAATACTACTGTAAAAATTTCTGTTTGGTCCTTTCCTTTCAATAACTTACTTCACTTATTCTCAGTCCAGAGCACATTTTTGTATATAGAACCAGCTAAACATGTCTGACAGCCAACACAATTTACATGCATAGAACAAATATTGACTACAGTCTGTCTCTGTGTATTCTTACTATAGGACAGGAAGCTTGAACAGCTTATAGGAAAACAAATAGAAAGAAAGTAGAATTTTAGAATATAAAAGTGGCTCACTGAGCTAGCTACCTGGTCTGCACTTGCAAAATTAAGTTTGCATTCTGCTGCTAGAAGTTATCAATATTTAACTGACATTGACAAAACAAAGGCAGATTGTATGAACCAAAACCTATTACTGTTAATACATAAGTCTTAACCTGCAATGTCTTTAATATTAATAGTTATCAGTATGAAATGATAAAGAGTTAGGTATCATCAACAATGTAATTATCAAATATTCTTTGATAAGATAACTAACCTAAGAGATAACATTGTGTCATGGGTTCAGCAGCAGCAGTCATTTTTCTCCTTCTTGGTAGCTGGTGCAGTGCTGTGTTTTTGATTTTGGGCCTGGGAACACCGCTAATAACACCAGTGTTTTCAGTTACTGCTTGGTAATGTTTAGGCTGGCCAAGGACTTTGTGAGTCTCATGCTCTGCCAGGGGGGATCAAGAAGCCAGGAGGAAGGAGAGACAGGACACATGACCCAGACTAACAAAAGGAATTATTCCATACCACAGCACGTGGAGGAGGTAGAAACGGAGGACAGAGACCCGGAAGGGTGGTGGGGGTTCATGGTGGGGGGTGCACTGCTTGCTCGGGCTTGATATTGGATGGTGAGAAATTGTATTCTTTTCCCTTGTATTTTCTCTTGTCATCATTACTATTGGTGGTAGCAGTAGGGATTTGTGCTGTACCTTAGTTACTAAACTGCTCTTATCTCAACCTGTGGGAGTTGCATTCTTTTGATTCTCCCTCCCATCCCTTCAGGAGCGGAGGGAAGAAAGAGGGGGAAGTGAGTGAGAGAGCGACTGTATGGGTTTATAGAAGCTTAAACCACGACACATTGAAACAATGGCAGTAATTATGTATTATTTTTAAAAAAGCTTTGATAGTGTCCAAGATGACATTCTTAAAATCAAACTAGAGATACATAACTAGATTAAATCCTCAGATATTGATTGAAAATCATCCTAAATAAATAGATATTAATTTTTGATTGGTTTGTAGGTAAGGTTTCTGGTCTGGACCTAGTTTTGTTTAATACTAAATTGAGTTAGCTGGTAGAATACAGTGTATTCAAGAAATTGTTGATAACATCAGCAAACCTGATTTAATTGAATTAGAGAGGTTGCAAACACATTACATGATTGGACTTGAAGCTGGCAAAATAAAGATGTTTTGAAATTAGCAAGGAAAACAGTGCTTAACAGTATTACAGTGTTACAGCTCAGTTAAGTAAAATTCATTAACACAAAATGCAGAATAAACAAGCAACATTACAGTTCAAAAGATGGAAGCTTGCAGTGGTCCACAAATTAACTACTGGTGGTGGTGGAGAAGTGATTTTCTTTATGGAAAAGGAAAATATCATGTAGGAAGACACATGCTTTGAATGCAGATTATATTTTTTCTGCACTAAATTTCACTCCAATCTGGACCCACTTTGAAAGAAAGTTGCAGTCAAAACAAGAGACAGCGAGCAAGAATGACATGAAAGTTTGAAAACATAGCTAAGGTGGAAAGGCCAAAGACACTGTTTTTTCTTTACTTAACTGACTAAAAAGACTGCCATGAAAAGGATAATAAGCAAGTGTCCTCATTCTGGTAGTAAAAGGTTTGTGTTACATATTAAGAAACAATTTCCCAAAGTCAGTGAACTCTATGAATACATTAATGAAGAGGTTATAGAATATATTTTTAAAGACCTGAATAGTTAATAATCTCTTGCTGTGTCAATAGTCAAGGTACGTTTAATCCTTTTTCAGTAAAGAAGGACTAAGTAACCTTTCACAATAACACCCATTCTCTTTTTAATGTGATTTGATGATGAACATTAATAAATAACAAAAAAATGTGTCAAGTGTTTGAGCTATAAAATATGCTAAATTCATTAGGATACATGTCATCGTCTTATGCTAATGTATAAATGTATAAATCATTATGAACACTTTCTTTTTAGTGCTCATGCTGAGTAAGACAGATATTTCTTTACATCATGTTATGTTTTAACTTGTGTTTACTGATGAGCATGCTTATTTCTATTTTCTCAGCAGAGTTGTCCATATATTTATTATAGATTTCTATGTTCCAAATTTTACATTACTTACTAATCAGAACAATAAGCTTCAGGTATGAAATATGCTTGCCTCAATTTTATGTTCTTCTGAAAGCAAACACTACTTATCAATTTTAGGAACAGTGTACTGAGCCTAATGAATTGCTGGTCTAATCCAGCAAGGCCAGATGCTAGATTTTCAAAGGACTTTTAGCTTTTGTCCTGGGTTCAGCAGTAGCAGTCATTTTTCTCCTTCTTAGTAGTTGGTGTAGTGCTGTGTTTTTGACTTTCAGCCTGGAAACAGGGCTGATAACACCGATGTTTTTAGTTGCTGCTCACTAATGTTTATTCTGACCAAGGACTTTCTGAGTCTCATGCTCGGCCACAGAAGAGGGGAAGCCGGGAGGAAGCAGAGACAAGACACCTGACCCAAACTAGCCAAAGAGGTATTCCATACCACAGCACATCATGCCAAATATATAAACTGAGGGCAGTTAACTGGAAGGGTTAGATCACTGCTTGGGTCGGGCTGGGTATCAGTCAGCAAGTGGTGATCAGTTATATTCTCTTCCCTTGTTATTTTTATCATTATTCTTACTGGTGGTAGCAGTAGTGGTTTGTGTTATACCTTAGTTACTGGACTGTTCTTATCTCAACCCATGGGAGTTACATTCTTTCGATTCTCCCCCCCATCCCTCTGGGAGCGGGGGGAGGAAGCTGGGGGGAGTGAGCTAACAGTTGCATGGCTCTGGATTGCCAGCCGGTTTTAAACCACGACACCTTGATTTCTCAGTTCTTCGCCCTCAAACCAGGTTCTGTAGAAGGTCAGGATACCAGTTAATATTCACATAATACCTTACAGCAAACAATTAGTTGCATGATTTTTCTGAGCAGGCACAGTGAAAAACATTTCAGACTGCACCATTTTAGTCGTTTCAGGCAGCACTTCTGCCATATTAATGCTTTAAATGGAAAACAAAAAAACTCGAATGAAAAAATGTGCAGTTTATGTGTTACTGTGATAGAAGTGAAACCCTGATCATTTATGACCTCTGTGACATTGTGTTGGGTTATTTATTTTGTGTTATTGTGGTGGGTATTTTTGTGTATTATTATTATTAAACATAAATAAAAAATAATAAACATAGTCCACCACACAATTTCCCTATACATAACTAGGACATTTTCTAAAAAAAAAAAAAAAAAAAAAACACTTTACAAAACCATAAAGATTAAAAAATCATCTGATAGGACAGATATATCATCAGAAAAAAGCAACAACACCTTGCTCCCCCCCAAAAAAAAACAACCAACAAGTTTCCTCTGATTTTTATTTTATAGTGAATATAATTCTGTCAAATTACATTTTTTCTATTCCTGTAAAATGAGCAATGATGAAAATATGAAAATTATTTTTACTTTTGATAAGAAAATTATTTTTATATTTCACTGAAAAGTTAATTGAAAAGGCGATTGAAAAGGCAAATCACAATTAATGCTGATTTATAAAAATTCATGAAGAGTGAGAAAATAATTTTTATGAATGTTGACACAACAGAGTTTCATTGAGCATAATGCAGTTTAAGTGATACTCAGCTAAAAAAACAAAATCATGTTTCTTTTAAAAGCAAGCTTAAAAGTGTGTATAATCACACACACACAAGTATTCTATAACTACAGATGACATATTCCTTTTAACTCATATATACTCTATAGTAATTTTGACACAAAACCTATATTTTCTTCAAATATTTATACACAGTTTTTTTGTTTACCAAAAAAAAAAATAAGAATATAACAGAAACAACTAAGTTCTTCAAATATAAATTCATTTTTTACTAAACTTGTGTAGCCAATTCAATACAAAACTGGTTTTGTGAATATTTTATGCATGTTTTATTGATCATAGTTTTTAAAAATGTATGATTCATTTACATCAACCATTAAAAGTTAGGAGGTACAGCAATGGGAAATACATTACAGAGATGAGCAGAATTTGGATTTGTGTCCAACTGGCTTCCATGGATTACCCATATTTTTTGAATGTTTGCTAAAACACATAGGTGTATTCCTATCCTAGATAGAAAAATCCATCCTGTTGCTTGTCAAACATGTTAAATACAATTAAGTAAACGAATAATATAAAAACATATAACTGCATTTTCATTTTCTTCTGAGTACAATAGTTTTTTGGATCTGCAAACAACTTTTTCCCATGACTGATGTCGCTACTATTTAGCCTTCTGAGGTTAGCATTTATTGATTCTGCTTTTACTTTGATTGGATCTTACCTACTTCAGTGCTTCAGTAAATTGAAACCTTCTGCACTTCTTGGAAGAAATCTGAGAGCAAGGCTGTGAGAAAATGTACGCTGACCTCAATTTGTTTCAGACTGTATTGGTTAAAGCAATGTCATCAGGTTTGCAGAAGTGACCTCAGATAGCAAGAGACAAAAATCATATTTTCAACAAGCAGTTTAATTATTCCCAAAGTACAAATAATAGCACTGTTTTCCATTATTGTGTAAATACAAGAATTGATCTCTGTTTCTCTGTCTATAAAGATATACATCTTGTGACACATACATCTCTAGGAGATCTAATTTGTGCTTGAGCAGCCTAGAAGTAGCATAACCTACCTTTTAACCATTATTCTGGGAATGGATTACGTATCTAAAGCAACTGAAAAAATATTAATTAACTTCAGAAAAAGGCATTTCAGAGGAAAAAAAGTATATGATGTTTAAATTTAGCAATCAATTTTAAAATACAATGGTTTACAATTTTAATTGTGAGTGTTCATTGATAAGAATCTTATTATTGTTTTGTTAATGCAAACTGTAGGAGAATGATAATATAGTCCCAAGCAAGATGGACTGAGTCATAAAATTATCTCTAGTAACATTGCGGGGATAATAAAAAGACTGTTAAAACATTTTATTTTTATCTATTTATTTTCAATGGAGAAAGCATTTTATTAACTTACAATATTAAAGTTCATCCAAATGCACTCCCTGCTGATTAAACTGATTTCATGTGATCCTAGATTTCTTTCATTTCTGGAAGATTAGATAATATATGTTAGATATTTTAATGTGTATATACATTCATGTAAATACCATATATGCATTATAATAAATACATTAGATGATAGATGATAGATAGATAGATAGATAGATAGATAGATAGATAGATAGATAGATAGATAGATAGATAATTACTAATTCGGGTACTGAGAAACAGAGACAAATATTAAACCACCATCTTTCCTCCCCCCTTTCCCAGGCTTCACTTCTTCAATCCAGAATCCTCTACCCTCCACCCTCTGCAAGCATCACAGTGTGGTTACTGTCAGTAATTAAAGGTTTTTCTCTGCTGCTCATTCCTTCTCACACTTTCCCTGTGACCTGGCATTACTTTAGCAATACCCTTCTGCTCTGCTGTGGATCCTTCAGAGGCTAAAGGGAATACCGGCTCCAACACCATTGAGCACCACATGTATTTCTGATTGAAAAATCATAGAATCATAGAATCATAGAATAGTAAGGGTTGGAAAGGACCTTAAGATCATCGAGTTCCAACCCCCCTGCCATGGGCAGGGACACCTCACAATAAACCATGCCATCCAAGGCTATGTCCAACCCCACCTTGAACGCCACCAGGGATGAAGCATCCACAACCTCCCTGGGCAACCCATTCCAGGGCCCCACCACCCTCACAGTAAAGAATTTCTTCCTCAGATCCAATCTAAACTTCCCCTGTTTGAGTTTAAACCCATTACCCCTTGTCCTCTCACCACAGTCCCTAATGAAGAGTCCCTGCCCAGCATCCCTATAGGCCCCCTTCAGGTATTGGAAGGCTGCTAGGAGGTCTCCACGCAGCCTTCTCTTCTCCAGGCTGAACAGCCCCAACTTTCTCAGCCTATCTTCATACGAGAGGTGCTCCAGTCCCCTCATCATCCTCGTGGCCCTCCTCTGCACTTGTTCTAACAGTTCCATGTCCTTTTTATGTTGAGGACACCAGAACTGCACGCAATACTCCAAGTGAGGTCTCACGAGAGCAGAGTAAAGGGGCAGGAGCACCTCCCTCGACCTGCTGGTCACACTCCTTTTGATGCAGCCCAGGATACGCTTGGCTTTCTGGGCTGCAAGGGCACACTGCCACCTCATGTTCATTTTTTCATCAACCCACACCCCCAAGTCCTTCTCCACAGGGCTGCTCTGAATCTCCTCCCTGCCCAATCTGTAGCTGTGCCTGGCATTGCTCCGACCCAGGTGGAGGACTTTGCATTTAGCATGGTTAAACTTCATTAGGTTGGCATCAGCCCACCTCACAAGCGTGTCAAGGTCCCTCTGGATGGCATTCCTTCCCTCCAATGTATCAACCGAACCACACAGCTTGGTGTCATCGGCAAACTTGCTGAGGGCGCACTCAATCCCACTGTCCATGTCACCCAGAAAGATGTTGAACAAGACCGGTCCCAACACCGATCCCTGGGGGACACCACTCGTTACTGGTCTCCAGCTAGACATTGAGCCACTGAGCACTACTCTTTGCGTGCGGCCATCCAGCCAGTTCTTTATCCACCGAGTGGTCCACCTATCAAATTGATGTCTCTCCAACTTAGAGAGAAGGATGTCATGGGAGACAGTGTCAAAGGCTTTACACAAGTCCAGGTAGATGACATCAACTGCTCTGCCCCTGTCCATCAGTTCCGTAGCCCCTTCATAGAAGGTCACCAGATTGGTCAGGCAGGATTTCCCCTTAGTGAAGCCATGCTGGCTGTCCCCAAGCACCTTGTTGGTTTTCATGTGCCTTAGCATGCCTTCCAGGAGAATCCGCTCCAAGATTTTGCCAGGCACAGAGGTGAGAGTGACTGGTCTGTAATTCCCCCGCTCATCCATTTTCCCCTTCTTAAAAATGGGGGGAAATCCCTTGTTTCCTAATTTCTTAGTTTCTGTCACCTCCTAAATATGCAAAAGACAATATAGCTCAGCAAGGGATAGCTCAGGTAAAATAAGTTTCCAGGTCTCTCAGTAGTGCAAAGTAAGTTCCAGAAGCACTTCTGGTTTCATATGGCAAAGAACTTCATTAAAGCACAACAGTTTTTGAGACACTGAGTATTTCAGAAACTTTTTCAGACCAAAAAAATTAGCTTAGCACATCTCACCTGAAAATAAAGTTGTAGATTTTTCTCCAGATGGAGTACACTGTTTTTAATTTCGTCCACAAGAAGTCTTCCACATGAATTTAAGTGTATTCCCACACATATGAAACAAATTCTGCTATAACAAATCTAAGATAGACTACCTTTAGTTTAACACTTCAAACATATGGTTGTTTTTTTGTTGTTTTGCTCGCTTATTTGCTATAAATCAGATATCAACTGGGTAAATTTATACATAAAGTCCATTCTTAGTTATGATCCATAGGTAGCTGGAACTTTTTTGTTTGGTTGTGTTTTGTTTTTGTTTTAATTTTCAGAATAAAAATAAATCAGCCGTCTGTCTTTTATGCACCCCCTTTTTCATAAGAACATATATGTACAGACAGAGAATGTTTTTGGAATAATAAAAGCATGTAATGTATACTTTAATACTTTGTCTACCCAGCCTTCACAGAAAGGCAAATATTTTCTCACTCTCCTGAGGTTCTAGTTCTGTGTTGGGTTATACTACTGGTAAAATTCATAATACCAGCAAATCTAAACCAAAACTACCAAACTACCACGAATAGTTAAAATGCATGTGTTTCACATCTGAACACAAATAACTGGCTTTAAAAAGGTAGCTCTTTTTTTCTTAAATTTTTTTGATGTAGCGCAAAAGTTTTTGCTGTGGGGTTTTTTAGGGTTTTGTGGGGGCTTTATTTGTTTGTTTGTTTGTGTTGTTTGTTTTTTAAAAATTTGTTACTGTTTTCAATTTGACCTTAAATGTCACATGGTGGTATGTCAAATGAAGTAATTCTGATCATGTGAAATTGGATCAGGTCTCACATGCATCAACTTGATTGATTAAACCTGACAAGATGCATCAAAACATGACACATATGTTTCAAAATCAAAAATAATGTAGACTTTTGAAAACAAATGTTTCTTATTTATTTCTGAAAGATATATATTCCTGTGGGAATAAAACTAAACACATAGTCAATTATGCAAAGTATTTGACTGGATCTTGAATGTGATAATTAAAGAAGAAAGAGAGAAATAGATTATTTTTGCTCCCTTTCAGGAGATGTGCAAGCAAGTAAACTAGATGCATTTCCTATCTTATTTCTTTGTAAGGTAAGATTTCAAAATAGATTTTTGTTGATTTGGTGCAGAAATAGTCCTGAGACAAAAGACGTTTTATGTTGCCTCTGAGTACCACCCCAGTCATAAATCTTATGACATTGCATCACGCCTAGTAACATGCTAAGCAGCTTCATGTGGCCCAGATCCTCTCCAGTGAACTCATATTGATTCACAAAATTCACAAATACAATCTTACTGAAGATGACGAGCCAAATTTGTGTTCAGCAAAGGAGAAAATGTATTACATTCAAACTTCATCTAAACAAAATGGAAAGAATTTGCTTATTTGCTAAGCCTTTTTAAATATTACTATAAGCTAGGTTTTATCATCTTCATTTTAATCTTTATGATTTAGCTGTAAAAATACAAGAGATTGCTTAGGAAGTAAGGTAATAATAATGAACTTAAATAGAACAGAATCTGGTTCCAAAATCTCAAATAGTTCATTCTCCTTTAGGTTTTACTTTCACACACACACTTTTTTCTGTTACCTGAGTGGCTTTCTGTAGTTCACAATCACAGTTCAGAGTAAAATTAAAAATAAGGGAAGTTGCTTGTTTGCTAAATATGCAAAGACATTAAGAACTGTTTACCTGAACTCAGCAGAAATAAATCAGCTGATAATTTCTTTGTTCAAACTGCACTGAGCCCAGACAATCTTTCAGCTAAGACTTGTTGCATCATCATTTTAACAGCCTTTATGCACCTCTATGTGAGGCCTAGAACCTATGCCTGTCTCTTTCCATGGTGTGTCTGCATTCTTCAATTCATAAACATAAAGCATGATGAGAAAGAAATATTAGCTGTTTATATGTTTTGATTGAGAGACCTTGATCTTCTGCAGTCTGGTATCACATATGCATTTAGAGCCTCCTTCATGGCATCTTAAATGAAGGCAGTGGTTAAACCTCCAGCTTCAGTGACACGTAACCATATCAGTGCATTCTGGGGTAAACCACTAAAGACTAACTGGATTTATGCTGCTCCCATTATGTGTTTCTGTCAAGGCCATTATTTCAATGAATGTCTGAAAAGACCTCAGTATAAATTCAGTTCACATTTAAGCTTTTAATGGAAATGTACAGAGAATAAAGATTCACAGTCTTTATTATGTTAATATTTCTATTTATATACTCAGAGATTTAGGGCCTCAAACAGTTAATGTCCTGAAGTCCTGTAATATTTTCATGTACTTCCTTTCTCTGATACAGAAACTATCAGACACATAGAATATTTTCAAATGAGTTGTCTGCTGACAGCAATTACAATCAGAAGAGGCAGTGGTTAGATTTGGCATGAGTGTTATCTTTGGCACTGGGTAAAGAGAAAAAAGAGAGAGTGAAAAATATTGAAAGCTGAAGAAAACAGAGCTTTCTGTCAAGATTTTTTCTGCTGGCATCTTTTCTTTCAGTATCTGCCCTAAAGCATTTTATTTTTACTGTATTTCATTATTTCACTTGCTCATATTTCACAGTTGTTCTGGCTTCAGCACTTAAACCATGACAACTGCAAAAATACAATCTAACCAAGACTGATAAACAATTATTTTTAAACTTTTCTGCAACGGGTTTTAGTGATTGTTGTGAGTATTGCGGCCATATCACCATGAATGAGGTCTGACTTTAGTGCTGGGATATCTCCTATTTCTTCTACTGTACAGCTAAACAAACAGCTGAGGAAGTAGTCAAGACTTCAAGACAGAAAACAGTTGCATCGGGTGCAGGTGCCCAGGTTCCAGATGATCCAATGACTCACTGCAGGGCATGGCTTGAGCTCCTCAGACAAGGTGGTGAAAACTTGGGGAAAATGTATTTTAAAATGCTACACAGCAATATGAGAATTGAGGGGGAAATAGTGTGAGAAGAAACAACACTACTTTTCCCTGAGGGGTCAGAAATGAAGGAGTGAGGTTGAGACTGGGAAAGGAGGAGGAGAGATGTTGGTTTAATGTTTGACTTTTTGCTTCATACTGACTGAATGATTAATAAAATCTTTATTTTAATTGACAATAAACCAATTTTCTCCAAGTTTAATCTGTTTTGCCTCTCACCATAATCAGTAAGTGATGCCTCTGTCTTTTTCTCAACCCAAGAGCTTCTTCATTCCTGTTCCTCCTATCTTCCACCCACCACATCCCACTGAAGGAGCTGAGGAAGAGGTTCAGATCCTGGGTGGGAGTTTGGCTGTTAGCCAAGGGTAATTCACTTCAATGGAACAAGCCAGTGGGGCTGTTCAAGGCCTGTATGTATCTATTAATTAACTCTCTAATGTAGAAGGTCATGGCTCATTAACAGTCTAACAGTTTGTGATACTTGAGCATTCATTTGGGACAGAAGCCTCAGTTTTCCTGATGTGGGAGAGGAGGCATACGGAGTGTTGTCTGTGTATGCCCAAGTATATATCTAAAATTATTTTGAGTGCACACTTGGATCAGGGATTTGGGAACTGAGCCCCTAGGATGAAAAATGTATTAAGCTCAGGAGAGGTGAAGCCTAATGCAAAACAAAGTAAAATGTAGCATATTGTTATTAAGATGTTCTTAGAGGGATTTATTTTTTTTTTTTTAATAGTTTTGAATTTAATAGCTCTTCATAGTAAAAATAATACAGCATGGCACTGGTAAAAGGATCTAGAGCAGAAAGTCATGTGATTGCACTTGCAGTAATATTCTGGCAGAATTCATCCCACTACATGTGAAAATTTAGCATGTAGATGTAGTTTCTAAGATAGTTGTCTGAATTCTATAGTCAATGCATTAAGAAACTCAAACACTTTCCAAGGGTAGATGTCTAGTGTCAGCAACAAATGTTAGGTAAAATGTAAATCTTGTCCCTGCATCCCACATTATGATTGTATAGTAGAATAGTGTGTAATACATGGCTAAAGATGTAGCAAGGTCTGCTAAATCTCCAAATTTGGCAAATTTTAGGCTGAGAATTTAAGCAATGTTTATCTTCCCTATTTTTTTTCTCATTTCCTTAAATTTTCTCTGTAAAGCCTGTCTCTTCTAGCAGGTGAACGTTTATCTTCTTTTCAATGCTCATGTAGACAGACATATTAAAAATGGGAAATTCTGTCTTATGGCAGGAGTTCAAATGATGATAATTGAAGAGCTAAGGGTTAAAAATTGGTGATACTGTGAGATGTGAAGAATACCTGCACAGAAATAAACTGATACCTCCGAGGCTGAAAAGCAGCCAGACTGGTGAGTGAATTAATGTAGTAAGAGGGTTAGAGACAATCAGACTGGCTACAGCATATATTGGTGGAAAAATAATAAGACAAGATTAGTCAAATTAATAAACGGAGAAAGGAGTAAAGTAATGAGGGTTTTAAATAGCTGAGCTGCTTTAAAACAACCTGCCAGTAATAGACAAAAAAGTCAACAACAGTTTTGGCAATTAGAAAGTAATGAAGATCTTGTAAAGCCATCTATTGAAAAAGAGCCAGAAAGACGGTTTGGCTAATTGAAATGCATGAAAATAAGCTAGTCAGCTGAAGATTTGATTCACTAAAAAACTTAACGTTCTTGCTTCTAGACAAGTGAATGCTTTAATGGATGGCAATAGCATAACAACATTTATATGATTAAACTAAGCAGTCATGCAATCACCCTGCTGAACCACAGCTTATATAAGGTCAAAACAAGACTTCCTGGCTTACAAAGTATCTATACTACCTTCTGGAAATCTGCTATTGATTTTCCCTCTCCTCTAGTTCAAACTGAGCAGTCAGACACCACATGTACAAAATCCATGGATCCAGTACAGAAGGCCACAACATGGATGACTGTCTCAGTAATATTGGATTTAGGACACTGTCTGAATGGTAAATTCAGAGGTTTTGTTTCTTGCAGTATTTAAGTATCTTATATCATAAAATCATTGATTAAAAAAAGTAAAGATGATGATGATGCTTTCATCCTTCTTACTAAATGCCTGTACGTGCTACTGCAGCTCTATTAAGCCTTATTCTGGCATTTAACAGACCTGTTCTGAGTTTGCAGTGTCTACACAGTGGCCCACAATTTAGGTCAGGGATGGAATGCGTATTCTTTTATAATAGTCAGCAGGCAAGTATTTAGTGAACATTTTTAAGATGGTGAAATTGTTGTTTCATATCAAATTAGAATGATAGAAGTCCCATGAATTTTGTTTACTTCTGGAGTGAATATCATAAGCACTGAAACATTATATAATAAACAAGGCTGACACTGCATCACAGAACTCAAGGGAATTAGTCAAGCTTATATCATACCTGATAAATTAATCTTCTTAGGGTGCTTAAACTTCCAAAAGCCCATTTTCTGCATTGCAAATATCCCTCAGGCAAAGATAGGCGCTCATTTGTCGGTTATGAGCATCCATTATCCTAAAGAATACAAACTTTTCCAAATACTTCTGCAGTTTTGTTACAATTTCAGACCTGGCAACGCATCACAATTCTAATCTGTTGTGAAATCTTGGACAAATAACTTTATGAGATTTTGTCCTTCTTCGCCTGATGTTCAAAAGTCATTCTTATACAATAGATAACAGTTTAAAAACTGTTTTGAAGGTGCCAGTTGCTTCATTTGGACATACATTGTAAAGCACTAATGCACGTAGCTTATTTTTTAATTATTAAAAGAACATTATACTTTGATGCTGTAATGGCTAATAACAAAAATATTAAAATGAATGTTTTATGTATAATTACTTTTTTTAGCCATTTTATTATACTAATATACTAATCTCATGCTATTTCTGTCACCATGTTTTCAACAGACGGAGGACTACAGGATATATATCATTATGCCCAATCATATTTCAGGAAAAGAAGCAAATAAGCTTTCAAGAGACTAACACCCTTCAAATATCTTTCATGTCATCCTATTTTGTCATGACCAGACTGGATAGAAAATTTTTGTCTTTCTTCTCAAGTCTCTTTCTAGTTGTAGCCTATGTTTCACATTTAGGGGAAATTGCTTGCTCCTGCTAGAATAATTTTCTTTGCAGCTGGGGACAGATATCTTTATAAGAGAATAATCCTCAATCCCCTGTGGGCTAACTACATGTAAATGCTTTGCTTTATTAGTCATACTTGGTGATTCTGGAAAAAAGCCAATCCTTATAAGGGCTTTATGAAGTGCCAGTTTAGAACTTGTACAGCAGCAAGAGAATCATCAGAGAACTGCAAGCACTCACAGAATCACAGAATCACAGAACAGTAAGGGCTGGAAAGGACCTCAAGATCATCGAGCTCCAACCCCCCCGCCATGGGCAGGGACACCTCCCACTAAACCATGCCATCCAAGGCTATGTCCAACCCCACCTTGAACGCCGCCAGGGATGAAGCATTCACAACTTCCTTGGGCAACCCATTCCAGGGCCCCACCACCCTCACAGTAAAGAATTTCTTGCTCAGATCCAATCTAAACCTCCCCTGTTTAAGTTTAAACCCATTACCCCTTGTCCTCTCACCACAGTCCCTAATGAAGAGTCCCTCCCCAGCATCCCTATAGGCCCCCTTCAGGCATTGGAAGGCTGCTAGGAGGTCTCCACGCAGCCTTCTCTTCTCCAGGCTGAACAGCAACAACTTTCTCAGCCTATCTTCATACGAGAGGTGCTCCAGTCCCCTCATCATCCTCGTGGCCCTCCTCTGCACTTGTTCTAACAGTTCCATGTCCTTTTTATGTTGAGGACACCAGAACTGCACACAATACTCCAAGTGAGGTCTCACGAGAGCAGAGTAGAGGGGCAGGATCACCTCCCTCGACCTGCTGGTCACACTCCTTTTGATGCAGCCCAGAATACGGTTGGCCTTCAGGGCTGCAAGCGCACACTGCCACCTCATGTTCATTTTTTCATCAACCCACACCCCCAAGTCCTTCTCCTCAGGGCTGCTCTGAGTCTCTTCTCTGCCCAACCTGTAGCCGTGCCTGGAATTGCCCAGACCCAGGTGGAGGACTTTGCATTTAGCATGGTTGAACTTCATCAGGTTGGCATCAGCCCACCTCACAAGCGTGTCAAGGTCCCTCTGGATGGCATTCCTTCCCTCCAATGTATCAACCGAACCACACAGCTTGGTGTCATCGGCAAACTTGCTGAGGGCACACTCAATCCCACTGTCCATGTCACCCACAAAGATGCTGAACAAGACCGGTCCCAACACCGATCCCTGGGGGGCACCACTCGTTACTGGTCTCCAGCTGGACACTGAGCCACTGAGCGCTACTCTTTGCATGCGGCCATCCAGCCAGTTCTTTATCCTCCGAGTGGTCCACCTATCAAATTGATGTCTCTCCAACTTAGAGAGAAGGATGTCATGGGAGACAGTGTCAAAGGCTTTACACAAGTCCAGGTAGATGACATCAACTGCTCTGCCCCTGTCCATCAGTTCCGTAGCCCCTTCATAGAAGGTCACCAGATTGGTCAGGCAGGATTTCCCCTTAGTGAAGCCATGCTGGCTGTCCCCAAGCACCTTGTTGGTTTTCATGTGCCTTAGCATGCCTTCCAGGAGAATCTGCTCCAGATTTTGCCAGGCACAGAGGTGAGAGTGACTGGTCTGTAATTCCCCCGCTCATCCATTTTCCCCTTCTTAAAAATGGGGGTTATATTTCCCTTTTTCCAGTCATCGGGAAGTTCACCTGACTGTCATGAGTTTTCAAATATGATGGACAGTGGCTTAGCAACTTCATTTGCCAGCTCCTTCAGGACCCGAGAATGGATTTCATCCGGTCCCATGGACTTGTGTACATTCAGGTTCCTAAGGTGGTCCCGAACAACATCCTCCCCCACAGTGGGCCCAGGGTCCCCACCCTCACCGTCCCCGCGTTTGCCTTCCAAGACTTGGGTGGTGTGGTCAGAGCATTTGCCGGTAAAGACTGAGGCAAAGAAGTCATTAAGAACCTCAGCCTTCTCCAAATCCAGGGTAGCCAGTTCTCCCGATAGCTTCTGGAGAGGGCCCACGGTGTCCCTAACCTGTCTTTTTTTGGCAATGTACCTATAAAATCCCTTCCTGTTATCCTTAACATCCCTAGCCAAGTTTAATTCTAAGTGGGCCTTAGCTTTCCTAACCTGGTCCCTAGCTTCCCAGACAACATCCCTGTATTCTTCCCAGGCCGCCTGACCTTGCTTCCACCTTTTATAAGACTCTTGTTTCTTTCAAATTTTGCTCAGCAGCTCCTTATCCATCCAAGGAGGTCTCCTGGCCCTCTTGCTGAACTTCCTTCTAGTTGGGATGCATCGCTCCTGAGCTTGCAGTAGGTGATCCTTGAATTTCAACCAACAGTCTTGGGCCCCCCTGCCCTCTAGGGCTGTATCCCATGGAACCTTACTGAGCAGGTTCCTGAAGAGGCCAAAGTCTGCTCTCTTGAAGTCCAGGGCAGTGAGCTTGCTGCACACTCTTCTCACTGTCCTGAGGATCTCAAACTCGACCATCTCATGATCGCTGCAATCAAGGCTGCCCTGGAGCGTCACATTCCCACCCAGCCCTTCCCTGTTGGTGAGGACGAGGTCAAGCATGGCACCTCTCCTTGTCGGCTCCTCTATTACTTGCAGAAGGAAGTTGTCTTCCACGCAATCAGGGAACCTTCTGGATTGCTTGTGCCGGGCCGTACCATCCCTCCAACAGATATCAGGGTGGTTGAAGTCTCCCATGAGAACAAGGGCCTGCAAGCGTGAGGCTGCTCCTATCTGCCTATGGAGCGCTTCGTCCAGCAAGTCCCCTTGGTCAGGCGGTCTGTAACAGATCCCCACAATAATGTCACCCATCACTGTTCTCCCTTTAACCCTGACCCACAAACTCTCTGTCGACTGCTCACCTGTCCCCAGACAGAGTTCCATACTCTGTAGCCTATCCCTAACATAAATAGCAACTCCCCCTCCCCGTCTGCCAGGCCTGTCTTTCCTAAAGTGCCGGTAACCTTCCATTCCAACACGCCAGTCATAGGAGCCATCCCACCATGTTTCTGTGATGCCTATGATATCATACCCCCAAGAGTTCCTGCTTCACCTGGGTGTGTTCCTCAGAGAAGTAACAAAGTTAATCACCTTCTTTGTTCCAAGGAACTGATTTTTTTGGAACAGGAGAACAGGGTTCTATGGAATTTTACCTACGGCCTAGAACTGCCTTTAATTTCCATGGCACTATTTTACATTTTTTATTAAGAACATCTCAGACCTGACACAATTTTATTTCTCCTGAACTATGCTAAGTATGTGTAAGACTTCATACACCATCCTTCCCATAGCATACTACTAAGAAAAATAATTGAAAAGGGAACACATATAAATGTAATCAGTGACTTGTCATTTGTTTGTTCTTTTTTGCAATGGTTAGAAGAAGTTTGGCATCACTGGGTGGTTAAGCAGCAATAATTTCCTGATTAGGCAAAGGCTGGATGTACTGGAATAAGTCCTGCAAAGGCCACACATATGCTCAGGTAGCAGGAGCACACGACATGTGAGGAGCAGCTAGATATAGCTGGGCCTTTTTGACGCTGGGAAGGCAAAGACAAGGAGACACCACTGACTGTAACTTCCTAATAGGAGAGTAAAGAAAACAGGTGCTTTCAGAGATGTTAAGTGGAAGAGCAGGGCAATGATGACAGGAATTGTAGTATGGAAAATTCCAGCTCAACATAAGGAAATAAAATTTTGCCATGAAGATGATCAAACACTGGAACAGATTGCCCAAGGAGGCTGTGTAATCTCCATCCTTATGTATTATAAATATTCTTGCTGTGAAGGTAAGTTTATGTCAATGCCCTACAATCTGTAAGTAAAAACCAAAGATTCTTGAGGCACTGCTCAGTGCTGCTTGTTTAGAGAAGGATCATCTACGGAACTGTGGCTATAACTTGTCTAAACAAGAACAATAGATTGACAGCTGTTAAGCAGCTAAGTTAACCTTGCTATAGTCAATGAACCTTGGTGTGTACTCAAAATGGTAATGCAAAAGTTTATCATCTAATATGTTACCATTTCCTCATATACTAATGTAACCTTTGCATCAGAGTTGCAATCCTTTATTTATCAGTCAGAGCAACTATTCCTTAATATAATGGATTATGTTTTTGACTGGTATACTGAAAATTTCCTTTTACTGAGCAGCAATGATTCTTCTGTTAGTTAAGCCACATTTTTAATGCCTCAATTCCACCTTGGCTGTGATCAATTCTTTAACTATATAAGAGTATGAAATAATAACAGACAAACTAGATCAAAACAAAATTTCATGACTAACAGTATCCAACAACAGATGCTTAAGTAAGAATACAAGGAAAAGAACAAATAAAGAGCAGCTGAGCAGCTTGAAAAGATCTCTCAGCCAGTGACTGTGACTTTGTAGTTAATAACTCTTAAAAGATTATCCTTCTAGGAATTGTTCTGATTGTTCATTTTAACTTTAGCGAACATTAAACTTCTGCAGTATCCTATGCGAAAGAGTTCCACAGCATGTCTATTCTATGATTATATGATTCTATGTCAAATCAATACAAGGATTAAAATGTCTGACCTTTCTAAAGGCATAGCTCTCAAATCGTTAATTGCTGACTTTTAGATAGACTGCATATTACAGAATCACAGAATCACAGAATAGCAAGGGCTGGAAAGGACCCCAAGATCATCGAGCTCCAACCCCCCCGCCATGGGCAGGGACACCTCCCACTAAACCATGCCATCCAAGGCTATGTCCAACCCCACCTTGAACGCTGCCAGGGATGAAGCATTCACAACTTCCTTGGGCAACCCATTCCAGGGCCCCACCACCCTCACAGTAAAGAATTTCTTCCTCAGATCCAATCTAAACTTCCCCTGTTTAAGTTTAAACCCATTACCCCTTGTCCTCTCACCACAGTCCCTAATGAAAAGTCCCTCCCCAGCATCCCTATAGGCCCCCTTCAGGTATTGGAAGGCTGCTATGAGGTCTCCACGCAGCCTTCTCTTCTCCAGGTTGAACAGCCCCAATTTTCTTGGTCAAAGGTGATTTTAGGCTTGCTGGAGCTGTGATTTTCTAGAGGTCAGATGCATGGCTTATTTTAGTTTAGTGCTGTGAATATTATATATGGTAAAGAACAAAATAAGCCTGTGCAGTCACTTAATAACAGGCACCAGTCCTTTATGTGATATAAATATGGCCTTGGATTTGGATTGCATTTGCATTTGGATTTTGATTTGGATTTCAGTTTGGAGAAATAGTTGCATAGCTATAGCTAATAGATATAACAGTTGCTACTAGACCAGATGCAGTAATAGTAACACTGTAAATCACAGAATCACAGAATCACAGAATAGTAAGGGCAAATCAAATAATCAATAAAGACAATATTAAAAATGTTTTTAAAATCATTATTAAAAATTAATTTTTGGTGTTCTATTCACTCTTCTAACCAATTTCTCTCTGGGACTTCAGGTCAATCGCACCAGCTTTTCTCAAATAGGGAGGTGGTAGGGTATCAATCAGCATATCAAGTTCTTCACCAGAGGGAGTTCAAAGGTGCTGGTGCTTCACTTACCAAATCTACTTGGGTCTATTTTTGAGATTTATACTCTACTTCCTTCTTATGTGCTCCCAACTACATTATGCAAGTTGCAGAACATCCTTATGCAGCTTAAACTGCCCTTTTCTTTTTTTTCTTTTTTGCCTTTTTGTCTTTTCGTCTTTCTCTTCCCCCTCTCCCCTCATTCCTCAATACTATCTAGGGATACTCTTCATGACAAAGAACTCAGAACACTGATGACTCACTGCAAACCACTTTTATTGTACTTGAGAAGAAAGCAATTATGAACCTGAGGACTTAGATAAGAACTGAAAGGGGAAGAATAACACCAAAGGTGTACATACCAGAAAGTCTATATACAGCTATCTTAACTTTTATGCTTTTCTGCAGTAATTAAATAATATGAAGTTTTGTAACCGTACCAGTAGCAATGATTCTTGTGTTTGGATTAGATGTTTAGTGTTTTAATTAGACTAATCTTAAACTCTTGTCTTTCATTTGTCTTTGCACCCATAGTAAGAAGTTTGGTGGAATATTTACTGCGTGCATCTGAAGACAGTATTTCTCAGGGCTTACGAAGACCAGGTTCTTATCTCTAGCCCTTGTATGTAAATTGCATTAAAATGTTCATACATACTTTAGGGCAGACTTCATCTGAGAAAAACATACTTTCTTTATCTAAATGGGTACTGCAAGATACTTCTGCGCTATGTTTTGTTGCTTATGTTCAAGCTTGAATCTGGTATTTTGAATGTGCTCTCTCCACCCTGTCAATAGGACAGGCTGCACCTCAGTTTCTCTCTCAGGGAACGGAAAGTCTGCTCAGACTTGTGTAAAAGTTTGAGCTAAAATGTACACATGGGTAATAAATTTAAACTTTATCTGAAACTATGGATCAGAAAACCACAAGAGGGGTGGTGGTGGTGGTGTTTTCATGTAATGATTCAATTCCTCTCTTCTGAATCTCTAACTCTAGCAGGTATCTAAAAACAATAGTAAATGTCTTAAAATATAGAAGTCTCTAGGAGCCCAGTGACAACCACTTTAATCTGGAGAAATAGATGCATATTTTACAGTCAGACTGCCATTGGATATATCCAGGAAACAGTGACAGGCACCACAAATTTCTCCTCTCTCACATAAGCATGCTTAAAATTATTCTAACAGACAAACTATACGTTGGATCCTATCAGCTAATACACTGATCATTCTTTGACAGCAGGCAGGAGCTAATGCTGTGGGGAAAGTATGTGACACAAACAAAGAATAGGATGATCATATCAATGGTACAATCTCTGAGTTACTGTCAATTAGTAGTGAAGACACTTCCTGAAGTTTATTTTGCACCTAAATAATTGTGGAATTATAGAATCGTCGAGTGGTTAGGGTTGGAAAAGACCTTAAAGATCATCTAGTTCCAATGAGCCACTGGAAAGGGCACATTCCACTAGACCAGGGTGCTCAAAGCACCATCCAACCTGGCCTTGAACATTTCCAGGGATGAGGCTTTTACTTGGGCTCCATTGAACCTTACACGTTCGCTTCCCCATCTGCATAGAAGACTAACTTCAAAGGCGCCCTACATCTTTGTGAATTGGGTTCTATTATGTGAGATAGAAATTTAGCTACTATACTTTGGGGAAAAGTGAGTTAATCTTTAGGTTATTTTGCAAAATAATAGTTTCTTGTTAAATCTTACAAAAATATCCTATTTTTCTGAACACTTACTGGATGGATGTACCAGCTGTGAGGGATGAGTGAAGCTCCTATTGAGACACTCAGTATGTATTTGAAAAGTGGGATTATGATTCAGCCAAGGTCTTTTTGAAGATTGTTGTTTTAAGGCAGGTTCCTAATTAAAGTTCTCTGTGTCATTCTCTGAATGCCACTAAAGTTACTTGCCTCCCTAAGAGCTCTGTGATTTTCTTATAATGGATAGTATTGAATCAATCTCTCAAAAATACAAGGATAGGCATATAATTTTAAAGAAGGCTTTTTCACATCTGTGTATGTAATTGATATGAGTACATCTGAAATGGTTTACTAAAAAGTATGTTAATTTTTTAAAGTTATTAAATGCAGAAACAATAGCTTCAAAAGCCAATTTCAATTCAAAAACCAATTTCAATTTCAAAAGCCAGTGGACAAAGTCTCATTCTGTAGAATTACTTAATCTTAAATGATCCAAGTACATCAAGACTTGACATTAATTTTATTTAATTTTTAAAGTGAACACAAATCTACTCTAGGTCTTAGCAACACTTCACGGTGATTGTATTTTGTATTACAGGAGTTGTTTCTTTGGTTGCTTCTGTACTTTAGTGTACTTAATTAGTTCCCATCACTTCATCTTGATATACATAGAATCACATTGGAGTATTTGCTAATCACTAGAACGCAGAGAGGGAAAAATTAATAAAAACGAAAAAAACACCTCGAGTGTGTGGTTTTGGAGGGCTTTACAGAAAATAACCTCTAGGGAAGTCAGTTCTTTGAAAACTGAACACCAAAGTATATGACCCTGTGTACCTGAAACTAAAAATATCATATTCTTGACAGCCTCCTAAAACTAAGGTGCTTGGTGTCCATTATACTTTAATTCATCCCACAGAACCTATAGACAATGTATAGAAACCTTGCTAGCCTTGTTAGCATATGTGAAATTCTACTCACCCCACACTAAGGCACAGGGCATGCTTGGGCACACAGGATCCTACCTGCTCTACAGAATGACTTTCTCTGCATAGAGCCTATTTATAGCATGCATTTACAGGTCTGCTGGTTTTACAAACAAAATCATGCAAAGTTTTTCTGTGGATTTTCTCAGTGCAATCCTCAAAATACCGTGAGACATAGTTTTTAACCTTGATAGCATAAAAAAGTTGATGAAAAAAGCCTGGGTAACAGTGATATTCATATTGATATTTTTTTCCAAGATTGTAAGGTGGTGGTAGTCACACAATAAATTAAAAAATAATTTCAGAATGTAATAATTTTTCTTCATACTTTCTTATTTTATCTTTAATAAGCAAAAGACGAGCTCTACATATCTTAATCAAATGAATGGTTTCTCCTCAATAGCTGATTAATAGAGGAAGTAAGAATGACATAACGTTTATTGTCTGAAAACTCTCTATTCCATACTGTTAGATGGCTAAAATACTGTTAAGAATCCTGTAATTTTACAAAGACAATGTGATTTGAAAACATATTCTTTGTTAGAGCATTAGCATACTTTTGCACATTGATTACAGGTGGAAAAATGATACAGCAAACTCAAACAATTGTGTAATTTCTATTACTTTAAGAATAATAAAGTTAAACAAAGTTACTTAACATTAAAATATCCTTAGAAATTCAAATCTGAAATTATCAAATTGCTTTAATGTTCCAAACTTTTATTGATTGTTAGAAATTTTCTGCCTTTTAGTCCTTTGAAAACACAACTACATTTTGTAAAACTTGGTCACCATCTTCATCTTTAGCTAAATGCATCAGAATCATTATGAAGTTTTGAAAAATAGATTTCTTTGACAAATACTCCCTAAATCCCTCAGAAATAATTTCATAAAATTGGAATTATTTTCAATAAATTACAGGTTGTTAATGCTCTTAATCTTTCCTTTTTTCTTTTTGATAAATATTGATTCTGCTGCATATGATTGCTTTATTTGATGTGCTAAGTTTACTGTAAGGTGTTAGAAGCCTTGGGGGATAAAAAGTGTGTGGAGGAAAATAGTAACTGATGTGTGATATTTGTGATCTAACACATAGATATATGTTATATGTGACTGTGCTGCATATTTATGCCAAGCGTGGATGTATTCTGTCAGATATGAAAGAATAGAACCTAGGAACTATAATTTCTTTTTTATGAACAGCTGTTTCTGCTTATATATTTGTTTGTTTATTATTCCTTCTTAGTTTAAAACTGGCTCACATTTTGACTTTGCAACATCTAATTTAAGTACTGGAAATCTTCTGAATTCCATTTGTTCACAGGTACACAATGAGCAGGTGCAAGAAAGATCCAGAGTCTCAGAAAAGCAACTAAATAAAAATATGTTGTGTGCTGCTGTACAGTGATCCAAGGGAAGGCTCTAACATAATAACCAGACTGAATAAGGCCAGCTTAAAACCAGTAACAGAGTAAATGGTGTGTTAGGATAATAGGGTACTGACAGGATGGATGTCCTGCAGCTGAATCTCTCTTCTCTTCCTGGAAGATTTTGTGATGGAGAATTAAACATTGTCTACCTTGGGCTTACTCAGTCAGAATGCATTTCTGCAGATGAAGCTCCTGATATGACAAGTAAAGACACAGGGATAAGTTTTATAAAGCTTTTGTCCTTGCAGGCATGAGTCTCTTGCACATTGAGCAGGCAGGGTCAGTGCTGTATCCTCTAGACAGCAACACATAGAAAAGACTATGTAGGTATAGAACAGTCATTGATAGAAAACTAAGTCAAGCATTATACTGTAGGGTCTGGTGCTACTACTGAAAAATGAGTTCCTTAAGGGTGTGCAAGGTAAAACATCGATATGTAAACTTTCTAAGTCTTTGGGAAGCATGGTGCATTGGAAAAAAAATGCACTAAAAAAATGTCTGGTAAATTTATTACTATCCAAGACTTCATTCACCACTAACAGGGTTAATAATAAACAAGAAGACAAGCAAAAGGTAACTCAGAAAAAACAAACAATGAGGGTGTCACTTAAATACAAGTCTTTTAAAATTTCCTGTGTGAATCTCATACGCGGAAACCAAAAATTGCCCTCTCCAGGCAAAATGTAATTTCAAAGTTTTAATTTACAGAATACAGCTTTATAAATGCATTTCTATTCCAAAACAGGAGACTTCAACCACCCTGATATCTGTTGGAGGGATGGTACGGCCCGGCACAAGCAATCCAGAAGGTTCCTCGATTGCGTGGAAGACAACTTCCTTCTGCAAGTAATAGAGGAGCCGACAAGGAGAGGTGCCATGCTTGCCCTCGTCCTGACCGACAGGGAAGGGCTGGTTGGGAATGTGACGCTCCAGGGCAGCCTTGATTGCAGCGATCATGAGATGTTTGAGCTCGAGATCCTCAGGACAGTGAGAAGAGCGTGCAGCAAGCTCACTGCCCTGGACTTCAAGAGAGCAGACTTTGGCCTCTTCAGGAACCTGCTCAGTAAGGTTCCATGGGATACAGCCCTAGAGGGCAGGGGGGCCCAAGACTGTTGGTTGATATTCAAGGATCACCTGCTGCAAGCTCAGGAGCGATGCATCCCAACTAGAAGGAAGTTCAGCAGGAGGGCCAAGAGACCTCCTTGGATGGATAAGGAGCTGCTGAGCAAAATTCGAAGGAAACAAGAGGCTTATAAAAGGTGGAAGCAAGGTCAGGCAGCCTGGGAAGAATACAGGGATGTTGTCCGGGAAGCTAGGGAACAGGTTAGGAAAGCTAAGGCCCACTTAGAATTAAACTTGACTAGGGATGTTAAGGATAACAGGAAGGGATTTTATAGGTACATTGCCAAAAAAAGACAGGTTAGGGACACCGTGGGCCCTCTCCAGAAGCTATCGGGAGAACTGGCTACCCTGGATTTGGAGAAGGCTGAGGTTCTTAATGACTTCTTTGCCTCAGTCTTTACCGGCAAATGCTCTGACCACACCACCCAAGTCTTGGAAGGCAAACGCGGGGACGGTGAGGGTGGGGACCCTGGGCCCACTGTGGGGGAGGATGTTGTTCGGGACCACCTTAGGAACCTGAATGCATACAAGTCCATGGGACCGGATGAAATCCATTCTCGGGTCCTGAAGGAGCTGGCAAATGAAGTTGCTAAGCCACTGTCCATCATATTTGAAAAATCATGAAAAAATGGATGACCAAGGGAATTACAGACCAGTCAGTCTCACCTCTGTGCCTGGCAAAATCTTGGAGCGGATTCTCCTGGAATGCATGCTAAGGCACATGAAAACCAACAAGGTGCTTGGGGACAGCCAGCATGGCTTCACTAAGGGGAAATCCTGCCTGAGCAATCTGATGACCTTCTATGAAGGGGCTACGGAACTGATGGACAGGGGCAGAGCAGTTGATGTCATCTACCTGGACTTGTGTAAAGCCTTTGACACTGTCTCACATGACATCCTTCTCTCTAAGTTGGAGAGACATCAGTTTGATAGGTGGACCACCCGGTGGATAAAGAACTGGCTGGATGGCCGCACGCAAAGAGTAGTGCTCAGTGGCTCAGTGTCCAGCTGGAGACCAGTAACGAGTGGTGTCCCCCAGGGATCCGTGTTGGGACCGGTCTTGTTCAACATCTTTGTGGGTGACATGGACAGTGGGATTGAGTGCGCCCTCAGCAAGTTTGCCGATGACACCAAGCTGTGTGGTTCGGTTGATACATTGGAGGGAAGGAATGCCATCCAGAGGGACCTTGACACGCTTGTGAGGTGGGCTGATGCCAACCTAATGACGTTTAACCATGCTAAGTGCAAAGTCCTCCACCTGGGTCGGAGCAATGCCAGGCACAGCTACAGATTGGGCGGGGAGGAGATTCAGAGCAGCCCTGTGGAGAAGGACTTGGGGGTGTGGGTTGATGAAAAAATGAACATGAGGCGGCAGTGTGCGCTTGCAGCCCAGAAGGCCAAGCGTATCCTGGGCTGCATCAAAAGGAGTGTGACCAGCAGGTTGAGGGAGGTGACCCTGCCCCTCTACTCTGCTCTCGTGAGACCTCACTTGGAGTATTGTGTGCAGTTCTGGTGTCCTCAACATAAAAAGGACATGGAACTGTTAGAACAAGTGCAGAGGAGGGCCACGAGGATGATGAGGGGACTGGAGCACCTCTCGTATGAAGATAGGCTGAGAAAGTTGGGGCTGTTCAGCCTGGAGAAGAGAAGGCTGCGTGGAGACCTCCTAGCAGCCTTCCAATACCTGAAGGGGGCCTATAGGGATGCTGGGGAGGGACTCTTCATTAGGGACTGTGGTGAGAGGACAAGGGGTAATAGGTTTAAACTTAAACAGGGGAGGTTTAGATAGGATCTGAGGAAGAAATTTTTTACTGTGAGGGTAGTGAGGCCCTTGAATGGGTTGCCCAGGGAGGTTGTGAATGCTTCATCCCTGGTGGCGTTTAAGGTGGGGCTGGACATAGCCTTGGATGGCATGGTTTAGTGGGAGGTGTCCCTGCCCATGGCGGGGGGGTTGGAACTCGATGATCTTGAGGTCCTTTCCAACCCTTACTATTCTATGATTCTATGATTCTAAAATTCAGTGATTCAGCTAGTCTTATAAATGAGCTTTTTCTATGTGCTTGTTGACATTAATAAGTGTTTAATGATAATAGAAAAGAAATTAGATAAACAACATGAACATTTTTTTACACTTAAGTCATCTTTATTGCTTCTAGAGTTACAATTTTTAAGTGAGCAGTTCCATGAATGCTAGAATTAATGAAACATGATTCCATGGATTAGCAATTATTTGATGATTAGTTTTGTGTCTAAGAATGTACAAGCTTCAATCAGGAGATAGTAGTAGGTTACTAATAGTGGGATAATTTTAAGAGGTCTCTCTGTTGGGTATTTGTTGCCCAGTGGTAGCCATGCTTATGCTTTTCCATCCTTACACTGCTGTCTTTACCATAATCATAGCATACCATACGGGGAAGAGATTATCTTCCCCATACTCAGTCACTTACATTCCCAACACATGCAAAAATGCAATTATCACTGAGAATCTAATATTGTGTAACTTTTATTAACTCATCGATTATTTAGAAGTTAAATGCTATCTCATGTTTGCTCTCCTGCTCTCCCCCTTTGCCTTTCTCTCTCACACACAGAGCATAAGCTTAAGCTAGAGGTCTATTTTTTTTTTTTTAATTCAGATGAATATATGTTCTTTGCTCTTCTCTTTCTTTCTTGGTCTAAGGGTCTTTACAGACTTTCCACATTCCACAAAGACCAGATGATGTTGGTTTTAGAGCATTTTATAGATTTTCTTTTTAATACAAAATTTTTTAGAAGCTACCAGTAAGTCAAAAAGAGTCACAACTGCCTTTCTGTGGAATATTGTTTTTCTTTTCTGAAATGTTGGAAAAGGTAGTGACCTGAGTTAATCTATGTCAAAAAGTGTTCTATAAACTTATGTGCAATAATCTCATCCTATTTTCCTGAATTTGAAGGGAATTTCATTGGGAAACTTGCATTTTAACCAATGGAAACACTGGTACTCAGTTTCATCTGTCTAGCAATACTAAAGTCAGTAAGTGCTGAGGGCATCCCTGATGAGAGCAAGCGTCTGTACCTGCCCCAGACAGGATGTGGTTGGAGTGTGTGGCTGTGTAATTGCAGGCAAACTCCAACCTGGAACAGCAAGGGAGTAGGAGACCCCAGGTCTGGAAAAAGGTATCAGTGGGTGGAGGGCCTATGCTGATGTTTGAGGGGACCCAAGAATATTAGGTGCCTGTGTGTGAGTACTTCATGTTTGCTAGTGAGCATCAAGTTGGACCAGCCAGTGATTTGGGAACCTGTGAAGCCTTGTTAGTGTCTCCTGTGTGCAATGTGCATCTTTGGGATATGTGCTCAGCTTCACTACTGCAAAGAGGAAAGCAGTAGCTTCGTCCCTCAACCTGGACAGAACCCTGAGTCCCCAGGCACCAGGCTGGGCTCTTGCATCCCAGCAATAACTTCCCCTGCTGATGTAGGTGGCAACTGCTCCTAATAGCCCTTAACACTCAGGTTATGAGGAATATTTAAGAAAGTAATTTGTTGCTGTAGCTATGAGTACCATCCCCTAGACTGTAAAACTAATTATCTATGAAGGTCCCACTAATTATAAAACTACAATATGAGTACAATTCTTTCTAAATGCAAGGTCTTTAATGCTTACGTACACAGTCATTATTAGCGTCTCCTTTCATTTGTAAAGCTTCATGTGTGGTTTGTTGTTTCCTGGTTATTCTGGCTATCAACAACAGTTCTAAAACAGTCAAATTAACTCAAAAAAATGTTATAAGAAATCATGCATGCAAGGATTAATACTACCTAGAAGAGATTGTTTGAATTTAATTTGGATTTCAGGAGTTCAATGAGACTTTTCTTGGAGTGAAACTTTTTAATATGAATTTTGCTAAAGGAATTATTTTCAGAACTGCTGAACCGTTATGGGACTCCAAACTGGCTATAGCTTTGAAGTGGATTTTCCTGGGCCATTCTTCTACAGTTAGTTTCCCAAAGGAAGGGTAAAAGACTTTTACATTAAAAAGCAAAGTTTTATTAAAATAAAAGAGTCCTTAACTTTTTAAAAAACAATCTCAAAGGACCCGCAAGGAAAGAATAAAAAGGAAAAATGGGTTATATACTGTTCTCTTAAACTTTGTATATGTCCCTTGTTGTTCAGTCTTTGCTTCCAAACACTGGTTCTGTTAACCTTCTGACTTTCCTAGTTGCAGCAACTCTGCACAGTCCCCTAAAACTTTTTTGTTTTCCACTTCTGAAGCACAGCTATTTGAGTTGCTCTACTTAACAGTTTCTCAGCCTTTGCATCATCTAGATGAATCCACTCTTTGTTGAGACTTTTTTCTGCTTACTCTTCACCCAGTAGTCACCTGAACTTCTTCTTCCCTATACAGAGGACCTTAGCATGACAATGTATAACCCTCTGTATCCATTCTCTCTTTTTACATTTAGCATATAAACGCTATAGGGGGTAGGAATCCTCTCTGCATAATCAATTGAATGCCAAGAGCTACTTGGTTAAGCAAAATGGTTAACTACTACAAGGTTAGTTGAATAAGTCTTTCTGCATGACCAGCTACATTGACTAGATGTTGAGTGATTGCAATGAGAGTTTACATTCAATGTAAAAGCAAAGTAGAGATAGTTAAATTTTAATTTCTGAAACTATAAACTAAATTTCACTTAGATTTTTCCTACTGGAAAGTTCCATTAGTGCAGTTAGAGAATAGTCTTGAATAATGAATGTTTTCCTTAACATATCCGTAGTTAACTCTATAAAACTTGCATTTTGAATGCTTTGTATCCCATATACTTACTGTACATTTGAATGTGCGGTTGTATTAAGGACCAGCTGTGATCTGTCAACAACATACTGTGGGTATTTTGTAACCAGCTTATCTGTCAAAAGTTAGCCCATGGTACCCATGTTTTTACATTTGCATTTTATTCACTAGTATTTAAAAAATGTGGCTCCATTAGACGGTAACTTCATGTTCTCTTTAATCTGGCAGAAGTTCAGACTGAAATAAATGCATGGGTCCAACTTTCCCTAACATTTTAACTATTTGTTGGCATTGTCTTACTCATGTCAGATCCGCTCAGTCAGTGGAACATACAGCACAACTTATTCTATCCCAATGGGATGGGAAAGTGAATTGGATGGGTGAAAGTGAGAAAACTTGTCAGTTGCGGTAAGGACAGTTTAATAGGCAAAGCAAAAGCTGTGCACAGAAACAAAGCAAAACAAGTCATTCAGGCACTACTTTCCATCGGCAGGCAGGTGTTCAGCCATCACCAGGAAAACTGACCTCCATCATGCATAACAGTTGCCTGGGAAGACAGATGCCATAAATCCAAATGTCCCTCCTTCCTCTTTCTTCTTTCAGCATTGTGTGGAAGAATTTTTCATAATTTCTGATACTGTGCTTGAAGGTGGGTCTGCTTTAATTTGATCTGGATCCTGCAGACCATTTCTCATATGTTGTTCAGCAGCATCAAACTCAACGTGTATCTTGAGCTGTAATTTTTTTTAATAACTTCTATGTTTTTTCTGGAGGCGGAACACTTTTTTTTCTGATAATAATATTAAGTATAAATGTTCTTTTTATGTATGAAATGTTATAACAGGTTCAAATTTGTCAGAACCTTGTGTAAGCCAGAATTTTGATGTGGACTTACCCAGATATTCTCTTGCCAGTGATTATGTTGATGAAGGCATAAAAAAAGCTTTAAAAAAACCTTTTTTTTTTTTTTTTTTTTTTTTTTTTTATTGTATGAACAATTAAATAAATTAACCAGATAAAATTCCAGGTATTTAGCTAAGACTTTATAAACATTAAAATTTGCTCATTAAACCTTTCTCTATTCAGAGATACAGACTTACCTTTTCTCTTTACACAAAATGGGGAAAGTCCTTCATGTATCTCTCCTTTTCCTTTTTGTAAATAACATTTATTCACAATTGTGAAAGCATTTTCTTGAAATATATTTATAATGTAAGTTATTTAAATGAAGTCTAGTCTTCCTGTGATGTGACTGTATCAAACAATTTGGACGCTTACTGCGGTATTTTTCACATTGTCTAACTCTCTTTTACAGTCCTTGCTTTCCACATGAGAATTTTGCTAAAAAACATGAATGATATATTCAATCTAATAGTTGCATCCATGCTAAATTGTAAGCACCTCAAACTATGCTGACTTCAGAATGCGTTAGGCTTGATACAATTGTCCTCCACAGTTGTACCTAAAGATCCTTTTTAATAAGATGTGTCATGGACAGAAGTGGTGGTTGTGATTACCGCGCACACTTTGCAAGTACACAGTCAACTGAAAAAGGTATGCCTCAGGCACTTTTCTGAGAGTATTTTATTTTGCATTTCATCCTTAATTAAGCAAAAAATGTTAACTTTCTAGAAACTATTCCTTTATATGACAGAAATTTATTTAAAGTTTTATTCAGCAAAGCATAATGCCTCTTCAGACTTAACTCGAGATTATAATGTAGGATTTAATGTATTGTTGCCTAAGTTAAGGATTTTTCACTTCAATGGCAAAATTGCAAAAGATAGAGGAAAAGAAACACTTTTTCTAACTTAATAAGACATCTTCACTGTAATTAAATATTACTATCCAGAGATATTTTTTTTTTTTTAAATCTTGAGAGAAAACAACCCTACTATTTTTTTTTAATGCTTTTCTATACTCCCTACCTTCCTTTTCATTGATTATTTTGTTTTGGTTTGTTTTTTTTTTCCCCCAAAAAATTGTACTAAATTAAATGCACTGTTTTTACTCTATTCTTAAACAACAACTATAAAAGACCCCATATGTTAGACTTTTTACTGTCCATATAGCCTGCTGAAGTTGGTGAAAGTATCTTGCTTGGTTTTGGAGATTGCAATACACACTGCCAGCAATGTAAAGATATGACTTTCACGTTGCAGTATAAAAAAATACACAAACCTCATATATAATTTAAAGACATCTATTGAATGAATGATCTGGATATTTATATTGGTTATGAGGAAGAAATTCTTTACTGTGAGGGTGGTGGGGCCCTGGAATGGGTTGCCCAGGGAGGTTGTGAATGCTTCATCCCTGGCGGTGTTCAAGGTGGGGTTGGACATAGCCTTGGATGGCATGGTTTAGTGGGAGGTGTCCCTGCCCATGGCAGGGGGGTTGGAACTCGATGATCTTGAGGTCCTTTCCAACCCTTACTATTCTATGATTCTGAAAATGGATGAGCCGGGGAATTACAGACCAGTCAGTCTTACCTCTGTGCATGGCAAAATCTTGGAGTGGATTATCCTGGAAGGCATGCTAAGGCACATGAAAATCAACAAGGTGCTTGGGGACAGCCAGCATGACTTCACTAAGGGGAAATCCTGCCTGACCAATCTGGTGACCTTCTATGAAGGGGCTACGGAACTGATGGACAGGGGCAGAGCAGTTGATGTCATCTACCTGGACTTGTGTAAAGCCTTTGACACTGTCTCCCATGACATCCTTCTCTCTAAGTTGGAGAGACATCAATTTGATAGGTGGACCACTTGGTGGATAAAGAACTGGCTGGATGGCCGCACGCAAAGAGTAGTGCTCAGTGGCTCAATGTCCAGCTGGAGACCAGTAACGAGTGGTGTCCCCCAGGGATCGGTGTTGGGACCGGTCTTGTTCAACATCTTTGTGGGTGACATGGACAGTGGGATTGAGTGCGCCCTCAGCAAGTTTGCCGATGACACCAAGCTGTGTGGTTCGGTTGATACATTGGAGGGAAGGAATGCCATCCGGAGGGACCTTGACACGCTTGTGAGGTGGGCTGATGCCAACCTGATGAAGTTCAACCATGCTAAATGCAAAGTCCTCCACCTGGGTCAGAGCAATGCCAGGCACAGCTACAGATTGGGTGGGGAGGAGATTGAGAGCAGCCCTGTGGAGAAGGACTTGGGGGTGTGGGTTGATGAAAAAATGAACATGAGGCGGCAGTGTGCACTTGCAGCCCAGAAAGCCAAGCGTATCCTGGGCTGCATCAAAAGGAGCGTGACCAGCAGGTCGAGGGAGGTGCTCCTGCCCCTTTACTCTGCACCCGTGTGACCTCACTTGGAGTATTGTGCGCAGTTCTGGTGTCCTTAGCATAAAAAGGACATGGAAGTGTTAGAACAAGTGCAGAGGAGGGCCACGAGGATGATCAGGGGACTGGAGCACCTCTCGTATGAAGATAGGCTGAGAAAATTGGGGCTGTTGAGCCTGGAGAAGAGAAGGCTGCGTGGAGACCTCCTAGCAGCCTTCCAATACCTGAAGGGGGCCTATAGGGATGCTGGGGAGGGACTCTTCATTAGGGACTGTGGTGAGAGGACAAGGGGTAATGGGTTTAAACTTAAACAGGGGAGGTTTAGATTGGATCTGAGCAAGAAATTCTTTACTGTGAGGGTGGTGGGGCCCTGGAATGGGTTGTCCAGGGAGGTTGTGAATGCTTCATCGCTGGCGTCGTTCAAGGTGGGGTTGGACATAGCCTTGGATGGCATGGTTTATTGTGAGGTGTCCCTGCCCATGGCAGGGGGGTTGGAACTCGATGATCTTGAGGTCCTTTCCAACCCTTACTATTCTATGATTCTATGATTCTATGATATCAAAATGCTTCGATTACTCTTCTGTTAGAACAGAAGAAATAAAAAATCTTTGGCTGATTCTTTGTCAAGGGACTTAATGTCTAGGATAGATAGGAAAACTGAAATGTAAGCTATAGTATTTTTAGAGTACATTTAAGGCACAAGTTTATATATTTACACTGATCCACACATAATTCTTGGAACATATTCATTTTTGATGTCACAAAAATTCTAGAAAAAAAAATGTAAGTAAAATTGCATTCAAATATTTTCCTGAAGCATCAAGTGTGGTGTGACCAATGATGTCTTGAGAAAAAATGAAATTTTAAAGTGCATACAAGAGGAAGAATATAAAAAATTGCAGACAATTTTCACTTGTATTAATCTAAGATGGCATCTCTTATTACTGCTGCAGTTCTGCTGTTAGCTGATAAGAGGGTCACTTGTAATCTTATGAGCTGAAGTACACAAGTGAAAATGAAGCAAGTATGTTGATTTTTTCCCAAGCAGGGGATACTCAAGCTTTTAAATGCAAATGCCTAAATAAATATTATCAATGTTAACTATCTATTTGAAATGTTCAATTTTCAGAATTCTTCAGTTCTTTACATTTGCCCTCCTCTCATTGTTTTTTTAAGGGGCAGTGCCTATATCTATCTTTGAAAAGAGAGTCACTGCTTTCAACCAACTAAAGAGCTAGTACCCTGTATATTTCTTTATTTTTTTATTTCTTTAAGAGCATGTATCAGTAAATGCATCTATGTATATATCTATAGCTATCTGTGTCTATATCTCTGTAACTACAGAGATGCATGCACACAAAGAAGCAAAGAAAAATTACTATTTCTATGCAAATACAAATTTTAAACATGGTATTGTATTTTATGGTGGTGTCATTTACATAAATATTATATAAAAACCAATCTCTGTGCATTCATTCTTTCATTCCAGTCATAAATAACCTCTAAGTGCCAGGATAAAGTTGCAAGCCTTATCTCTGAACAAGGAACAAAATCCATATACTTATTTTTGCAGAGAATTTTCAAAGATCAGAAGGTTGATTACTTGATCATATCCTTGCCACCACAGAAAGTTTCCATATATCTGCATGACTTCTTCCTCAAATGATGAGCAAAAATTTATGAACATTAGTAGGTAAATATCCAGTATCCACAGACTACCAGTTATGTTGTCATAATAAACTTTGGTGTATTTGAGACATTTTTTACTTCCCTCCAGGCAATCTCACCCTGAAATTGGAGCACAGTGGGAGGCAATACAATTTGTTTTGGTATGCCTGATCCCCACTAGTAATTCCAGGGGGACTTAATAGACACTAGTAGAATTAAAAGTAATGATACCACACAGACATCAAGCATGGGCTGGATGAAGGGATGTTTAGTGAGATGTTTTTTGGGGTTTTTTTTCACTTCCAAGTTTACACCAGAAATGCAAATATCAGATGGAAGAACCTGATTGTGCTACCTGTCATTTGCCTTAGATCAGGTGAACCAGAGAAGGAAAGGTCTTTAGTAATATCTGGTGCTACAGAAAGTCCTCAGGCTCTCCTGGAGCCAAGAACTACAATGTGATGAGTTGCTAAAGAATTGTTTTTATTATTTTTTTATAATATTTGTCTATTTGTTACTCCTCCAGGATATTTTATCTTAATTATCTGTTTTAAAATAAAGAAAAAAAATTAGTATTTTATGCTATTCAGATGATTTTGTAAAATCTTCCAAGAGTTTGAACATATTTTTAAACTACTTTTCACTAGTCATCCATGGACAAATTGTATGTGCATAACTACAATGCCAATGTCAGAACATAGGATTAAAAAAAAAAAAAAAAAACACAAAAAAACCCCACAACAAATTAAGCACATAAAACCTTTTTAATGTCACTTTTAAACCCAGAAAAGATTGCTGAAGTGCTGTCTGGAGAATCAGAAACAGATTTAACTCCCTGGTTTTCATGAAAATGACAAAAACTTTTTACAAGAGAAATAACCTACTTCTTTCAGATATTATATTGAAAAAGGTTCCTATTCTCTGTTAAGCGAGGTGATATACCAGTAATTTTAGAAAGTAAAGCACTTTTTAATATGAGTGGAAAATTATCTGATGCTCTGAAACAGGATCGAGTATCTGCAGATGACATTAGACCTTAAGGCATTCTGTAAATCCTCAACGAAGACAGCATACAGATGCCTACATGCCAATAATGAAAAACATGCAAAAATCAATCAGGAAAAGAAAAAGATTACTGCTGGCTTGCATGGAACTGGACACAGTGACATCATCGCTATGAGAAAGGCACAGGAGAAATTAAATAATTTGCATTTTTTAAATGGATTCTATTCCCTTCTGCCTCATCTGTGTCTCAGTTTCCTGAAGTTTGTAAGCTCACTAGGCAGCATTGCTGTTACCCCTCTAATTTAGTTTTCAAGTAATAGACTGAAGGATGTGCTCTCTAAGGAAAAGGATTTAATGAATAATTTAAAAACTACAACTCCTTGGAATGCTGCCGTTTCTACAGGGTCATGTTAGTAGGAACCCCGCACCTACCCCTGAACCATGAGTTAGTCCTTAAAGGACAGTCAAGCTGTAAAGCATATCTTGAAATTGAAAATCATTTCAGCCTCTTCCCCTTTCAAATTAATTAAAAAGGATTTTGTCTGCAGCTGAAAAATTTCATTATCATCAAAGTCTTATTCTGTCACAGCAGAACAAGATCAGTTTCTTAGAGACATTGCAGTAGGCTGGCTGCTGTATGCATCTCTACTCTCCCCCAAAGCTGCAAGCAACCCTTGACAAATTCACTTTGCTTGCTTGTGAGTTAAAAATCGGAGAGGAGGAATGTTATCGTGGAGCAGTATTTAAATGGATTGACAGAATATAACTTCAAGTGAGAAACGAGGTCTTCTCTAGCAATCACTGGGAAGGACAAAAAGAATCTAACTCCCACAGACATGGGAAAAATAAAAAAAAAATAAAAAAAAAGGAAAAATGGTAGGGAAGAGAAAGGACAAAGGTGAAATGAAAAGGATGAAATAAAAAAAAAAAGGAAACTTTTATTTTAAATATGTCAATACTTTATAGTATTTCATCAGCTGGATAGTAATTCTTTTATAAGATCCCTTCTGAAAGATTTCTGAAGGGGAATTATTTTCATCAAATCATTGTATTTTATTGCATTAAATGAAAAGTTTTCATCTGGAAAGCTCCTTTCGTCACTGAAAATGTGTTCCACATTTTAGTCTGCACTGTTTATACATTTAAGGTGGGATTTTCAGAAAGATGCAAGTACTCTAGGTACCCAAGTCCTACTTAATACTCTGACTCTTTAAGTTAAACTTCTCAGGATATCCAGAGAAAATTTGTCTAACTTTTCTGAAGGAATATCTTACAGATGAAAATGCTAGGTGAGAAATTTATTTTGAAATTTTCACATCTGAAAACCTGAATCTGGGAGTGCTTTTGGCAGTAATTCACAGGGAGAAGAGTGGCTCCCTAAAATCTGTATGATTCCGCAATGGGACAGGGCATTGGTTTCCTGAATGACCTGGATACATCAGTCTTGTCAGACAGTCCTGGAACTGTAACGGTTATTTTTCTACTTACTAGCTGGTGCAGTGCTGTGTTTTCAGCTTTAGTCTGAGAACAACGCTGATAATACACCAATGTTTTTAGCTGTTGCTAAGTAGCGCTTACCCCAATCAAGGACTTTTCAGTCTTTCATGGTCCGCCAGTGAGGAGGGGCATGGGAAACTGGGAGGAAGCAGACACGGGGCACCTGACCCAAACTAGCCGAAGAGTTATTCCATACCACAGCACATCATGCCCAGTATATAAGCTGGGGGGAGTTACCTGGCAGGCCCAGATTGCTGCTCGGGTCTGGCTGGGTATCGGTCGACAGGTGGTGAGCAATTGTATTGTGCATCACTTGTGTTTATTGTTTTATTTTTCTTTCCCTTTATAGCTTCACATTCTCTCCCCTTATTTCACTTATTATTACTATTGCTGGTAGTAGTAATAGTAGTTTTGTATTATACTTCAGTTATTGGAATGTTCTTATCTCAGCCTTTGGGGTTTGCATTCTTTTGATTCTCCTCCCCATCCTGCCAGGAGGGGGTTGGAGTGGGGGGAATGGGGGAAGTGAGTGAGTGGCTGCGTGGTTCTGTGCTACTGACTGAGCTTAAACCATGGCACAGTCCTTACCATTTAGCTTTCTTTCATGTTAACAACACGACCCAAAATGAGTCATGCAATGCAATGTTCTACAGCCTTGGTCTAAACTGTGAATATAAATTTCTTTTTTGGAAAACCCTAAGTCAATTAAGAGCTAATTAAGTCAACTGGTATACTATGGGATTGTGCAATTATGTGTTCAATATAGAAGGCTGGTAAATTGCCCAAAACTCGTTCTACAGATTATATGACATATTTTTATAAAAATCTACTGGCATTAAAAGTACTAAATTTGAGGTGACCAAATTGTATTACATAATGTATGCATATTTTTTAAGAGAACTTTCATTTGTCAATTTTGCCTGCCAAAATTTTGTAAGGTAAAGAAAACAGACCATGCGGCATTGGGGCATGACCAATCATTTTTGTAGATATAAGTAGTAGTATTTTTTTTCCGGATAGTTTACTATCCAGTTTTGTTTGATGATTGCAAGGTAGAACTCTTTAGCTCCTTAGCAGGTCCTGAGGGAACTACTGGACGAAGTGGCTTAGCCAATATTCATCATATTTGAAAAGTTGCATCAGTACAGTGAAGCTCTCACTGAATGAAAAAAAGGAAACATAACCCCCATTTTTATAAAGGGGAAAAATGAAGATGTGGGGCACTGCAGACCAGTCAGCCTCACTTCAGTGCCAAGCAAGATCATGGAGCAGATCCTCCTGGAAACTATACTAAGGCACATGGAAAATAAGAAGGTGATTGCTAACAACCAATACAGTTTCAATAAGGGCAAATCATGCCTGACAAATTTGGTAGCCTTCCATGACAGGGTTACAGCATTAGTGGATAAGTGAAGAGCAGCTGACAACATCATCTACCTGGACTTGTGCAAGGCATTTGCGATTCTCTGACATGACATCCCTGTCTCTAAACTGGAAAGACATGGATGTGACAGATGGACCACTTTGTGCATTACAAATTGACTGGATGTTTGCACTCAGAAAGTTGAGGTCAATTGCTCTATGCCCAAGTGGAGAGCAGTGACCAGTGTTATCCCTCAGGAGTCAGCACTGGGACTGGCATCGCTCAACATCTTTGTCAGTGACATGGAGAGTGGGATTGAGTACACCCTCAGTAAATTTGTCAATGACACCAAGCTGTGGGGTGCAGTTGACACACTTGACAGAAGGGACTCCAGCCAGAGAGACCTTGACAGGCTTCAGAGGTGGGCCCATGTGAACCTCATGAATTTCAACAAGACCAAGTTCAAGATCCTGCACCTGGGTCAAGGCGATCCCAAGCACATATACAGGCTGGGCAGAGAATGGATTGAGCAGCCCTGAGAAGAAGTGTTTGGAGGTGTTTGTTGATGAGAAGCTCAACATGAGCTGGCAGTGTGCATTTGCAGCAAAGAAAGCCAACAGTAGGCTGAGCTGCATCAAATGCAGAGTAGCTAGCAGGTTAAGGGAAGTACTTCCCCCCCTTCTACTCTTGTGAGACCACAGCTGGAGAACTCTGTTCAGCGCTGGGGCCCCCAACATAAGAAGTTTAAGTGAGTTCAGAGGAGGGTCTCAATGATGATCAGAGGGCTGTAGCACTTCTTCTATGAAGACAGGTTGAGAGAGTTGGGTTTGTTCAGCCATGAGAAAAAAACCTAAGAGACCCTAGAACAGCCTTCCAGTACCTAACGAGGGCCTACAAGAATGCTGGAGAGGGACTTTTTGTAAGGACATGCAGGCATAGGAAAAAGGGGAATAGCTTTAAGAGCAGATTTAGGGTAGATAAGAGGAAGTTGTTCTTTACTGTGAGGGTGGTCAGACACCGAACCAGGTTTCTTAGAGAAGTTGTGGATGCTCCCTCCCTGGAAGTGTTTGAAGCCAGACTGGGGCTTGGAGCAAGATGTGTTCTGCTGGTATTTGTACTGTTCCCTTGCAACCTGCAAGTGTACACCCTGAAGAGCAATTTCCCATGAGGCAAAACACACAGCTGAGGTGTTAGCCCCCATGACTTTCACTCTGCGGGGCCACACAGCTAGCTGGATTCAGTGGCTCATGGCAGCTGTTGGGGAGGCTTCTGTGTTCAGCCTGGGCAGTAGTCATGTCAAGGGGTTACTTCTTGGAGTGTCAAACCAGGTCCTACTGCTTCCGTTTCCACTGTAAGGTTTCTCCCTTGCCCCCTGTTGAGTATTTTGATGTTTTATTTAGGATTCTCTTCCAGCTGCTTCCTCCTTTGATTCAAAAGTCTCTTTGTCTCTCTCATCAGTTACTGTTTAATCCCACTGAGGGCTGGCTTCCTCTTTAACATGATCAGTTTGGGGCAAACATTCTTTCAGACAGTTTCATATATCAAATTCACATACACATTTTACACCCATCTTTAATGGTGCTGCCAAAGCCATTTGTTATGGGTAGTTTGTGCAAACATGGTTTTATAAAATTAAGGATGAACTTCTCCTTCATGAATGATATAGAGATTTTCTTACTATCCACTAGATATATTTGTTTGATTGTCTGGACTTCTAAAAGGTAGACTTTGGGAGAAATGTTCCTAGATTAAAAAAATAAGCGAACAATGCTTGTATAAAAATGGGGAGTCACTCATATGCTTCAAAATACTTAAAGTGACTTCTGATACTCAGAAGAGTGGTATAGATACTAAGAACGGAAATAATTAGCAATAGACTAGTCATGTTTTCACACAAGTAATTTCATCCTTTGGCAGGATACATGATTTACCCTACTTGCAAATTCTTCTATCTTGACTGTAATTTCTTACATAAAATCAGTTTCAAATTAGTAAGATTTTATTACATGCTCAGTAGCGACAGTTATGCTTTGTTATCTCTTGGGCCTTCAACTGTTTGATATTGTAATGTGTAATTAAGTCTGAAGAATACATATTTCGTAATGACATTTATATTTGCTGAACAAAACTTCCATATAATTTTCTCACTGGTAAGACCCTACTTAGCAAAGAATTTAGAAAAGAATTCAGAAAAGAATTCCACTAATGCTTTACTGAAACTGTATCTGAATAAAAGCTAATATTTTTTATTAATTGAAAAACAGAGTAGCTTATAAGCAATCAATGGATTTTTTGTATTTTTTTTTTCTTCTCCCCGTGAAACTGCATTAATTAGTATCTGTGGTGGTTGTCCTGTTTCATAGGTTATAAATGTGACTTTGACAAAGATAAGGTTCCTTCCTGCAAGAAAAACCTGTACTTCACACCCTTTTGGTAAGTCTCCAGAGTCTTCTACTCTCAGCAGGACTTATTAACTCAAACACAGGACTGTTAACACAGCTTGAAGTTTACATCTGGATCCTGCCTCGACAGCTCAGAGTAGCCAAGGGAGAGCTTAGTTTCATCCAACTGAAAAACAGCCAAATGAGAAGAAAACAGTCTTTGGCTAATCAGCAGTATCCTCTGATGTCTGCCTGTGCAAGTTATCATTCCTGAAACTGGAAACACAGTTTTTCATTCCTTCGGGGCAATTTTATATTTGTACTGAATATTTTTATGCTCTTTGTTTCATGCTTGTTTACAAGAATAAAGTGACTGTGACTGTGCTATGTCATGTTGAGAGAGCTGACATTTCAATTTTTTATTTTTTTTTTTTTACAAGGTAAATGCAGAGCACAGATTTTACTTGTAGCTCAAAAAAACCAGATGTTATGATTTTCCTCTGTTGAAAGCATCTTGAATGCTGACAAATGTTCAAGCTACATATTGGTTAATTTTCAGCTGATGCATGGGAGTTATTTTACCTGAAACTTTATTGAAAAGGAAGGCTTCAGTGAAATATGATAGAAATGTCAGAGCTGAAAAAGGGCTGTATTTCATAAACTGCTGGAATAGCCTGCATATTATTGTCTAGAAAAGAAGTTATGACTGTGGAGTGTACTTGGATCAACATTGACATTTTTTCAAATATTTATACTTCTTGTTAATTTTAGCATTCATAAACCATTACAAAATGGTTTCAGATTTCTGAATCGAGGTTTGTATCATGTGCGTGTGTGCATGTATAAACATATATATGTGAACACACACACACATACACATTTATGTTCTTATTTTAATGATCTGCAGATCTTAGAAACACTTTGGGAAAGTGAGTTTATTTCTAGGAAATTCTTCTGTGCTTCTGTTCATTTCCTGATTTCACAGTTCAGCCCTGATGTAGGGACACCATGTACTTTCCAGATTACGATACTGACACACTCTTAAAACACTGACATTCTTTTTAGCCCTGGACAACTCACAGATCTATGTATTGATAATGCATAACGGATGATGCAGAATAAAATAAAAGTTAGTAAATAGGCAGGGAATAGTTGGTGATTTTCACATCCAAAACATGAGACATTTTGACTGCTAGGTGCAACATATGGCTTGGAAATTATTTTAAAATAATAAATTATGAATAATTACATGCCATCCATTAAATGCTTGCTTTCATATTTCTGTATGAAGGCTACTGTTTGGTAAAAAAATGTTTATTTTTAAACCCATTGCTCCTGCTGAAGAAAACAACTTCAGTTGCACCTATTTTGTACCATCCAGGTAACCTAAATGAACATAGTAATAAAAATTAATTTATTTAAATATCAGAAGTCCTGCTTATAAAAAAAAAAAAAAAAAAAAAAAATCTCTTCACTGCATAGTCTAGAAGTAAATCCTGAAAGAAAACAGCAAATCTAATTAATAGTTACATTAATGTCACCAGTCATTGATCTATCTGAAATATCTGACCTAGTAGTTACACAGATTTGTCATATAGGTTATAGGGAATGGAATTATTAGAAGATTCTTAGAAGACCAAGACTAAGTCAGTGCTTGTTTCTCTAGACACTCAGGTAATAAATTGCTCACCTGTTCTTGTATATATTACCTGACTTCAGAGTAATTTTTGCAGCAGAGAAAGGAAAGCCATTTTGCCCTGAGTTAAATATTTATGTTCACTTTGCATGAATACTGGAAAGAGCAGGAACACCCAGAGGACAATTTTAGAGTGAAACTAATGAGCCTAAGCTAGATGCAAAGGAACAGGACAGTCTCTCTGATCAGACAACTTGTCAGGTCCTAGCTGTTCCTGTAATAGCTCTACATCAAGCTCAGCCTTCTAGAGAGCATCAGATATTCATGACATATCCCCCTGCCCTCTTCAGAGGCTATTGTTTCAAACATTTTTTGCTTTCTAAATTAGACTCTTGGTATAAACTGCCAATGGCCTTGCTAATTACACAGCCGCAAGCTGAACATTTGGACTTTCTCGGTATCTATGTCCAGCCCAATTGTCCTCAGAGTTTCTATCGCCATGTGGTCTCCGGACATATGTTTCAAAAGTGCCAAGCTAGGACCATCTGTGTGACAAAGTTCATATATTGCTTTTTGTGTTTTCCAGCTCATACCAGCTAGAATATTTAGCTAGAGCCAAGGAGATGTTCTCAATGTTTAATTCAACTGGTCAGTGCTTTTGAGTTGGCTTCACACTGCAGAAGGTGTCTAATTACTAATTAATACTGTTATTAAGTAATATTTATTATTCTATGGGATGAATCCCACTACAACTGTCAATAAACATGTATTAGTATAAATAAAAAAATGCAAAAGAACTAGAAAATAGATTAATAAAACAAATTAAATTGTCACTTTTAAGGAAATTATATTTATTGCATAAATATATGTACAACTTTGTGACAAGCTTATATAAGTACTAAAAGATGGTCATAAAGAGTGTGCATCCTCTGAGGTTCTGCCTTAGCTAGTGCCTTGTAAATATGACAGAAAACATTTCTGTCTGATGAAGGTTGTTGCTTCAAATCATACTACTCACCAGTCCTCATGCAAATGGACAGTCACAGGTTTCCACTAATGGGGGCTTAAATAATCATTCTGCATGTACTCAATAAGATCATGGATATGCAATTAGAATGTCTGATAATTGTCTTTCCCTACAGTTTAGAATTACTCCTTCTTGCTTTTCAGCAAAAAAACACCTACCGTATCAATGTTCATGTTGTGCTTGAAAATGTTTAAGTTCTTCTTGAAAATGCTATTTTCGCATTATCTTTTTAGTAATAATGAGAACAAAGCTAATTATAATACTTACTCTTTCTGCAAATGTATTTCACTGTAATTTTTCCTGCTTGCATCTGATATTTCTCTGTAAAGGAAATATCTCACAGTGTCTTTACTATGTAGGCATGGAAATTTTATTTCACTATGCAAACAATTATTAGTCTTGTTTTTTTAAGTAGGAAGCTTACTTGTTTGCAAACATTTTTGGAGGAATTTTAATTTAGAAAAACAGAACAGAGTAATTTAATTTGGTTTTGTAGCAGCATCACATTTCAGACAGGTTGTAAGAACATATTGTTTTGGGGGGTAAATTTCTTGTTCATATTAAAAAGTTGTAGAAATTCTATGAAGGCAGGAAATTACGTAAGGTCTCTTTATAACAGAGAGTGACAGTAACATTGCAACGCTGTCCATAAATTGAATATATTGCAATGCTTTTTTGTAGTGAAGCTGTCTTCCTTTCCTCCTCCCATGCAGATTTTCATTTCAGAATTCTTCCACTTTGATAAAATTCATACAGAATTATGCATGGCAAGTCCAAATTTTTGTTTTGTTGGTTTTGGGTGGTTTTTTTTAATTTAATGAATTAACACATTTCTCCTTCCCCATGCATTCTTACTCACCTTCTGTGAAACTTTTCCTGTGTTTTTTGTGTTACCTTCTAAATGCCATATATACCTATTGCATATATATCTCTGGTCTTCTGTTGTTTGTTGTTTGTGTTTTCTTTAAATAGAAATGTTGCATAAGTAGAGCTATGTGAAGCCATGTTTAAATATCAAGTAAAATCTGTCTAGACACAGACACTGTATAGCTAGACTTTTTTAGATAAAAGAGAATGACAGTGCTGATATATACCACTTTTAAGTTTAACTGTAACATTACCAGTTTTATGGCACTTGCCTCTGCTGCTCTGGTGTATTGACATTTCTTGGTGGACTGGCAGGAAATTGTAACTCTCTAAGCAACTTTTAGAAACTGATGATGTAAGAAGAAAACTTACAACTTAGGGCCCTCTTGGTGGGACTTGAATTCAACTGGTGGATTCAGTGATACATAACAAAGGTATTATAACAAATGTAGTAAAAATTGCTTCAAATATTAACTGTGAAAAACATGGGAAACAATTACCAATGTTAGCCTTTTCAATACATATAGCATCCATGTGACCCTTCAGAGACTTTTGAAGTCAGTGAAAATAGATGAATTATATTTTTATTTCTGGCAATGATATTATTGTACCTGCAGGCAGCCCTCAATCACCTTCTGATCTGCATGTCATGGATCACTGCTGTTGGGATATTATTAAATTTGTAAAGAAAAAATTCTGAACTTCTTTGAAGAAATTAATATTTTACCTGGAAAAGGAAGTACAATAAAGCAAAATATTGTTGCTATCAAAAGTAAAAATTACATGCATTTATTTAAAAGGAATTATTAGTATTCTCCCACTATATATAAATTTGTATGAGAAAAGAGTTCTTGGTTTGAAATTTCTTTTTACACTCCTCTTGCATTCTGTCTTTCCCAAAAAAAAACAAAACTAAAATAATTATAAAAAGCTGCTTCAGAAGGATTGGAATAAGCCTCCAAAACAAGAGCAAAGAGGTGCAGTAAGAGACAAGCCAGAAAATAACACATTTTCTTTGTATCTAAGAATCAACTAATTGCTTTCAGTTAGGTTAAACAAATGAGATTAAAAAAGCAAGTGGCTCAATATAAAGTTATTTCCTCTAAAATGTATATTAATTTTCCATTATTTAATTAAACAAATTAACTGTTTTAAACTGGAATTTCTTCTGAAATTTAATAATTTATTCTATTCCTCTATTCTACTGAAAGTTATGTTGTTTTTTGAACTCCCGATCATGACATAATAGATTTTTCTTTCTTTTTTTTTTTTTTTTTATTCTTTCTCAGAAGTATCTGAAGTGGTGGAAAGTAGCCAGGAAAAGAAAATGAAATCGTGAAGGAAAGAAGAAGAAAAAAAAAAGACCTTGTGATCACACATTTCTGTTTTTAGAAGGAATACAATGTATTCATGAAAAAAGTTAAACCTGTTTGAACATTAATATTGACACAGGCTTCTTTATGTCCTTCCCATGAAAGAATAAATTTAATTTATGCAGAATACTGTTAGGTGGCATTAAACCAGCCATCCATTAATGCACTTTCAACTGTGATATGACAATCTATGTAAGAGAAAACTTCAGTTTTAAATACCATTTCACTTCAGTTGTCTTAATCTTCTTCTATTTCCTAAAATGCATCACTTCAGCTAAATATTAACTTATAAAACCTCTGCACCAGTATGCTATCAACAGCTAGAGAGCATTTCGCAACAGAACTGTTTTTACCGTAGGAGTTCTTCATCAGATTCTGTTCCTGTAGGAAGAAGTATCTACCATAGGAAGAAGTATCTACCACATTAACATACAAATTAGTCACTTAGCTCCCTTTGTAAATGCCAGAGAAGAAAAATATTCCTTGGACATGATCCCAAAGACATCTAAAACAGGACAGAGAAATCATGCCCTTATGTTCTTATTTCAATGCAATGGCTTTAAAAGGAGGCTGAAATAACCAATTTAGATAGTTGTAACTTTGCTGGCCTTATTTCAATAGCAGCAGCTTTCAGAAGGAAATGTTTTTTTTATATATTATTAGCCTAAAATGGTTAAAAGAACTATCTAGTTTTGTATAATAATATAAAAAAAAATAGTATTAAAACAAACTCCTCAAATAGAAGCATCTTTTGCAGATAGTCTGTAGCCATCTATTAGTGCAGTACATATGTTCACACATCTGCATGGGATTTATCTAGATTTACATGAAGGTGCAAAGTGCTTAATCTGTAAACCATTTAATCCATACAACAGTGCAATCTAGGGGCTAACTGGTGGAGAATATCTTGTCAGAAAAGACCATGGGCTTCCTGGTCCACTACTTGACCATAAGGTACCTATGTGCCCTTGTGGCAAAGAAGGTGAGCAGCCTCCTGGGAGGTTGAGGCTCAGCAGTGATGAGAGACTTCTGCTCTCGTTGAAACTGGGTTCCTCAGTGCAAGAAAGTCATGGACCTGCTAAAGAAAGTTAATGACAGGCAACAAAAATTATTAAGGTTTTGAAGCAATCTGGCATACAAAGATAGGGTGAGATAGCATGCAGTGTTCAGCCTGGGGAAGAAAAGATTTAGGGAGATCTTGTTTGTGTTTATAAATACCTGATGGGTGGCAGTAAAAAAGACAGAGTTTGACTCTTGAGTAGAACTAAGTGAAAACAAAAAGCCAATAGGTGAGAACTGAAAGCCAGCAAATTCTACTGAAACATGAGAAAAAATGTTTTTACTGGGAAGGTAATGAAATACCAGAATAGGCTGCCAGTCCATCTATGTTATGGAATCTTCACTGCTAGAGATATGCAAAACCTGACTGGGTACAGTCCTGAGCAACATGGTGTATCTGGCCCTGCTTTGATCTAGGAGGTTGAACTCTGTGATGTCCAGGGTTGCTGTCCTACCTCAGACATTCTGTGATTATATGATTTTGTGTTAGGATTTTGTACCAGGAAATGTGCTTCAGGTGTAAATCCATACATTTCTTACAATAATGATAAAGTTTCGAGGTTTTGTTAGTTGCCTTTTACTTTCCTAAAGTAATGTTATACTGCAACACTAATCAGTCCTGATTGATTCAGCTATGTTAAGAAATTTACAGTACTTTTATAAAAATATTCACCAAATAATCCATTCAATGGTACATAAGAATCAGGTGCTTTTATTCCCAGATTTCTAAACTGTAGTCAATACTGTTGATATTACCAATGTGATTTGCATATAATTATATGCTATTAATATTTCACAAACCTGTTACATGTGGGGTGTCTCTTTGAGTCACTTTGTTGGTCCTCTTGCCCAAGGTGTATCTGGGACCATGTGGAAGAATGGGATGTATTGTTTTCATGCCATATAACACTTAGTTGTCCATGTAATACCCTAAAGTGGATTAAGGTCATAGACAAATTTCAGACTGCTAAAACTTCAGCAAGACCAGGAAGGAAGAGTTGTTTGTAGGAAAAAAATCTTAAAAAAAGATTTGAAAAAAAATTTGTAAAAATACGTGTCTTTGATCCAGAGGCATTTCTTAGGTGCCATTATATATCTTGACAAGAATATTGCAGTAGTAACACAGTTTTAACATGGTATTTTACTTTCTCTATCTAAACCCTGTGATCTTTCTTTTTTAGGGTACCCAGAAAGTGTGGTAGCATAAATACTTTCTAATGCTAACATTTATTTGCAATTTAGACTTCTTAGATTTTGCTTCCTATTGGTCTTTAGTTTAAAACCATATGGAGACTAAAACTAAGAATAGAAGTTCACTCCTTTAAAAGTAATGTTGTTGTGAATGTGTTATTTTAGTATTTTTTTTTATCTTCTGGCTTTCTATTGATTGCTGAATAGATGTTTAGAATTGATAACTTCGAGTAGCAAAAGTTGAGGTACCTTAGGAAGTATTAAAGTGCTCCCTCTGTCAGATTTACTACACTTCCAGTCAGAAGGAGTATCTAAGACTTCTGCTCCAAAATAGAGTAGATATCAGTTAAAAAATTTCCCACCTCTGAAACAAGTGAACTTAAAGGCACAAAAGAGATATGGTGCTTTATTTGGAAAACTATCAGCCTTATGACAAGGGAGTTGAAAGAATAGTTTACCCATTTGAATACTTTATAGAAATTATTTGACTTAAGGTTTTCAGGTGTTTTATTATCTATTATTAATGAAGCTGGAGGACTTAGGAATTTTATAGCTATATGATTATTACAGGAATTTGAATTCCATAGTTTTTCCTACAGCTAATAGTACATCATAAAAATTAAAACCAACTAACAACAAGAAATAAAACTTTTCATCATTCTCCTGAATTAAAAAGAGATAGATCTTCAACTACCAGAAGCAGCAACAAAGGTACTTTTCAGTTTGAAGAAACAATAAACAAAACCAGTGTGGGAAAAAAAATAAACCTACACAAAATGTCACCACCATCCCTCCACCCATGATGTTAAGAACAGCAAAATAACTACACTAATTATTTGACAGTCATCATCAGTTTGCTGCATCTGCTGTGGTAGCTGGCAGCCCACTTAAAATAAATCCCAGGAGGCTAGCAGTGCTTAATTCACAGAGAGTTAGCCATGGATATTAAATAATCTCAAGAATCTCTGTGTTGCAAAAAACTGGGGTCATTGCTTCCTATTAACAGGTATATGTTTGAGCACTGAATACCGCTTGTACATAATGAGGTTGAACTTTGGTATATTTAGAACTTAGAAGGCATTTCTGTCTATTCTAAAGAAAACAGATTTGTCTGAGTATGCATGAGTAGAAACGGTAAAGGCTTAAAATGGAACTGTACGGAAGTCTGCTAACCAAAGGACAAGTGGCAGTTTGTAATTATTTTGCCTTTAATAGCTTAATAATATTGGTATACATATGTAAAAAAAATAAACATAGAGGTGTTTATGAGATTTTTGTGGACCAGGGTTAATTTACAAAAAAAGACAGTAAATAAAGGTGTGAAAGTAATTTTTGTTGTTCACATCTGTGCCCTCCACGTGCCTCCCCAAAGCACAAATTCCCTTTTCTTTCTTTAAACTAAAAATAAATAATAATTACGTAAAGGTTATGTAATTACATATTTCAAACAGGTGTGCAGCTATAATAAGGCTAAGAAATATCAGAATGTGTAGTATGCAGTAAGTATACTTAAACTATAGTAAGTACATTTACTTTAAAGATCAGTTATATCTATTATGTATGAGCTGTCAATTGTGTTTTGGAAACAAGCTGTGTTTTCAACCAAAATTAATATCTCATGGAGGTTTTTCATCATTGAAATTGACTTAAGTAATTTGTAAATATTTGGGGATTGTCTACTTATTCTGAATTTTGAGAAAAATATTTTGGATCTGTATTATTTGGTTTAAAATCAATAATAACTAGGAAAAAGTTTGGAAAAAGTTTGAAAAAAGTTTGTGAGTATTTAGAGGATTTTTTTTTTTAGAATTTTAGCACTTCTGTGAAATTTTTAGATGAGCCTTCTGTTTACATCATAAAAATGATCAAAATGATCAGACCCAAAAGGGATAACTCCAGCATGCTTCACATCTCTTTATCAAATAATATCCCTCTTGGAAAATTAAGGTGAATTTAATTCTAATATATATCATAAAAAGGAGATTCTTGGGATTCTCAAGCAAACCTCATCTTGTTTTAGCGCAATGTTCAAGATGATTAAATTTTCCATTTTCTGTTCTCCATAGGAGCTGAAAAGCGGAGTTACTTTTGCTCCTGGTTCTACACCATGTTCATAAAATTATAAATTGCAGATTTTCAAAGTAAGTAAGGAGTCATTTCCCAAATGCGTTTACTTATCATCAGAAAGTAAAAAAAAAAGAAAATAAAAAAGAAATTGTTAAAAATGTCATTGCTGGTGGATAAATTGGCTTAGCCAATATTCATCATATTTGAAAAGTTGCATCAGTACAGTGAAGTTCTCACTGAATAAAAAAAAAGGAAACATAACCCCCATTTTTATAAAGGGGAAAAATGAAGATGTGGGGCACTGCAGACCAGTCAGCCTCACTTCAGTGCCAAGCAAGATCATGGAGCAGATCCTCCTGGAAACTATACTAAGGCACATGGAAAATAAGGAGGTGATTGCTGACAACCAATACAGTTTCAATAAGGGCAAATCATGCCTGACAAATTTGGTAGCCTTCCATGACAGGGTTACAGCATTAGTGGATAAGTGAAGAGCAGCTGACGACATCATCTACCTGGACTTGTGCAAGGCATTTGCGATTCTCTGACATGATATCCCTGTTTCTAAACTGGAAAGACATGGATGTGACAGATGGACCACTTTGTGCATTACAAATTGACTGGATGTTTGCACTCAGAAAGTTGAGGTCAATTGCTCTATGCCCAAGTGGAGACCAATGACCAGTGTTATCCCTCAGGAGTCAGCACTGGGACTGGCATCGCTCAACATCTTTGTCAGTGACATGGAGAGTGGGATTGAGTACACCCTCAGTAAATTTGTCAACGACACCAAGCTGAGGGGTGTAGTTGACACACTTGACAGAAGGGATTCCAGCCAGAGAGACCTTGACTAGCTTCAGAGGTGGGCCCATGTGAACCTCATGAATTTCAACAAGACCAAGTTCAAGATCCTGCACCTGGGTCAAGGCGATCCCAAGCACATATACAGGCTGGGCAGAGAATGGATTGAGCAGCCCTGAGAAGAAGTGTTTGGAGGTGTTTGTTGATGAGAAGCTCAACATGAGCTGGCAGTGTGCATTTGCAGCAAAGAAAGCCAACAGTAGACTGAGCTGCATTAAATAGAGCATGTCCAGGAGGTCAAGGGAGATGATTTTTGCCCTCTACTCTGTTCTCATAAGACCATATCTGTGCTGGGGTCCCCAACGTAAGAAGGATGTAGACCTGTTTAAGTGAGTCCAGAGGAGGGCCTCAAAGATGATCAAAGGGCTGGAGCACCTTCTGTATGAAGACAGCCTAAAATAGTTGGGCATGTTCAACCTGGAGAAGACAAAGGCACTGGGGAGACCTTAAAGCTGCCTTCAAGTCCCTAGATGGGACCTACAAAAAAAATCTGGAGTGGGACTTTTTACAAGGACCTGTGATGATAAGACAAGGGGGGATTTCTTTAAGATGGAAGAGAGTGTATGTACATCAAACATAAGGAAGAAGTTCTTTACTGTAAGGGTGGTGAGTCACTGGAACAGGTTGTTCAGAGGAGTTGCACATGCCCTTCCCTGGCAGTATTGAAGGCCAGGCTGGATGGGGCTTTAAGCAACCTGATCTTATGGAAGCTCTCCCTACCTGTTGCAGAGCAGTTAGAACTAGTTGATCCTTCATGTCCCTTCCATCCTAAACCATTCTATAATTCTATAAAGATCAGCAGAAATACTACAAGGAAAATTATGATACAGTGCAAAAATCTATCAGTATACAAAAAAAAAACAAAACAATACAGTAAATCAGTGTCACAAAAGTAACTTTTTGTGAGCTTCTCAATGCTTAAACTGGCAGTTAAGGACGCTGGCAAATCTTTCACAGGGGGTAAAAATACTTATTTCAGAGCATAACACTGACATCCGTCAGAGGCTATAATAATTATCAAGATTGCATCACAGTGTTTAGTTGCCATTATGGAAGTTTAGGTCAAAAAGAAACTTCTGGGCTTTTCTTCACTATGATATTGACATTAATCAGTCAAAATAAGCTGAACAATATAGGTCTGACACTCACATGAGTTTGGAAGGAGGATAAGAATTGTTGTACATTTTTTTTTAGTACTCTCAGTTCGTGAAAACCTGAGCCGTCTTTTAAATATTTAGTGTCTTTATATGGCAAAGGTAAAACTTTTTCTTGTCTTACTGTATTTGAATATATATATATAAAATGCATGAGGCATTATGTAGTTCACCATGATGCTTCTTTTCTGTACAGCAGACATCCATTTTTTTAATCTTATTTCAGCTTCTGAAATAAGTAATTATATTAATTCAGTATAAACTAAGAACAAGAAAGGTAAAAGCATATAAAATATTTATGTATTGTTTCTAGCAATGCTGTATCTAGAAACTTGTTCAACGCATGAAAGCAACAGTTAGCCAGATGAATAAAGCACTTGGGTCAGACTTGAGTGAAAATAATTATAAAAATTGTCTGAATGATATTTGGAATAAAAGAGGGGTAAACATTTTATAATCAGCACTGAATGGTACTATTTGCTTATATAAAATCTAGTATTTCAAAATAAGAAAATATATTTCTAGGAAGCTTCATTGGAAGTGGTGTTTTTACAGCGATTTGTATTTAGCTTGTTTCAAAAGAAAGAAAAAAAAACAGAAACAAACCAACAAAACAACCCAAGAAAAGAAAACTCAGGCAGATAAAACATATTGATTTCAGAAGTAATCTGCAATGAAACATTTAACAGCACGGAAATCAGCAAACTGCTGATTTACTAATTCTGCACTTTCATTTTTTTGCCAGTAACAGATGCACTTAAACAATCAAACTCTAACTTCAGACTGTTATTATGACATTGGGTAATAGCAGACTCAATTGCAACACGAGTTTTCTTCTATATTTATTTCTTTTTGTTGCTTATCTCAAGTAACGAGTATTGAATAATTTCAAGATTTAGAAATAAATGTATTCTGCTTCATTCTCCACATCTTTATATAGACTTAAATTTTGCTTACCAATCTTCATTGAATAAATAATTATCTGTCTAAATAGAGACAGAATTTAATGTCAAACTCCAAGCATTCCAGTCTTCATAGAAAATGAATTCAAGATTTTAAATTAGTTTTTATAATTTTTATAATTTTATAATTAGTTTTTATAGGATATGTTTACACTGCTGTTTAAAGAACAAAGGAAAATGTTTAACCTGAGCACTGATAACATAGGTATAACAGTACTGTGTCTAAAAACATCCTTGCTGCTCTGGTTTAGCCAGAAGTCTGCTTCTAGTGGATTCCTTCTTGCTAACAGCTTCTAGTTAGAAATTAATTACCTTTTCCAAACTTTGTAACAGAAAGGATCATTCTGCCTTGTGGATAGAAACATCATCTGTAATATGAATAAATCTGATAAATATGGGATTTATCAGATTTGTCCTGATACAGTTGAAAAGTACAAGATAAGTCTATGTGTGCAGACACACAAAGAGTAGTAGCATTGTACAAGAGAGGCAAAAAATGTGACTTGACATACCTTTGTGTCAATGCAGGAATAGTTTTATTACTTTATTATCAAGTTTAGAAATAGTAGCGAACTAAGGGATCTAAGTCTGCAGACTCAGTTTCCCACCATTTATCACTGGGCCACTTAAGCATTTGGTTTTTTTTTTCTTCTTTTGTATTTTCTCTCTCTTATTTTAAAACAAAATTGGTTCTCTTCCTCAAGGCCATAAGCCTGCCACTGACCTGTAAAACATTTATTAAAAAAGAAAAAAAAAAAAGTCGTCTTTCTTACTGAAGGGTGTATTATCTCTTCCATTCACACACATTAGTTCTATTAATTACAGTAGACATTATGGGGAGGAGTACATGTTATATAATACTTAAAAAAACAGTGCTGTCAAGTTTAAGCTAAACTTGGCTTTCCTCACAATAAGAAAAGATACTGTTTATCTCTTCACAGTTCTATCCATTTCATAGGGTAGGTGGGCACAAAGAAATTATTATGGCATATATATCTATTCTTATTTGATATATGAATTGTAATTCTGCATGCCCTTGAATGTATTCAGGGTTGATTGATTTTGAGTAGTAAAAGACTCTGGTGATTGATCACAATCCTAGAAGTTATTGTTGAAAAAGTTGGAATACAAAGTTGCTTTTTCACAGTGAAATCACATTTTAGCACCCATTAAAGATAAAATCAAGAAACTTCCCTGTACACTGAATTACTTGTATCTCAGATGAAACAAAAGTTTCCTCATTTTATCTTGGAATGTTTGTCATTATTTGCTTGCAATATTCTAATGTATGGAAACCAGCTGGCTACTTTGAGAAGGTTTTAGAGAAAATATTGTGAAATGGTAAAATTCTGTTACCAATGGAATCCATTTACTTAGTTTTTAAACTAGTCAAAGGCTTTTATCCCAATACCTTGAATTAGGATTAAAATATTAGCATAATCCTTAGCATTCTTCATTATTAGCATTGACATCTTTATTGCTGCGGAAGCATCTACATGACAGGTGAGCTATGAAAGTAAAGCACTACATGTTGTGTGCACATATAATCCCATCCTAGGAAATTCAGCAGAAAATGGTTTCCTGAGTACACAAGCTGTTTAAGTAACTACTGAATAAAATGAGACATAATGCAACAAAGCAAGAATGAAACCCAAAGCTATGCATTGACTCTCTTACAGCATTAAGCCCTTTTTCGTCAGAGTGTCCATGACTCCTGAATACTTTACTGCACAGTGTCTTGGCTCCAGCAGGCTTACAGGGAAGTATTTGTTGCTGAAACTTCATTCCACAACTAGAGAGTGATGCTAACTATGAAAATTGCTACTTAATTCAAAATTCTAGATACAGAAAGGAGGCTGATGCATAGTCCTTAGATGTTAAAATCCATGCAGGAAAGGGAGCTCTGGTCACTACACTAGTGTACATATCACATAGTTTCCCTCTAACTTTCCCTCCTTTCAGAAAATGAAGTCTATGAACTTAGAAACCTAAGTCAGCCTTGGAAATTCCTCTTCCAGGTCTATGCACCTTATTTTCTGAGTTCTGCAGAGGATGCAAAGCCAACTGCTCTTTGACACTTATAACTTTTCCAAATTTTTCAAAGGCAAGATATATGTTAAAAATGCAAACAAGTAGCTGATAAGCATTTTCAAAATACATTTAAGAAAAAAACAAAGACTAGTGTTCTCAAGTATGTTTCAATAGCACAAGATTACATTTGCAGACTAGATAGATCTAGATCTAGATATATAGATACAGATACAGATACACATACACATACACACACACGTGGAGACAGGTAGAGACAGAGACAGAGATGGAAAGGGGTAGAGAGAGAGCTTGAATAGATATTGGTGCAGATATATAGAGATAGACAAAAAACAGTTTTATAAAGTTAAATCTCACGCAATATTTTTTTTTTCTTAACTTGAATTTTACTTCAGTCAAAGCAAAAAGGTATATGAATGGAAAAAAGTTTAAATAATGAGTCTGCCGTCTGTGCTAATGTTTTTTTGCAACTGTGTCTGCTCTCAGAAACAAGTGTAGCTTATTTATTGCTTGAACTATAAATAGTCACAGGCAATCAGACTGAGGTCTCTGACATTACTAACTATTCAAAAGTTATTAATAAAATAGACATTCAAGAATCAACAGAGATTGGTGTTATGCCAATAATTTTGTAAGGGAGAGGAAGATTAACTGGTTTGGATAAAGCTCACTTCTTCAGCAAATTAAAACACTTTGGCATGAATCATCAAAGCAGCACAGTTTCTATGAAATTTAGTTGCCAGTCATATTTATGGTAGTCATATTATTTTTTTTTTGCAATCAATAGTTGAAAGTTAATGGCTTGGTTACCTATATCTGCCATACAGCTGATCCATTTTTTCTTTATCAGGGTAAAGCTGATGATTTAGTACTTTTTTCTCCTCTGTCTTCTTATTTTTTTAACATTTACAGTACTTTTTATTAGTTTATATATTATTAGCATTTATGCTATTGTCTCCATTTTCATATGAGCTCCATTTATGGAGATGAACTGTAGATTTTACCACTGAAAAATTTTAATTGCTTTCTTTATTTTCAAAGCAAGTAGTCAATTGCAATTTATGAGAGACCATAGAATCATAGAATAGTTAGGGTTGGAAAGGACCTCAAGATCATCGAGTTCCAACCCCCCTGCCATGGGCAGGGACACCTCACAATAAACCATGCCATCCAAGGCTATGTCCAACCCAGCCTTGAACGCTGCCAGAGATGAAGCATCCACAACCTCCCTGGGCAACCCATTCCAGGGCCTCACCACCTTCACAGTAAAGAATTTCTTGCTCAGATCCAATCTAAACCTCCCCTGTTTAAGTTTAAACCCATTACCCCTTGTCCTCTCACCACAGTCCCTAATGAAGAGTCCCTGCCCAGTATCCCTATAGGCCCCCTTCAGGTATTGGAAGGCTGCTATGAGGTCTCCATGCAGCCTTCTCTTCTCCAGGCTGAACAGCCCCAATTTTCCCAGCCTATCTTCATACGAGAGGTGCTCCAGTCCCCTGATCATTTTCGTGGCCCTCCTCTGGACTTGTTCTAACAGTTCCATGTCCTTTTTATGTTGAGGACACCAGAACTGCACACAATACTCCAAGTGAGGTCTCACGAGAGCAGAGTAAAGGGGCAGGAGCACCTCCCTCGACCTGCTGGTCACACTCCTTTTGATGCAGCCCAGGATACGCTTGGCCTTCTGGGCTGCAAGCGCACACTGCCGCCACATGTTCATTTTTTCATCAACCCACACCCCCAAGTCCTTCTCCGCAGGGCTGCTCTGAATCTCCTCCCTGCCCAACCTGTAGCTGTGCCTGGCATTGCTCCGACCCAGGTGGAGGACTTTGCACTTAGCATGGTTAAACTTCATCAGGTTGGCATCAGCCCACCTCACAAGCGTGTCAAGGTCCCTCTGCCTGGCATTCCTTCCCTCCCACTTATCAACCGAACCACACAGCTTGGTGTCATCGGCAAACTTGCTGAGGGCGCACTCAATCCCACTGTCCATGTCACCCACAAAGATGTTGAACAAGACCGATCCCAACACTGATCCCTGGGGTACACCACTCGTTACTGGTCTCCAGCTGGACATTGAGCCACTGAGCACTTCTCTTTGCGTGCGGCCATCCAGGCAGTTCTTTATCCACCGAGTGGTCCACCTATTCTGTCTAATATTAGAGTTCTAGAGACTTAGTCTTCATAAATGGATTCACCAGAGAGTGAAGAAGGTGCCTTTGAATACCTCCATAAACAAATAAAAATAACCTGTCGACTTTAATGTTACATCTAAGCTAGATGTTTAAATCAAGCAGACCAGACCCCTGAGGAGAAGAAGAAATAAGAAGTTTGATAATAAGGTTGATTGATAGAAACTGTTGCAACTTAAGAAATCTAATACAGTATGATTATTTTATGATAATGCCTGGGAAAAACTTGCTAACCCACACAATTTTAGGAAGTTAGGTAAAATTATCAAGTGAACTAGGCTTTGAACAAAATCATCCTAAAATAAAAGAGAGAGTTTTAATATGAATTTCATTGGGTTATGGATCAGATTTGTATTGTGCCTTATTTAGACCTAGATAAACAAATATATTCAGTATTTGAATTTTCACTGGCCATAATTAAATGCATTTAAACCTGGACTAAAGTTGAAAAAGATACCAAAACCCCAAAACACATAAAGGCATTTGAAGTAATTAAAAATGAATAATGTATTTCAAACAAATGCAGTGTTTTGAACCAGATTCGGACCCAATATAATTGATCAACTACTATATAAAAAATGAGTATATTTTTCTGATGACTCATATCAACTGGTCTGCACTTCATTTTTGTTTAGTTACATTGATTGTGGCATTATATCATCAGTTTCCAACATCTCACGGTTTGCAGTAGGCAGGGTTTCTTGACTGCATGCTGAAAGATAATTTAATTTTCTTAGGCTGACTGAAAAAAATCCTGTCAAAGCCATAAATCCTCTGTGACTTAATACTTAGACTGTTTTTGTTTATGATTTGGGGGGTTTTGTGTGTGTGTGGGTGTGGGGGGGGTTTGTTTGTTTGTTTAATGTGTTTTTTTTGGGGGGGGGGGTTGTGTGCTTTTTTATGGTTTTGCTGTTTGTTTTGGTTTGGTTTTTTTGGGGGGTTGTTTGTTTGTTTGTTTCAAAGTTTTTGATTTGGTTTTAATCCTATTTCTAAAATTCATGAACTTTCCATTTTGTCCTCTAGTGCTGACACCATAATCTGAAAGCTTTCGTGTTATGAAATGAAGTTATGAATTCATATAATATTCTTCATATGAATTATAGTTCTTTCTCTAACCAGGTACACTAACAAAGTCCTGTACCAGCTTTGTGCCTTCCACAGGGTTGGCACAAACTTATAAAAAGCTTCGGATTTGCTGTACTGTATGCTATGACACCTGCCTTTTAAACACATTTTGACTGACATATCTATGTCTCTCTCCTTTCTCTTTTTCATAAGTGAGGAATACTTACTTTACAGACATATGAAGTTTCACGAGCAAAGATGTAAAACAGGTCTGAAAGGGACATGAGATTTTGACAACAGGAAATATCGACAAGAAGATTGAAATATCTGAAGTGTAAAGGTCTTTGTAAAGACAATATGTGTATCATTAGAGAATGAGACACATGGGTACTAAAAATTCACAGTCAGGGATACGTTGTTCAAGAAATACTCTTTCCTTCATAAGGCAAACATGCTGAGAACTTTAATCTCCATGACAAATTTCGTTGTTCCACAAGTAAAGAAGCATTTAATATAGGTAATTTTTTCTTCAACTACTTTTGACAAGAGAAAATCTTAATGACAGCTCCAAAGATTACCAAATTTATACCCCCCTCCCTGATGAAGGTAGAGTTCTATCTAACAGAATAAAATGTTGCATAGAGAAGAGTTCAAGATAATGTGATCTTCCTACTCAAGCAGACAGACAAGTGCAAGCTGTTCCAAGCAAAGTAGAATATGCCTTTGAATCTTATCTGTCGGTCCCTACTTCTATTTAGGTGTTCCAAATCTGTTTAGGTCATGTTTTAAAACTTATGAAGTCTGAGGTATTTTTTAAACTGTTTGGGAGTGTAGTAATAGGTAAGATTTTTGGGAGGTGTATATAAACCCACCAGAAGAAATTTGGATTTACTATAAAGAATTCCATGAGGTGTGAGATGATTCTGTGACTCAAAGTAAATGCCTTTCAACCAGTTTTTCATTTCAGGGGTCTGTCAATAAGTAGTGCAAACTATTATTTTGACAAAATACTTTCAGTTCGTCGTCCTTTTTTTTTTTTTTTTTTTTGCCTCCACTTCCCAGGTCTCTTCTTTATGATTATAACTGGTAAAAAAAGATGTCACGGCATAACTATACTTTTTACAAAATATTTCAACAAAAGACTCACAACATGGTAGGGAGATTTGTTAAAACATTCTGTGTTTTCTAAGTTTTTGTGAATCTGTGAGATACTTTGCTAGGAAAGCAAAAGGAAAAAAATGTGATTCAAATTGAAAATCATGCTAACTGCACCTTTTTAAATTTTTAAGCAACACATATTGCATTTACCTAAAAGATATGCAGCAGTTAGTGCAGTTTCCTTGGAAACTAATGGATCTGGGAAAAAAAAAGTACAAAAAAAAAAGTAGAAGACATGATTTTATACATCAAAGCTTCTTTTTTTGTTTATTGAGTAATTCTGTATCCTGACAATGATCTCAAATAATTTTATGCTCAAGAAATGCCTGGGATAAAAACATATTCAGACTTTAATCCTAGTACAAAGATCTTGAAGTGTTTATGGAACCTTTTTATTTATTATTGGCATACCTGCTGATGTAAGTGTAAAAATTGCACAAATGCCTTATTTCTAACCATGCAGAAGTGAAAAAGTACGTGCTAAATCAAACAAACAAACAAAACAGATGGTAGGAAGAAATTATTTTAATTAGTATTGTACAAATATTCAGAGAAAAAAATGTTTATGGAAATATTTTCAACTATTTCAACTTCTATCTATTGAGATATTTTGACAGTATGTGGATATCATCTGATGCTAATTTTTCAGTTTGAAGTAACTTAGGATAATTTTCTTGAATTTTTAAAGAAGTGTTTAAAAGTTAAAGAGTAAATGAATTTCTCATATAGAACCTCATATCAAAATCCATTTTCAGTTTCCACAGCCTTCAGTGCAATTTGTCTGAAGTCTTCAATGGAAGTTTCTCACACCGCAGGCACAGTGAGAATGGAACAGACATGAATGTTGAGTAGGCAAATGCCATGTCTGCTTGGGCAGGTACATCGTGACTTGAGTTTGCTCTGCCCACAATACAGTCTGGTAGGGTATATGCTGGCCATAACCCAGAAGCCACATGGAGTCATTAGTGCAACACTGTGACTCCTGAGAGGAGGGGGTTTATTAACTGACACAAAATACTATGATAATAGTATTGTGAAGTCTCTGGATTGGCACTGGCATGTGTACAGCCAGTTCATATGACAAGCAAGGAAATTTCATTTGCCTACACTTCTACAGAAATATGTCTTCTCTCTTGCTCTATGATCTTTGACATCTCATCATATTTATGAATTGACTGGACTTCTGCATTTTGTGACTTTTCAGGAAGCTTGCTATCTGAAAGGAGTTAAATTGAAAAGCAAACATGTAAAATTCAGTAAAGAGGTGTTCTAAGAGTTATTAGTGAGCTGCAGAGGTGATTACACAACTTATTTCTGAACAACCTCTTCTATGTACTTATACATACTCATCAAACTTACAGACAACACATGGTTTAAAAGTTTTAAAATTTGTGAGCAAAGAAAGAATGAAAATAAAAAACAAAAACAGAAAAAAGGCAACCAAATTATCAAAGAACTGGTGTTCTTTATTCAGATTTACTGATTTTGCTGCTATATATTTGTAATGGTGCATTTTCAATACATTTAAATACTTCAATTACATCCAGACAGATCCTACTCTTATCATCCCATCAGGATGATCTCTCGATTTCTTTTGTAGCATCAGAATGCATGCATCCATGTCATCTGGCCTCTGAAGAGCTCTGAGAAAAAGACAGACTTTCATTTATTTTACGAAGCAACACCGAATATCATTAGTAAAAGAAAGTTAGAAGACCCTAACAGCTAGTAGAAGTTCTAGCCCTCAGGCTAATGATGTCTTTTTCCCAGTTTCTATTGTTATGTGGAATCTGTAGAATCATAGAATCATAGAATAGTTAGGGTTAGAAAGGACCTCAAGATCATCGAGTTCCAAACCCCTGCCATGGGCAGGGACACCTCCCATGAATCTTTGGGACAGAATCCTCACAGCAGGCACATCTCCAGAAAATTCTTTGATTGACCTTGGATGGATAAGGAGCTGCTGAGCAAAATTCGAAGGAAAGGCTTATAAAAGGTGGAAGCAAGGTCAGGTGACGTGGGAAGAATACAGGGATGTTGTCCAGGAAGCTAGGGACCAGGTTAGGAAAGCTAAGGCCCACTTCGAATTAAACTTGGCTAGGGATGTTAAGGATAACAGGAAGGGATTCTATAGGTACATTGCCAAAAAAAGACAGGTTAGGGACGACGTGGGTCCTCTCCAGAAGTTATCGGGAGAGCTGGTTACCCTGGATTTGGAGAAGGCTGAGGTTCTCAATGACTTCTTTCCCTCAGTCTTCACCAGCAAATGCTCTGACCACACCACCCAAGTCTTGGAAGGCAGACGCGGGGACAGTGAGAATGAAGACCCTGGGCCCAATGTAAGAGAGGATCTGGTTCAAGACAATCTTAGGAACCTGAACGTATATAAGTCCATGGGACCTGATAAAATCCCTCCACGGGTCCTGAAGGAGCTGGCAAATGAAGTTGCTAAGCCACTGACCATCATATTTGAAAAATCATGGCAGTCAGGTGAAGTTCCCAATGACTGGAAAAAGGGAAATATAACCCCCATTTTTAAGAAGGGGAAAATGGATGAGCCAGGGAATTACAGACCAGTCAGTCTCACCTCTGTGCCTGGCAAAATCTTGGAGCAAATTATCCTGGAAGGCATGCTAAGGCACATGAAAACCAACAAGGTGCTTGGGGACAGCCAGCATGGCTTCACTAAGGGGAAATCCTGCCTGACCAATCTGGTGACCTTCTATGAAGGGGCTACGGAACTGATGGACAGGGGCAGAGCAGTTGATGTCATCTACCTGGACTTGTGTAAAGCCTTTGACACTGTCTCCCATGACATCCTTCTCTCTAAGTTGGAGAGACATCAATTTGACAGGTGGACCACTCGGTGGATAAAGAACTGGCTGGATGGCCGCACGCAAAGAGTAGTGCTCAGTGGCTCAGTGTCCAGCTGGAGACCAGTAACGAATGGTGTCCCCCAGGGACTGGTGTTGGCAGCAGTCTTGTTCAACATCTTTGTGGGTGACATGGACAGTGGGATTGAGTGTGCCCTCAGCAAGTTTGCCGATGACACCAAGCTGTGTGATTCGGTTGATACATTGGAGGGAAGGAATGCCATCCAGAGGGACCTTGACACGCTTGTGAGTTGAGCTGATGCCAACCTGATGAAGTTTAACCATGCCAAGTGCAAGGTCCTCCACCTGGGTCAGAGCAATCCCGGGCACAACTACAGGTTGGGCAGAGAAGAGATTGAGAGCAGCCCTGCGGAGAAGGACTTGGGGGTGCTGGTTCATGAAAGAATGAACATGAGGCGGCAGTGTGACCTTGCAGCCCAGAAAGCCAACCGTATCCTGGGCTGCATCAAAAGGAGTGTGACCAGCAGGTCGAGGGAGGTGCTCCTGCCCCTTTACTCTGCTCTCGTGAGACCTCACTTGGAGTATTGTGTGCAGTTCTGGTGTCCTCAACATAAAAAGGACATGGAACTGTTAGAACAAGTGCAGAGGAGGGCCACGAGGATGATCAGGGGACTGGAGCACCTCTCGTATGAAGATAGGCTGGGAAAATTGGGGCTGTTGAGCCTGGAGAAGAGAAGGCTGCGTGGAGACCTCATAGCAGCCTTCCAATACCTGAAGGGGGCCTATAGGGATACTGGGGAGGGACTCTTCATGAGCGACTGCAGGGAGAGGACAAGGGGTAACGGGTTCAAACTTAAACAGGGGAAGTTTAGATTGGATCTGAGGAAGAAATTCTTTACTGTATGGGTGGTGAGGCTCTGGAATGGGTTGCCCAGGGAAGTTGTGAATGCTCCATCGCTGATGGTGTTCAAGGCTGGGTTGGACAGAGCCTTGGATGGCGTGGTTTAGTGGGAGGTGTCCCTGCCCCTGGCAGGGGGATTGGAACTAGATGATCTTAAGCTCCTTTCCAACCCTAAATATTCTATGATTCTATGATTCTATGTAAATGAAAAATTAAGGCCATGGAAGGGAAAAGAAAGACCTTGACAATCCTGTATTTCAGAACAGATAATCTAATACAAATCCTGCTGCAAAGTGTGCAGTTAGAATCAGCTCTTTTATCACGTAACGCTTCAAGTGAAAACAGTAGTAATTTTCGTATTAAATATCATTCTAGGGAGTACTGCCATCTTATTCTTAACATCACTCATTACTTTTGAATCATGCATGTTTGAAAAGAAGTGCTTAATCATGAAGTCTGCATTTGGGGAATTTAGGATTCAGATTCTCTTCCATTCAAACTGTTTCCATGACCCTGGGAATTTATTTCAGAAAGGGATACACAGAAAGACTTCAAAGCTTAACTACAACTTTACACATCTAGAACTAAAATGTAAAACCTCAGTTAGTAACCAATATTGAAGGTAACTGATTTTTTGTAATAACATCTCCCTGGAGTAAGTGTTGAGAGTCTAGAGGCAAGATTCCTCAGAATTAAGTTTAGCCATCTAAAAATTAATTCTATTTGCAGTCAACAGAGGCCCAAAGGTGAAAGGAATTGAAGTTGTGAAGGTGCCTGTTTTGATATCTAATTTAGGGTGGAATTTGTATTAGTTTTGGAGATGCATTATCTCTTTATTTTTTTTTTTTTTTTTTTACACTGGAAATAGAACTTATTAACATTAACAATAGGATAAATCCCATTTCTATAGCTCAGATCCATGTGATGGTTGCCAAAATATACCCTAATATGTCAACATATGTGCACATACACACACATGCAGACATATGTGTAAAACCCTGAAATGCATCAAGGTATATTGAAAACAAAATTCATCTGGGGGTAATAAAAATACACCCTTCTCCCCAAGAACTCAGTTTTCTCTAAATATCCTACAGCTTACTTAACAATAAAAAGATAAATCTTTTCTCTCCTTGAATGTTTTTCAACGTTTTTCCTCCCTGCTTGAACAGTGCATTTATCACTACCTTTCACTGTGATAGGACGATAAGAGTGACCAATAAAGCCATTCAGCTCACATAAAAAAAACATTTTTTATGTTTCTTGCTAGATTTAGCCAACAGTCTACTTGTTATATATATTTGCATATTATGAGATTGTAGAAACCCTATGTTTGCATAGTGAAGTTATAGCAAGGTAATCAGTCTTTCCTCACTCATTTGAAAATTCAAGTACTCAACAATTTAACAAGAGCTTAGCACAAGACAGCTTTATTGCTGTATTGTAGGAAGTCAGGAAAAGAGCTCTCTGTGCATGTCTTTCTCCTTTTTCATGCAGCCACACTGCTTTTGCTATCCCCTGGAAGTTTTGCTGTGAGTGTCCACAGGACTTCCTGAATATCGGCACTCTCAAATATTAGATGTTCACTGCCAAGATCCTTCTACACTGTTAAAAATATTCTACGTGACTTCTCTTTGTCCTATGTAGCTTTAGGAAAAAAAATGTAAGAGACACAGCAGAAGGTAGAAGACAGCAGAGTGCTGTGCATTAGATCTATCCTAAACAGATATAGGCCCAGTATTTCTTTTTCAAATTCACAGACATTACCTAAAGAGAGGTCTGATTATGGACTGTTGTATGCCAGCATATACCGAAAATAAACTCACAAACAAGCATAAGCACAGTTTTGACAGACATTACAGACTTCATCAAAACTCTCTTCAGCTTTCAGGCAAATGGACTGCCTTTGTTTTAATTAATTTATTTTTCATTTATTTTTTAAGGTGGCCATAAATTTGGTTTGTTTTTGTTTTTGTTTTTTTTTTTTTTTTATTTCTAAGGAATATCACAAGCATGAGTTGCAATACCTTGCACCCTTCAGTCAAATATTATAGTATATATCATACACTAGTAAGTATACAGCAACACTGTGAGAAAGCTAAAAGTAGTCTCTAGCTGATGGTCATGGGTACTGGAACTACAGAAACAATTTTTCATGTGTAGCCAGACAGTATTCGATAGTGCTATGGTTTTCAGAAGTGCCTGATACTCACGCCATGGCTCAGCTCTAAGAGGTTCAATATGTGCAGTAGAAGGGATTCTGCTTCTTCAAATACAGATCAGTAGTGAAATTCCAGAGCTGAGGGGTACGACAATTATATAATAAAGAATACAAACGTTAATATATCACTATTGCAAGTGACATAACACTGTAGCACAACAATAAAATCATCCAGTCACTAGAGGAATCAGTCCGCAAAGCTGTACCAGATAACAGTGCTTGGAGTCAAGTGGTTATTACCACACACAGTCTCTCTTGAATTCAGAATTTAGCCAGCAACACTCATTACCTTTCACTCTGGATTGTATACCCCACTTCAAATGTAAAACTGGTAAATACAAGATAAAAAAAAAAAACAACAACAAAAAACCACCAAAGGCCAAAACAACACACTTAAGCTAAATTCAGCATAGATTTTGATTTCTTATTTTCCTAGGTCATGAGTAAATTGTATCTCTGACAGACAAAACTGTCCTCTCAATGATTTAGAAAGACAATGAGAAACATGTATATTCTATGATTCTATGATATTCCACAACAAAAGAGGAAAAAAAATCTCTACTTAAGTGAACTGCAAATACTTCTCTCTTTTCAAGCAACTTGTGCATCTACAAGCAAGCAATATTCTTTCATGAATGTGTTAAAGAAAAGGAAAACAAATGTTCTGTTCTTGCTGACATTTGATCAGATTAAATTAGTTTTGTAACCACTTAGTTACATTTTGCACACATGCTCAGAAAAACTCTTAAAGTCCATGGAAACTGCTTTGCCCCCTTTTATTCTCTAGATTGTTACTATCTATTACTTATTAATTAGATTATTACTGACATAATGTTAGGATAAATGGCTATGACAGTTAAACAATGTGTTTTTTCAAGTTCTTTATCAGGAAATATTTTCTAAAATGTGAAGATTTCCTGTGAAACAGCAGAAATTATGGCAATTGTTGGAGACCCAAGATATCACAGTGAGTTAGTATCTTCTCTTGGTGCTGAATATGAACTTGACAAGTGAAATCTATTACGGCCAGGTAAAAACATTCCCAGCTAAAGGCTTTGCTGCTTCTGACTTTATTCTTTGAAGGCATTTCTGCTAGTGTTTCCTTTACATTTCTTTGAGTTTTGTGCTCTCAGAAATTACAAGATCAAATCTACAGACTTGGAGATTATATTCTATTTACAAATTAATAATTCTAAATAAATGCATAAATGCATTTTTTCCATTTAAAATCAGATTACTTTTAAATAAATGTAATTTATTATGGCAGGGAATCACGGAACTTTGCTTCTATTTGTTTGTTATTAAAACATAAAAATCCCAAGAGTTATTTAATATGAAAGGCAATCTCATTTCACAGTACTACAGAAATAAGATTATGAGTACATAACGATTGCTTCATGCAAAAACTATTAGAGTAGCAACAAAGAAATTGCTTAGTGCTCTTGATCAACTACATTCTGTTAATGTTTCAAGTGGTGCCCTTGTACCACTTTTAGAGCCATTGTACTTTACAAAATTATCATAAAATCCACACATCAGAAGCCAGATTTTATTTTGAAAGTAGAACAAAATACACTCAATCATCATGAGAAGGGGAAAATGGATGAGCCAGGGAATTACAGACCAGTCAGTCTCACCTCTGTGCCTGGCAAAATCTTGGAGCAAATTATCCTGGAAGGCATGCTAAGGCACATGAAAACCAACAAGGTGCTTGGGGACAGCCAGCATGGCTTCACTAAGGGGAAATCCTGCCTGACCAATCTGGTGACCTTCTATGAAGGGGCTACGGAACTGATGGACAGGGGCAGAGCAGTTGATGTCATCTACCTGGACTTGTGTAAAGCCTTTGACACTGTCTCCCATGACATCCTTCTCTCTAAGTTGGAGAGACATCAATTTGACAGGTGGACCACTCGGTGGATAAAGAACTGGCTGGATGGCCGCACGCAAAGAGTAGTGCTCAGTGGCTCAGTGTCCAGCTGGAGACCAGTAACGAGTGGTGTCCCCCAGGGATCAGTGTTGGGATCGGTCTTGTTCAACATCTTTGTGGGTGACATGGACAGTGGGATTGAGGGTGCCCTCAGCAAGTTTGCCGATGACACCAAGCTGTGTGGTTTGGTTGATACATTGGAGGGAAGGAATGCCATCCAGAGGGACCTTGACACGCTTGTGAGGTGGGCTGATGCCAGACTAATGAAGTTTAACCATGCCAAGTGCAAGGTCCTCCACCTGGGTCGGAGCAATGCCAGGCACAGCTACAGGTTGGGCGGGGAGGAGATTCAGAGCAGCCCTGTGGAGAAGGACTTGGGGGTGTGGGTTGATGAAAAAATGAACATGAGGCGGCAGTGTGCGCTTGCAGCCCAGAAGGCCAACCATATCCTGGGCTGCATCAAAAGGAGTGTGACCAGCAGGTAGAGGGAGGTGCTCCTGCCCCTTTACTCTGCACCCGTGTGACCTCACTTGGAGTATTGTGTGCAGTTCTGGTGTCCTCAACATAAAAAGGACATGGAACTGTTAGAACAAGTGCAGAGGAGGGCCACGAGGACGATCAGGGGACTGGAGCACCTCTCGTATGAAGATAGGCTGAGAAAATTGGGGCTGTTCAGCCTGGAGAAGAGAAGGCTGCGTGGAGACCTCATAGCAGCCTTCCAATACCTGAAGGGGGCCTATAGGGATGCTGGGCAGGGACTCTTCATTAGGGACTGTGGTGAGAGGACAAGAGGTAATGGGTTTAAACTTAAACAGGCGAGGTTTAGATTGGATCTGAGCAAGAAATTCTTTACTGTGAGGGTGGTGGGGCCCTGGAATGGGTTGCCCAGGGAAGTTGTGGATGCTTCATCGCTGGCGTCGTCCAAGGTGGGGTTGGACATAGCCTTGGATGGCATGGTTTAGTGGGAGGTGTCCCTGCCCATGGCACGGGGGTTGGAACTCGATGATCTTGAGGTCCTTTCCAACCCTTACTATTCTATGATTCTATGATTCTATGATCATAGATCTATATGCTTGATTCAGGAAGTACTGACATGGCTGTTCAGTTATTTTTTTTTTCTTAAAAAAGATGAAAGAATGTACTTGTTAACTCTGATATGAAATCAATAATGTTATTAAAATAAACATCAGAAGAGGAACTGCCAGCAAATAGATAAAATAAGGAAAACATTGTAAGTATCTTCTCACCAGTTAATAACTCAGAGCATAAATACATAGGAAAGATAGCATTAGGTTTGTCAGATCATACTTCTTTATTCTGGATGTGGGTGCATGTCAATAATATAAAAATAGAATTATATGGAGGTATATTATGAGCTGTCCACAAACTGCATTATGTTATTGAGATTATACTTGCATAATTTAGATCAATCTTGTGTAATCTGCCATTGAGCATGCCAGGACAAGACCAGTGTTGCAACAGAAGACAGTATTTCAGAACGTTGTATGAGATACATAAATTTTTACACTAAATTGCTTGAAATTGTGGTAATTCAGATTCATGCAGGACATTACTTAATTGAATTCATGTGCCATCTTAAGCCATGCAAAATCAATAGCTTTTCAGCTGAGTTCAAAGGCATTATGATTTCGCCTTGGAACTTCATAGCATATGAAGTGTCATAGCCCCAAGCAAAGTAATATTACTAAGAAATATTAATAGTGTGATTATATAAATATAAAATGCTATGTCATGCTAGCATATTTAAAACATAGTGAATAAAGTACTGCTATGGCTTCACCTGCATTGCAAGCTATCTAACAAGAAAGGAGAACACTACCTGGATCAAGGAAGTCACCAGAAAACTGAGCATCTCAGTACAGCCTTCAGGTTGCTACTCACTTGTACTCTTTCACATGGCTACCAACAATAATGTAACAATGTCATGGGTTCAGCAGTAGCAGTCATTTTTCTCCTTCTTAGTAGCTGGTGCAGCTCTGTGTTTTTGACTTTCAGCCAAGGAACAGCATTGATAGCACTGATGTTTTTAGTTGTTGCGATAATATTATTCTGACGAAGGACTTTCTGAGTCTCATGCTCTGCCAGGGAGGAGGGGAAGCTGGGAGGAAGTAGAGACAGGACACCTGACCCAAACTGACCAAAGAGGTATTCCATACCACAGCACATCATGCCCAGGATGCAAAAAGCTGGGGGCAGGAACCCGGAAGAGTTAGTTCACAGCTTGGTCATCGGGTGGTAAGCAGTTGTATTCTCTTCCCCTGTAATCCCCTTGTCATTATTCTTATTGGTGGTAGCAGTAGTAGTTTGTGTTATACCTTAGTTACTGGACTGTTCTTATCTCAACCCGTGGGAGTTACATTCTTTTGATTCTCCTTCCCATCCCCCCCCCCCCCCCCCCCCCCGGGAGCAGGGGGAAGAAAGAGGGGGGAGTGCGTGAGCAAACTGGGTGAGTTATAATTGGGCTTAAACTATAACAAACAAGAAGACCGAGATAAAAGAGATTTCAGGGCCCTTTGAAGAATGCCAAAGGATTCAGGAGCACAGGTAATCTATTCATCAATCCTCCTGTAATGGAGGAAGACTTTGGAAGAAACAGGCAGGCCTAGAGCATCAATAACTGACTTCAAGACTCGCTCCTCCTTCAGAAGTTAGGGTTTTATAACCTTGCAAGAGTCTTTAAGATGCACGGTATGCTGGGACAGGACAGGATCTACCTGTCCCAAAGAGGGGAAATGCTTCTTTGCTTGTAAACTGGCAAGACTGAGAAAGGTTTAAGCTAGGATCAACATCAGCTTGGAATACCATGCTGCTGTGATGAGCAGGCCTTGAAAATTCTTGAAGTTTGTAGGAGACGATACTCAATGAGCCAGCTAGGGAAGATAACCTCCTAGACATGCTATTTTGTGAATAGAGAAGGACTTATGGGAGATGTGATAGTAGGTGGCTGTGTTGGCTCAACAATGGGTTCCCTAAGAGAAAGTCCTGTCCAACTAATTTTATGTCCTTCTGCGATAAGGTCACCCACCTTACCACAAGACGAAGAGGAGTCAATGGGTATAGTTCTGTATTTCAGTAAAGCTTTCGATACTGTCCCTCACAGCATCCTTCCTGACAAGTTGTTCAACTGTGGGATGAGCAGGTACACACTGCAGTGAGTGAAGAACTAGGTGGATGGCAAGTTTCAAATGGTTGTACTGAATAGGGTTACATTTGGCTGAAGACCTGTCACTAGTAGTGTTTCTCAGGGCTTAATCTTAGGGTGAGTCCTGTTCAAGATTTTTAGCAATGATCTGGACACAGGAGATGAAAGCAACATTAGCAAGTTTGCTGATAATACCAAACTGAGAGGTGCAATTTCAACATCTCTTGAGGGACAAGATACCTTTCAGAGGAAACTGGATAAATTGGAGCATTGATCATAAATGACATGAAATTCAACAATAAACACCAGTTCTGCACCTAGAACAGAGTAATGTCAGGCACAAATATAGACTGGGAGATGAGTGGCTGGAGAGCAGCTGTGCAGAGGGGGATCTAGGGGTGTTGATAGACAGCAGGCTCAGTGAGAGTCAGCAATGTGAGCTGGCAGCCAAGAAGGCAAACTCTACCCTGGGGTGCATCAAATGTGGTACAACCAGCCTGCCAATAGACATGATTATCCTTTTTTATTTAGTCTTGATGAAGCCTCACCCTGTGTACTGTGTGCAGCTCTGGAGCCCACAGTTTCAGAAGGAGGTAAAGGTCTTTGGGCGCATCCAGAGGACGGCAACAAAGCTGGGGAAAGCCTGGAAGCAATGCCCTATGAGGGCAAAGGACTTTGGGTTTGTCTAGTCTGGAGAGGACACTGAGGGGAGGATGACAAGGGAAGACAGGTGTACTGATTTCCTCTTCCTGGTGTCCAGTGATAGAACACATGGGAATTGCACAAAGCTGTAATGGGGGGGGGGGGAGGGGGAAGCAGGGGTGTTCAGACTTGATATTAGGAAGTATTTCTTCATCAAGGAGGTGGTCAAACACTGAAACAGGCTTCCTAAAGAGGCGATCAATGTTCCAAACCTGCCAGTGTTTAAGAGGCATTTGGACGATGCCTTTAATAACATGCTTTAGGTTTTGACCAGCTTTGAAGTGGTCAGACAGTGCGACTAAATGATTGTTATAGGTCCCTTCCAACTATTCCATCTCATTCCATTCCACTCCATTCCATTCCATGCCATTCCCTTCCATTTAATTCCATTCCATTCCATACTGTTCCATTCTATTCTTTAATTGTATGACATCCTGAAATTGCATGACATCTCATGTCTTCTTCTATGAGGTGGTGATCTATACTAGCAAAGTACCCAAAGGACAGGTTCTCAGGAAGTGAGGTTAGCTAGCACAACACAGCCAATGCCTATGCCAGTAAATTATTTTTGTTTTCAAAACAGTGTGGCAGTATAAAAACCACTTTTTGAAAACAATTTTTGGGATGGTCTAAGTCCCAAATATGCCTGTGAATTCCCTGTTTAGCACACTTCTTGTCCCTGGTATGGATATTGTTATAAAAATAGATGCTTGTGAATAAGTTGCTAATGACATGAGAAAAATGTTGTCAAATGTAGCACCTGAAAGTAGCTAAACATCTGGATAGTTAGGCTTTTATAATTAAACACCTTTCTTATTTACCTTCTCTTTCTTTTTAACTGCATAAGCCATGTTACTTAAAGCAATCTAATTCTATACATTCACATACCTTTAATGAAATTTCATACAGTCTTTAATGTCTTAATTTCTTGCTTCTGCTTTTAAATTGAGAAATGTTCTGTCATAATCTTATTTTGGCCAATGCAATTTAATTTTGTTGTGTATATAAGAGATCTGCATTATTAATTAAAATAATCATTAAATAATTTTGATTATATGTTGAGGGAAAGAAATGTTTCATTCACTTGGGTTGAAAGAAATCAGGATAGAAGTGGTTTATTGATTTATTAACTACATGTAATTAGCCAACAGTCAATGAACTACAAATTCATGACCAATATCCTAAAAAAAATATACAACTTATTAAAGAATTTCTCCCCCACTATCACACAGCAACCCCTGCTCTCAGGGCAGATGTAGGTGCCATAGTTTTTTGTGCGTCCTTGATGATCCTTGCACTTCATTAATGCACTAGCCAATGGGAGAACCGATGATACCACACATGTACACCTGAGGTGTGCATCACCATGTGTAACCCCACTAGCTGGAGTGCAGCTTCTCACAGCAGATTGCAGGGGGGCTGCTTTGCCCAACATGGCCAAGGGTTGAAGTGCCACAGGGTGACTTCTGGCAGCGTCAAATCAGGTTTGTCTGCTACTCTGCCACCCTCTTCTCACTCCAGTGGCTGTCCCCACAATGCATATTGTCATGTTTCCTTCATACTTCCTTTCAAGATCACTCCCTCCTTTCTCAAAAGTCTCCTGGTAAACTCCTTTTGCTGCTTAATGCAGCCCGTGGTCATTTAAAGAAAACTTTACTATGGCAAATTTCCTTGCAGTGTTATCAGTTTTGAGACAAAAAAAAAAGCCCTCAGGCAGCTTTGGGTGTTTCCCCTCAAATAGTTGAGCATTTCTGGAGTGAAAAGCAACACCTTGTCACAGTTATTTCTTGGCAGCAAAGATGTCATTCGATATTCTAAAAATACATAGAGGTTTAAAACCACAGAGGAGTTATAGATCTTCTTTGCTTTTCAAACTACAAAGGATATGACTCTGAGCGGTCTTGCCCTTTGTAGTAACAAGTACTTCTAGCTCTAGAGATAAGATATATTTCATCTAACTTCATAAGTCTACACTATAGATATGTGAATCTGAGGTAGGTTTCCTACACTCCCTTATCATCAAAAAGGTCATTTTTATGGTGTGATTCTTCTGACCTATTTTAGATGTCTGCTTTAGAATAAGATGATTCCTCCTTTAGCAGCATCCGTTTCAGTTTATTTAGTACAAATGTATCCTCTGCAATTCATTGGCTGATACAGATGTCTGTAATCAAGCAGTTTGTTTATGTTTTCTGTCCTCTCCTGGATATCTCTGGTGAGTCCCAGCTCCCAGCTAAACTAACCTTCACAACGAAGATGTAAACACTGAATACGGTCTATTTAAACAACTACTGAATTTATTTAGACAGCTACCATAGTTTAGTAGTAAGGGAAACAAGCAGTTCTGAAGACTGCAGGAAACAAGGGGGAGTGAAATCAGGACAGTATAGTACATAGAAGTTTTTAGAAAGAGTGACTGATGAGGTAAGAAGAGGAGAGAAGAAATAATCATAAAAGAAAGATCCAGCTTGATGTTACCAAAGATCAAGTGTTGATAATAAAGACACTATTTGTGTAAGGGTTCCTTTTTCTGGCTCTTCAAAGGCCTGAATAGTGAGTAAACTGAAAGTATTCCTCCAGTTGGCTAGCCATGTCATAGAATCATAGAATCATAGAATAGTAAGGGTTGGAAAGGACCTCAAGATCATCAAGTTCCACCCCCCCCGCCATGGGCAGGGACACCTCCCACTAAACCATGCCATCCAAGGCTTGGTTGTCACCGAGTTACAACTGATATCAGATGGTGTGAAATCATGTGATTCAGTTGCCTAAAGATAGACATTTATAGGCGACTTCACCTTTCCTAATCACCAAAAAATAAGTGTTTAGTGCCATTTGAGATATCCAATGTCATTAACGACATCTAGATAAGGTTACATATCATAAAAGTAGCATATAGAACATGTGGGAGACTCATATGCTTCAGAATTAAAGTTTGAAAATGGGTGGGAAATGCTGGGATCTCTATATAACTAGTATCTATTTTGCCAGCTATACTGTCTCTCAAGTACTTATTTCTCCTCATTGATTGCTAGGGGTGTCTGGTTGATTAGCATTACTTTTGATCAAACAAATCCTACCAACATAATTTTGCCTGTAGTGTTATGTTTCTTGCAGTTTAAAAGGACAAGACTTTGAAGTTTCAGATCTTTTCTAAATACCCAGCCTGAGTGGGAATACAAACAACAATGCCTCTTGGAGCACTGCATGCTGCACAGTAAGCAGAAGTAGTGAGAGATTTATAAACATGTTTGTTTATAAACACATGTTGTTTCAGGTTTGATTAAAAAAATCTCTGTCACTCTGTAAATACAGTAAAAGAATGCTTATATTTACAGAAATTTTTCTCCTTGGTCTGGCTATTCTTAATTTTTATTCAAAGATTCAAAACTGTATGGTAGTATGACAAAATTTCCATCTGACTAAGATACCTTATATTTAACATCCCTTGTGTCCTGGGAAAACAAAGGCATGATCCAAGCTATGAATAACACTGACTACATTTGTGTTTCTGAAAGTGAACCCTTTTCTCCATGCCAAGTGGTGCATAGGTGTTAATCTCCTCACTGCTTAAAGTGTAGCTCCTTTGAAGTACAGAATGACCATATCCCTATGACACAGAACTTAAAGCGAGTTCTCTGCTATTCTAAAAATACACCCTTATTTTATATGAGGCTATGGCTTTTGTTTCTGCATATGCTGTTAGAGTATGTGTATTTGACAGAGCCAGGACAGTCCTCGATGACTATGCAGGGTGAAAGGAACCGGTCCTTATACAGCCCTGCCTATACAGTTTACTTAAAATAAACCTTTCCCAGAAATGCAGCTATATTTTATTGCATGAGAAAACTAGTCAGTTCACTATAAGGGGCAGCCTTGACCTGGTATTTATGAAATGTGTTTCATCAGAAAAGCAGGATTCAAAAATTAACTTGAAAGCTAAATATGTACTCAGCATCTCCACACACACACGTCTTGCTCATCCTAGCCCACTCCCAATTAAAAAAAAAATAAAATCTTAAAATTGTATCTCCTATCACAGAAGGAAACCAGGACCAATGGGCACTTGGTACGATCACAGACAGTCTTCTTCAGGGAAGCCTATATTTAAACAGAGTGGAGAGAAGCCAGACCTAGGCTTTGTGTCCATGTACTTTCTTATTATTACTATTAAGCAGAATCAGCTCTGATAAAACATAATTCTGGAAAACAACCAAGAACATCCTGTGAACTCTGTGGGAGCTTACCGGCCTTTATTCAAGGCCAGGTTATAACACACAGCTGTGCAGCCCTTTATCAGACATGAACAGAGTGATGTGAGAAAGTGCTGTGAGAAGTCTCATCATTGGAATCCCCTCTTTTGGAAGTTTTTTTAACATTAGGTTCTCACTGTTGGTCCTTACTGGAGCTATATTGCAATCACGCTGGTGCTTGGCTTTATATCGCACTGACTTAGATCCTCATAGGATCTTTACATATACCTTGGACCTACTACAGATTGGCCTGACAACCTGTTGCCAGCTGTTGGCTGACCCTGGTTACCAACGCCAGACCTGCTCTGCTCTTCTTGTTCAGGTTCAGTGTCCCTTTCACTGAGGGCACTGACCTGCTTGTCATCCTTGGCTCCTGGCTCCCTTCTGGAGCTGCCCTCTGTGGCTGCTCCCTGACAGTTTGGCACAAAATGATTTGCAAGTTGGAAGGTTGCAGAGTGAAGACACAGATCACAAACTATTTATTAAAGCATCTTCAATTAATTAAGTTGTTAGTAAGTTTAAAAAGCTGCTGCTATTCATAGCTGCAACTTTTAACGCAGTATATCCAACTACTCCTTCTCACAGTTCACACACACACTCACTTATAGCCATGTGCCCAGAGCACCAGTTGAGAGGCCACCTCCAGCAGTTTACTCAGATGCTATGGGTCAAACTGATGTGCCACTGTTTTCTTGGTAAGTGATTGGTTGGAAAGTCCCTCTATGGGTCATATGTTTTATCAAGTATGTGTTTAAGAAACTGTACTTTAAGAATCTGTCTGCCTGCGCATAGCAGCCACTGTGTCTTTAATATGGTCAGTCATACAAAACATTTTATTGAGACAAATATATGCTGGTGACCTTCAACACATTCAGGTGCTAATCTGCATTCTGACTTTGTCAGTTGTTGCATTTTCAAAAGGACTACCAGTTTCTGCAGCTAATCCTCCATATTCTGGGAGACTTCCACACATTACCCCTCACTGCATACTGTTTCTCTCTTCAGTGATATTTTTTGGTAACTGTTCCCCTGTAAACACCTTCAAATACAGAAAACAAACATATATTCATCTAATGTACCTAGCTAACAAAAGGTTCCTCTGGTATGTGGATAAGTGATTGCAATTAAACACTAAAATGCTGTAATATTTCCTGGAGTGATGTAGGCCTAACCAAAAGGCTACAGAAATCTTTATGCCTCATAACTGGCGGTGTTCAAGGCTAGTTTGGAGAGAGCCTTGAATGGCATGGTTTAGTGGGAGGTGTCCCTGCCCATGGCAGGGAGGATGGAACTAGATGATATTAAGGTCCTTTCCAACCCTAACTATTCTATGATTCTATGATTCTATCTGCAGATATCACGGAAAAATGTAGGAAATGGAAACAAATGCTACACAGCTTTATCTTGGATATGTCTGACAATCTAATATACGGCATTTTTCTTTCATGCGCTGGAATTAGAATGTTATTCTTAAAAAGATGGAAAGGTCAGAGAGAAACCTTCTGCTTGAATGCTATTCTGACAAATACAACCTCTTCAGGGCAAGAGCTTAACTTTTGGAAAATACTTGCATTCTTTCATTGGTAAAATCGTCATTCTTTGTACAGTGTATTTGTGGTCCATCCCTTTTATGTAACTGTTGGCCAACCATATTTTTGCTAAGGTCTTACTCCCATTTCCTACCCAATCAGGAGAAATAATAGATTAGGCAAAGCTTTCAATGTAGGAACTTGAATATTATTTTTATTCACAACTTTGTTGTCATGCTTAGCTGAGATACTTGAATTCATTAACACTGAAATGGATATATGATACTGTAAAGAATAAATGAACATGTCTCTTGTTGTGAGATGTTAAACTATCATATCAAATGTTTCAAAAGTGTCTGCATTCTTTAAGACATACTCTTCCTTGCAACACTTACAGAAGTAGAATTTATTGAAAAGGGAGTATCTGCAGGCTCGAAATCATAAAGAAATCAACATCTTCCAAAAATTATTAAACAGACTCGGCAAATGTTCCCACACCCTCTGAAAATAAATGTGGTTTTTGTTTTGTTGTGTTTTGTATTGCTGTTGTTGTTACTCTTGGCTTTTATTTTTTTTTTCAGTGCTCACATTTTTACCTTTCTCTTTTCTTGTGTGTATCATGAGAAAGAGGACTGTGAATAAGAGTGGTAGCCTACACACTTGAGAAACATTTCCGTCATGTATACTACCCAATAGCAAATTCACTGTTTAACCACAAATATAGCATGCAGAAAATAGAGTTAATGTTAATAATTTTGTTCCAAAAATATCAGTTTCTTAGTTCTTTTCCTTTATTATTTCCATAGGTCAGAATCAGCCCCCTTCTATTACTTTGCAACACCCACAAATGATATTTTTATTATGACAAGTTTCCTGATAGACATAGTTAAGCATTTTCCATACTGTTTTTCATCCTGGATAATTTGATCACTGTAGGGCATGCTGTGCATAATTTTACAATTTTTGGACAAGAAAATTTACATGACAGAAAGCAATTTTGCCTTAAAAACTATTAAGAAAAAGTTAGACTCAGTAAGAAAATATTCGCAGAATGTATATTAATGAGTAGTGAGGCAAATTGAAAAATGAATCAGTTACACACTTCGGTGTACATTCCTTCCTCAGATACTTTTGGTTATACTGAAGTAGGAGTGAATCAGTGCCCACTACTTTTTCAGTTTTGTGTGTTAGATAGAACATAGCAGGGGGTGAAATTAATTCATTTTTCTCTCTTCAACAGAACTAAAAGCAATTTTAGTCTTCCCATATGGTCACTTGAGGTGCTTGTCATGTTCAAGCTAATGATATCAGGCACCCTCAGATTGTTTAAGTATTCATGAAGTAATTAAATTCTCATTAACATATAAATAAAAGAAAACTGAAAACAAGTTTAGGAGGCACCCAACATCTGTTCTAATGCTTTTAAGTATTAAAATGTGCCACATACAGAAGGAAAAGTGCATTCTGTTCAGGGAAGTATTTTGCATAGATTATTTATAGAAACTGTAATTAAACTGATTTGGCATATTAAGTAACGTTAACAGCAAAGCATTATTTAGGTAGTTCATGTGTTTCTGCCACCTAAATAAGGAATTGAAGATAGAGAAGAGAGAAGTAAAATTAATTTTTGTTTATTCTGAGAGCAGATAAACTTACAAGAACAATTGAAAAATTGCTCTTTTAGAATTAGAGAAATGCAAAATCTCACACTGCAGGCATGCTTCCAGCTGCTCATTTGAAATACATTGGTTTTTTTTGATAATAAAATGTTATCGACATTTTAAAAAAACCCTAACAGCTCTGCACAATGACTCATGAGTTAACCATTACATCTTTAAATTGAGTTTAATGCACGGTTCTAACACATGACTTGAGACTTCAGACACAACCTTACACTCAGAATGAATTTCTCCTTCTAATATTAAACAGTGTACTCCTTTACATATGTTGGGGTTTTCATCTAAAACATATTAGAACAAATGTATTTTATATGTGAGCAGCAAGTGTACCCACTGTTCCATACTGTGCCACTGCATTTTTCCGTATGCTAGAAAGAGACAAATGAACTTTAATAATCTTGAACCATAGTTTGAGATCGATAGGCTGGAAAATGGCAAAGGAGATAGATAGAAGAGTCTTTGATAGAAGAATCTTCAGAATAAGTTAAAATAACAATTTCATCAAACGAGGCAGCTGTGGAAGACTGCATTTCTGAGAAATAAGTCTTTAAAACACATCTTCCAAGTGTAATATACAGAATCTCTTGTATTCTTTTCTTTTTGTAACCACCTCTGTCTAGTCTGTTTTTTTTCTGTAACCCATATTAAAATGTATTCTATATTAGTATTAATTCAGTGCGTTCACATTAGCATAGTGAAAAGTACATAAGATATATGCTTGTATTCCCTTCACCCTTAATAGAGTGGACCGTATAACCTAAAAAATTAAACATTGTTTACTGTTTATTTTCTACCATTCATTAAAAAAACATTTATTCAAATTCTGCATGGCTATCATAGTTTCTTCTTGCTATAATGCCTACTGAGAGAAATGTATGCCAATTAGGCAATGTGTTTGGTGCATGCTGAAAAGGATGTATTGCAAAAAAGGACACATAGACCTACCTGAAAGAAAAAGATAAACCTATTTTTTCTGTTGGAACTGTGACAGACAAAAAACAAATAATTTAAAAATAGCTGCAACCAGTTATCATTATACACATACGCAGCTATTACTCTTTCATGAAGATTGCTGTTCACCACTGGTAACAGCATTTACAAGCAACATGTGAAAGCATTGTTCTCTTTAGTTGTTTCAAATCCTGTTGGTCAACCCATATCAGTACCAGTCAACAGTTGTGATTAGCAGAGAATAATATTTTCATAGGAATTATAGTCGTGAAAGGAAACATGCATGAATAAAGCATAGGAAAGAATTATTTCCATTTGTCCAAAAACCACACTGCACCGGCACTAGCTGAAGCCTGAATAACTGCAATCTTACAGCGCTAAACACTAATGCAAAAATAATTTGGTGACTTGTGAAACAGGACAAAGACTCAGTTCCTACTTAACTACAGGACAAAGAAATTAAATATTACAAGGCTTGCTTCAGAGAATGCCTGCCCCAGAGCAAGTATCTGTGCTTATCTAGTTTTCCCTACTGATTTTAGATTATCTCACAAAACACATGAGAGAAATACTATGTAAAAGAACTCTAATCTCTTTAGGAACCTGAAAATGGGGAGCAAACAGATGAAGTCTAGGTCTCTATCAATATAAACCACGAATACTGGCATAATCTTTTTTATGTGAGGGTGGTTAGTGAGCTTGTTGTTGCATGTAGTGCTGGTTCTAATTTACAGCTTGTATTTTGTTCATATAATTCAAAATACCACTTTAGTTTAGTAATCTTCATGAACAGGCTTTCATTCAAAACTTAAGAATGGTGGTTCCAGGGTTGAGTTCTGATGGAGGAAAGATGGTAGATTCAATACTTACTGACCACATTGTTTATATTTCATAAAAATGCTACCAGCACAATATAAAAAAGTGTTTTAGCCAGATTGCTGTCTAGAAACAAACCAGAGTCTAGAGAATTTACAACTCTCTCTGGCAAAAAAAAAAAAATATGTTCTAAGTTGAGTTTGCTATTAATGACACTGTTTCTTTAGTGCATCTTCCACTGCCAGAGTTACATTGAACTTTACACGGGCTAAAAGGGAAGTTATCATTACACCAAACTGATTATTCAATTGTACATGTACTTTGTTAAATAAAACCCCCCAGAATTTAAAGACTCACTTGGCCATTTACACTGTATTTGGAAGCTCACACTCTGGCTGTGTTTTGGACAACTCTAAATTCTCTAAGATAAATAATTTCCAGAGTGAAGTAGCTTCATGCATGTGAATGAAATTGCTCCACAGCATGTCTTCAAGATCATGATTTTATATTTTTTGCTGCTGAAATTATACTAATGTTTCATTCTGAAACAGAATGAAGTGTGGCAGGGTATACAAATCTCTCAACATTTCTCCACAAAAGGCATCCTTGGACAAATTTTAAGGACATTACATTCATATAAACAATAATATTAATTTTTCCAAGCAGAAAACATGCATATATTAAATGTTTCATTTAATAATTGCTGTCAGTTTAAATTATTAGTCTAGCTTTAGATTCAAAGCATATTAAATTTTCATTGAACTCTCATGAACTAAAAAGTTAATTCATTAATAAACTAAAAGTTTATTCATTGTGCAACTGAACATTTGAACTACCAACTCTATACAGTTTCGTAAATATTTACAGGTTTTTATGTGAAAATAATTGAAAGGGTAGGAAAATTAGGTTATGGCTTTTGAACCTGAAATGCATGGTACCAATTATTGCTGAAACGACCACTGGTTTAGTTATTCAGGAGCAGTGTACTAATTCACTTTCCTACTGTCTAAAGGAGCTACAGAATAAATTAAAATGAGGAGAAAAAAAATGTACAGAAGACCGTGACATTTGCATTATGATCAAGCACAGGATCGATCCAGATACTAGTAATGACAATCATTTAGTTCTGATATATTTCACAAAATTCCTAGGCCTTGTGGAACACAGAATAAGACAATATATTAAAAAATACTTTTCCTTCATTCAACGACAATAATATTTTCCAAGGATAACACAGATTATGAAAGAGACATTGCCAAACCAAATAAAGCTATAAGTGAGGGGTCGCCTTTCCTTCTGGAGCTGCTTGAAGCTGAGGCTCTCCATCTTGCCCCCACTTGTGCTACATTGCACAAGGTATGTCAAAACTTTGTCTTGTACCCTTTCGACCCTGAACCTGCTCCTGGCCCCCTATCATGGCTTCCTGGTTTGCTAGATGATCACTGATCTGTACCAGACCCTGAACTGTGTATCTGATCCTGATCCTGATCTGTATTTGATGACTTACCTTCTTGACTCTTTATCAGCGAGGCCACTGCTCTCTCCATCTCTCTTCATCTTCAGCTCCAAGCTTGCCTTCCCTCATGGAGCAGCCTGGCCTTGCTGCTCCCTCAAGACCTGGTTCTTCTCATCATGTTGAACGCATAACAAGGGTCACTGTTATGCTCAGTTTATTTCCTGGTAGGGAGAAAGCATTTTTTTCACTACATCCAAGACTTTTTTAGTTCTCTTTTCTTTCTTATCACAAACACACAGGAGAGAGCCAAAACCAAGTTGTGACTACAGTGATGTCTATTTAGATGACAAAATTCTCAGCATCCCTCAAGTACCTTTATGTATTTTGTGTCCATATGTAGAAGTCCCTCTTTCAGGTAAACTTCAGATTTGGAATTGTTGCTCTGGGCTGTCAGATAATTCCAGTAGAAGCTGGAATCTCAGTTATCCAGGCCACATATGGGAGTGAAGTTACACATCACCTTTTCCTCCAAACTCGCTTTCAGTTTAAAATACAGGATTGGAATCCATGCTGGGAGCAAATAGATATAAACCTACAGAATGACAAAACAAAGTACATAAATTACTTAGAGTTTTGGAGTGAAAGTATTTAAAACAAACAAACAAATAAACAAAAAAACAAACACAAACAGAACAAACCTGTGAGCAAAATAATTCTTCCCCAAAAAAGTTAATTTTCACTTATAGAATGTTTAAATTAGTCAATCAAAACTAAATACATGTAATTCAGTTGTCCACATTAATGACACCAAAATGGCTAACATTCAAAATAAATGTGAGCTAATTGACACAAACAGTTCCTTTTCTACAGATAGTTAATTTTGAAAACTTCTTGTCAAATTTATTCTTCAAGATTGTGAAATTATTGAGTTTACTGACAAATGGATTTAACTGACTATTTTTAAAAAAGCTTTCTTGATAACAGCCACACAAATAGCTACAGAGTGCTCTGACAGTAACAGAAGAGGAAATATAAAACTTATAATTTTCTGATTCTGCTGGAGGATATTTTTAGTTGCACAAACAAGCAGCTTTACTGTCAGTCTCTTCTACAGAGTTAGAACAAAATGTTAGAATGCATTTATCGATCATACACTAGACACATTTCTAGTGGACCAAAGAAAGGACTAAAAGGAAGTTGAGGGATAATAATCCACATAATGGAAGAACAGGGTCATTTTCCCAACAAGGTACTATGATATAAGGTGTCAAAAAAAATGTGCCAAGATAAAATTCACTGCAGTCATAACTGGTATGCTTGTTTTAGCAACTGTGAATGACAAAGACAACAATCTCCCTTTACTCCTTCAGTAAATAGTAATAATAAAAAAAAAGAACTCAGTTTCGGGTCTCAGCTTATACATCTATACATACCCTTATCAGGATTCATTCTACTAATACTTCAAAAGCAGACAAACTTATAAGAGTTGCTAGGCTTCATTACTTCAATAAAACATATATATTTTGGATGCCTGATTTTCTTATTCTTCTTACTTCTTCTATTCCCTGGATGGATAAAAGTGGAGGCAAATGCTGTAATTATTAATTCTTAATAGCACTTCAGCAATTTAAAGTTGGTTCCTTCAGTATCAATTGATTTGGAGAAAACTTCAGGAACAAACTTGCCAACGAAGTTTTAAGTTGACAAGCAGGTATTCTTTATTGTGGCACCAGGAGACACGGGGGATAGCTCCTCCTAATATGTGTCACCATATCGCTACACAAGCCGTACTTACATAGCTACAGAGCATACATACATATTCATGAGGCTACATATGGATTACATCATTTTCCAGAAAGTTCCCCACATGCGTACAAAAATGTGGTGGGGTCTTTGGAGTCGTTTACTTCTTCCAAGAATCTTCATCACTTCTGGCAGCCTTTGAAGCACACACAGTAGATGCTTATACCACCTTAATCGGTTTGTTAGTACCACAGACATAACAATCATCCCGTCCTCCTGCTTATCAGTTAGTTTAACTGCAGCTCATCCTGGGCCCCTGCAATTTCCAGATACTCCTTATCCTTACGTCCTGTTCTTCTAGACTGTTTTTCTTACATTCATTTTGTACTAAGGTCATAAAAGCCTAAACTATGTCAACTTCAACAGTTTAGAATTTTCAGTATGTTCTCTGGCTGTACTCTATATTTTTTCTCTGTATATCATGCATCTCAGTAATTTTCCATTACTATTGTTACAAAGTCATCAAACTTAACATTACTTAAAATTGATTCTAAAGGTTTATATATTTCATTTTGTAATTTTGTACCCCCTTTGTTTCAATCACACCTATTGTATACTATCAATTAAAATAAAAATTACAATCCCTAGAAAACCAATCAATAACTTCTTCATTTTATTTTTGTTGCTTATCCTTGTGCATACATTTTTAAAAGGATGAAATTAATTCTATATTAAATATTAATTTGATATTAATTGATAGTGTTCATAATCATTAGGGTGAATGATGCTGCCTTTATGGCATATGAAACGCTCATCATAGAGACGTTTAAATTTCTCCCTTGCTTGCAAGTAGAAACTTCCATACACTTAGCAAAGTGCTGCTCACATGCATGTTAACATGGCACAGCACTGACAAGCAAAGGAAATCTATAATCTAGTATGTACAGAATTTTGCAGGCAGAAAGATAATGCGTGTTTAAATTCCCTTGGAGTACATAGTTTAGAATGCAAGAGTGCTGCAGCCAGGGTGCACATAATACATCTGGAAAATATTCCATAACACAGAAGGGTCATGTATGAAATTGAGAGTAATGGTAGTAAGTGAATACTTTGAAATGAAAAACCCAAGTAGGGTTTTTTATCTTAGGATCTATATAGCAGCACTGGAAGGGAAATTTGTCTCCTACTTTGATATTATTGCTTTCTTCTTCACTGGTAGATTATACCAGTATTCTTGCATCCTTTACTTTTGTTGTCCAGCATATATTTACTGAAACAAATGAAGCAGTATTTTTGTAGCATGTCTATTCCTCGACATTCTGGATACCAAAAAAAATTCAGCTACATATAATAATATTAATGATTCAACAAAAAATGTTTTAAATTAACGGAGCAGATACACTTATTTCATCAGCTAATGAAATTTTGGGTTTTAATGAGTTCATTTTAGCAAAAGAGATGTGACAGTCCCTATGTTTACATTGTTTTACACTCTATCTTTGAAAGGGATTTTGCACTCTCTCTCTTTCATTTTCCAAGAAAAAAATAAAATCTCCTACATTTGTAAAAGGTACTTAGCATTGTATACAATTAAACACCTCAGGCTGTAGAAATATATATTTTTCTCCTGTGAAATGACATTCATATTTCACTGAAATGTAAAACATGAAAAAACTTGAGACAGTAACTAGGCTGTAATCAAACTTAGTCATGCCAGTACCAGAAAGAGATAAACTTATTGTCACTTAACTTTCTCAAGAAAAAAGATTGTCAGATAGCCAAATGGCAAAAGCAGAAACCTTTGAGTATTAGGATTTATGTGACCTAAATAATTTGTCTAACAGTTAGGCACGCCTAGTTGTAAAGTCTACTCAAGAAAAGGTACCTCAACCATGATGTGGTTGGCTGCCTTTGTTGCAGGGGAGTACTACTAAGATAGGTTCAGCTAGGACCACCAAGCTCACCATTTTCTCCCCTGAAAAGCTGTTTATAGTTGCGTGATTTTATTTCTTACCACATGTAGGACATTTTATTTGATTTTGTTGAACTTCATGAGGTTTCTGTTAGGTCTCTTGTAGTAGCAGTCTTGCCCTTCAGTATATGTACTATTCTGATGAGTTTGCTTTCATCCTCAAATGTGCTAAGAGTACACTCCATCACGCAGTCCAAGTTTATTGATAAAGACATTAAACAGTGTTGAACTCGGTATTGACCCATGAGAAAGATTAATTAATTTCTTACTCACCAGCCCCCCAGACAATTTTTAATGGATCTTATTTCACCATTTCGGGTATAAAAATACTAGAGGAGACCTTGTTGAAGTCCTTGCTAAATCAGAGTTTACAACATTCGGCCTTTTCACACGACTTTGCTTTGCTTAATCCAGTTTTACTGTCTGTCATGGCTTTAATCCAGCTGCTAACTAAGTACCACACAGCCACTTGTTCCCCTCTTCTGCCCCCTCCCGGGTGGGATGGGGAGGAGAATCAAAACCATGTAAAACCATGGGTTGAAATAAGAGCAGTTTAATAGCTAAAGTACAATATACTACTACCAGTAGTAATAATGATAATAAGGGAAATAACAAGGGGAGAGAAAATAAAGCAAAAAAGGGGAACAAAAAACCCAACAATAAACACAAGTAATGCACAATACAATTGCTCACGACCCGCTGACTGATACCCAGCCTGACCCAAGCAGCATCTGAGTCTTCTGGGTAAATCCCTCCAGCTTATATACTGCGCATGATGTGCTGTGGTATGGAATACCCCTTTGGCTAGTCTGGATCATGTGTCCTGTCTTTGCTCCCTCCTGGCTTCTTGTGCCCCTCCTCAGTGGCAGACCATGAAAGACTCAAATATCCTTTATCAGAGTAAGTGTTACTGAGCAACAACTAAAACATTGGTGTATTGTCAGCATTATTCTCAGACCAGCTATTAGGAAGAAAATTAACTCTATCCCAACCAAAACCAGGACACTGTCCAGAGTTGGTTCAGGTCCTTGGAAATGGCTTCCAATATATCTGCTCTATAATTTTCCTGTGAATTGGTAGGCTGAGCAAGTCATAGCTTTTCACATCCTTGCCCTCTTTAAGACAAATATGGTATTTGCATATTTCTAATCACTAGGACCCTCCTCCAGTCTCCTAAGCTAAAAGATTATATGTATTTTTTCTTTCAATGGCATTTTCCAGCTTCCTCAGAACCCTGGAACATAACTTATTTTGTTAAAATTCAATTCACTGGTCCTTGATGGAAACTTCATCTACCATGTGAAGAGGAATGTTTCACTGTCCTAAAATCTGACAATAGGACCAATGACCTTCAACATCAGAGGACAGAAATTTACCATAAAAATCAAGGCAAAATCTTGGCCTTCCTTATATGCTTTGCTGCTAATTCTTTGACCTATGGTTGCTGTTGCCAAGACTGCCATCAGTCTTCATACACTGAATAAATTATACTTGTTTATGAATAACAGGTGCAGCTTAGCAGCTTCCCTAGCTGGCTCATCAGTCAGCTGCGTCAACAAATTTTCTTTGATGTTCTTGACAGATTCCTTGCCATGTTACCCTTCTAGGAGATGTCAGGATGATTACAGCTCCTTATGAGAACTAAGTCCTGAAAATGTTGTTGAAGGAAGTTTTCATCAGTTTTTCTTGACCATGTGGTCTGTTCCAAATGCCCACCATAATTTCTCTTGTGTTAGTCTCTTTTCTGTTCTATCTGCTCACCCTTCTAATGTCCCTCTATGTCTTAAGTTTGACAGCACATCTTCCTCAAGTAGAGAGGTAGTGATGTCCTCGTTATCCCAAGCTCTTTGCTGAGATTAGTTCAGTGCTGGTGGTTAACAGTTTCTTTCTCCTCAGACTTGGGGCATGTCTGTGGTTATATTTGTTCATATTATCACAACCTGATTCTTTTTCACAGGTTCTCAGTCAAAGCTTCAAAGTTGCACAGTAGCCTTTGCCTGCTCTAGGTGATAAAAGGCCACTGTTTTTATGCTGTGACATTAGGATACCATACCATAAGTAGTATTCCTAGCACTCACCAGGAGTATTGTGTGCAGTTCTGGCGTCCTCAACATAAAAAGGACATGGAACGATTGGAACAAGTCCAAAGGAGGGCCACGAGGATGATCAGGGGACTGGAGCACCTCTTGTGTGAAGATAGGCTGAGAAAGTTGGGGCTGTTCAGCCTGGAGAAGAGAAGGCTGCATGGAGACCTCATAGCAGCCTTCTAATATCTGAAGGGGGCCTATAAGGATGCTGGGGAGGGACTCTTCATTAGGGACTGTAGTGAGAGGACAAGGGGTAACAGGTTCAAACTTAACAGCGGAAGTTTAGATTGGATATGAGGAAGAAATTCTTTACTGTGAGGGTGGTGGGGCCCTGGAATGGGTTGCCCAGGGAAGTTGTGAATGCTCCATCACTGGCAGTGTTCAAGGCTGGTTTGGACACAGCCTTGGTTGACACGGATTAGTGTGAAGTGTCCCTGCCTATGGCAGGGGGGTTGGAACAAGATGATCTTAAGGTCCTTTCCAACCCTAACTGTGAAAGTGTTTCTTGTTGAGAATGGACATGTGAGCAATCCAACCTCTGATTACCACAAAGCAAACCTGCTTGCTCAGCTGCAACCAATCATTAAGCTATTGCTAACAGTTGGCTAAGAGGTGTTACCCAATCAGATGTTATCGAATGTTCTAGTACTTTGTAACTTTGCTATAAAAGGTGGTGCTTGTGTTTAATAAATTGGCAATGCTTGATCACATTGGTTGTTGCTGTGTTGTTCATGATGATCTCCTGCTGCACCTAACTATTATATGATTCTAAGACTTCGCAAAAAAAATGTCCAGCAATAGTCATACACAAAGCTTACTGTGCATGAGTAGTGGAACAAAAAATACTGTTTCTGTACTCAAATGGCCATGGATATGTTATAGTCAAAAACAAAACCAAACAAAAAAACTCAAGCAAACACACACAAAAAAAACCAAAACAAAACAAAAAAAAAAAAAAGCCAACCAACCAACTGTCCTGGTTCAGCAGTAGCAGTCATTTTTTCTCCCTGTTGGTAGCTGGTGCAGTGCTGTGCTTTTGGTTTTGGGCCTGGGAACAGCGCTAATAACACCAGTGTTTTCAGTTACTGCTTGGTAATGTTTAGGCTGGCCAAGGACTTTGTGAGTCTCATGCTCTGCCATGGAGGAGGGGAAGCCGGGAGGAAGGAGAGACAGGACACCTGACCCAAACTGACCAAAGAAATTATTCCATACCATAGCATGTCATGTCCAGGATGTGAAGACGGAGAGCAGAGACCCGGAAGGGTGGTGGGGGTGCACGGTGGGGGGTGCACTGCGTGGTCAGGCTTGATATTGGATGGTGAGAAATGGTATTCTTTTCCCTTGTATTTTCTCTTGTCATTATGATTATTGGTGGTAGTAGTAGTGGTTTGTGTTATACCTTAGTTACTAAACTGTTCTTATCTCAACCTGTGGGAGTTGTATTCTTTCGATTCTCCTTCCAATCTCTCCAGGAGCAGAGGGAAGAAAGAGTGGGGAGTGAGCGAGCAAAACTGTGCGTGGCTGAGAAGCTTAAACCATGACACCAACCAATCAAAAAAACAAACAAAAAAACCTGAAGCTACCTTTTTTGGGTTTCTTCCAAAAAGTATTTAAGTACTTTGGTGTTTCAGAGATCAAATTATGGACTCAAGCTTCAAAAAATATCACAGCTGAGATTGACAATTATTTTCTTTTTTAGTTTCTTGGTTTGGTTTTTTTTTCTGTGTGTTTTGGGTTTTGTTTGTTTGTTTAAATAAATATGGATTAGAATCAATTGTTCCTGAAAGTTTTGTCTGGGTCTTTTAGTTGGGGATTTTTTGTTTTTTTGTTTGCTTGGGTGTTTGTTTGTTTTGGTTGATTTTTCGTTTGTTTGGGGTTTTTTCTTAGGTAAGGAGGTGGAAATGAAGAAAGAGGTTTTGGGTGTTTGTTTATTACCTTCTTTTCCTTTAAAAATTCCAAAGAAGAATGGTGGGAAGGAGAAAAAGAGAGCAAGAGGGAGGTAGGAAAAGAAGGAGATAAAATGGAAGGAAGAGAAACTGGCAACTAAGCAGGGCTGGAAAAAGATAATATAATCAGAATTTATTGATGGATTGGACAAATGCTATATTTATCCTAGTGTCCTACTAACTGTATTTAATAGTAAGATTTTTCTGAACAGTTAGCAGTATGGAATAAGCTGTTCATACAATTGGCAACATTTATTAACTGTTTTGCTTTCATTTTGTTTTATCTAAAAGCAAATTGTTGGGAAGAGATATTTACATTTTGAGAAGAGGAAAGTTAATACAACCTATTATACTTGTGGATGCTGCTGCTGTCACAGAAACAAGAGCCTTCTAGGCATTTGCATTCAAAATACAGAGGAAAACACTGTCTGATTAACTGTGAATATGTTGTACACATTTCACTTTATCTTTCTTCTTCTCTTCTAGGAAATGCCGAAGTCCTGAATAGAAATCCTGAATTCTAAACTAGTAATTTCAGCAGGACCCTAAAACCAAATCCTAATATCAGTTGTTAAAATGCAAGTTCTAAAATATTTCACTTGACAGTTACTAACGTGTTTGGGTTTTCTTTTATTTTTGTTTATGTCAGTCTATCCCTACATGACACAGTGAGATGCTATTCATTGTATAGAAATGAAATTTGCAAAGAAGTAGCAAGCCAAGCATACAAAGGCCAAAGAGTCATTTCCCTGGCAAGAGAGATCGTGCAAGAGCATTTAGAATAGATCCTTCTTCCTGCTCGTATTTCTCTTTATTGTTTAATGGTTTTCCAGTGGAGGAACTGAATGATAAGTAGCTGGCTTGAATTTTAATAGGAGCTCTAGGACAGCAATGCTGAAAGCTTCATTGCTGTGTGACCGTAATCACAAAAAGCCCTTCAGTGTTTGGACTGTCATTGAAATAATTATTATTAAGTACACAGTTTATAAATTTTACTAGAAGAAATACCACAGGTTTGGATTAAGAGTTTTGAGTTCTAGCATTAAAACAGTCAGGGGCTGTGCCATTCTAGTTTCATATTGCCTTCACCAAAATGATCTGAGGATTTTGTATGTCCTTGCAAATTGTGTTGATAAAAACAGTCAAATCCAGTAAAGGATTTCAAGAAGATTTTTGTTCCCAGGTCCACTACTGTGGTCTAAAATATGCTAGTCAGTCACTATGCAACTCTATGGGTGCTTACATTCCTTTGTACTTACTCTTGATAGAATTAAACTTCTGCACATGTCCAGAGTACTGTCCAGTCTTCACAGGTATCAAACTGCTTAGACTTTGTCATGCGGGGCTGAGCCTGAACAGGGCCAAAGCTGTAAAAAACAATCAATTTCACAAAAACTGAGTAGAATATAGAATGGTTTGGGCTGGAAGAGACCTTAATGTTCTAGATAGAATCATAGAATAGTTAGGGTTGGAAAGGAGCTTAAGATCATCCAGTTCCAACACCCCTGCCGTGAGCAGGGACACCTCCCACTAAACCATGCCATCCAAGGCTATGTCCAACCCCACCTCGAACACCACCAGGGGTGGAACATTCGCAACTTCCCTGGGCAACCCATTCCAGGGCCCCACCACCCTCACAGTAAAGAATTTCTTTCTCATATCCAATCTAAACTTCCCCTGTTGAAGTCTGAACCTGTTACCCTTTGTCTTATCACTACAGTCCCTAATGAAGAGTCCCTCCCCAGCATCCCTATAGGCCCCCTTCAGGTATTGGAAGGCTGCTATGAGGTCTCCATGCAGCCTTCTCTTCTCCAGGCTCAACAGCCCCAATTTTCTCAGCCTATCTTCATATGGGAGGTGCTTCAGTCCCCTCATCATCCTCGTGGCCCTCCTCTGGACTTATTCTAACAGTTCCATGTCCTTTTTATGTTGAGGACACCAGAACTGCACACAATACTCCAAGTGAGGTCTCACGAGAGCAGAGTAAAGGGGCAGGATCACCTCCCTTGAGCTGCTGCTCACAGTCCTTTTGATGCAGCCCAGGATACGCTTGGCCTTCTGGGCTGCAAGCGCACACTGCCGCCACATGTTCATTTTTTCATCGACCAACACCCCCAAGTCCTTCTGTGCAGGGCTGCTCTGAATCTCTTCCCTGCCCAACCTGTAGCTGTGCCTGGCATTGCTCCAACCCAGGTGGCGGACTTTGCACTTGGCATGGTTAAACTTCATTAGGTTGGCATCAGCCCACCTCACAAGCGTGTCAAGGTTCCTCTGGATAGCATTCGTTCCCTCCAATGTATCAACCGCACCACACAGCTTGGTGTCATCAGCAAACTTGCTGAGGGCGCACGCAATCTCACTGTCCATGTGTCCTGGGTTCAGCAGTAGCAGTCATTTTTTCTTTTTTCCCTTCTTGGTAGCTGCTGCAGCGCTGTGTTTTTGATTTTGAGCCTGGGAACAGCACTGATAACACCAGTGTTTTCAGTTACAGCTTGGTGATGCTTAGGCTGGCCAAGGACTTGCTGAGTCTCATGCTCTGGCAGGGAAGGGTGGAAGCCGGGGGGAAGCAGAAACAGGACACCTGATCCAAACTGACCAAAGAGGTTATTCCATACCACAGCACATCATGTCCAGGATGAAAAAGAACTGGGGGGCCGGAACCCAGAAGAGGGGTGGGTTTAGTTCACAGCTCGGTCGTCGAGTGGTATGCAGTTCTGTCCTCTTCCCTTGTATTTCTCTCGTTATTATTATTATTGGTGGTGGTAGCAGTGTTTTGTGTTGTACCTTGATTGCTGGGCTGTTCTTATCCCGACCCGTGGGAGTTGCGTTCTTTCGTTTCTTCTTCCCCCCCCCCCTCCCCCCCCAGAGTGGGGGGGAAGAAAAAAACTCTTCCCTTGTATTTTTCTCTTGTCATTATTATTATTGGTGGTAGCAGTGGTGGTTTGTGTTACACCTTAGTTGCTGGACTGTTCTTATCTCAACCTGTGGGAGTTGCATTCTTTCGATTCTCCTTCCCATCCCTCCAGGAGCGGAGGGAAAAAAGAGGGGGAGGTGAGTGAGTGAGCAAAACTGTTTGTGGCTGAGAAGCTTAAACCACAACACCATGTCACCCACAAAGATGTTGAACAAGACCGGCCCCAAACCCAATCCCTGGGGGACACCACTCGTTGCTGGTCTCCAGCTGGACATTGAGCCATTGAGCACTACTCTTTGCGTGCGGCCATCCAGCCAGTTCTTTATCCACCGAGTGGTCCACCTATCAAATTGATGTCTCTCCAACTTAGAGAGAAGGATGTCATGCGAGACAGTGTCAAAGGCTTTACATAAGTCCAGGTAGATGACATCAACTGCTCTACCCCTGTCCATCAGTTCCGTAGCCCCTTCATAGAAGGCCACCAGATTGGTCAGGCAGGATTTCCCCTTAGTGAAGCCATGCTGGCTGTCCCCAAGCACCTGGTTGGTTTTCATGTGCTTCAGCATGCCTTCCAGGATAATCCACTCCAAGATTTTGCCAGGCACAGAGGTGAGACTGACTGGTCTGTAATTCCCTGGGTCATCCATTTTCCCCTTCTTGAAAATGGGGGTTATATTTCCCTTTTTCCAGTCATTGGGAACTTCACCTGACTGCCATGATTTTTCAAATATGATGGACAGTGTCTTAGCAACTTCATTTGCCAGCTCCTTCAGGACCTGCGGATGGATTTCATACCCTGCCGTATACAAGGACACCTTCCATCAGACTAGGGTGCTCAAATCCCCGTCCAACCTGACCTTGGAGACTTCCATGGATGGAGCATCCACAATTTCTCTGTATAATCTGCTCCAGTGTCTCAGCAGCCTCACTGTAAATAAATTTATTCCTTGCAACTTGTCTAAATCTACCTTCTTTATGTTCAAAGCCATTACCGCTCCTCATTGCTCTATGGCCTTGTAAAAGGTCCATCTCCAGATTTTGTAGTCCCCCATTAGGTACTGGAAGGCAGCTCTAAGCTCTCCCTGGAGCCTTCTCTTCTCCTGGCTGAACGAGGCCAACTCTGAACATCTCTTCATAGAAGAGGTGTTACAGCCCTCTGGTTATCTTTGTGGCTCTCCTCAGGCCTCACTCGAGCAGGTTCATGTACTTCCTATGCTGGGGGACCCTGAGCTGAAATCAGTGCTCCAGGTGGGGTCTCACCAAAGCAGAGGAGAGGTGGACAATCACCTCCCTTGACCTTCTGGCCACGATTTTCTTGGCTGTGAAAACCAGGATAGAATTGGCTTTCTCTGTTGCCAGTGCACACTGGCAGTTCATGTGCAGTTTTTCATCCAGCAGTATGCCCAAGTCTTTCTTCGCAGGGATGCTTTCAATTAATTCTTTCCACAGGCTCTACTGATATTGGTGATTGACCTGACCCAGGTGCAGGACCTTACACTTGGCCATGTTAAACTTTAAAGGGTTCCCAGAGGCCCACTTCTTGAGCCTGTCAGCCTAACTTAATACCCTTCGAATAGCACCCCTTCCTTCTAGTGTATCAACTGTACCACTCAGTTTGGCATCATAGAATCACAGAATCACAGAACAGTAAGGGCTGGAAAGGACCTCAAGATCATCGAGTTCCAACCCCCCCGCCATGGGCAGGGACACCTCCCACTAAACCATGCCATCCAAGGCTATGTCCAACCCCACCTTGAACGCCGCCAGGGATGAAGCATTCACAACTTCCCTGGGCAACCCATTCCAGGGCCCCACCACCCTCACAGTAAAGAATTTCTTCCTCAGATCCAATCTAAACTTCCCCTGTTAAAGTTTAAACCCATTACCCCTTGTCCTCTCACTACAGTCCCTAATGAAGAGTCCCTCCCCAGCATCCCTATAGGCCCCCTTCAGGCATTGGAAGGCTGCTATGAGGTCTCCATGCAGCCTTCTCTTCTCCAGGATGAACAGCCCCAATTTTCTCAGCCTATCTTCATACGAGAGGTGCTCCAGTCCCCTCATCATCTTCGTGGTCCTCCTCTGCACTTGTTCTAACGCTTCCATGTCCTTTTTATGTTGAGGACACCAGAACTGCACACAATACTCCAAGTGAGGTCTCACGAGAGCAGAGTAAAGGGGCAGGAGCACCTCCCTCGACTTGCTGGTCACACTCCTTTTGATGCAGCCCAGGATACGGTTGGCCTTCTGGGCTGCAAGCGCACACTGCCGCCACATGTTCATTTTTTCATCAACCCACACCCCCAAGTCCTTCTCCACAGGGCTGCTCTCAATCTCCTCCCCGCCCAACCTGTAGCTGTGCCTGGCATTGCTCCGACCCAGGTGGCGGACTTTGCACTTGGCATGGTTAAACTTCATCAGGTAGGCATCTGCCCACCTCACAAGCGTGTCTAGGTCCCTCTGCATGGCATTCCTTCCCTCCAATGTATCAACCGAACCACACAGCTTGGTGTCATCGGCAAACTTGCTGAGGGCGCACTCAATCCCACTGGCCATGTCACCCACAAAGATGTTGAACAAGACCGGTCCCAACACCGATCCCTGGGGGACACCACTCGTTACTGGTCTCCAGCTGGACATTGAGCCACTGAGCACTACTCTTTGCGTGCGGCCATCCAGCCAGTTCTTTATCCACCGAGTGGTCCACCTATCAAATTGATGTCTCTCCAACTTAGAGAGAAGGATGTCATGGGAGACAGTGTCAAAGGCTTTACACAAGTCCAGGTAGATGACATCAACCGCTCTGCCCCTGTCCATCAGTTCCGTAGCCCCTTCATAGAAGGTCACCAGATTGGTCAGGCAGGATTTCCCCTTAGTGAAGCCATGCTGGCTGTCACCAAGCACCTTGTTGGTTTTCATGTGCCTTAGCATGCCTTCCAGGATAATCCGCTCCAAGATTTTGCCAGGCACAGAGGTGAGACTGACTGGTCTGTAATTCCCTGGGTCATCCATTTTTCCCTTCTTAAAAATGGGGGTTATATTTCCCTTTTTCCAGTCATCGGGCACTTCACCTGACTGTCATGATTTTTCAAATATGATGGACAGTGTCTTAGCAACTTCATTTGCCAGCTCCTTCAGGACCCGCGGATGGATTTCATCCGGTCCCATGGACTTGTATACATTCAGGTTCCTAAGGTGGTCCCGAACAAGATCCTCCCCCACAGTGGGCCCAGGGTCCCCACCCTCACCGTCCCCGCGTCTGCCTTCCAAGACTTGGGTGGTGTGGACAGAGCATTTGCCGGTAAAGACTGAGGGAAAGAAGTCATTAAGAACCTCAGCCTTCTCCAAATCCAGGGTAGCCAGTTCTCCCGATAGCTTCTGGAGAGGGCCCACGGTGTCCCTAACCTGTCTCTTATTGGCAAAGTACCTATAAAATCCCTTCCTGTTATCCTTAACATCCCTAGCCAAGTTGAATTCTAAGTGGGCCTTAGCTTTCCTAACCTGGTCCCTAGCTTCCCGGACAACATCCCTGTATTCTTCCCAGGCTGCCTGACCTTGCTTCCACCTTTTATAAGCCTCTTGTTTCCTTCGAATTTTGCTCAGCAGCTCCTTATCCATCCAAGGAGGTCTCCTGGCCCTCTTGCTGAACTTCCTTCTAGTTGGGATGCATCGCTCCTGAGCCTGCAGCAGGTGATCCTTGAATATCAACCCACAGTCTTGGGCCCCCCTGCCCTCTAGGGCTGTATCCCATGGAACCTTACTGAGCAGGTTCCTGAAGAGGCCAAAGTCTGCTCTCTTGAAGTCCAGGGCAGTGAGCTTGCTGCACGCTCTTCTCACTGTCCTGAGGATCTCAAACTCAACCATCTCATGATCGCTGCAATCAAGGCTGCCCTGGAGCATCACATTCCCACCCAGCCCTTCCCTGTTGGTGAGGACGAGGTCAAGCATGGCACCTCTCCTTGTCGGCTCCTCTATTACTTGCAGAAGGAAGTTGTCTTCCACGCAATCGAGGAACCTTCTGGATTGCTTGTGCCGGGCCGTACCATCCCTCCAACAGATATCAGGGTGGTTGAAGTCTCCCATGAGAACAAGGGCCTGCGAGCGTGAGGCTGCTCCTATCTGCCTATGGAGTGCTTCACCCAGCAATTCCCCTTGGTCAGGCGGTCTGTAACAGATCCCCACAATAATGTCTCCCGTCACTGTTCTCCCTTCAAGCCTGACCCACAAACTCTCTGTCGACTGCTCACCTGTCCCCAGACGGAGTTCCATACTCTCTAGCCTATCCCTAACATAAATAGCAACTCCCCCTCCCCGTCTGCCAGGCCTGTCTTTCCTAAAGAGCCTGTAACCTTCCATTCCAACACACCAGTCATAGGAGCCATCCCACCATGTTTCTGTGATGCCTATGATATCATACCCCCGTAGATGTGCACACATCTCTAATTCCTCTTGTTTGTTCCCCATACTACGGGCATTTGTGTAGAGGCATTTGAGCCGAGATCCATTTGAAGCCGAGTCATTGGCTGGAACAGCTGGAATATCCCTACATTGCTCCGAGCGTTTACTATAGGTGCTACCAACCGACTGGGTGTGTTGGGATGGAATGCCGCCCCCCTCCCCCAACACATCTAGTTTAAAGCATCCTTGACCAGCCTGGCAAGCCTCCTACCAAATCCACTCTTCCCCTTCTTTGTCAGATCAGCTCCACCAGCCCCCAGTAGACCTGGCCTACTATATTGAGTCCCATGGTCAAGGTACCCAAACCCCTGACTATAGCACCACCCTTCTAACCATTTATTAACCTGGCCAATCCTCCTAGCCTTTTCAAGGTTCTGCCCTGTATCCTGGAGAATTGAGGAAAAGACAATCTGAGCTCCAGAGCCCCTAACCACCTTTCCCAGAGCCCTGTAGTCCTTCTTTATAGTCTCCGGGCTACTGCTATCTATATCAGTAGCACCCACATGTATTACCAGGAGTGGGTAATAGTCAGTGGGACCGACTAGAGCAGGCAGCTTCTCGGCCACATCCCTGATCCAGCCCCTGGTAGGCAACACACCTCCCTTGAGCCTGGATCAGGCTGGCATATGGGTGCCTCTGTGCCTTTCAGATTAGAGTCCCCGACTACTATGGTCTGCCGCTTTTTCCTGGCAGCACCAGTAGCGACCTTCTTTACCAGTGCACTAGCTGGTTGTGCCTGGTGGGAGCGCTGTTGCTCATCAGCCCCCTGCAGGATGGCAGAGCGCTGTTGCTCATCAGCCCCTTGCAGGACAGCAAAGCGGTTCTGGGTGGGGACAACATACGTAGGAGGAAGCCCCTTGCTTTTAATTACCCTCTTCCTCCTTTTTTTGTTGTTTTTTTCTGTTACCTTTTCCCAGCTTCCTGGGTTAGCAGCCTCCTTTCCTGCACGGGCAACAGTAGACACTCGAGGCCCCGGAGCAGTCTGGTCCCGGAGTAAGCAGTGCTGCTCCCCCTCAGCTTCCCTGACACCTTTCATCCTGGTAACAGCTTCCTGCAGTTCAGCCACCTGTTGCAGGAGGACCTCCACCAGGGAACGCAGAGTGCAGCCCTGCCCATTGCTCACCCTTCCCTTAGGATACCCCGAGCTCTGCACTACAGCCTCCCTTCCCGTCGGCTCCGTCTGGTTGCCTACACTGGCCACCACCGGCGCAGCCAGAGCAGAGCTCCCAGACCGAGCCTTGCCCGTACGGCGAGTGTTCACCATCCCGCTCACCACCCCGCTCGCCTGCCTGCGCGAACTGCCGCGCAAACTGCTTCAAGCCCGCCCTGTTTGCCTGCCCTGTTCGCCGCGCTCCGGGTCGCTCGCGCTCCCTGGGGCAGGATTTTAACCAGCCAGGTCTGCCGCCGGTCCTCCTGACGCAGCCCCCTCTGAGTCAGCCGCTCACCTCCGCGGAGCTGCAGGCTCCCGTGCAGGCCTTGTCGAGGACTTGAAGCTCCCTCGGGGCAAGTTGCTGCTCCGAGGTGAAGCTCGTAGTCGCCGAGCCTCCCCCCCCCCCCCCCCCCCCCCCCCCCCGATCAGGCGCTGCAGGCCTCCCCTTGCGAGACAGTCACCTCAGCAATCTGCAAACTTTCTGAGGGTGCACTCAATCCCACCTTCTGTGTCACTGATGAAGATCTCAAATAGTATTAGTTCTAATACCAACTTTTAAAAGACACTACTGGGTACGGGTTTCCATGTGGACATTGAGTTATTGACTTTAACTCCTTGGATGCAGCTATCAAGCCAATTTCTTATTTGTCTGTTAATCTATACATCAAATCCATATACTTCCTATTTAGAGGTGACAATATTGGTGGGGACTTCATCAAAGGCAGATAACATCTGTATTCATTCTCTTGTCCACTGATACAATGATGCCATTGTAAAAAGCCACTAGGGAAAATGTGACCTTGGTGAAGCAATGCTGAATATCTCTAATCACTTCCCTCTTCAATATGCCTAGACAGAATTTCCAGGAGGATCTCATCCTTGATGTCACTAGGCACTGAGGTGAGCCTTACTGGTCTCCAGTCACTGGTGACTTCATGACTTTTTTCAAATGTGATGGAGCATAAATTAGCATCAACATTTACCAACTGCCTCAGAATCCTGGGATGTATCTCATAACCCTGGCATGAATCTCATAATCCTTGGATGAATCTCATTGACTCTGGAATGCATCTTCTCTAAGAGCTAATTCAAATAATGATTTAGGATTTGCTTAAATTGGTGGGCAAAGCTGAAATTAATCCATGTCTACACTGACTGCTCAGGGTTTTAGCCTAGAGACTTCTTTCACCAGATTATTCTAAGCAGGATGTCAGAGAAAGGTTGCTGCGTGTACCATATACAGTTTATATCCAAAACCTCAGGAACTATCAATGAAGATTTTGCCTATAACCTGGATGCTGTCTGCTGTCTGACATCTTTGCTTTGCTGTTTCAGGCTTTTTTTTTTTTTTTTTTTTTTTTTAATACTGTAACGTAATTTGAATTCAAACAGTCTAGTTTAAATCACCTGTATTGCAGGTTAGTGTGGATAAAGCAACATCACACAGATAGTCTAGTTTTCAGCATAACTATACAGAAAAAAAAGTGTCTTGAGCTGGATGAGTAGGTACTCCTCATCAAACATATTATACAGGGATGTACGCTCAGTATGTATGGGCACATTAAGACTTTTCAGCAGGAGATCTAAAAATTGTAATAAGGACCTAGAGTTATCCAAAACAGAATTATGAGGATGTATTTAAATTTTGGTCTTCAGCATCTTGCTGCTCTAATTTCAGATTCAATATTTCACCTCTGTTAAATGTTATCTATAGTTTTTGAAACAGAAATATTGACATGCAAAAAGAAGATAAAAGAGATTACTCTCTCAGAAACACTCTTTCACTACCTTTCAGGAAATAATTTATTGGCAAAATATAGGGTGAACCCAATTTTTATCTCAGCTGGAGAGATGTTAACTCCCATTTCTGTTTTCTGGGAACATTGTATTTACCTCTTACCTCAGTACTTTAAGTTGGGATGGATCAGATGTGCCCAAAATCATGTCTGCTAAAGCTGTGTACCTAGACAAAAAGAATAATTGAATATTCACTGTCCCAGGAAGAAAGAATCTTAATGATTGAATCTCCACACATAGAACATGAAAATAGTCAATTCCAGTCTTGGAACCTGAAGTATATATGTATTTTATCTAGTGTTATGCAGAATGTATGGACCTAGATTGAAGTCTATGCCCTTCAGCTGAGCAGACTCTTTCCCTTTCTTTTTCCCCATCCTGAATGGATCTTGTTTTATTTGTCCCCATGCTAAGGCCCCAAGAAGAGAAATAAAGAACAGCCTCAAACAGTTACCAATATATCCTGCAATGTAGTTGTTAAGACATGATATTGTGAAGTTGAAAATGGAATTTTAAACTTTTCAGATTGCAACTTCATATCCAGGGTGAATGAAGTAAAGTCTAGAACCATCACTCTTATCTTAAAAGAAACATGAAGTTTGTATTTAGGATAGCACTCAGAGCTGTGAAAGCCAGTTAGCTGAAGTTACCACCCTACGATCTCAAGATGAGTCAATACAGAGTGTGACAGTTCTTGTTTCACATCAGTGAAATGGTTTCTGTTCACCATATCACTTGTTAGAATCTCCTTCTGAGCTGTTGTGTTTATCTCTGGCCAGGCATAATGCAAGCCCATATGCCTAAAACAAGGCTTTGTAATCTGTTTCAAGGGGTGAGCATTAACAAGTTATATGCTTATGGTCCCAGGATGTGAGCATGTTTATCTTCTAGTAGGTCCAGCCCAAAGTAATTTGCTTCATAGTGCCAAGCAGGCTGTTGCTTACCCTTTTGTCCTTTTGTCTTTTGTCTGTCCAATCATAAGCAAATTTTTCTTCCATGCAAGCACCTCATGTTCAGGATGGTAAGGATAATTACACTGCAATTATTTCAGGTAGGCAGGGACTAATAACCCTAATTCTTATTGTAGAACTAGTTGGTAGAAATAGAGCATGAGACCACTGAAGAGGGAGAGAGAAAAATAACTCTCTGGGGGAACCTCTCAGGTAAAAGGAGCTGAACACTCTAAGGTGTGCAGACATCTTGGTTTTTATTTTCATGTGGTTTTCTACTTGGTGTTTTGTAGAAGATATGCTTGGAGTTATGCTTGGGGTACAGCCTTTCTTTAGAGATACGGAATAAATTATCTATTAAGGTTTCTAAGGAAAGTTAAAAATAAAAACTGCTTTTTGGACAAACTAGATCCACTGCTCTGTAAAAGCCAAACAGGAATTATAAAGTAGAGAAATTACTTCAAATTTCCTGAACTCCTCTCTATTCTTTTTTATTTCATAATAAAATTATGCGTTAAAATGAAAACGCAGTTGGCATGTGTCAAATTTTTTTTTTTCTCTTTGAAAATATTGGACCTCACTTGGTTATTTATTAGCATCGTTGGGGAAGAGCTTGTATCATTGCATCATTCTTTAATTCTGTGTGTTTGTTCACATGTGTGAATGCAGTTTTCTTTTAAGCTAGAGTCCAAATTTCTTTTTGATGCACCCTCTGGAATAAAACCTGTCTGCTATAATAAAAATGTATTTTATATTAAGCAAATTAATAAAATAAGGTAGAATGACAGAATCATAGAATAGTTAGGGTAAGAAAGAACCCTAAGATCATCTAGTTCCAGCCCCACTGTCATGGGCAGGGATGCCTCACACTAAACCATGCCACTCAAGGCTCTGTCCAACCTGGCCTGGAACATCGCCAGGGATGGGGCATTTACCATTTTTTTGGGCAATCCATTCCAGGGCCTCACCACCTTCACAGTAAAGAACTTCTTCCTTATTTCTAAATTAACTTCCCCTGTTAAGTTTAAATCCATTACCCCTTGTCCTATCACTACAGTCCCTGATGAAAAGTCCCTCCTCAGCATCCTTGTAGATCCCATTCAGATACTGGAAGGCTGCTATGAGGTCTCCATGCAGCCTTCTCTTCTCCAGGCTGAACAGCCCCAACTTCCTCAGCCTGTTTTCATACAGGAGGAGCTCCAGCCCGCTGATCATCCTCATGGTCCTCCTCTGGACTTGTTCCAACAGTTCCATGTCCTTTTTGTGTTGAAGACACCAGAAATGTGCATAATACTCCAAATGAAGTCTCATGAGAGCAGAGCAGAGGGGTAGGATCACCTCCTTGGACCTGCTGGTCACGGTCCTTTTGGTGCAGCCCAGGATACAGTTGGCACACTGCTGGCTCATGTTGTTTCTCATCAACAAACACCCCAAATCTTTCTCCTCAGGGCTGCTCTGAATGATACTGAATAATAATAAGATACTAAGTAAGATACTAATATGATACTTAACAGATTGCATCTTATTTTGTGCTCATATATTTCCAAACTGTTTTAGTGAAGCTTGGTTGCCAAGTCAATGCTATTTTGCCGCAGCAGTTTAAGTGGTACTGCTAAAAGGCTTTTGAAAACATGCATCTCATGAGATAGGAAATAGTAAGAATTTTGATAGTTTAAAATTCCACATTTCCAGAAGCAAAGCTTCTGAACGTATATAAAATATGTCTATCAGGGAGAAAAAAATGCATCTTCTTATTTTTTCAATTGTTTGCATGCATATGTTTTTTTTTAAAGAAATAAACAGTAATTGCAATTTATTTTAAAATATAACTGGAGGAGATGCTCCATTTCTGTATCCAGGCAATATTCACATCCAACATACAGAAGATTGTTAGTTCTGCATTCTGGTCCAGGCTGACCCCTGACTAAGAGGTGGGATAAGGGCGCACTTAATATGTTGTGTTGAAGCTGTCCCACCAGAGAGAACACAGAATTCATCTTGTTTAGACATATATGAACTATTTACTAGCCAATCTTTGACTAGAGAACAGAGAGATGAAAATTTGCATCTGGATATTCTAGAGCACTAAACCTAAGATCCCCAAGTGCTGAAGTTAGTAGACTATGTTTTCAGGGCAGTAGTAATAGATAGATAACGCATAAACTGAGAAAGAACTGACTCCATATCTTCAAACAGGACTTTGAATAGGCACGTGCCATAGCTGAATTTTGCGAGGATTTGATTATGTTTATGAGCATGGAACATGCATTGCATCTAATAGACTTTATAACCCACAGACCACTAGTGCTGCATCATTTAATTTCTGCATCTCAGCAAAGCTTGGACACAAGATTCTGGGCTGTTGTGCTTGGTGAAAGCAGATTTTCTTGAATTTATGGAAAATGCACATGCTTGTATTCAGTTCAGTGAATTTTAGTGCTTTCTGGATCAGCAAACTCTGGACATACTTTCTGGTTTTCAATTCTGTTGCTTTGATATCACACTTCTTTAAAAAAAGGTGTAAAATAGTATACCAGCAGAAAATGGGATATAGCACCAGAGGGATTGACTTTAACCAGGCTTTTAATGTTGCCTCTCATAACATCCTTACTGAGAAACTGATGCAGTATGGACCAGATAAGTGGACAGTGAGATGGACTTAAAACTGGTTGAACTGCCTGTTTTGGAGAATTACCATCAGCATCACAAAGTTCAGCTGGAGGCCAGTCACCAGCAGTGTGCCCTAGGGGTCAATACTGACTCCAAAACTGTTCAATAGCTACATTAACAAGCAAAGTGCAGCCTCAGAAGGTTTGCAGACAATACAATACTAGGAAGACTTACTGACAGACCAGGTGATTGCTCTCCAATTCAGAGGGATCTTGACTGGCTGGAGAAATAGACACAGAATAATGCCATCAAGTTCAACAAAACGAAATTGCCTAGAGGTTTTCAAGATGCAGCTGGGCAGGGTGCTCATTAATCTCATAATGGCTTTTATTCCCACAAAAGGTTGGACCAGGTCACCTTTCAAGGTCACTTTCAACCCAGGACATTCCATGGTTCTATAACATGCAGTATTTTGCACCTGATTAGAAATACTGTCAATCACATATGAGCTGTTAACCATGACCCACTGTCGTGGTTTAAGCTTCTATAAACCCATACAGCCGCTGTTTCACTCACTTCCCCCTCTTTCTTCCCTCCGCTCCTTGGAGGAACGGGAAGGAGAATCGAAAGAATGCAACTCCCACAGGTTGAGATAAGAACAGTTTAGTAACTAAGGTATAACACAAATCACCACTGCTACCACCAATAATAATAATAGGAAAAAATACAAGGGAAAAGAATACAATTTCTCACCATCCAATATCAAGCCCGAGCAAGCAGTGCACCCCCACCAGTGCCCCCCACCGTGCACCCTCACCACCCTTCTGGGTATCTGCTCTCCGTTTTTGCATCCTGGACATGACGTGCTGTGGTATGGAATAATCTCTTTGGTTAGTCTGAGTCAGGTGTCCTGTCTCTCCTTCCTCCCGGCTTCTTGATCCCCCCTGGCAGAGCATGAGACTTACAAAGTCCTTTGCCAGCCTAAACATCGCCAAGCAGTAACTGAAAACACTGGTGTTATCAGCACAGTTCCCAGGCCCAAAATCAAAAACACAGCGCTGCACCAGCTACCAAGAAGGAGAAAAAATGACTGCTGCTGCTGAACCCATGACACCCACCTATGTGCCCCAAAAAACATTAGGAGAAGTGTTGCCAGAACCTCAAGGGAGGTGATCCTTTCTCTCTGCTCAGCAGTGGTGAGGCTGTTGGGTGCGGTTTTGGGCTTCACAGTACAAAAAAGACATGGACCTACTGGGTCAAGTGAATAACAGGCCACAAAGATGATTAAGGTTTTGGAGAATGCAACATATAAGGAGAGGCTGAGAAAGCTGGGGCTATTCACCCTGGGGAACAGATTTAGAGGGATCTTATTGGTGGTTATTAAACCTGATAGTTAGGAATAAAGAAGAGGAAGTCAAACTCTTTTGATTGGTACCTAGTGAAAAGACAAAGGCAATGGGTGCAACTGGAAATACAGACAATTCCATTGAGAAAAAAAACCCAACAAAACAAAAAAAAACCCAAATATTTTTACTTTGAAGGTGATGATATACTGAAACATTTTGGTCAAAGAAGCTGTAGAATACCCATTCTTGAAGATATGCAAAATCCAAACAAACTCAGACACAAGCCATCTGCTTTAGTTTACTACAGTGTTTGGAGGAGAGGTGCTGGACTAGATGATCTCTGGAGATGCTTTCCAGCCTAAAAGATTGCGTGATTCTCAGAATATATCAACTTTCTGACATTGTGTTTAATATTAGTTAATATATCAAACAACCTCTCATGCTATTTTCAGTAATTATTGCTCTATTCTGCTTAAAAGCAAGCAATTATCTATAGGAAACAGGATGACTTTCCAAATTTTTTCCCCACAAAATTAAATCTTACAGGTGGTTTGCTTATCCATACTATTTTTACAACAGAGAACTCTAACTCAGAATACATTTTTCAATCACTGCGGTGGTTTAAGCCCAGCCGTTAACTCAGTGTCATGCAGCTGTTAGCTCATGCCCCACCCCTTCCCCTGGTTTCTCTGGGGAGCAGAAAGGACAAATGTAAAACCTGCGGGTTGAGATAAGAACAGTTTAATAACTAAAGTACAATATACTACTACAAATAATAATAATGATAAGGGAATAGAATATAAAACTAAAAGGGGAAAGAAAAAAAAAATCAAACAAACAAACAACAGTGACATACAATACAATTGGTCACCACCCGCTGACTGACACCCCGCCTGACCTCAGCAGTAGTGGGTATCTCCAGGTAACTCCCCCCAGTTTATATCCTGAGCATGATGTGCTGTGGTATGGAATACCCCTTAGGCTAGTTCGAGTCAGGTGACCTGTTTCTGCTTCCTCCCAAGCTTCCCATACCCCTCCTCATTGGCAGAGCATGAGAATGAAAAGTCCTTGATCAGGGTGAGTGCTGCTCAGCAACAACTAAAACATCAGTGTGTTATCAGCATTGTTCTCGGACTGAAGCCAAAACACAGCACTGCACCAGCTACTAAGTAGGAATAAAAACCCAACTGTTACGGCTGAACCCAGGACAACATCTGTCACCTCCTGATTATATCATAATAACTGAAGAAGCTTAAAAAATAAACCTGAAAACTCAGAGTGTAAGGATTTTTTTCGTTACAGCAAAAATGGCAGTAATTTTCCACCACAAAAACTGTGCTCTTACTACATTTTTTCAAGTGCTTAAGTGAAATGTTCCATTCATAGATTATCATAAAGTAACATAGAATATGAAGCGTATAAAAAACTATGTGTTACCTGCTTGTATTCTGACATCTGTTTTTGTGAAGAACACATCAGAAATTATAATATGTAATATGCAACATGTAATATGTAATATGCAATGGCTTAGTGTTTTCTGCACATAACAGGAACTTGTTTAAAGTGGCATGACAGCTGAGCTTTCCTGGAAGTATGTATTTTGATGAATAAGATAAGCTGTCTACTTCTTTGCCCCTCACTTTGAATTGATCCCAAATTTAATTTTTCTGCAGGAATAGGAACTAATTACTGGTATGTTTTCAGTTTCCTGAGCATCTGTCTGGTTCTCTTAAAATACCCCTAAGGTATTTACCACTTCTAGGCCTTGCATCATTTCCTCTATTCCTGGCAGGACTTTCTTTAAAACTTAGTCCCTAAACACTACTTAGTAATGTTTCATGAGTTTTTCATTCACACTTTGGCATGTGAAGACCTTAATTATACCCCTATGAACTTCTGGCACAGGTCCAGATGCAGAGAAAAGAAACAGCAGCAAGTTCACTTAAACCGCACCTCGAATGGAGAAGCGGAAGTATGAAAAGTAGTAACTACCTTTCCTCGGTTAGGAAACCATAGTGAGATGAATTCTGTTTGCATTTATGTCATTGCAACCCTAATGAGAACTGAATTTGATCAAACAATATTTGGATCAGAGAGAGTGTGTTTACAGTCTTCTCAACTTATGCATGTGATGATAAAGTAATAATTAGGTAAAGAATATAATGGTGAGGTTAAAATATGTTTGCAAGACTCTGATTATACATGCATTCTGCATATACATAGAAAGAAATTAATTTTGTCTCACTGTTATGTGCATGCACATGTAAAATTAAATAAGCTTGTGATACCAGGATTTATGAGTACAAATATTATTATCTGTGTACATGGGATCCTGTTCAGACTTAATTGATATCTGTATCTGCAAAAATGGAAGACTCAAGGAAGATGTAAAAATATGGTTCTTCCTTTCTTGTCTCTGTGGAGCGGTGCTCACTTAGAAGGAAGAAAAAGCTGCAAATTTTTTAGTGACATGGGCTACAACAATTCTGCTTGTGTGACTTTAGATAGGTCTGTCTACTTTCAGCCTCCTTGGGCTGCAGGTGAACAACCTTTATCACCATGATCTTCACCACAGGCTGCAGTGTAACCAGTGCTCCTGTGCCTGGAGCAACTCCTCCCTCTCCTTTTTTACTGATCTTGGCGTCTGCAGAGCTATTTTTCTCTCACTGCTGCTGTGCAGGGGGTTTTAACCTTTCTTAAATATGTTACCACACAGGCACTACCAATGTCACTGATGGGTTCAGCTTTGTTCAGTGGTGGGTCCTTAGAATTGGCTGGAACTGGCTTTGTCTGACACAGGCGCACCTTCTGGCATCTTCTCAACAAAGCTACCTCTGCAGTGCCACATCCTCTCCCTGACACCACCCCCATCACCAAGACCTTGTCAAGTGAACCTAATACAGGATATTTGAATTATTTTGTTTTCAGGAAATCAGAAACAGAGAGGAAGACTTTGTTGAAGGCAGCTATGATCTGTGAATTTTCTGTGATAAACTGATGTAAAAATCAGTTTCCACACTATCATTTTTCACTTGCAAGTCTACTTTTAGCTTATTAGAAAGTGCTAGATGTACATAACATACCACCATACTGTGACCAATGTGCCGATATAGGACATGCTGTTTCAGGTTAGGATTGCAAAGAAAATCTGATGAGCCTGCGCAATAAAGCTTGATTTTTCTTGTTTCTTTTTGGTTTTGTTTTTATACATTGTCGTGGTTTAAGCCACTGTAATTCACCCAGTTTGCTCACTCACTCCCCCCTCTTTCTTCCCCCCAGCTCCTGGGGGGAATGGGGAAGAGAATCAAAACAATGCAATTCCCACAGGTTGAGATAAGAACAGTTTGGTAACTAAGGTATAACACAAATCACTGCTGCTACCACCAATAATAATAATGACAAGGCAAATACAAGGAAAGAGAATGCAACCTCTCACCACTGATACCCAGCCCGACCCAGCAGCGAACCCCCACCTTCCTGGTCCCTGCCCTCTGTTTTTACGTCCTGGGCATGACATGCTGTGGTATGGAATACCTCTTTGGTCAGTTCGGGTCAGGTGTCCTGTCCCTGTTTCCTCCTGGCTTCCCCTCCTCCCTAGCAAAGCATGCAACTCAGAAAGTCCTTGATCAAACCAAAACATTACCAAGCAGTAACTGAAAACATTGGTGTGATCAGCGCTGTTCCCAGGCCGAAAGTCAAAAACACAGTGCTGCATCAGCTACCAAGAAGGAGAAAAATGACTGCTACTGATGAGCCCAGGGCAAACATAGACTATCTCAGGAGCTGAAATAATCCAGACTGGCAAAGCAGAAATACCTGTATTCATTTTTATTTCAAAATGCAATTATTAAAAAAAATGGTTTGAGTTTTCAGTGCAATATCCAAAGACCATCACAACAGTTTTGCCCTCAGACTTCCATGGAGAAGGCTACAGCTGTTCTCTCTCATAATAATTATATGAATATTATATATTATGCATTTTGATATACTTATATGAAAAAATGACTTAGAAATCACACGGGAATTTGTGTAGGGCTATTCTAAGCACCTGTATGGACTAAAGACAGATATTTGCAAAATCAATTGTTAAATCCACCCATCTAGCCCCACAAATGACAAACTTGAGCAATTTTAATAATCCAATACATTGCATTTAAAAACTTTAATTTATAAATGAGAGTACAATCTACATTTGCAAAGAATATTTTGTTTCTTGCCTGAAAAATTCCTGCAAGCACTCGTATCATCTCATTACAACGAACAAATTAGAACGTGAGACTCACCACTGCTGAAGGAAAAGTATAGCATCACTCAGTATGCTGACTTCTTGGATCTCTTTCATGTCTGTGACTACTGTGTGAATATTATGAAAAGCAACATCAAATTCTGACAACTGCATACAAATAATAACCTATAATCACAGATAAATACAGAAAAAAAACTATATTTTAGTATTGGTATATTTGAGTGAATGTCATTGATGATAATTGTAATTGATATGCCAATAAATTACTCAAAAAATCTGTTTATTAAGTATTTTATGAAATTCTATTTTATCCTAAATAGTTAACTGCACAAGTCTACTAGCAGTGTGATTGGGCCAATTAATGTTTTGATAGCCGCAAAAAAAGATGCTTTAAACTGAGTTATTATGTAAAAATATCTACACAGTCAATTAACGAAAAAAAAAACAAAACAAAACAAAACAAAACAAAACAAAAAAAACCAAACAAACAAACCAAAGGCTTTTAGGACATATGAGACGGGATGAAATCCAACCACGGGTCCTGAAGGAGCTGGCAAATGAAGTTGCTAAGCCACTGTCCATCATATTTGAAAAATCATGGCAGTCAGGTGAAGTGCCCGATGACTGGAAAAAGGGAAATATAACCCCCATTTTTAAGAAGGGGAAAATGGATGACCCAGGGAATTACAGACCAGTCAGTCTCACCTCTGTGCCTGGCAAAATCTTGGAGCGGATTCTCCTGGAAGGCATGCTAAGGCACATGAGAACCAACCAGGTGCTTGGGGACAGCCAGCATGGCTTCACTAAGGGGAAATCCTGCCTGACCAATCTGGTGACCTTCTATGAAGGGGCTACGGAACTGATGGGCAGCGGCAGAGCAGTTGATGTCATCTACCTGGACTTGTGTAAAGCCTTTGACACTGTCTCCCATGACATCCTTCTCTCTAAGTTGGAGAGACATCAATTTGATAGGTGGACCACTCGGTGGATAAAGAACTGGCTGGATGGCTGCACGCAAAGAGTAGCGCTCAGTGGCTCAGTGTCCAGCTGGAGACCAGTAACGAGTGGTGTCCCCCAGGGGGCGGTGTTGGGACCGGTCTTGTTCAACATCTTTGTGGGTGACATGGCCAGTGGGATTGAGTGCGCCCTCAGCAAGTTTGCTGATGACACCAAGCTGTGTGGTTCGGTTGATACATTGGAGGGAAGGAATGCTATCCAGAGGAACCTTGACACGCTTGTGAGGTGGGCTGATGCCAACCTAATGAAGTTTAACCATGCCAAGTGCAAGGTCCTACACCTGGGTCGGAGCAATGCCAGGCACAGCTACAGGTTGGGCGGGGAGGAGATTGAGAGCAGCCCTGCGGAGAAGGACTTGGGGGTGTGGGTTGATGAAAAAATGAACATGTGGCGGCAGTGTGCGCTTGCAGCCCAGAAAGCCAACCATATCCTGGGCTGCATCAAAAGGAGTGTGACCAGCAGGTCGAGGGAGGTGCTCCTGCCCCTTTACTCTGCTCTCGTGAGACCTCACTTGGAGTATTGTGTGCAGTTCTGGTGTCCTCAACATAAAAAGGACATGGAACTGTTAGAACAAGTGCAGAGGAGGGCCACGAGGATGATCAGGGGACTGGAGCACCTCTCGTATGAAGATAGGCTGAGAAAATTGGGGCTGCTGAGCCTGGAGAAGAGAAGGCTGCGTGGAGACCTCATAGCAGCCTTCCAATGCCTGAAGGGGGCCTATAGGGATGCTGGGGAGGGACTCTTCATTAGGGACTGTGGTGAGAGGACAAGGGGTAATGGGTTTAAACTTAAACAGGGGAGGTTTAGATTGGATCTGAGGAAGAAATTCTTTACTGTGAGGGTGGTGGGGCCCTGGAATGGGTTGCCCAGGGAGGTTGTGGATGCTTCATCGCTGGCGGCGTTCAAGGTGGGGTTGGACATAGCCTTGGATGGCATGGTTTAGTGGGAGGTGTCCCTGCCCATGGCAGGGGGGTTGGAACTCGATGATCTTGAGGTCCTTTCCAACCCTTACTATTCTATGATTCTATGATATATAAATTATTTTAGATATCTACCTAAGAAAAAGTAATATTTATTTTTTGTAATTCCAAATATAGCAAATTATGTCAGACATGGTATTTTCTTGCACTCATAATTTCAAATAAATATTTGTATTAAAAACAAACAAACCCCCCACAAAGTAACAAAATCAAATTAAACAGTTAGGTTTCCTTAAAAATGTATAATCCAGTCAATTGAAGAGTGTCGGTGATATTTTAAAACAGAGTAGAACTTTATCTCTTGGGCATGGAACACACATTTCAACATTCTGCTATGGTACTTATCATTCAGCAACTTAGTAAGCAAAAGAGTTCAGTGTTTGCTGGATGTGGAAAAGACCTTTATCTTGAAAAGAGTTTATATTCATGATTGTGTGTCTTGTTCTTATTAAAATTTATTAGCTCAAGTGGAGACTTGGAAAGACTTGGATGTCGAAGGACAGTATAAGCTATTGAGATCTCACCTGGATTATTTTCTACAGTTCTGGCGTCCTCAACATAAGAAGGACATGAAACTGTTGGAACAGTTCCTGAAGAGGGCCAAGAGGGTTATTAGGGGGCTCAAGCACCTCCTGTATGAAGACAGTTGGGAAAGTTGGGGCTGTTCAGCCTGGAGAAGAGAAGGCTGTGTGGATACCTCAGAGCAGCCTTCCAGGATCTGAAGGGGACTAGAGAGGGACTCTTCATCAGGGATTGTAGTGATAGAACAAGAGCTAATGGGCTTAAGCTCCAACAGGAGAAGTTCCAGTTAGATACAAGGAAGAAGTTCTTTATTTTGAGGGTGGCGAGGAACAGGAACAGGATGCCCAAGGAAGCTGTGAATGCTCCATCCCTGAGAGTGTTCAAGGCCAGGTTGGATAGTCTCAGATTACATGGTCTAGTGTGAGGCATCCCTGCCTGTGACAGTGAGGTTGGAACTAGATGATCTTAAAGTCCTTTCCAGCCCTAACTGTTCTATGCTTCTACGATTCTATGAAGACAGTGAACTCCAGAAGATACCCTAGCTGTTAGAAAGCTGTAAGGACTACATAAGTTGTTTTTCTAAGGTTCATCCAGAAAACATGACTTAAGACAAGACTACCTGTGAAGTAAATCACAGGATCCATTCTGGAGACAGGACTGAAGACAAGGTGACATACAATGTAGGCTTGATCCATTGAGAAATACCACTTAGGACCACAAAAGACAGGTCACAGCACACCTAGAACTTAATTCAGATGGAATCTGAGGGTCTGACCATAAGCTTAAAAGGCATTCCTTGACCCAAAGATAAGAGAGCCTGGGCAGGAGACACAGCTGAGGCTTGTCAGGACACTGAAAGCCCTTTAAGGTAGTAAGAGCTCTGAAAAGACACTGTGAAAGCCTCTGTTTACTTGTAGGGAATAACTACTGAAGCCTTAACACAGGTGTATCTCAGAAGACCTACATAGACAAGCCCGATGTTCTCTTTTATATAGATTTTTAGGATTCAAAAATGTATGCAACCTCTTTCTACTTTAGGCATCTTAAAGCTATATATCCTCCACAATAAGAAATTACCGAGTCACAAAGATATGGTCAGCTTTGGAGGATGTGAAGATGTGTATGATATTTATTTTCTTGAGACTACATTTTAGCATTTACTCGTACATTCTCCTGGATAAAAATGAGTCTTCTTATCAATGAATGCATGACCTAACAATTAGTGTAAAATCATTCTTATACTTTTCCTGTTTCCATCATGTCTCTCTGCCTAGTCAAAACCTAATTATTCATGCAAATAGAAAAAATGAATATTTTCTATCATATGATTATAGTTGTTTTCACTCAAAAAATTTCTGAGAGCATTTTTGGTATGCATTGCAAAAAAAGAAACAAAAGAGTCTGAATGTATGCTTAGTGCACTTCTTTAAAAATTCAGATGAACATTCATAGAGATTGCTTTGCAAGGGATTCTCCAGAGAAACTGATTTCAAAGCACATTAAACTCAATAGAAAAAAAAGAACAGCTCTCTGGATCAGGCCTTACCTACATACTTTATTTGTTCATAATATCTTGTTTTCATTACTGAAAAAAGTCACAGAGCAAACAAAACCCAGCAGTCTGTTATTCACAGACAAGATTTATATTAACAGATGCTAACAGCAAGCAGAAGCTACAAGTGAAATCTGAGACAGGTTAACATTTAACGCGATGAAACAATATAACAAACCAAGGAGGATCTTGCTTTATCTTGCTCTTTATTAAAATATGCAAATGAAGTGTCAAAAGATTCCTAAAAATACTTATGCTTAATTGCATGAATATGTACTCTTGCTCAGAAAAGTGTCACACTCATTTTCCCCAGCTGTCCATCCTAAAAACACATGGCAGCATGTTCTATGTTCTTAAAAATTTCAGATTGAGATGTGCTGAATTATGAGCTCAGATTATCAGTTGAAATCTCTTTTTCCCTTTCACATTCCAAGTCTTAATTCACAAACACTTTCAAAAATATATAAATATTTAGAATCTGGTGGAGTCTCTGGCATTCACAAAAGACTTTCCTGTTTCTGTGTCTCTTCCTGAATTCTTAAGATGAAGACTAAACTGGAGAGACATTTCTGTTAGCACCACTGGGATTTAAATAAAGTGCACATATTTATTTTCTTTGCACTCACACACAAAATGCCTTGCAAAATTTGGCAAGATCCCACAAATGGGGCACAGCTGTGATTATAAGAGTTGTCCTTTATTTTTTTTGACAAAATAACCCCAGCTATATATTTCCAAAACACCCTGTTTTTTTTGTTTTGTTGTTTTTTTGTTTGTTTTTTTTTTTTTTTTTTTAGGAACCTGAAACAAAATGTTCTTTTTCTTTGAAAATAATGTTCGAACAATTGTTGAAGAGTTCAGCATGCATTGCTATAAAGACATTCAAATGCTAATATATAGCTCTTTCTGGAAGATGTGGTACTGCAATGACAACTCTGGGAAAGAATTGTTCCAATTTTTGGAATTAAAAAGAAGCAAACAAACCCTGAAAAAAAACCATTTGTTGCTTTTGCCTGTTAGTTGAACTGCATATGGTCACATCAACATTTGTCCCTAGTCACTTCTTCCTCTTCTGTTGGTAATTTCACTGTAATTTAAAGTAGGGGAGTTCCTTGGGTGACTTGGCTGAAAGAAGATTACAAATAAATTAAATGTTTCTTGTGACTAAAAAATGACCCATAATCCTCCATATCTAGTGCACACAATAGGTTTCCTATTTCAGCCTTGAATTAATGATACTGGATGCATCAAAAGATACTTTTTTCTAAAAATCGTGATTGAAATGAGTATTGCTTTTGATCTTGTCTACTACTTTCTCAGAAGCTTATATTGGACAGGGTCCGGTGTTTAAACTCTATTTAACTATATACTATTCCTGTTGGGACATGTCCAGTACTGTTAATTTGATAAAGATGTATCTAATTTTTAAATTCACTGCATTTGACAGCAGGCTAGATTTCTTTTTCTACTGAAGGACATGAACAATAAGCCTGGAGCGCTGAAAATTCAGTGCAGTAAAGTAAAAATACAAACAACCGTTTGCCATTAATGTACCATACAGAGATATTATAAATGCAAGCGTTGAAGCACAGGTGGCAAAATGACTAAGAGCAGCCTCACAATCCGAATCAGCTGCTAGAAAAGCGAACATACAGTGGATGAACAATGACCAGGCAGTTTCCATCTGTGGTGCCTAATAATGGTAAATGGTAGACAAGAGGCATCCTTGTGCTGTTGTCACTTATCACAAATTATTCTCACAAATACAGGCTGGGTTGAGACTGGATTGAGAACAGCCTAGAGGAGAAGGACTTTTTGGGTTGTTGATTGATGAGAAGCTCAACATGACCCAGCAATATGTGCTTGCAACCCAAAAAGCCAAATGTGTCTGGGGCTTCATTAAAAGAAGCATGACCAGAAGGTCAAGTGAGGTGATTCTCTCACTCTACTCCACTCTTGTAAGACCCCACTTAGAGCACTGCATTCAGCTCTGGGCTCCCCAGCATGACAACAATGTATGACATGTACCTGTTGAAGCAAGTCCAGAGGAGGGTCACAAAGGTAGTCAGAGGGCTGGAGCACCTCTCCTATGAAGACAGGCTGAGAGAACTGAACTTGTTCAGCCTGGAGAAGACAGGGCTCTGGGCAGTCCTCAAAATAGCGTTCCAGACCTTGAAGGGGTCCTGAAAGAATTCTGGAGAGGGATCTTGTACAAGGGCATATAGTTATAAGACAAGGGGGAATGGCTTTACACTAAAAGAGGATAGATTTGTATTAGATATAAAGAAGAAATTCTTTACTGTGTGAGTGGTGAGACACTGGAAGAGGCTGCCCAGAGAAGTTATGACTGCCCCGCCCTGGACTTGTTCAAGGCCAGGCTGGATGGGGCTTTGGCAAACTGCTGTAGTGAAAGATGTCCCTGACCATGGCAGGGGGATTGGAACCAGATGATCTTTATGGTCCCTTCCAGCCCTAACCATTCTCCGATTCTATGATTCTATGATTATCTGGAGGAAAAATAGCAATCCAGATATAAAAATAAGCTCAAATAATAAACACTTCCTTATAATTGTCATATTTATTTTATAAATTTAGTGTATTAGTCGAGAACAATCCATTATTATGATTATGAAGATACTGTCCATTAATTTATTCAGTCAAATTACTATATGCATCTACAAACTTTCTTTGGATTCAGTATATATGATACTGACAGAAATGTGTAATGGTGGTTCTGAAGCTCCCTATAAACAATATAAAAATTACCTATAAGATAGTCAATAGCTGTTGTTTAATAGATCAGTCCAATCCACTAGAAAAGAATCACTACTCCTTACTAAACATTTCACAGATTATTTTTTTTATTATTATTAATGTGTAGGTATTAAAACCTCATGTATTACCTATCCATGAAGGAGCTCATAGATATGGAAGTTTACTACAAATTAATATGTTCTTTTAAGTTGCTTTTTAAAAAAATCAACAGGAAAAGAAATATATATGTATAAATGCATTTGTAGAACAGCAAATGCTGTACATAATAGGACTGAATGAAAAAAAAAATGCTTCTGCTGTTAGCTTCTGACAAGGAATTAGCCTAATATTTTCTAAAAAAAAAAAATGTAGGTTGTCTTTCTACACAACTTGTTTCTGATTGAACTTAATACAGCACAGGATTAACTTTCTCATGAGTATAATCACCTGGCAACGCAGGCTTCATAGCCTACAGCAAAAGCAGAATAGAACTTTTCCACAATAATTTGTATGGTTCTACTTGTTTTTTCTTACTTAGGATTTATATCATTTCATATTAAAATTGCTTATACTTCTTCAACCAATAGAGGTACACATAGCACCATCTAGAGATAAAAAAGCAAATTTTTTAAATTAAGTATTATCAGGCAATCAGTATACAAGATGACTTTGCAATTTACAATTACTGTTCCAACTATATTTTCAAACAATAGGCTGTAAGAAAAATCACACATTCTTAACAAAGCAAACACTTGTTTGATGGTGATTCCCTGCATTGCTTTTCCAGAAATACACTGATTGAACAGCTTCTAACTACAATTCGCATTCTATGGCAAATTATTACAATGAGTAGACTACACAGTATTTAGCAACATTTTTAAAAGCTCTGCAGGTCAATCAGAAATACTACATATCCCTCTAATATGTAGGATAAACACAGAAAATCAGGCTGGTAAGAATTAGTGTGCAGTGTTATACCCCTTAAGAAAGCATTTGTTTAAATATTACTACTCAGATCCATAAACTCAGGCAGCGTGACATTAAAAGTGTTTCAGAGTTCTGGAAGATTTTGCTGCTTCCATTTTCTGAAAAAAAAAAAAAAAAAAAGGAAACAACACCCAGGTGATAGGGTTGAAGACTAGCCAACTTACATCATAAGCAAAATTCACAGTCATCTAATTCTATTCAGTGAAGGAATAAATCACTTGCATCTTTATAAATCGTGTCTATGGCTACTGGAATGTAATAGCAATTTTGAATCTATAGGAAGCCCATTTGCCCTATTTTTTACTATAGCAAATGGATGACAGGAAAAGTTGAAGATGAGAATATGAATTTCCAAGATTTTTTAATATGTTGATGAAGGATTGAGCACAGATGAGCAGGCTACTACTTTCTTTTCCTCCCTGTAACTGCTAATTTTCTTAAATGAGGAGCTTCTTCAGACAGAATATTTCAGAACAAAAGCAAAAAAGCTTATAGAATCATAGAATCTACTAGTTTTGAAAAAACCTTTAAAATCATAAAATCATTTTTTTTTTACGAAAAAAAGAAAGAAAGCATATATAATTATACTGTTTTCAATTTTGCCTTTAGGCTAAGGTGATATTTGCAATCTTACCGCTGTGTCAAGACATTTTTAGGTGCATTAAATCAGAAAGCAAATCTGTTGCCCAGGGAAGTTGTGAATGCTTCATCCCTGGCGGCGTTCAAGGTGGGGCTGGACATAGCCTTGGATGGCGTGGTTTAGTGGGAGGCATCCCTGCCCATGGCAGGGGGGTTGGAACTAGATGATCTTAAGGTCCTTTCCAGCCCTAACTATTCTATGATTCTATGATTCTATAGTGAATTCATTTTTGATATCATTGTACGATAATCTCCATGTTCTTTCAGACTTGTTTGCAAGCAAAACTAAACACAATGAAATTATGGACAATATCTAAGTGTATTATGAACATACCGAAAACAGCATTAGACCCTAAATTATTTACGGGAAGAAAATCTACATTGAAATTTGAATACTAATAAAATCTATTAAAATAATTCAATATATTGGAAAAATACTGATAAGAATTAATGACTGTATTTCTCCAAATCTGCAGCTATGTCCTCTAAGCAATAGATAAAAAAAGAAATTTACCAGATGAGCCGAAAAGTCATAGTTGAAGTACTTAAGAAGGTCAGAAACAGATTACTAATGTTTTAAAATGTACTACTTCAGGACTCTTCATTTTGTAAAATACACATATTTGATAACATAAGATAAAATAAGTCTCAGTAATATGCTCTTGACACAGAAACACACAGCACAGCACTTGCAATCAGTGAAGAACAGAAGGAAAGTTGTTATCATATTTACTTGATTACACCCAGTTTTACTGCAGGCCATATACTTGAAAGCAATTTACTTTCCAATATTTTAACCGTTGACCCCAATTTGATGAGATTACTGGGATTTCCAGGGATAGCTTCCAATCATTAATATGATTATGGAATTATTTAAAAAAGGTTGTGAAACATTAAAGGTAAAATTGTATTTATCTAAAGCTAGATGCTCTGGTCTTGCTTCAAGTAATTTGGGGTATATCTTTGAGAACAAAAATTACTAAAATCAATGTAAAAGAGGGCAACAGAATCAAAAATTACTAAAATCAATGCAAAAGAGGGTAACAGAATATGGTTTTATAGGTAAGGGGTTAGTTATTCAGCTGGGCTTTTCTCCTAAGGGAAAACAACTCTAAAGTGTGGTGCAGATATGCTTTTAATCTGCATAGGATGGATAATTTTCTAGAAGAGTCAATAACTTCCTCTGTCTTACATTTCCTTTGCTCTCCTCTCTGTGTAGGAATGTAGATCGCATGCTTATATTACACATCTTGACTGAGGTCAAGTCAACTGCACTTATTATCAGACTCATGATTTTTCATGACTGTTTTACCTTGTTTTTCATGAAGTCATTAAAACATGAAGTTGTGCTTGATTAGGCTGCACTGGATTTAACGAAAATTATCTGGTACCTTCATTAAGGAAAATTGCAAAATCCTGAGGGGTGGGTGGGAATATTCAGTAGTGTCCTCAAGCAAAATAATGAGATAGAATATTAACTGTGTTTCTCTCTTTAATACCTAAAAGCTAACAAAAGTCAAGTATTAGTTTTACTAAAATAATTTAAAAAAATGCATCACAAAATCATTTTTAGCTTTAATTTTAAGGTGAATTTCAAGTGGAGGGAAAAAAATCATCTTAGAATTCCTTTTTAAAAATGCAAGCTAAACAGCACTGGAATATGGATTGTGTCTGTTTTTTGAGCTCTGTTAGGTTGATCACATGCACTAAATGTTAGCAAGTCTAATTAAAAGGTACAAAAGAGTGTTTTTTCTAATGATCTGTCATATGATTTTCAACGATCAAATACAACAAAGAATATAAATAAAAGTCACTCTTTGACCTCCCTTTGGAGTGCAGAAGTGTTGTGTACAGAATATATCAGTATGCAGCTACAGCAGGCCTCATTAGTTTGCCATCTGCCATGGCAGATAGATAGATGCTAAAATGTTGATATTTCGAGGTTCATTGAATAGTAAAATTATATTTTAATTTTTTTTAAAGCATTTTAAGTAAAAATCCCTTGAAAGAAAACAGCTGCCAAATGATGACTGAGGCTGTGATCCCACTAAACAAAAAAGACATCAAACAAAGAGAAAAAATTTAAAAACAGTCATATCAGCCTGAATTCTCCTTGTTCCTATAAAAATGTTAAGTGGCTATAGATGTGAATGAGGTAACTTTTTCAATAAGATGATATTTTCTACAAGGAAATACCTAAATGACACACAAGATACTATGTTTTATCCTAGTTATTTCTGTTCTAGCACACCTTCATTGGTTAAGAGGTAAATTATTGGAACTGTCAGTGGTCATGTTTCATTAAAGAAACTTCTCTGGGCCACTTCTATTTATCATCAGTTCCAGAAGTTTCCACATGAAGAAAGGAAAAATAATAACTGCAAAGAGTTTTCTGAGTTTGGATAGTTTTCCAAATACTGGAAACTTTTTTAAATTTAAAATATGAATCTTTATTCATATGTAAATCCTCCATAACCTCTGAGACCATCTTATCTTTCAAAGCAAAGATAAAACATTTTCCTTCTTCTAAATAGAAGTTCCAGCTATATAACTAAATTTTCTTGATTTACCAGAAAAGGACAAATGACATACAGTGGCCACTGAGGTTTTCTAAATGTTGATGAAAGAACATCACATTTTCTCAGGCAATCTGTCATTAGCATGGATTCAAATAACCCTCAGAAATTTTATAAGTAGGTTGAAAAGGGAATCTCTTATTATGTTTATGAGAATCCCACCTGGACAACCTTCCAAAGAGAAGACAGAAATAAATTTCTTTTGTTTCCTTAAAAATACAGGTAGAAAAAATTATTCTGAGTAATAAGTAGCTTTCCTAGCACAGAATGGAAAATACACTGTGCTGTTTATAGAGGTGTTTTGTTTTGTTTTGCTTTATTTCCTAGAGGAAAGGACATAGTTTTATTTTGAGCCTAGGTTAAAAAATATCATAATTTTGTGTCGTGATTACATTATGTCTGTATTTCTGTAAAATCCAAAAATATTATCTGCCTGCCTCTGTCTCTGTGCCCAAAGAAGATCAACATCTCAATCAAGATTAATTACAGAAAAATTTAAAAATTAGAGTCTAGAATCACAAGTGATACTCTTGGATAGAATAATATCTGGCATAATTCACAGTCACCACCTGAGTGCCACAGTTTGTTTCTTCTTTTATATTTTTAGTGACATCCTTTAACGTTGCATGGCCAGGATCGCAATTGCAATTAATAGAAAGAGCAAAAACTAGATTTTCTCTTCACCTTAGATGCTAGAATACTAACCAGTGGCCAGAAGCAGTTTTGGACACTGGAATACTATTGGCTATGCAACTTCTAGGTTAGTTCTCTCTCTCAGTTCCAGGAAGCCTTCCCTTTATTTAGTTTTGTTGTGTGTTTGTTTGTTTGTTTGTTTGTTTTTCCCCTTGAAGACATTGTACTATCAGAATATGAAGGGAAGGAATGCCATCCAAAGGGACCTTGACATGCTTGTCAGGTGGGCTGATGCCAACCTGATGGAGTTTAACCATGCCAAGTGCAAGGTGCTACACCTGGGTCGGAGCAATCTCAGGCACAGATACAGGTTGGGCAGAGAAGGGATTCAGAGCAGCCCTGTGGAGAAGGGCTTGGGGGTGTTTGTTGATGAGAAAATAAACATGAGCCAGCAGTGTGCGCTTGAAGCCCAGAAAGCCAAGCATATCCTGGGCTTCATCAAAAGGAGTGTGACCAGCAGGTCGAGGGAGGTGATCCTGCCCCTCTGTTCTTGTGAGACCTCACTTGGAGTATTGTGTGCAGTTCTGGTGTCCTCAACATAAAAAAGGACATGGAACTGTTAGAACAAGTCCAAAGGAAGGCCACGAGGATGACCAGGGGACTGAAGCACCTCCTGTATGAAGATAGGCTGAGAAAATTGGGGCTGTTGAGCCTGGAGAAGAGAAGGCTGCGTGGAGGCCTCATAGCAGCCTTCCAATATCTGAAGGGAGCCTATAGGGATGCTGGGGAGGGACTCTTCATGAGTGTCTGTAGCGAGAGGACAAGGGGTAACGGGTTCAAACTTCAACAGGGGAAGTTTAGATTGGATCTGAGGAAGAAATTCTTTACTGTAAGGGGGTGAGGCCCTGGAATGGGTTGCCCAAGGAAGTTGTGAATGCTCCATCGCTGGCGGTGCTCAAGGCTGGGTTGGACATAGCTTTGGGTGGCATGGTTTAGTGGGAGGTGTCCATGCCCCTGGCAGGGGGGTTGGAACTAGATGGTCTTAATGTCCTTTCCAACCCTAACTATTCTATGATTCTATGATTCCATGAATATATGGGTAGCAATCAGAGGCAGGGTCAAATTTAAAGGGTTCATAATACAACAGTGACTAGATCTCCTGACCGTAAGCCTAAACAAATTATTCCACATTTCCTGCACTCAGTGAGCTAACTTTCTGCATTGACTGTAACAAACCAGTTAGTTTCGCAAACACTTTATTCAAGAGTAAAAAGATTAAAAAAGTGTAAAGAAAGTAAACCAGGAAACAAATAGTATTCCTATGGTTCTGTGATTCTAATTTGCAGTCATATATTCTCAGGTAATGGCTAGGCCAGACATTCCCCTCCTGCAGTAACAGGTCAGTCACAGCCTGGAAATGGCAGGACTTTCTATGTAGCAAAGACAACTGAAAGCTACTGTCGCCCTCGCGGCGCAAATTTCTTTTATTTTGCTGGACATTGCTGCTAGCCATGTTTCACCTCTCTGCCAACAATTCCCTTACCCACAAACACCTGCTGCTATTCTCTAGTAGCAACTCAGTTGCTTTGCTAGGCATTTCTGCTTGATCTTGCTAGGAGCATTAGCTAGAGCTAGCTCATACTCTACTGGTATTCTAACCAATCTATCCAATACCATTAACAGCTCCTGTTAATATATGGAATGAGCACTATTTGCGACATCAGGATTTCTTGAATCAATGCAGGTGATCTGATTTGTGACAGCTTTTACAGGTTTAGAGCTCTGAAAACTGAAATGCAACTGTAGAATGAAAAAACAAAACAAGAAAAACAAACTGTTCCAGGTTCACTCCTAATTTTGAGGATATAGTTATAATAAAGTTTCAGAAAAAATCTTATATTGTTTATTCACCTTCATATACTGGAATAGTAGAAGAACTCATCAACGCCAAGAAAGAAAATTGAACATGAGTGTTGTGTGACATGTGAGTTGATCTATTCCCAATTTTACAGATACTCCATTTCATATGTATAATGTGGAAATGAATGAAATCATAGTTTTTATGGTGACTTATACAGAACCTTCTAGCCATAGTTTTGCGTAACATAATTGTTATTTATTAGATAGGTATTTTATAAGACAATGCAATCTTAATAACATAGATCTTATGAGTTACTGTAACAATGTGTCATTAGTAGTGACTTGATGGACTTACACTCACCATAAAAGTTCATGGATAATAGTATGGGATCTTTTAAAAGTAAAATAACAAGACATCAAAGCGTACTTCATCCTTTAAATGCAGCAAGACTGTAGGAATTTAACTATCTCAGTTAAAAGGCATTTGTAATACAAAACTGAAATGAAATACACAGAAAGCTAAAATATGTAATAATTTCAATGAAAATAGTAATATCCTAACATATAACCCTCATCAAAATTAGAAAGTCACCATAATGTCACCATAGCATTCATAGAAAGTAAAGGTCTATCCTAAATGTTAGAATGTGATACTAAGAATAGCAAATGTTGTTCTAGTAATTGTTCAGTCTATGATAGTGGTATTTTCTAGAAAATAGGACATTGCTGCTCTAGACTTAACAAATACAAAAAAATTATGGTAGCTGTCTCAAAGAACTTACATTGTAATTTAAAATTAATATTTAACAAGCATGTTAAGGAGATGAAAGACTAAAGAGGAAAAAATGAGAGAGCTAAAGCACACCAACTGCTGATTGACTGTCACTGATGTCATGAATTCCCACTAAGTTTGGAGTAGAAGCAATTTATTATAAAACCACAGTAACTGTCAAGTTAGTCTGTACGTTTTTCATCATCATTCATCCATTCTCAATATTATGCAAGGTAAAATTCTTTTGTCATCATGCTGGAATTTTGTTTTCAGCATAATCTTTCCATTGGTGGCTGGCATTGCTCAGGAAGAGTGAGACTAAGCAAGGTTAATGAAGTATTTAGCAAAACTTATTAATCTTTTAAATAGCCAGTATAAGAAAAACAGTCTTTCCCTAAAGTGTCACTGCAGTCTTTTAAGCTATGTATATGTTTGATGGCAGCACGGATTTACATTGGCACTTCCTATATTGTGCAGAGCACTTGCCACAGTGAGGTCTTCACAGATGAACAGCTGTCATTTTCACAGTGTAACAAAATTCACCCCATATCACTGTCTAAGGTACAAGATGTAAGCACATATGTGTGAATAGTAAATAATTCTCAATCTCCTACTTGAGGATACGAGCTTTTAAAAATGTATCTTTGCAATCCATTATAGCATCATGCTGAAAGTAACTAGACAAAAAATTACACTCAACTACAACAAACACATGATACATGATAAAATCTCCACAGTTCAAAAACATGCAGAATATATATTGCTATACCTAAGCAAACTAATACTCTTCATAAAGTTATTTTGTCACTAATGACAAAGTGACAAGAAAATTAACACCTGTAGAAAAAAGAGTTTATCACAACAATGTAATATTTCTCGGTTTAGTTTCTGCATGTGTCAATAGGCACTTTAATCTTACCTTGTCCTATTCCATTTTGAGCCCTTGATACCTACTTTGGCATCTTTCTGCTTCACTGGAAGAAGAATTTCAGGTGCATATAGTTTCTCCATCTTTTCACTCTTGCAGCTTTAGAAAGTCTTTATAATTTACTCTGCTACTGTAAGGTAAATATGCATCCTTTTATGCAGTGGCAAGGAAAAGGGAGAATGAATGGGCTGGAAGCTTCTTAATTGCAAAATCTGCCAGAGAATACTTTATTTTTGACTGAACGGCAAATGTATAATAGTAGCAAGGCAAAATTTAGAAGGAGAAGTCATATCTTTCATTAGTCTTACTGACATAGCTTCCAAAAGACAGCTAGGTTTCCCAGTCTACTAGCACTTCTAGGTCTGACATAAAGGCTGCAGTGCTTAAACTAAAAACTGGAAAACGAAACAAAGCAAAACAAAACAAAACAAAATAAAACACTGTATATTATTATTCTGTTTCTGATTCATGGGACTATATGAAATTTTCTTTTTATTCATTATCTGTTTTAATTTTTGCTGTTTCAATTTCCTAAATTCTATTTAATATCATCATACTCCATGTTGTTTATGGGTTTAACCCCAGCCAACACCAAAGTGCCACACAGCTGCTCACTCACTCCCCCTTGGTGGGATGGAGGAGGGAATTGGAAGGGTAAAAGTGGGAAAATTCATTGGATGAGATAAAATTAGTTTAACAGATAAAGCAAAAGCCACACTCACAAGCAAAGCAAAACAAAGAATTCATTCACCAATTCTCATCAGAAGGCAGGCGTCCAGCCATCTCCAGGAAAGCAGGCTCCATCACACCTAATGGTTACATAGGAAGAAGAATACTACAGATTCAAAGATTTTCCCCTTCCGGCTTCTTCCCCCAGCTTTATATGCTAAGCATGATGTCATGTGATATGTAATATTCCTTGGGTCCTTTTGGGCCAGCTGGCATGGCTGTGCCTCCACACTTTTGTGCACCCCCAGCCTACTCACTGGTAGGGTGAGAAGCAGAAAAGCCTTGACTCTGTGTAAACACTGCTCAGCAGTAATGATAACATCCCTGTGTTACGGAATTATAGAATCATAGAATGGTCAGGGTTGGAAGGATCCTTAAGGATCATCTAGCTCCAACCCCCGTGCCACAGGCAAGGACACCTCACACTAGACTTATCTTAGGTGTCCCTTGGATGACATAACCACAACACTTCTGCCTTTCCTGAAACTGTCTGGTTGATAGCAGACTGAATAGTCCATTGTTGCTGAAGCTCTCTCTCTTCCATTCAGGCTTTCTGTCATTGTTTTCCCTTATCCATGCCAAAGCCAGTACTTGTGTTATATTCAGTCCACTACATTTTTTTCCATCACTTCATGAAAAACCCCTGTACCATTACCTAAGCCTTAGCAGCAAGTGGCTTAAGGAACTTCAGTATTTTGTTCTACAAGGCTTATATTTTCCTACATGTCATTTAGTTCACATTAAGTGAAAGTTCAAAAAAATGAAACAAATGGAAAATAAGAAACAAATCTACTCTGGAGACTGAAGTTCTACAACATGCAGAAATGGGAATTTGTTGCTACCGCAACATTTCATTGCAAGGGTAAGCAAAGTCAGAATAGAAAGTTATAAAAAAATAATGTGGATAAGCATACTTCAGTAGTAATACATTTTTGTGATAGATAAGGAAACAAAACCAATTATATAGATACTTCAGAGAAAAAGAGAGGATAAAAGGAAAGGTAACGACTCTAATTATCAGAAAGAAAATATACTGGAGGGAAAAAAAAGTAGAATTTCTAAGTACTTGCTCTGCTTCAGTTCACTCAAAAGGACTCATGTGTAAAATGATTAATTATGCTGGGAGTTGACGAACAACATAAGAGGATAGATACCAACACTGTTCAAGAGCAAATGAGAAAATACCTGGACCAAATTAATGTTTTGAATCAGTAGGCCCAGACTGAGTCCATTAGAGAGTGCTAAAAGAATTAGACAATGAACCTTTATAGCCAATGGCAAATGACTTTGCAGAGCTCTAAGGAGATCCTAGAACTGCAGATTAGTAACTTGACATCAGTTATAGAAAAAATAACAGCTAAACAGAGATGTAACATGAATAGAAATAACTATCATAAATGCTAGAATAATGCTTAAGGCACAGAGCAAAACAAATATAAGAGTTCAAAGGCAGCTTACATATTAGGCAGAAGAAATATCATAAAAATGATCTCCCTTGCCTAATAAACTTATTACAGGAATAATTCAAGAGAGCATACTGTTGTAAAATACAATCAATGGAAAAGAAAAAAAAATCTGTATCTCCATAGTCTGTTAAAACCAGGTAGCATCAATACCAAATATTACCAAAATAGTTTAGAAAGCAGAGAAAAAGATAATCATTAATGAAGTACTTCAAATATGGCATAGTTCTAATAATCCTTAACTACTGTTCTGTCTTCAATTACTCTTTCCTCATAAATAATTCAGTTTAAGATGTAATGTTTGCACCTTGCAATCAGAAGTCAAAATAGAAAACTGATAGAAGTATGACCTATTTTAAGTATAAATACTTTGCAGTTCATGCTTCTGGACTAATCTGCAGCTTCTTAATTATTAGATATAGCTAAACCACTCATGGGACATAATAAAAATAGATACTATGTCCCTCTCCTCAAGCAAAGCCAGTTAATGATGACATTAAGTATTGCCATCTACAAAAGGCTTTCACCTCCAGTGTTCCCCCAGACCCCAATTTCTGTTTCTTTTCCAAATTTATCAGGTCACTCATAGCAAGATACCAATATTAGACCAAAGACATTTAATTATAGAAAATTTTCATCTGAGGTAAATATAAACCTGATACCAAAACCTTGTTCTGCATAGACAGTCTACTGCATACATAGAAGAAACATTTTCTTTTCAAATATATTATTGTGGGTCAATAAGGATTGAACTGGATACAACTGCATACCAGCATTGTAGACAGTACCAAATGAATGGCAAGGAAAGCATTGACTTTGACTACTGAATAGGAAACATGCCCTCTAGCAAAGCCACTCTTCAATTTTTCTAAACTTTTTCTCCAGCTTTCACCAGGCAGAAAATGAAGAAAATCTTAAACTTGATTCTTATAAAACCAGTAACTGAATATCATGTGTTTAAGATGGCAAATAGTACTATTAACAATTACATAATTAATACAAAAGAAATTCTGGGCTAACCAATCAGCTGTGAAATAAAGAACTTCACTCATTTATTCAAAAATATGTTTTTCTCTGGGCACATGCTGTCTTTCAGTTACTAGGACTGTTTGCATTGTGAATGATTTGAGCAAGGAGATGACAAGCTGGCACACAGTATCTGTTGCATAATTTCCAATGGTGAATAAGTTTTTGTTTTGTCATTTATTTTGTCATTTGTCATTTTATTTGTTTATTGATTTTTATTTTAACAGTCAGGAAAAAAATAATAAACATATAGCTTGCAATAAAGAACTCTGCTATTTCCAGTTGAAATACAACTATTGTTAGAATGGAAAAGCATAACACTGCAATGTGCTTGACCTCCAGGTTCAAGTGGCTTCTCTTAGAACAGGAATATCTATGGAAATAATTAACCAAGAAGTTATATAGCTGTGTGTATATAGGTACATTGCAGTGTATTCTAGCACATTTCAGTCATAAACCACATGTATATAGCCCCCAATACCTCCTCACTCACAATGTACCGCTTTTCTGGGTGTGTGTACCTTGGTGTGTGTATGACCCTTTTAACTCAACAATTCTTTACAATTGCTTCTGGCACAAAAATCATTCTTTATGATGAATTTTAGTAAGTGCAGTATGTGTTTGATGAAAAGTAATCATTATAATTTTAAGTAAGATTGGATGATATTTAGAAACACTTTTCCCCCGATTTGCCATTCTTCCATGCAGATAAAGTATCGGAGATTAGTTGTAGTATAGGAAATTACAGATTAATTATAATATTTGCATAGTCCATTTTGTTTCTTTTTTTAGCTACTATTTTTTAAATTTTTTTACAGAAAGAAGTACTTTTAGAATAAAGTGGGAACCTTCAATATTATTTTAATTTTTTTGCAAATGCCTAAGTAAAAAAACATTAGCGTTGTCACAACTAAGAAGAAAGATAAGAAGGATAAAAGCCAGTGTCATTGAACTAGCACAGGCTACATCTAATCCAGGAGGTTAAAATTGACTAAGATTGGTATTTACTGCATCTATTGGCTCGAGAGGTAAATGACATGTCTTACATTGCTAAGCAGCAAAAGCCAAGGGAGGTATGTTCATTATATATTTAAAAAGTCCTACATTAAAATCTTTAAAAAGGTGCATGTGTACTCCAGGTAGTTAATCTTCTTACCCAGCACCTTAACTTGTTCAGCTGTTCCTCTCCTTTGCATGCATACACAATTTAAATTACTTTTCCCTGGGTTTTGGTTTTTTTTTTTTTTTTTTTCCTACCTCAGCCCTTTATAACATTTTATCCTCAACAGTTTTCGCCCAATCTTGGTGTTGATCACTGTTATAAAATTTATGTCATGGACACACAAAAGCAATGCAGAAAACAAAAAAAAAAAAAAAAAAAAGCCTGCCAAAAAAAAAAGAAAACAATCAAATAACAAATAAACAAAAAAGCAAACCAAGAAAAAACCCAAAGACTTATGTTGGTTTATTGCTGAAAGGATAGATGACAACAGGTTTCAACTGCTTCTCAGTGATATTAGGAGTCCTGAGATGATGTAAATACCCAATGCAGTATCACATAGTTGAATTACTCTATCGCTAAGAACAGAAATATTAGAGAATTTTCAGCTTGTATGAGCATGCACTGTGAAAGCCAACTAATAATATTCTCTGGCCAATAAGATCCAAGGTCTCCAGTGCCTAAAGGTTAGTGCTAATTGGAACAGTTTGGTTTCGGCACTACTTTTTGCTTCTTACACAGTTAAGCACAAGGCAACTTCTAGAATAAGTTGTATATTGGTTAGCATTTTGGGATTTTAAGGTGCAAAGATCATTTAGACAGTTCATTTATCAGGAAATAGGTTTTAGCACATGCATGGGACATCTGTTTGGATGGCATATATGAAGGGCACAGAGTCTAGAGAATTCTGTCAGAGAACAAAAGCAGATATGCAGAAAAGCAGGCAGCAGTATTTGAATGCAGATAAGAAGGTTGTATGATTACCTATCAAAAAGTGTTGCACTGGTATTTAGTACTGATGGTAGAGAGCAGATGGATTTTGACAAAGGAGCAGACTGAATTTTTTGTTGATATGAGAGGAGAGCTGTCAAAGTACCAGCTGTGGGTGAGAAGGACGGATAACCAATTAACTGCCTGTGCCCTTTTTTGGCAGATGTCAGGTTCTGAAATCTTTTATTTACAGAGGCTTCCTTGAGAATCCACAGAGGAAGGCATTCTTTAAAAATATTTGGTGCATTCTACACCTGGTACAGTAGGAAAGCAGTTGTCATTCCCAAATAGGTGGAGACAAACAGGGAATAAACGATGGACTGAATTATATGAATCTTTGCTGGGTATTTCCCCCATGACATCAAATAATTAAGCTGCAGTTTAATTAGCTACTCTCTCCGTGTCTTGCTTTTCTTTCTGAATTTGCAGGGTGCATGTGTTCTCTAGCAGATCATGAAACAAAATACTAGCAGGCACTTTCTTTTTAGCAGGCACATGATGCCATTATTTTCTGCAAACTAGATAAATTGTCTGTTCAATATCTTTGTTAGTGACGTGAACAGTGGGATTGAGTGCACCCTCAGCAAGTTTGACAAGGACACTATTCTGCATGATATGGTCAACGTGTTGGAGGGAAGGGATGCCAGTTTTTGCAGGTGTCCTGGTTTTGACTGGGATACAGTTAATTTTCTTCCTAGTAGCTGGTATAAGGCTGTGGTGACCTAACAAAAATTTACCTATAGGAGCTCAGAAAAAAAATATACCAATAAGAATAACAGTAGAAAAACTGCACTCATTAACGTAAATAAATAAATAAATTTCTTTTTTAGCCATGCAGTTCTTTAAAATTAAAACTTATTTATACCTACAATATGCAGAAATGTATATTTTGAGACAGGAAGAAAATCTTTATTCATATATGGCTTTAATCGTTATTTTTCTCAAAACTTCTAGGGTAGGGGGGTGGATAAGAAGCACAGGTAGAAATCTAAACAGGCTAAAATGCCAGTGAATGCTCTTATTAGCTATCTTGTCATTCATTTTCTTCTTAATCATACAGTTACCCTTTTCTATTGCGCCAAGACAAATTTTAATACCAAAAGCAAGGTTCCACTTAAGAGGAACAAATACAGGAACTACAGCATCTATAACTCAGCTAAGCAGCAAGCTGCAAGACTAGATTCAATTAGCAGGTATTCACAAATTAAGAAAAACACTGACAGGAGAATATGGAAATTGAAAAGGGAATTCATCCAGCTAGAGATGAAACTCAAATACCTTTTCTCTTTGCTGATGAACTAATGAAGCAGTTTGTACAGTTCTTCAAAAAAATAGGAAAAAAGGTTGTGTTTTATTGATTTCTTATGTTCTTCCTCTTTGTGTACAAAATTGTCATGACTGCAATAGAATAATTTTGCGAGTTTCTTACATTTGTAAATTGTTGAACTACACTTAAAAGTTGGGTTTTTTTTGAATATCTTTCATGAGTTTATGTTGCTGCATTGGATACAGATACCTGTATCTGTAAAAGCTGTATGCTTTTCCATCTCTTTGTGTCTTATCTTGCAATGCATTCTGCTGACAGCGCGGCTACTAGATAGTTCCAAATTTTTCAGCTTACTGAAAGCATCACTTGCTTCATCACTGCAGATAGAATCATAGAATAGTTAGGGTTGGAAAGGACTTTAAGATAATCTAGTTCCAATCCCCCTGCCGTGGGCAGATCTATATATGTACATTGTTAAAATAAAAAATGTTTATATAAACCCAAAATATTATTCTTTTCTAGTTCATGTAGAGTATAGCCTCATTTTTTTCTGTAATAAAATTAAAGGAAGATGTTAACGACTCTTGTTTCTGCTTCATAGTTAGTATATTTTCCACATATTTGATTTTTCCTAAAGAATATGGCTAGAATGCACACCTGCAAACACAAAAATTGTGCACAATGGTGGAGGAACCCCAGCGACTTCATGAGGAAAAGAAGCCCCTGCCTAGCCCTCTCCCAGGACTGTATTAGGAGAATCTCAGCTCTAGGGTCCAGAGGTGGTACCTCATGAGTCGAAGAGAGTATGTCTCTCACCATTTTACAGAATGAGGGAGAGTCACTGCCTATGGGATTTGGGGCACATTACGTCATGCAGAGGGAGAACATTTGGGGATTGTGCAATACTTACTATGGGATGTTTAGAGGAGGGGAAAAAAGGCATGGAAAGCGAAGGATCCGTGTGGACCAGGAAAGACCAAATACAGGAAAACAGGACTAAGTGTATAAAAGGGCGTGAGTATATGTAAGCAGGCTGCTGGTCAGTACCTTGTTTGACCACATCCCACACCTGATCAGCACAGTCTGTCTCACCATCTTATTAAATTCCATATCTAATTATTTTGTTGGTCAAAGGCCTCTCTCTTCCGTGTGCACATGTTGTGGAATAATTAGGAAATATGGGATAATTAGGAATTAAACTTATATTTGAAATGTAGCATTGTCCGCACATAAGGGAAAAACAGACTTCCAAGGCCTCTCAGGGCGAGATGCAGCCGCACCGGGTACGCCAGTAATGTGCACTCCACCACAGTTCCCGTGGCAACACGAAGACGAAGACGAAGGGTAGGGCAAGGTGGAAATCTCGCAGTTACGCTTTGTCCTAACTTCAGCACAAAGACGGGAACGAGATGGTGCAAGAAGCTGATAAGCTGCGTGGTAGAGTGAGGTAGAGACCTTGCAAAAGCCGATAAGACTTCTTACCCTGGGCCAGCAGCCTGTAATCTTTTGACAGAATGCCGTCCTCAGTGTGGACTTTGCTTCATTATAACATCATTATAACGCAATTACTCACCCATCTCCAATGCGACCCCCCCTCCAAAATGAGATCACCCCTCTCTGAGTAATAATAATAGTACGTATGACTAGAGTCACTCAAGCTCCACCTTAAAGATAAAAAATAATATAAAAAGACCCAAGAAAGAGGGGGATATTGGGGAAGATACCATCGTGGACGAGTCAGGGAAGATAACATCAACCGACTCCGGGACCGGTCGATGGACTGGACCTCTCTGCCCCCCTATAGGGACGCCTGTGGGTAAGACTTGTACTGTATTCGGTGCTTCCCTGGGAAAACTTAGAATCTCTATAGAGTTACTTTTACTGTCATCTGTATATTTTATAGCTATGCTGTGTTAACTTTATCAAGCGCTTGTATTCATGTAATCATTATTCGTACGTGCTTTTGCAGACAGTCTCTATCACCGGCAATCCATAAGAACCTGTGTCTATTGTGTCAATAAACTTATTTTCTCACTGAATACAACCCCATTTCTCATTGTGGTGCACTATCGGTGAATCCGGATCAGTAAGGTTCGAAATAGCGAACGCGGCCAGACTGGTAGTAGCAGCTGATTGGACTGGACAGTGTGGTACACTATCGGTGAATCCGGATCAGTAAGGTTCGAAATAGCAAACGCGGCCGAACTGGTAGTTGCATATTGGAGCCATTTCCTGTCCTTCCTCTAATAAAGCAAGGGGTTTGTTTACCACTATCAGTGAATCTGGATCAATAAGGTTCGAAATAGCGAACGCAGCCGGACTGGTAGTTACATACTGGAGAACAAAACAAGGGGTTTATTTTCCCCCTTTTAACGTAACACATGTGTGCATGGTATTAGCGACTGGAGTCAGATCAGTGGTCAGAAACCTGAGTGTCAGTGGTGACAGCATTTGAAGCTTGGTGCAAGCAAGCATGTGGACACTAGCAAAGATCAAGATGGACTAGACAGCAAGGAGAAATCTACCTTTGTCTAAGGCTGAGACCGCAGAAGAAGCTGGTTATCAGAAGGATGAAGGGAGTCATGGCCAGCTGCTAGAGAGACCATGGGGCCTGGGGGTGGATTGAGAGGTCTGCTTGCATGTATGTGCGCATGTGTATGTCTCTAGATGTGAATGTTATTGGTTCTACCAAAGGTTAAATATTTTCCTGAGCAAATATACTTGAATGGGGTGACCTTAGTGGGATGGCTTTAGCGAAGTTATTCCACAGAAGCTGAAGTCGGCTCCAGAACTACAGCTGGCTTCTTGACTATTATTAGTGTGGTCCACAGTTTCTTTTTTGTTTATTTATTTATTTTTTTAAACATCAATTTGAAGTCTTGGTGTTAAATACAGCACAACACAAAAAGCACAACACAAAAAAAAAAAATAACCCAAACCCAAACGCACACAAAAAAATCTCTCCCTGTTCCTTCCCCAAACAAGAACAAAAAAAGCGCTCATTTTTACAAATGTTTTACAAGAGTATCATCATTGGTGTTAGAGTAAAAAAAAACAACAACAACAAAAAGAAAACAAGACAAAAAACTAACCAATTGATTTTTTTTTTTAGAGCCATCTACCTTAAGAGACTTGGGATTTTGTCCAAAGATGATGAGGACTTTCACAATATCCACATTATTGTGAGGAACAGGAGGAATTCTTTATGCTTTCAGTTCAGTTGACATTGCCAGGGAGCAGTGGGAGTGGGCTGCTCCAGAAGGGCTGGGTAACCAGGAGCCAAAAGTGGCAACAAAGCAAGGAGGGCAGTGCCCTCAGCAACAGTGACACAGCACCTGAATAGGAAGAGTAGAGTAGGTCTGGTAATGACAGCCAGGGTCAGCCAGCAGCTCTGTTTGCCAGACACCACCACAGCAATGAAGTCCAAGGTCAAAGCAGATAAGTCAGCAGGTCAGGATCACCTTTCAGGCTCAAATGCAACTCCAAAGCCTAGGGGAGGAGGACAAGACACACAAAAGGCTTCTCACAGCTTATTCTCACACAACTCTTTTAACATAAATCTGACATGATGACTGCTACTGCTGAACACAGGACACAGTGTTACACAGGAATACCATATCATAGCTAGCCTTGAGCACTCCTTCCCTGTGAGAAAGGAGGTTGCAGGCTCTTTTGTTACACTCAAGACCATGGCAGATATTTTGAAGAGAAAATAAGTTTAAATGGAATATGAGCATCCACTCAGAAACTGTCATCAAGGAAAATACAAACACAAAGAAACCTAGGAACTCATAATTTCTGCTCTTCTGAAGTCCAGTAATCAGTTAAAGCTGCGTCTCAAAAGGTGTTGGTGATAGGAAGAGTTCTACAGGCTCCTTTATACATAATAAACTATTTCATTTTCATTGGAAGGAAATCAAAGGGCCTCTAGATATCTCTTGGATGGCTGTCATGGGGGTTGCCCTCATTCGGTACTTCAATTAAAACATTGTTTCTTCGCATCAGCATTACTTGGAGGTAGGGGAGAGGGTCCTGGGAAGGTGGGAATGATTGATGCTGTTGCGTTCATGTAGGACTCTATTTTACAATTGTATCTTTCTTACTAACTTCATTACCAACTTCATTACCAACTTCAAAATAAAAACTAAACTTTTCTTTTGGTATCTGCACCATAAAAATGCTGGATATAATTACAGCTAATCTGAAAAATGTGTATCTTTGGAGTAGTATATATTTCCAGTTATCTTTGGAGTAATAATATCTCTGATTATAGTGGTGGGCGTAAAGATAATAGTTTGAATAATTCAGCTATCTGGTTCTTATCTGGGGAAGTGAGGATCTAAGGTGCCAGGATTTTCCTTACTGGTTCATGATCTGTAGCTGGTTTAGGATGAGTAAATTCCAGACATGTGCACTAAGGTATCTATCAACCCATGTGGAAGAGTTTTTTGTGAACCTGAGAGTGTAACGGTATCGTAAGAAGCTAATACATAGGCTGGAGAGTATGGAGCTCTGTCTGGGGACAGGTGAGCAGTCGACAGAGAGTTTGTGGATCAGGGTTAAAGGGAGAACAGCGATGGGAGACATTATTGTGGGGATTTGTTACAGACTGCCTGACCAAGGGGAGCTGGTGGATGGAGCGCTCTATAGACAGATAGGAGCAGCCTCACGCTCGCAGGCCCTTGTTCTCATGGGAGACTTCAATCACCCTGATATCTGTTGGAGGTATGGTACAGCCCGGCACAAGCAATCCAGAAGGTTCCTCGATTGTGTGGAAGACAACTTCCTTCTGCAAGTAATAGAGGAGCCGACAAGGAGAGGTGCCATGCTTGACCTCGTCCTCACCAACAGGGAAGGGCTGGTTGGGAGTGTGACGCTCCAGGGTAGCCTTGATTGCAGCGATCATGAGATGGTTGAATTTGAGATCCTCAAGACAGTGAGAAGGGCGGGCAGTAAGCTCACTCCCTTGGACTTCAAGAGAGCAGACTTTGGCCTCTTCAGGAACCTGCTCAGTAAGGTTCCATGGGATACAGCCCTAGAGGGCAGGGGGCCCAAGACTGTGGGTTGATGTTCAAGGCTCACCTGCTGCAAGCTCAGGAGCGATGCATCCCAACTAGAAGGAAGTTCAGCAAGAGGGCCAGGAGACCTCCTTGGATGGATAAGATGTGGCTGAGGAAAATTCAAAGGAAAAAAGAGGCTTATAAAAGGTGGAAGCAAGGTCAGGCGGCCTGGGAATAATACAGGGATGTTGTCCGGGAAGCTAGGGACCAGGTTAGGAAAGCTAAGGCACACTTTGAATTAAACTCCAAGTTTAGATTGGATATGAGGAAGAAATTCTTTACTGTAAGGGTGGTGAGGCACTGGAATGGGTTGCCCAAGGAAGTTGTGAATGCACCATTGCTGGTGGTGTTCAAGGCTGGGTTGGACATAGCCTTGGATGGCATGGTTTAGTGGGAGGCGTCCCTGGCCATGGCAGGGGGGTTGGAACTAGATGATCTTAAGGTCCTTTCCAACCCTACCTATTCTATGATTCTATGGTTCTATCATGTAAATTAAATATTGATATGTAGAAGAGCATGGCATGGGCCAGCAGCTCCATGTAGGCCGGGACCCAGGAGCTGGAGTTTGTCTATGCACGACCTGGAAGCCAGGTGTCTCCACGGGCACTGGGATGGGATGTGGCTTGGCTGGACCATTGGTCCCAGGCTTGGACCCAGGGTTAAGGGCCAGGCACAGGCAGGTCTGCAAGGCAGCAGGGCTGGAGTTGTGGCCACAGTGGGTGAGCTGCAGCTGATAACAGCTCTTAGGGCCTGCGAAGGCTGGACAACTACCCTTACCTTCTCTCATTGTAGGTATACATTCTGATGATGTGTATGCAGGCCATGTCATCCTACTGCATGCACGTGAACATCATTTTCAGAAAAGAAAATGAAACACCAAATGTAAAGAAAAGAAAACATGACAAAGATAAGACATCTATTACCACTGAAACATGCAGAGACTTTGGTAAGTTTTAGAGTACATGTGATGCCAAACACACATCATTAAGGTGCTTCTGATAAAAGGGTATTTCACTGTTTATTAAGTATCAATTGTTACTACTTAGGTTCAATAAATGAGGGACATAAATCTACTTGCCATATCAGAACCTAGAAATGAAGGAGGTTATAGAAGTATCACTTCATTCTTACAAATCGAAAGGAATGGCTTAAATATTTTAATTAGCAATTGACTGTATAATTACTGTTCTACTAACATAAATACAAATTAACATGCTAATTTTGGCAATTAATTGATTTCCAATCAACCCACTACACTTATTTTGTTAAGCATCAACTAAAACCTAAAGCTTTTTACAAGTTTAATTTATCAATTACAAAGAAAAAGAACTTTTATTGCTGGCATGGCTTGGTTAATTATAAGGCAACTAGATTAGGTTGGTATTGCTTTTTAACTTTATTAAATCTTATTGAAAAGGTTTTGTACTTAGTGTACAATAAACATTCAACCTAAATTAAATAGCTGAATTTAATTAGCTTTTGAAAGTTTCATGCAGCTTCATGTAATGTTACAGAACTAGTATATTAGGCCTGGAAACTAAACTACCGTTATGGTTTAAACCCAGCTAGCAACAAAGTACCACACAGCAGTTCACTCACTTCCCTCACAAACACCCTCCCCAGTGCGGGATGGGAGGTGAATCAAAAGAATGCAAATCCTACGAGTTGAGATAAGAACAGTTTAATGACTAGAATAAAGTGCAATATAATACTAATACTACTCATAATAGGAAAATAATAAGGAAAAAGATAAAACTAAAAGGGGAAAGGAAAAATAAACCAACAGTAAGCAACAGTGATGCACAAAACAATTGTTCATCACCTGGTGACTGATACACAGACCATCTCTGAGCAGTGATTTGACCCTTCCAGGGAACTCCCCCCAGTTTATATGCTGGGCATGAGGTGCTATGGTATGGAATACCCCTTTGGCTAGTTTGGGTCAGGTGTCCTGTCTCTGCTCCCTCCTGGCTTATTTTGCCCCTCCTCACTGGCAGAGTGTAAGAGACTGAAAAGTCCTTGATCAGGGTAAGCATTACACAGCAACAACTAAAACATCGGTGTGTTATCAGTGTTCTTAGCCAAAAGCCAAACCACAGCACTGTGCCAGCTACTAGGGAAAAAATTAACTCTACCACAGACAAAACAAGGACTACTCTCTGCTCCTCTCTCACGACTATTATAGAAATTTTTATCATTTCAAGTCCAGAAAAATATTTATTTTCCAACCACACACATCCTTCAATCATAGAATCATAGAATCATAGAATAGTAAGGGTTGGAAAGGACCTTAAGATCATCTGGTTCCAACCCCCCTGCCATGGCCAGGGACACCTCACACTAAACCATGCCATCCAAGGCTATGTCCAACCCAGCCTTGAACACCACCAGCGATGGTGCATTCACAACTTCCTTGGGCAACCCATTCCAGGGTCCCACCACCCTTACAGTAAAGAATTTCTTCCTCATGTCCAATCTAAATTCCCCTGTTTAAGTCTGAACCCATTACCCCTTGTCCTGCCACTAGAGTCACTAATGAAGAGTCCCTCTCTAGCATTCTTATAGGTTTCCTTTCAGATACTGATAGGTTCCCATGTGAGGTCTCCACGCAGTCTTCTCTTCTCCAGGCTGAACAGCAACAACTTTCTCAGCCTGTCTTCATGCGGGAGGTACTCCAGTCACCTGATGATCCTCATGGCCCTCCTTTGGACTTGTTCTAACAGTTCCATGTCCTTTTTATGTTGAGGACACAAGAACTGCACACAATACTCCAAGTGAGGTCTCACGAGTGCAGAGGAGAGAGGCAGGATCACCTCCTTCGACCTGCTGGTCATGCATCTTTTGATGCAGCCCAGGATACGGTTGGCTTTCTTGGCTGCAAGTGCACACTGCCGCCTCATGTTCATTTTCTCATCGACCAACACCCCCAAGTCCTTCTGTGCAGGGCTGCTCTGAATCTCTTCTCAGCCCAATCTGTAGTTGTGCCCGGGATTGCTCTGACCCAGGTGTAGGACCTTGAACTTGGCATGGTTAAACTTCATCAGGATGGCATCAGCCCATGTCAGAAGCGTGTCAAGGTCCCTCTGGATGACATTCCTTCCCTCCAGTGTATCAACCGAATCACACAGCTTGGTGTCATTGGCAAACTTGCTGAGGGTGCACTCAATCCCACTGTCTATGTCACCCACAAAAATGTTGAGCAAGACCAGTCCCAACACTGATCCCTGGGGGACACCACTCGTTACTGGTCTCCAGCTGGACATTGAGCCATTGAGCACAACAATTTGTGTGTGGCTATCCAGCCAGTTCTTTATCCACCGAGTGGTCCACCTATCAAATTGATGTCTCTCCAACTTAGAGAGAAGGATGTCATGGGAGACAGTGTCAAAGGCTTTACACAAGTCCAGGTAGATGACATCAAACTGCCCTACCCCTGTCCATCAGTTCCATAGCCCCATCATAGAAGGCCACGAAATCGGTCAGGCAGGATTTCCCCTTAGTGAAGCCATGCTGGCTGTCACCAAGCACCTTGTTGGTTTTCATGTGCCTCAGCATGCCTTCCAGGAGAATCCACTCCAAGATTTTGCCAGGCACAGAGGTGAGACTGACTGGTCTATAGTCCCCCAGTTCATCCATTTTCCCCTTCTTGAAAATTGGGGTTATATTTCCTTTTTTCCAGTCATTGGGAACTTCACCTGACTGTCATGATTTTTCAAATATGATGGACAGTGGATTAGCAACTTCATTTGCCAGCTCCTTCAGGACCCGCGGACGGATTTCATCAGGTCGCATGGACTTGTATACATTCAGGTTCCTAACATGGTCTCGAACCACATCATCTCCTACAGTGGTCCCAGGGTCTTCATTCTTACTGTCCCTGCGTCTGCCTTCCAAGACTTGGTGGTATGGTCAGAGCATTTTCCGGTGAAGTCTGAGGCAAAGAAGGCATTAAGAATATCAGCCTTCTCCAAATCCAGGGTAGCCACTTCTCCTGATAGTTTCTTGAGAGGACCCACGTAATCCGTAGCCTGTCTTTTATTTGCAGTGTACCTATAGAATCCCTTCCTGTTATCCTTAACATCCCTAGCCGAGTTTAATTCAAAGTGTGCTTTAGCTTTCCTAACCTGGTGCCTAGCTTCCCAAACAACATCAGTGTATTCTTCCCAGGTCGCCTGTCCTTGCTTCCACCTTTTATAAGCCTCTTTTTTCCTTCGAATTTTCCTCAGCCACATCTTATCCATCCAAGGAGGTCTCCTGGCCCTCCTGCAGCACTTCCTTATAGTAGGGATGCATTGCTTCTGAGCTTGCAGCAGGTGATCCTTGAATATCAACCAAGAGTCTTGGTCCTCCCTGACGCCTAGGGCTACATCCCATGGAATCTTGATCTCTCAGTTGCATTTGACATTGAAAAGCCAAAACAAACTGTAGAGTGTTGTCATTTTATTTGAACTGGGAAAGTGTATCTTAGTCTGCAAAGAAGCATTAAATTTTTTACCTCTGATAAAATCCCTCAAACCCTACTGTAACATTAAACCCAGTCCTGAACAAAAAATCTATTGAACAGTTTGTGCTACCGAAGAGAAGGAAAAGTAAAAAATTACCTTCGTTTCATATCCTCCTTTTCTCTGCCTCCATTTTATTCACCTGAAAAACCTGCAAATTACTATCCAGTCTCCATCAGACAATACTCTTCCTGTTACTCAACCATGTCTCTTTTCATCTTGTTCACTTTTCTAGGCAGGTATTAAGCAGGATTACTATTTTTACTCAGTTTTTTGAAAGTCTGCTGATTTTTAACTTCAGCAAAGGTTTCAGGGTTGTGATCCTAAATAGCTGTGAATATTTCCTTGCAATTCCAAGTGAGCAGTAATCTCCATTATGCATCTGGGTAGGAATTAATATTCATCTCTGTCTTGAGAAATTTCTTGCATTTCTCTGCCTAGGCATGCTAATTTTCAATACTTTCTGTGTGGGATATTTTCTCTTTGGGAAGCCATTTCCACAGATGGTCTCCCTCTATTCTCTCAAGGTTGTATATTACACTTCATAGCCATATGCATACACAGAAGTGCATAAATGTTATGAAAATGCATTATGTTTCTCTATGTCAGCTCTGTAATTGATTTTTTTTTTTTCTTTTCTCATACATATTATTGTGTTTATGCAATATGTTCAGGACTGTAAAAACTTATTCCTGAAAATTTCTCATTGAATTTGCTAGCTATCTCTCTTCATTCTTGTAGCTCTTTGGAGTGGGCAAAATAGGTTAAGGATAGTGAATGAAAGGAAAGGAATTGGTTTAACTTCCTGTCTCTGTGCATCCTTTTTAAAAAGATACGTACAATGAAATATAAATATGTTATTCTTAAGGAATAAGTTTTTATATTCATTGAATCATAGAATCACACAATGATTAGGGTTGGAAAGGACTTTAAGATTACCTACTTTCAACCCCCCTGCCAAGGGCAAGGATGCCTCCCTACTAGGCCAAGTTGCTCAAGGCCCTATCCAATCTGGGCTTGAACACTGCCAGGGGTGGAGCATTCACAATTTCTTTGGGGAACTTGTTCCTGCACCTCACCAGTGCCTTTACTCAGTTCAGTAAAGAACTTCTTCCTTATATCTAATCTAAACTTCCCGCTTAAGTTTGAAACCATTCCCCCTTGCCCTACCAGTACAGTCCCTGATGAAGAGTCCCTCTACGGCATCCTTGCAGGTCACCCTCAGATACTAGAAGGCTGCAATGAGATCTCCATGCAGCCTTTCCTTCTCAGGCTGAACAGCCCCAACTTTCTCAGCCTGTCTTCGTATGGGAGGTGCTCCGGCTCCCTAATCATCCTCGTGGTCCTCCTCTGGACTTGCTCCAACAGCTTCATGTCCTTCTCATGTTGAGGACACCAGAATTGCACGCCTTATTCCAAGTGGGATCTCACGAAAGCAGAGCAGAGGGGCAGGATCGCCTCCTTCGACTTGCTGGTCACATTTCTTTTGATGCAGCCCATGATACAGTTGGCTTTCTGGGCTGTGAGTGCACACTGCTGGCTCATGTTACGTTTCTCATTGACCAACACCCCCGAGTCCTTCTCTGCAGGGCTGCTATGAATCACTTCTTCACTTCACTTTAGAGATTTCTTACAGTCAGGGTGGATGAATTTGGATCTTTTATTCTACAGAGCACTCTGGTATTGTCACAGTGGGCTTTGGCCTAATGTCTACTGACAGTAGCCAATATATTCAATTGCTTTTATGCCAAAGAGGGCATGCTAAAGGCATGAGGCATGCTAAGGTTAGGCACATCTGCCCTAAAAATGTTTTAAAGCACCACTCTCATATTTTTAAGGATCTTGTAACTGTATCCTCCTCTCCATCCCACATATTTAAAAAATTAGAATCAAGGATTTCATACTTTCTCATAAAGCTTTTGTTTTATGAGACGGTATGAAATTTAATCATGGACTATTCATTTTGTAGCACTTGGTCTGGGGACCATGACTGTTCTCAGGACAAATGCCTTCATGAATGTAGATGAGGAACTGGCAGCACAATACTTAGGTGCCAAGAGAACTTTCAAATTCGAGACTATGGCATCAACTAAGATTCACCTTTAAGCATTAAAACAAATAGCTAATATTTATGCAGCATAAGTACTATCTCATAGAACTTGAATCTAGAACTTTAGGACTGTAATTTTGAATTTAGACACAAGTTGCACTGAAATCCCATTTAAATCTTAAACTCTAGGAAGTTTTTTGATACTCTGCATTTTCTAACTTTTTTTTTTTTTTTTTTTTTTGTCCTCACTTACTTTGGATGTTCTGTCCTTTAGTTCAAATATTTATTTCTAATGCCTATTTCAAATTCAGTATGTAAAAATGCATACTTCTGGAAAGAGTGCAGAGCTACTGTAGTTCACATTATTTCTTTATCTAAATTCTCTTATATCATTGTCTCTTCGTCAAATTTTAGTGCATTTTGAAAACAGCTTAATGCAGAGAATACAGAGGTCAGGACACTTCCTACTTATTAAAAAAGAATTTTAAATCACTCCATAGATAAATTAATGACGAACCTGCCTGCTATGATCCATAAGGAAGAACCTGTGTGATGTGACCCGTAGTGGTTGCTGTAATGCATTTTTATTTTTCCACAAAGATAATAAACCACCAGTTTCGGACACTAACATCTCTCCAGTATAACTTGTCTGTAAAAAACTTTTTTTTTTTTTTCTGTCATTGCTACAAGTAGTCTGGAGCTTGACTACTAAAAATAAACCCTTCTAGCCACTAAAATACACAGCCACACCCATACAGATTTTATAACATCTTTCTGTATGTATAGAGAATCATTAATAACATTGACAACAGTAACATTTGTCTTCATGTACTAGTATTAATTGCTTAGTTAAAGCAGAACTGAGATAGTAAGCAGTAATATAGGATTTTGAACAGAAAAATATTAATCAAAACCTGTCTTTACAGTTTTACCTTGACTCAGACTATTGTCTAAAGAGTTGCTTAAAGAAAAAGTGGAGATTCAGATGAAACCTCAGAATCTACCTCATTAGCGATTCTTTTGTTTGAATAGCTAATCAGTTTATATTGAAATAAATTATCAGTAAAATAAAAAGATTTATAAATAATAGTAGTGCAGAAGTTACAAAAAAATGGCATACAGCAGCTTTTCACTACTTTTAAGACTATCATTAGCATGAGGAAGGCAACTTAAGTACAATGACAGGAAAAATATTGCTAGGACCATGCTTTAGCAGAACTGTCCCAGTCTTTATCTAAATATTCTAGCAGTCCCTTGGAGGTTTTGTAACAAAAATTTATAAGCTGAAATTGTGTTGACAATTGACATTTAGAGCACAAAAAATTGCCATGTCTGTCTGTGTGTTAGCTGATGTCTCTAGAAGACTGAATTTCTGCATGTTCAGGTCAACAGAGCAGCTTGATATTGACCTTGGGAATGTATTTGTGTCTATCGCTGAATTGCAGTCTCTATATGCCTCTTAAGCTAGTTAAGATTTCCTGAATATTAATTCTTTTCCTGTATTTGTGCATCTTGACTTAAATCACCACATCATAAATAAGTTGCTGAGCAGGTCACCAACAAGATCTAAGGTTTGTGTTAAAAAAGAAAAAGAATATTTTACATGAATACTGCTTGGATATCAGAGCAAACCATTTACTAGAAGAACTGTCTGTCCTTTTCCTTCTCAAATATTGAGCAGTAGATCATATTTTTTAAAGCAAACATATTCCTCTTTGGTGCTATATAGCTATTTACTCAGAAATACTTGCATATGAAAGTTATGGGTTAACTATAGTATGCTATTTTATTTCTTTTGTGTCTTTCAAAGCAACTGGTTCTATTGGCAGAAGAGAAAAGAGGCAGTATCTTTTTCCTGGGTTAAATGGCAACTGAAATAAAAAAAAAAATCAACCAAGCTTTTGGGCATGCAAGCCCTTCTGAAGGTCTGAAATAGAAGTAGTAAGCTTAAAAGTGAAATATGAGGTGATAACAGCAGCTCA